>CM052020.1:4982500-7473750 GCA_028476575.1 Platygaster robiniae
AGTTGGAAAAAACAGATAAAATCATTACAGTAGACTCTGTATATATAACAGAAAGTTTGGGAGATTTTTTTCTGTAACACACGAATTCTGGAATCTGGAATTCACAGCAGATTATCGTGATGAGCGTGAAGTCGGGTCGGGGCAGTTAAATTCTATCCCTCACACAGAAGGCTCTGGGCAGTCATTGCTCTGCACCTGCCCCGTGCCTGCCCTGTAATTGCCCAGAGTGTTTTTTCATAATACACATTGATTTCACACGTTCAAACGTAACGAATTAATAAAAAAAAGTATATTCGTCAATAATTTGAACAAACTGAATGATAAAATCCAAACAAAAAATATAATTTGGATTTTGAGTATTTAGAATAATCATATAAAATTAACATAATAAAATCCACCCATTTCAATTAAATAATTCATTTTAAGTCAAGAATGCACACCCTAAACCTTATTTCTCCTGAAAATGCAAAATGAACATGTTTTTTTACAACCGTCCAGTCAGACGACAATTAAGTGTTAGCTACGGGGCACCCATTGCCCCCTCACTGCCCGGAAGCTGCCCTTTCTCTTCCGTGAGGGATAGAGGAAGTGAAAGTTTTAAATGACTGAATGACTCAGCCATAAATTCTCGCAAAAAAAAAACATACGAATTATATGCTGTTATAAATGAAGGGGCCATTCATAAATCTCGTGTGCCAACATTATAACGGTAATTATACGCCGAAAAATCTCTTTACCTGCGAGACTTTCCGTTACTGGCCGAAAAATTCTGTTATTCCCATTTCTATTAAATACACAGTGTACTGTATTTAATTTTGTAAATTAAATTGACTGTTACTGAACTTTAGATGATTATTATATTAAACAGATTTCAATATAAAAATTTTATGGTTATAAAAAAATTAAAATTATATTGAAACAAACATATAAGTAACATAGAATTGAATTTAAAGAAAATTGAAATCGAGTTGGAAAAAACAGATAAAATCATCATTTGATTTTGTAATACAATATGATTGAAATTTTATAAAAAAATTGAAATCAAGTTGAGAAAGACAGATAAAATAATTATTTTTTTTTGCGAATTAAATTTACTGTTACTAAAATTCAGACAGTTATTGTATGAAATAAATTTCAATGTAAAAAATTCAACGTAAATGAAAAATTAAAATAAAATTGAAATTAAATTCAAAATTTTTATGTAAAAATTTTAATGAAATGTGTAAAAATGTCTTGTTATAAATTATTATTGGATGTTTCTAATAAATAAAGTTTTTTAAGCGGCAGTTTGAGTACTTATTTATTAATTAAAAGCATAAAATTAATTATAAATAGCAGAAAATTCGACAATATTACAAAAAAAATGATATCCTCATAAAAAAAAAACTCCGAAAAAGTAAAAAAGGTTGTCGGGTAAAACATGACAGTTATTTGACAATAAAAATCGATTTCCTACTGTCGGTTTCCAGGAAAACCAATTATTAATTTGCTAACGAGAATATCACGAGAGAAAAAAAAGAAAGACATAGTGTATTACATTATCAGACACGAATGTTGTCCAGACACGGAGAAAAATAGAAAGAAAATCTCACCTAAAACGCACGAAGAATTACCAAATTGCTGAGAAACGCAGGACAAATTCCATGTTCGAGACAGAATGCTGAACGTCCAGTAAAAATGAACTGCCAGGGTGATGAAAATTACCAAACGTTCGGCAAAAATTACATGCTTCGAAACCTAATTCGTCCGATTCTTTGAATACTTTGTACTTCAAAATAAACGAAGAATTTTTCGTCCTCGAATGAATTTAAATGATGTGGTTTTGTATTTTAAATGATGAAACTCCATTATGAAACTCCATTATGCAAATCTTTAGTGATTTAGAACCTTTAAAATCTTATAAGAATAGAAAATTTCATTCTTATAAACATTCATTTCTGGAGAAATAGTAGAAATTTTGATGCTAGAAATTGATGCTAGAATGAAAAAAGATATTTTGGTGTTGATCCTTCATTAGTAATGTTCAGTCATGTTCCTCAATTCTTATTCTTGTATATGGTTTTCACCCATATTTAAAGGATTTCCACAATAATTCGCAATCAAGAAAAAATTTCATGCAGCCACCTAGCGAAGTTGAGTAAAAGTTGCTGTAGGGAAGCAAAGGAAACAAACGCTTTTTTCGGCGACTATTAATAGAATTCCCCGGCGCGCACACCGACACTAACGCACGCTTATACGTGTTGCATTTAAGAAAAAGTGTAGGGAAAGAATGTGAACACCGTCTTACGGCAAGAAATTTTTACCAAACGATCGGTACATATTCTTTTCTTTGGAATAGTTCCTGCTGATATGTGGAAGTATCCCGCGTTTCTCAGCAGTTTGGTAATTCTTCGTGCGTTTTTGGTAAGATTTACTCTTGATTTTTCTCCGTGGATGATACCTGACGGATATTCACTGTTTGTAGGATATTTGTCACAACTTTAACTCGGATTTATTTTAGTCCCACAGAAAAAAGTAACAAAAAGGCCCGACAACAACGTACAGCGTTATGCGCTGCAACAACGTACTATATGTCCCATGAAAATGATCCTTATCGACTGAATCTAGTACAATCTTGTTATCATTATCAGCCCAATAATGAATGCCATAAGTATTTACTGTTTTATCAATATCATATGAATGTGTCCATGAGAGACTCGAAAATAGGCCCAAAAAATATGTTAGCTGAGATGGCCTAAGAAAGGTGCCAGAAGATTTCACTTTAAAAGTGTCACACAATACTTAAAGTATTAGTAGCAATCAATACATGTATTATAAATACTACAAATTATACATGTTTTACTTATCAACTGATTTTAAATACTCTTGCACAATCATAAAATATTCCCTCAAAGTTCAGTATCGACACCATAACGTTGAAGACAGTATAAAATAAACAAGGTTTAAAAAAGGGAAACACTTAAAGAGTTCGGTCAGGTTTGTTTTAATCGTTTAAGGTCATAATACATATTATTTATACACAATAATACACAATATATGAAATGATAGTATACAATATGTCATTGCGTTATATTTCAATATTTCTTTTCTTCGACATTCCCAGTTAAGCGTTCATTATCAGATTTATACAAAAAAAATTTGTCTGAAGCCAGGATCCGAACCTGAGATTTGTGTATTACGTGTTGAGTGCTCTTCCAAGTTAACTATTTCTGGATTAATGTAATAAAATAAGCGAGTTGTCGGGCCTTTTTTGTTACTTATTTCCATGGGACTAAGATAAATCCGAGTTAAAGTTGTTACAAATATCCTGCGAACAATGAATATCCGTCGTGTATCATCTGGACAACGTTCGTGTCTGATAATGTAATACATTATGCCTTTTTTCTCTCGTGATATTCTCGTTAGCAAATTAATAATTGGTTTTCCTGGAAACCGACAGTAGGGTATCGATTTTTTTTGTCAAATAACTTTGTCATGTTTTACCCGACAACCTTTTTTACTTTTTTGGAGTTTTTTTTATGAGGATAAGGTTATACATGAAAATGTTTGTGATACAGGTTTTATACATTGGAATTACTACATGATCATACGTATCATTTCACTTTTAGTAAATCTGGACTCGAGCCTTTCCAGTCACTCACCTGCCCGGTTTTGCTGACAAATCAATATTTTCAAACCTTGAATGTTTTTTATTTATTTTTCTAATATTATCTAGGACAAAATAACTGTTCATCAGAAGTTAAGGGAGGTATGAGGTGGTATGTATAGTATATTTTATTTGTTATTATTAGCAATGAAAATAATATTGTATTCGTAAGTACTAGTGAACAGTAGCAACGGGAGGAAAGGGGTGGTGCGTCTGGAATAATTAAGATTCATGCAAAGTTTTCATTACGATCATTACAGTTTTCCGCTATTGCAAGTCATAAAGCCAGGCAGGCGAGTGACTGGAAAGGCTCGAGTCCAGATTTACTAGTAATTCCAATGTATAAAACCTGTATCACAAACATTTTCATGTATAACATTATAACATAAATCATTATAACGATGATTCGCCCTCACGGAGAGCATGCGAAATATTTGTTTTTTTTTTGTTGGTAACTTTTTCAGACTAGAGCCCTCACCTCCAAATTATAGTTGAAAATATTTTTTTGGGGGTAGTATATAAGACAATTGTCAAAATACCTAATCAATCAATAATAATTATTTTGAAGGCAACCAAAAAAGTTGGGAGATTTCAGCGTGGGAAACATAGTAATATTAAATGCATTACTATAAATATATTTATAAAATGGATATTTTAAGATATTTACTTTTAAAAATGACTTTTGTTGCCACTTAAATGAAATTTAGTAGACGAATTTTCAAATATAGTCTCTTAAAATTGAACTCCTTTATATTTGAATATAAAAGTTTAAATTGCTATATTTTGAGAACAGTCCATAAAAGATGTTCCGAATTTCAAAATTTTCTTGATGATACAGTCAGGCACTCTTTTTACGGTGAATCTTGCAGTATATTTATACCAAATATTTTTTAGGAAAAGCAAATCGTAATCTACAGTGAACCCAATTATGTTATATAAAAGAGAATAAAATATATATTAAAGCATACCAAAAATTTTTTGCGCGGACACAAAAACTTTTGACAGCAAAACAAAAAATTTGGTACAGACTAGCATTTCATTCACGTCTTATCTTGCAGTATAACAAATATTTCTTAGGTAGAAACAAATCGCATATTACAGCCAAGCAAAATTTGTCTACCAAATATTTATGCTACACTGAAAAAACCCGAACTTTCAGTGTGGCCAACTCCTCCATGGATAAATAAAAATTCAAGCTTGAACACTTCAAAACTTTCTTCTTCTCTAGTTATCTCCTTATGCTTCGGATGATTTCTATTTTCTGTACGCCGCTTTATCCGCTTTTCACGAAACAAAAGATAAACCCGTAAAATTTTCGGCGAAAACGATTCGAAGACAAAATCAAGCACGAGAAGTATTGGAATTCCGTTAGATTTCGATTGCGAGCCCGGATGCTGCCACGCAACTGACCATCATTTTTCAAATACAAATTTTCAAAATACAGCAAAGTTATCAAAGCTATAGTTGATATAGTAGGTAAATAATAATTAAACTCTTTATGGCAACGAATTTAAAAAATTTTAAATATATAAAAGAATTGCAGAACTAATTATAAACGGGACATTTTTCAAATTGACAATATTGAACGATGATTTTTGAAAGTTGTAAATATCTCAGATGTTTCAGAATATTAAAATTTTTCTTCGGTCGCTCTCAAAAAATTTTCTCGTGCGTCCTCGGTGCGTCGATATAATTTGTCAAATCGCAGAAGATTTCCAAAAACATCGTTTTTAATACAATTAAAATCTTCGTGTGTTTTGTGTTTCTTATGCTATTGTAAAACACAAAAATTTACTGATAGTATTTAAATTTTTCTTTCGAAGACTGCGCACGTTATAGAAATACCTAAAAATCATTCACATAGTAAAAAGTTGTTAGAAATGTTACAAATAGTAGAAGTTCTATAAATGTTTAAAGATGCTACTGTTTTCTAAATGATTGATTAATACTATACTTAAAATATTCCAAATTTTAAATTTCATGAAATGGCATGCTAGAAATTCGAAGATGTATTTCGAAAAACAACTAGAAAATTCGACAATATTTTAGAAGTCAAAGAAAAACAAAAAATAGATAATAATAATATACTTGTAAATATTTTATAACATAAAAATATATGAAACTTCAATGACCTGAGCATGGAATTTCAGAAATTCATAATTTAGTTATTTACATATTTAAATACTGAACATCCTCTAAATCGTAAAAAAACTGAAGAAACACGAAATGTACCAAGAAGAAATCAAAAACTATAGAGATGATATTTTCTAAACAATCCATATGAATATTAAAAATTCTATAAATGTTCCATTCTACAGTAAGAAATTCCTGAAATCTATATATGTACTTCAGAAATAATAAAAATCAATATAGATAAGATATTCTCAAAAATCGATTAAATTTGCATATTATTTTCCACTGCTAATATGGAATGAAATTTACTATTATTTAACATATATATATATATTATCAGGGTCAAAAAGTTCAGATTTACAAATGCTTTATGATTTTCTTTGAGAAAAAAATTATTCATGGAGGGCTTGTCTTGACAAATTACAAATCTCGTGAATTTGATGTTTTTTCGAGCAAAAAGTTTTGTTGAAGCTTTGGTGTTAAAAAAACAAAACGAACCAAAATAACATAACAAAAACAAAAATGAATCAGAATTTTTCAAAACTTGAAGAGTATTTTTATATTGCATTGTCCACCAATTTTCACTATATTTACTAATTAAAAAAAAACACAAATAATTATTTTCTTACACTTGACGTCCTTTGACCAATGTCAAAATTAAACAGGGGTAAAAACCCCTGATACATCATCTATTGTGAATTCTACAACGCGTTCCTCGAATATCCTTCGAATTTCAACGCGCCCTTTCCCTTGAACTGGCGCCGATAGCCGCATATTCTCGGCTCGGGAAATTCGCGCGTGGTGCCAAGCAGGCGACAGAAACGTAATCAGGCCATTCTGTCGGGGACCGTTTGACGCGGGAAAACTCGTTGCGGCGAAATTGAACCCTGCGGGAGGCCGGGCCAATCCGGAAACCGCCGCTCATTCCCAGAGAAAACTGGCCTTTGCAGCATCGCAATGGATTGATCACGTTTAGAATTTCGATTTTTGAAAATGTGTCAAACGCAGATGAAGATATAAATTTCATTACTGCCGATTTTTCCAATGATTAATTTACCCTTGAAGGAATTCACAAATTATAAAGTGAATCAAATTGTCACGTCCCGGTGACATTGATTTTGCGTGCCTCAATAAATTTAGAAAATTTCAAAGTTTCGGGCAAATAAATGGTCACGTATTTTGTACCAGTTTATCAGTAATTTTTAACTAGATAATCGCAATTCGTCAATATATTTCGGGAAATTTCAAGATTTCAGGCAAATAAGTGGTCAAGTATTGTATCAGCTTATCAGCGATTTTGAATTAGATACTCTTCATCGCCAATATAGATATGTAGGCCATTATTTGCGACTTATTATTTTGAAGAAATGTAGGCAACAAGTAAGTGAACAAGACCAAATATGGTCATGTTTTCGAATACGCAGGCGATAGCGAATTCTATATAGACCGTGCATTTTTTCGGAAGAGTAGAGAGTGCCGTTAGAAATTTTGTGAAGTAACATTGTTCAATCGTGTCGTGGCAATTTTTAGTAGTAATTTTAGTTGTTCATTGACTCATTATTTTCAATCGCGTCGCCAGAAAGTAAACTATCGTATCACGTATTTAAAATATATTGAGAAATAAACGGAGATAATAATATCAGGCAATCCAGTGTTTTAGATTTTCCAGCATTTAGATCCCAGTACTCAGATCCCAGTACAATCTCACGTACTTGAACGTTACACACACATGTACTTCAATTTTTATGTCGAATTGTACGAAAATTTGGATATTCTACTTATCCAAAGTTACAGTAAGTTACATATCCAACGAAACATAGTTAAATACACCCAGTTTTGCGAAATTCCCTGAATTTGAAGAATTCGCATGTAGGTAATAAAAGGTTTACCAAAGTTACAGCAATCCATATCTTTTTTCTCTTCTGGAATATAAAACCTCATAGATCTGTCACTGCAGATATTTCCTGTTTCGCAAAAAAGCGCATCGTTGGGTAAATATTGACGAACTTGGCTGACGAAACACTGGCCAACAAATTGAATTAAATCACCGAACTGTGAATAAATCGCTCCACTCTTTGACCCAGAATTCATAAAAATTTAGCTTCGGGTTTGATTGGAAAGCGGGAAAAGTGGCTCTCTGCATTCAATGCCGTTTCAGAGTTTTTGGGTTCCGGGCACGTAATTCGATCATTTTGCGGTGTGAGGTTACTCCGGAGGATCGGTTTCGCGCATTGCGGTGATCGGATTTTGCGTTGTTGGAAGTGGGGATTGTTTGGTGGAATCCAGTGTTTAAAGTAACGTTCTAGTGGATTAGAATGTAATTGAAAGCTATTTAAAATGCAGAACAAAGTGTTGAAAGATAGACTTTGTAAAATGTACAGTATGTTGAAAGAAAATTGTAGATACACATTTGGAGAAAAAAAGACAAGCTCTCAAAAAATAAGTAAAAATCATGTCTTATTTAAAATAAGCTTCAGCTGGACTCAAGTATATTTTTTTAAACATTGATTATTTATTATGTCCTGTCAGTTCCTAACTCTATACCCCAGAATTTCTGAACAGCATCGAAGTCGAAAAATACGTGAAATCTTGAGTGAAGGGGGCAATTCCACTTTTACTATTCGAAGATATGTGTATAGATATAGCAGCTTTCGGGGTAGCTGAACTGGAGATGAGTGCGGTGAGGTCATTGATAACCAACTCTGTGAGCAGCGAATCCTCCGAAACTGGGACAGGATCTTTTGATCGTTTTTCAGTCGACGACGGATCCTTTTCTACTGATATCTCAACATCGACACCGAGGATAAGAACATCACAGGGACTTGAATGTTTTCACTTCTCTCGGCAGTTTGACGTACAGTTCATTAAGATAGCTTTCTTTGGGGAAAACAAACAGGTTCATCTTTTCTAGAAAAAAGAGTTTCGGTACATATTGTATATGTAAGTACTGAAAAAATGTAACAAACAAATTTTCAATTGGAAAAATAACTGGGAGAAGAAAGGAATCCAAAATATCGAATTTCTATTCAAAAACTGTAATTTTACTTAATTTAGCAAATTTTTCGGGGGTCCAAGATTATCAAAAAAGAGATTGGTGTTTTAGAATTTAAATTGTTGAATTTGATATATATTCCTTAATAGTTAGAAAAAGGATGAAAAAAAAAAAAAAAAACATTGTAAAATGCATTAACTATTACTTTAAATTTTTCCTTTATTTCTACCTTAACGTTCTTTTACAGTTTGATGCTTTTTTATACACTTTTCGCTCAAGCCAGGATCCGAACAGATCTGTGTACAATCACCGCGGATTTCTATGTAATGACGAAATATGAACGTGACGAAAATAACAAGTTGCCAATCTGTCTCTGATTTTCAAGCGGGTGAGCTTGTGTTCTTTTTATAGCGAAAAATTTGTAGAAAACTGTCATGGTATTTTAGAGATCTTGAAAATTTGAAAAGACCAAAAATTCATAATATTTATGAACGAAGACTTTGTAAGATTTCTATTTTGAAATTATAATATTGATATCCTTCGATTTTTTTCTTTTCGAAAATATTTCATATGTTTGAAATGAACTTAGTTGAAAATAAGTAAAATAATAGAGATAAGAGTCGAAATAATTTTGAATGTCAGTACTTTGAGATGAATTTTTGGGGAAATTTTTGAATCATATGACCTATTATTATAACTGTAACTAGAACCATCAAAAGTGAAAAAAGCTTTTCCAACCAAAATTAACGTTTTCAAACATAATTTTCTGATCATTACAACTGTTTATTATTTAATACTCATATTTTTATCACAAATGTTGTATTTTTCGTATTATACAATTATATTCTCATCTAAATCAAAGTAATTCAACAATTTAATAAAATAAAGTAATTTAATAAAATATTCGAAAATGTTTCCAAAGAATATTTTTAAGAAAAGTTTTTTATGGAAACTACTTAAACATAAGTACGGTTTAGAAATAAAATTAACAATATTTCTGTTACATTTCCGGAAATAATAGTTTTTTTTTTTCCTGACATTCATTCAATGCTTCAAAAATTCGAAACATTTTCGATTTAAATCGGAAACATTTCGACTTTTTTTTACAAGTAACTTCTTTTCGAGTAACGTACATTTGAATCTCTTTTATTTCAGTTACATTCGTTTTTTTCAACGTAGAAGTTGTTAACAATGGAACTCATCAATTTTCGTGAACAACGATCAAATTAAACACTCTAAAGTGATTGGATACTTTGTTCGAAATAGGTCGAGTGACCAATAAAGGAATGGACTCTGCAATTATCGGAAAGAATGCAATTTCTGAAGAGAGAAATTCTATACTTGTCACTGAATTTTCATCATAATTTTCACTTCAACTTATAAATTGCAAAGTTTTTGTATTGTTCACGAAAAAATGTTATGATCTCTCAATGTTTTGGTGCGTCTAAAAGTTACCATTTTTTTTACCTATGAGAAGAGAAAATTTTTGTATATATCGCTTTTGAAGAAACATAGATAATTTTTTTGATGAGTACTCAGTTAATGCAAAAATTTGATAATTTGCGCGTTAATAAAAAAACGAATCGTGCAGTAAAAATAGTTTTCGATGACTGAAGTTGTTATCGCTTTGTTGAAAATTCAAGTTTTTTACGTAATAATTTGTCGCTGTCTAACGGAGGTGATATTATGAATTTGTAGTAGTATTAAACTGAAGCTTCTAGAAAAAGGTGTAGATAATTAAAGTGAAAGTGTACACATAAAAACAGTGCTGTGGAATAATATATTTATTTGAATAATCATATTTTACGCATAATTTCACTAATTTACTGTTATTAAAAGTTTTTTACAATTTCGTGTATTAAGCTATTTGTATATAAGTTATGTTTCATTTTATTTTGCACTGTTACTCATCATTCACATGGATAAATTCGTATATATTTTTCAAGTTTATTATATATGATAATAAATAATAAATTTAATATAATATATAAATACATTTCATTGGAATCGGACATAATTTTTTCAGTAGTAATAATGTTGTGAAATATATTTCAATTAAATAATATAAATAATGTAATGTAATTCAAATCAATGATATATTAAAGGGTTACATACATTTTTGTGCAGACAAATGTGAGGCGATCCGAGAAAAGGGACCTACTATCCAAAAAATCGTTTTTCCGATTATGAGTGATTCTTTAAGTTTTTAATCCAATCTTCAATTATGTGCCATCAGAATTTACAAACTTTGATTTTTTGGCAAGCTATGACTTTTTAAAAAAATCTTTCATCCCATTTACCGTTGTGTATTTTGATTCATTCAATCGCCCGTCCTGTAAAATTTGCTTTTTGGATAGTAGGTCCCTTTTCTCGGATCGCCTCACAAATTGAGAATGGTTTAGAGTATCTTTTAAAGTATGTAGCAATAACGTTATGACACCAAAATTATTGTTTTTAAATAGTGCATTGTTCACTCGAAAGAAAAAAGTATTTACTCATAAAAAAATATCAACAATTGGCGGAGTTATGTCCGTTTCCCGTTTCGGGGAAAGGGCCATAACTCCGCCAATTGTTGATATTTTCCCAAGAACAAATACTTGTTTTTTCAAGTGAAAAATACGCTATTAAAAACTATAACTTTTATGACATAGCATTATTGCTACATACCTTAAAAATTACTCCAAACCACCCTCAATTTTTCTACACAAAAAGGTATATAACCTTCTGAAGATGTCCATTAAATGTATTATCTGCTTTTTTTCTTTAATTTAAAATTTTTTTTCATAAGTTTAGACGAATTCCCAGTTTTTAAAAAATTCAATAATTGTTGACGATTTTCAATAAGTTTTTTAAAAGAAGTGAAAAGTTCTAGATTGTTTCTTCTCATAATTATTACATTTTTTTGAGTATGTTTACAATATTGACATATTTCAACAGGTTTGTCTGTTTTACATTTTTTTGAGTGTTCAGAAACTTTTTGTAAATCTCTTATAATTTTGAAAACTTTTTACATTTTTCATAGTTTTTGAACTATTATTGTAAAACTAAATGTCAAAATTTCATAAGATTTGTACAATTTTTAATAAAAATCAAAGCAATTTCGGCTATTTACATCTTATCTAATACAATTTTAATGGATACTGAAATAGTCATATAAAAATAATGCATACTAATTTATTATAAATGATATAATATTCATTATCTTGTTCAACATAATAAAAGTAATTTATGTGAAAAATGGAATATCAATAAAATATTAATGAATTATTTATAATTCGTTTTTTGTAATTATTGAAATTTTCCTGTAGTTTGAACAAATATACAGTTTTTCACAGTTTTTGATCAATTTATCGCAATTTGAAGTGGAAGTCGACATTCTAGATTGTTTGTCAATAATTATTGCACTTTCTAACGATTGTTTACAATTTTGAGTTTTTGGGCACTTTGTCTGGTTTAAATGTTTTTGAGCGTTCACAGAGTTTTAATGATTTTCTTTACTTTGAAATATCGATTTGGACTATTATTGAACGAGAGTGTCCATGTTAATATTTTATACGATTTTTACAGTTTTCAAGATGATGAAGGAAATTTCGAAAACTTAAATCGAAAGGTTTTCAGAGAATTCAGGACTGTAAAAATATGATTATAAATCGTTATTTTTCTTGAAATTTTGAAGACAACCCACTGAATATTATAAATTTTTAAAAAAATCATCTAGTGATTTCACTGAAGTCTAAAAGTTTAAAAATGCAAAACACCGTCGACGAAAATTTCGAATAGTGATGATTTCAGATCGTCATTTTACTTGAGTCACATTGAACCGAATGTTCAACACAATAAAAAATCAATTTACTGGCAACTGAAAACACTAAATGAAATCATAAACAAACGTATCAAATTTATAGTTTCATCGAATTTTATGCTCATTTTAAACCTAAAGTAATTGAACTCTGAACAGAACAGATGAAAAAAAAACATATTTCAAAAAGTTACATGATATTAAAAAAAATTACAGGTTTTCACTTGTGAACTAAAATTTTCATTAATTTTATTTTGAATTTCAAAACCGAAACACAATATATAAAATTTTTATTATTATTTGAAATCTAGTAATTTTATACCTTTCAACACAAGCTTGTCATACAATTTTGAATTCAGGAAATAGGACACAAATTTTAAAAACTACAAATTAAATGTCGAACCCCCTGAAATTCTACGTTTCAATTTGAACTCTTAGTATGTAGTTCGTTATCGAATCTAGAAACAGAAACAATAAATTAAAAACGATCTAATTAATTAGAAAGTAGGGAGTAATTTTATATTATTAAACTACAACTTTTAGTTATGCGTACACTTCATACAAAATAAAAAATTCGAAATTTGTTGAATTTCGTACTTATGGTACTAAGTTTTTGGTAATATATATGACTCTGAGTTTCAGGAAGAAAACCTTAGATACTTATGAAAAGAAACAAAATTGAATTTATTTCTCTGCAAAGGTAATTATGACTCTAGTTTCTTAAAATATTTGATTTCTAGATTTTTGAAGTTTCTCTGTCTTGACAATTTAGTAATGTGGCGACATACTTTCATTTCATGAAAACCGTTATGTATATATTCATTGCCAGTTTCGAACTTTCAATTTTTCGAAGACTTGAAAGGTTTACTTTCTAATGTGTACTATTTTTTAAATTTCCATGTTCATAAGAATCGAAGATTACAGTTTCTAATAGTTTCTAACTCTCTCACAGCGTTCTCCAGAATTTCTGATATTCTGGGTCATTCAAAATGTATTAAATACAGACATAACCTTAAAACAGTAGTACAACCAAAAATGTCGCTTTTCCGAACCACAATTCTGTACCGAACATTTAAGCACTGAATGAAATTTATATTTTCGTAATCGCGAGTTCTTTGTGGCTAACCTAATCCCGCAGTAAATTGACAAATCTGAATTCTAGCTCATTTTTGAAATTTTTCGTAGCAGAACAACAAAAAGACATAAAACAGAAGAAAATGTTATACTAATCCATTACTTAGAAGAAACTGCAACTTAATTATGAAAAAAAATTCACAAAAGTACGTATAATCAACTCAAATTCCGTGTTTCAAACTTTCATTCCCAATTTACAGTCTTCACACAACCGAAAAAAAATGAGCAACCACACTCTGGCCGACGCCACAGAAAAAATCGTAATCGCTATTGGCACAAACGTCGGAATTTTCGCAGTCCGCGCAGCTTTCGCCTACCTGGTCCAAACCCCCATACGTTACGTCATGAACAGCACAAAAACCTACATAGAAACCCATTGGCTCTAAAAAAACTATCTTCTTTTGGATCCAAAGTTGTTAAATAAATGTGAGTAAGTGCATTTGCGTCGTCTTTGAACCAAGAACTCTTCCACCAGCAAAGGGAATCTTCAACTTTTCTCATGTCAGAATAAAGACGTGCGCCTCAAGGGTTTTCCAGGGTTTTCAGTTACTTAACGAGAAACCTCAGACAAAAGAGAAATGTTTCTATATTAATCTTTCGTCAGTGCACAGCACAAAGTAATTTAAGCCAGACGTCATTAATTCCATGAATCTGTACAAGCAGCGAGTACATGTTTTGGAAGCATTGGAAATGAGCTTTTAACGAGGTGTCAAGGTTGAATGGATTCCCGTGAAAATTGCATTTTCGATCATGTCAAAGGTTTTGAAGGGACTGGAAACAGAATATGGCAGTGACAGCTTATAAGATAAGTATTTTTGAAAGATTGGAACAGTTCTTTTTCAAACTTGAAAATATTGAATCCCAATTAGTTAGAAACTTTTATATCCGGAATAAGTTAAATATATGCTTGTGAGTGTGAAATTCTTTTTCGAGTATATATCAATACGAAATTTTTTGACACTGCTGATAGTCTATTACAGGAAAATTACACAAGAAACTCAAAATTATCGACGTAACTTTGATTCAATTAGTTTTTATTTATGCAAAAGTACTGCAAACACGTCAAATTTTTCATTGTCGTGCTACGTGATCAATACTCGCGACTTCGAAGCGCGCTAAGTACTTCATCAGTCACAGGAGGAACCCTCCCACCACGGATTTCGAGCGTCCGCTTCTGTTACGAATAGCCTTATCTGTCTTCTCGAAAGCACGATTGCGGCGACTCGCGGTCGGGCACCTGTATATTTTACTGTCTAATCTCTCGAACCTTTTTTACCACGTAGCTCTAAATTTCCACTCCACTTTCCTTTTCTTTTAATTAACGAAGAATGAACAGCCACGTGGAACAAGAAGAGGAAAACTGTTGAGGAATTGAATTTACGTTTTCGTCAAGTGGATAGCAAAATTTTAAAGGATTAGAAACTCATTTCCGATTATTTTTCTTCTCATTTAGGATTGATGATTTATTTGGAGAATTAATGTCAGAATTTATTATGTTTGAATGTAGCGTTGAATAGAGACAGAAGGAAAAAGATAAATAATGTTTATTTCAATTATTACATACTTCCTATATAACTTTTTTAAGTGTATAGTGTCAGATCTAACACATTTACAAAAATACAGAATTATATAAAAACAATCTAGTTATACATTATTAATCATACAAACCTGAAAAATTTCAGCATTAAATTATTATTATTAGCCATAACGTACATACTCAAAGGAATCATAGAAATATTGTGAATTCATTTTGATGCTTAACAAAGTAGTAATGAGGGGCTGTCCATAAATTGCGTAACGCAATTTTCAGGATTTTTCAACCCCCATCCCTCAAGATGTAATGTAATGCAGTCTTTTTAACAAAAATATAAATACTTATAGCAATTTTTCGTTTTTTACAGTGGTATGAAAAACACAGAATATGCCCTCTTAATCTGAATCTGTTTAATCTTAACGGATTGAAATTTTTTAAAAATTTTCACTCAAATATCTGTACTTTGAACAGATGTATCCAAATTTTTAACAGCTGTATCAAAATTCAAATTCAACCCAATGCCTGCTATTTTTAACCGATTTTTTATCTACAAATTCAATCTGTTGATTTTTCGAATTTTCCATAAAATAATATTGTAAAAATTTTAGCATGAAAATCTGTAGATCACAACAGACAATCTGTTGAATTCGACAGATTTAGATTAAGAGACTGCATATAAAGATTTTTATTGTACTTAATAAACAGTTTTTGAAATTTTTAAGCACCTTCAATTTCGTAAAAAACTGACTTCCAAGTTCGAACAATACTGGTTAATAATTGGTTATCTTTCAAAATTGTTCAGTTTGTGATTAGTCGTTAAAAACTTTTCAAGCGTATTTCTGAAATTCATTTTAAAAAAGTTTTAAAAGTTTTGATCGATAAGTCTAATAAGTATACAAATGTTGAATTTCGGTATTGCTTTTGTCATTATTCGTCATATTTTTCGAATCTAGAACTTAATCTAATTTCTCGTATAAAGTTGGAAATAATTTCAATTTTGTTTGTTTTTCTGAATATCTAAAGTTTTCAATTTGAAACTTAAAATCATATGTACAACCAAAAATTTAGTTAGTACTACAACTGCGACATTCAACAAATTTCAAATTTTTTACTTTATAAATGAAGTGTACGTAATGAAATAACTAAAAGTGCTCAATGTTACAAAATTATTCCCAGTTTTAAATATAAATAGATCGTTTTTAATATCTTGTTTCTGTTTCTGGATTCAATATCGAACTACATACTAAAAATTTAAGTTGAAATGTAAAATGTTTGAGGATCCGACATTTTCTTTGCCATTTTTAAATTTTGTGCTCTATTTCCCGAATTCAGAATTGAATGACAAGTTTGTGTTGAAAGGTATAAAATGACAAGGACGAGTGTCCCCCTAGGAACATGACGTAATATATGGACAGCTCATAAAGAAACCAGTCAAAATAAGAATAATAACAAACTTATTATTATAAATTAATATAAGATACAACTACAAATTTACATTTAAAACAATTGTTTGCTTTTTTACGACTATAATGTGAGGCGATTGTGTGAATGCCTGGCTCTAGCTCACATTTATGGCCTAAAAACTCCCCAGACCACACAAAATGTAACAGACACAAGTGTACAAAATATCCTCTCTAATCATCAAACAATTTCTCGTAATTACCATGTAATTTTACAGTGCTGCTATTAAAATTCATACTTTTTATACTGTTTTAATATATAAAATCTTTCTTAAAAACGTTTGTCCGTAAAAACTACAAGTTTTCAAAATGATATCGTTGTTCGGATTAAATACATACCTAGGAAAATATTTACGAGCATGGTTTGAAAAAAGTTCACTAGATTTACGAACTATCAAATTCGGATTTTATATTAGTTTTTTCTATATAAAAGCCTTATCACAATCTCTGCAAACTATCTTGCAAAATATATTTCTTTTAATTTATTCTTAAACTTTTCCTATAATACCATTTAACTTTTTTCATACAATAGAAATTCATCAAACATTAAAAGTAAATTAATAAAATCAATGTTGTCATTCAGAATTTCGCCAAATTGTAAAATAACAACTATGTTCTTCTTGATTTATAATCTTTGAGGTTAATTTTGACTTTCTTTTTCCTCTACTAATATATATTTTGCACGAACAATATATATAGCAATTTTCTGGTGTGAGGAATGAGCAAAGCTAAAATTCAAACTTTTGTTTCATCGAGTAAATATACATACTATTATTGAATAGTCATGTCTTTAATTTTTCCTACAGTAACTAAAATTTCAGTTGCTGTAACGAAATCCAGTTATTTTTTATATCAATGGGAAAAATAAATTTGAATCATGTTTTCAGATTCTTAAAACTAAAGAAATTTATTTCAAATAAATGAACTTCAATAGGGCGTACTATGAAAAATTTTTTTAGTAATACAAAAGAAGTCACTGTGAATTTAACTGTATTTCTCAATAATCAAAATAAAATACTACGTCTAATCTAAGGAAATGTATTATGCAAGAATAAGATTTTTCTATGTATGCAACTAATTAAATTAATTCATTTTTAAGAAATTTCCTTTGTTTCTACGAAACCTTTTTTCTGAGTATATAAAGCATTGGCTCAACGTAAAATTATTAGTTCACTGCCGCGATAAGATCCCTTTGACTAGTGTAAAACGTTATTAGATGCGATGAGTTCGAAATTTGAATCAATATTCCACACTACAAATCTCTCGCGGAAGCACCACTTGTAATTAGTTAACTGTCTCATTTAGCAAGACACGCCGCAGCCGCTGTAACGGGATTATGGTATTTACGATCGTAGATTAAACTGAATAATGCCTAGTGCAATCAGGGAGTTATTGAGAGTCACCTGATTCTCCCATTAATATTTGTTTCTCAATTTTTTTCGCAAAATTGTATAAAAGGTCAAGAGTAATATGAAATTAAATGTGTTTTCTGGAATTATGATTGGCAGATAATAACAATAGAAAAATAAACTTTCAACTTTTTTACACAATTCCACTTTGTTTTTTTTAGGTATATATAAAGAAAATACATTTTATTATTGTGTGTTTTGACACAAACAAATGAAATAACAAGTTAAAAAGGTAAGTTTAAAAAAGAAAAGAAAAAATCTTTGAATTTCTTGACATATTTGACTGAGTTTTACTCAGTTATATGAAACGTTCCGAATTTCAGTCTCCACCTACAAGTGCATTCGCTTTGTCAGTGTTCCAGGCAGTCGCATTTGTGGTGAATAGTGGTTCCGTTTAATCGGCTAATCCGGTCATTACCTTTACGCATTATTCATAGATAGAATGTACATTGACGTTGTCGGTGAGCCTAGTAAGGATTGTACTTTGGGAAATGTTGAGGCGGACGTATCAATGATTGACACGTTAAAGCAGTGGCCTGATATAACAACAGCAACAACAAGGGAAACAACAAGGATTCTAATAAAGATTGGAAACTCGATCTATTTTGACCAAACCTAATCAAAGCTTTCTTATAGAAACTGAAATATTCAGGGCTTTTATTACTGAGTGAATTCATTGAACGGATAAAAAGAAATTACTTCATTCAACAAAGCAAAACGTGCACTTCTTAATTTTCGGGAGATTTTATTATCCCTGATAAAAAAAGTCTATTGCTCTTTTAATTACGTGAACAATTTAAAACCACTGTTCCTGGTGCATTAGACGGACTTTTCGGGAAAATTTTAGAGGTAAGTCGATTTGCATGACAACTGCGTCGATCGTAATACTTTTGTTCTCCGGGGAAAGTTTGCCAGAACTTTCACACTTGGATGAAAGTAGAGGCAAACGCCCTTGGTTCGGGAACTTTTTTCAGTTTTCTTTTACACTAATTTTTCTCGAATCTACGGTGAGGACTCGGTAAATTGAGCGAATGACCAAAAATTGAGGCACTTGGAATACTTCGGAATGTGAAGTATAAATGATAAAAATATCATGGTGTTTTATTTCAAACTGTGCCCTCCGTCTTCCCTATAAAATTTCATATATTTTTTTTTAGCGTATACCGTTTTCTGAAGACAGTAAAAATTACTGTAAATCCTAGGGTTGAACCTATTAAATAAAGATGTCACTGAATCGACATTTTGAATCCCCAATTTTTATAAAACTTCATCGACGACCTCGCGTTTTCCGTGGTTTTCCTGCTTGGACAATGCTCTAATGGAAATGAATCGGCACCGAGGAAGGCGGGAAAATCAATTTCCGAAAACGCCGATCCCAGGCCCGCTGGGATAATGACTCCATTTCCACAGTGACGCCCGCGAGAGTGGCTTTCGACGAGGAAAAACGCGAAAAACTTGCATCCGCGGGGTCTGAATAACTGATCGCGAACAGATGGAGGCTCCGTTCGTACGCGCGTGCACGCGCCCGAATGATGGATTCTGTATAAATTATTCATTTTTACAGGGCTCGTTCCTCTTCCGCGGCGAGATTGATTGCCACCGCTTAAGCGTGGATCCGCGCCCGAAAAGTAATTTCCCGGATCCAATCCGAGCTTCCGCGGGAGCTGATTTCGACGTCCCGAGGAACCTTCCAAGGAGAGGATGTTCTATAACACTCCGGAATCGTCAAAGAATACGATTCGACAAATTTCGCAGAAGAAAACTATAAGGAAGACGATGAATTCAAATTTTACAAAAATGTAGAGGAAAAAAAACGAGGAGAGATCTTTAGGTTCAAAAATGATGGATGAAAGATCACAAATCGATTTAAGTATAGGTAGGCGAATTTTTTATGTACGTATAATTATTTCTTATGAACCTTGATAGAACTATAAGGAAGACAATAAATTTAAGTTTAAAAAAAATTTAGAGGAAAAAAAACGAGAAGAAATCTTTAGTTTTAGAAATGATGGATGAAGCATTATAAATTGATTCAAATTATAAGCAGGAAAATTTTCCGTATACGTATAAGTTAATAGATATTTGTATGATAAAAAATATAAGGAATCCACAAAGATATAATTCAGATAATTCTTTTATGAAAAGACTTTTCATCATAAATATCGTCAAAAGAACCTGTCAGAATTAAATTAGTTTTTTTGAACCTAAATTTTGTTGCATTGCATGATTCATACGTAGGTATTACATACGTGCGATTTACCCGGAGCGATATTTGTCTCAGGGGTTTTACTGAGAAGATGGATACTGTTTTTCCAATTCAGTTAGTGCGGAGAAATGGCGAGTTATTGCAGTTGCGTGGGAGAAGCAGGGCATTTTTTTTCATGACATAGATCGAAATCATATCATAACCCAAGAACCAAAGGATGTCGTTGAAATGTTTCAGGATGGAAAATAACAAAAAATTAGAACTTAAAAAGAATCTAGTATTCTTTCACATATTTATGGTGAAAAATATTAGAATATTGTAATTTTATATTATTGTTGCAGATTTTACGATATAACTGCAGCTTTTGTCATTTTTACTTTATCATTACAATATTGTACCGTAAAAATGGTAAAATTTTACAAATTTCTTTATACATGCTTGTTTTTAAAAAATAATATAAGAAAAGTTGAACGCTAAAATGCAAGTAATAAAATTGATTGTATTGGTGAAAAAACAATTCAATCTTTTTCCACATTATTATTTTTCTAGCCCATACAATATGATATTAAATATACTCTAAAATGAAAAATGAAATATTTATAAACTTTTACTATACACACATTCAGTATTATTAGTAAATACTTATATAATAATGAAATAAATATACTTGAAAAAATGGTGTAGGGGAGCATGGGGCATAACGGGGTAATTTTTACATTTTGATTTTTTTCGCATGTAAAAAATGTGAATACTGTGCAATTTTCTTTTCAGAAACCTAAAGTAACTTATATTGTAATAAAAACAACTTTCGAAGTTCAAAGATCATGTGAGTGAATTATGTTTTTCGACGATTTAGAAATAAAAATTTTTACCCTGTTATGCCCAGAGAATAGGGCATAACGGTACATCGTTCTCTTTGTCAAAAAGTTCATTTCCATCGTTAAAAACTGCACACTTTTTTTATTTACACTCGCTAAAAATAAACTAATGCGTGGAATGAAAAACAGAAGTATGCAACGTAAACCTGAAACAACATATTATGGCTTGGATCAAACGTAATTTTTATAAAATATCGATAAATATTACTAATTTACACTTGAAGAACCTCGGAAATTGTAATTCGACAGTAAAACACAGCCCGCATGTCATAAAAAATATGCTGATGCAACTATGTATTATGCAGAATTTACTTGTAAAATGTCGGACATGATGTACAACTATGTACATGGAAATTTGGACAGATGACGCATCATTGTAGAAGAAATATTAATTTCACCCCATTATGCCCCTTACCCTCTTATGCACCATGCTCCCCCACCAATCAGTAATTTGTGAAAATTTATATAACACTGTACACCCAAAAATACACCTTTATAATGTCAGCGAAAATTCAAAATAGTAATGTAACGTGATTGAAACTAGAAAGAAAAATAGCAAAAAAATTATACAGAACAAAATTATACACATATACAGATTAAAAATGTGGATTACTTAGAATTACAATATGTTATTGCAGAAAGTACAACAGAAGTATGATTAAAAAGGTAAAACATCTTAGAGATTTATTATCAACTTAAGATTTTTTTCCATAATTTTGAAAAATTTTCCAAAAATTCACCATCTTAAAAATTACATGAAAAATGAAATTCTTTATAAAAACATAATTTTACACTAAACGTATTCACTTCTTCAGTATCATTTCACATTGTCAAAAAAATAACATAAAATAAGAAAGCGATAAAGTATTAGCAATGAGTAAAATTTTTTGCATTAATTTGATAGTAGAATATTTTATTGTACGTAATAATAATTACACGGTTTTCTTTTCAGTGCAAAGAAAATATAAGGTATGTTTCAAAATTATAGAAAAAAAATAAATATGAGCAAAAATCATGAATAAATATGAAAAAATATAAAAAACCATGTAGAATTATTTGAAGTTTACAAAACTAATGCAAATTTGTGGAATAAATAAAAAATTTAATGAATAACTAATGAACAGTACAATATTTGAGAGTGATTCCACAGTAAAATATTTCATTGTAATAACAACAATAGCATTTTCTGGTTTCATAGGAAAATATAAGATTTGTTCTCAAATTATTATAGAAAAAGGTAAGAGATTATCGAAAACTATGAAAAAATATAAAAGAAATACAGAGAACCATGGAAGATGATTTAAATTTCCAGAAATCATCTAAATTTTGGGACCCTGAAAAACCTTTGAAAATGATATTGAATAATGCAAAATAATGCTAATAAACATATCACACATTATAAGAATTAGAATGTATGAAAAACAATAAGAACTATAGAAAATATTTACTTACAACATGGAAGTGTAAATTACTGCAACAAATGATAAAAATTCATAAGAAATCGTAGAAAACCATCATCGTGAAGTAGGTATGAAATCAATGAGTGCAAAAAAGATATAAGATGCAAGATACGTGAAATAAAAAGAGAGGTCGTGTACCTACATCTCGTTGAACAGAGTATATGTAGTAATTCATATAATGAGTATGAGTATGTTTTTTAAATAATTTTATAGATCTTTCAAACTACGTGAAATCTTTTTTTGCCTTTTTTTTTCATTAAAAATTATTTATTTTAAAAATAAATATCGTTTTTTCATGTTTTTCTCGAATTCGAAATTTGTTTCGTATTTCCGAAATCAGTTCTAAGACATAATGCACTTTACACTGCATAAAAATCATAAGTATTGATATGAAATCGCATGCATAATTTCCATCTCTTTACACAAAGAAACAAAATAAAAGTGTAGTTCAATACTTTATTACAATAAAAATCTACAATACGAATGTTTGTTGTAATTATTACTAAGTCTTTTTCTCTGTGCATGTAAGTACTTCATAATTCTTTAATTTGACTCACTCTCGTATGGCGTTATTTCAAACTTTCGGAAAAGTGAAAAACATCAATGAACCATAAATCGCAGTTTACATACTTTGGAAATCTTATAACATTGCTGTAACGAGATATTTTAAGTCACAATTATAATAAATCTATATAATTGAGAGAATCTCTTTTACATAAGCACAATTTTATGTGTTGATTTATGATTTATATACTTACTACCAAGAAATCTGACTTTTAGTATAGAAAAGCATGTATTGAATCTTAAAGCAATAAATATAAAATGAGTTTTAGATTTCATCTATTATTGAAATGTAACAAAATCACGAAATCTCAAATTAACAATCTCAGAATTCTTAAATCCAGAGTAAAGAATCTTCGATTTTCAAATTCTGCAGATAAAATTTCGTTAATAGTAAGCTCCTTAAGGTATTATGAGCGCGTTAACAAAAATAAAGGAATGTTTCAAAAAAAATTAAAATTTATCAATTAAACCCAAAAAAATGTATACGCTTTATCACAAGCATTTTGTGTACTTAGTTTTTGAGGAAAAAAAATCCAAAATATGCGTCGATTTACACGTGTCGTTATGGAGCGAATCGTATTTTCTTGTATAATTCAAGAACAAATAAAGGAATTTTTCTAAAAATTTGCCAGACTGTAAATCAAACATTCGAAATCAAGTTTCAATTTACTAAACGAATTTCTACTATTTAGTTTTTCTAAAAAATAGTAAAAAGTATCACTTTCGGATAACTGTCATTGCTGAATTTGACATTTAGGAATGTTTAACACTGCCGTACGCAGTTGCTGTTGCGTATGGAGTAAATAAATAATAAAGCATGGCAATTTCCAGATCAGAAAAATGCGTAATTTTAATTTTTTACAAATATCGATTTTGGTAATTGTGATATTTTTGACAGCTTTCACGAGTTGGAGCCACGGTCAGAGTATTTCACTGCTCATAATACCTTAACTATCGAATTAACAACACTTGTTATCATCCCCGCCCCCCCCCCCCGCTCTTGAAAAAAGTCTATTTATTCCGTTAGAAGGTTGTGAAAAACAGAGTTAAACAAAAAAAATTAACCAGCGTTACAGGCCTCGTTTCGTTTCGATCCCCTGCACAAACATTCTCAGGTTCGTTCTACTTTTACTGGCGTTATCCCCAAGTGCGCTGTTGCAAGCGCGTTTCCTAATTTAGCGTCTAACACATATCTGGAAGTGTCTCTTTTCTCTTGACCGACCCGCAGCATCCGACGCCTTGGCCTCAACGACCTGTAGCCTCTCGCCCGCAAAACCTCATGCATGCAAGCTCAACTGAGCTTCAGCAGCGAGTTCTAATTAAACCCGCATTTTCTTTTTTTCATCCCTGGTTTTGTCAGGTCGTATTCTGTACACAATAATGTCTGTTATACGTCGCTCGGCAAAGAGTAAATTTTTGTGACAAGAGATGGTGGCGAAGAAAAAAGGGAGTTTACTGAAATTCGAAAAAAATTCATTATAAGTCATTCTTGATCATTTATTATAATTTTTCATAATTTTTATTAATGGAAGACCATTCAGTCTCGATCATTTTACATCGTTTTGTGCAATTTTCATTAGTCCTTTGTCAAAATTTCAGTCTTTCTCGATCATTTTACATAATGATCATGTACTTGGTTCACATTTAAATTCACTCATCACTATTCATCATGTTCACAAAATAGGAAAAATGAAGCAGGGATAATTAGGATCATTTTTTATGATGTTGACAATAATAACATGAGTTAAGCACCGATGATTTTGCATCATTTAGATCTATCAGTCAACGAATGTTTTTATAAATTCATGTGTCGAAATGCGCGATTTCACCAAACAGTTATATGAGAACGTGCTGTGCAATTATAGTTAAATTTATGCGTACAAACCGTTGACTGAACAATAAACGTTTATGAAAGATCATGGTTTTTTTATTATTACCAAGAGTCATATTTAAAAAAAATGATGCAAGAGTATTCAGATGTAAAATCTCAATCATATTTCATCATAAATATCTTCCTCTTTAAATTTGACTCAATGAAAACGAGAATGACACTGTTGATCATATTTCTTAAGAAAAACCTAAAACAGAAACGTTATTAAAACTCATTGACTCAAACAACTCAATCATTTTACATCATTTTATTCAGAAGAGAATCTGTTATGGTAGCTGAATTTTGAAAGAAATTAGACATTGATTTATAATTTCCATTTTTAACAAGGACAAATCAAATAAATAAGCAAGTCAATATGAAAAATACCTAATTTTCCACACTGCCAAATTTTTTTCAATCCGAACTGCCATTGGCAGGGTTTGGAAAGTTACTTGAAAAAATGTAACGCGTTACGTTACCGTTACAAAGGTGAAAAAAGTAATTCGTTACGTTATCATTACTTAAAAAGAAATAGCAACTCGTTACCGTTACCACTTAAAAATAGTAACGCTCCGTTACTTTTACGTTACTTTTTGGAAGAAATTGAATGTAAATAACAAAAATCGAGAAACTTGGGCTGAAAAATACAATTTCAACGTGCTTGTGATTTTTTTCTATAGAAATTGTTTATTTCAAACATAATAAAAAATGTTAATCTGAACTTTTTCACCCTAAAAAAAAATCAATCAGCTGGTTCAAATTTTTATATTTTTTAAGTTTGCGAAATTTCTGAATCCGAAATTTGATTCAATGTTAGCCACAAGGAAACATTCGCAAATTTCATAGATTTTTGAAAGAATCTCAATACCTACCCAGATTTTCAGAATTTTTGAATCTTTTTGTACTTGTAAGTATGTATAAAATGTTGCAGGGTTTTTTTAGAATTTTTATAAATTTCTACTATTTTTCTGTACATTGATATACAGATTTCCAGAATTTCATGCACTAGAATTCAACATTTATTGAAAATTTTTCGAATTATCGGTATTTGAGAGAATTTTTCAACAAAAAATGTCTAAGAAGATTTTTATTTTATTTGATTTTTTTTTAACTATTTTAATTTTTCTACGATTTAAAAATTGTTAAGTATTTGTAAATTATTCGTATTTTTTAGTATGATATAATATTGCAGAATTTCCCAGTATTTTAACATAATTTTGGTATTTTTATGATAATAATTGCTCTACACATTTCAAGAATTTCGAACTCTAGAATTTGAATATAATAAAACATAACGTGTTTTACAGAATTTTACAGAAACAGTGTCTCGATAGATTTTCAATTATTCAAGTACTTTTTGTATTTCTTTAGTTTTTATATAATTTCAAGGATCGTTCATTATTTTTATATATTGCTGTATGAATTTCTGGAATTCGAAAGATTTTCAATGTTTGATATATTTTTTACGTACTTTCCGAACATATTTTCTTTCTGCATTTATAAGTACTTAAAGAATGATGTGGAATTATCAGTTTTTTTAAAGACATCTCTTTAAATTTCCAGAATGAACTAAAATTAGAGGTTCGAAATTTCTGGAGTATATTTCGATCGATTGTGCAGAAAAAAGTTTCTTTATATATTTAAAGGGCCCTCAATATTTTTTGTATTTTTCACAGAGTTATTACAATATAAAAAGTTTCGTATCTTCTTATAGACTTCTATTAACATAATTTTTTTTAAATTTAAAGCTCAAGAAATTGAAGTTTTTTGATTCCTTGAATTACATAAGTTTTTAAAAAATCAAGTTACTTAAAACTTAATAAAATCTAGTATTTTTCGTATTTTATTTTATATTTTTTTTTTTTTTTATATTCATTATTATTCCATAACATTTTCTAGCAGGATCTCTAAATCTTACAAATCCTGCTATAGATTTTGCGATGCATAGATTTTAAGCATTTTTATATCTTTTCATGTGAATTTCTAAAATTCAATGCTTTGAGTCGTGAAAGTTTTGAATAAAAAATAAAAAAGCCTATTCTTTGTCAAGATTTTTGCACAACTTACGATTATTCCACATAGTTTCATTAAAAATGAATAATATAGAATTTTACATCTTAAAATGAGGAAGTTAAAAATTACTAAGATCTCAGTTTCAGAACATTTTTAAAAAAGTTCTAAATTGTGCTAAAAACTTAATGGGACAGAGAAAAGCAACGTAAAATAACGGGATTTTTGTTACTCGTTACCGAAAAAAAGTAACTCGTTTCCGTTATCGTTACTTGTTATTTAATGTAACGCGTTACGTTATCGTTACAGTAAAAAATGTTACGTTTTAGAGTAACGTGTTACTTGTAACGCGTTACTTCCAAACCCTGGCCATTGGTATATTTATATTAAACAGTATTAAATAGTATTTTATATTATTATCATATATCTATTATTATACATTTTAGGCATACAATAAATGAATTGATAATTACTACAAAATAAGATTTATTGATATATTGAAATAATGTTCATATACTTTGAATAACAAATTATTCGTGACTTTTAATAGCAATTTTAAACATAATATTTTCTCAGAATATTTTTTATACTTTACTATGTTTGAATAGCATACATATTATTGTTATTTTTGAAGAGTTCCTTTTTTTAGATCACAGTTTATTGCAATTAGAAATAACTGTCTGACAGCAAACAAATGAAAAATTTATTGCAACTGCCAAAACTGTTTTAACTCTTAGAAATTATTCGAAAATTGTGTGAAAAGTTTTCTGATTCTTGAAACTAATAAAATCTTTAATAAATTTTTCGAAATAATCAAATCCGTGGAGACTATTTGAAATTGTTAATAGCGTTGTAGCATTTTTTTTAGAGAAAACAATCTCACCTTTTTTGCATACATGTTAAGACTCCTTCAGGGAGTTTCCACCTTAACATTTCACTTGACTTGGTTAACTACCGCGTAATTAAAGGATTCCCCACTTCAGTCGATCGGCGCTTACGCCACTTATCGGACGCGCAGAACTAAGGCTTATTAATAAGCGACGTTGATTGTTGAATACATTTTCCGGGTGGCGAAATTTCGGTACGGAGTGTGAGGTGATTTCATGGACCCGAAGTTGCCGCCATAAATTAAGTTGCTGACCTCGATAACTTTGATCGAAATTGGAAAAGTTTTCGGAAAAACACCATGTTCAACTTGATACCTTAATCCATTTACTTTTTCTTTTTTGTTGCCGTGTGTGAGATGTTCATAAGTAAATTTTGATGTTTTGGATAGAACGTGAAGATGTTGAATTTTTATTTACTTTATTTTGCTGTTTGTTTTAAAAAAAGAGTTAAGTAATTTTGGACAGCCCATTGAAAATGTATCAAAATCGATGTTCACTGCAATTAGAATTCTTAAATTAGATTTATTAATTAAAATTGTTTAGCATAGCCATCAGTAATGCTAAACAATGTATTTCATAAACATTATGTTTGACAATATTAATTATGCAACACATATAAGATGTTAATTGCGTGTATTTAACTTATTGAAATTCATAGTAATTGTCATGATGAAAATCAACAATCGACTGACCTCCGTTAATATTTGCTTTGTGAATTTGCATACGACATAACAAATCATTTACGTTATGTTAATTATTGATACATGTATTATTCGTGTATTTGTCATGGATTATAAGCATTATATTATGAAATTAGGAAATTTTCTAAGGTTTCCGAGAAATTAGATTCATAAAACTCGATAAATCCCTTCTCTTAAAAATTTTATATACTGTCCAAGACCCTCCTTTTTTTCCTTCTGCTTTTCCGCATAGATAGCTCAGAAAGCCAGAGAAAACGTTCTTCAAGCAAGACAAGATAAAAAGTAAAATCCCCGAACCATTCGGAAAAACAAATCACAGAAAATTGGGTTCCGAGGCGGCCAAAAAGTTTACCTTTCCAAGGGACAAGCCGAGTTCTTATTCATCGTAAATTTTCAGAGCAAGCGTATAACAACGTTCCAAAAAATTTACCATGTAAGTAACATTTTCCCAAGTTGTCTTTAATATCAACCTACATAATAAAATCAACTTTTAATGAAAATAACGTTACTTATAAAAATTTGGAATCACAATAACGATTTCTTAAATGATAGAACTAAAAATTCTTGCAACTGAGCTAAGATACCTTTTTTCTCTGCCATCTAAAAATATAAAAAATGTGGAAAACAACAGGAAGTTGTTATTTGTATAGTTTTTGCATATTATAAATATTTTTATTTCCAAAAAAAAGTTTTCGATTGATGAATAGTATTTTTTATTTGTCATAAAAATACGAGGGCTTGCTTTTTTTTTTGAAAAAAGCTGCTCTTTACGTTAGTAATCACGTCCCATAGAACGAGTTCAATCGGTTCTAACTCGCTGATCGAATTCACGGCGTTAATTCGGTTTCATTTCGTCATCCCATCGGCCAGATCGCAATGACCCTCGGAAAAATCACGAAGGTAACTTTCTAAAGCGCGTTCGTCGGTCCAGAAAACGAACTTAGCACTATTTTTCTGCAAGGATTCACAATTGACGTGGTCGATTCGATTGGATCGATTTCCAGAACCAACGGGCGCGTTATCAGGCGTTTTCTCGTGCTCGCAGTACTTCATGGCAAGGGCTTTTGCTCGACGTTTTGCTGAGGTTTTTTAAAAGTTGGGATTATTTTTTTTTTTACATTTTTTCTACCTATCTCTAAAGTGGATACATGAAAGTTGTAATAAATTGTGTTCTATGAAGTATTGGTATTTTGAAAAAAGGAAGTTTTAAGAAAAGTTTTTTTGTAGGACTATGATTTATTTCAAGTTTTAGAGCATTAAGGAATTTCGGAATACAAAAGTGATCAAAAATGAAGTAAGGCTTGTGAGATAATATTTATCAAACTTTTTAATTGTTAGATTGATTCATCGTTTGATTGTTTTGTTGTTGTTATTGTATGTTAGATGAGTAATTCATTTAAGGTACTAAAGTCGTGGGCAGGATTTCTATAATAATATGTTTCTTTTAGGATTCTATAGTTTTTATTTTTGATTTGTGTGATTCCAAAGTTATACAACTTTATGACTCCAGATTCTCACATTTTTTATGTTTATTTAATATTAATTAAATTCGATTTTTGTTATACATAAGTCATTGAGGTCGGGATTTTTTTCCCTAATACTTTTGTTATTTTTTAAAAATCTTTGGTATTCATACAATTCTAAAGTTATTTAGATAGAAGTATGGATTTTGAATCGAGTTTCTAGAATTCGATGGTCTAGTAATCAAATTCTGAAAATTTGAAATATTGTTATATAGATTTTTTAGAAATTCGTCACTACATGAATTTCAAGTATTCTATAGATTTGAATAATTTTTGTATTTCATGTGAATGATAAAAATTTTCAATATTTCTAGTATTTTCATAGACTATTCTGTAAATATCTAGAATGAATGCCATAGTATTGAAACTTTCAACGATTTCGAGTATTTTAATTGATTATTCTTCATTACATTTTTTTTTTTACATAAATTTTCAATACCTTTTTCTGAATATTTTTAGTATATTCACAGTCAAAAGAATTTTCTAGTATTTATGTCGTTTTTTATAAAGATTTCTAGAATAATATGCTTCAGGATTTGTAGTTTTATACATTTGTGGGAATATTATGTCTACGTAGTTTTCAAGTACTAGAAGATTTTTAGAGTTTCCTGAATTTTTCAAGAATAAATAAATGAAACTTGGATGATTTTCGTATTTTTTTCTAGATTTCTGATAATTTTGTAGGTTTATATTGTTCGGTATTCAATGCCGTAGAATTCGAATTTTGATCGATTTTCAGCAGTTCAATTGATTTATTTTCTGGGAAAGTTGCATCTGTATAAATTTTCCCTGTTTTATGAGTTTCTCGTATTTTTATATTTTTGTTTTTAATTATAAGTATTATTTATAGGATTTCGTCATGTTTCCTACGATTTTTATAGATTTCTATTATCACTATAGATTGCAAAATACGCTTTTTAGAACTTGAAATATTAGAGATGGCAATTATTTCTTCACATTTTTAAAAAAAGAGTTCTTTTTACTGAATTCTCTTTCTTGGTTAGTCCGAAGTTCTTAACTCTCATCTTTCAGAACATAAAATACAGACTTGTTATAGACAGTTTAAAAAATCCAGAGTTGAGCGTTCTAGAAAAATTGAGATATTCAGAGTTTTTTTATTTTTAATATATATGATTGTGGAATGTTATTTACAGAACCAACAAAGTTCAAACTTTAGATTATCAAATTATAGAAACGTGTACTGTAAAGTTTATAAATAAAGACTCAAATTTTTGAAAATTTGAATTCTGGAGTTACTTGATTTGAAATGTATTCAGAAAAATAGAAGTTTCAATTTCTTCTACATAGGTGATATAAAAGTTAAGTTTCTTAAACATTTTTTGTAAAACTCTAAGGTACTGAAGATGAAATTTTATAATTCAGGGTTTTGGAAACGAATATTCCAGACTTGTGAATTCCAATGTTACAGATCACTGAATCGTCAATTATAAAATGAAGAATTTCAGTACTCTCAATTGTATATAATTTTCATAGACTGTTATTTGAAATCTTATATTTTTTTGCATATTGTTTATAGTCTTACCATTGTTATGATATAATTGATGAAAATTTATTTTTTCATAGAATTTATAATTCTCATCATTCAGAGTTTATTTTATGATGGAAATCGGTGAAATTTCAAGATTCTAATAAAGTTTATACAAATAAAATTCTACAAATACTGTAATTGAAAACTATTGATTCTATGATATGTTACCACGTGCAAAAAAATTATAATTCAACATTTGTGTTACCACTCAGAGAAAATAAATTAAAATATTTTGTTTAAATAACAACCTCTTGCAGCTCTCGCTTTAGCGCGTATTTCCGCGTCTCTCCAACAATTGTCTTCCTTTGTACATTCTATCGATTCCATTTCCAATTCAACCTTTGTCGAGAAAAAAATTATATTAATGCCTATATTAAAAGAAATTTTCATTAAATTTGATAACTCCTACATGCAGATGTGTAAAATTTATTTTAAAAATCGTTGAAATTAAAATGCATGATCGCAGCAAAAATGTTTGATATCAATGATCAAAAAAAGATAAGTTTCCAGTATATCATATGAAAAAAAAACGAGCCTAAGAACCATTTTTGCATTAAAAACACTGTCGTCAGAATATCTTCAATTCAAAATATTCCAAACAATTCTGATGTCAACCAAATAAAATTCTTGCTGTATTTGCAAGACGTTAAGTTTCATAGTTATTCTTGTTGCTCGGTGAGTTCAAACAAACTTTTCCCAAGTCATAAATAAGTTACATGCACATATAGCCTCATGTTCGTACTCGCTCTTTTTTTGATCGTTTCACTTATATCGATTCTGTGACATGCCGATTGACATTTTACTTGGTGAACTCGCGAGCTGGTCAAACTTTTGGTTTTCTATTTCGGAGCAGCGTTATGGAACGAACGACGCAATCTAAAAAGTGGACGTCACGCTTGATACTATCCACTTTAAGTTATACTAGCGCTTGAGTGAAATGAAAACTTTTTTTCTTAAGATATCACAATTTTTTTAAGCTCAAATATGTTTGAAACTTAACAAGAAAATATATCAATTCGCAGCAAAACAATTGTCGATCTTTGATTAAGCCTTTCCTACAAAATTCTTTAAATTTTTTTTGCGATAATCTAATTTTTATGAATGACTTTAATTCATTGCTATTTATTTTCTTACGTAATACATTAAAGTTTTCTTTTCCATACTGAATATTTTTTATATCCTCATTATTCATTTCGATCAGAGCAGTAATGAAGTTCTTTTTAAACAAAATGATCAATTCAATCATTGTATTTTCCCTTAAGACGTGGACTTATTTTTTGCAATACTCCAAAAAAAGCTCTCCCATTATTTTGCAGTTTTGCAATATCTCAAGACGAGCTTTTGAAAAGAGAGTTACGGAGTTTCATCAAAATCTCCTCATTGCCTTTTTATAAGGAATTCGTGTAATTATTCATGACTAAGTACACTTTTTATCAACGTCGGAGACCGAATATTTCAAGAAAAGCTTTATCTTCATTTTTTCTCTACTTGCGTTTCCAAGGAGTGATCCATAAATATTAATAATTCACACGAATGATCGAGTTCATGGTGATAAAAAGGTTGGGTTCAATCGGGGAAAAATTTGTAAAAAAAAGTATAACAAAAAAAACTCATGTCAATGTATGTACTTTTTCTAGAATTGCCTATAGTTGAATTGTTCCCAAAACATGGCATTTCGGTCTTCAATAGACAACTAATTTGTGCAGTTATTACAATGTCAAATCAATTTTTTACTTCACATCAGTGTACGTGAATTATCATAACTCTTCCAAAAAATATCAGAAAAAGGAGAAAAAGGGCTACGTTATTCTCCAGGAAAGAGAAACGTCGGCGAAATAACGCGCCAGGTGGACTATAAATTACTCCCGCGCTCTCGATAAGATAATTAATGAAAGGACGAAAATCCAGCTTGGCAAAAATTCTCGGCGAAAATGCGTCGCTGCGTCAGCCGTTGCCGGTGCAATAAATCATGCATCCGACCCCGGCACTTGCCGCGTTTCCGACCCTCGCACGCGCCAACTTCTAAACACGTTTTCTAAACTTCCACTCAAAACTGTCGCCCTGGAAAATTCATACGGCTCCGGGGACGTCTTCGAACTTTCGACTCCGGAATTGAATCAATCGACGACTTCGGGAATTGAGTCAGAGAGATAGTCAAAAGGATATATTTCCAGTTTCAATTTTATAAATGAAGGGTCCGAGATCAAAACCTGTTATGAGCCATTTTTTGGAATTTTTGATTCTTCTTTAGTATGATGTTCATATTCTGCAGAGAAAACTCGGGAAGATCGTTTAGTTTTTTTTTACTGGATTTTTCAAAATCGCGTTTTGCTTTGAGCGGCGTAAGTCCGCAGTCTAAACCTGTTATCAGCATATGGCGTCGTATGGAGAAATCATGTTTTTTCTCACATTTGCTTGATTGGCTCGTACAATAGAGTAGTAGAGCTTAATTCATTATGTATAAAGTGAACTGTAAGTGTGACGAAAGATTTTTGTTTTCAATTCCACGTCACCTTCTATATTGTTTGTCGGTTCCGTTAACATACGACCAACAGGACAAATTCTTCTCGACTTTACAAGGTTAGTTAATTTTTGTCGTAAACTATATTACAATTTTGCATGTGGTTTTATAGTCTACATACGATTTCTGACATTTTGATGTATAATAATTGTTTGTAGCTTACAAAAGAGAGGAAAAAAATGCGCGCTCATGAAAAAAATCGACAGCGTCCTTCCGAAGGCGAGGAATACGCAACGTCAAAAGGGAAGAAAATATCCGTGGTTAAAAAGTTTTCTCTCAAAGCAAGCGTTTTGTACAAAATTTTTTGATGATTTCACCTTCTAACTTTTTAAATTTTGTCTATCATAAAAACGTGACTCAAATAATAGCGATGACGATAATAATTATTATGACAATGATAAAATATAAAATAACATTCTCTCTTAATTTCAAATAGTCAATTTTGACTAATTCATAGTCATATTTGACTAATGTTCCTAGCTAAAAGAAGGCTACCAGTAAATAGTCAAAGATGACTATTTGAATAAGTCAAAAAACATTAACGACTGTAAAAAGTCAAATTTACTAATCCAAAAGGTTAAAATTCGATTACATAGAATCGTTAATTTAATATAAAAAAAAATTTCGGTGTTCCTGGCATTATTCACTCATGGTTATGAATTATTTTATCAAATTGACACTATATTTTTCATTTATTGGGAAGAGATGACAATTTCACCTATTGAAGCAGTTCACCACAAATTCTTCAATAATTGCTTCATGTGTTAAAGACTTACTCTGATCGGATATTTCTAGCTAAGATCAATAATCGAAAAAAAAGTGCCAGGACATCACGTTCATTTCTATAGATTTTCCAAACTTTGAAATACCGTATTAGAAATAGAAGAGAAACTCAAAATTATAAAGTTAGGAAAATTGTCTATTTTTGCAATGAAATGTTTTTCCATCTTTTCACAAAACAAATTTCAACTCTTTCACGACGTTATAGATTTTTTCAGACTTGAAAAAATTTTTAATTTTTTTAGCAATGATAATTACTTTACCTATAAATAGTCTGACTGTTTCAATATTTATATTCAATTTATATTTAGAAATGACTCATTGTTTTAGTAAAGTTTCAACTAATTAATTGTTGTAGAATTGACTTATTTTAATAAGTCAATTTATGAATAATATGAATAAGGAACAATTGCTGTTATAAATAGTAATTCCCGTTAGAAATGACTATTTTAATAGTCAAAGCTGCAATGACTTATCACAATAGTCAATGTTTGACTATGAAAGTCAAAAAATGGACTAATTGTAGGTAGTTGAATAATGACTACTCCAATAGTGGAATTTGACTATTGTTGGCAGTTAATCACGCGAAAACGACTATTTGAGTAGTCGAAACATCATTGACTAGTACAAAAGGTCGAAATTTGACTATTTGAAATTAAGAGAATACAAACATTATTTTTTATATGGAATCAAAATATTAAAATTGATATAAAATAGAATAAAAAATGAATATAAGAAATACAATATTTTTTATTAAAATTTAGAAACTTTATCAATCGGTACATAATTTATTATTATAATAATAAAAATAATAATAGTTATTATCACAATGTAAAAAATATAAAATAACATAGTATTTTTTTAAACTAAAACAAAACATTGTTATTGATAGAAAATAAAATAAAAAAATGTTATTTATTGTTGCACATAAAAACATCACATAACAAACCTTTATCACTAGAATTTTAACTTTCACACGACGTTCACTATGGATGATTTTGTGACAGGGAGAAGTGCTAACGATTTGGAACGAAACGAATTTGAAACATCAGGTTCAGGAGAATTATCAAAGGAAAAGAAAGCAGAGTTGATGAAGATTATTGACCTTATTCCCTAAGATAAACAAGAAATTTTTGAAGAACCGATGTAAAACTTTTCTTACGAATGAAATAATAATTATATTGCAATATCGAAAATAATACAATCATCGTCGAAAATTGACTCTGAAATATTTTTTGACGCAGATCAATCATGTTTTCCAGCAGAAAGTATCAAATACTCTTAATAATAATTGCATTTTGAAAACATTAAAAAGAAAGACATGGCTCATAACAGGTTTGGACCGCGGACAAAACTTGCTGATAACGTATGTATAGCTTTTGAGCCTCATACAATCGGGAATTGTTGGTAAAATGTAGCAAAACTTACACACATCACATTTCTACACTCAATGAAGAGAAAATACCAACATTTCAAAAAAAAGAACAAAAATTGAAATAAGGACAGCGTTTTTTCCCGTCCTGTGAAATTTGTGAAATGGCGCTTAACAAGTTTAGACCGCGGACCCTTCAAATCTTTAGCTGTTAATGGCAGACTGTGAATTTTTACTGATTTTTCAGTCATACTTTTCTGAACAACTGTTTCCTCAAGTAATATACTGGTTTTTATTGATGAAAACTAGTATAAATAACTAACACATTTTTTTGAACAAGGGTTAGCCAACATCGGGTAAAACACTAAAATTAAATGTTTTTTCGGAAAAATTGTATTAGAAATTGTAAAATCTGGTAGACAATGGCAATATAAAAGACATGCTTTAATCTTTTATAGAAAAATCGATAAATTGCGAATCTCTCACTGTCATTTCATTAAAATTTTTTTTTGGTTGTAGGGAAAGAATTTCTTCTATTGGTAAATGTTTTTTTATTATTTAAATCAGAGAATGACTAAATTGTTATGTATCAATTTTATAAATTATTGAAATCGCTTGTACCTTCTGAGCCAATGATCATATTATATTTTTCATAGTAAAATGCGACTTTTCTCTTTTTTTCCCTGATTCAGAGAGATATTTCAATTATTATTTTTTCCACTTCCACTCTCAAATGTGAAAGGATAGAATTTGTAATGTTTTACTAACAAAACAATGAATCGTCACCATCGTCACCAATTTTTCAGTCATACTTTTCTAAAAAAAACTATCATCTTAATAAAAACACTTTATGTACCTCTGGCATAGAAAACGCATTTCTCGTCCAGTTCGAAATCTCAAAATTCGTTTTCTAGCCCTCGGTACATAAAATATCGTACGTTAATAAAAAATTGATGTCCTAGGAACGTAATATACTATTTCTATTGATCTAAAACAGTCGAATCATCAGTGTTGTTTTCAGTGACCTTTTCAAACACCGTTGAACAGTGCATGTTTATTTATTATTCAGTGACTGAAGTTCGAAAACATAAAAAAAATATAAAACTCGCGAGTGTTATCGATTAAGGGTCAAACCACGTAAAGTGTAAAACTGAAATTTATTGTATATTCAGGAAAATAGTAAGAATTGTGGAAAGTAATAGACGGTTAGAAAATAAAAATAAACTTTGAACCATTTTTCATAATTCCCCTTCTCATTTGTTTTTTGTTATTATTTGTTTTTTTTAAGTCAACATTTTTTAACATTTTGAAGAGATATTGGTAACTCATGAATCGATCACTGTTCTTTCATGACATTTTGTTCAGGTAGAAGCATTTGGGTTTTTTAAATTATGTATAAATTCTGAAAATTAAATTTTTAGAATGATTGAATTATTTATATCAATAAACAATTTAGAATAGTTCAAACTTCTATACTTCTATTCATGGTATCATTTTTTATTGAATATATATTCACTGTACTATTTTTTCCATGATTTAAAAAGAAAAAATTTTTCTCTCACAATGAGTGTCTAAGAACTCTGTGCAACAAAATTTTGAAAATGTTTTGTGCCAAAGAAATTTTCGACAACAATAGATATTATAATGACTTTTGCACTCATTAAATTTGTGAATTTTTTTCGCAATTTTTAGTTTATTTAAAAAATATGAACAATGCTATATTTTAATTTGACGTCATTTTTGTTATGAAATCATCATTATATTATTTTTTCGGTGTATTTCTGAAAACAAAAATTGAACCTTAACTTAGGAACTAGAAAATTCATTTACAACATTATTTTCATTAAAAAAATCATTTGCTAAAGCAAAAAGACATGTCAATTTACAAGCTTACTCAGAAAGACGTAATTTTTTTAAATGCCTAGCTAATAATGCATGATTCTTTTGCTCCAATAAAAAATAATTGATTGATAATTTTAATCCATGTAATAGATCTCTTGGTTTCTGATAAAAGAATATGATTATTTGTTTTTAGAAGTACACGGTGAAAAATTACGAACACGAAGAATTTTCATATGAAAAAAAAGATTGTTGATATCTCGAGAATGTGAAAAAATATTGCGGAAAAAAAAGTGGAGATAATTTTTAGACACTGTAAAACATACTCTTTTTTGGACGATGTAAAAAGAATACTGTCTACATTCTGTAAAATAATACCGCAATTCAAGAGCAAGAGGTAGTAAAAGTTGAGATTATGAAAAAATTGCTTTAGAAAACTCGGTAATTTCGGAAATTATATGATCATGGAAGAATATTTTTTGCAAAACACGCAAGAAAAATGTACTTCGAGGACCTGTATGGCGGCATTGAATACGTCCATTTACGACTAGCAAAAATGCTTCAGTCCCTGATAACACGCACTAAATCATTGCTTCAAAAAATAAAGCAAACAAAGAAAGAAAATTGAAGCAGAATTTTTAAGAAAATGATCCGAATTTTATATTTATATCGTTATTTGTCTACCGATATTCACCACTTCCCAGAAAACACATAAAATTTCTGTTTCGCAATCTACATAGTTTGACCTGTACGCAATTTAGAGTTGTCTTCTAATTCAAAAACAATTCTATCAATTTTTTCACCATTTTTGTTCTTCAATTTAAGATATTTTCCTTTGTTCTCAAAAACTAGAAAGACTATCAATACGACGCGTTCCTTAAAGCCACGAAATTCACCTTTCTCGCTTTTTCTTTGCCCCGGGCGTTTTTGCACGATTTTTTATCAAAAGATCGGGACAAAAGTGTGGGGTCATAGTCAGTTGCGCAGCAGCATTCGGGTCCGCAATCGAAATCCAACGGAATTCCGATACTTCTCGTGCTTGATTTCGTCCCCAAATCGTTTTCGCCGGACATTTCACAGGCACGTCTTTTGTTTCGTGAAAAGCGGATGAAGCTGCGTACAGAAAATGGAAATCTTCCGAAGCGTAGGGAGATAACTAGAGGAGAAGAAAGTTTTAAAGTGTGCAAGCTTGAATTTTTATTTATCTATGGAGGAGTTGGCCATTATTTCATGTCACTGCGACCTCGTAAATCTCGGGTGAAAAAGGTGCGACCTATTTTTATATCGCAAATTATACGCAATACTCGACTAGGATAAAAACTGCTCCCGTTGAACTTATTTAACGCCGGGAACGAAAAGCAGAAAATTTTTATTTGCTGTGAGAAACTTACTTGGAATTTTATTATTGGGTTATGAGGTTCAATTTTGAATTTTGTTTCTGAATAATTTTACTGTTGTTTTTTATTCACGTGGTAATTTTGACATCTAGGTGTGAAACAAATGAGAATTGTTGATTTGATTTTGAAGTTATGTGAAGTGTGATTCACTGAGTAGAATAGTTATGAGAATGGTTGGAAAAGTTTTTTCAGAATTTATGAACTTGACTGAACTCTGTCAACTCATTATCTAGGGTGTGAGTAAAAATGAATTATGAGGATAATGTATATATTACATTCAATCAATTGATATTAACTGCAGTCACCATAAAATATGTCAAAGAAAATGTAATCTTTCAGCAAAGTTAGAACAACATTTTGATGTCCACTCAAAACATTCAATTCGATTGAAAGATTGCAGCAATGTTTCTGGAGCGGACATACACTTATCGGAACTTCACCCAAGTCGAAATTAGAATCAAAGTTTGAACCAAATAAATTGAGGATATTTCGGTTCTCATCGGTTCAAACTAAGCTCATTTTCAACCAACTTTACACCATAAACATGGCAGTTATTATCATTTTACAGGTTTTACGCCTAAACTAGGTTTTATTTTGAACCTCATTTAAACCATTTATAACCAACAGAGGTGAAAAATTTTCCACATTGCGCATGTGCGGTTTGGGCATGAAATACACGGCGATTTTCAACATTCTCAAAATGATACAAGCTCTAGTAACGCAAAATATAATACAAATATGTCAATAATATTCTCAAAAATATTTGTTTTTCCAGTTATTCTCATAGGGACAGTTATAAAAAAACGTACTAAAAAGAAAATTTCTAAGTAATACTTGAAAAGTGACGATGATTTAATTAACTCACGATCGATCGTGAGGATTTTGTGCTGAAAATGTTTGGTTTTCCTAATTATCTACTAAAAGCAATTTTTTTCGCCCCATTTTTCAAACTTTTGATAAACTTTCAACACTCGCAAACAATTTCAAAGGCATATTGATACATAAAATGAAAATCTTAACAAGAAACAAAAGACAATTTGGGTCAGAAATGCGCCAAAACCCAAAAAACCGTAAGAATATAAATGCAGCAGATTGTGGTAGGCATTAAATTGTATTATAAATATAAATTAACTTTCACTTTGAATAAAAATGATTTTCAATAATATTTGAACAATATATTAGAAATAAATTTAATTTGATCAGAATGAATTTTCTTCTCTTGTCAACATACAGTTTTCGTCACAGCGTCAGAAAAGAAAATTTCGAAGAGGAGTAAGTTCGTTCAACAAGAAATCTTGAAATCTCTATTGTTTTCAAATTTTTAGAAAAATAAATGATGCGCTTTTTTCAAAGCGTAGATTTTACATTCAAGGAGCTCCCGGTTGACATTAAATATTCCGAAATGTTTCTAAAATATTTCCAAATGTTTAAGAAATATTTCGAAATATTATGTCCTGAATGGGCTGTTCATCAATAAAATAAACCGATCTCCAGGATTTCTTGATACCTCCCTTTCCTATTTATGTGTTGCAAGCTGATGTCAATTTAGCTAGACTCCTCTTCTTAACATGGAGGGATCACATTATCCCTAATATAATCGATGAAAATTGACGATTTGTATACTTCAGAATATCCGCAAATCAAACGTGATTGAATAAACTTTTTTACATTGTACAAAGTAATAATATTCACGTTTTTTATTTAAAATAGCAATAAAAATTTATATTCCTTAAATTCAGTGACAATTAGCAAACGCAAGTAATATGATAAATAATTGTATTCATTTTGAGAAAATTTTACTATGATTCAAGGCCTAGAGGTCGAAATAATCAAATTATTATCAACAAAATGCTATTGAAAATTCAGATATTTCATGAATTTAATTTAAAAAAAAATCAAAGTTAAGGAAAGCCTCTTTCCGCTTACGATAAAAATTTATTTAATTTTACTGAGTTATCAATTATTTTATGAGTTATCAATTTTTCAGTAAAACTTTTGTGAAAATGTGCGATGTTTGAATAAAGCAAACAAAGAAACGAAATCGAAGTACAATAAAAGAAAACGGTTTAAATTGTATATTTAAACAGATTTTATGTACCTCTGGCATAGAAAACGCGTTTCTATGCCAGCTCGAGATCTCTAAACGCGTTTTCTATGCCTTCGGTACATAAAATATCGTTCGTAACAGGCACGGATGTGCGAATTTGGCGAAATATACTATTTCACGCTCCTATTTCGAAAATCATTGACTTTTGTGTTTACTGCTGTATCGTGAAAAACGAATTCTCGGCCGCGCGATTTTGGAGCTAGCGGCGAAAGTTAAAAAAGTGCTTTTTCGTTGTTGTGAGAGACAGAGCGATAGGGAATCCTTGCAATGTTTCTCTATCTCAGGTGGTACGTTTATTTTTTTCTCGGCCGCTTGAAAGAGCGATATCGTCGCGTCTTCAAACTCATATTTTCAAATTTCAGCAAGTAAACACAAGAATAAATGATTTTCGACATACGAGCATGAAAAATACACTTCGTATCAAGGAGCATTTACCCGTAAATGCTTGTTTCTGTTCCTTGATACGAAATATACTATTTCCGCCATTTTTGTTCTTCAATTTCATATATTTTCCTTTGTTCTCTAAATTCGAAACATTATCGATACGACGCGTTCCTTAAAGTCACGAAATTCACCTTCCTCGCTTTTTCCTTGCCCCGGGCGTTTTTGCACGAGTTTTTATCAATGGATAGTCGAGACAAAAGTGTAGGATCATGGTCGGTTGCGCCGCAGCATCCGGGTACGCAATCGAAATCCAACGGAATCCCGATACTTTTCGTGCTTGATTTCGTCTTCGATTCGTTTTCGCCGGACATTTCACGGGTACATCTTTTGTTTCGTGAAAAGCAGATGAAGCTGTGCACAGAAAATGGAAATTCTCCGAAGCGTAAGGAGTTAACTAGAAGAAAATTTTCAAGTGTTTCAACTTGAATTTTTATACATCTATGAAGGAGTTTGCCATTATTTCACGTCACCGCGACCTCGCTAATCTCCGGTGAAATAAGACCGACCTATTTTTATGTCGCAAATTTTAAGGCCGTAAATGAAAAACAGAAAAATGTTTATAAGCTGCGTGGAGGTGTAATAATAGTTATAATTTTGGAATTTGTGAGGCACTTACTTGGAATTTTAATATTGGGTGATGGGTTTCGATTTTAAATTTTGTTTCTAAGCAATTTTAGTATTTATTTCGATGAACGTGGTAATTTTGACGACCAAATTTGAAATAAATCAGAATTATTAGTTCGATTTTGAAGTAATGTACCTGAATGAAAAAACATAGTGTGAAATCAAATACATGAAAATAAAAACTACAAGTAAAATTTCAGTTCTACAAACTACATATTTCGACCTATCCGCAATCCAACGTCGTCTTTAAGTTCAATAAAATTTAATTGAATTTCCAACTATTTTTGTTTATCAATTGCAGAAATTTTTCTTGTGTTTTCAAAAACTTGAAACGTTATCGATACGACGGGTTCCTCAAAGTCACGAAATTCACCTTTCTCGCTTTTTCCTTGCCCTGGAAGGAAAATAAGTTCAATTTTTTATTGGGTTGTGAGTTTTAGCAATGAATCATGTTTATAAACAATTTTTGTGTTGTTCTCCATTCTCGCTGTAATTTCGACGTCTAGGTGTGAAACAAATGAAAATTGTTAACTTGATTTTGACGTTACCTGAAGTGTGATTCACTAAGCAGAATATTAAGGTTGTCCTGCAGCTAGGGTCGAATAATGAGAATTTGATCAAATTTCTCATACAGATAGTTTATGGCGCCTTACATCATGGCCTCAAAATTTCAAAGTGATCTTATCCTAGGTTTTCGAGCAATAAGTGCTCAAAGTTGAGAAAAAATACATGGGCTCTTAGGGGAGCGCGTGAATTTTTACTCTTTCTTCTCCGACAAAAATAACTTGCAGAAATGAGATTGCCACGAAAAACGAGATCTATCATAATGCATAGCCTTACAAAAGTACTATGAAAAGTTTCAAAAAGACTTTGCTTGCGGAAAAAAAGGGACACTGTATTTCGTAGGCGAATTCATGAAATTTAACGCTTGCACTATTTCCACTTTCTAACTTTGTGAGACCAAGCTTAAAATTTCTTCATTTCTTAAAAATATGGTCGTCGACCCATGATGTTGTCGTGAGACAAGATATAACATCACAATTAAGGCAGTCTTTGTTAATGTTCAAATATAATGATGAAATCTTGATTTAAATATGTACTTAAGCTTGTTCATATGAGCAGGTGGTTGCAGGAGTTGAAATAAAATATAAACGTATTATTTCAAAAGTGACAAGCAATTATTTTCCTACGCACGCCATTTCTTATTCACTAATATTTAATTACAGTTAATTGATTAAAATGGCATTACGTTAACATCAATTGAGCCGAATTAAAAACATAGTCTGAACTCTAATAAATGAAAAAAAAAAAAAAAAAAAAACTATAAGTACAAGATACAAAAACAGTAAATTCTATAAACATTTAATTGTATTCTATGAAATCGAATCAAACAATTGTTAAATATACAAAGTGGAAAGCGATGAAAAAAAAGAAGCAATAGAGAAAAATAATGTAAGTTCCAACACAAATGTACCAGTTTGTGAAATCTCGAGGCACTTACGATTATTTCTATAAAGTCAAACAATAAGTAATGATCATATTTGTGTATCACAGTGAATTGCATTTAATGTAAAAAAAAAATTAAGGAATCTGAAGAGAATCTGAAAAAGGGAACAATACCTCGAAATTTGATCATAATAAATTGAACCTGACAAGTTCATTTCAAATTTTAATAAAACCTAAATTTATGATGAAATGCAAATGATTGCTTAGTCATCCAATATTTCACAAATTATTGCACTTTTTTCATTTCCTCATGTCGGATTTATAACTTGATTCCAATATTTTCTCTTTTTTTCAACTCATTATTGTAACGTCATTATTATTCATGATTTTAAATTTCAGTTACGAGAGAGAGAGAAAATCATAACTTTTCTAAGCATGAAAAATTTAAGACAGAAAAGAAGAAATTGTGATTGTTTCGAGAAATGTAGAATCGTTTGGTTAAAAATGTGTGAGATATATTTTGTAAAGATTTGGGCCAGAAATTCATAAATAGAAATTTTCATTCCATTTCTCGTTTTGTACTCGAAGTTGGACCTCGTTACAACATTAATTCAAAATATTCATTACAGCTTTTTAATTGCCAACCAAAATTTTGATATTATTTAATATCTTCGACTTTTTTGAATTCAAAGTAAAATTTCTGTCTCCTGTAACTCAAATGTCACCACGTAAATAAAAACATTGTTGTGTAAAAAATTTTTTTATTTTTTACATTTTCCTGAGCCATAAAAAAATGACTAAAATCCTAATTATATTTCGATGTTGAAATCCTTCATTCCACAAGTAATAACATTTTTTGAAGTTGAAAACTTTCGAACTCTCATTATGGTATGTCTTAAATGATTGCAACCCTACCTAAATTCTGACAGAAAATAAATTTTAATGATAGTAAAGGACGATATTCTGCTCGACAACTTGAGTAAAATTGAGTTTTCAAGATTTTGTGCATTGCAAGAACATGCATTGTCTATTGAAAGTGAAACAAAATCAATTTCTCCTCGATGCCCAGCAGCCAACACTCCAAAGCCCAAGCGTTAACGTGGTGTAAAGCCTGTACAATTAGCGTCGCCGCAAGTTCTAACCTGATTTTCCGAGCACGCGCGTTCTCCGGCGATTAATGTCCCTCGTAATTAAGGCTGTAGCTCATTTTCGTTTTATTTTATTTTTTCAAACTCCTTATTGTAGTCGGCTGTGGACGGCGACTTTTCCATCGGACGTCGCGCGGGCTTTATCTTTGCGTAATGAATAAAAAGCGAGCCCCAGTCGCTTGACGCCCCCGGGAAAAAATGCGAGCCATTAACGCATACACACGCGTTCGGAAAATATATCGCAGCTCAGTTACTGCCTCTCCCGTCAATTACAATAAGAACTTATTGAACGCGTTGCTTGCCCGAGTTTTTCCGACGTGGCTTTCAATAGATTTTCTGTCGGTTTTGCATCAGAGCTGTTTTGAGAAGAGTTTTTTTGCTTTACTTCGAGGTTAAGTTGAAAAATTTCTACAAAAATATTTAAAAAAGAAATTTTTTTATTTAACTTAAAAGACAGTAATGGAATAATTAAATTTAAATGGCCATGAACTGTAGAATTTTTATGAATGAACATGATTGCCAGCACTCGATTATTGAAGTGAATCAAGAAAATGCTTGAGGCGCCAAAAATTGAGAGGGTAAAAGAAATTCTCAGTATGTCATAAGTTTAAAATTATTTTCCATCAGATGCATAGGCAAAGGAGGTTTTAGGGGTGAAAATTCCTCCTAAAAATAACAAAATTAGTAAAAATTATCAAAAATGTAGTTTTCGAATTCTGGATGACCTAACCAATGGTTTTATGTTATTTCTTAAAATGAAACGAAATTTAGGATCGCTTGATATACTAACTTCAAAATAACGATAATCCTGGCCTAAAAAGAATTTTTTCTTGAACAAAGTCTTTTTATAAATGAAAATTGGAAAAATTGTTTTAACTTACAATTAGTGCATGGAAAAGAAAAATGTTAAAAATTTTTAACTCTCATAGCAACGAATTCCATAAATTTTTATTCAAATATGTAAAAATATCAGAATATCTTTGGAACCGTAAGAACTCTGAAAATATATAAGAAGTAATAAATTTTATACAAATACTGTTTCCTAAAAAATTTGGACAAATACGTACGAACTATAATACTTCGAATTGTTGAGCACCAAATTCAAAAAAGTGTATAGCAATCTGTAGGAATACTAGATATCTATAAAAATATTAGAAAAAGCGAAAGAATGTTTTAGTTACATTAAAAAAATACTAAAATGCAAGACATTTATCATGCATCAAAAATCTTTATCCATGTACTTTTCTTAGAAATCTATTACTTCAGTGAAAATTAATTTAAATTGGAATTTAAGAGCATCGAATTATAGGAATCTATATGATTATTTACGCAAACACTAGACATTCATAAAAACGCCAAAAAAACCTTCAAAATGTCGTAAAAAATACCAATAAATATAAGAAATATTAGAAATCGTTTATTAATCAAAAACTGGGTAGATATAGTTTTCTCATAAATTGATGAAACTCGGAATTGAAGAGCATGTAATTCAAACAATGGTTATGTTATCCATAAGAAAACCATAAAAAAATAGGAAAAATAGAAACAGATATAGACAAAAATAATAATGGAAATGAAATAGACAAAACAGAAAATCCATAAGTAATACCAAAAAACTTTTTAAAATTGTAAGAATATTAAAAATACGAAAAAAGAACCGAATATATCAGAATCTGTATAAAAGATAATGTTTTTTGACAATTCAATTGGAATAATTTAAATCATTGAAATTTCCAATGGTAACAGCATCGAACTCTAAAAATCCATTGAGCGATCCATGAAAATACAAGAAATCTATAAAAATGCCACAAAATGTTACAGAAATTATTACTTGATGAAAAAATACGGTACCTACAGAAATTCAAAAAATCTATAAAATACTCAAAATCTTGGTAAATATAATACAGGACAAACTTAAATGTACTATGAGAAAATGATGACAAGTAAAAATTTTATACTTTCACTGTATGATATTGATTCTATTTATGTAAGATACGCATAAATGTCTGTATAAGGTTCAATACAAATAACTTACAAGAATAATGTAGTTATTTTATTTTGCGTCAAAAAGTGAACTCAAAAAAGTATGTTTACTCTTGTTGTATTCAAATGTTTTGCCTGTACCGTGTAAAATCCTCAAAACTATATAAAATATATTTTCGAAATTTCAGAGCTTCGACTCCTAGAATATTCATTTTCAGGAAGATACAACGAAATACATAGTTATATCAGACAATATTTCAAGTTTTATAAATACTAAAGAATTATGAAAAAAATCAAAAGTATGAGAAATAAAAATCACGATTTCAGTGATTTTAAAAACACAGAAAACAAATTCTATTGTATTATAAATGTAGATAAAAAATGATTTAGTCTGGATTTAAAAAGTTATTAACCACAAGATTACAAATTTAGAAAAATTGAAAAAAAGGTTTTTATCAACCAGATGATCAATGATGAAAAATCACAAAATTCTGAAGGAAATTTTTTTTTCAAAAAACCCATCCCGAAAAATTTTTTCTGTCTACGCTATTGTTTTCGACAAAAAATGGCAATGAATTGAACAAATTTATATATTTTATATGTATAAAAAAAATAATCCATTTAAAAAATATTGAGCATTACAACAAATTTTTGTCATAATTGTTGACAATTATTGACGTGTTCGACATTTTTCAAGAGATTTAAAAATTTTCCTGGTTAAGAGTTTTGCAAATTGTGCAGGTATCATGGCACACTTTTAAAAGTCGACTGTGAAATAAATATCGTAATAATTTAAGACCGTTTCAACTAATATAAAGCAAGTACAGGGCTCTAAACATTAAACAAAGAATTTAAATGAAGAAAATTGAGAACCCACTAAAAAGTTGAAAAAAAATGGGAAATTTGCAAATAAAACTGACTCCGGGCGAAGAATGAAAAAATTAAATATCTTCTTTATATTTGACAGTTTATATTTCAGTGAAAAGAAATTTCTGAGAGTAAATATTCTCATGTCTTATATTATCTGCAAACTGTACAACAAGAAGTGTTTGTAAATAACATGGAAGCTATAATTACATTTTGGTACAGATATTTCTTAAATCTTTCTATGAATGTTAGAGCTATTTGTAAACATGATCGGATTGGCAAAATATTTACTCAAATCAGTTTTTTCGAAATCAAACCATCAAGCACCGTGAAATATTTATCATGTATTGAGCATTCATATATTCTATATTATTTGATACAAAAATTGTACAATGTACGAAATTCAGGTAAAATCTGTTTTCTAAGAAAACTTCAGTAACAATAAATAATTATTCAATTTGAAATACGTCAACTGAATTATACATTCGTTTTCTCGAAAATTTTCATAGATGTTCAGTGAAATAACGATTTTTGTAAATCCCTGTTTATTACGAGGAATAATTTTATTTCTAAATATTTTCAATTACGCAAACAGAAACTACTATTACAAGTAAATGATCCGAAAATAAGTAAATCAAGATTGTAAATATCTTCATTTAGTCACCAAATTCTGAAATTCAAAAAGCACAGACGTCTCTATGTTCATTATCATATACTGAAATCCTAAGCAATACTTAAAATATTTCATAATCCGAATATTGCACGTCACAGTTCTACTCTACGAAGTCAAAAATACCTCCGAAACTGATAATTTCGAGTTAGTAAAAATAAGACCATAGAAATTTCGAAGAGTTTAGGATGCTTGCTTTTTTCATCTTATATCCAACACCGAAAAATGAGATGAATAATATCAAACGAAGAATATTTTTACTTAAATTTCTAGTGGTACCAATTAAGTGTCCTCAACTCTTGGAAAAAAAGTACATTGCAACTAGAATAATGACACTGCGCCAGCGGTGAACGTCGCAGAGCGAATGCACTGCGGATCCCATATTTTATTCAAAGACTGGGCCATACGGAATGTATAATCGCAGCGATATACCGAGGGACCTCGGAACCGCAAATTTTTCCAGGCGAAAGTTTTGTCTCTGAGAGCATTATTTTTACACTGATGTCGACGAGTTTCTCTTCACCAAAATCTGCGTTTATAGTTACATCGATGGTTCCAGAATTAAAGTCTAGAATTTTCTAAAATGTAAGATATATGAGTTCTTTATTATTTATTTATTGACTCATAAACTAGAACGTTTCGAACGTTTGATGATTTGTGAAACATATTGCTTGTTTACAAAACTGAAAAGAATGAGTCAGGCCCGTGCACAGAAACCTGTATTTCGGTGGAGGGGAGGGGGGGCTTCAAATTTTATGTTGTACTTGTAGGATAACATGCAGTTAAAATTGATTTGGTTTGACAGTGTATGGTCCCTTCGGAGTGTTGTAGATAAAAAATGTAGATTAAGTAAGTTAATTCATTAATTATTTGTTCAATGAATAATCAAATATATAAGTCAATATCAAAACATCATTTGTTTTCAACAACTTCTATTTTATAGTATATATTGAATCTTCCTTAAGTTTTCAACAAATTAAACAGAAGCAACTCAATAATTACAGATACACAATTGCGAAAAACACGTTTATTATTTCTTTTTTACATTTAGATGTATAACGAATGCATACTAAATAAAAAAAGAAACACTTTTTATCACTACACTATATACATATTTTATGATTTAGAGGGTTATACACCTTTTTTGAAGACGGTTTGGATTATTTTCAATGTATAGAGCACACAATTTTATTACGTGGAAGTTATATTATTGTGATAGAATATTGTCAACTTCAATATAACAACATTATTTGATAAAAAAAATATAAACAAATGGTGGAGTTATGGCCCTTTCCTAACTTTCTTTTTAAGAGGCTTACAGTGACTGCAATGAAAATATAATAACTCAACTGAAATTATAATATCCAAAAACGTTACATTTTTTAGTGTAACGACAACGTAATGCATTGCATTAAATAACAAGTAACGATAACAGGAACGAGTTCCTTTTTATTTGGTAAGGAGTAACAAAAATCATGTTATTCATTTCACATTTGTCTTGTCAAGTTTTAAGAACGATTTGTAACTTTTTAAGAAAATTTTTGAAACTTAGATATAAGTAATTTTTTAACTTCCTTATTTTCGGATGAACATTGTATAATTTTATAATTTCAGATTAAACATAGTGATATTTTTGTAATTTATGCACAAATATCGACAAAGAGTATGATGCTTTTTCACTGTTTATTAGAAATTTTCACAATTCTAGCAATAAATTTTTGAAATCTGCATATAAATACATGAAAATACTGAAAATCTTAGTTCTTAAAGTCTATAGCAGGATCCCTAAAATCTATAGATTATGTTAGAAAACCTTACGTAATTTTATGAATACAGAAAAACAATGAAATACGAAAAATACTAGATGTTATATACTTTTTTTTAAAAAATTATTAGATTCTTCAAAAATTTCTGTAATTCCAGAAATCAAGAAACTCCGATTTCTCGAGCATGGCATTATAATAAAATATTAGTATAGGAAACCATTAAAATACTTGAAAAATGTTCAAATTTTAAAAATCTGTTAAAAATTCAAAAAATATTAAAGACAATCTAAATCTGTGAAGAAGATTTTTTCTGCGAAATCGATCAAAATACTGCAAATATGTTAAACCTTCAATAATTCTAGGATATCTGATTCTTGAAACTCAAAGAGATATCTTCGAAAAAATTTTAAAATTTTCCAACATTCTATAAATACTAGGAAATACAAAAAGAAAATAAATGTATAGAAAAATACAAGTATATCTATGGAATATTAAAAATCTATACAACTGTCAAAATTAGAGCATCGAATTCCAGAAATTTATACAGAAATATACAAGAAAATTGAACTATCCTTCAAATCGTAGAAAAACTGAAGAAATACGAAGGATTCTGAAGCATATATGAATCTATTGAGACACTTTTTTTTTGACAAATTTCTTTTGAAACATGAAAAATTTATTGAACTTCACATTTTAGAGCTCGAAATTCTCAAAATCTATGTATAAAAACTCATATCAAAATGCTTTAGGTATATAAAAATACTAGAAAATCTTGCAACATTTTATGCATCTGAAAAAATAAATACGAATAGTTTCAGAAATACTAAACAATCCTTCAAATCGTAGGAAGACTGATGAAATACAAAAAATACTAGAAGAAATAAATATCTATTGAGACTCTGTTTTCTGTAAAATTCTTTGAACATGTAAAATTCAATAAACTCTAAATTTTACAGTTCGAAATTCTCGGAATCTATAACAATTGAAATGAAAATGCTAGAAATATATAAAAATATAAGGAAATCCTATAACATCTTATAGATCTTGAAAAATACGAATAGTTTCAGAAATACTGAACAATCCTTCAAATCGTAGAAGACATACACAAAAAATACCAAAAAGAAATAAAAATCCATTCAGACGCTGTTTTTTGAAAAATATCATGCAATGCAAGATATCAAAATTTATATCAAAACGTAAAAACCAATAATAGAAGCAGTTCATCGAAATCTTTTGAAAGATCTCGTTGGAAGGGGGGAGGGTTCTAACCCACAACCCCCCCCCCCCCCCCCCCCGTCCACACGGGTCTGTATACTGTATACAGGGAATATTGAGGGTATACTGTCCCTCAATATTCGGCTTTGACTGAACCATAGTAAACATCAACATCATTGCCAATCCCATTTCCGAATTATGGTGCTTCCATATTTCGCAGCCGATATCCCGGACGCTGGAGTCCATTAAATTCCGGATGGCACGGGAGAGATCTCCTGGTTTTAAGCAGATAAGGCAATGCCATAAATCGATGGGGATCTTTGCTAGCCTAATATCGGGCGAACGTGTAGCCGTAACCAACAATGTCGCCCACGCGTACACGGACGAACGAGATATTACTGTAAATTACTCGGCACTGGCACGACCCCTGTGAGATTACTTAAGGTAATTGGACCCAGTCCACGAAGGTACGAAAGCAAAAGGCAGACCCGTACGAACTTGACGAGCTTCCCGAGGGTTTTTGGCTCCTGCGCCGAACGGCGTTGATCTTATGAAATTAGAGCCGAACGAGGAAATTTCACCAAGACTTCGGGGACAATGTTCTTCACCCGGGGAAAATGTTTAGTGTTAAGAAAATTTTGGTGTTTTCTTTAAATTCTGTTTAGGTCTTGATGAAAAAACTTGGATCCCTGTGAGATACAAGGTTCATTTGACATCATTCTAGTACGGATGATTTAGTTTGAATTTCTAAAACGCATATTATACATTTCAGGGTTGACATTTTATCTACATTTTCAACTTCGTTCTCTGCCAGTATACTTTTTTTCTGAGGCGGAAATGTTGACAACCATTGGTAGAGACTTTTTTTGTATTTGTGGTGGGAAACTGATGTAGTACGAATTCAAAACCAATCCTTAAAATTTAACTTCATATACCAATCGTACAATAATTTCTCCATTTCCATGAGAATGATACAAATTATTTCTGAGAGATGAAATAACAAAGTCAAACTCAAGTCGATAAACGATTCGTTCGTGTTTATGTTCAAGACATTTTTGATGAGCGAGCATTTGGACGGATGGATAATACGTCAGTGGAACTGGCGATCCCATATTTCAAATACCCAACAATTAATTGATACCTTATGAACTCCAATAAAAACTCAGAATCAAAAGTCATATACAAAAATTTCAACCGGAAATTATACACAACTCATCAGTTCTTCATATTTATCTGTTTATTTAGTAAACTTTTATTCTCCTTTCTATTAAATTTCATCTCAGGCATATCTTTCCAATTTTACTTTCACTTTAACTTCTTATCACGATGTCTAGTTTTAGCCTAGTTTTCATCGTCAAAATGTAACTTAAATTGCAGTGTAATGTAAATCTGAACGATATTTATTGAAACATTATTGTCATGTGCTAGTAAAATTTAGTTTTCATGTACACATAATTTGTGTCAGAGAGGTAGAAGGTTTATGATGACATTTATTCTCATCTATAGTAAATTCATGGTACGGTAAGTTCATTACATGTGGGGTAAAAGCGGGTAATATGAGACAGCATGTATTATAAGACACTCTTTTCTGCGTTTCATTTGCTTTTTTGACATTTGACAGTATGTATTGCAATCGCAAAGTCGTCTATCAGTGCATTGAAAAAGTCTGTATAGTCATTTTATTGTTGGAATTATTATTTATCAAATATTTCGTGTCACTTTCATAAGGCCGTATATTTGCAAAGTACTATGACTTTAACTCAAAAAAACCAATTTGGGTGAAAATTTTGCCCATCCCATCATATCGAAAAATAGCCTGCACCTTTGGAGAAAGATGTGTATGATTGAGATCCTTTATTTTTCATTTTACTACACGAGTTAATTAGAAACATTTTTCATATACGTTGGTGGTTATATGAGACACTTCTCAGCAGCTAATAAAGGACTCTCGAATATTGATTTCCAAAGCACTTTTAATTGCTTAATGCTATTGATTTTTTATTATAAAGATGATATTACGTAATTATAATAATCATCTAGAGTCTTTGTTTATTATTATGTATTTTTTTTTCTAAACATGGTTGAGTTTTTTTTTTAATGAAATTTATCATTTTATTTTCAAAATATTATACTTGCTCAAGGATGTGAGTTGACTGGTCAGAAAAAAATGGGTCAGGTCATGGTAATTTCTAACGGTCATTTACCGTCTTTTACGGTCAAATTTAAAAACTCTCTAACTATGATTTACCGTCAGAGCTCGTTTCCGGTCAGTAATTACCGGTCATGACAGAATTTAGTTGAAAAAATGTGACTTAATACAACTGACCAAACGATTTCCAAAAATTCCAGGTGAAAATCACTAGAATAGTTATTTAACAATTCGTAACCATATTACTTTTGATCCTTATAAAAACCTTACAGAAAAAAGATATTTTTTATAAGAGTGCACCTTATAAAAACCTTATGAGAATTCAATTTCTCCTGAGGTCATCTTATAAATACCTTCTAAGAAACTGATATTTCTCATACAGAATTCATCAAAAAATTTTATAAGGTTTTTTTCTTATAAAATTTTATCCAATACATTCTCATAAGGAATTACAATATGTTATAAGGTTTATGTAAGGGTCACCTTATAGGAAACTAAATTCTTATAAGGTTTTTCTAGGGTCCACCTTACAAGGAATGAGATTCTTATGAAGAATTTCATTTTCTTATAAGATTTTTAAAAAGATCAAGATTACTAGGGAAATAGTTTTTCCAAAAATTCTAGAATTGACTCATGAGTGAGTCAGTGTACTACTGCGTTTGCTACTCAATATATATGTTGTATCAACAAGAAATCGAGAACAGAAACTCAATATTTATGTTCAGAAATTAATACCATTGGCGATAATTTTAAAAATTTCGGAATCCTGGTATATCTGATTTAGCTAGTTTTAAAATGATATACCTTGAGAAAAAATATTGTACTTTTTACTATAAAATATTGCGATTCTGGTTCAGTCTCAAATATTTCACTTTTTGATGAAATTCGTTTCATACGCTACTCCATATATTTAAAACCAAACCTGACAAAATTTGCTAATATTTGCCATAAATATAGTGAAATAAATATGGAATTTCGATAAGAATGTGCAACAGTCGAAACTGATACACAATTACAATATTGTATAGTGAAAATGACAACAATATTGTCTCATAATTAGAGCAGAAAATTGACATACTATTCATAATATAGAAAGTTTTCTGAAAATATAAATACCGAAGGAAAATTCTTAATCGAGAACGCATTTTTTTCAAGTAATTTGTTTATTTCTTTATTTAAACTCGTTTCAAATAAGAAACTTGCTATCGTATGATTAATTATTATTTAAGAAACCAAATTCATTTTCATTTTTTCATAAAAATTCGACTAAAAAACAAAAATGTAAGTAACAACAAAACAATTGCAAATTCTCTAATGTCATCTTTGTGTACGTAATAATTTGGAACATTACAATAATTCTGACTAGTAAGGTAAACTGACTATCAAATTCAACCAAAATCTTCTTGTCGTAATTGACGATCATGACCAGTAATTTACCGGTAACTTTACAGTTTACTGGTAAATTTTTCGTCTTACGTCGCTGTACTTGCTTTATTTTCGTTATAATGTCTACTTCATAAATACATTATTCTATTCACAGCCGATGTTTTGAAGTGTCTCAAAATACCCGCACATTTTGCAAAATCTTCACATCCTGAATTTTTTTTCAAGTGTCTAGAAAAATGTCAAACACATAAAATCATCAGCAACAACTATCTTAATACCGTTCTACAGGCTTCATACAACCATTCAGAACGTTTCCTGAATAAAGGCAAAACCTGCAGTAATTTAAACAAAAGTGTCTCATATGACCCACCCTTACCTACCAATTAAGGTGTAGATACTTATGTATTATAATTGTCTGCTAATTTCTACGATTTTCAACGACTTCCTAGAAAACACATTAAAATCAGTGTTCCTCTTAACATGACTCCTTCGTAATACGAAAAAATTCTTACATTCAGTACACATCGCAACAAAGAGAAGGAAAACAGGAGTCCCCACATTTCGAAACCGACTAAGAACCATGATATTATTTACAAAAGATCTCAATACCAAACTAGCTTTGTCGGAACCAAGTAATCCGTGATGATTGTCTGTCATCGAGCTCATGAAAACGCATCAATACTTCGCATCGACACATGTAACGAACACCGCGTAATGCCATTAAGGCCTCGACGGAATGGAGAATTTATCGGCCCCGCAATAGCGAGCTGATCAATTTTTGATCGGGCCAAATTAGCGTCGCGGTCTCTGTTCGTTCGACCAAATTACCGAGCTGTTATCGTTTTCGGGAGGAAAAAAATCCCCCCCGCGGCGTATTGCTCGAGTTTCAGAATCACTTCGGTCCGCGATAAACCGGAAAACTAACGCGGTAATTTCCCGATCGATTACGAGCCTCTTCCAAGGGAATAACTAAACTTGGCGACTTCGTTAAAATAAGTCTCTAAGTCATTTTGAAGTTAGTTTAATGTTGAATGTTCATAGTAGCATAGAGAAAAAATCTGAAGTTCAAATACACTTAAATTATCATTACTTTACAGTTGCATAATATTTGGTGAACTTTTCAATGTAAATCACAGAGATTGTATACAATTCAAGTAACATCTATCAATTATTTTAAAATTCAGGGGCGTAGGCAGAACAAATTTTCGGGAGGGGTTTTTCTGAAAAATATTTTTACTTCCGGATTTCATAATTTTTCATCTTTGACGATATGGTTACAAGAGAACGGTTTTGAAATATTATACACTCCGGAATTTGAAAGTTATACAACTTTTGGAATCCAGAGTTACACATTTCCCATGTTCGTAAATAATTCAATTCAATTTTTGTAATTTTTAATTAGTTACTGAGGTTTCATTTTTTTTTCACTTATACTTTTTATATTGATACCACTTTAAAGATTATCTGATATTAGGTCATATAGGTTTCTATAAAGCTTTCTAAAAGTCGATGCTTTAGGAATCAAACTTCTATAAAATTTATATATTTGAAATCATTTCTGAGCAAATTGTAAACACACAGAGAAAAGGTACATAATAAATTCATATTATTTTTGTACGGTAAATTGTTCATCAAATTTGGGAGTATTTTCAGTAATTTTATTATATTTCTCATATTTTTATGAATCGCTCAGTAAATTTTCAGAAATTGATGCTATTCTATCAAAACGTCCAACGATTTAGGAAATCTAAATAGATTTTGCAGACGACAGTTTATTTTATGTAGATTTTCAATACCTTTATTCCATACTTTTTAAGTATTTCTACAATTGAAACTATGTTTAACTGTATAAGTTGTATAAATTGTATGAATTGAATTGGATGTATTTTTATTGTTTTCTATATGAATTTCTAGAATAATTTCCAAAATTATAGGTAGGAAATTTTTGTATTGTATTAATAAATATGTTTTAGGACAGAAAGTTTTATAAATTTCCAGGAAAATTATATCTACATTATTTTTATGTATTCAAAGATTTCTAGTAAACTAGGAAGCTAGAAATACTAAACTAGTGAACAAGAAACCTAGTAAACTAGTAAACTATTAAAATTGTACAATAGTAAACTTGTTAATTAGTAAGCTAGTAAACTAGTAATCTCGTAAGCTAGTAAGCTGGTGAACTAATAAACTCGTTAAGAAGTAAATTAGTAAACAAGCAACTGGTAAGCTAGTAAATTAGTAAGCTAGTTAACTATTAAACTAGTAAACTAGTGAGCTAGTAAACTAGTAAATAAGTAAGCTAGTAAACTAGTAAACTTATTTTTCACTTTTTTTTTAGTATTATACATACAACATACGAAACCCTGAAGGATTTCTAAGTATTTTTATGGATTACTTATATTTTTGTAGATTGCTACAGAAATTTAAACAACTCGATACTTAAAAATGCGAAATTCTATCTATTCTCAGTTATTTTAAGAATTAATGAGAAAATCACATTCATATAGATTTTTCATGTTTTATATCGTTATTCTTTTTGCGTATTTTCGAAATATATAGAAGATTTTCTTCGTTTTCCAGAATCTTCATTAATTTATACTATGTTTAGTATTTGATGCTCTAGAATTCCAAAAATCACAAACCTTAGAGGCATTTGTCGAGAATCGTCAGTAAACATTTTTTTCATAGAAATCAATTGATTTCATTATTCTTTTAGGGTTTGTATGAATCGAGCGATTTTGAATACTTTTATATGTATTTTATATAGATTTCTAGAATATAATGTTCCAAGATCCAAAGTTTTGTGAATTTTCAGCATCTTCTAAGATTTTTATTTTTCTTGATTATTCACTGGATTGCAACAATTTTTCTGACCCATATTTTCTATGTAATCCTACGTTTTGACGTTTTTTACTTTTTTATTAAATATATGCTGCTGATTTTTTCATGCATTTTTTGTTACTCACATTTATTGTTTATCGATGTAACTTTTTTCATTTTTACATGAAATATTGATTGATTTTATCAAAATTTCGGGAGGGGTTTGAAACCCAAAAAACCCTTCTTTTCCTACACGTCTGTTTTGAACAACACAGTTATGTAAAAAAAACTTTTTTTTTTTAAATTAATACAAAAATTCCTATCAGTGTATTTTACAGTATCATGATTGAATTTTTCTATGCTCTTTTCATACAAAGAACCACACCTCTCGCGATCTTCGATTCTCAGCGACGAAAAACTTTCCACTATAAAATGAGAAACGTTGTAAAAGCTCGGCAAAAAAAAGCGATCGAAGTAGAACACGCTGCGGCGAAATAAAATGAGCTCCCAACGAATACTGCAGAAATGGGGTACTTATTTTCTGGCCAGAGATAATTGAAAATGGAATTATTTATCCCTTCATTGTCCGCTATGGAAATTGAGAGAAAATTTTAGCATGTAATGAAAAATTTAAAATTGTGGACACTGCAATACTGAGAATTCCAAATTTTGGAATGCTTTGTTACATTCTTCTACCTTTAATATTTTTTTTCCTTCGTGGCTCTGAAGCTTTTTTTATTAGTAGAACACAAAATCACATTGGTTGGTGAGTTCTTTTAAAACCGAACCAAAAGACAAAAAAAGCTCTGCAATTCAGGATTTCCACATTCTTTGTCCTACAATGATATTAAATTACCTGGTTTTTCGAAATACTGCAGAAAATTGCAATGGACTGTTGCTTCTGTGAAAATTCACCGAGTTTTTGTCATATTGCCTTATGAAAATTCATTCATCGAGATTTCTTAATGTAATACAATTTGAACCTATAACTTATTGTGAGTGGAAGTCAGAAATTTCCATCTCACGCAGCAAAAAAAGTCTTCATCCTGCGCACTCAACTATGAAAAATATATTTCGGGCGAACGATATTAACTTCTGGCGCATTACTTTCAGATTTTTCCTGTGGATGGAAATGCAATTCTGAAATTTAACTTTGAATCCAGATCTGACACAATGTTTCTGGACGTGGACAATAAAAAATTTCTCTTAAAGGATAGAAAACTTTTTACAAAAGTAGAAAAATATTCGCGTTTTCCTTTGTTATTGTCGTTCCTGATATTTCTCGTAACATGACAGTTTTCCAGTTAGGTGAATTTAATATCAAAGATTTTGTATGAAGAAGGTAAAAGACAGAACTTGGTTTTGCATTTTGAAATAAATTTCATCTCAATTTTAGAGTTGACGAAAATGACAGGGTATTAATGACATCGTTGATAAATTAATTCTCTAATGAAATTCTTGTTCTTGTGATTACTTTGAATAAACAATCCAGAAAACTTTTTCTTCAGTGACAGCTAGTAATGACGAAACGCACGGTCCATTCGCCGCGCAATCGCGCAATATTGCCGCGCCAATGGAAATCCAAGTGTCGGGATTATCGATATTGTCAAAGTACAAACGTCGGGCGGAAAATAGCTGGAAAAACGCGCGGGCATCGCGTCACGGGTCGTAGTTAATGCCGGAGAAAAAGCAAGGGTACTCACCCTGAAACTCCTTGCGCGCCGCGCTGACAGAAGTAACGATATTGGCCACATGACCGAGCACGGTCGCAAACAGGAGTAGACCGAAGAGCAGCTGGGCGATTACGAACAAGTACTCGCTTTTGCTTCGTGGCCTGCAAAAATTTTCACAGTTTTATTTTTGGAATTCTTGTTATAAATTTCAAATTTTCGATTGTCAAGGATTTTATGCACTGTGAGCAGAAAATATGGGTGTGAGGTAGTCAATTTACCAGTAAATTTTAAGGGTAATTACTGGTCATGATTATATCAATTACTGCAAAAAATTTTAGACTAGTTTGACCGTCAGTTCACCTTACTAGTCAGAATTATTATGATAGTCCAAATTATTACATGCAAAAAGATGACATTAGAAAATGTGCAACTGTTTGGTTATTACTTACATTTTTCTTTTTTTCGTCGAATTTTAATGAAAAAATTGAAAATAAATTTTGTTTCTCAAATAATGATTAATCATACAATAACAAGTTTCTCAATTGAAACGAGTTATCAATAAAGAAATAAACAAACTACTTGAAAAAATGTGTTCTTGATTGAAAATTTACCTATCGTTTCTATATTTTCAGAAAAATTTCTATATTATGAATAGTATGTCAATTTTCTACTCTAATTATAAGACAATATTGTTGTAATTTTCACTACGCAATATTGTAATTGTGTATCAGTTTCGACTATTGGACATTTTTATCGAATTCCCTATTTATTTCACTATATTTATGGCAAATATAAGCAAATTTTGTCAAGTTTGGTTTTAAAAATATATGGAGTAGCGTATGAAACAAATTCCATCAAAAAGTGAAATATTTGAGACTGAACCACAATCGCAATATTTTATAGTAGAAAATACAATATTTTCTGTCAGACTATATAATTTTAAAAGTAACTAAATCAGAAATACTATGATTCCATAATTTTTATAATTATTGCCAATGGTATTAATTTCTAAACGTTACTATTAGGTTTCGTTTTTCTATTTCTTGTTGATGACAACATATATATAGAGTCGCAAACGCAGTAGTACACTGACTCACTCATGAGTCAATTCTAGAAAATTGGAAAAGCTATTCCCCTAGTAATCTTGATGCTTTTTAAAAACCTTATAAGAAAATGAAATTCCTCATAGGAATCTAATTCCTTATTAGGTGGACCATAGAAAAACCTTATAAGAATTCAGTTTCTTATAAGGTGATCTTACGTAAACCTTATAATAAATTGAAATTTCTTATAAGAATGTATTGAATAAAATTTTATAAGAAAAAAACCTCATAAATTTTGTTCAATCAATTCTTTATAAGAAATATCAGTTTCTCATAAGGTATTAACAAGATCACTTCAGGAGAAATTTAATTCTTATAAAGTTTTTATAAGGTGCACCGTATAAAGAATTAGGTTCTTATAAAAAATTTCTTTTTCCTATAAGGTTTTTATAAGGATCATAGTTACTATGTTTATGAAATGTTAAATAACAAGTTCAGTGATTTTTACCTGAAATTGCTGGAAATCGTTTTATCAGTTACGTTTAGTCATATTTTCATCGAAATTCTATCATGACTGGTAATTACTGACCGGAAACGAGCACTGTCGGTAAAATATAATTAGAAAGTTTTGAAATTTGACCGTAATGACTGTAAACGACAGTCAGAAATTACCACGACCTGACCCATTTTTTCTGACTGGTAAACTTACATCCCTCACTATGTTAGGTTATGATTGTAACAAACAGGAGCGAGGCAAAAAAATTTTTTTGGGGGGGGGGGCGATGGGTTTGGAAGAAATATATTTTCTTAAGAATTCTATTATTTTGAATCTTTGACTACCTGAATGCTGGAGTAGAATTTTTTAATTTTCCGAATGTCGAAATTTTCAACTCAACAAAGTTTTGGAGTCTTACGTCGCTCAGTTTTATGATTTTTGTGATTTTTAAGTCCTTAAGGTTTGAATTTTTTTTTATCTTTTATAATGCATACTTCAGTTTTTATACAACTTGAAGGGTTTTTTCGTATTACTACGGATTTCTATGTACATAATAACGTTCCAGAATTCGATGCTTTAGGTATCAATGTTCGAAAAAATCTTCATATCTTTATAGATTTTGATGAAAATAATATCTACACGGACTTGAGGTTCTTCATGATTCTTAAAATTTTCGCATTGCATGTTGTTTCCTAAAACTTTATAGTATTTTTTGTTTTTTTTTAAATATTTCTGGTAATTCCATGTATTGCTCTATAGAATTGCGAAATTAATGCTATATCTACTATTGAAAATTTCAAGCATTTTTGGTATTGTTAAAGTTTTTCCCAAAATACTTTGATTTCTATAGATTACTTTTTCGACTTTTTTTATGTTCGTATGGTTTGAAGCAGTTTGAAGAATTTTTTAGTATTTTTAAATTTTTATGTTGTCTGGATTTTAAGAATTATATGCTCTAAGATTTATAGTTTTATCAATTTTTTCAAAATTTTATCTTCATAGTTTTTGCCAAGTAATGTGTTTCTAAAATGCATATCTGCCATTTTCGAGTATGAGTAGAACTGTCTAGGATTTTTATGGATTTTTGTTTTGCTTTTGTTTTTTAAAATTTTCAAAACTCAACATAATTCTTTGGTATGTATAAAATTGTAGGATCTCCTTCGATTTTCATAAATTCATCTTCACATTTAAAATTCAATTATCCTGAAATCAACGTGTTCGAAAACTGGAACATTTTTACATATTTTCCAATCAGTTATAAGTACTAAGATTATGAGTATTTCATAGATTTCTAGAATTTTCCTATTGTATGTAACTTATGAAGTTTTGTAGTGTTTTTAACTGGTATTTTTATAGATTTTTAGTATTTCTATAGATCACTCTATAAATAATGAAAATTTGAAGCTATACCACTTTGAATATTGAAAATGATTTTTCAGGAAAAAGCATAATTTATACATATTGAACGTACTCCTTCGATATTTTTTTTTGCATTTGCATAATTAAAAATATGTTCAACTGTATTGGTTGCATTGATATGGTAAAATTATAAGTATTTTTACGGTTGTCAATAAAATTTTTATAATTATGTGCTCTTCTAAGATTCGAAATTTTTATTAATTTTTAAAAAATCATGTCAACATAGTTTTTGATTATCGAAAAGTTTCTAATATTTCTGGCATTTAATTTTTGCGCATTCATTTTCGGGATTTAGGATGAATATTTTATATTTACAATTTCCAGAAATGAGATGCAACGTGAGTGATAGTTGTCATTATAGCAAGACAATTACATTCATAAGAATGGTCGAATCGTCACTGGCAAATCACCAATTTCTCTCAAATTTTTAGAATGAATACAAAAATCAGTCATATTTCTATTTAGAGCGAAAAATCCGTTTCTTTCGAATATCCATGATTTATAATTTCACTGTTTTTATGAAAACATAAAATAAATTGATAAACGTCAATAAAATTTTGAACTTTGTGATAATGCATTATAATGAAACGTTATGTTATGAAGTTTTTACCTAATTATTTTATAATTTTTTTACCTACATGAATCGAAAATTGAAAATAATACATAATCCTAATAATAATTGAATAATGAAAAATTCTATAATCTAATATCTAAGTATAATACATTTCCTTTTCATTAAGCAGTAATTATAATAAAACATTATTATGTAATGATGAAATGAAAAATGCGATCGTATAAAATCTTGTGAAAAAATATTTTATACAAAAAAAAATAATAATAATAAAAACTAAACGGAATATCGAAAAACGGTTCGAAATGTTATTTCATATTGTTATTGTCTACTATTTTTCACAATCTTCACCACTTTCCAAAAATACATAGAATTATAGTGTTACACTTTACATAATATAACCTATGAAATATAAAAAATTGTTCTTTAAAAAAGAAAAATTAAAAGGAGTAAGTCGGTAGACTACCTAGGCAGATCCCCGATGGTTGTTAGAGCCAGCGTGCACCAATAGTAACTTTGGAGGTATTGCTCGACGACGTCCGCCGTTTCCGAGTCGCTGAATACCCAATTTTTGCTCCCGAAACCATTGTTCTTATAAATAATGTGATAGAGGCACCCGTTCCAATGGAAGATTACTAGTAAGTAATGTATCAGAGAAGTGGAGCGGAATAAATTCGGATAGTTCGTGTGGCGCTCGGTTCTGTCCATAAACGCCCAAAACCTTGAACAAAAACAATTCGAAAAACCTAAATTCATCTCAATATCCTTAATTTGTCTCTTAGTTTGAGTAATTTTTTCAATGTTGGATGAAAATAATAAAAAAAATAACATAATAATATGCCAAAATAAAATGATTCTTCATTCTTCAATATTATGAATCCCAACTGTGCACACTCCAAGTTGATTTAAATTTCACAAAAATTAATTCTAAAAATGACTGAACTTCTGCTAAAATTGAAAAACTTTCAGATTGATCAACTTTGTGACAATGACCATTTTTCCTGATATTTAAGTGACATTCTGCTCCGGATTCTTCATGAATCAATAATAAATATTCATCAGCCATCGCAATTGCTTCGATTTGCATACATTACGCGTGCGATTCACCGCGAGTCCCATCATTCGCATGGAAATGAACACATGTCAAATAAAGCGAATCATTAGAAAAATTCGATCCGTTCCTCAAGTTCAAAGTATAAATAAATTGTTTCATATTTGTTATAAAAATAAATTTAATGCTTTAGAAATCAAAGTAATGTCACCCTGGTGGACAAAATCCGACTAAAACCGACAATTAATCGTCGTAAGATAGTCGGTACCTTTGACGAAGTTACGACTGTAACTTTTTTTTTCCTTGCCTCTGATGTGGCGTTTTGTGATCATGTGGTTGCAAAAATATGTAAAAGTGATTAATTTTTTGATTCCAGAAAAAATTACGCATTTTTATTGTATTCATTAGAAATAAATAACAATTAAGCAGTAGTAATCGGGTCGGATAAAACAGAACGACACAAAACAATGCAGAACAATGCGACTCTATCGATTTGACAAGCTGTGTCCAACTGTGTCAATCTATATATTAGTGCTTGATTTTGGCTGGAGTGTAGTGTGTCGCGCACGGTTTATTTAGAATTAATATTAACAATTATTAAAACAATAATCTAAATACATACGATAACATAAATAAAAATAAATTGTGCATATGAGTGAATATTATGATATTCTGATATATAATAATTAAAATATTTTATTTGATATAATATATATGTATTTATATAATATTTGCAAGAAAAATAATGAAATCATAAAAATGAATAAATGCATGGTAATGAATAAGTTATTACAAAATAATATTTATGTACTAATAATTTCATTGTTAATATATAATTATTGATATATCATAATTAACATATTCAATTATATATTTTGATATCAAATGAACAGGAAAACGCTTATTTCACTTAAGATTGAAGAAACTGAAATAATACCGTTTTCAAATTTCGCGCGCTCGAACGGACGAAACAATCGAAACAATGAAACAATGTCTTTTTGAGGTTATGGCGATGTTGTCACTTTTGATACTAAATAAATCATAATTTTTAGAGCAATATACAAATATTCAGCATCACAATTAATCAAAGGAGGTACTTTTACTCCTTTTCTGACAATTTCTCGCAAACAATATGATGAGATTGGCCTAAAATCGAAGTTTGAAAATACAGTCGTTCTGATGTTCGACAATGTTACGACTATGGTCCAACTATTTTCGGTCGGAACTTCTTCACCAGGGTCAATTTTTCATGAATAAGGGTTAAAATGTTTTGATATATTTTAATTCTGTTAAAAAATAAAATCATGTCAATTCTACGTTATTCTGTTATAAAGTATTTTTTTCATGTGCTGATAAGTGAATTCAGGTTTGAATTCAAGAGCCACGCCATTTTCCGCTCGTGGAAACGATACTTCATTCCTGCTATGAATTGCAATTCAATATGTATTCGGTCTCGTCGGAGCCGGGCAGATGGAAAAAGTTGTGACACACGCCAAAACTTGCGTCGTGCAGCAGAACCAGGAAAATGCCGTGATTCAAATCTACTCCCATTGTCGATGCCGTCGCGTTTTCGGAGGATCACGAGATCTATTGTTGTTCCTCTCGGCGCTTCGAGAAGTCGTTCGGAATTAAGAATTCGTGCAATTTTCAACACAAAAGTTTGCAACAATCGAGGCATTGATGGGTTGGTTATTAAACTAATGGAGAACTACAATTAGTGTAGACATAGTGGAAAATTATAAAATTAATCGAGTATTCTCTCCTTCCGCAAGACGAATTCACTTTGTGATCTATAGATAAAACTTTGGAGATCGTGGTGATGAAGAGATTTCGATAATTGGAATTTCGTTCTGCAAATCTGAACAATATAGTACAAACAGTACAGAAGGGTCAGGTAGAAGGAAAAGTGTTTTCAGAAAATGCTTACCGATAAATTTTAACGAGCCTGAAGCTCCGGAGTATACTGTTGAACCCTATAGATAGATATAAAAAGTCGAGTGGCAGCAGGCACAGGCAGTCTATGTAAAATGTGGTGCTGTTCATGTAATGCGTTCTCAACTTGGTCGCGTCCGTTTGAAGAACGCCGTCCTCGAGGTAGCCCGTACGGAAGTGAAAAACTATGTCGATCAAATACAGAAAATCTGACAGGTAATCCAGGCAGAACCAAACGAGTAACGTTTCGCCTGGAACATTCAAAACGTCGTTTTTTTTTTATTATAATGAAAATTTTAGAATTTATTTTTAGATAACTTGTCAAATACCACTGTATAATGTATACTACATGCAATAACTGCTGTGATTCGCAAGAATCACTGTAGAACTGTATCAGGAGCAGCAAAACGCAATTTTTCCCAGTGAGTAGTGAATGACCTAATTATTTTGGACAGAGGAAAATAGTCAAAATACGCATGCCATAAGCTTTACATTGTGAAATAAAAAACTGAGAAACTTTATAAATAATAAAAAATGACGAGGATTCCTATTGAGTTGGAAAATTTTTTAGTAGTTTTTGATGAGTTTAAAGTGTCAAGAAATCATCAATTTTTCAAATCATAAATCATATTCAAAATTTCGTTAAATTTAAAGATATATAAATTAATTTCGTATATTTTATTGAGGATTATGTTTTTTCTTAAGGTGTTACATACACTTGCGCTCAAGAAATAAAGAGCATTTTCTCGATTTTTTTCTAGAAAAACCAAACAATTTTTTTTTAATTCAAAGCCTATTTATGTATTCATGTCCCAAGATATTGTAACGAGCGAGATCGGGAATAACACTATTATTTATTATACATTTCTTTTCTCATGTTAGGCCATGAGCCCAGGAATAATTATTCCTTAATCTCGTCGAAACGGGAAAGGACCCTCCATAGACAACGGTCTATGGTGACCCTTTGTCGACTTTTAAAGGGAGTCGAAGGAATTGTTCAAGGATGAAAAAAAAATAAAAACGCAAGAAATTCTCTAGAATGTCACCTGTGTGACGTTATTATTTGCAACAACTTATTACATACTGTTGAGATGAATTCTGGACGCTTATCTCTTTCTTTATAGAACACAATTCTTCGATAGATGACTGGCAAATCCTCATCAAACTCTGTTGAATAAAAATATCCCTTCTCCAAGGAGTTATAGAAATCCTAGTCTGCTACCTCTATTTCTCTTCGTGGAAGAAAGATTGCTTCGATTTCCCTGTCTACTGGAGCGGTATACAGCAAAAGGTCCTGGATAGCGTTACACGCAACGCATTTGAATTCTAGTTTCTTCTCTGGGGGAACAAGGAGAATCCCATAGTCTAAGGAAGCCTGTTGAGCGATAAGAGAATCGATTTCTCCCAATCAAGTGTTTTTGTCTGAGGGCAGGCCTTTTAATACTCGCAAACGGTGGTATATGTTGAGGAGTCCCTTTCTCTTAAATACTGACTTCTTTGAGCTCGGTGTAATTATATTACGCCTGGCTATGTTTTTCAAACACCATGTTAGGCTCTCTACAGTGGGCACTGGGGAAATATTGCATTATAATTTCTTAGTTGGCAATTTCGACATTCTACACTCTGATAGGTTATTTCATTACTAAATATTGGATTCCTTTTTGCTCGTTATCACCATTAATTGAGCTGGATTCGGAACTTATCCTGCCAGAGACGAGTCTCGACACCCAAATGATGATTGGAAAATGGTACAAGATGGATTTTCGTCACGTAATAATAAAAGCTTACTTTTAGATTTCTCGTTATCCTCGAATTGACTGACAACGGACCTCAAGCACAGCTTGGGCTTTTACGTCAGATCAATTAACGGGCAATAAGAGGCTATTGGGCTGTCGTGAGGTCGAGCCCTTTTGGACCTCAGAAATCGTCTTTCGCTTATGGGACCACTTTTAGGGCTGTCTCCTGGGAGAAGCAAGTTAGTCGGAAGCTCGAGAACGACTTCTGAATTCAATGAAAAACGCGCGGGTTTATATACTGTTCTGAGAGGAAACAAACGGATCCTTTTTGGTCCATTTGCGTCCGGTTGTCATTAGATAAAGAAAATGAGAATTCATTGTTACTCGAAAAATAGTTTTATCTTTTATTATTTCAAAGAAGAAGTTAAATGACCTACCGAATTGAACTGATAACAAGTCTGAAAAACAAAAGTCGTTTTATCATCGTTATTCGTGAAACTAGTTTTATCAAAAGTTAAATGATCGAAGGAATTATTATTCGAAAAATGATTTTATTTCTTGTGCTCGAAAAGTTGAGTGATAAGAAAAATTCCTTTGAAAAATAGTTTTATCGGAAGAAGCTCATTGAAACTTGTAAAATTGATTCTGTACGGCCATTAATGAGCATCGCTTTTTCCATCGTCGTTGAAATCGTACCAATTTAGATATCGCCGCGCTCTATCGTTAATGCTTGCAAATAACTCCTTTTAGGATTTTTATAAAACTAACTTTACCTGGTTGGAATATAAACTCAGACGAGGGGAAAGCCCTCGCTCGTCACAATATTTTATGAATTTTTTTCCGAAAACAATTTTCGTAATTAAGGTCGCAGCGACCATTGTGCCAAAACACAACTTTTCTGACACTACGTGCGGTGAACATGATAAATAAGAAAGTGTTTGTCTGTAATACAAAAAACAAAAAAAACCTCTAGTTTATACTTTAACCCTCTGCTAAAGGGTGTTGGATGTTGCTGAATGAATATTTTTACGAAAATTGTGGTCACTTTCCTGAAACGTTTGATTTCTCAATGTCTGGGCTTTCAGTTTTTGCTGCAAAAAAAAAAGTTTTGCTTAAAATTAAAAATCCTTCGTTTACGCAGAGGCTATTATGATTAAGCGCAAGCTTTAAGAAATTCAAACAGTTCAAATAAATCGTTTTCGAGAAACTGCGCTAACAACGAAAAAATATCGAATTTTGGCCCAATTGCTGCAGTGCACCAAATCAGGAATATCTCGTTCTGAAAAAATTTATAAAATACCCTGTCACATAGGTAAATAAGTTTTTCAAAAAATATTGTATTGTTTTCCCAAAAAAAACATCGTGAAAACGCATTTTTTTTCCTCGAGAACAATTGTATATAAGCCCTTAATATGTATGCACCATGATGTTTTTTTGAATTTCTAACGAAAATTTGAAATACTTGAAAAGTACTTGAAAATCAAAAGAATCTTTTCAAATGCTCATCAAATTATTGAATTTTAATAATTTGAGTAGTTAGTACCATGATAGAAATTTTGCAAATTCTGAAAAACTAAAACACTTCCGAAATTATGTATAATATCAATAAATCCAAAAAAAACGAACTTTTCGTAGAATTTCGAGAAATGTAGGTACATAATTTTATTATTTGTGTTTGTTTTTTACTATGTTTCTTCAAAATATGTATGATAAAATTTTTTAATTTCTTAACAAAAATTAGGAATACTTAAAAATATTGAAAAATCGCGAAAAAATTTTACTAGTTTGACAAATTTCATGAAGTTTAAAGTGTTGAGTAGTTGGTTTGTTATAAGAAGTTTCAAAAATATTGAAAAATCGTAACATATTGAAAATTCCAGAAACTGTTATCCAAAGATAAGAATAATATAATTTTTGTAGAATTTCAAAAAACATACATCGTTTTTAAAATTGTGTTGATTATTTTATATATTTCGACGAAATAAGTATGCAGGCAAAATTTTTTTTCACATTTTCATAAACATTCAAAGTATGTATACTTAAAAATGATTCAAAAACTAAGAGAAATCTTGAGAAGTTTGACTATTTTTATATCTTAAAATTTCGAAAATTTTGAATCATCTGCATAACGTTTAAAATTTGAAAAATTTTTCAAAATCAGAAAACATTCAAAATCCTCAAGACTCTCAATAACTGCAAAAAAATCGAGAAATTCGTAACATTTCATAAAATATTTGTAAATTTTATATATTCTGTTTATTTTCATAAATATTTATTAGTTCTCAAACTATGCATGACAGTTTTCTTATGTAATATAATAATAGCATTAAATTTAGATTGTTTAATTTTTTAATATTTATTTCTAATCATCATTTACAGTTTTTGTTGTCAATCATGATTATTTATTTTTCAAGAAGGATCTGTGGAATTTGTAGAGTTTTAAAAAATCACCAGCCCTCTTCATAAGTTGCACAGATTTTTGTAAAATTTTGGAAGTTGTTGATAGTTGGTATGATATTAGAAATTTCGAAAATTCCAGAAAATTATAACACATTTGAAATGCTAAGAACTGTATTCCAGAAAAATCACGAAATTTGTAAATTTTCAGGGTACGTTTATTAATTTTGTTAATTGTGTCTATTATATTTCTTCGAAACATGCATTATTAAACTTTTTTTTCAGTATGGAATGCTCGGAAAATAATTTTAAATTAAGGAATATCTATCATGATTCAGGCAAATTTTCATAATTGCGGAAAATTAAATCGTCTATCACGTTTAAAGTTGAAAAGCATTTTTTAAACAATTAATATTTGAAATTTCAAAGATTATCAATGATTCGGAAAAATTGAAAAAATGCGTAGAATTTCAGTAAATGCACGTAATTCTTGAGGATTATAGAAATTTTCGAAAATGCTGTAAAACTACAGAAACTGCGCGTAATATTTTGAACTTTTACTTCCAACACAAATGAATGATACCATTTGGTATATCACTTTATTAATAGCATATGTGTGATAAAAGAATTTCAATTATATTACTGTATTATAATGTTTCTGCACGTTCAATAGAGCATCTCTGTATTAAATAATGCATTTATCAAGTTTTGAAGAGTTGTTTGATGAATGTATAAAAATTATCCTTTTCACTATTCAAGCTTATACTACCTCGATAATTCTTCAAGTTACACCGAGAACAATTTTTTAGTCGAAGTAGTAAAGATAATAAAATAATCACGTAACTTCAAGCTACTATCATGGATCGAAATTTTATCATCAGCGTAAAGTAAATGTTCAAAACTCATAATATTTCCATAAAAACTTTGATACTTAACCAACAAAATCGTAGAATTAAATGCTTTCATTTTTAGTCTTCAAAACTTTGGTTTTATCTGAACAAGGCGGTTTTCAACATTAAACTAGTTTTAATCTCTCACAAAGATAGAAGTTTATCCAGAGCAACACAGAGGTGAATTAAATTTTCATCCTTAAATGCAAGTTTACATTTTCGCGTTAAAAAGAATATATTATTTCACAGGACTACTTCTTTTCCAGACATTTTAACTTGGAATATAAAAAAAACCCTGAGGATAATTTAATTGTATTTAACCGCACATCCTACATAAATAACATGGTTAATAAATTTTCAAACTTGAAAAGTGAGTTTTTGATACTTGGATACTAATACATATAGCGATACTTGGTAAAAGAAAATTTTCTATCAAAATATTTCAGTCGTAATTAAAAGCCGAGAATGCGTGAAATCGTTAAATATATTTCTGCAATTTACTCGCGATGCAAAACATTGTTCCATAAAACACTCGCTGTGCCAACATTTTTGCGAATAATTGATTCGCTCTGCTGTAAAATACGCTTTCCCATAAAAGCCCTTTTTGCATTGGAGGTAGAAAGAGCTATTATTATCCAAAACAGTGGCGTATGCATTTAGGGATTAGGTGTGTTAAAAAAAAATTTTTCTATTAATCTACATTAACAGTAAGATTATCATGATATTATCCGATAAATTTACTTTTAAATTGTTAGTCAAGGTTTTTCCAAGAATTTTAAATACTTGACACATCAAAGACATTCCCTATAATTTTTTTATTTGGGGGTGGGCGATGGCAAATATCGTGAGATAGAAAATTTTAGAATTGAGGGTTCTGCATAGTTTTTCACTCAAAATTCCTTAACAGTCTTGAATACTGTAAAAATGACCTATTCTAACATAAATATAAAGATTTCACAATCTTACGTCACTAAATTCGTGACTTCCTGTGACAACGTCGAAAAGTGCAAAAAAAATGTTTCAGTACGAAAAATCCCTTCCGGATTAACTTGTAGATCCGCCACTCATTTGAAAATGTGCTTCCTATTTTCATCGCACCCAGCGAGTTCAATCGATACAAACATGTAAAGCCATTTGGCACTCGTACGAGATCGATTTGTATATTAACGTAATTATTCCTCCAATAGCTCTCCACTGGAGTGCCTTTATCAGCGATCGCTGGATTAGCTCCCTCGCTTATTTGAAATCCGATCAAACTCAAATTCATCTCCAAGTCTTGTTTATTCGGCACTTTACGGCGTTCCTACGAGTAATCGAGAATTCACCGGTGCCGAGAACGTTAAAGACGGAAGTTGCAGAGGACAAAAATTTAAGAGAAGCCTTAATCTCATAATAATGGAAGTGAAACTTTTCTTGCCATAATTTTGATAGGAACAGAGTGATAGAAATATTTGTTGACAGTATATATAAGTTCCGTTCAATGTGCACTCAATTTTTCTATTTTTTCACAGTCATGATTGAACATCTTTGTTATTCCACATTCTGCATTATTTTTATGAGAAGAATATAATAAATTTTTTACATATAATACTTTCACCTTCAAGATAAAAATTACGTTTTTAGATTTAGAGTTTTCCTGACTCGAATAACTAACCTTTTTGAAATCTGAAAAAGAATGCAGAATTTTACCTTGCAGTATGTACTGCGCAGAAGACGAAATATCTGTACTCCATATGTAATATGAGAATAGTATGTGGCTTAGTAAACTTTCGTTTTGAAAGCGTCGTATGGAATTCCGCGCGTCAGAGGCAAATTTTCAATTTTCCGAGCATCGAATGGTCGAGCGTTCGACAGAAACTCGCATCCGAAACGGTTCGTATAAAGACGCAGTAACCTGTCCTGAGGGATTCTAATACACTTGAAATAAAATAAAAGTACATGGTTCACGCCAAGTACAATCCGATGAGTGCGGATCTGAGTTGCCACAAGTGGAAAAACTCTGGCATAAAAAGGTTTTACTTAGAGATTGATGGTTTATTGAGCACAAAAGAAAAATTTTGCTTATTGTTAGTGATAGAAATGTCATTTTACTGAAGAACTGTTTTACTTTGAAAGAAAGTAGTAACGTAGAAGAACTTTAATATTTCATTCAAAATTGTTATGGAATGTAATGCATCAATTTATTTGTGTTGGTGACCCGTACCGAAAATCAGTATAGAAATTTCTATACTGTTTCTATGTTGGTCTATAATGATTCAATTTTAGTCTATGCTGTTCTTATATTTGTCTATGCTGCTCTTGTAATGGTCAATGCTGTTCTTATATTGATGTATACTGTTCTTATATTGGTCAATATACTGGTCTATGCTGTTAAAGGTGGTGTTGTATATATCTTTATCTGCCCATAATGATCTATATCAAAATAAAGAATACAAGAACGCGCGTAAATTGAATTACGAGCAATCGGTTAACTGTTTACAAAGAATAAACGCAACAGCTCCAGATCATCAACAAAAACAGCAAGCTACTGCCAGGTTTGTTTTTTTAAGGCCACTTGTCTAAATAGATTTGAGTTGAATTGAATTTTCACCCAGAACATGTAACCTCAAATTTGTTTATTAGAACTTTTGGATGTTTTCAGTGTAAAAGAAAGTAAGATATCGCTTCGAAAGTTAAATTGAACAAACGATTAAAGCCTTTAGACTTATCTGAGGCCATACGATATATATTGAAATCCTCAATGATGGAAAAATCAGTGTTTCCTTTCATTTGATAATTTATTGCCTCACACTATTTGAATAATTCAATAATTTGAACAATTATTGTTGACTTACACTCAAACTTAAAAAAAAAAAGTTGCTAACAACGATTTTTAAGGTTATATTATAAATAAAAACTTTCAAGAGGAATTTATTATTGATCTGTCTGAATCACAACTTTTCCGAGAATTAATTACCAGTATAGGACAATATAGACCGGTATAGGGCAATATATACCATACATATATATATATATATATATATATATATATATATATATATATATATATATATATATATATATATATAGCATAGGTCAATATGGAACAGTTCAGACCAACATAGCCAGCATAGGAACAATAGGCTAAAATACTATAAGCGGTACATTATAGGAACAGCATAGAAATTTCTATACTGGTTTTCGGTATTGGGAAAAGAAACAAAAATTTATAATTACTAAAATTATAGACAAATTTCGTTACTTTTGTTTTGAAATTAGATAAAAAAAGTAACTTTCTCTGGGAGGTCAATTTTATATTTGATGAATTTGTTAAGCGGAGCAGTGTTCAAAATATTTTTTCCTTAACTTGCTGTTCCATAATTTAGGCGAGTAAAAACAGTTTGAAGGAAAAAAGTATCAGTCTTGTTATAAAAAACATTTATTTTCTAACTGGCAAAAGTTAAATAATGTCTAATTAGGTTTTTCAACAGTTAAGTAATTGTAGGATTTCCTTGTATATATATAATGCTACAATTCCTTAACTGTTAAAAAACCGAATTAGGCATTATTTAACTTTTGCATGTTAGAAAATAAATGTTTCTTTTGACAAGATGAATATTTTTTTCCTTTATACTGCTTTTACGTGCCTTAATTATGAAAAAGCAAGTTAAGGGAAAATCGTTGTTAACTATCTAAAATGACAAACTGAGGCAAATCCTATGGTTTTTTTGCTAAATATCTATTGAAATATTACAATATAACTCATCCATGTTATTTTTTTGCTTCTAAAGGCTTTTTTTAAGTCATTTCCGTATGCGACGTTCATGGCGACGTTTAGGCGACGTTGAAGGTTTCATCACGATTGCCAGGGCTTCTATAAATCAAATTCATAGCAACCCATAAAAATTCCACAAATCGGAAGAAATATTAGAAAATGTTGCAACATTTTATGAATACTAGAAAATACAAAAATATTACAAGTTTAAAAAAAGGCAGGTCTATATGATTTTCTTCAATATCTATGAAATAAATTAATATATTGAAAACATCAAGTTCTTTGTATTCTATCTCATTTTCTTAATTATTTCCATTATATCTATTTAATTTTGAATTCAATAATCAATCTGAATCAAATTCTAGTAAACTATATAGAAATCTATAAAAATACCAGAATACTTTTTAAATTCTATGAGCAATAAAAAATACAAAAAATACTAAAAATTCATGAAGAAACTGCAATTAAAAAATACATTAAAATTCATACAATATATCGACAGATCGATATTTTCTTGCCGATATGTCGGTATTGAATATCGGATGATTCCAGTAGAATAAAATATAATTCTACGTCTATAATCACCACTGTTTAAAAAAATAAATTTAAATAAACAACAAACATATACTGACTCATTAAAAAAAGTTCTGCCACTTTTTTCAAGGACTTAGGTTGTATAATTTTGACATCCTAAAAATCTTTGTCAAAAACTTCAAAAACATTTACTTCTTATCATCTATATTTCATATGACTTACAACTTAAAAGTTGAAAAAACTCGAAACATTCTTCTGTGATAAAATAATTATCCAGATAGAAAAATAATTTCCCAGTGATATCACTTCGACACGTCGTTGTCACTCGTGATAAATTTTGTCACGCGTGATATCACTGATTCATGCAACTGCCATTGCATATGTTTATCACCTGGAAATCATGCGTGATAAATGGATTTCATATTTGTCTCACTGTGAAATCACGAATTATTTAGCAAAAAGTTTTTTCAAAATTGATTTTGATGATATGCGTTGAAATTTCGTTATTAAACATATGAAATGCACTTTCCAGTACTTTCCTTACCAGTTTTCTCGTTAGTCACAATGGCTTATATTTTGCAATCTCTTCCTTTCCTCAACCATTTAGAACAGTTATATATGTACATATATTATATAAAAGCCATACTTTTTATCTATAACTTTTTAGTAAAATTTTTTTAAAACAATTGTTTCTTCCTTTAAAAAAAATAATATTATATTTCGTAACAGGCACGGTTATGCGAATTTGGCGAAACGGGAAAATCACGGTCCGAGGCGAAGCCGAGGACTGTAACCCGTTTTGCCTATGAGCACATCCGTGCCTGTTACGAACGATATTTTATGTACCGAGGGCATAGAAAACGCGTTTCTATGCCAGAGGTACATACAAACTATTTTTGAATACTGTTATAGGAGAAACCTTTTATATGCAAACTGTAATTCTCTGCTGAGAAAAATATTGATTTAATGAAATAAATAAATTTATATTAAAATATGAAAACATATGTATTTTCATCACAGTTAGTTTTTTTGTAATTAGTAATAATTCATCAAGTTTAATTGCGGTGAAGTATTTCCAAGTTTCAAGGTGTATCATAGTGAGAAGATTTTGGTATTGTATACAATTCGATTTTTTATTTCATTTCACACAAAATTTTTATCACATAGGCAAACATTTCCCTCGGGTTCGACAGTGTTTCCAAACATTTCGTTGTCGTCTTCTTCTTGGTCGTCGTTTTTATCGTTCGCAATTTGCGAATCACTTTCTTTAGGAGCGGGTACAGAAAAATATTTTTTTTGGGGGAGGGGGGAGTTTCAAAATAGTTATGCACAATGCATTAATTTCTTGTATTTTCATTATAATGAGTTGATAAAATCTATCAGCTAAATATTTTTTTATTATTTATATGCGTGATTATGTTTTTTTTCCAACAAAGTTGAAAAAATTCGAAAAGTATTGAATTTTTATTCAATTTGTAAAGTTTTAGATGGCTTGTATTATGTTCAAAAATTTTTAAATTTCGAAAACTCAACAAATATTGAAAATCATAGAGATTGTCAATGAATCTAAAAACTCCTAAAAGTTTGTAGAATTTTAGAAAATGTTTATGAAATTTTCAGATTTCATCCATTATTCTATGCCTCTTATTTTTTTTACCAATTGTTGTCAAATTTCATGAACCTACCAAAAGCATTGCAAATCTCGTTCCAATCAACCGTATAAATACGAGAAAAGCATGGTAAAAGAGCCTTTCTGGAAGAAAATTCTAACTCGTCCATTAGAAGGCGAGTGCGTGAAAAGGCATTTGCCTGCAGTATACAAAAAGACGAACGTCACGGGAATACGAGGAGAAGGGGTAAAGGGCTTACCGTTGATCTCCTGGAAGGCGAATCTGTAGATAATGACCCAAAAATTGTAGAGAAAAGCGAGTGAAACCACCATTGACCAATAGTAGCAAAGGCGCCCAGCAGGATCGAAGACGAACGACCAATTCGGGGCCCCAGTGCGAAATCCATCGGACCCCGATTGGCCTGGGTACCCTCGGCTGCCACGTTGCTGTTGCTGTTGTTTCGCACTGTATCTTCTGAAAAAAAAATGATCAAACATTGACAAAGATAATTTCGTAGAGAGAATTACTTTATGTGAGTGAGTGTGACGAAATTATCAGAATATTATCAGGATTATTAGACAATTTTATTCTAAAGTGATATGATTTTGTGTAATAATTTCGGTAAATTATTAAGGAAGGTTTTAACATGGACAAGTTAAGGACCTATTAACAATGTTCCTTTGATGTCACGTACAGATTTTATTATTGTACGAAAATAACGTTTCTAAATCTAGAAGATGTTTGAAAATAAGACACTTGAAAAAATTAATTTTCAAATGCGGTTACTCCAAAACTGTTATATATTATTATGTACATGAAAATTTGTTGAAATATTGTATTGTTTTTTCAAAGCCAAGCTTTCTGTCTATCGTTTGACTATCCTCGGAATTAGCTTAAAAAAATATACGTCAAATAAAAATCTTTCATTAAGATAATTATATTACTTTATAATGATTTGAAATGATTACCACGAACAATAAAAGTTTTTTATTTACATGAAAATGTGTATCGTATGTCCTCTACAAATTTCATCATATTATGCGCTCTGTAGTCATAAACGTATACAACAATAACGCATTTGATTCAAGTTTATGATATTCAATAGAACTTTAGCACATTAAAGTTTATTTATATGATAGCACACATGTATAAACAAATGAAATGCACTATAATTACAATTTTAGTACACCTTCTACAGACTTTTCCAAGCATTCAGTTATTTTCCTAAACAAGTTTATTAATTACGAGATAATATAATAGTTTTTGATTGTTTATTGTCAGTTAAATGTATTGAAAAATTTAATTATGAATGAAATCCCTCACTGTGTGTGCTTATCTCACGAAAAATCTGAGGAATTCGAACACAGTATATGTTAAACTTTATTTTATGGAGACTCATAGAACTTAATTTGTGAATGTCTGACTGAATGTATGCTCGTATCCCTGATTTCTACGCAGTACGTGCGTCGATATATCGAAATACGAATTTATACTTTTCCCAATTTACAAGACTTTGTAAATCAATATATTCATCAACCGATCATCATTTTATCGTTACATTCGTTGCGATATTTAACTATATAGCAACATTTTTGTTTGAAAAAAAAAGAAGACAAAATATTTCGTTTCGTTTTTCTTTTTATTTTTTTTATTTGCTCATTCAGCATTCAGATCAGTGATTTCTTCCATCATTAATTTCATTCTTCTTTCTGGAATTTATCAACTTTCAATATCATAGTAACATGATCTATATGAATAACAGTCTGTTGTTAGAAATTTTAAATATAGTATAACTGCAGGAATATTGAAAAGACGTTAAAATTCTTTCATAGTGATTCTCTTACGGTTTTCTTCTTTTTTTATGAATATAGTCTGAAACCAATAATCTCCATTTTTAAAAAATCTATGAAATACTAGGAATCTATGTAGTAATTGTTCTATCAATAGATTATAAACATGTTGAAAATCTACGACACATCAATTTCTACAGCATTAAATTATAGACATAATATATTATAGAAATTATATATTTCTATTCATAGAAATCCATGAAAATACTGAAAATCTTGAGACATTCCAGGAGATATTACGAGGTTGAAAAAGTACACAAAAATAGTAAAAATTGAAAATATACTTATGAATACTGATTAAGTATTCTCGAAAATTTATAAAAGTTTTGGACATAAATAAAACTTTGATTTCTGGAACATTGAGTCTTGAAAATATGTACAAAAATACATAAAAATATTTAAAATCACTCAATCTTCTAAAAAAAGTTTCGAAACATAATACAAAAAAAATACTCAAAATACCGGAATTTTATTACACATACATGTCAGTGCTAGTTTATTTTTTTTCATAAATCAAAACACAAAATTTGAAATCGATCAAACTTAGATTCTCCGACCATCAAGTCCTAGAAATAAATATATATATATATATATCGATTCATAAATATATCAGAAAATACTTATGATGATACGAATTCTTAAAAAATATGCTAAACGCTATTGCTATTATGCTAAAACTTACTCTTTGCACTCACGAAAATCGCATAGTGGTATGTGAATAGGTATCTTTAAAGAAAAATAAGGAAATCGTAGAAAATTTTGTAAATAGTATACTGACAAATACTAAAAAAGTATCTAAATTATAGACAAATATAGAATACTATAAATTTTCATAACTCACCATCTAGAGCAATTAAATCGAAAAAATCTCTGCAGCGATTCATTGAAATAGCAATAAAATCTTTTAAATTGTAAAAAAAACTGAAGAATTATGTTAAATATCGAAATAGTATTATCCTAGAAAGAGACTCTTTTTTGAAAAATCCATTCATAAACGAAAATTTTGATAAACTTTGAATTCTGGAGCACAAATTTCTAGATATCTATATCGTAGCATATAATAAAAGACCAGAAACTTATAAAAATACGAGAAAATTCTAAATTCACCCATGAGTACTAAAAAATTCAAAAACTTTGAATGATTTTCGAAATCTAGGTTAACATAATTTTACAAAAAAAATCTATAAAACTATAAACTGAATCTTCAAACTATAAAATAATTTTATAAACTAAATCTATAAACAACTAGTAATCTTTAATAGTAATATTTTGCATCATATGAGATCAAATTCTGGACATCTAGGCGTGAATCCACAAAAATATCAGAACATCCCTCAAATTATATTACTAATGAAAAAAACAAAAAAATTCGTGATATTTTCAATCTAGTAAGATACTGTCCTCCAAAGTATCCATTAAAATTAAAAAAATGCAGTAAGTTTCGAATTATATAATACTAATATCTAGAAACTGTAATCGTATAATATTACATTATAATACTATAAATCTATAACAGTATTAAGAAATTTCCAAACTTTTCATGTATACTAAGAAATTAGAAAAATTTGAAAAATACTGATTTGTATGATTTTCTTCCAAATCTATGAAATCACAAGGAGTTTTTACAATTCTGCATCCTATGCTTTTGAATTCATCATATCCACCTTTGTGTAAAAATCCACAAAAATATCAGAAAATTCTGTGAATTGCATGAATACGAAAAATACTCGAAGAAGTTTATATGTATAAAAAATCTGTTTTCTGAAAAGTCCATCAAAATCTATGCCAAACATCTTATTAATATGTTCCCTTCGATATACTGAGATTAAATATCAGATGATTCCACAATGTATCTGATCATCTGATTTGAAAATTTTATTCATTTCTATCTCCATCCCTACTACAAACTTCTTAAAAAAAAACTCTGATTTTGCATTAGTTCTCAATTAACCTCATTTCTGTGCAGCCTCATTCGACGCTGAAACTGACCTCAATATTTTTGATGTATAAAAATTAGTCAGCGATCTCGAATTTAATATTTTGACATAATACGACAGTTTCTAGAAAAATTGTATACTCAATTTCGGACAATACGAAGGTACGTAAAATCAAATACCTTCCGTATTATCTGAATGACCAATCGTTGGAAGGCCAAAAACTATGTCAGAAAGCTCACCCCCATTAGAAAAATTGACCTCACTAAAGTTTGCCCCAACATCTCTGGTAATCCTGGTGTTTCAGGTGGAAAATCCAGAGAGCACTAGATATTCTTTACACTTGCTTATCCCTGTAATCAATGTAATAAACTCACGTTTCTGTGCTATTGCAGCTGCCGAGGTGGTTTATGGAGGCCGCCGGCACGTGTATGTGAGAAGCCTCCCTGGAGTCAGCAATTGCGACCGCATTCGGCAGCTTAAATTTGCCCCTGAGGTGATCCTTTCGCTTTGTCTTGCGACTGAGATCGAGCTCGCTCGCTCCCCTGTTCACGTAAGCCCCGTGCAGCGAGTCCCGGGACGAGCTAAAATATCGCTGTGAAGCAGAGTATGCGAAGAGTTCAAAAGTCGCATCTTATGCACAGTCCGTAGTCAGTGAAAAGAGATTTTTCCCCCTTTTTTCCGAGAAACATGCGAAGCTCAAATCGTACCTTATGGAGTACAATGGAAACTATTACCGTCATGGAGCTTATTTTCTGGAGCTTTTGGAATATGTATGTACTTGCTTCAAAGTCGAAAAATTGTGTACAATTTACGAATGACGTTCGAGCATTTAAAATATTGTATTGAATAGGGAAGGCGAAAGATATGGGTATGGTGGGGAGGTACTAACCTAGCTGGAAAATTCCGCATGGGTAAAATATCAAAAAATACCCATGCAGAAATGGGTAAATTTATATATTGCAGTTTCATCAACTTGTTTAGTTTTTCACAACTCATAGAATTCATCAAAATTGTCTAAAATTTTTGATTTATGATGAGAACTTTTTGATTTAGTTATACAGCATTTTTGAAAATGTATATCATCTACAGAATTTAGGTGTGCTTTCTGAAATTCTACAAATTTTTGAATTTTTCAGAGTTATTGACAGTCTATGGAATTTCGAAGGTTTTTTAATCAACGAAAAATTTTTTAACTCCAAACGTAGTAGGCTATTCGATTTTTTGCAATTTATGAAAATTTTCTTCATTCATGCAAAATTTTTCTAAATTTTTGAGTCTTTACAAGAATCCTAAATTTTTATAAAAATAAAATGTTTCATATTGCATATTTCGAAGAAATATGATGAACCCTAATTGATAAAATTAGTTAACATATTCTGAAATTTTACAAAAAATTTAGATTATCTTAGAATTTGTCTAACTCGTGCAAGATTTTTCTAAATTTTTAAGTGCTTCCAAGTATTCTACATTTTTATTGAATAAAAAAAGTTCTATAATCCATATATCGAAGCTTTATGATGAACGGAATTCACAAAACTAATGAACATATTCTGTAATGCTACAAAAATTTTGAAATTTCTAGAATTATTGACAGTTTAGAAAATTTCCAATGTGTTATTATTTTCTTAGATTTTCAAATTTTTTGTCATCATACCAACTACTAAAAACTAACAAAATTTTACGTAAATTTGTGCAACTCATGTATATTTTCAATGGTTTTTCTAAACTCTTCAAATTTCTCAGATTTTTCTTGAAAAATTAAAACTCTTATTTAAAAAAATAGGATAAATAAATATTTATTACTGAAACAGATGATGAATCATGAAAAATAAATTCTATCATGAAACTATCATGCATATTTTGAAAAAATAATTAATAATGTATGATAATTGTTATCTATTATTTTCCTAGAATTATTGACAGTTCTAAAAATTTCAAATGTGTTATGATTTTCTGAAATTTTCAAAATTTTTTTCATCATACCTACTTTTATAACCTACAAAACTTTACGTAAATTTGTGCAACTTATGATCTTATGAATACTTCTTGTGATTTTTTGAAACTCGTCATATTTCTTAGATTATTCTGAAAAAAATAAAAATTATTTTTCTAAATAATAAATTATAATGAGTATTTGTTATTGAAAACAGATGATAAATAACAAAAATTAAATATTATTATGATGTTAACTTTGAAAACTATTATGCATATTTAAAAGAAATAAATAATATTTATATGATCAATATGATCATGAACAAAGCACAATATAGAACATTCATTTGAATTCTATGCAATTCTACCGATTGTTCAAATTTTTCAAAATTATTGACAATCTGAATAATTTCAAATATTTTCTGTCTTTCGAAAAATTTTAAAATTGTAAACGTAATGTAGTACGTTTAAAATTGCTGAAATATTATGAAAACTGTCCTACTTATTGAGATTTTTCTTCTTTCTTAATGATTTTCAGGTACTTTGAATTTAATTGCAAAAATAAAAAATAAAATATTTTCATGCGCACCAATTTTGTCGAAATACATGTAACAAACAATGAACACAATTTTTAAAATGATGGATCTATTCTGAAATGCAACAAAAATTTAGGTTTTTTAGGATAATTGAGAGTTTTTGGAATTTTCATTAAGTTATGATTTTTCAAAACTTTTCAAATCGCTTATAACTTCAAATCAACCATTCATCACATTCAAATTCTGTAAAATTTGTCAAAATCATGAAATATTCGTAATTTTCAAATATTTTTCAAGTATTCTAGATTTTCGTAAAAAAATACATAAAATAAAATTTTGCATATTTTAAAGGAGTATAAAAAGAAACGTAATTTATGCAATTATGAACCTTTTCTGAAATTTTAGAAAAATTTTGATTTTTTTAGATGTTTTGACATTTGCTATTATTTCCGATGTGTTCTGATTTTTCAAATTAAAGAAATTTCCAACAAGGTACTATTGTATCAAATTTCCCCAATTTTAAAAAATTAGTCCAGCTGGAATGCTTCCTTTCTATTTTTAAATACTATTCAAGTAATTTAAATGTTCGTTAAAAATTTGAAAAAACGTTATCATGTGTACTTAAAAAAAACATTAGTATTTTTGAACAATCAATTATTATTCTCTGAAATTCCACGAATTTAACGTAGTTTTGAAAACAATTGATGATTTAAAACATTCCAAGTTTTTATAATTTTAAAATGATAAAAAACTACTAAAAACTTTCCAGCGATCATAAAAAATTGGCAAACTTAGTGGAAATTTCAGTAATTTTTCAATGTTTTTTCAAGTTCCTCAGTTTTTTATTCAAAAATGTAAAAATATTTTTATTATTTTCATTATTATTATTATTTCGACAAAATATGATGATTAAACCCTCCCCCACAAATAATTTAGACATTTACTACCCGTCCGGAAAAGTTGCGTTCTGCCGCCCTGATATCGAATGCCTAATTTTCTTGTAATGCCTTGAAAATTTAATCAAGAAAAAGCATTTTCCCCATTGTCGTTACGCCTAGCACGTGCAAACGTTCGATGTATTATATAACAGAGCCTTTGCGAAAGAGATTCTGAAACTTAGTAAAACCCTCGCGATTTTGTGGCGAATGAAAACAAAAGTTTAACCGGCAAACTCGGGCAAAGAACTGGGATGAAGTGCAGGGAGAAACTCGATCCAACATGTTTCTGATGCTTGCCAACGATGGCTTTTTCGGGCTTATGAAGTCATCCCTTTGTTCGGTACTTTAAGTGCACAAGCTCCAATCAGAATTCATTATAGACGAAATGGAGTTGGAGCAAGTTACACCCAAATTCGGCTAATTACACGTTGAAAAATAGGAGCGCAAAGGATCATCAGACACTAAATTCTTTTCAACCAAATTTCTAAACATATTCAATCACGCTAACCTACAGTTCTTCAGTGACATTACATACAAGTGAAAACAACTCTATTGAAAAATAATTAATACATTTTCTCGACTTTGCAAAGCTTTTAAAAACAATAAACTCATTCCCCAAATCTTTTCTTTTAAATTTTCTTCAGAAAAAGAAACATCAATGGATAAATGAAAAATCGGTTAAGTTCGTTTTGAGAAGAAAAGGATCCTTTGAATAAGGATGCTCGATTCGGAAAACGAACCTGCTGATGTTGTTGGTGATAGTAGTGGTGGGTAGGAGTATGTCGTACCATGAATTTGCTGCTGACAAGGTCCAGAAGGCTTTGCCTCGAAGGCACCACGCTTTTCGTGTCGTCGTCCCTGAAACGCCCGGAATTCCTGCCGTTACCTGGCCTGACTTTGTCGCGCAATTTTTCGCCAGCATAACCGAGAGTCACTGCTGAACCGCCACTAAGTCGGTCGCTCGCACTGCCTCCTACCCCCGTCGTCATTACGATCCCTGCAACCGAATGATACCAATCATATAAGTTTTGATGTGAAACTTCTTACGGCGCGCTTCGCGTTTAGGATGCTGAAAAATGAAAGACTCTGAATATTAAGGATAAGGATTGGAACCAGGTGCGTAGGCAGAGACGGTTTTTGGGGTTCAAACTTCTCCCGAAATTCTGATAAAATCAATCAATATTTCATGTAAAAAGGAAAAAAGGTACATGGATTAACAATAAAAACGTAAGTTACGAGAAAATGCATGAAAATGTTAGCAGTGTGTATTTAATAAAAAAGTAAAAATTATCAAAACGTAGGATCACGTAAAAAATATGAATTAAAAAAATTGTTAGAACCCAGTGAATAATCAAGAAAAAAAAACAGCTACGAAAATGCTGGAAATTTACAAAACTTGGGATCTTAGATCATCAAATTCTAAATATACTATAAATCTATAAAAACTATAGAAAATGCAACAAAATCTTTTCAATATTTTAAACATACGAAAAAATAATAACGATGTAAAACATGAAAAATCTATATGAATGTTATTTTATCATTCATTTTTAAAATTACCGAGCATAATTCAAAATTTGCATTTTAAAGTATCGAGTTTTTTAGATCTTTACAGCAAACTACAAAAATATAAGTAATTTGTAAAAATACTTCGAAATCCTCCAGAGTCTCGTATATTATACTCAAAAAATATGAAAAATGAGTTTACAAGTTTACTAGTTAACTAAATAAATAATTTACTCGTTTACTAGTGTACTAGTTTAATAGCTCACTAGTTTACTAGTTAATTAGCTTACTAGTTTACAAGCTTACCAGTTTACAAATTTACTAGTTTACTTGCTTACCAGTTTACTAGTTTATTAATTCACTTGTTGATGAGTTTATTAGTTGACTAGTTCCCTAGCTTACTAGATTACTGGTTTACTAGCTTACTAGTTTTTTCTTTAACTAGCTTACTAGTTTTTTCTTTAACTAGCTTACTAGTTTATTAGCTTACTAGTTTACCAGTTTACTATTACAAATTAAACAAGTTTACTAGTTTACTTATAAACTAATTTGGTTGCTAACAAATTTGCTAGTTTACTATTCTACTACTCTACAATTTTAGTAGTTTACTAGTTTACTAGCTTACTTGCTTACCAGTTTACTAGTTTACTAATTCACTTGTTGATAAGTTTATTAGTTGACTAGTTCCCCAGCATACTAGATTACTGGTTTACCTGCTTAAAATGCTGTTTAGGAAACAGAATTTTCTGACATTGAAAATTCTTTTATCATTTTTCATATTTCCTGAGTATTTATACTAGTTGAAGGATTTTTCAAAATTCTAATAAATTACTGTATATATTTTCTACTTACCGATGCTCTAGAAAATAAAATTTTATAAACTTTTAGTGCCATACATATCTACCATTTTTATTTTTTTATTTTTAGTTTGTTTGTTTGTGTGTTTTTTTGTATTTTTCATACTTACAAAACGTATGATTTCTTGATTTTGTTAAAGAAATCTCTTCAGTGTTATTTTCTTGAATGTGAAGTTCGAAATATTTGAATTATTGTGATAAATTTACTGGCAACCATAATAAATACGAAATAGCTTCAGTATTCAGCACATTTTTACTGTTCTGATAGGATCCTACGGATTTTCTGGTATTTTTATGAATTAATATGATCTAGGTTTCTAGAAAATTCGTGCTTCAGAATTTGAAGTTTATATCACTTCTGATGTTTTTTAATACAATAAAATGTTTATGAAACGGAACAGCATTTTTTCAGATTCAAAATTCTTCAAATATTTTTCGTATTTTATAAGTATCAATACAATTTAAAGGATTTTTCAATCTACTTATACATTGAAATAGAGATTTTCTATATATTGATCGTCTCGATACTAGAGTTTAATAAATTTTTATTATCATAAATATCTACCCTTTTTCTTGTTTTTCTTTGAATTTGTTATATTTACAATGTGTGCGATTTCCTCGTTTTGTAAAGATACTTCTTCAGATTTCTATGATGCTTTTCCTTAACAGCAAATTTTAAAATATTCCAATAGTTTCAAGAAATCTATCAAAAAACATAATAGATTTCATGTTATTTTAGTATTGAGCGTTTTTTCTAAGAATTCGTAGGATCTGAAAGATTTTCCGGTATTTTTATGAAATTCCACACATATAGATTTCTAGAATCAGTTTCTCTAGGCAACGAATTTTCATTGATTTCCAAATGTTGTGGGTAGATTTTAGAGAAAAAAAAGAATTGGTGAGTATCAGATGAGATGTTATTGATTTTAGTATTTTCCCTATTTTATTGTATTTCTTGAATCTCACTCTCTTGAATTCAACAGATTGTACATATGTTGTATTCCAAAACTTTCACAACGAAATCGGTAAAAAAATAAAAGAATAAATAAATACAAGTAATACAACAGACAAATTGTTGAAGTAACAGAAAATCTGTAAATTTCAACAGATGTATTTTTCAGTGAAAATCATCAATTGATCGAAAATTGTTGAGATTTAATAGATTCAGATTTATAAAGTATTATTTTCAGAACAAATTTTCAGTTATAAGTGTTTCTTTAGATTTCAGAAAACATGGATTTGTCGAATTTAATGCCACAGAAATCTAAGTTATTTGCATTTCGAGAATTTTTATAAATTTTCGAAAAACTTGAAACGGCATTTGTAAGTATGTTCTCTGTTTCTTTTCTTTTTATTCATTCATTGCATTGCCTGATATTTTCAAGTGAGACATAAGATTCTTAATATTTTTATTGATTTTTTGTGATTTCTAGACTTTCATCTTCTAGAATCGAAAGTTATAATAATTTATTTTACATTTGTTAGATATTCATTGAACAGTTACTTTATAGATTCATTGTATTTCAGTCATTTATGGTAAATTATTAAAAAATTTTAAAGAATTGTTTTGGAGTATATTCATTTCATAAGAAAAAAATCTTCTGAATATGGCTATGGAAGAAACTCCACGTATATTGAATACTCCTGCAATCATGTTTTTGAAACTGACAATCACAGACTCTCTTCTATAAGGGACATGTCACTATCATATTTTAAAACCTAAAAAAATTGAAAAGAAGAATGAAATCGATGTTGCCACAAATCACAGATCTCAATGCTGAACGAGTAAATAAAGAAAAAATAAAAACGAAAATTTTCGTCTCAATTTCTCTCCACACAAAAATTTTGCGATATCATTTAATACACTAACAAATTTTCTTTCATCACGATGATCCCATGGTTCAGACCAACTTGACTCTATAATCGAAAATAAGAAAAAACTTGAGAAACCCATTTTTTTAGTGCAAAGGAACGTTCGAAGCACGCCGTCTCTGATGAAAAAGCGTTCGGGCAAACTCCGCACCAACTCGAAACTACCCTTGACTTTGGCGAATAAATTTTTTGCCCTCGCACAAAGTTTGTACGTAAAGTTCGGTTGATTCAAAATATCACGAGAAAAAAGAATTTCTCGCTAGATCAGACTTTCAAGTATACACTATTGAAAATTTTCTGAAAATTCAGTCATTTTGCAGTTACTTGAAGTATCATTGAATTTACAGTGTTCGCAGTGAATTTAAACAATTTTTATTACATTATTTTTGTATGTGCAACTAAATTTTCATATTGATCGACAAGTCATTCTTAAGTATTGTTATTTAAAGGAGAAATCAATAATTCGACAGAAACATGTTTTGACTGATTCTTCTGATTGATATATATCCTTCATTCATTCAATAACTAGAGACAATTTGAAAAGTTCGATGATATTTACATATACACATTCTATCGAACCGTTTTCGAATATTGAAAAATGCAAAAAACTAGTTACAGAGTAAAAAAAAATGCTCATTTAATCCCAAGTAAAAAAATCACTAAATGTAAGGGATTTGAGTTCCTTCGTTATTCACAATATATGCGTTTTTGACGCAAACGTTGAACCAGTGGACCGAGTTCTCGTTAATTTGACGTCAGTAAAAATATTCACCGTCAAAAAGCTCAAGCCAAAGCAAGCGATGAACGAATTTTTAGCTTCTAAGAAAATGAGTGAAAAAGGTCGTTCGTCAAAGTAAATAATCACTTTGCAAAATGTGAGCATAAGCGTGACCAGGATATTTTAAGATTTTTGTTCCACTTATGAAACTCGTTGAGGGATTTCAGATTACCTATTTTTGTGAGTAATTGTTCCTTGCTGGTTATGCAAGTATAGAAATGCAGAACTATTTATGAAAATCTGAAGAAAAAGAAAAAAAAGGTTGAACAAAACACCATTGCTTTTTAATAGAAAAGTTTTTATTTCGCATATAATAATTTTTGAATAAAATTTTCAAAACTCCAAAAATCGGCATCTCGGGGAAAACGTTCTTGCATACAGAAAAAACGTAATATTCATTTTTTTCAATCGTTCAGAAACTAGAGATATTTCTAGGCTAATAAAATTTTTTTGATTTTATGATTTAACAAGTTTGCATTAGCTTCGTATAAAGTTTTAAGGGGATATTTAGACGATTTCTAACGAGTCTATTAGAGTGTAAAATTTTGTCTCGTATGCCCTATTTGGAAACACTGCACATTGAGCACATGTCAGCCTTGACTAATGAATTGATGAAAAACCTTCATAAATTCTGCCCAAGATTGCGCATACTACATTTGGCAGGTAAAAAACTCTTCCTTTGTGGTTATTCGTCAGATAAGGTTAAGAAAAATGCAAGTATTTGAAAAAAATTTATGTACTTATTTCATTTCTCGATGTTGGATTCAAAGCTTAATTGAAATATTTCTATATTGTATCAATTCCTTATAGTATTGATGTCACAATTCATGATTCAAGTTTTCAATTACGAGAGTTTTTGAAAGCAAAATTTTTTATACATGAAAATTATAAATGGTAAAGGAGAAATTGTAATAGTTTAGAGAATATAATATGTAGAATAGTGTTGTGTAAAATATGAAGGAATGAATTCGTAAAGATATGTGTTTACAAATTCATAAACATTCAAAAATATCCATAACAGCTACTTTTTTCAATCACCAAACAAAATTTTGATATCTAACATTTTCAAGTTCTCTAATTTAAATGTTCAACCTCTTTCACCAGTAATCCACATTTTATCGCGTTTATTCAAAGCATTATCGCTAAAAACATTTTTTTAATTTATCCATTTTCCTAAGCCTCAAACAATGACTAAAATTTGCAAGGTATTAACGAACCTTATTAGATTTCGATGTCGAGTCCCTTAATTGTATAAGTAACGACATTTTGCAATGCTGAAAACATTCTTACTCGAGAGATCATCGTATGATATATCTTGTAAGATAGAAACCGTTCCTGGTCATTTTTCTGAAAATCTTTCAACGAAACCCATTTTTTCCGAACACTCACATCAAAATTTTGTTCGGAAAATTGGCCAGTGGGTAAAAGGTCTTTCGGATAAATGAATTCCGATTAATGACCAGTAACCGTTACCAGTTAACCGATTATTCAAAAATATTAAAAAATCAGTGTTTGCAACTTGCGAGTTTTATCGATTAAGGGTCAAACAAAGTAAAGCGTAAAACTGAAATTCATAACATATTCAAGAAACCAGTAAGAATTGTGAAAAGTAATAGTCAATTGAAAAATAAAAATGGAAGTGCTATTTGCACTCACGTGCAACATGTGCACGTACGTGCACACGTGCGTGCCCTCGTAAAGCCACACGTTTCGGGGTTTTTCGGGCATGCTCGGCTGTGCTCGACAGCTTGTCATGTGCTCACGTGTGAATACTAATCGTCCACACGTAAATACTAAACAATACTAAATGTGCACACGCAAGCCAATATGTCGGCCAATTGTATTATTATTTGCCATTATTTACATTCGAAGAATTCAAAGTTCGGTACGTTCGGGTCGTGTTTGCTCACTCATAAATAAAAAAAAAAACGAGTGTAAAGATCGTGTGTGTAGTGGAAAAAGTGGCAAGTGAAAATTATTGTTAGGTGAAAGTGAGAAATATGAGGTGGGGAAAAAAATGTCGAAGTGTCAAATTGGGATTTTGTAAACTGAAGTTTTATAAATAAAAAAAATTGATTTAAGTCTACAATGTTGTTGTTATGAAAAAAAACCCTGAAATACAACATTCATACAAAAGTGCAGTCATTCGTGGAGTTCTGAATGTCGACATTCTGCAGGTAATATTTAATGTGACTTGAAACTGATGATAAAATTGAATAAGTTAAATTAAACGATAATTCTTTAACATTATCTAAATACATTCATAGTTTATGAAAATTTTCAGCAAACGGTTTTTTTAACAATCTATTGTCAATATTTCATTGATTACTTTTGAAAAAGTAAAATTGAATGCTCTTCTGAATTCATATTTTACCTCAGATGATTCAAGTTGTAAAAAAATATTGTACATAATTATGTAGAAAAAAAAAGAGAAATAATAGTTTACTATAGGAATTTTTTTTTATTTGAACATCAAATATCTCGCTTGAATTTTTCATGTGCTTTCAAACTTGAGGAATTTAGAATAACAACATTTTCCTGATACATTTTTATTATATGGAAACTCCTCACAAATAATATTTTAAACATTCTGTTGCGAATATTTAATAGGTTACCTAACAAAAAGTAACATTGAATATTTGTAATTATAAATATTTGAAAATTTTATTTTTCAAATTTTAGATGTTTCAAGTCAGATTAAAAATTTCAACGAGAAATAATACAACATGGTGAAAAAGATATTAATTTTTCCAAAAGTCAGCTATAATGTTTAGTTTTCCATCTTACATGATTGCAATATTTCCTTTAAAATGCATATCGTCTGAGATAAAATGTGAACTGCTAAATAACATTGAATTTTGCTTATGTATATGTAGTGAGTGCAAGATTCAAAGTCAATTTTTGAAAAAATGTTTGTGAAAAAGTTTATCAAACGATGAAAAATGTATTTAAATGATGTTTCAGAATTGTTTGTAGAATTTCTTTCTCAAATTTTATACGTTTCAAGTCAGAATAAATTTGCCAAAGAAAAATAATAAATCATGATCAAATGATTTAGAATTTTTTAAAAGTCAACTGCATAGTTTGGTTTTACATCTTACATAATCACAAAATATTCCCTTTAAAATAAAATCGTCTGAGATAAAATGTGAACAGCTAAAAAACATTGAATGTTGCCTTTATGTATGTGATCAGTGAAAATTTTTATCAAAAGATGAAAAATGTATTCAAATATTGTTTTAGAATTTTTCGTAAAATTTATTTTCAAAATTGTAAAAGTTTTTAATAGAAATGAATTTTTTAAAATTGAACTATATAGTTTGGTTTTACATTATACACAATCACAAAATAGATTTTATGTATTTTATCAGAGATAAAATCGTGAAGAAGTAAAAAGGGAAATTATAGTTAACTATCAAACATTTTTTTTTTTATATTTGAATATCGAATATTTTTCTTGAAATTTTAATGTGCTTTGAAATTTGAAAAATTTATAAAATGTATTTTTCTAAATAATTCAAAACTTTATAACACTTCTCAAGTACATTTTTCTGATATGGAAATTCTCCACGTGAAATATTTTAAAACTACTATTGTTAATATTATAAAATCATTTAATTACAATTTTCTTCCTTTTATTATAAAAAAATTTATTCTGACTTGAAACGTATAAAATTTGAGAAAGAAATTCTACAAACAATTCTGAAACATCATTTAAATACATTTTTCATCGTTTGATAAACTTTTTCACAAACATTTTTTCAAAAATTGACTTTGAATCTTGCACTCACTACATATACATAAGCAAAATTCAATGTTATTTAGCAGTTCACATTTTATCTCAGACGATATGCATTTTAAAGGAAATATTGCAATCATGTAAGATGGAAAACTAAACATTATAGCTGACTTTTGGAAAAATTAATATCTTTTTCACCATGTTGTATTATTTCTCGTTGAAATTTTTAATCTGACTTGAAACATCTAAAATTTGAAAAATAAAATTTTCAAATATTTATAATTACAAATATTCAATGTTACTTTTTGTTAGGTAACCTATTAAATATTCGCAACAGAATGTTTAAAATATTATTTGTGAGGAGTTTCCATATAATAAAAATGTATCAGGAAAATGTTGTTATTCTAAATTCCTCAAGTTTGAAAGCACATGAAAAATTCAAGCGAGATATTTGATGTTCAAATAAAAAAAAATTCCTATAGTAAACTATTATTTCTCTTTTTTTTTCTACATAATTATGTACAATATTTTTTTACAACTTGAATCATCTGAGGTAAAATATGAATTCAGAAGAGCATTCAATTTTACTTTTTCAAAAGTAATCAATGAAATATTGACAATAGATTGTTAAAAAAACCGTTTGCTGAAAATTTTCATAAACTATGAATGTATTTAGATAATGTTAAAGAATTATCGTTTAATTTAACTTATTCAATTTTATCATCAGTTTCAAGTCACATTAAATATTACCTGCAGAATGTCGACATTCAGAACTCCACGAATGACTGCACTTTTGTATGAATGTTGTATTTCAGGGTTTTTTTTCATAACAACAACATTGTAGACTTAAATCAATTTTTTTTATTTATAAAACTTCAGTTTACAAAATCCCAATTTGACACTTCGACATTTTTTTCCCCACCTCATATTTCTCACTTTCACCTAACAATAATTTTCACTTGCCACTTTTTCCACTACACACACGATCTTTACACTCGTTTTTTTTTTATTTATGAGTGAGCAAACACGACCCGAACGTACCGAACTTTGAATTCTTCGAATGTAAATAATGGCAAATAATAATACAATTGGCCGACATATTGGCTTGCGTGTGCACATTTAGTATTGTTTAGTATTTACGTGTGGACGATTAGTATTCACACGTGAGCACATGACAAGCTGCATTCTGGGTTTTTTTAAATCATAAATGAAATCTAGTAATTCTATTTGTAAAATGACTGGATTATTTATATACAATGTCACAAACTTTTTCTCTACCCAACTCAATCTCTAAAATCCAATCTTTCTAAGTGTTGCTATTTTCTCACTGCTGTGAAACGCCAGAATTTATCCCTGACTTGAGCCCAAGTTGAATCGCGTCTTTCGGCGCTGCACGCAAATCCGAAGAGATAAACACGAGAATTCCGAAGACTTTCAATCTTCCCTGGTCGCGTTGTTCACTGGCCAGTTTTTTTACGGCCAGAAGCGACCCTTTTGTTTTTCCCTGTCAAAGGATGAAACGCCGCTGGGAAACGCTTGTCGCTGGATCCTGGTTATCTCGGAGCGAGAAGCGTTTTGCTCATTTTACACTCGACCCTCGTCGAGCGTCTAGCGAAATCTCGGGGAAAATACTCGCCGGAGGGATATTGCACAGTCCATACCACCTGAACGTGACTATGCTCGCCGTTTCCGCAAAGATTTCAAAAAACTGCCGTAAAAATCCAAGTACTTGAACGGAAAGAGCGCTGCATCCCAGCAAAATAGAGTATTACAACCGTTTCTTTGGGACTTTCGAATAATAAAAATCACTGCTTCCTTCCTCCCCATCTTGTAGCATTTATTTAATGAGAGAATCTCAAAGAATATTAAGCTACTATAATCATAATGAAAGCTACTTTGAATTCATATCTTTTGATAATAAGATTTATGAACAGACGTATGGGACACCTATCAGCTCAATACAGATGGGTATCGAAAAGGAAATATCGGATTTTAATTTATGTTCTTGATGATGAAGATGTCACTTGATACAATTTTGATTATATTACGCAGTTTGAGGAAAAGAAAACTCAATAAATTATATAAAGATCAGGGGCGTAGGCAAGAAAAATTTTCGGGAGGGGTTTTTCTGAAAGATATTTTTCCTTCGGGATTTCATAATTTTTAATCTTCGACAATATGGTTACAAGAGAGCAGATTCAAAATATTTTACATTTCGGAATTTCAAAGTTATACATTTGTTGGAATCCAGAGCTGCACATTTTTCATGTTCGTAAATAATAGAATTTGATTTTTGTGATTTTCGATTAGTAACTAAGGTTTCAATTTTTTTTACTTATACTTTTTGTATTTATACCACTTTAAGGATTATCTAATATTAAGTAAAATGGGTATCTATAAAGCTTTCTAAAAGTTGATACTCTAGAAATCAAACTTCTAACAAATTTATATATTTGGAATGATTTTTCAGTAAATTTTAACCATACAGATAAAAGGTACATCATGAATTTATAATTTTTTGGTAATGTATATTGTTCATCGATTTTTATGGTATTTTCTGGTATTTTTATATATTTATAATATTTCTATGAATCGCTCAATAGACTTTTAAAAATTGATGCTATAGTGTTGAAACTGTCAACGCTTTCGATTATTTCAATCGATTTTTGAGACGACAGTTTCTTTTATGAAGATTTTTAATACTTTTATTCCATATATTTTCAGTACTTCTACAATAAAAGGTATGTTTAATTGTGTGAATCGTATCAACTGAATTGTATGTATTTTTTTTGTTTTCCATATGAATTTCTAGAATTATTTCAAAAATTATATATATTTATAGTATAACATTAATAATTATGCTTCAGAACAGACAGTTTTATGAATTTCTAAGAAACTTATATCTACATGATTTTTATGAATTGAAAAATATCTAGTAAACTAGTAGGCTAGTAAATTGGTAAAGATGTAAACAAGTAAACTGGTAAGCTAGTAAACTTGTAAGCTTGTCAATTAGTAAACTACTGATATTGGAAAAAAGTAAAATAGTAAACATGTAAAAACGAAAAATGGTAAACTAGCGAACTGGGTAACAAGTAAATAACTTATTTAGTAAACTTATAAACTTGTTCAATCTTTTATAGTAAACTGGTAAACTAGTAAGCTGGTAAACTAGTAAGCCAGTTAAATAAAAACTATGTAGTAAACTAAAAGTTACATGAAAACTAGGAAGCTAGTTAAATAAAAACTAGTAAGCTAGTAAACTATAGTTTGCAAAATCATCGCAAAGATCATAAAAAAAATTTTGAATAATAATGCTACGTTAAATTTATAAACAAAATATAAAGTTTTTAATTTGTAGTTTTAAGGAGCTTTTTTGTGCCTTTCATTATTTATATATTCCTTAGTCCTATATTTTTAGTGTCAATTTTCGTTACTCGTTTATAATTTCGACATAGCTAATTTTTTTCGTCATCTCCTCAAGTTCTTTCTAGTTTCTTATTACTATAAAAAAATTTTATCCAGGCCTTTTTTTTGTATTTTTAACTATTTTATTGCATTTTTCCTGTTATTCAGTTACATTTTTTATCTATAAATTATAAATAGTACTGCATTGTGTTTTGTTGTGATTGAAAGTTTACCAAAATTCATGCATGGTAATTCATGAAATATTTCCTTCATGCACCTAATATTTCAAGAAGAGTGTGGACTTAGTGCGACAACTCCTACGTATTTTATTCTACAAAATCTTACAAAGAAGATGAAAAAATACTCAAAAAACATCTTAATGAATTACCACAAGTAGCTTAACAAAGCTACATTTAAATCACAATATTTTTGTCTTGAAATCAGAATTTTCCTCCTCCCAATGTCACTGCGTCCGTCTAATTCTCGCGCTCGGAGAAAAATTGCCAGTGAACATTGCTACAATCGGATTGTTCAGAGGTAAAAAGAGACGAAAAACCTAACGTCACTGAGAATTACGTTTTTCCATTATATTTTTCTTTTCAAATGCGTGTGATGTCGCAAGCAATTGGCTCTAATGAAAGTGCACGTCTCTGTCCGATAATTTTTCATCGCCCTGAATGTCGCCTTACCAATTCCATTTGCTATTTCACTTTATCAGAAACAAAGGTAATACTTCTGTCAGAAAAAATACACCAGTCTTGATTTTTTCTCGAGTTACAGTATAAGAAGATTTAATGACTGTTCTAGAATTACATAATATACTTTAAAAATATATATATAATATTGTATAAAATCACACTTTTTAAAATCTCTCTCACGACAATCATCTTCCATTTGAAGAAAAAAAAATGGATAAAGAAAACTCCCATTTCGCTCTACCAAATATCCATGCAATCAAGGATTTTTCCACTGATCGACGGCCTCAATGGAAAGTCCTTTTAGGAAGAACTTTTTATCAAGTCCGAAGCTTGTACGCTCTATCATCAAAAGCTGCTGCTTTAAACTTTGCAACGACTGCTCCAGACGTTTCGCCCGAAGTTGGTTGAGATTCTATTAATGGCGTCCGAGCAACCAACACTGTACAGAAGGCTTTTGTTTGCGAGTTCGTCTGATTAGGAAAGTGATTTATCCCGATAACGCGTATAATTACTGCGAGGATTTAATTGAATGCACGACTTTCGATGCTGGGAAGGATTTCAGACTATACACAGGCACCAATGAGTCTGAGGCGAGAGCATATAGTGCATTGGTGTCATGTCGAGCACGACCAAGATCAAAGCGAGTGCGTCTTGATGGGCTTTCCAGTCTTGGAGATTACACCTTGGCAACGAAAGTGACTTCATGTGGTGAAAACGTTACGTTTTACTTTCGATTCCAAAACCCGAAAGATTTTATGTGGAATTAGGTTCTATCTCTGCGAGCAGGTCCGTGCGGACGGAGGGAAGGTGAGAGGTTTGGAGGTTGAAACCCCCAACGAGATCTTTCAAACTATTTCGATGAAATGCTTTTATTAATGGTTTCTACGCTTTGATATAAATTTTGATACCTGGCATTGCATGATATTTTTCAGAAAACAGCGTCTGAATAGATTTTTAATTCTTTTTGGTATTTTTCGTATATATCTTCTGCAATTTGAAGGATTGTTCAGTATTTCTGAAACTATTCGTAGTTTTCGAGATCTATGAAATGTTACAAGATTTTCTAGCATTTTCATTCAAATTGTTATAGATTCCGAGAATTTCGAACTGTAAAATTCGGAGTTCATTGAATTTTACGTGTTCAAAGGATTTTTCAGAAAACAGTGTCTAAATAGATATTTATTACTTCTGGTATTTTACGTATTTATTTAGTTTTTCTACGATTTGAAGGATTGTTCAGCATTTCTGAAAGTATTCGTATTTTTTAGACTGCATAAAATGTTGCAGGATTTTCTAGTATTTTTATATACTTTAAGCATTTTCGTATAAATTTTTAAACATGGATTTCGAGAATTTCAAGCTCTGAAATGTGAAGTTCGATAAATTTTGCATGTTCCAAAAGAATTTTTCAGATAACAGGTGTCTCAACAGACTCATATTTCTTTCAGTATCCTTCGTATTTCACCAGTTTTTCTACGGTTTGAGGGATTGTTCAGTTTTCTTGTATATTTCTGTATAAATTTCTGAAATTCGATGCTCTAGTTTTGAAAGTTGTACATATTTTTAATATTCCATAGATATACTTGTATTTTTCTATGCATGTATTTTCTTTTTGTATTTCCTAGTGTTTATAGAGTGTTGGAAAATTTAGAGGTTTTTTAAAGATATCTCTTTAAATTTCAAAAATTAGATTTCCTGGAATAATTGAAGGTTTAAAATATTTGCAGTATTTTGATCGATTTTGTGGAAAACAGTTTCTTTATAGATTTAGAGTGTCCTCGATATCTTTTGAATTTTTAACAGATTTTCGAAATTTGAACATTTTTCTAGTATTTTTATGGTTTTCGATACACATACATTATTAGAATTCAATGCTCGAAAAATCGGAGTTTCTTGATTTCTGGAATTATCGAAATTTTCGAAGAATCTAATAGCTTTTTGAATAAAGGAAATAATATCTAGTATTTTTCGTATTTCATTTTTTTTCTGTATTAATAAAATTACATAAGGTTTTCTAGCACAATCTATACATTTTAAGGATCCTGATATTGATTTTAAGAACTTAGGTTTACAGTATTTTCATCTATTTATACGCAGATTTCTTAAATTTATTGCTAGAATCGTGAAAATTTCTAATAAAAAGTAAAAGAGCATTATACTCTTTGTCGATATTTGTAAATAACTTACTAACATATCACTCTGTTTCATATAAAATTATAAAGCTATACAATTTTTATCTGAAAAAAAGGCAGTTAAAAAATTACTCATATGTAAGTTTCAGAAAGTTTTTTAAAAAGTTACAAATCGTTCTAAAAACTTGATTAGACAGATGTGAAATGAATAACACGATTTTCGTTACTCATTACCAAAAAAAAAAAGGAATTCGTTCCTGTTATCGTTACTTGTTAATTAATGTAACGCGTTACATTATCGTTACAGTAAAAAATGTAACGTCTTTGGATATAATAATTTCAGTTGACTCAGTGCATTTGCATTGCAGTCACTGGAAGCCTCTTAAAAAATAAGTTAGGGAAAGGCCATAACTCCACCATTTATTGATATTTTTTCATCAAATAATGTTTGTATATTAAAGTTGACAATATTCTATCACAATAATATAACTTCCACGTAATAAAATTATGTGCTATATACATTAAAAAATAATCCAAACCGTCCTCCAAAAAGGTGTATAACCCTCTAAATCATACAATATGTATATAGTGTAGTAAAAAAAGTGTTTTTCTTTTTTATTTATTATGCATTCCTTCTAAATCTAAATGTAAAAAAGAAAAAATCAACGTGTTTTTCGCAATTGTGTATCTGTAATTATTGAATTGCTTGTTTTACAATTGTTGAGAACATAACAAAGATTTAATATATAAAGTAGAAGTTGTTAAAAACAAATGATGTTTTGATATTGCCTTATATATTTGATAATTCATTGAATAAATAATTAATTAATTTACTTATTTAATCTACATTTTTTATCTACATCACCATGAATGGACCATGTACTGTCAAACGAAATCAATTTCAGTTGCATGTTATTCTACAAGTACAACATAAAAGTTAAAACCCCCCTACCCCTGCCCAAATACAGGTTTCTATGCACGGGCCTGTCTGCGAGAAAATCACAGAATCCATATTTTCCAGTTCAAAATAACAACCTGAATACACTACAATCAATAGCGAAGTTCTCAAAATTCATCGAGGAATAACAAATTCAGTAAATAACAAAGGCAGTACGCACCCGTACTGCCTTTATCTATCTCGCAACCTGCCCGGTACAAAGGATACAAACGAATTTCAGCTCCTGACACAATCACTCCTCTACCCGATAACACGATCGATCCGCGTGCGAGTATTATGTTTTGAATTATTATACGTGCAGCGCTTCGGCAGAAAGTCTGTCTACGTGATTTTTTTCCCTCGGCTTCAAACGTGTCGGTTTTTCCAGTTTCCACAACCTTCGAGATATACGTGAGAAAACGCAGCCACTCGAGAACGGGCGAAGCTATTCCGTTGCAGGGAATATCTTATCCTTTTCTCAAGTTTCGAGGCAAAAATGGAACAAGTAAATTTTCCGACGATTTGGCGCACGAAGGAGGATATCTGATACGTTTTCCGAGGAAATATTGTTGGATTTTCATGTTGGATATGGTATGTTGTGATTTCAATTTCCACAAGAGTAAGGAGAATTATGAGAAATTTTAGAATGTCGTTATCTTAGAATTTAATGATTGTCTTTTTCAATATTGAAAACTGATGACATCTATGAGTGGCACTTTTTCGGAAGTTATCTAGTCTTCTTACTTAAAGTTTTTCCCATTTTTCCAATTATAAAAACGAAAAAAGTCTAGAAAATCAATAATTTTATAGGTTTTTCTCTTTAAATTAAGAACGCTGACGGCGCAAGAAATTAAATCTGAAGACGAGATTTCAACTTGGAATATTTATTTCTTTTTCCTTTTTTCCCATTACCATTCAACTTATTTGAATCTCGCGATCCACGAAATCCGCTCCCACGGTCGGGCTGCTTGTTGATACGATTTGAATAACGAATTATTTGGCGGTTGATTAAAAGCTTGCACGGAAATCCGGAAAATTCAGCGTTTCAGGCGAGAAAGCAAACATTCTAAATGCTGAAATTTGCAGAGAGATTAAAGCAAAACTGCGAAGATAACGTGCGAATAAGGAAGGAAAAAAGTCAGAACGTGACTTTGTTGGTAAGCCAAAGGCGTTTAACGTGTGGTATCGAGGTGGGGAGAAAGCAAGATTTAATCGAGCAATAAAGTCAAGTGGGACCCGCTGGTTCGCTGAGAAATTCATGAACTGTATTGAGCGACCGGGGATGATAGGCGTTACGAGCATATTCTGTTACAGGGAAATTACTACGCCGCAACCGGGATCATTTCGGAGGGTCTTTAATGACATCCCTGATTTTCTTCACGTTTTCGTATATGAAGGATACAAATTTCTCGTTATGCTGCCAGGAAAAAAAGGATGAGCGTTTTTGGTGGAGATATGAGATGATCCAATACATCCAGGCGCGTAGGCAAAGGGGGATTTTGGGGTTCAAACCCCTCTCGAAATTCTGATAAAATCAAACAATATTTTATGTAATAGTGAAGAAAGTTACTTCGTTGAAAAATAAGAATATAAGTAACAAAAAAATGCATGAAAACGTAAGCAGGATGTATTTTGTGAAAAAGGAAAATTCATCAAAAAATGTGAACCAGAAAAATTGTTGCAACCCAGTGAATAATGAAGAAAAATAAAAATCTACAAAATGCTAGAAATTTACGAAACTTTAAATCTTGAATCATCAAATTCTAAAAATCTACGTGTCACGTCCCTGTGACATAGGATTTGTCATATGATTTTACTGCTTTAAAACTTGCCAGCAGTGGAAAATAACTTCGAGTGATTGGGTCATTTATTTGTCATAAAATGCCAAATTACTACTTTTAATTGCGCGTGGAGCCGGAAATACTAATTGCAAGTACGTGACTCGGATCACGCCAGACATCGAATGATTGTTGTACATGCCCATTTATGGTCATACTTTTGGTTGCCCCGCCTATTTGTTAGAAGCCTATATAAAGAGCGCCCCTCTTTTTAGTCTTGGTCTTTTTGGATCCACAACCGTCGCGTTAGTACGAGAATGTTATTGTCGGGTTTATCTAGTGTTTAATAAAGAATATATTGCTGTTTTTGAAAAAAGGTCTTTAAAGCTTTATTTATTAACCGGGTCCCTGCATATCGTTTCGAACTCACGAGTCTTGACTAGCTCGCAAATTCGTTACATTGGTGGCAGCGGATAACGCTACTGCAAACCTGGGTAATAAATCTGAGCTAAATTTTTTCAAAACGGTTCGCAAAATACCGCAATCGCGTACACGATTTTCGGGCCACGTCACAGCAAAAGGAGACGCCTTATTTCAGCGGTGATTGCAGGAGACTATTTCAACATGGAGCAATGGTAATAAGTGATTTCAACGAAAATGTGATTTATACTAAGAAAATATTCAGTATATTCAAAAGTGAACAGTAAAAGTGCCTTCTACAAAAAAACTCAGAAGCATACTAAGCAAAATGAGTCCTATTAAGCAAGGAACCAAAACCGGAGGAAATACATACATGAAACCAAAAGATGTCATAAATTTGATCCCCATATTCAATGGACACAATATTCTGGTATTAGAGTTTTGCCTGAATGTAAATCACGTGTCTCAATTGATTGCATCAGAAAATAAAATTACATTGCTTGCATTATTGGCTTCGAAATTAAAGGGCAATGCTTACGAGAGATATGGGAAGAACTTGTATCAATTTGGAGATTGAAACTCATTACTCGAAAATTTAAAACAGCTTACGATGATGGTTATGACATTGATTATTGGACAAGTAGAATTAGTACAGAATATCAACGTGACCATGAAAGTGTAGAAGATTTCGGTACAAGAATTTGGGAATTTTTAAAATATGGGAAAATAACAATCGAAGATAAAATACTTGATAATGCCTATAGAAAGCACAGATTCAACGAATTTGAAAGTTTCGCAATTAAAAGATTTATGATTGGCCTTAAACCAGAAATTGAAGAGAGAACGATAAGCTGCAATCCAACATCCTTGTCAGGAGCTATTGCCTATGCGAGAGAATCAGAGAGACGATTGTTTGATTTACGTCGGTTGGATAATCTTCGACACGCAAAAATACCATCTTATAAGAAATCCCGAGATCATTCGTATTATGATTATTACAATCAGGTTGAAACTTTCAATTCGAACACATGTAAATTTCAAGAATTCGATTCTCATGGAACATATACAAACGAAAGCAGTAGAGACTATAGGCAAGAAACGCAGTTTAGCCCAAATTTCAGAAACAATAGAAAATTTAAATATAATATTCATGGATTCCAGAACTCGCAGGAAGAATTTGATGATTCCACTCAAAATATACAAGACTACAATTATTTTTCGAGCCGAAATTCAAAAAGTAATTTTGATTATATTTGCTATCAAAGCGTACAAGATCTCAACGATTTTCCCACTCAAAATTCACGACAAAACTTTGATAACTTGCACATTCAAAACTCAAGACCGAATTTCAGTGATTTTCCCACCTGGAATTTAAGTAGCCAAAAGTTTGAAGATTATAAGCCTAAAGATCAAGTTACAAATTCTTGTCATCAATCAAAAGGTCGAAGATTTGTTTCTAATAATGGTTACCAGAATTCAAGATAAAATTTAAGCAACAAAATTTAAGAAAGGATTCAGATTATAACCGTATACAAAATGAAAGACTTACTATTAATAGTTTCCAAGATTCGAAGCAGGATTTTATAGATCACCAAAACATGAATTTCAAAACTCCTGCGATGACAGATTTTTTCAGTCGAAAAACGAGAACTCATCAATCGAATGAAATTGTTCCAGCCGAAAATTCAAATGAACTAAGTTTGGGGTTTGTCGTGCCTAAATTTTTAACATCGACTTTTTCAGTAATCACGAATTTAATGTCTTCGGAATGCGTAAACGTTCGGATTTAATTTAATTGCTGCTACGCCGTTGGGATGTTCTATCTCAACTGAGATCACTTTTGATGATTTTGCTGGGACGACGTTCGGAGCGATAACGACACTTTTTTTATCGGGTCTGGCTATCAATGTTTGTGGAGAATCATCTCGCATTATTTTGAAAATTTCTGCACCGATTGTGATTTTCTGTTTTGGAAGATTTACTATGACATCGTTCTTTTCCATGAAATCCATACCTAAAATGCCGTCTTGCTGAAAAGGGAAATCTTCTCGTACAATGTGGATTTTGTGGATTTTGTCGTTCCAGTTGAGAAAGGCTTTCTTTCCAGTCATTTCTGGTTTTCCACGTCGATCGCTCCCTGCATGAAAATTCTTCGTGCGCCACTAAACCGTGTATATGGTCTCGGACTTTAATTATATGCACGAATCCCACCGTTGCCACCAATTTATGTCGTGCCCTCGCACGACATGAAAAAGATCAATTTCAAGTTTCTCAAAATGTATTTATTATACAAATAATATTATACGATTACAGAATCAAAAACCCGACGTGCTCAATTGCTCGCCGGTATTTATACAAAGCCGCAAGAAAGATAATAAAAAAACAGTATTAGATATACATCTGCTTGACAAAAAAGTCGAGAAAAAGATGATAGTTTCATAATCTTAGATAGGTATATGGATTTTAGATTTAGGTCACGACTTTACCGTATGAATTCGTGCGTGAATCTACGACAGGTTCATTAGTTGTACAGAAAATACGGATTGTTATCATAACGAAGTTTTCTATAAAAATTCTTCAATTGATCACGTTGAAACGAATCGATACCGAAATCAATTAACAACGGCTCAAGAAATACCTCTCCAAAAAAGCAGAACATATATTGTAACTTCAAAGTCAAAAAAGGCAATAAGAATAAGAAAAGATCAATCACAGAATTTCGGAACCAAAGCCACAAAACAGGAGCCAAAATATGTCGAAAAAGTTTACGAAGATCACTTCAAAGCAGATGAACAAAGAAAAATGTATTCAAAAAGTTGCGAAATAAAATACGCCAGTACTAATGAGCCAATTCAAAAACGTCATGAAGCTGATTGCGATGAGAATAATAAAATTGATGTCAGAAGGAATCAAGCGTACGGCAACAATGATACGTGGAATAGAGAAGAAAATATAAATACAGTAAGCGATATCGAAAAACGGCAAAAAAAAGTGCCAAGAGAAGCCACCATGGGCAAACCATCAGTGAAATCGGAGAACACTGATATCGAGGAACGGGAAAACACGAGAAAATTTGGAACTGAAAGTCAATCAAGGATATATCTAAAATGGAAACAAAGTTTTAATGAAGATTCAAATTATCGAAATATTCAAGGGTAAAAAGAATTTTCGTAACATGAAATCACTACAAATGGAAATAAAAGTACTCAAAATGAAAATGCAAATCCAAATAATGAAAATTATAAAGGAAATGATGAAGTAAATTATGCATATACAACAAATGGGAATAAGGATAAATTTGAAGAAAAGAATGACTTTGAAACTAAAAATAAATCTTATGGTATTGATGAGCGTTCCAATAATTTTTTGGTAAAAGAAGCCTCGAAAAATCTCGTCCAAGACACCTTTTATGTTAACAACGAAAACGCATCGTGTGGAAACAAGAGAAAAAAGAAATGTACATGTGATTCAGAAGTGGACGAAATTCCATACGAAAGAAAATGTCCAAAAGAAATTGAAGATGCGCGAAAAAGTACGCAAACAAACAAGAGGAACGATGGAAAAATTGTATCAGATATACGGTTTTTTTATGTAAATCGCTACGCCTTGAAAACATTGCGGCCTTGTTTTGGACAGATATTGCCGGGGTTCCAAGAACAACCACGCCCGCCTGAGGAAAAAACTAAGATTTTGGCATCCAAAATGGATGCAAGATGTATTTGTCAACAGAACCTTCGGGAAATGTTAAACGAAAGGAAATATATTCCAAAATGGTTTTTCCCTCTCTTGTTTTTTTTATTTGTTCCTAATTAAGCAATTTTATTTCAAAAATGGAAATTCCAATCTTTACCTCAGCATTGATTCAAGTCTAACATGCGAAAACACGAAATCCTGATCACATGAAATCATAAGCATTTATAATTTACTAATTGTGGGTCTGTAATTACAATTCTCAAAATCGTTCATTTTCGACTCATCAGAAGAAGAAAAAATAATCAAATTCATGAAAAGTTTGAGGCATGAAAACGGAATGCAATTTTAAATTTATAAGAGAAATTATGGATGTATAAATTATGTACTGAAAATAGACTGCCAACAACAATTTTTTTTCTCATATATCGTACTCAGATAGTAAATTACAATAGGGAATTTCAGATATGTAGTAATAAATGAACTATCATTTCAAAATTTAATGTGGGACCCACAAACTGTCTCTTAAATTATGACATTTTCGTTGCAAAAAAAAAAATAAGATAGAAAGAAAGGACTATGATGAGATGGAGCCAAGGAAGAGTGTTTGGTTTTAAAAAATAATAATTGGACCAGAGATTTTGTTCTGAATACTTTCAAGTTTTCCTAGTACTTAAAAAATAGAATAACTGATTAAAATATAAAAACCAAATTCAACAAATTTTCAATATGCCTAATAAATTTGAATAATTTTAATTAATTATAGAAAATGCATATAAGTTTGTTTAATTTTAACGAATTTTAACAATGTGCGTGAATTTGTTGTATCATTGTATCAATTTTTAATTAACTACAACTATTCACAATATAATTCGATATATGCCATCAAATTACTACAACTGTCAAGTGTTTTAATGATAGACATTATATATTTTTATTATGATTTTCACCAATTCCTAATAGATTGTAACAATATTCAAAACAAAAAAAATAAAACAATTTGAAATATTCTCAATTATTGTTGTCCACTGGTCTGTTTTAAAGAATTTTCAGATAAATTTTATATCACGCTATGTAATACTAACCAATTTTTTTCAGGATATCAAACACGAAAACTATTTAATCAAATTTTCTTTTATTAATCGCAATAGATTTTAAATTAATCAAAAGGAGGACTGACAAAATATGAAGTAAATAGCAAATTGTTAAAAGATAAAAGAGACACGGAATTACATCATAAGTTTTAACAATAACTACATTTTCTGAGAGTGTTAAAATTTTTTATAATTCAATATTGTAGCACGAAGCTACATTCGAACCAGTTGTCAAAAGCTGCTACAAGGAATTTTTTTTCTCAATTCATTTCGAAATGAATTCATTACCTACTGTCACTAAATTCAAAAGATGCATCAATATTAAGAACGATTGACAAGTAGAAGATCGGAGAACCAGAACTCAGAACTGGAATCGAAAGAAAAAAAAAAAAAGAATTTTTCTGAAACTAACATTTCAAATCAAAATATAAAAATTAAGGTGACTCGGAAGACATTCTCTTTTCGTCCTCCTTCCTCTCGACCGGTTCCCTTTCTATTTGTCTTTCTCGCACTACAGTAGGTTCCGGGTCACCTTAAAAACTAAAACTCAACAACTAAGTTCTACCAGGCTTTCAAACCTATAAATTATATCACAAATACATCGGAATCCAGAGTTGAGGCAAACTTTTTATTGAACAACGAATTTTATGTGAAACGTGAATAATTGGAACATCAATAGTAACAAGTTACAAGTTTTTAACAAACCAGTGAATTTTCAGTAAATTTTCAATAGGATGGATGGAAATACTGTAATATTTTAAAAGATTAGATATTCGAACGACAGACTCGAAAAATTATCACAGATTTTCATTTCAAAATGACAGGAATCAAAAAAGGGTACTACATATCAAGGAGTTCATGATTTTCGGAACCGATGACTATAATTCAATTTGTGATATACTAAGATCATTGGATTAAAATGGTGGGAATAGAATGACAACAGTCAGTGGACATGAACTAATTATTTTATACATTATGTTAATCAAAAAAAAAAAACCCGGCAAATGAAAAACCTTACGATAGATTTTTGCCTTCACAAAAAAAAGAGGGCAAACATCGATCAGTATTGCACCGAATATGCAATAAACAAACAAGAAAAACAAATTATAAACATAGATATTAATAGAATGTTTCCATAAAAAGGCACAAAAAAAAAAAAAAAAAAAAAAGTTATTTTACAGTTTTAACCTTACTTTTACATAAAAAAAAGTAATAAATGTAGGAATATTGACGAAGGAAGGACAATAATTTGTGCAGCTATTTCGGAATTCATGTATGAGAGCGAGAAATCAAAAAAAGTAGGAATCATTCAATTATTTTTCAAAATGTATGATTGTGCAGCACTCGGCTGATCCTCATTATGTTAGCACCATGAGTAACTAAATAGCATACCTTTTTCATTTGACTGACTACGGGGTTTTAGGCTTTAAACAAAAACTGCTTTGCTGCTGGGAATCCCAAACTGTATAATCTAACATACTTTTTTTCACTGAAACCTTTGAAACCGACATACTCCATATGCTCCTCGCAACGTACCAAGTCGGCAGACGAACTTGTCCACATTTGAGGATCCTTACAACAGCCAAGTTAAGGCCAGGCGATCTAGGCGTCAAATGACATTAGAAGGTCCTAACAGTCGGCAAGTCGAAGGTCAACGAATCACTCTGTAGGAGTGAACTTCCTGTGACTCATTACTACAAGAGTTTCAAAATATACAGTAACCGTGAGTTCCTAGAGCAATCGCATTTTTGATCTTACGTAGTCTTTCTTTTTACAAGAACAAAATTTTTATTTTTTTATCCTAACAAGGACTTAATAATGAGGGTCACCGAGCACAAACAATTTATATTTATAAATATAATAAATGTTATTAACGTTGTAAATAAATGTTAAATTTGCGGATTATTGAGATAAACATTAGAAAAAAAAAATTTTATTTTACGCCAAAACATGCGGGGGCGCATGTAGCTGAAAGGGTAGGGGCGTGCGCGATAAGCGCCGCGTAATTTTTTCCGATTTCTATGTTAACATTCATTTTCCTAAAAGTATTCACTCGCCTACGATTGTGAGTGCACAGGGACGTGCACACCAGAGGGGGGAGGAATGTCACGTCCCTGTGACATAGGATTTTATATATGATTTTACTGCTTTAAAACTTGCCAGCAGTGGAAAATAACTTCGAGTGATTGAGTCATTTATTTGTCATAAAATGCCAAATTACTACTTTTAATTGCGCGTGGAGCTGGAAATACTAATTGCAAGTACGTGACTCGGATCACGCCAGACATCGAATGATTGTTGTACATGCCCATTTATGGTCATACTTTTGGTTGCCCCGCCTATTTGTTAGAAGCCTATATAAAGAGCGCCCCTCTTTTTAGTCTTGGTCTTTTTGGATCCGCAACCGTCGCGTTAGTACGAGAATGTTATTGTCGGATTTATCTAGTGTTTAATAAAGAATATATTGCTGTTTTTAGAAAAAGGTCTTTAAAGATTTATTTATTAACCGGGTCCCCGCATATCATTTCGAACTCACGAGTCTTGACTAGCTCGCAAATTCGTTACACTATGTACAATCCATATAAAAGTATTAAAAATCTTTCGATTCACACAAACTCAAGAATAATAATGAAATTAATTGAATACTATAAAAAAACTGTTTTCTGAAAAATCTCGACAAATACCTCTACAATCTATAAATTTTAGGATTCTAGAGCATCGAATTCTTAATATACAATAAATTCACAAAAACTCTAGAAAACACAATAAAATATTTTAATTCGCGATAAAAAAAATGAAAAATATATATGAATGTGATTTTATAATTTATTCTCAGAATTACTGGTAATTGATGGAAATCCGCATTCTAAAGCATCAGGTTTTTCAAATCTCTGTAGCAATTTACAGTAATATATATAATCTATAAAAATACTTAGAAATCCTCCAGATTTTCATATATTATATTAAAAAAATGTAAAAAATAAGTTTACTATTTTACTTGCTTACCAGTTTACTAGTTTACTAACTTACTTGTTAGCGAGTTTACTAGTTCACTAGCTTGCTGGATTACTAGTTTACCAGTTTACTACATAACTGATTCACTTGTAAAGGAGTTTGCCATTATACTATTTTTCTTTTTCACTTGGTTACTATTTTACAATTTTATTAGTTTACTAGTTTACTAGCTTACTTGTTTACTAGTTTAGTAACTAACTAGCATACTAGTTTGCTACTTTATTCTTTATCTAGTTTACCAGTTAACTAGCTGAAAATTTTACTAGATTACCAGTTCACTAGTTTACTAGCTTACTAGTGTACTAGATATCGCTTAATACATAACAATCATGTAGATATAATTTTCTTAGAAATTCATAAAACTTTCTGTCCTGGAGCATAACTATCAATGTAATACTATACATATATATATATATAATTTTAGAAATTATTCTAGAAATTCATAAAGATAACAATAAAAAATACATCTCATTTAATCGATACAATTTACACAATCAAACATACTTTTAATTCTAGAAATACTAAAAAAATAGAGAATAAAAGTATTGTAAGTCTTAATAAAAGAAACGTTCGTCTGAACAATCAATTCAAATTCTGAAAAACGTTTGAATTTTCAATTACATAGCATCAATTTCAAAAAATCTATTGAGCAGTCCATATGAATATTAGAAATATATAAAAATAGCAGAAAATACTACATGATTTGATAAATAATATGAAATAATGATATATAACTTTTATCTATGTGGTTAAAATTTTCTCAATTATCATCTCAAATATATAAATTTTCTAAAAGTTTGATTCCTCGAGCATCGAATTTGAGAAATCTTTATAGAATTCCATATTACTTGATATCAGATAATCCTTATGAGGTATAAATACAAAAAGTATTAGTTAAAAATTTGAAACCTTAGTTACTAATAGAACATTACAAAAATCGAATTACATTATTCACGAACATGAAAAATGTGCAACTCTTGATTCCAAAAGTTATATAACTTTAAAATTCTGAAATGTAAAATATTTCGAAACCGCTCTCTTGTAACCATATTGTCAAAGATTCAAAATTATGAAATCCCGAAGGAAAAATATTTTCCAGAAAAACCCCTGCCGAAAATTTTTTGTCTCTACACCCCTGAATACATCTCTAACCTCCTCATTGTAAAATGAAAGAATAATTCTATATTTTGATACTTCTGTTCAAATTTTTTTGCTCTATTAGGAATTCATTGAAAATATAAGATGTTGCTTTATGATCTGAAGAACATTTCTTTTTTTTTCTTCCTATGCAATATTCCAGATTATTACGTTTGTTTTTACATATTTTTCAAAGTTTTTTTTTAACATTATTTCACAATACACTATCTTATCATCCAAACTTTGAATGTCGCAATATTAGAATATAACGAACATCACAATTACCACTCTATTTTGAGCTCTATAATGATCTACTAACTTAACTCATTTATAATCTAAGTCATTCCCTAAATTTGTTTACTCGTGTAAGCTACTAGACTCATTTGTAATCTAAGATACAAATACAACTTCGTTCTCGACAAAATCAGTCTTGGTCTGGCAGTCCATCAGCCTTGATCAGACTCACCTTGTCTTCTGTCTGCGAAATGAACATGTTTTTTTTTGAAAAGTTCTAATCATCTCAGTGTTTTGTGACCGTGTGCTCCTCCAGTAAATCAACGAACCCGGAATCCATAACAGCTCGATCATTTACCAAAAAAAGCACTCATTTTCTTCTCCAGTCTCATTATTTTTATTTAAATATTTCCTTCACTCTCCTAAAAATTCGATTTCTAAAATAAATCGGATCTACCTCCACCCAATCGTTTCCAATCTAATAAAAAAAAATCCCATTTTTCTCAATTCAAGCCCACCTTTCTTACACTTTCCCCAATCGTTAAATCAAGCCACATCGAATGACGTGCTGAAGACATAAAATAGAACTGCCCACGCGTGCCATTGTCCTCAGGTGATCCGTACATATTTCTCCCCGGTTCGCGGATCACGTCCTATTCATCTGGTTCGCCAGCTTTCCGCGCTATTCATCCGCCCGACGAATCAGTTCAACTTTTTACTCCCTCCAATGAATTCCCGTAAATTTCTCGCTAGCCAAGTAGATGTGATCTGGTTTTACGTATCGGGGCTTGCGTTCGGCATTTTCATCACCTTTTTTGTCCCGCCGACCTCTCGTGAACTCTGTCGAGTAATAAATTATTTGACAAGGTTTCGCGCCCCCAATTCGTCTCGTGAAGTCGCGCCATTATTCCCGAAACCAACGATGAAATAAAGTGATGGTTGTGACAACCATAAAAAAAGTAACATTTTTGATTACTGTATTGGTTGCCAGAAATGTAGCAATGTGAAAGTGAATATTTTGATTTTATTGCAATGTAACAACGATAAGAATTTTACGGCGTGTGACAGTTTAACAATTTTTTAAAGAAACTCAGAACTTATTCTAATAATTGCGACAAAAGTAAGGGCAGATATTCAGATTTTTCTTGAGAGTAGAAACAATGTTACTTGGCTACAAACTTTTTATTCAAACCCAAGTATTTGAGTTAGACGTACCTACTGGATTATGTCGTCGTATAACTTTTTTTGTACGCTCAAGTAACATTTGGAAAAACCAAACAAGATGCTTGAAGCTTTTTTGAATATATTCTCGAAAATTCATTCAGTTTCCAAACGATTCAATTTTATGATTGTAGCACATCAAGACATAATGTTTAAATTTAACTTATTGGATATTATAGTATACACAGATAAAAAATAGAGAAAGTAATGCATTATTGTATTTGATCACATTAAATGAGGTAATATAATGATTGCAAGAAAAATCGAGATAATTAATAGAAATGTAACAATTATTTGTAGAAATTAATGAAAATGCAATAAATCTTGAAGATAACTAGAAAACTAGTATATTGAAAAAATCAAAAAATACTAAAAATAATGGAGAAATCTATGAAATACGAAATACAATACGATTTGCTCAAAAAACGATGAAAACATCGCAAATCTATAAAACTTTCAAATCTGGAGGACCAAATTCGTTAATTCAATGTAGAAATCTATTTATTTACCATGATATCCTTCAAGTTGTAAAAATACTGAAAAAAATTGAAAATACCAAAAAATTGTGGGATATATTGAAAATGTATGAAATACTCTAACAGAGATACTGTTTTGCGGAAATCAATTAAAATACTTTAATTCATAAAACATTGAATTCTAAAACATCAAATTCTGAGAATATAAGTAGAAATCTATAAAAATACTGCAAATTAAAAAAAACTATAAAATCATAGATAAAATTCAAATTTTTTTATAATATATATTTTGTTAAAGCATGTTAAGAAAATATAACACAACTTCCACTTACTCAAAATTAATGAGGATAGTGTTCTAAAGCATCTTTAAAATTATTTAATATCTTGTAAACTTCGAATTCTAGAGCATTGAATTCTAGAATTATCTATAGAAAATCAGAAAAATAAAAGAAAGTCATGTATATCGAACGAATACTATAAAAATAAAAAAAATGCTACTTGTACTGGAAATGTATCGAATATGAACTAGAAATCTAAAAAAATTTATCCTTTGATAAAAAAAATGTATAAGTGAACATAAAAATTGGAAACTTTGAATTTTCGAGCATTTAATTCTTGAAATCAATACAGAAATCCACTATCAATTCAAAATCTATAAAACCTCTATTCCCAGTTCATAAATTTCTAAATAAAATTTATATGTTATATTTAAAACTACCTTAATATGCAAACATTCTACAAAATCTGAATAGAAATCCAAGGAATACTGGACATTTGAAACGTAGCGGTTTTTTTGAAAAATCCAATAAATAATCAGTACTCATGAGACATTGAGTTTTAGAGCATTAAATTTTAGAAATCTATACAAAAATTTTTAAAAAATGCTGGAAATATATAAGAAAGTATGAAATTCTAAGAAATCCATAAACACGAACTAATGCAAAACATACTCAAAATATAAGGAATCTCTAAAATAATGGAATCTATATGATTACCATCTTCTGAAAAAACTATGGAATAATCAAAATCTTTATAACTTCGAATTCTAGAGCATTGAATTTCAGAAATCTGTATGGAAAATTCATAGAACTACAAAACAATTCACTCTTTGAATCGTATTCATACAAAAAATACTGATCAATATTAAAAGTACTAAAAATCAATGACAGACTAGAAGTCTATAAAGATACAATAAAAAAATGTAATAAAATATAAAAAACCAGAAAACCTTGCATTCTGTAGCATCAAATTGTTCAATTAATAAAAAACGTCATGAAAATGTATTATTAAATTCTATAAAAATACAAAAAAGCCTAGAAAATTGTATTATCATTTAGAGAAATAAAATATACCATTTGTTCAGTAAATGCTACGAATCTATGTACGCATGCTTTTTGTATAAAATCAATCACTAAAAATATTGAAAAATATTTAAAATTTTGATCCTGAAGCATCTACTTCCAGATATCCATATCCAAATTCATACGAACACGAGTAAGTCCCTAGAAAAATGTCATATACTGAAAACATAAATCCTGAAAGGTATTATAAACAAAATATTGTAATTTTATGAAAGTATTTATTATTATGTTTTATTTCCATCAAAAGCTTGAGCATCTCAAGTCGATTTCTCAGATGGTATGATGCCAGAATTAATATTCATTGATACAATTGAAATAATACAACATATTCACCCTTTGAACATTTCAATTTGTTTTCGCCCTTCCATCATGAAAATTATTGTTGAATTGATAATTCCTTACATGATTGCAGTATAAAAGTAAAAATCATAAGTATAGTTCTGCATTACATAAGAGCATAAGTCTTATGTAACTGCACCTGTGCTCTACGAATTCTTGTTTACTTTTTCCCTACTTCTGCAGACATCATTTTTTTTAACCTTTAATGGTGTTACTTAGAAATGAAATACGAAATTGACGTTACTAGTACAAAATGCAGAATACGATGTCTTGATAAAAAATAAATAATCATTGTACACAAATATCTAAGTTTTGAAGATTTGTCTAGCCCGTGAATTGAAAGCGTTTTTTCACTGACATTTTCACAAAACTCTGAATAACTCGATTCCTCTTCTGCTATAGCGATTTATGGCTGTAAAAAATGCGTGGTTCCGGCATTAGAGCGTCACCACGCAGCTTCTATTCAACGGTCATGGATTGAACATTTTTTCAACTCCCTGTTTCTGTCATGTCCACTTTCCGCGGTTTTCAAGCACGTTCACGTCGCGTATTTCACGTGATATTGCATAAAACGTACGTCAAATATCAATTTTCTTCCACATCTGGATGCTCCTATTTATCGGCGAGCCACGCTATATCTCATTCGAATCGTCGACAAGCCTTTCGAAAATCGATATTCTCACGCTCTGTAATAATAACCGTGTAAATATTTGCCTTGCACCTCGAATCATAAATTTTAGCTACCTAGTATTCAACACTGAAAGTTGAGAACGAATTTCGCAAACTTCGGTTGTAACTTCTGAAACGATTTCTCATGGAAAAACATTGATGTGGCTACGAAATTCCGAGGGAAATTCGAAACTCAATGGAAGTTTTTTTGCTCCGTCCATGGAAGCTCGTTGGGTTGACAAGTTACCTTCATAATCTGGTAATGTACGTGGGTAACTACAAAGTTTATAACCTCAACTGTTGAGCTTGGCGATACTTGCAGAAACACGTTACACCATGGTTTAGCCCTTGTGTTCTATTTTTTGTGAGAGTTATCAATGACAAGAAGGGTTTTGGATACATACATGGTAAACAAGGGGTGTCAGAATGACGACAGAATAGTTGCTTTCGGTAATCGCAATTTTACGTGGATGTGAAGAAAAAATAAATAATAAGAGAGCCCTGTTGGTCACCATTATTTACAAGGGGAAGGCCTTGTAAACGCGAATTTCAAAAAAACTTCAGTACTTTTATTCTGTTGTATTCTTGATCAGTGTAATTTGGGTATTGTATTGCCTTATTTTGGTTTAATTTTGTTTTACCAATTCTACAAAATACATTGAATTTCAGTGTTACACTTGACGTGGTTTGACCCACATTACGAAGTATAAATATATCAGTTTACTACACGGAAAGAAGAGAACAGCGATTTCGCCTGTAACGTCACCGTCGAATCGACTGTGATGCCAGAAACTGGCGATAATTTTTACCAATTGTTACTTTCACCGGCGATTCGACGGTGATGACCGTCGAAACGCCGGTTTTGTCGCCGTCGATTCGTCCCTGGTGGAACAGTTCATGCAATACAGTTGATTCGACTGTTTTACACAGGCGCGCTGACGGTATCATCACCGTCGAAGCGCCGGTTATGACGTCAGCGCTGAATTTAGGTTTTTTTGTTTTTCGATACGGCACTCCGATGCGCGCTTACGCGGCTTGAGCGAAACCGTGCCGCTGTGGAGGCGACTTAAACACGAGTGGCTCGTATTAAAAAGAGGAGATAGTAAGTTGTAAAAAATCATGGGAAGCAATGAAAAATGATGAGATCTCGTGTGAAACAATTAAAAAAGTATAGAAAATCATAGTTATTTATTGATAAGTATTGAAAATCATACAAAATAACGAGTACTTTTAGATAATTATGTGATGTTATATAGGAAGTTATGAAAAATTATATTAAATGTGCTGTTCTCTTCTTTCCATGCAGATGATAAGCAAACATTTATGAAAGTCCATGAGGTTATTGTTCTGCAATTTTCAATTTCTACTTGATATGAATTTCGTGCATTATTCCTCACAAAATACAGGCTTGCATTCAAAAAAGGAGCATGGAGTTTAAAAAAAAAAAGGAATTTCATGTCAGTTGCTAAACTTTCTACATTTTCAAAGTTCTAAGTACCACGAACTTTAAAGTTTTCTTAAAGTTAGTATAGGTTTACGTTGTAATAAGACACTAAAGCAATATAATTTTTTTGACTGTATTTTCTAGCATATCAGTTCTTATAATACTATTCAGTAGAACTAAATCTATCATTACTGATTACGGTGAATGGCAATTTGCACGCATGCGCATACTTTCTGGAAATGGCAACTTGTTGTGTAGGTAATAAAATAAAAGTCTATATATTTGAGAAAAGGTATTCACATGTTCTTTAACGTTGGTGAAAAAATATGTTTTATTAATTGTGCTTATTCGTAATACAAGAAGTATTTTTCAATTTTCGTAACTTTTTACAATAACTTTAATTTCAGTCATAGACCGTCACGTTTTGTTTCAAATCCAACGTTTTGGAACGTACATTTTACCATCAACTGACAGTACAACTCGCGAGATAAAAGATTCTTCAAGATCTCCTAAATTTAAGCATTGCCAGCAATTAATATTACATTCGAATCCGTTTTCAATAACATATGCTTGATAGTGTCTGTCATAATACGCATATTCACTTACTGATTGAACAATCAGGTACAAATTATGAGCGCTATCTTGTACAATAAATTAAACAATATGGAATTCGGTAACTTCCGCGGCAATTCGCATCAGAACAACATTCTTTGTTAGAGTATGGTTTCCGAATTCAATATGACCTAATTCAAGAACATTGTCATCTACATGCAAGGGTATTTTTGATTGGTACAAATGAAAATCTGGCAAATCACGAGCAAGTTTCATCTCCGATAATCCAACCGCAAATTTTTCCGTGGGCAATGTACGCTTACTTTGTATTCGATGTCCTAACTGCAATTGATTCCCTGTTGCCTCTGTTTTGCAAATGTTTTTGCGGCTAAATGAATCTTTGGCTAGTTTTTTCAAGTTTTAGTTCTTACTTTCACAGCGCATTGCTGTTAAATTCCATAATGGTCCCATTCTTCTCATAATGTAAGGATAATGTATTGAAAAATGGTGTTTCGTTTTCATACAATTTGGAAACAACTCAGTGACTGTTTTCAAATAATTATGAATAAGAGATTGTAAATAATGAGAAACATTTTCGCAAGCTACCCTAGATGAAATAATGTCGAACATTTCCTTGAGTAAAATAATAACTTCCCAATGAGGACTATCTTCTGGAACTTTATCTCCTAGTAACAAGCCTATGTTTCTCAAAAAACAAAGAGATTCACTGGCAGACATCGTTAAGAATTTGTTTTTAATTTGAGCTTCTTTAATCGATGGGGGCTTGTTGCGAACTTCATCCTTGCCGTAATTGAAATGATCGAGTAATTTATTCAGGTCTTGACAAGTGAAATAACGGTCCTTTTCTATGGATTGATGTAAAGTTTCACCTACATCGTACGGGAAAATCCCTTCCAAATAATCATGCATCGCGTCCACCGTCATCAAATCGATCGTTGAAACTGATCTTAGATCACACAATACCGATGCACCACTGATACCAGTTTCACTCTGTACATTTCGTCCTAAATCTTGTTTGTAACTCTCGATAGTTCGCATTTTACATGAGGATGTATTGAAAGTTGAATTTATATCTTCTCGGTATATTTCACAAAATCGACATGGATGATTAGCTCTGAAACTTTTTATGAATGCTAAAATAGTGTGGACTGCTAAATTGTCTCCAATAACGCCTGCTAATGAAAAAAGTATTCTTGTCAAACCAGATACCGTTTCAATCAAAACACCATCAGTTTCTAAAAACTGTAATTTTTGGACAGGTTTATTAAAAATTTGATCCAAAGACACGTATTTTAGATCTGAAGATTTATACAATGTAAACAGAAAGATATTTTCTGTTTTTGAGAGTAAACTTGGTGGCAAGCAAGGTATCAGTATGTATACGCCACCCATTTTTCCCACACCCCGATGACTACCCAACGGGTTGTTGGTTTCAAAATCATCTTGGTACAAAAAAATTGGAAGAACTAATTCCTCACCAAACAATTTTTCTTGCTTCTGCCAAAATTTGCCTTGGATGACGTTTGTCACCAAATTTTTTTCATTCTTAAATGACTTTATGTTTTTCATCGTTTATTCAAAAATACCAGGTAATTCAAAGAATTTTTTTAAAACAAGTCTCAATGGAATATACTGAAACGTGATCGATTTCTTCAATTGTTCGCTTTTGTTCCTCGATTTTTTTGGTTTAACGTCGATTGATACTTCTACAGGTGGTATGTAGCTTTCGTTATTTTTCATAAATTCCACGTATTTCCACTCTGTGTCAACTTTACTGAACGAATTTTAAAATTCTGATATCATAAATTGATATGCCTTTAAATTGCTTTCGTCTTCTTTCAATGATTCTAATCAGTGTAGCATTTAATAGAACAATGACGTTACACAGCGAGTTTTTAAAAAATCATTACATCTTTTTATCAGTTTAGGTGCAAACGTACGAGTTGTACATGAAAAAAAGTCACCCGCAAAAACAGCTGCTTCTGACTTCAATTCTTCGCAACATTTTTGTGGATTCATATCAACGAAAAATTAGGATATTCCGCAAATAATTTTATAGATAGAAATTTTGTTACACAACTTATACCTTATATGAGTTAAGGAAAAATAAACATTTGGAAACGAAATTTAATTTATGAAAAAAATATGTTTTGGTTTGGAACACTCCAAAAATGAATATTTATATTTGTTCTTATGCAACATGCGCGTAAAAATTGTTGTGCGCTCATATATTCAGTATTAAAATTCGTGAAAATGAAAAACATCGAGATTAAATCTTTCTAGAATGTGTTACTACTAGCAATAGTCATACTTTAGCACAAAAAGTAATCTCTGAATCACATCGTCGTTTTCAACTTATCTATACAAGCCAAGGCTGAATGTAAACTGGTGTTTGATTTGTCTGAAATCACTTATTGAAAAATGTTTTTTGCAAGAACAGTAAGGCGAAACGACATACTTTGGGATAAAGAATATTGTATGTCAGGAAGATTTTGAAGCACAAAGAAAGAGCCTCGCTGAAAGTGTCCACGGAATAACGAGCCTTCTTAAAAATGCAGTAAAAGTGATCTGGAGATGAAACTAATCCGACAATACTGAGAAGAGGATGTGTAAACTCCTTGAGTCCTGCTTCTCTCTTCTCCAATGTAAGGTGAAATTCTTCTACAGTCTGTAAATAAAAAAAAGATCGAAGAATGAATAAGTCCATCACTTTGATAACGATGATGAGCAGATGAAATGGAACGCATCTCAATATTTAAAAATATTTTGAAAAATTCTACAAGAAATAGACTAAACATCTATTTTTTGTTTGCTTTAAATTTCCACGTATCTTAAAATTTTTCGATATACTCAATTTACTTCTCAATATTCTGATTAGTTGAAGAACTTTGATCAAAATCCTCAAAATACATATTATTGAAATAAATATTATTGATGAGTGTTTCTTGATTACGTGATTTTTTTATCTTTTGAAAAATTGTTGGCTTATACTAAGACGTTTTTTAATGATGAAACATGAATCAATTCTCATTCTATTCATTTCCAAGTTGAAGAACTTCATGCAAGATCTCAGGTGGTGGTGGAGGGGAAGGGGCACATAGCAGTGATAAAAAATGCCAAGTGCAATTAACAAAGGTTAAAGACATTGCAAGACCGTCGTAAATAATTTTTAAATTACCCTTTTTTCCACAAAATCTTACCTCGACTTGTAATACTAAAGCTTTACGTTCAATTTTTCTAGCATCTTTGGCTTCGACTGTTTCTGTCCTCCGTTTTTTATTCGGAGGTTTGTTCAAGTCATCGAAAGAGACTTAGCGTTTCTAGACTTCAAGGCAACCGGTAAGAGCATTAAAATTGCACTATCATACCCATCTGCAACAATAATAGATATATAATTTTTTGGCATAGTGATAAATGCCTAAGCAAAACTTTCTAAATTTTTTTGACTAAAATTTCAACTCCATCGCATCAGAATAATTCAAATCAAGCTGGAGTGAAAATAATTTTTCGAATAAGTGAGGTTCCATTAATTTTATGCGTGACTTTTTAATTTAGGAATATTCTCATTTTACTCAATCAGAGTAAAGTTGTACTGAAGGTTGACTGGCATAATTTTCGTTAGTATAAAGAGAATAATTAACTCGAAGAGTATGTGCAGGTATTTCTTTAAATAATACAAACCATTTGACTCAGCCAAATTTTGCAGCAACGCTTCAGCTTCTTCGCCTGCTGTATTTTTAGAAAACAAAAATTTTTTCAACAAAGGCTTCAAGTCACTCCATGACTTCTCGTCATCAAAAGCATGTTCAGGAAATTTGAATTTGAAGTCGGATTCGATCTGAATTGGAGGTTCAAAAACGATAAAATTTATACTGCATAATTAATCTTTTTTCTTTCAATTGGCTCCTACCAATTCAACACCTTTGTCAGAGTAAAAGCATGGAAATGAAGTAAACAGAAGATCTCTGTTTTTCTCATTGCTTTATTCTTGGAACCGTGGCAATCGAGTTCGGGCCCAAGCTTCACTAACATTTTCCCAGGGCTCTACTGATTTTTGTAGAAGCGTATAATGTAAAGTGCTCTGTAACACTAAAAATTCATGTTCACTTGCTTATCAAATCCATTACTCTTTGAATGTATTCAAATCAATGTTCACTCTATTTTGAGTGTAAATCCTGCGATATTTTTTAGTAAAAATTATGTTTTGCGGAACTACTCTTCCTTTCTTAAGAGTTGAAATTTGCTTAATATTTTATTAACAGTATTTTCACTTGAAGTACAGGAAGAAATTACGAAAAGAAATGTAGACGGGAAATTAGACGTCATGAAACTTTGTTTTGCGAAATAAAACTAACCAGGAGATGCAACACTCAAAGGAGCTTGTTTGACTAATTGGGCAACTAATCCTCGTTTTTTTAGAGTCTTTCGCACGCTGTCTATGCAAGACAACAGTTTTCCGAATGCCGGATGCTTTACTTTATCATTTCCAGTGCCTGTTGTGTGAGATTTTTGGTAAAAAGTTCCTTTTTAAATGTTGAACTGTTTATGAATCTGGCCATCCAAATCCATCAAAATTTTAGACGAAATTCTGTAATATACAGAAATTAAATGTAACAATGTGTTACTATCATCATTGCTGCCCTTGTAATCTTGAATCTTATAAGATTTCGAAAAATCTTATATGATTCTCGAAATTTTTTATACGATTCATAAATTCTTATTAGTCAACTTATGAAAGTCTTACAAGTTTCTTGCAATCATATAAGTGCGCCTCATACGTCTTAAAAAATCTTAAAAGTCGCATTTATCAGTTTTCAAAAACTTAAAAGACTCCAGACATTCTTATAAATTTTTTGAAATCTTGTAAGTGCGACTTATAATATTCTCGACAACTGATGCGATAACTAAAATTTTATGAGATTTTTATAAGTGTCCTCATAAGAAATTTCTAGAATCTTATAAGTTTCAGGATTACAAGAGTGAATGAATGTTTGTGGCTTACTCTAATTTTTTCAATGGTTTTTGTCGAGAAACTTCGTTTGTTTTGAATAGTATATGAAGTTCACGATTTACTATTAAACGTGCCAAATCACACAAGAAATCATCTGACAACTCTTCATTTGTTTTGAAATCGTCTAAAATCATTAGACCCTCCACACTCGTACTCAAAAATGAAGGCAAATCCGTTCTTGTCGGGACATAATGGACTGAATCAAGTTCACATTTTTCTTTGCAGTTGTTGCACTTAATACCAAAAAAGTCATTTAAAGGCTTAAGGTCATTTTCTGTATTTATGGATATTGAACTTAGAGGAGCAACCATGGAAACTACTTCCAAAATTTTCGTAGAATCATTGGAATAATTACTTTCTGTAGAATTCCTCCCATTAACTGCAGACATTTCTATAAGATGGAAATGCAAAAATGTTGCAAAAAATACTATTAACTCATTATGACATGAAAATAAAAAATACAATAACTGTAAAATATCTTCACAGACGATTTTTGTTTTCATGGATATAATTTTGTTTACATCGATATCGATAAATAGTTGTTCCTAGTTTTCAAAGCAGTTGTAAAAATTTTGTTTTTAGAATTGTACAGTGGTCCCCCCCGTACCAGATTTTTTTCTGGTACCGGGATTTTGTTTACGTTTCTCACCAAGCGCCGCTCCTACTCAAGCGCTCGAGAGCTACCGGAACCAGTCTGCAGAACTGCAAAGCGATCCCCTTCCTCCCTAATTAAATAATTTCAGTCCCGAGCCGTCCCGGTACGGGGGAGACCACTGTACATACAAAAAATTCTAGTTCACACTGTCAGACTTCGAGATAATAAATAAGTTGAAAATGAAATGAGGAATGATTGAAAAATGTTCTGATCCGTTCCTTGATTTTCGGAAAGCGCCCACAAGTGTAAAACATCTTTATCAAACACAAACACATGATGATTGGTCCAAAAATTGGTTAAAAAAAAGTGGATAATTTAGCAAAGTTCTAATTTCTTGGAAACACATAAATTCCAGGCAAAATGTTGATTTTTGTAAATTATCTACTTTTATAGACCAATTTTTGTACCAAAAATAATGTTTTTATGTTTTATAATGAATATTAACAATTATGAGATTATTATCTTTTTCCCGGCCGGGGTTTGTTTGAAAAAACACTCCCATACACTCCCTTCATTAAAATGACATCTTTTTTGCCAGTCATTACATAAATTCCAACTTTTTTTGAAAATCGTGCCACGCCTTTATTGGACGATTTTGAGTATGTAAAAAAATTTTGAAATTTATAGATAAAAAGACATTTTTGTACAAGACATACTTACTGTGTGATCTCAGAAAGACAGTACTTCACGAAAACACGTCAACACCACTTCAGGAACACCAATTCACTACAAGCAACTACAGGAAACTCTAAACAATTACGGTTGATGCGAAAAAATTGCAAAGGTACAACGCGTCCGAAAACAAAACACGGTCGCTTTAAGGTTTCTCCACAGCGGCACGGTTTCGCTCAAGCCGCGTAAGCGCGCATCGGAGTGCCGTATCGAAAAACAAAAAAACCTAAATTCAGCGCTGACGTCATAACCGGCGCTTCGACGGTGATGAATTCAGTGATGCAAACCCGGTCGCAGAGATCGCAGCTTTTGTCTGGAGAAGATTAGAACGGAGCTGATCGTTGCGACTGGAGGGAGTAGGTAGGGGAGTCGAAGTTGGGCTAGCTACCTGCTTCGAAAAAATTCCAGCGTCGGAGGGTACCGTTTTTTTCTCTTCATTCAAGCGATTAAATGACCAAGGAAATTTCGAGGCTTAAATTCTGTTTCGGAAAGCCAAACAGATTTTTTCCATTTGTTTCTTTAAGAGTTTTCCTTCGCAAGTTCTATGAAAACTAACATTAGCGAATTCAGTCGAGTAATATACTGTTCTTCATAGAACTGCGAATGAAAAATTTTTCGTCATTCCATAGACAGATACTTCGATTTCGTGAATTTCCAACAAATTTGGAAATGCTCAAGAATTTGTACAAAACTTAACAAATATTAGGAAAATGAGACTCACAGTCAACTCGCCATATCTACGCACATGTATCGCTGAAATAGATAATTATAGTCATAAAAATAATTATACTAGATAAATGGCTCGATGAAATTATCTTTTTGTAAATCAACAACAAAAATAAAGCGTCATCTAATTTGAGAAAGAAACAAATTGCTAAACATTAAATTTCGTAATAGGCACGGATGTGCGAATTTGGCGAAACGGGGAAATTACGGTCCGAGGCGAAGCCGAGGACTGTAACCCGCTCATAGGCAAAACGGGTTACAGTCCTCGGCTTCGCCTCGGACCGTAATTTCCCCGTTTCGCCAAATTCGCACATCCGTGCCTGTTACGAACGATATTTTATGTACCCAGGGCATAGAAAACGCGTTAAGAGATCTCGAGCTGGCATAGAAACGCGTTTTCTATGCCATAGGTACATAAAATGAATTTTTTTCCATTTTTTAAACGAATGTGGTTTTTACAAATTTCTTGAATTTTGTAATGCTTTACAAGAACTGATGATATTTGACTACCCCCATCAGGAAATGACATGTATCGCAGATATCATGTATACTACATATATGTATATTAGAGGTAGAGTCAGGGCGCGGCTTTTTTTACGTGGTATCCCCAATTTCATTAAGGATACATGTTTTACACTATAAAAAACAAGTTTTCATGGAAAACCTGATGTTTACAGCATAAAGCATGTATCAAATAATGTAATCAGGCCCAATCAACGGTCTAGCTAAAAAACATGAACCTTGTGCGTTTGCGCCGGTTAATTTGAAACATACGGAAAATAATATTGAATTATAATTTCTTTTAGAACTTTTAAACAATCCACTTATTTGGTATTACAAAAAAAAAAAAAAAAAAAAATTCGACTGTTTGATAGCTTGTAAATAGTAGTATTTATTTTTTGTCACTAAATTCGCGAAGTTTTATTTTCCTAACATTATCTGTCTTTTTTCTTTGCTTAGGTGAACTGAATGTCATAAGTCGAACATTTTTATATTCTTTAACTGGAAGCGACAAAAGGGGAACATGACGAACTTTGTTTACAATTCAAAAATTATTTGTTGAAGAATGTAATTCCTCTTTGGAATTAACGTTTTTCAGCAACCGATGGTGCCAGCGTAATGTCAGATTTGAGAAATATTTTTTTTTTTACAGAGTTGAAAAAAGTTTGTCGAAACTGAGGCATTAATTAGAAAAGTCACACAGTTTTTCGATTCAAGTATCAAGCGAACAAAGTTGTAAGAAAATTTTTAGAAGATGGCATTTCGAGAAGTACTAAAATTGTTAATAAACTTTGCGGAAACACAATCACTCAGTTTTCATCAATGTATTGAGCGCAGTTTGATCATTTTCGAAGCAATAATTGACTGTATGAAATCCATTATATCCGAGAAACTTTTATCAGAAATGAAAAGTGTTAACTAACTACCAGAACAAATCTTGCAAGACAAAATTCAAAGCTTACTTCGAAATTTCTCGAATATGCGCTCAATGATTGAATTGTTTTACTGCTTTTTTTCAAAGTAGTGAATCGAAAATTCAAGAAGTTCATCGAAAAGCTTTGTAGCTAATCGTGAAGTACGCTAAAAAATTTTTAACAGAATCAATCGTTTACTTTTCGAAATTGATTCATATTGTTTTAAAAGACTCTTCTTTATATTTAGGAAAAGTTACTCTTGGAGACGACTGTAAAGAGTTTCTAGAACAGTCTCGCAATAATTTTGTCGAGCTCAATAATTCAGTGAACAAGTACTGTCGAGAAAAAGGTTTAAATTTTCAAGATCAAGACACTTATTTGAAAAATCTGTAACGCGAACATAATCACCATTTTTCCGAATCAGAATAAAAAGAGTTTCGTAAAAATTGCTTAAATTTCTATGTCAGCGCTATAACTGATTTCTTAAGACTACTAAATTCAAAAACAAATCAATTCTATGAACATGTCTCAGTTTGTCGTGCTGCAAATGCTCTCATGAGAACGAGCACGGATGAGCCCTCCTAATCAGTAAAATTTCTTGCAAAATTATTTAAAAACCATAACGAAGTTAAACTCAAATAAGAGTAAATAGCATTTAATATTTTTCAAGCCAGAATTCAAGAATTAATTAACGAACACTAGTTTTGATAAAATGTGGCAGCGGATTTCAAATTAAAAAACAAATAAACAAGAAACCGCTTTTTCAAATTTAAAAGCATTAAGTTAAGTAGTTCAAACTTAACCTTTTTCAAACGCTAAAGCGGAAAAAAAGTTTTTTATGGTTAGAGATATACAATCAAAAAAGTAAAATCGATCAGGCAAGTAACTTTTGAACAGCACCATCACTTGGAAATCGTGTTTAAAAAATAGAGGTAAAACAAGTGTCACAGTTCCACTGACAGACGAACATTACGAGTAAATGACAAAAGACAACTTATACGGACCAGCAAAGAAAAAAGAAGATAATGTTAGAAAAATAAAACTTTCAAATTTAGTGACAAAAAATTAATACAACTATTTACAAGCTATCAAACGGTCAAGTCAATTTTTTTTTTTTTTTTGTAATTTTAAATAAGTAAATTTTGCGAGAGTTCTAAAAGAAATTATTTTTCAATAGTATTTTTCGTACGTTTCAAATTAACCGGCGCAAACGCACAAGGTTCATGTTTTTCAGCTAGGTCGTAGATTGGGCCTGATTACATTATTTGATACATGTTTTATGCTGTAAACATCAAGTTTTCCATGAAAACTTGTTTTTTATAGTGTAAAACATGTATCCTTAATGAAATTGGGGATACCACGTAAAAAAAGCCGCGCCCTGACTCTACCTCTAATATACATATAGTATACATGATATCTGCGATACATGTCATTTTCTGATGGGGGTAGTCAAATATCATCAGTTCTCGTGAAGCATTACAAAATTCTAGAAATTTGTAGAAACCAAATTTGTTTAAAAAATGGAAAAAAATTCATTTTTAGCAATTTTTTCTTTCTCAAAATAGATGACGCTCCATTTTTGCTGTTGATTTAAAAAAAGATAATTTCTCGGAGCCAATTATCTAATACAATTAGTTTTATGAAAATAATTATCTATTTCAGCGATGCATGTGCGTGGATATGGCGAGTTCACTGTGAGTCTCATTTTCCTAATATTTGCAAAGTTTTGGCAAATTCTTGAGCATTTCCAAATTTGTCGGAAATTTACGAAATCAAAATATTTGTCTTTGGAATGACAAAAAATTTTTCATTCGCAGTTCTATGAAGAACAGTATATTACTCGACTGAATTCGCTAATGTCAGTTTTCATAGAACTTGCGAAGGATAACTCGTAAAGGAACAAATGGAAAAAATCTGTTTGGCTTTGCGAAACAGAATTTAAGCCTCGAAATTTCCTTGGTCATTTAATCGCTTGAATGAAGAGAAAAAACGGTACCCTCCGAAGCTGGAATTCGACTCCCCTACCTACTCCCTCCAGTCGCAACGATCAGCTCCGTTCTAATCCCCTCCAGCCAAAAGCTGCAATCTCTGCGACCGGGTTTGCATCATTCTTTAAGACACAAGCAATCTACGAAGATCATCTTTGTTCTGAAAAATCGTTCGTGAAACTAAGAATTTATAAAACTTGGAAATTTAGAGCATAACAGTCTTGAAATTCACATAGCAATCTATAAAAATATCAGAAATCAATAGAAATGCAAGAAAATACTACGGAATTTCATTAATGCTGAAAAATACCGAAGTTATCAGAAAGAATACGAATCACTCAAATACTTTTGATTTCATCTAGATATTATTTTCTTGAAAATTCATTAACATAATCGTAATTCATAAAATTATCCATCCTACATTATCTGATTCCTAAAACTTACATAGTAATCCATGAAAATAATAGATGATTGAATAAAAGTCAATAATATGGGAAAAATACAAAATACACTTATTTCAAATAATGTCTATGAAATACTAAAAACCTATGAATATTCTGCTTTTTGAAAAATATAATGATTATTCCCGAGCATCTCTTTTTAAAAATCGTTGTAAGTGTCAGTGAAAATATAAAATCATTCAAATTTGATGTTTATTTAAATAACATGAAAAATACTGAACTAACATGAATTCTTAAAAAGACAAGAAATCTACGAAAAATGGTGCTATGAAAATATTTGTCGGAAGATTAACAATCCATAAATCTATGTTATCGAAGAGAGCATCACATTCTTAAAATTCACATAGAAATCCGTAAAAATATTAGAAATCTATAAGAACACAAGAAAATACTACAAAATTTCATAAATGCTAAAAAATATCAAAGTGAATACAAATAATAATAGGAATCTCTCAAATACTGGATTCCATACGTTTTATTTATTAGAAATTTGGCAAATTATTCAAAATCTATGAAACTTTTAATATTACAGCATCTCATTTTGAAAACCAACATAGTGATTCAATATAATACTAGAATATTCAAATAAATTTATGTATCTTGAAAAATTACAAAATACACTAAAAGTTTCGAATATCTGTAAAATACTGTTCATTCGTGAAAATTTTTTTTTTTTTTAATCTAACTTTTATTCCAAGAGCATCCTTTTTTTAAAGTTTATGTGAGAATCTGTAAGAATATTAAAAAATCGTTCAAATTTCATAGATATTAAAAAAACATGGAAAATATTGAAATATAGGAAATCCACCAAATACTATGTTCTGGAAAATCGTCTGGAATACCAATCAAGAATCTACAAAACGTTCATAAATACTGAAAAATAACAAATTGAGAATAAATTATATAAATCTATCGAACACTCGGATTCGATATAAAAAATATTTTGTTTAAAACTAAGGGAAACAATCGAAATCTAGAAAAACTTGAATATCGCCGCATCTAATGTTTAAAATCTACATAGTAGTTCATCAAAATACATGAAAATTCAATGAACTTCGTAAATATTAAAAAAAATGAAAAAAGTACTGACAATTTTCAAAATACGTATAATACTTCTAATCTATGGAGATACTCTTTTCTGAAAAATGTATTTGAATATTAAAAATTTCTAAAATTGAAGATTTCAGAGTATCTAATTCTGGAAATCTATACTAGAATTTTTGAAAATACTACATAAAATACAAATAAATCAGAAAATTATACTGAATTTTAGTTATGCTAAAGAATACTGAGAATAAATAAAAAAACTGTACATAAATAACCTAAAATATCGTACTAAATTTTACCAATACTGCACAATAAGAAAAATACTAAGAATATCAAAAAACAAAAAAATACTCAAATACATGGGAATATCGTTTCAGTGAAAAAATCTAAGATTTCTAAATATTTCAAAGACCTTGAGTCCTAACGTATCAAATTCTAGATATCTATATAAAACCCTATTGAAATTCCAGAAAATGGTCCAAACTTCAAAAATACCATAAAAGTACGTTACAATCCAAAAGACTAAAAAAACATGAAATACTAGTTATGTTTTAAAACACTGTTTCTTGGAAAATTCTTTAAACTACTGGAAATCTCATTATTTATAGAATTCTAGATCATCATATTCTTAAAACCTACACAACGATGTACACAAAATCTTAAACATATATTAAAAAAACTAGAATATACCTAAGAATATTATAAATAGTAGTAAAAAAAAAAATATCCTCAAAATACTAGCATTTAATGAAATACCTTGAGAAGGAAGGCAGAGTCTAAAATACCTTATATGTATGCAAATTTAATTTTCTCGAGAATCTATGAATAAGCTAAAAACCTATGAAACCTAGAATCCTAGAGCATCAAATTTTATAAATCGATAAAAAAATTCCCACAAATACGAGACAATTCTTCAAATAGTATGCATAATAAAAGAACGCTTATAAAATTACGTTAAAAATGAGATACATTTTACATGAAAAAATTATATATTTTGAAAAGTTGAAGCTTGAGCTTGCAAATCGATTTCCAAGATATTCTAACGCTAGAATATTTAGAATATATATTCATTGATATATTGAAATAAATATATATATTGACTCTTTTGACATTTGAGCTTGCCCATCCATGTAAAATTTAATTACGTTGCCCTTGCATTAGCTACATCATTCCAAGCACCAACTCTATAAAATCATATACATAGTACACTCTCGAAATAACCAACAGCATCGTAACCAATATCGAATTGCATCCTCTTCAGAATTATGCGATCCCTAAATGTTCAGTCCGTGCCCCTTAAAATAATCACATGTGCGAAATTATTCCACGATTCGAAGATCAAAGTCAGCCCCGAAGCCCAAAATCCCTATTCCATCGAAACGGAATAACGTAGTCCTCCGAATCATTTATCCAGCCCAGTGTTGCAGAACTGATGTCACGTAGACGTCGATGTTCAAGTGCATCTTTCTTTCTTTATATATCTACTGCTCCTCAACTGCTTCTTATCTCTCCATTGTCACGAGTACTCTTTCTTTCCGGGGAATCCTCGGAAGCTATTTTTCATGTATGGCTATGCATGAAAATTCGAGAAATATGTTGGAATTGTGCTTTAGTATATCTGAAGGTACGATTCAGGTGCGTAGGCAGAGGGGGGTTTTGAGGGTTCAAACCCCTCCCAAAATTCTAATAAAATCAATCGATATTCCATATAAAGATGGCAAAAGTTACATCGCTAAACAATAAAAATATAAGTTACAAAAAAATGCATGAAAACGTTAGCAGTGTGTATTTAATAATAAAGTAAAAATTATCAAAACGTAGGATTACGTAAAAAATATGAATCAGAAAAATTGTTGCAACTCAGTAAATAATCAAGAAAAATATAAATCGCCAAAAATGCTTAAACTTTACAAAACTTTGAATCTTATATCATCAAATTCTAGAAATCTATATTGAATCCACATTAAAGTATTAAAAATCTTTCGCTTCATACAAACTCTAAAAGAATACTGAAATCAATTTAATTCTATACAAAAACTGTGTTCTGAAAAATCTCAACTAATGTCTCTACGATCTATAAATTTTGGGATTCTTGAGCATAAAATTCTAAATATACCACGAATCTACAAAAATTCTAGAAAATGCAACAAAATCTTTTAAATATTCCAAAAATACGAACGAGGTATAACGATATAAAACATGAAAAATCCATATAAAAGTGATTTCATCATTGATTCTCGAAATTACTAATAATAGATCCAAATTCGCATTTTAAAGTATCGAGTTTTTCAAATTTCTATAGCAATATACAAAAATATGAGTACATAATCTATAAAAATACTCAAAAATTCTCTAGAGTTTCATATACATATTATACTAGAAAAATGTAAAAAAAAAGTGTACTAGTTTACTTGCTTACCAGTTTACTAGTTTACTGATTTAGTTGTCAATGAGTTTACTAGTTACTTAGCTTACTAGTTTTCATTTAACCACCTTACTAGTTTATTAGCTTACTAGTTTACTAGCTCGCTAGTTTAACAGTTTACAATTACAAATTCGACAAGTTCACTAGTTTACTAAATAACTAATTCACTTGATAACGAGTTTTCCAGTCTACTATTTTTCTTGTTCACTTATTTACTATTTTACTATTTTACAATTCCAGTAGTTTACTAGTTTATAAGCTCACTTGTTTACTAGTGCAGTAGTTGACTAGCTTACTAGTTTGCTAGATTCCTCTTTTTTTAACTTACTAGTTTACGAGCCTCAAAGTTTACTTGAATACCAGTTTACTTGCTTATCTTTAAATACATAATAATCATATAGAAATAATTTTCTTAGAAATTTATAAAACTTTCTGTCCTGGAGCACAATTCTTAATACAATACTATAACTATATTTAATTTAAAAAATTATTCTAGAAATTCATATAGAAAACAAAAATACATTCAATCCAATTGATACTATGTACACAATTAAACATACTTTTAATAGTGGAAATACTAAAATATATAGAATAAAAGTATTGGAAATCTCCATAGAAGAAACTGTCTGAAAAACGTCTGAAAAATCAATACAAATTTTCAAAATCGTTGGAAATTTCAATATCATAGTATCTTTCTAAAAATCTTTTGAGCGATCCATAGAAATATCAGAAATATATAAAAATACCAGAAAATACTACAAAATTCGATGAATAATATGCTGTACGAAAATAATATAAATTTATGTTGTACCTTTATCTGTGTGGTTAAAATTTTCAGAAAAATTAATTAAACTATACAAATTTTTTTAAAGTTTGATTCCTAGAGCATCGAATTTTAGAAAAAGCTTTATAGAAACCCATATTACTTAATATTAAATAATCCTTGGAGTGGTATAAATACAACAAGTATTAGTAAAAAAAATTGAAACCTCAGTTACCAATTGAAAGTCACAAACATTAAAGTCCATCATTAAAGAATATGAATAATGTGCAACTCTGGATTCCAAAAGTTGAATAACCTTCAAATTCCAAAATGTAAAATATTCCAAAATTTCTCTCTTGTAATCATACTGTTAAGGATAAAAAATTAAAAAATCCCGAAGGAAAAATATTTTTCAAGAAAATCCCTCCCGAAAATTTTTTCTGCCTACGCCCCTGGTATGATCACATGGTATTACGAAATTGGAAAAATTTTTTGCAACTGAGTTGTGATATTTTATTGTCTACAATAATGAAATAGGCTCCGAGAGATCATTTTTTCCATTATTAATAATTCTAATTATTATATTATATTATATTATATTATGTATAATATAATACATTATAATTATAAATATAATATAAATAATTATAATTATAATTATTATATTATAATAATTGAGTGTTATACAAAAGTAGAAGCTTTCCATTATTTACGTAATTCTCCTGGGGGGCGAGGGGGGGGAGTCCAACTTGATGTGACAGTTTGTGACACCAGGTAGAAGGGCGGTCGAGCAGCATGTTACGTAAAAAATTTTACATTTTTTTATATACCCTTGATCGGCATAAGAAATTGATATAGTTTTTATTTATAGAATACTATGTAATGAAAATTTTGAAAATAGTCCATTTAAAAAAATTATCACGATTCGAAAGAAGTTATTTCATCCCGAATTCTAAAGAATTGTATCGTCAAAATGTATTGTAAGAATGTATTGAAATTTATGCTTATCCCATTGAAACAACAATAATTATTTTGATTATCTTTTGAGCTCAAACAGTGGGGGCGCAAATTTAAGAAATTTTGTATTTCCTGTAACAGAGAAATGTCTTTTTATTCGTAAGACAATTCCAATCGCGAACTTTTCTTAACACTACTTGTTTTTAGTTCCTCGATAGTATATTACTCTAATATATTCCATTGAATTGTATGTTAAGACAATGTTTGTGTTAAAATAAAATAAAAAAATTGGAGCGTGTTGAATCAACACGCGCTAGAAGTAAAACTTCTCATGATGCTTTCTTTGAGGTTCTGATGTATAGATATTTATTCCTCTTAATTTTTTTAGTTTTAACAATTGTTTGTGACGTGTGATACTGTGACATTTTGTGTTTTTGGGACATTTTTTAATTTTGTAACATTTAGTAACTTTTTTTGATTTTTTGACGTGTGATAATGTGAGATTTTGTGATTTTTGACATTTTGGGTTTTGCGACATTATGAAATTTCATTATGGAATTTGGTAATTTTCTGATTTTCTGATGTTATGTGACTTTTTGCGATTTGTGACATTATGTGATTTTCTAAGATTTTGTGACATTTTGAAATTTTGTAACTTTCCGCGATTTTATGACTTTTTGACATTTTGTGACCTTGTGGCATTTTAGTGACTTTGTGGTATTTTGTGACCTTGTGGCATTTTAGTGATTTTGTGATATTTTGTGTGTTTGTGACATTTCGCAATTTTTGTGCTACTTGTGATTTTGTGACATTTTGTGATTTCGTGATTTTGTGGAATTATGTGACATTTTGTTATTTTGTGGCATTCTGTGATGTTTAGTGATTTTGTGACATTTGTGATTTGTGACATTTTGTGATTTTGTGACATTTTGTGTGTTTGTGACATTTCGTGATTTTGTGACATTTTGTGATTTTGTGATATTCTTTACTCTCTCACTCTTACAGAATCTCAAAATCCCTCCCTACACTTGGACTTACATCTTACAATATTACAGTTTACAGGCTTACAGTTTACAGTGTTACATATTACAATGTAAAATCTCAAAATTGCTCCCTGCAATCGAAAATATTACACTCTTACAGCTGACAGTCTTACAGTTTACAATGTTACATGTTACACTTTAAAATTTCAAAATTACTCCCCGCAATCGAAAATATTACACTCTTACATCTTGCAGTCTTACAGTTTACAGTATTACATGTTACAAAATCTCCAAGTTACTCCTTACATAAATTTTATTCAAAAATAAATTACTTTCCTGAAAAGTGATAATGCCGCCTAGGAAGTTTTACTTCAAAAACTTTTGACTTCGTACAGTTAACGTAATTATCGTAATTTTTAATCAGTTGCTTAAGAAGGATTGGAATTCATTGCTCCTTCTTCGAAAAAAGTGATGGGCCAGATAGATTCATCTAACTTGCGCTTCATACTCAGGATATGGAAAAATAAAGTCAACAAAATCCATGATTTCCAGTCTTTAATTTATAGAATTTCAACATTTCGGCTTTGTTCCCAATTTTTAGGTACCGTTCAACTGAATTTCTATACTTTGTTAAAAATATATTCAAATGTATAATGACTATGACTTTATCTAAAAGTTGCATATTGTCATGCCCTAAAATTGGTAATATTGTATCTATGATACAAGTGCCATAGAATAGGCAGTTAAAGAAGTGCATTTGAAAAAAAACGTGTTTTGAGTTTGAAAAATCAATCCCAACGTAAAAAATCTGATTTTGCATTTATTTGTCATTCAAAACTTTCATATCTTTGTCAATAGAACGAAAAACTCATACGTATGACACGTGTACAAAAAAGTAGGCAGAGAGAATAAAAAAACTTTTGAAATACCTATCGATTTCGACTTAAAAAATATACTCTTGCGAAGATTTGTTATTAGAAGTTGAGTATCTTCTTTAATTGGATGTAAATTTCTAATTTTGACACTCGTGCCAAAAAATAGCCAGAGAGAAAAATTTATTACAAAAATAAATTTTCACTTGAAAAATCTAATATTGCAAAGATAAGTCATTGAAATTTTTATATCTTGAAATCCAAAATACATGTATTTGGTTCAGATTTAATTTCTTTTTGTCATTAGGTGCTTTCTATTTTTCGAATCTAAATACCAAAATTTACATTATAATTTTTTTTTCGCACAATTTAATAACAAGAATCTCATTTTTTGGCATCAAAGTAACATGTCTACGTCGAAATTAAGTTTCATAATAAAAATATCCATATTTCCATATCAGCATTATTGTCAAATTATATAAACTTAATTCATGAAAACGCTTGTTATATTAGAGATGATAGATAAAATTTGTTTTTAACAATTTCGTATTCATTTTCCACAGCAAGATGAACATAAAATTTTTCCTGACCCAAGTTTGGCAACATCCCAACCCCTTTCTACAGAATATTTTATAATATCCAATTGGATCATCCCACCTAAGTAATCCCTTACTTTACATATTACGTGAATATCCCATCAACATTATCTACTTACATATTCCTGTAACCATGACTCAAAACTTGTGTAAAAGATTTTCCTTTGAACTTTTACGGCGAAATACGTTATTTTAAATATAAAATTTGTCTCATATCCACATTCTCTCTCGCGTTTCCCCGTTTATTACATATTCATGCTTTATTCGTCGTTGAACCGTGCGACGACAAGCTTAACACGGCCATCGCAACGTACGTCCTCACTTATTTACTCGAGCATACAGTATTTATTGCCTCCGCGAGCAATGTTTTCCTTTTTTTTTTATTCTCAACAAAATCGAGTTTACGGAGATTCGTGTTTTCTCTGAGTTCTTCGCGAATATTTCAGCGACAATGCCGTAATTTTCTTTCAGAATTTTTTATGACTGGTAGAGAGTAAAGAAAAAAAAAGATGTTCGGCAAATTGGAATTTTTTCATTTCAGGAATACGTATTCCTCGTAAACAATATTAGAGAAGAAAATTTGAAAGTGGGTAGTAAAAAAAGATATCGGCAAAATTTTGTATAGCTAAGTTTTTTCTCAATCGGAAAAGAAGGGAAAAGCTCAGAACGCATTAAAAAATTACGGACTAAACGTGAGTAATGCCTTTTTTTACGCAAAAACCTCAAAGGTAACGAACATCAAAGAAAAAATGTCGTTTGGTTCTCGAAAGCAAAGCGCGGACGTGACATATCGGAAAAGCACATAATCCATGTTCAGAGATTATGGAGATGTTTGAAAAGTGAAAAACGGCTTGGAAAAATACGCATTTTTTTGGAAATAGTTATCTATTTGTAACGACGAGGAAAATATGCTATGAATTCAGTTTTTCAGAAAGGTTTTCTGATGTTGACTCAAATTTTACATCGGATATCGTTGCAACTTTGTTTGCAGCGAAAACGTGGAAACCAAAATGCAAACTTTGTTATTTGCGAAAAATCGACAAAGTCGGAGAATTTCCACGGTATATTTTCACAAATGAATCATTCCATAACTCATCGTTGGAATTTTCAGTGGATAATGGTGCAAAATGAATTGATGAATACCGTATTGAAGCTGATGTCAATATTTTCGATGGCTCGATTCCCTAGTTGTTTTCCATTTAATTTTCATGTTTACTGGAAATCACATTGTCTCGCTGGAAAATGATTTTTGTGATTTCAGGCGGTTTTTGGATCATTTTTAATGCCGTAGAACATGTAATTACAAAAAGTTTATGTGAATGGTGATTTTTTTTGCTCGTGATTGCCTTTATTTATATTTATTTTGTGTCACTGTGAAGTGGAAGATGATTTGAAATATTGATAAATATGATAAAATATGGAACAACAGAGTTTAATCAAGTTATCACGTAAAAGATATAAAAATATGAAGGAAAACCGCAGAAAATATACAAAATACCCGCAAAATTTCTGAATATATAATTTGGAAATTTAAATCAGTCAAAAGTCGTTTACTGATAAAGATAAATGATTTTTCACTAGTCAGTAGTTTAAAAGCAACTGGTTTACCAGTGAATAGATTTTCATTCAGAATCAGTAAAATTTCAGTGGTTTGAATTTGGAGAGTTGTCAATGTGAAGAATAACTGAAAACAGAAATAATAGTAAAAAATAATTCAAAAGTTTTAATATTACAAAAAACTAAGAAAAGTTACGTAAGAATATTGCCGATTTCTAGAGAACACAATTAATAACTTGAAAATTTTTTACATTGTTTCGGAATTGTTTTTCAAATTTTTTTTATCTTCATTGCTTGTGACTATTTTCTTTCAACTGCAATCTTTTGTAGTTTGTTGAATTTTTATGTATTTTTTTGTCAATTATTTGCATTTATATGAATATTTTTGAAAAAATATGCATTTTCGTAATTTTTGATTTTCGTACTTTTTCTCAATTTTGGGCACTATTTTTCATCGTTAGGTCAGTATCAATAAAAGGAAGATAAAATTCTTGAGTGACTTAATATAGAAGTTCAAAAAGACTTCGATTTCCATTTGATATTTCCATTAGAGAAATTTACTTTCTTCATACTCTCGACTAGTTTCAAAAATATGCTTATACTATAAAATTTATTTTGAAACGCTGCATTCATTTTTTAAAGAGAATTGTAGAAATATTCAATAGACATTATGAATCTTTCATATTATATCCTCATAATTTACTAATGATAACATGAAGATGCACTAAACCCAATATGATTATTTTAATTTACAATAACTTTTTTGTAATAATTCATCAAAAATCTATAAAATGATTGGGATCAATGAAAAACTAGTCTATGAACGACGAATAAATATACTTGAAATCTATCAAACTTTAGATTTTAGATTATGAAATCCTAGACATCTAAATTGAAATCTACGAAAACACTACAAATTTTTGAACATGCTAGAAAATCTTACGAAATTCAACAGATAATCGAAAAATCAAGAAATATTGAAAATACGCTTTGATCAGTGATTTAAGTTTTTCAAAAAACAGTTAAAATTCTGAATTTCAATGAAACTTTTACTCCAAGTACAGTGAATTTCGTTAATCTATACAGAAATCGATAAAAACACTGAAAATTTTGTAATCTTCTGGGAAATATTAGTAAACTTAGGAAGACGCAAAATACTGAAAACACTAAAATTTGATTAAAAGGTAATTTTGAATTCTGCTTGAATTTTTTTCCTATATCTCCACAAAATTTGAAAATCAATAAAAACTTGATTCTTGGAGCATCAAATTCTGGAAATTGATTTTTAAATCTATAAAAATACAAAAAAATCTTCTAGAGCCAATAAATTTTTCGAAAATACATGAGAATACTAGAATAAAAAATTCATGATATACTAAAAGAACTGAAAACTTATTATGAGATGTGACTAATCCATTGATCAATTGAAATATTTAATTTGTTTCAACCTTTCTATTCGAAGAAACAGCATCCTAGAAAACTGAAAAGGTATATTAAAAAACTAGAAGATAGTGCATTTTAAGATTACTAAAAAATACCAAGTAAATATAAAAATATTGAAAAAATATGAAATAATTATAATTTCTTAAACTCCACTATTTCAAGCATCAAAATCTATAATATCTCATAGGCGATTCACAGTTCACAAGAATATCGAAAATCATTTATATCGTACAAATACTAGAGAGATACAATAAAATATTACAAGAAGTGTAAATCTAAGAAGACACAATTTCTTAAAATAACCATCCAAATACAATAAATTTTTTTTCCAAATCGTAAGTAAAAACTTCTGAAAATCTTAGTCACAGAAATCCATAAGTATACAAAAAATAAAATAAAATACCAGAATATTCTATAATTATTTTTGAATACTGAGTTATAGATAACTATGAGTCATTACAATCTTGAATCCTTAGGAATCAAACTCAAGGTATCCATGTCAAACTCCATAAAAATACACTGAGAAAAAAAATTTTCAGTTTCAATTGATCCAAATGAATTTTTGTTAGAATAGGCATCATTGAAAATTTCGGCTGTGTTGATTAAATTTTTATTCATACTGATAGAATTTTCAGTAAAATATCTCAGTTGCGCCATTTCCAACTTTTCTTTCAGTAAGAATGATTGAATTTTCCAGTGGCAACGAACGAAAATTTTCGTAACGTCAACTTTTTTGTCTTCTAATTGAAAAAATGCAGTCGAAGCCACTAAACCTTTTTATTCTCTGTGTACGAGGAAATTCTTCAAATCGTGTGAGTACTGGAAAAAACTAAAAATATAAATCTTTCAACAAACTATTTTCTAAAAAATCCATCAACATCTATGTCAAATGATTCTAACATATTATATGAGCTGATATTGATATTTTTCATCTCGACTCCCATCTCTTCGCATCCTGATGTCTTGCATCAAGAGCAAAAAGTGCAGAAAATGATAAGACGTAGCTTCATTGACCCAGAATTTGGGGGCAAAAATCTATTACGGCGCTGATCTGCAAACATATATCAATCTGTTTATATGCCGGGAACGAAACCACGCGAATGGAGGCGAGTTTCATACGCATTAAACGCTCAAGGCCCACTGGCTCTGGTCCAACTGTATAAATTATCTCACTCTGCATTAGGTCGATGGCCCTAGTTTTCACGTGATGCAGTGAGGCTATGGATTATCTCATTAAGAAGATAATTCCACATCAAGTCGCCACATTTGTATGTTAATTTTTGTACATTCTATTTGAGTTAATGAACAGAAAAAAGAAGTTGTTCATTCATCCAGGGAAATGTTGATGCAAAAGTCAGAAGACACCAATGTGCAAAAAGGTGCAAACTGGCTAGATGTTATCAAGAACATTTTAGAAAACTTGCTTCAAATATTCACTATATCCTGAAAATATCTTTTTTACAATCCAGAACTATCTCATTTTTTAACCACCAACTTTTCATGTGCTCGCCATGAAGAATTTGTTCAACTCCCGGAAACGAATCAGAATATTCAGCTTATTTTATTAACTGGGTCATAAAGGGGAAACGGTTTGCCAATAAGACTTACGAATGTATGAGAAAGCTGAATAATTTGATGTCACCAAAGATAAACTTGACGATGTTCGCGTTCATTAATAATTCAACTTACTAAAGCAAGATGTGCTAAGTAAAACAGGAATGTAACTGTGACATAGCTGTGACAACACTGTTACATTGATCTCACGAATTTCAAGTTTCAGCATAAGAACTTTATCATTCCATCATTTTCAAAGTTGAAAAACCACTTCCGTCTTTTTGTAAGATATATCAAAAATTATTGTAACTTGCAATTAAAATACCATCGATGGTAGTGAAACGTTTTTGTTACCAAACGATAGGGAAAAGTCTCTGTAACGTTCGTTCAGAATCGAATTCCAAGCGAGTAAGAGAAAAAAACTGCGAGCGTTTCGATTACACATCTGCCGTACCCCTATCTAATGGTCGAGGAATAAGAAAAATGAGTTTAGCATTCGATTCGTAACAAACAAGACTACCAGGACTTCAACCCAGATTTTTCGATTCGAGTTTAAATGCGAATTCGGCAACGGCTCGATCGAGTGATGAATTGTTCATGCGTATCGGAGATCGTAAAAAGAGATGAAAAGTGAATCGAGTTTATAGTGTATGGAAGATCAATTTTTAATGTAAGCAATTGGCGATTGAATAAGATTGTTGAATAAATAATGATAAATTCATGCTGGCCTTGAGTACTAGTTATTTTCTAACATATTATCACAGTCTCTAAATCTTTTTTTGAACTACAGAGTAAAATGGAATTCGAAATTAATATAATGTGGTTAAAGATGTGAGTATGGTGCGTAGCACTACCCACCTGGAAAATTCTGCATGGGTGAAATATACAAAAATATCCATGCAGAAATGCATAATTTTTTTAAATGTGGTTGTATCGGCTTGTTAAACTTTTCACAGTACACGGAATTTGTCAAAATTGTCTGGAACTTCTGATTTTTGGTAAAAACTGTTTGATTTTATGAGTTTTTAAGATTACACGCAGTTTCTCTAGTTTAAAGCAGTTTCGAACATTTCTATAATCCACAGAATTTAGGTGCATTTTATGAAATTTTTCGTTTACTTCAAACGTAAGACTGTATATTTCTTCGCGGTTCATGAAAATTTGCCTAACTCATGCAAGATTTTCCTTAATTTATTAGTGCTTCTCGAGTATTCGAAGAGAAAAAAAATTTCATTATGCATATTTCGAAGAAATAATGATGAAAACAATTCACAGAGTAAAGCAACATATTCTGTATTGGTCGAAATTTTGATTTTTGTGGATTATTGACAATTTTTGAAATTTCCAATGTGTTATGATTTTCTATAATTTCCGAAATTCTCAACATTATAACAACTGTCAAAAAGTTCCGAAATTTCACAAAAATTTGTGCAATTCGTGAAGATTTCTTATGATTTTCTGATACTCTAAATTTCTAAAATTTTTTTTAAAGAATTAGAAACTATTATTACAACAATGAATTTTATTGAAAATAAATTATACACTCTTAGAACTATTATTCACATTTTAAAGAAAGAATAAATATATATGATGATGAACACAAAATTTAATACCATATTCATTAAAATTGTAGAAAATTTACCGGATCTTTTTGAATTAATATTGACAATCTTCAGAATTTTAAATGCTTTCTGAATTTGAAACATTTTAAAAATTATAAACATAATCCAGACTATTTTAAATTTTCGAAATTTTATTCAAGCTGTCCAACTTATTAAGATTTTTCTTTGTTTTTGAAAGCTTTTCAAGTTATGTAAATTTTCATGAAAAAATAAAAAAAGTTTTTACACATACCAATTTTGCCAAAATACATATAATATGGTGAACAAAATTTTCAAAATGATGATTGTTTTCTTAAACCCCACAAAAATTTCGTTTTTTTTAAGATAGTTGATAATTTTTTGAATTTTCATTATATTCAGATTTTCAAAAAATTTTGAAATTTATATCAACATCAAACCAACTACTCAACTCTTAGAAATTTTAGAAAATTTGTCGAACTTGTAAAATTTTTTGGTGGTTTAAAAATTTTTTTCAAGTATCCTGAATTTCCAGTAAAAATATGAAACATTATAGTGCATATTCTGACGAAATATTGAAAGAAAAACAATTTTTAAAATTATGAACATTTTCTGATATTCTACAAAAATTTTGTTTTTTTGTAGATTTATTGACATTACATATAATTGCCAATGTGTTTTGACTTTTTTAAATTTGCGAAATTTCAAATGTAGTACTCACTTCTCAAATTTCCCGAGTTCAATAAAAATTTGTCCAACTCACAAAGATTTCTTATAATTTTCAAGTATTGCGAATTTTTGTAAAAAACTTGAAAAAACATTATCGCGCATATCTACGAAAAACATTACTCTCAAAAATCTAACATATTACACAAAATTACTTCATATTTTCATGAACTTCACTAATTTCGCGAATTTTCAAAAACGATTGACATATTATAGAATTTCAGGTTTCGTGAAATTTGTAACTTATGAAAAACTACTCAAAAATTGTCTATCTTAATAGAAATTCCCGTGATTCTTTAATGTTTTCAAAATTTCTTAGATTTTTATTTAGAAATGTAAAAACATTCAGATACGTATTTCGACGTAATAAGATAATTAACCCCCTGCCATGATTGATACATTTATCACCCACCCTGAAAAATTACTTTTTGTCACCCTGTGAAATGATACTCTATGTTTCTTAATGTTTTGCCTAATTTACACTTTGCTCCAACCTTTTTCTAATGCATCGCTGCATATTTTAATGTTATAACAAGAATTCAGTATTGAAATATTTTTGCAGAAAAGTAAATGATGATGTGATATATGTACATTTTAAACATAGTTACTTACAGTTACATTTTATATTATATAGCTAATGGCCGAAAACTCATTGTCTAAATTATAGTACGTACTGTAACTATACTATCATTAAATATATGTACATGTTTTTCTTGATCTCATATCTAGTCAAAAAGAAATATAGTTTTACATAATTATAGTTCACAGTCTTAAGAACACAAAACTTCATTTACTTATACATATTTTCTGTACTGAAAAATTCCTCATCAAAATTTCATTCACTTAGTTTAAAATTACGAATTTCCTTGAAATCTCGATACGTCACTTTTCGAACTTTTTGCAGTGAAAACTGCTTAATAATTTTAGCAACAAAGCCTTCTGCAAGCAACTTCGTAAATGGAATTAACAGTAATTGGCGTAATTAGATAACGCCGTAACCGTAAAATTGCCTCGAAAATTACCTGATATAATTTTTGACGGGTGTAAAGTTCCAGAAGCTCGTTCAATCCGGAAAATAATTTTCAAAAGCCTGCCTTGATGTTCTTCTGTACGAAAAGAAAATTACAAAAAGTAATTTCATATTCTCAAAATCCATAAAAAATGATATTTTTCATTGCAGAGATTTTGAAAGAGAATTTTTTAATGTTGAGAAAAAAACTACGCTGGATTTATAGGAGTTCATGAAGTTAATTATTTAGGTATTTTAGTACAGCTGTATTCATGAGTTATTTTTGATATTTGAAATTTCATTTTTATATTTTACTAACATCGCTGTTATCTTCTATCCATTTTTTAATCTGAAGTTGGAATTTCGAAAATGATGTATCCAAATTTCAGGTATTCTTATTTTCAAAATGTTCAAAGATTCATGAAATTCGAAATCATGTTACTCTGCGTTGAGAAAAATTACTGAAACTTTAAACTTAGGCTCTAAATATTCAAAAATGTTCCTTTTGTATCACTATTTTACTATTTGAAAATACTATCCAAGATATTAACAATTTTTTATGGAATATTTAGGAACCATACCACGCAAAGAAATTTTTTTCCTGAACGTTTTTCGTATCTCGGGGAACACGCCTGAACAAACCGCGATCTATACTACTTAAAATTGATGGACTACTTCGTGGGCAGCACTTTTCAGACATCACAATGTGTCATCAAACGAAAGAGGATTATTTTTAATTGCGGCGTCAACTAATATAACAATACCACCCACTTGTTTGTCGCTCGCTTTGAAAATAAGCTTGTATGTACATTCGTTACGTGTTGCGACCTGATAAAAGTGACTCCACTTTGTTCCGCAGCCTCGATTCTTTCGCATCCTCGTATTTTTTATACGACAACAATATTTTTTCTACAAGAATAGAACTTTTTATGCTGTGATAAAAAAACTATTATAACGTTTATTGAACGCATTTGTATTTTTTTGAATGAAAAAATACTTGCAATTAAGAAAAAAGGGAGATATTTTAGTTGCTATTTATCTCGTATGAGTTCTATTTTATTGTTTATGGATTCGAATAGTATCTTACTGAACTTGAACTATATTTTTTTGACGTAAAAAAATGAGAAATTTAAATTGAGATTTCGCTAAATTTTGAAGGATTTCATAAATTCTAAATTTCCTAAAAACATTTGATCATTTTTTATCTCTTCCAGAACTCCCAATGAATTTCGCAATAATAAAAATTCAAGGAATATAAACATAAGCTTTCAAATATTTTTTATATACATGATTAATTATGAAAAAATTTTTAGTAACAAGTATCAGAATATAATGAATCTCTCTTACTTTTGGAAAATTCAAAACTAATAGAAATTTCGAGGAACCTTTCTTTCCGGAGAAATTTTTAAGAATTTTGACCATTTTTGCAGAAAACGTTTTTACAGAAATGAATGATTCGAAACATATGTGCCTATTTATTGTATTTCAGACAACTCAATCGACAACTTAATTCGATAAACAGGTCTCCATTATTTTGTAAGATTTTTAAATTTTTAAGCAACTTTAATGTAATAAAAAAATTTCTGAAATTCGTTACCATATATTTGCATCTGCTGCAGTTTAAAAAAAAATCAAAAGGAATCTTTGTGAACTCGAAAAGTTGTTATTTGATTCGGGAAATTGGAGTGGTTAAAATCAACGTTAGAGATTTTGTTACTTTCGGAAAGTTATAACAAATTGTAAATTATATATAATATCAATAAATCTGAACACATCAAAATTCTTGTAGAACTTTGAAGAATGTTCATATTTCTAGAATTTGGTTTTTCATTATAATATTTATTCAAAATATGCACAAAAATATTCTTTTATCTCTACCGAAAATTTGGAATACTTAAAAGCTATTCGATAAACATTAAAAAATTTGACTAGTTTGACAATTTTTATGAAATTTTGAAGGGGTCGAGTAGTTTTTGTGATGTGATTAGAAACTTTATAAACTCAGAAAAATCATAACACAAAATACTCGAGAAACTGTCAATTATCTTTAAAAAAGTTGAAATTTTTGTAAGATTTTAAAAAACATCCATCATTTTAAAAATTGCGTTCGTTATTATATATATGTGTTTTGACTTTTGACAGAATAGGTATGCATAAAAATATTTGTAAAATTTTTTCATGATAATCCGCAGTACATGAAAAGCATTAAAAAGCTAAGAGAAATCTTGAAAAGTTGGACAATTTTCATAAAATTTCAAACATTTTAAATTGTCTGCGTTTAGTTTACAATTTTGAAAAAAATTCGTGAATTATAAAACATCAGTAATTATCAAGATTGCTAATTAATTAAAAAAAATTCGAGAAATCGATAGGATTTCATAAAACTCTAATGAATTTTGGATAATGTGTTTATTGTCATACATATTTTTCGTTACTTTATACTATGAATGATGCTGCATTTTGTATTTTTTCAGAAAAATTTGAAAAATTTGAAGAGTTTCTAAAAAATCACCAGAAATCTTCATGAGTTGCGCAATTTCTCGTAAAATTTTGTAAGTTTTTGATAGTTGGCATGATGCCAAAAATATTGAAAATTTTATCAGGAAATCAATACAGATGGAAAATTGTCAGAAGTGTCAATAATGCCAGTAAAATTACAATTTTTGCAAAATTTCAGAATATGTTCATTATAGTTGTGATTTTTGTTAATGGAAGTTTTTTTTGAAAAAATTTTAATACTTGAAAAGTATTTTCAAATTAAGAAAAATCTTACATGTGTTAGGCAAATTTCCATCAATTGGTAAAAATCGTGAAAAAAATTGAATAGTCTATTACATTTAGAATTATGAAATTTCTTGAGAAATGAAAAAAAAAACATTCGAGATTCCAAAGATCGTCAATGATTCTGAAAAATTATGAGAATTCGTAAAATTTTAAAAAATGCAGGTAAATTTTGTAGATACCAGAAATTTTCGGAAAGACTGTAAAAGAACAGAAAGTAGGTGTAATCTTTGAAAATTTTTACAAAAAATGTAAAACTTTAGACAATTTTGATAAATTCTGTTAGTTGTGAAAAGTTCAACAAGTCGATCAAACCTTAGTTAATTAATTTATAAATTATTGCATGAAATATTAAATTATGTCTGAAATAATAAAGTATCAGACAAAAAATAATAATCTTGCAATAGATCGATAAAATATTTTAGATATCTTCAGAAACAACGTTAACAGAATGTAGATAGACAAAAAAAAACAAGAATTTTTAATATTTTTGTCAAGCAATACAAACTGTTAAAAATTCCTAACAATGAGAAAACTTTTCAAATAACATGTACTTAATTTCTGGTTTTTTTTTTAATATTTCAAAAAACTGCAAAAGATATTAAAACAATGTTTGAATACTCTTGAATTGTTTAGATAATTTGAGCAATTATTTTCCAAAACGAAAAATACGCGAATTTTTAATGTTCCTTCATTCTTAAAAACAACAAAAAATCTCTAATGGAATCAACAAAACTCCTTAAATTCCAAAAAAACCTAAAAAGCAATCATTAATCGTTCAAGCACTTTCGAATCATCGAGTAACCGAATTCAGACAATTACGATCGAAAATAAAAAAATTAAGCGCACAGTCTTTAATATCTTTGCGTATCAATCAGATAATATTTAAAGACAATGAAAACTTATGAGACACGTTATTAGAAAACCGTGGAAAATTTCTCCAACAAGTTTAATGATAGCAAAAGTCTGATTAAAGTCGATTAATGAGTATAATAAAAGGTCGATTGAAGATAGTTGTCGAATGCCTTTGGAAAACGACCTCATCGACTCAATAATTCCGCGTTTCTGGGTCGCAGAAATTCGCATTTACGCCTGGTAATACCCGTTTAGCGACGATAGGATCTTAAAGAGACGAGAATCCAGGGTACATAGAATGTGAAGATTGCTGCTCTCGCATTTTGAGACAATACCGGATCGGCGAAAACGAGAATCTGCTTCTGGTCAGGAAAAAGGATGGATCTTTTTGGAGCACTTAAAAGGGGATTCGTGTGCTCTTTTTTACAGAATCTCATTTCGTTGTTCTTGCATAACCAAAAGGATGCTTCGAGAAGAAGGAATTCAGAAAAGAAACAGTGGAAACTCGTTTGAAGTAAGTCACTGAAAACTCGTTTATCGGAAAATGAAAGGAGCTCCTGTGAATGTAGGGGAATTTCTCGAATTTCGACGGTATTTGTAAAACGAATCCCAATTTGTTCTTATCAGACTGTTTAATTGAAGAAAATGATTATTCTTCAAAAATATTTTAAGTCCTTGGGTGGATGCCTTTTTTGATTATTTTGAGCATGTAATTTATTTTGCACGAAAATCCGCAGATGTTCTGAAAAATTTCAATTGATTCCTTAAAATTTACGAATGATTCAAATATCTCTTTGTACGTTTGTATTATTTTTGAATAATGTTGCAGATTTCAAATTTCGCAAGCATACAATTCAAAATTGATTATTCGGTTATTTAAATATGGAAATTTTATTTTTATTTTGAATCTATTTCCAAGTGGTTCAAAATTATGTGTCGAAATAATGTCTGTATCTGTATTTTTTGAAGATATTAAACGATTTCGCAACGTTCTCAGGTAAAAAAAATTGAATCGAAAGTTTTCGTTTTGATGTTCTATTTTAATTTTCTCATTCAGCATTCAGGTTAGAAATTTCTGCTAACATTAATTTTAGTCTTCTTTTTGAAATTTTTCGAACTTTAAAAATATCATTGTGACATGTTCCATATGAAAGACATTCTGAGGTTGTTACTTTCAAGAATGTCAGTACAGAATTTTCAATAGACGTTGAAATTCTTCAGTTACGAATTTTCAAAAATTCACCTTCTCTGAAACCAACATTATAAATTGAGTCCACAAAAGTTTTGGAATGGTTTTTTCAAAATCTATAGAATACTAGCAATTTATGTATTAATTAAAGGTAAATTTACTCCGAATTTATTCAACTTCACATTTTTTTAAAGCATGAAATTTTACAATTCTATGTAAGAATCTGTAGAAATACTAAAAATCTCAAAACCTGCTGTAAAATCTTTCGAAATTTAAAACGTACAGAAAAATACTAGAAATCGAAAATATACCAATAAATATTAATTTGTCATTTCCAAAAATTTATGGTAATTCTTGATATTAAGAAATTAGAAATCTGCAGTTGGCACAAAAATCTATGAAAATTCTAAAAATCTGTAAACGTTCTAGAAAATTTTCCAGTGTTCAATAATCACAAAAAAAATACGAAAAATACTAATAAAACTAAAATTCCTTTAGATGTTCGTATGATGCTGATTACTTTTTCTCGAAAATCTTCACTAAATTTGGAAGTCATTCAAACTTCGATTTCCAGAATATAGAATTCTAGAAATCTATACATAAATCCCTAGAAATACCAGAAAACTTTTTGGATTCCTGAAACCCTAGTAATTTTGATGCCTATAAAAACCTTATAAGAAAATTAAACTTGTTACAAGAATAAAATTTCTCATAAAGTGCACCTTATAAAAACCTTATTAGATACTGAAATTTTTTTAAAAAATGGGTCGAAAAAGTTTTTTTGTTTTTTTTCTTATAAGATTCGATCAAATACATTTTTATAAGATATTTCATTTTCTCATAAGGATTTTAAAAGGTTCAAAATCACTAGGGAATCCTTTAAAAATACGATATGTACTATAAATACTTGAAATATATTATGTTTTTGTTAAATTTATCTAAGTAATTAAGATATTACAAACTTTATATTTGTGACGGGACAGTTTTTCTTGCCTGCGGAATATTGTTCGAAGATATTTGGAATTCTAATAAAGCATAATAATCGACGTCGATTTTCATAATGTAACTTCGAATAGTATTTCGCAAGCATTTCCATTTTTTTAATTACAACACCATTTTGGCAAGAAAGGAATATCATAATGTCGCCATACCCCGAGCGTAAGAAAATCACTCCGGATGTAATAAACTCAACGATAAGAAGAAGAATTTTTCTGTTATTTCGCAGGATTTAATGAGTAAAATATCATTCTAAAATAAACCGTGATTGGGCAAGAACATCGTATAATTTTCCTTGCCACCAATCAAATCTTGCCAAAGACGACTCCTCCTTTTTTCCAAATCCTATAAAACCTCGGCGACGCGTTTGCACCTTTTTCTTCTTTTCTCTTCTCGGCATTTGTAAGTACGGTTTATTTTGATTCATATTGGTTGCGTATGTTTTTGATTTCGTTGGCTTGTTGTAAATTTCTTTTGATTTCATCGACGTTGTTCATTGGTTTGTTGTAATTAATTTTTTTCTTTTGACTTCATTGATTTTTTTCCTGCCATACTTCCTTGTGTTAGCATAAATAAATATTAATCATTATTATTTGAATTCTATTGTTATCAATTCAAGAAAACCTGCACCCAAACCAGTTGCCGGTTCCTTGCTTTACGGCTAAAACCGGAAAAATCTACCCAGGGTCACGGATTCCATCTCCGTGGTCCTTTGTGACGACCTAGTTTATTTATTTAAGCTAGGACGTGACACATTCAAGAAAATCACATCCTAATAATCTTATAAAAAAATCTTAAAAAAAAAAAAACAAGAAAATTGTAGAAAAATTTGTACGTACTAAAATATAAAAAAAATATGAAAACACTCTAAATATGTAGAATACTCTAAATATATGAAAATTAACAATCTTGAACATCGAAATCTGGAAATTCTTTATAATGATTTGCAAGAATAGTTGAAAATTCTTCAAATTGTATAAATACTGACAAAAGACATTTACCTAACATTCTGAACGTTTAAGAAATGAACGAAAACGAAAAAACAAATTTATTTTCTATTTCCATTCAAGATTAAAGTGGAATATATATTGTAATATTTTACCATTGGATAATATTTCGTTAATCACAATTAAGTATTATTCATTGCTTAAAGTGTAAAAGGTATTTAAAACAATTTTTTGTACTCATTTATTTTCAAAACGATTGGGAGTTCAGACACATAAAAATACCATAAATATCAAAAAGAACTATAAATACATAATCTACACAAATAGAAGAAATTTAATAAACATCGAATCCAAAGCCTGAATTTCTAGAAATGTAAATCATAGCCGTCCATAAAAATACAACAAAATGATCAAGATACTAGAAAATCTTAATTTTTATTTTTTTATACTAGGATTTTTAAAATCCTAGTATAAACGATTGTTTCAAAAATCTATGTAATTACTGGAAATGCTGTAAATGTTCAACACTATAGAATCAAATCCTAGATATCCATATAAAATCTACAAAATCCTTCAAAGTGTATTAATCATTACTTATACTTTCGAGGAAATTTCAGAGACAAAGAAATTCGTCATATATGTAAATAAATAACTTTCTAATACGTAAAACATAACCTAATAATAATTCCACGTTCGTTTTCTGTTTTGCGCATTATAAAGAAAACGTTTCTGCCATGCAAATTCACCGTTACCAAAAATATTTCATTGATCCAACATTGTTCCCAAAACTTTCGCAACGTGTGAACATTCTCTCCCGCCTATCACACGAGTACACAACAAATTTCAACAGCCTCTACATACTTTTCAAAACGATCTCAACGAAAAGCTCAATCTTGCAAGTTCAGAAATATTCCACCGCGTTTTACAAAACACTCATCAACTGAATTTCGATTACAATTTCTTGAAAATCCATCTTCCCTGTTGTAACTTTGCTCAACAGCGAAATTCAGATCACCTCCAGATCAACTCCAGAAGCTATCGAATTTCGAAACAGTTCAACAAATTCAGAATCGCTTTCCAAACCCCCGAAATTTCGCGAATTTCGTGAAATTGCAAATGTTCGTGCAAGCTTTTACGGTCGATCTCCAGAGAGCGAAGACTATTCCGGACATTTGACTACAGTAATGGAATGGCCTTTCTGTGCAAGTTTATACACGGTAGACGTACGCTTTTACGGCGTTGGGCGGAATAAACTGAAATGTAGGAACAATATGCGCATAATTTATAAACTTCAATCAGTCTACGGATACGCAGGCATCATATTCCCGCGAAACGCTCTTGCGCTAATGCTGTTTCGCGACGGCGAAATGCAGTATTAACGTGTTAAACGCAATGGTTCGTTACTGTCGTTACGTGTAATGAGATGGAATACATTGTCGAGTGTGCGAAAGCTATTGTTTTTGGTTAAAGCAAATGTTGCGGTACCAACGAGTTCCATTATGTCTACATTGGATTTGTACGAAAATTTACAAATCGAAAATTCCTACTTACTTGCTACACAAAACGAATTTTGTTACGTATATTTGTGAAGAACATTTGATTTGCTACAACAACCTCATTTATCTCGAGATCTTGTAGGATCTGTCAATATACTTCACTCATAATCATTATCTAAAACAATCCGAGATTAAATAATTCTCTTCCAACAAACTTCACCGTCTTCATATCAAAGCATTTTTTTATTTTGAATCATCAAAGTGAAAAAGAGGTCGTTGAAAACATTAAACTCGAGCGTTCTTTTGCAGTTGTGAGAAGCTGTCAGAGTGAGGGAGAAAAATTCGGAATTTTAATATTCTTCAAGGAGGAATATTCTTCAACAAATATTTCGATTGTGAGCCGCAGCTGCCGTAGAAACAACATAAAGTTCTGTGTCAATCCAGCGCCAGGCGTTTTTCTATCTACGGTAATATGTTGGTATTGTTCCTTTTGAAGTGCAAAACAACGATGACAGATGTTACCGAATTGTTTGAAAGTCGTTTTATCATCGAGCTTTTCAATTTTTAAGGAGCATCGGGGACGATGGCTACGGCTTAAAATGGCTGGCATCTAGTTTATTCATAGTAAACTGCTCTGATTTTGCAACGGAGAGCAATGCTTTGGGGATGCTCATAAATAACCAGATGCTGTGGAAAGAAAAGTGGAGTTAGAGTAAAATAAAAAATTAATGTCATAATTTTTTTACAGACGATTCTTTTGTTGAATGTGATGAAAACGGAACCGATAATCAAACTATACTATTGTTTCGTGAAAAAGGTACATTGAATAAAAATAAATAATATAGAGTTGTATCAATATTTCATTGACGTAATGAATCTTTCATAAAGATATTCTCATAATTTCTTCAGTTAATATTATAAATTCAATTTACAAAAACTTTTGTGTAATAATTAGTAGAAAATCTATGAAATAATAGTAATCTGTGAAAAACTACTTTTTAAACGACGAATTATACTTCGAATCTATGAAACTTGAGATTTTAGAGCATTAAATCCTAGAAATCTGAATTAAGCTCTGCGAAACATTACAAATTTTGAGACATACTAAAAAATCTTACCAAATGCAACATATAAATAAAAATTCAATAAATCGAAAATATACTTATGAGTAATGATTTAAATTCTTCAAAATTTCATGGAAATTCAAAAAATTAATACAACTTTTACTCCCGGAGCATTGAATTTCATTTAAATATACCAAAAATCTATGAAAAAGCTAAAAATTTTGAAAACTTCTGGGAAATCTTAGTAAATTTAAGTAAATAAAAAATACTAAAAACACAAAGATTACATTGAATATGTGATTTTGCATGCTGCTTGAATTTTTTTTTAATCTTCACAAAACTCGAAAATCGAACAAAACCTGATGTCTAAAACATCAAATTCTGGGAATCAGTGTTTAAATCTATAAAAATGCAAGAAAATCTTTAGGGACCAACAAATTATTTTAAAATACGTGGAAATACTAGAGAAAATATTCATAAAATACTTAAAAAACTAAAAATCTATTATCTAATGTGATTTATACATTAAGCAATTTGAATAATTGTACTATTCCAAATATTCGATTCAAGGAAACCGCATCCTCGAAAGCTTAAAAGGTATATTCAAAAACTAGAAGATAGTGCATTTTATGATTACTAAAAAATACCGAGTAAGTATAAAAATATTTAAAAAATATGAAATAATAAGAATTTCTAAAACTTAACTATTTCAAGCATCAAAATCTGTAATATCTCATCAGCGATTCACAGTTCACAAGAATATTGAAAAATCATTCATATCGTCAAAATACTTGAAAGATACAAACAATATTACAAGAACTATAAATCTAAAAAGAAACTATGTCCTCAAATATCCATCCAAATACAAAGAATTTTTTTTCCAAATCGTAAGTAAAAATTTCTAGAAATATTAGTCACAGATATCCATAAGACACCATAAAATAGTCACAGATATCCATAAAACACCATTATATTCTAAAAAATTTTTTGAATACTAAGTTATACGAAAAATTTTAAACAATTCACAAACCCAATAATAAATAATTACAAAAAAAATCGATAAAATAACTACGAGTCTTTACATTTTTGAATCCTATTGAATCAAACTCTAGATATCTATATCAAAATCCATAAAAATATACTGAGAAGAAAATTTTTTGATTACAATTGATCCAAACGAATTTTCGTGAGAATAGGCATCATTGAAAATTTTAGTTGCGTTTATTGAATTTTCAGTCATACTGATAGAATTTTCAGTAAAATATCTCAGTTGCGCCATTTCCAGCTTTTCTTTCAGTAAGAATGATTGAATTTTCCAGTGGCAGCAAACGAAAATTTGCGTAACGTCAACTTTTTTGTCTCCTAATTGAAAAAATACAGTCGAAGCAACTAAATCGTTTTTTTTTTTTCTGTCTACGAGGAAATTCTTCTAATTATATGAATTTGATATTGTTTCGTGAAAAAGGTGTTGGTTGGTAAAAAATTTGGCAACCAAGAGTGGGCTCTTAATTTTCATCAACCTTATCAATTTAAGTATAAAAGTCAGGGTGTTAAAAAATATAACCTTTTATTTTCCGTAGCCCTCGAACTTTTCATTAGAATCTGTGTTACACAGATGTGGATATTTTAATTTCGATAAATTCGAAGATCTACATTTCAAAGTTCAAAAAAAAGAATTCGAACATTATAAGTTTTGAATAAATTTCAAAGTAAAACAGTGTATTTTGACACGTTAAGCTGTATTTGTAAATTGGAATTTATAAAAAAATCAACAAATATCATTTGTTTTCACAACACTTACGATTTCAAAATTTGTAAATAAATTGTGAATTAGAAATGTATCAAATCTAATTTGTCAATTTTAAAACTACGAAGTTCGTACTATATACGACTAAAAGTTAATAGTACATTAAAAAATTTTTCCGGGTTCTAGTAACTCCATAAAAAATTCGTTCCGAAAAATGGGTGGGAACCAATTTCACCTAAAGGCTGTTACGAGATATTAGGTAGTGATAGGAGAAGCTCGATGAGGGGGGGGGGGAGTTAAATCCCTCGAAACCTTAATTAAAGCTCCGATGTATAAAATCTGTGCCCATAAAATTTGTGACATTTTTACGCGCGAAAAAAATGAGGGTAATTTCGGTGGTACGAAGTTAATGGGTAATCAATAAGTCAGTAGAATTAGTACGAGTGGTTTAATAGCCAGGTGGTACCAAATGCGACGCCGTTAGCCAGGCTGTATTGACATTATCGAGCGGCACAAAGAGCGAGTAATTGCCCGAGTTAATTTCGGCTTGTGCCGTTTGCCACGGAACCCACAAGTCACTATCCTTACATCGTCAAGCATAATCGCCCTTCGGCGCAAGCTCTTATCAAGTCGAACCGAATTGAGTATCTCTCGCATTGCAGTCAAACTACATACTCTGAATGGCGAAACCCCACGCCTTTCAAGGCTGGCTTCGGTTAACAAATCAACTGAAATCGAATTACCCAAGGAATATGTTAGAGCTGAGTATACAAGTTGAAAGTTTTTGAAATTATTCATGCTAAAAAATCTACAGGCAGTCCAATAGTTGAACAAGAGTTCAGGAATTTTCAATTGAATTCGAAGAACGTACAATACTACAATATTAAAAAACTGTGTAATTCTATCTGATGATCGTGACAATTTGGTTTACTGCTAATGATTGTTAGTCTTTTGATTTTATTCCAATTTGTACTTATATCACAAAACAAATTAATTCCATGACATGAAAATGCAATGTTCTGCAACGTTGCATTTTATAAATTTTCAAAGCAAATGAGCAAGTTGTCAAAAACACAATATCGAAGGTATCGCCTCTCATTTATTTTCAATTATCTTGTTATTCCACCGTGCAAACGTAGGTAATATGGATTTTAACAAGAGAAATTAATTTCATTCGTTTACAAATATCAAATTTCATAAATGCTGTAATTAACGATTGCCAGATTGCCGAATCTTGATTATGAAATATTCTTTGTACCCGAACTTCACAATCACGATCTGTGATGAAATTTATCGATTCTTCTAGTTCATTCAATATTTTACCCATTTCGGCTAATTCCACAAACTACCCTAATCTCGAAAACTGAATAAACACAATCCTCCCATTTCACTGAATTTCGCATGCTCATAAACAACAACAAACATACGAGAACGCATGTCATCCACAGTAAAAAAACCAAGTTTCGGTGAGCTTATAGCGATGAATAAACAAGGCAGTGGCATTACTCAATCGCCTGACAGAGGATATACGCCCGGGAAACTTGCCTAAACCCTACACCCCGGCCAAGCTCCCGTAAACATTTACTTGGCCAACGTTGCTTCCCTACAAAACTGTTCGAACCACTACACAGAGTTTTGCACGAAAATAGTTGCACCCCGAAACGACTAAGTTCACGAATTTTCAAGTGTGTACACGATCGTGGCGTTGCCAGAAGAAGCGTGAAATAGGATAGCGAAGTTTGTTTATTGTTCGTAACTGATACGATAAAGTGTGAAAATTTACACCACGAATGCTGCGAGAAAGATCGATATCTCGATAATTGACAGCGTTCCAATGAAACAAGTATACATACTATCATCAGTTACTAGAAATGACCCTGGAAATATGTACTGACATTAAAGGTTCTGCAAAAAATCAAGGTCTCTTTTTACTGTCAGACTCATTATCATTCAACAAGAGAACCTAGCCTCAAAGAATACAAAGGGAACACGAAACATCCTAATAAGCACACCTTTGTATCAGTTTCGACCAGAAGGAAAATCCCGCTCAAGGCGGATAATGCACGAGAGCTCGTTGGCGTGTTCTTTTTTCGAAATTGGAGCGGATCCAGGGAATTGTAAACTTTACGAATACTCGAGCACCATGCACACAGATGCGAGATCTTAACTACTGTCTCGGGCTTCGATGCAACGCGCACAATAATATCCCGCACAGGAAGCATTATTTGCGAGCTCAAATAATCCCGATCCGATGTACGTAACATTCTCGCGGCCGCGGGAGCAATTGATATATGATGCTGCCACACAATGGCTACATAATAAGTCGGCGCAACTAATGCATAAGGAGGCATAAAATGAGGATGAACGATGAATGTTACTTGGCAGTCTACCAATAACGATGAAAAGTTGTAAGAAGAACTGTTGGCGTTGCTTAATTTTGCGAGACAATTAGGTAATTGGGCAGATATTCTTATTGTGACAGTTGAAACTGATACTGGAAAAACAGGCTACCATTTTTTAAGAGGGCCTAAGTCACCTTTTTATCGCTTCGTCTAGCAACTTATTGGAAAGTTATTATTATTCAGTGTTTCAAGCAGCAGTTACAAAACTGATATCGCCTGCATCTGGCGTAATATTTACATTCGAGTTACAGAGATAATTAGTTTATATATAATCATAATACAAAATAGAGATAAAAGTATGTTGTCAAAGCCCGTTACATATATAGTCTATTGAGTAGCACTGAAGTGCTGTTGATCATAAGCCTTCTTAAACGTTGCCACAGTGGGATAGATCCTGAATGTAGGTGGATAAAAATCTAAAAATCGAAGATGCTGAATTCATCTAGATTTCGCTTATATGAATTCCCAGAAACCTGTTTAATAATTTTCAGCCCCCTATTATTTTTCATTATATAATCTGTTGTTTTGGAAATTTTGTATACATAGTAGCGCTTGACATAATTATCAAAGAGATAGTTGGGCGTTCAAATGAAAAGGTAAATAAAAACGGGTAATAAACCTTTTTTTACGTTTATTTGTTATGAAAATGAAGTTTTGTGTTAATGTTGGAAAACCATTTTGGTTTCGATGCACTTATTGAATTTGAAAACTATATAACGTTCGTTTGGTGAGTAAAAGTTATACGATTTTTGACACTTTATTCCACAGAGCTGGAGCTTGGACCTACAAAACCTTTTTATATTTTTAATGTCACAGTGTTAATGAACATATATGCAGAATTTGAAAGTTTACTTTCATTTACTCTTAGCATTTTGAAAATGTTAAGTGCTGATGCTAGCGCGCGCTCTGTAGAATAATTGTCAGTCATGCCACCACGTTTAATCGTGTTTTCTGTATTTTGAAAAATAGATTATATAGTTATTTCATTAGCTATACACAATGCATTATTTCTACTATAAAATTACATGAAAATTATTATATGTATGAATTGCGTTGCTATCTCAATTCCATTTACTTCTTATAAATAGTTAGCTTCCTACTGAGTGTAAAAAATGTTCAAAAAGTTTATTACAAATTCGTTTTTCTCATTAACTTTGAAATTGTTTTTATCCTTGTTTTCTAACTTTTTCTTCCAATAAACTACATGAGTTCAAAAATAATCAAAAATCATGAATCTTTTCAAGTAACCTTGAACAATCATCACAATAACTTCTGCCACTCAAAAAATTAGAATGAACTACGTTAAATGATGAATTTCGAATTGCGTTTTTACTATTTTTCAAAAAGTAATAGCTGAAAAACTTTTTTAAGAATAGAAAAGATTCTATTCTATTCTACATGAAGATAACAGTATGGTATTAGGACATTATGAACTGTAGCGATACCGATGATGAACGTATAACTTCTTGTGGTAAAGAGTTCCATAAAGCCACCACGTAATAGGACAGTAAGTGTTGTCGTTGCATTTGGTGATGTGTCGTTGTTCTTAGCTTCAAGGAGTGGCCTCACAAGTTGTAGGTCTCGACAAACGTTAATATTATGAGCGCTTCTACATTGTAATGTCCTGACAGGCATTTCAATGTCTCGATGCAGTCCCCTTGTTTACGTCAGTCAATGAGCGTTGAGAGACTAAGATGTTGTAATCTCTCTATTTATGTAATGCGAAAATGGTGACCAACAAAAATTAGCATACCCCACTATCGGCTGAATATAAGAGATGTATACTTGTCGTAACATGTCTACTGACAGAGTTGAGAAAGCTTTGCGAATTTGGAATATCATTGAGTTAGCCTTCTTTACCATATGACTGATATGGGTTCCTCGCTTTAAATGATAAACATTTATGAACAGCAATAACTGGCGTTGCCTGTAAATAATATTGTATATCACATATAAAAACTTTCCACGCTGAAAAACACTGGCCTGTAACAGTCGATAGAAGTATGTTTACCGCGGAAAATGGCGCGCAATAAAAATAACTCATCTCCTACGGGGAAAGTTCAAAGTAAGGCAGAAGTCGCATAAAAATAATATGAAACTTTGGAGTACACTCGGGAACGAGGTACTGAAAATGTGAATTGGATACGTGACGCATCTGATGTGTAAAAATTACGATAATGCTTCATCGTAAAACAGAATTCATATCAAAAATTGTACGGAAAATATTGTTCCGTAGAAACAACAAAGTTGTCATCGAATTTTCTTTTAAGAAAAGTCATTTACAGAATATTATGAGGAAAATTGGACTTGTTACCAGGGTTTGGAAAGTTACTCGGAAAAGTGGAAAGCATAACGTTATAGTTACATATCATGTGAAAAAAGTAATCCATGACATTATCGTTACTTGAAAAGAAATAGTTACTCGTTAGAGTAACTGTTCGAAAAATTAATGATCCGTTAATTTTATGTTACTTGATGGATAAATTGAATGAATGTAAAGAAAAAAAACATCGAAAAGCTAAGGATGGCAAAACAATATCAACTTATTCTCCCAAATAAATATAACAGTAATTTCCACAACCTGAAAAATCTTCGAAATCCAACTAAAATCCTTCCCTCCATCCCAGAAAATTTCCAAGGCACGTAACGAATCGCGGATAAAAACACGGAAAAAGCAGAGCCCGCATACAGAATTAATAACCACAGCCGTGGAGCTTTTTCTCCCCAAACAAACAGGACCTTTATTAACGCTGTAAATGGCCTCATGGGAAAAATTCAAGCACGAACGATTCCCGCATAATGCGCCGACTCTTCTCGCTTAGTTTTCACGCTCGAGATTCTATTAAGATCCGGAGGGTGGTTTGTTCGATCGAAAAAAAAGAGGGGGGGGGGAAATATATAAACATTATAAATAGCGCTCACTGCCGGTGGTCGTCCTGTGGAGCGGCGCCGCAGGCGCAGGCGGTACCGAGCCCGCTATGCTGTACAGAGTCTGTCCGCTGCCGTATTTCATGGCGCTGCAGTGACAAGGGGTCGTCGGCGTGGTGAGACCCTCGCTACCCCTGGCGATCACTGAGATCTCGTCGAGCTCGTGACCGCTATCGTAATGGCACAACCTAACGATGAAACACACAAAAATTTTTCCAGATAACTATCAAATACGAGCAGAGATGCTGGGATGTCATGATAGGATATTATATGGCCACCATTACTCTTCACACGAGATAAATGTTCCTTGGACTCATAAGATATATACGCATACTGAGTGAAACGTCTGTTTACAGTACTATGAATTCTGGTTATTATAACAGAAATATTCTTAGTTTGATGCTTATTGATTTCTTCATTATTTCTTGTGGGGCCAACAGGAATGCGTTTTTGATATCATAACATGAGAGCGTGCCACCTCATATATTTAAAATAATTTAGACGGAGAATTTTTTGCTACGTAAATTTATTCAATTGTTCACGTATAACGTCGGAACTGCTTCATTATGTTATTCAATCATCATTGGCATCGATGATGGCCTCACGGAGAAAAATCGAGAATAAATCTCACCAAAAACACACGAAAAATTACCAAACTGCTGAGAAACGCAGGATAAATTCCAATTGTTTGAGACAGAATGCTTAACGTTCGGTAAAAATGAACTGCCAGAGTGATAAAAATTACCAAACGTTCGGAAAAAATTACATGCTTCGAAACCTGATTCGTCCGATTCTTTGAATACTGTTTACTTCAAAATAAAAGAAGAATTTTTCGTTCTCGAAGGATTTTAAATGATGTGGTTTTGTATTTTAAATAATAAAACTCCATTATGCAAATCTTTAGTGATTTAGAACCTGTAAAATCTTATCAGAATAAAAAATTTTATTTTTATAAACATTCATTTCTGTAGAAATGGTAGAAATTTGATGCTAGAATGAAAAGAGATACTTCGGTGTTGATCCTTCCCGAGTCAAAAAGAAAAAACCTGAATGTATCCTCCAAATCCTCTTTTCTATTGTTTTCGGGGTCAAATTATCCTTTTTAAGGCCTCCAAATCCTTTTTTTGGGAATAATCGACTTCTCTAAATTTTGGGATAGCCTCAAACAATCCTCCAAATACTCTAAAGTCGAAAGGTAACGTCCTCAATCTATCCTACAAAACCTTTTTTCTATTTTTTCTCGAATTATACTCCTCGCTGGAGACTCCAAATCCTCTTTGACTGTTTGCATGCCCAAGCATTAATGAAAAAACCTGAATTACTCCTCCAAATTCTCCTTTCTATTATTCTTGGATTTTAATTACCCTTCTTTTGTGTCTCGAAATCTTTTTTTTTCGTGGCAAAGTATGTACAACACAGTAGCGTTGCACTTGCGTTGCACATTTTGAATTATTATTTAAACCATCCGACAAAACTTACTTGTACAACAATGCAATAAATCATAAATAGGAAGCTCTTTTAATAGACAGCAGAAGGGAAAACTTTTTAAAAAAAGTTGCACGTAGAGAAATAGCGAAAAGAAATGTATGCTCATTTTATTTCACTTTTACTTTTTATCGAACTATAACGTATTATGTGCAAATAAAAGAAAAAAATATTCATGCTTATGTGAAAATGTTTATTTATGAACATGCACTAAGAAAGAAGTTCGTGTTATTTCGAGAAAAACAAATAAAACTAAGTTGACTATTTTTTTAACTTTTTTCTGTCGAAATCAAGAGCCTGCCAATAAATATTTCTTCTTTTGTTTTGAATGTGAAAAATACAGACAAACTACTGAGAAAGGTCTTCTGTCTAATTTTTCCTATCAAATAAATGATTCTAACGGAGTTTTGGTCATTACTCAATCAAAAATACCACAAGCTAAAAATTTCTATAGGTTTCAAGAAGGGGCGCACAATAAACACTAAAATTGAACGAAATACATCAACGAAAGTACATTAGTTGCAGGAAGTAAAGAAGGTATTTCATTTGAGTTTTATTGAAAATAGAATGATTATTAATAAATCAAAAATCTTCAAAATGCTCCGTCCAAACAGCATTATTCAATTCAAAGTCAAAAAATGATCACTCTGAGCCAATTCTTGTGTCAACGAATTTTATTAACTGAAGGTAAAAACGATCAATATTTCGACCTTACATCAGGTCCTCTTCAGGATCCTTTAAAAAAGAAAAACCCATAAAAATTTGATTGTATTGTTGATTAATTTTGATCATAAATCCAAGCAACTACTAATTTCTATGAGTTTTTATGACTAATGCACATTGAATACTTTGAAAAAAATAAATAACGTGTGTAACGCAAGTGCAACACTATTGCAACGATATATAGTTTCACTTATGTTGCCCAAAATTTTCCAGGGTTAAGAAAAAGTCGACTGTTTGAAATTTTGGGCTAGCCTCAAATAATACTCTAAAGTCGAGAGATATCGTCCACAATCTATCATCTGCAACCTTATTCTTTACCAAATTATACTCCTCAATTGATACGCTGAAAGCAAAAGCGATCTAACGCCTATTTAAAATACATTGGCGCTAGCTCGCTTTTGCTTTCAGCGTATCAATTGAGACTCCATATCCTTTTTTATTTGCACTATTCGCAGCTAGCCTGAATCGATACTCAAAATCCTCTGTAAAGCTAGGCCACAAAACAAAGAACAATTATTATACATAATAACACACATCTAGCATCGTAGCTCAACGGTCAAGGTACTGGACTTTGGAGTAAAAGTCGTGGGTTCGAATCCCGCCGTAGGCGAAGTGGGTAGATTCCAAAAAGGGAAATATGTTCACAGTAAATTGACATCGTTTATAGTCGCACTATAGGGTTCGCGAAACATTGTTAATGTATGGTTAAGAAAGGGGGGTTATACTCATAGGCCCAGAAGGGTATTTTCGGTAATTGCTGTTTTAATTTTTTTTTTTTTATTTTTAACATATGAAAAATAACTTTGAGCAATGTTGGAGGGTTAAGGATCTGGAGGATAGATTGAAGTGCGAGGATTTGGAGCAGTATAGGAGGTTTAACGATTTGGAGAACTGGTAGAGTAGTGAGGATTTGGAGTATTATTGAAGGATTATTTGGAGGATTCCATCCTCCAATTTTCTAAAACCGGCAGTAATCAGGAGTTGGAGGACAGAAAGAGGATAAAAATAGCTAATGAGTTTTTAGAAATACAGAAATACTGTCCTCCAAATCCTCCAAACAGTCCTTCTTTTACAATTTTGAAGGATGCTCCAAATCCTCAAAATTATCCTCATATTTTCCACTGAAAATTTCGACTCGGGTTCATTGGCTTAAACCATATAATACATGGACTGCTATTAGGCATAAATCACCCGGTCACACATAGAGCGGTAAATGTGATGTCACGGACGACGAGTACAGCCGAACGCGTTCAATCTTTCACGAACGCTTGTAAATAAAAAAAAAAAACATCAGTTGCAATCAGTTGTAAACAGTGTGTTGTAAAGCATTACAAAGTATTAAAAAGTATGGCCAAAAAAGTGCCAATAATCATTATTGCCTCGTATGTAGGCAAATTAAAAACGATCGGGTAAATGGTTGGTCGAATGTTAATTCTTAACAATTAGAATGCGCCATGAAGAAGAAAAAAATTCAAAGATAGAAAGCTATGTAAGGCATTTTCATCAAAAAAGTGTTATTTTTCGCCATCAATAAATTGCACTCGTCATGAACCCACAATGTCATCAATTCTTGAAATCCCAAAATTTAAAGTAATTTGTTTATTGTATAATACTGACAGCGAAATTCTCTATAGAAAAAAATATTCTTATCTTGATGTAAACTTTTTGATCTTTAGTATTTTTTCTTGTTTATTTTAATATGAGAATCAAAACTTAAGTGAGATTTTGATAATTTTTCATCTTATTTCTTGAATTCTTTCAAACAGTATTTCAATTTTTTGATTTCCCAGATACTACTCAAAACGTTAAATATATCTTATTTATATTTTGGAGATGAAAGGTCGAAGAAATGATAATTTTTCTAAGACTGAAGCTATTTACAAAATTATTGTCTGTGCTTTTTTACCAGTTTTTGGTAAAAAAGTTTATACTTTCGCAATTTTTCGCTTTAACCGAAGTACTCTCTATAGTAGAGATTTTTTTTAAACCCTAAAAGTTTTTGTTTCCTACTTTCAATGTTTTTTGGCAAATAAGTTCTGATATTAGCGAAAACGTTAATGAATGGCATATATTCACTTCTGAAAATTGTTACAAATCATTTTTTCTTATATTACATCAATCTTCGTAAAAAAGTTGAAGCTATTTATTCTATATTTTAAAATCATTTTGCAAGTTGTTCTAAACTTTCCCGAATTCTTGCAATCATTTTCTATCGTACAATCGTGCAGTATAAAACAAGTTAAAAAAATAAAAATTACTTTTGAGATATGATAAAATGTATGAATCATATCCAACTTCATGTATATATTCGTTTTTTCCAGACGTGTTTTTATACCTTAATAATATCAATTGTAATACTGATATTCTCAATTAATGAACCTCTAATGCCAATGTAAAAAAAAATATTACAACTTTCAATACATTGTCCAAACTGTATTTTTTTCAATCATGTTGCACCTGAATTCTATCCAATAACTTTCGTAGTATTTTACGCTTTTGTAACATCAAACAATGTAAAATTCTGCTTCAACATGAGCTTTGAAAAGAATCGTGTAACTTCGAATTTCCTCTAGGGCAACAAAAACTTCGATGTGCTCGAGAATAACGAGGAAAAAGTAATGAATACGTCCATCAAAAGTTGGCACAAAAAAGTGCTCACATTTTTTGCTTCACTTGTATAAATACACAAAGTCTGGAAACACAATTACCAAATGTTAACCCAAGAACGGACAAATGGCGACGCAAGCAGTGCCAATATTTGCAGTATCATTCACCAGAAAACGTTTCTGCAAACACCGAAGAACGTAGACTCGGGTCACAGTTGATATTACAATAAAACAGCCGCAGAATCAAAGTAATAACATCGAGAGTTTGCAGTGAACTGTGTTCAAACTTTGTTTTGTTGCCTCCCACGATTGGGTATGTTTATTAAGGTTCGTTTTCGTCGACTCCAAAGACTCTTGGGAACAAAATTACAGTATATCATAGAAGGTTATACACTAAGTAATTTGCAAAAATGATTTTTAAGAAGTTCCAAACATGTAAAAATAGGATTTGAACGAGAAAATTGTTTATAGTACCTCGTGCAGTCAGGCAAATTAATAATTCCTGTTAAATTCATAGAATGATTAATTTTAAAAAATAAAAATGCAGAATCCAATTTTACAGTAGGGATGGGCGGTAGGTAACGATACATCGGAATATCAATATTTTTCTCGATATATCAGACTTTTCATACTGATATATTCATCGACAAATATTTATCATATGAATATTCTCGTTTCAATATTTAAAGATATCGCAATCTTTTTGTATTACAAAATTTTGAGACAGAAATTTTTATTTTAACGTTTTTTACTCATTTAGCATTAAGGTCAGTAATTTCTTCTAATACCAATTTCATTTATCTTTTTAAATATTTTTACCTCACAAGTTTTTACCAAGTCACAAGTATTCGAAATACGTTCCCTGGTAACTTGGGTTCTTATAAAGTTTCTATAAAACTCCTAATAAAATGTCAGTATTATTTACGAAATTTCGCTTTTTTATAAAGTTACTTTTATGAAAAGAGCAATGTTTTGTAAAGTTTTTATCAGTTTTTATAAAAACCTCGTAGAATCTTTATGAAATAACAGAGTATTTTAGATTTTAAAATCCACTTTTGAAAAATGCTGTCATTTTATACAAATTTTATAAAGGTTCTATAAAGTGACAGTATAAAAGCTGATGATAACTGTGTAAAACATGGCTCTTTTTATAAAGTTATTATACAAAAAAAGCAGAATTTTATAAAATAACCAGAGATTTTACAAAGGATTTTATAAAAATTTGATAAAAACCTAAGTTACTAGTGTTGAGATACTTGATACTTTAAAAAAAGCATTCTTACAAATTTCTTCTTATTATACTCTTAAACTTAAATTTTACAGAGAATCTACGAAAATTTTGCAATAATTTACAAAAAAACTATAAAATACAAGGAATCTGTGTAATAACTGTTCTGTAAACGATTTAAACAAAAAAATTTTAACTCGAACTCTCGGTGCTAGAAAATGAAATTCGAAAAATTTGTGTAGAAATCTGTAAAAATACTAAAAACCCTAAAAAGTGCTGAAAAATTTTATGAAATTCAATAAAAACGCAAAAATGTAACGATCTGGAAGAATAATTACTAATTATAATTAAATTTTTTCAAAATTTATGAAATTTATAAAAATTACAAAAATGCTAAATCCTTGTGCATTGAAATTTTCAACATCTATTTACAAATCTATAAAAACACTAGAAATATCAATATTTTCTGCGAAATCTTACGAAATTTGCTTGAATTTCATTAGATACTCGTAAAATTTGATTAAATTTCTCAAAAACCTACACAAATTTAGAAAATCAATAAAACTTTGATTCCTAGGGCGTCTAACTCGGAGAATCTGTATATATATGTGTAAATCCACAAAAATACTAATAAGTCCTTAAGATCCTATAAATTTTTCAAAAAAACGCCAGGGTACCAAAAGTACTTAAAATCTATGATATTTTTTGATAAATTTATCGAAATAACTGAAAATTTCAAACTTTGCATTCAAGGAAATCGCATTATAAAAACATGAAAAGGTGTATTGAACAAGCTAAGAAATCATAAAACAATTCAATAATAAATATAAAAAATACAACAATAAATATGCAAGTACTAGAAGTACATGAAATACTAAAAATGTATAAAACTTCATTATCTTAAGGATCAGAACCCATAAAATCTCAACAGCAATCCAGATACATACAAAAAAATCCTTCAAAACGTATAAATACTTAAGAAACAGGAAAAATATTAAAAGAATTCTATAAATATAGAAAAATTCTGTTTTCTATAATAGACGTTCAAACACCAAAAATTCAATAAAATTCGAATTTTGAAGCCCGAATTTCTGAACCTTTCAATTATAGTAGTCCATAATAATAGCGAAAATCGATAAAAGTTATAAAAAATATTAAAATATTCCAGTTTTAACTAAAAAATAGGAACAATTTAAATGATGTTAAAAATACATTTATACATCATTGTCTGAAAAATATACCTGTAAAATTTTGAGGAATCCTTTGAATTTTGAAGTCTATGACATCGAATTCTAAACATCTATGTATAAATATTCAAAAATACCAGCACATCCTTCAAATTTTTGTGAGTAGGTAATAAAAACACGAAATATACAGAAAGTACTTAAAATTAATGAGCAAACTACTTCCTGAAAATTCATCAAAAACTACGCAATATATCTGCAAGCTGATATTTTTTCCAATATATCGATATTGCATATCAAGTGATTCTGATGGTTCCAATGTATCACATAAACCGATATAAATATTTTCCGTTTCGATTTCCATCCCTTCTTTATAGAATAAAAAAAGCAATGCCAGTGAATCTAAGAATAAAACCTTACAGAACAGTGTATTCGGAAATAAAAATCTTCAGAATTCCACACTCTAGAGCATAAAATATTATTTCAAATCCTGCAAAAAAAAATGTATACGCCCTTAAAGTTTGGAACTTTCGACTTTATGATATCTATTCTGTGATCTCCTCTTCTCAAATTAATACCTGCATCCAACACTTATCTGCGTTATAACTTACCTGAAAAGCGAGCAATTTTTCAAGCGAATTTTTCTCACTACTCAAGTGCCTCGCTAAAAGTTATATAGGAGCAGCGAGGAAAGTTTTCCCTACTCGCGAATCTAAAAAAAAAGTATTTTTAGAAAAATTTTCCCGAGAATATTGCAGCCTACGTGCGTTTTTATATTTGGAGGAGTTTTTTACTGTAATTTTTTACTACGATGCAGAACTTCCCATGCGTTTTATTCGATGATAATAAACGCTTTATATTCAAAGGGAGCGATAACCACGTCCTTTTTTTTTATTTTTTTAGTCGCTTTTTTCGTTCGTGTACTTTACAAAGTAAATTTGAAAAAATGTTTAAAATGCGGGAGTTTTACAGGTGAAATGTATGTTATTAATAACGATTCAGAAAGACCGTGTATAACCGTACCGTGTCATTTTTCGCTATGATAAATAAAAGTTAGGTGTTTAATAATTAAGAAAATATATGCGCGGAACTTCGGGAACCTCAATTCTATAACTGATGTAAAATTTTGTAAAACCACTAAAATTTATTAGGTGTACTACTTATCTAATAATATTTTTATCATAGCGGTCTAAAAAACCTACTTTTTTGCCCGCTTCACGGGGAAAAATCGGCTTTTTCTCCCGCTACGATAAAAAAAATCGTTTGCACCATAGAAAATGTTGTATTTTCTGTAATTTATTTATTTTCATTTTTTTTTTTTTGAAAAATTGGCATATTTGAACTTAAAAAAAATGTAGAGGAAATTTCTGAAAAAATGATGACCCAGGCCATCGATAAATGGAGCGTGAAAAAGGTTTTGACTATCAACATCGTTTTTCCAGGTTTTTACCAATATCAATTAAAAAATATGAAATTTGAGACTATGTGTCCGATTTGTAAAAAAAATACACTCGTTTTCTCGGCCTTGGTGAAAGGAATCAGTTTTCCAATATTTTGTGTCAAAACATTGTTTTTTCATTAAAAACGTTAATATTTTCTGAAAAAATCTTGTTTTTTTTCCATCGTTGTAAGTTCTTCGAATGATAATTTGTGTATTAAAACTTAATTAGACAGAAAGAGATTAGTTTTATGAACGTTTTGAAAATTCTTTCGTTAATCAAATCGGACATAAATATCCGATTTTCTTTCAACTTTCAATTTTTCAATAACTACAAAAAACGATGTCGATAGTCGAAACTTTTGTGCAATAAGTCAGTTGTTGAAATCTGATTTTTTCTGAAACTTATACGGCATTTCTCCTTTTTTTTTGTGTGTGATAAAGAATTTTCAAATAAGTTTAAATAGAGTCTCTAGGATAGGAATGTTTGCAATCTGTGTTTCAAAGACAATTTTTCTTTAGAAATAAAAAAATACTTATCTTGAATTTAGAATGCCAAGTACTATAACAATCAATGAAAAATTTCATATCAATAAAAAAATAATCTAAATACTTCAATGCATTATTGATTCATGTAATGTAACACTACTTTAATAAAAGAATTGAACCGTTCGGTAGAACGGTCTTTCAGGCCAGAGACGGACGCAGAATAGTATATTGTGCAGCTAGAAGCAAAAACAGCAGGGGAAAGAGGGAAGGGTCTTTTTTGGCCCACCGGGTTTCCAAGGAGCCAAAAGAGCCCGCCTTTCACCTCGCCGATTGTCATTTGTCGATGGCCCGCGTGTTGGCCTGAAAAACTTCATTTATTTATGTCGAAACGTGTTTTGGAACCCTCCTTTTTAGTGTTTGAGAGACAAAAAAAATTGTTGGAGGGGGTTCCAATCGGAAAATTTTTGATAAAACATGTTTCGGATTTCACAAAACTAATGTGTTAATTGTGTATGACAAAATCGAGTTTTTTCGGTTGTGATTAAATTTTTTATTGAATCGTGTGCTTTTTTGCATTATGTGAGTTTCATTTTCGAAAAATAGACACAAGATTCAAAAGTTGGGTAAAAGTAGCGGTAGTTGTGATCATAATTCATCAAAATAGTATATATATATTCACAAATAAAACTCATTATTCTCGCGACGGAATCTGTACTATTAGGCGTCAAATATTTCACCTGTATAATTAACGAAAAATATCAAATACCTCCAATACATTTCCTAGAGATAATGAATTATAGATGTTCATTTCACAAAATTAACAAATGAGTTCGACAATTCGCAATTTAAAAAAAAAACGAACATAAACATAAGGTAACGATTATTTTATCGCAAACATCAAGTCGATTAAACTGACATCTTACAAAAACCAAATCCTTTTCAAAATTGTTTGAAAAAGCTTCAACACCTAATATTGGTCAGGGGAAAAGTTTTTTTGCATCATCTGAGAAATGATTGGTTTCTTAGAGTACAAAAAAATACATTGAGTGATGGAATAGCTGCATTGTCAGACTTGCCTAACTTGTGATCCTGCAAGTTTATATTCTGTTTTGCCATGAAAGATGACCTTGCGAGACAACTGGCGATTTGAAACATAAAGTCACTTGAGCTTTTCGGTTGCGGCCTAGTTTCAGAGTTTTCATTGAGACAAAATTTGTCTCGCATGCCTCATTTGGATACACTGATAATTAAATATATGAAAGAATTGACTAATGAATCGATGAAAGACCTTCATAAATTTTGCCCAAGATTGCGCACATTACATTTGGCAGGTAAAAAACTCTTCCCTCGTGGTTATTCATCAAATAATGTTATGAAAAATGCAAGTATTTGAAAGTTTTGTGTGTTTCAGACTGCGGACCGGCTGAAGCGTCGGGAGTTATTGCAGCTCTCGAGAATTGCCACAATATCGTAAGATTAACTCTAACCTTTCTCAAGGTAGAGCTGATCCCCCTTTCTAACTTTGCGAAAACAAATTTAAAATATCTCGATATATTTGAAATATGGCCGTCGACCCATGATGACGTCGTGAAACAAAGCATAACATCAGAATTAAGAAAGTCATTGATTTGGTTTTAATATAATGACGAAATCTTGATTTGAAAATGTATTTAGGCTTGTCCATATGAGCAGCTGATTGCAGGTGATGAAATGAAAAATAAACAGATTATTTCAAAAGTAACAAGCAATCATTTTCATACGCACACCATTCTTTAATTAACTAATATTTAATTACAATCAATTGAATTAAATGTCATTTTTATTAAAATCAGTTGAGCTGAATTTAAAACAGCGTGAAATCAAATCAATGAAAAAAACTATTAGTACAATACAAGTATGTACAAAAATGAAGAAACGTAAAATTGAACTTCATGAAATCGAATCAGACTGCAGTTGAACATACAATGTTGAAAACGATAAAAAAAATAATAAAAATGGATAAATATACTGTAAGTTTAAACTCAAATTTATATATTATTAAAATTTGGAGGCACTTGTAGGAATTTGAATAAATATTCTTCCTTTCCACTGGCAATATTGTTTAGAATGAATTATATAATAAACAGTTCCTACCAGTTAACTTTTTGTAATGTCATTTTTATTTTACTCAACGTTTCGGACCCTCAATTTAGGTCCCTCCTTCAGTTACATAGTTCCTGATATTGAATATGCAATGAATACGTGAAAAATTGAATAATTATCGAAGAATGAATGAATACATCGATCATATATAATTTATTATTTCATAACATCTCCTTTATTATCTATCAACTAAATATTTATAATAAGCTAATAATTCCTTCATCATGTTATCCATCAATTACTATATAACTTAAAAAATTTGTTGCTCATTTTTCATATAGTTGAATAATTTCATTGAACTGCCCTTTTTCATTTAAGATTGGATAATAATAAAATTCATTAAAATGAGTATTTTAAAGCGTACACTGATTCTAAATACTTAAATAATCAAACTTATTTTAAGATGAAGAAATTCATATTTTCGAAAAAATTAGGATTTATTGGAGTCTGGAAAAACCTTGAACATCCCGAAATAAGTAAAATTTGTTTTTTGCAAAGACAAACAATATTATCATTAGAAAAATACCAAATTTTGCTGATTCCATGTGTTCGAGTGTCTTTTTTTTATTTGTTAAAATTCTCGTAAAAAAATCGATGCATACTGTGTTTGGTTATTCATCAAAAATTGGCACTCCAAATAACTAGACCATTGATTTCTCTAGCTCGTTGAAAAGGGGACAGAAAATGCTAATAATGACGAAAAATTCGAAAAAATAGATGCATTATTTTTTCACATGTCTAAATGAAATTTGACATTCCAAATAGCCAGACTATTGATTTCTCTAGCTCGTAGGAGACTGTCTATGACAAAAAATTTTTCAAAAATAATACACTCAGAGAAATTTACGTCTACTAAATTTTTTACGTCTCTTTTTGTACGATTTTGAAATTTTTTACATTTCTGAATTTCAAAGACATACAAATTTTGAAATCCAGAGTTGCACATTTTTCATGTTCGTAAATATTGGAGTTCAATTTTTGTGATTTTCTGAGGTTAAAATTAAGTAACTGAGGTTAAAATTTTTTCTACTTATACTTTTTGTAATTATACCAATTTGAGGATTATCTGATATTGAGTAATATGGGTTCCTATAGAGCTCTCTAAAATTCGATACTCTAGTAATCAAACTTTTAAAAAATTTATATATTTTAATTGATTTTTGAGCAAATTTAAACCACGCTGATAAAAAGTACATCATTAATTTATATTATTTTTGTATGGTATATTATTAATCAAATTTTTTAGTATTTGCTGGTATTTTTATATATTTCTAATATTCCTATGGATCGGTCAATAGATTTTTAGAAATTGATGCTCTAGTATTGAAACTATCAACGATTTTGAAAATTTAAATTGATTTTTCGGACGATAGTTTCTTTTACGAAGATTTTCAAAACTTTCATTCCATATTTTTTTAGTATTGCTACAATCAAAAGTATTTTCAATTGTAAAAATTGTATAAATTGAATTGAATGTAATTTTATTGTTTTCTATATGAATTCCTAGAAAAATTTCTATAATTCTATAATATTATAGTACATATTACATTATTAAATATGGTCTAGGGTAGAAAGTTTTATAAATTTCTATGAAAATTATATCTACATAATTTTTATATATTCAAAGATTTCTAGTAAACTAGGAAGCTAATAAACTAGTTAACTGATAAGCAAGTAAAATGGCCAGTCAATAAACTTTTAAGCTAGTAAATTATTAAACTAGAAAAAGAGGAAACTAGCAAACTAGTACGTTAGTCAACTACTAAACTAGTAAACAAGTAAACTAGTAAACTACTGAAATTGCAAAATAGTAAAATAATGAACAAGTGAAAAAGTAAGCTAGCAAACTCGTTAACAAATAAAATAGTTAAATAATAAACTAGTTAACTCGTCGAATTGGTAATAGTAAACTGTTAAACTAGTAACCTAGTAAGCTAGTGAACTAGTAAGCTAGTAAACTAGTTAACTCGTTAACAAGTAAATTAGTAGACTAATAAACTGGTCAACAAATAAACTGGAAAGCTAGTAAACTAGTGAGCTAGTAAACTAGTAAATTAGTAAGCTAGAAAACAAGGGGATTAGTAATCAAGTAAGCTAGTGAACTTGTTAGATAGTAAACTAGTACACGAGTAAATTATTAAGCTAGTAAACTAGTAAGCTAGTAAATTAGTAAACTCATTTTTCACATTTTTCTAGTACAATACACGAAACCCTAGAGAATTTCTGACTATTTTTATAGATTACTTATATTTTTGTACATTTCTACAGATATTTAAAAAACTCAATTCTTTGAAATGCAAATTTCGATCTATTCTCAGTAACTTTAAGAATTAATGATAAAGTCACATTCATAAAGATTTTTCATTTTTTCTATCGTTATACTTTTTTCGTATTTTTGAAATATTTCAAAAATTTTGTTACGTTTTATAGATTTTTTATAGATTTATAGTATGTTTAGAATTCGATGCTCTAGAATCGCAAAATTTATAGATTGTAGAGGCCTTTATCGAGATTTTTCGGATAACAGTTTTTTCATAGAATTCAATTAATTTCATAATTCTTGTATAGTTTGTATGAATCGAAAGATATTTAATACTTTCGTATGGATTTATTATAGATTTCTAAAGTTCGATTATCTAAGATTTTTTGCAACAATTTTTCTGATTCGTATTTTTCACGCAATCCTACGTTTTGATAGTTTTTACTTTTTTTTTAAATATATACTGCTAATATTTTCATGATTTTTTTTATAACTTATATATTTCTTGTTTATTGATGTAACTTTTTTCATTTTTACATGAAATATTGATTGATTTTATCAGAATTTTGGGAGGGGTTTGAACCCCCAAAACCCTCATCTGCCTACGCACCTGATTTAAATCAAAATTTGGTACTTTCAACAGCTAACAAATGTAAACATAATAAAATAATATGATGAAGCTCTAAAAGAGATCGTTTTTAATTATAACAGAAAAATGATTCAAGTTATAATTATTTAAAAATTGAAGACTCACAGTTTTGTAGCGCTTGTGCTGGCGGTGCCGCCTCCATCTCCCCCAGAATCAGGCCTTCCACTTCCGTTGCCACCCCTGCTTGTGTTTCGGCCACGAAGCGACTGCACCAGCCGCTTGGCGCCGGAAGACATCCCACGGAAGTGATCCAGCCTTTCGTCCTTGGATCCACTTCCGGTACTTCCGGTTTCCGAAAAAACCCGATGCCGGTGTCACCGTTCCATTCCGTCAAAATCGTCGAAAACCCGAAATCCCGAAAAAACACGCTCGCGCGCGACACCTTCTACGACCGACCGCAAAATTCCTCGACCCTGGACATTTTTCCCGGCATTTTCATCGTTTCAGGCCATTTTCCAAGAGTTTTCCTGGATGGGTGGCTTATGGAGATGTGCTGATGTGAATGAGTTGGCTGAATTTTACAAATCTGGGAACACAAATTTTTTCTTTTCTTATTAGCTTGAGCTGTTTTTTGGAAAAGCAGGCCATGCACAAATAACAGAACATATAGTACATCAACTTTTGATGAACAATTTGAACGTTCGAAAACAAATTAAGATCAAATTATTTCATTGCTATTGGTCATTTGGGAATTCTGCAGATTCAGCATTCCTATTTGTCAGGCTTTGAACTGAGCAAGTTTCAGGAATTGTAGTCATCTGATGTAACAATTTCCATGCAAGAATTTCAATTCAATAATTTGAAGAGTGCGTGCGAACGCTTGTGGTGTTCAACGAAATATCAGTTTCCCCATTGGTACGTTAATTAATCGAGATGAATATGCTGGAACGTGCACCGCAGTTTGCAATATCACAATTACTCCCAACGTTTCTCGTTCGAGGGTCGAGGTCCTTGAAACTATTCGTTACAAATCTGTGTAACTCGGATGGTAAGCGAACTCTTGGCTCTTGGTGATATCGTCTTTTTTTGCAGGGAATCGTGATTTTGGAAATTGACAGTATGATTTTCATAGTGATTAGACGTAATTTACTGATTGTTATACTTAGAAGCAAAAAAATCAAGAATAAGTAACTGTGATTGAGCACAAGTAGAGCTAATTTTTTCAAAAACCTGCAAATCTCAATACGTCAGGAATACACGAAAAGTATGAAGACAGAATTTTCTTTATATTCGATTTTTTTACCTACAATCTATAAAACTTTATAACCTAGAATATCTCATTCTCAAATTGAAATGAACTGGAAATATCAGTAGATTATTCAAATTTCATGTATATTCAAAAAATATGAAAAATACTGAAACAACTAGGATTGTTTGGGGTCGGACTAGAAATTGACGGAAAAACAGTGTTCTAAAAAATTGTTTGAAATTTCAAGAATTTGTAAAGTTTTAACAGGCAGAATATCCAATTCATTAAATTCACATAGAAATATATGAAAATATTTATAATTCTGATTAAAAATATAGATAATAAAATAATTCAAAATGGAATGAAATGGAATATTTTATCAGTTTCGTTTCCAAGTCATTATATTGTAACATTTCGATACTCAAAATCAACAAATCCCAAGCTAGTATTATTTTTTAGTGATTCAAAATGTAACAAAAATTTTACGACTTTGAAATCTAAATTAATATTCTATACTATAAAATACTATGAAATTTCATAGAAGCTGAAAAGTAGGAAGGAGACTAGAAATATTAGGAATTTCTAGAATACTGTAATATTATGGAGATGATTATTCCAAAATTAAATGGAAACGATAAACATTTATTGAACTGTTAACCCTCTGGCATCTTTTTCTGAAAATCTACAAAAAATTTCCACAAGATACAAGAAAATGAAATAAAATTTATGAATAATGAATTAAAAACTAAACTTAACTCTGAGTTTTGGAAATCTGTGAAATACTTGAAAGATACTGCTTATTTCTGGCAAATTTATTGCAATATAAGAATATATAAAGTTTGTATTATATAGAATTAAATTCTATGAACCTGTAGTGGAATTTTGAGAAATACTATGTAGGTATCTGCAAAGAACCTTAAAAATCCTAGAAAACTTTGATAATACTTAAAAACATGACAAAAAATATAAATACTAGAAAATAACAAATGGAATTTATATTTTGATATCATTTTCTTGAATTACTATAAAATTACTCAAAATCGATAAAACCTTGAATCCCAAAGCATCGAGTTCTAGACATCTACATAAAAATCCATAAAAATGCAAGATAATCTTTCAAATTGTAAAAATACTTAAAAAATACGATAAATACTGAAAGTACACTAGAAATCTGTGGAATACTTGAAATTCATAAATATACTGCTATCTGACAAATTTATTGCAATAAAAAGTACATAGAATTTGTATTCTAGAGAATTAGATTCTATAAATCTATATTGGAATTTCAAGAAATGCTAGGTATCTACAAAGAACCTTAAAAATCCTAATAAATTTTTATTCTACTAAAAAACATGAAAAAATATACATAATAGAAATCAACAAAATAATATAATTTCTATTTTGATATGCTTTTTTTAATAACTATAAAATAACTCAAAATCAATAAAAGCTTGAATCCTGAAGCATCGAATTCTAGATATCTACAAAAAAATCTATATAAATGCGAAATAATCTTTCAAACTGTAAAATCACTTGGAAAATTACAATAAATACTAAAAGTATACTAAATATCTATGAAATACTAGTTATCTTTGAAAATAATGTTTCCTGGACAGTTCTGTTATTGAAAATGTAATAATTTTGTGTACTAGGTTATTGAATTCTCCAAATCTTTGACTTCCTACAAAATGCTGGAAGTACATTCAAAAAACTATCATATAACTCAATTTTTTTTGAATAGTTGTTTGTCGAATTTTTTAAAGATTTAGCACTTCATAAAGATTAGCACTTCATCAAATACTTTAAAAAAAGGGAAGCCAAAGTATGTAATACCAACAACGTACGCAAATATAGTTTTCTCAAAATCTATGGAACCGTGAATCCTAGAGCATCAAATTCTAGAAATCAATGTAGAAAATGCCTATAAATACTGAACAAGCTTTGAAATGGTAAAAACACTGTAAAAATAATTACTGAAAAACAATAGCAATGAGATATTATTTTTATATGAAAAATTAAATATTTCAAAAAGTAAAAACTTGAGCTAGCAAGTCGATTTTTACGATGTTATGATGCTAGAATAAATATTTATTGATACATTGTAATAAATATAAATTGACTCTTTTCTTTCACGTAATCACGTAAAAGCATAAAATTCTAAAAAACGGAATTTCAAAAAAAGATTGATCTATCTATAAAAAAAATCATTACCACGATCCCTCATAAATTTATGCCTATCAAAACATTAAAAAAAAAACACGCATTATTCAATTTCTCGCAGAGTTGCGAATTGCGCAAAAGGAACAACAAAAAACTGAATAAAATACCATTAGCGAAAACTCATCAATCACCTTTTGAAAGAAGAATTTCATTGGGCGCGTTTCCCGCTGATTTATATCAAGAGTTGATTTATGAAGCTTCAAATCCTATTAAGCAATCAAAGTCTCAACAAATGACGACCACTCTGAAAACTTTTTTATGGAAGAAACAATCCCAAATTTTGTTGGCAAGTACTCAGCTGAAATTGATCATTTTCTTTAAAATGTCATAAAATGAGCCTTAGAGTTTCTTTTCAATTAAATTTTATTTTCAGGATAAGAAGTTCGAAAACTTTGTGCAAATACCTCACGTAACGAAAATTTAATTATCAATGAGTGACTTCTCCTCTTTTGTATTATGGACCATTATTTTTAATTCATACAAACATTGAAAACCCTAATTATCCTTTTGTAAATCAATTCTTCTGAAGCATTTCCAGAATGTCCTTTGCTCTTATCGTCAAATTTATAGGGTTTTTTCGTCCGTTAGCAGAATGAAAAATCAATAAAACACGCCATTCAGCAGGGAGAAGGAATGTAGGGCCAAGTTCCCTCATGGTCTAGTAGCGTTTCAACCTAATTTCATTTTTCACAAAGGACTTTCAGCTCTGTTAGTTGAAAAAAAAACTTGTGAATTCATTGCATCGGAAACCACCTCTAAAAAACATAGATCAAAAAACAAAAGTAACATGTCGATTCTGCGCTACAAACGAATTTTTCACATGAACGATTTTTCGCATCATGGGCTTGTGCAATAAAGAGTAAGGAATCATTTCAATCGAGACTTTTTGCTTTTTTCAGTAGATTTTAAAGAATTTTTTCAAACTCAGCAACTTGCAAAAAAGATACATTCAATCACTTTTAGGTTGATTAACAAAGAACTGCGAAAATTTTCATCCCCTCTGCGCTTAAAAAAACGTTTTGCCAACTTTTCTATTATCAAAATACGATTCGTGAGCGCTATATCACCGAACAATGCCCATTATAATCTTGATAAACAGCGGGTATACGTAAGCCTGTATACGCGAAATAAACAGTACCGTTGTTTCCCTGTGTTTGTGACGCTGCTTGCACAAGCTCGGCCAAAGCTATCTATTTGCATTCTGTTAACGTATCCTTTATCATCGCGTCCTTTGTCAACTGGGCGTGAATTATCTAGCGACAATGAATTTAGACGGAAAACGTAAGACGCGCTGGCAACGCCTGAGCGAGTTTCGCTCGTTCTTAGAACAACTTTCAATATGAATAAAATTACATTCAGCAATAATGAGCCCGACAAGACTGAAATAACATGTTTCCATTAAACTTGGTTTGAATATTGAAAGTTGACCCAACGTTTGAGAAACTCTTGGAGCTACCTCGAAACGTAAATGGGATGAGTAATTCCAACTGGCTAATGAGTACTGGTGTAGGCTAAAATGGGCTTATCGAAAATTTGACAAGGTTCTAGTTTTTTTTCTATATACAGGGGCGTAGGCAGAAAAAATTTTCGGAGGGGGTTTTTATGAACAATATTTTTCTTTCGCGATTTCACAATTTTTTATCTTTGACGATATGGTTTCAAGAGAGCAATTTTGAAAAATTTTACACTTCGGAATTTGATAATTATACAACTTTTGGAATCTAGAGCTGCACATTTTTCATGAACGTAAGAAATGGAATTCGTTTTTTGTGATTTTCAATTAGTAACTGAGGTTTCCATTTTTATAAAGCTTTTTATAATTCGATGCTTTAGGAATCATGCTTCTAGAAAATTTATGTATTTGAAATGATTTTCAAGCAAATTTTAACCACACAGATAAAAGGTACATCATAAATTTATATTATTTTTGTATGGCATATTATTCATCCATGGTATTTTCTGGTATTTTTGAATATTTCTAATATTTCCATGGATCGCTCAATAGATTTTTAGAAATTGATGCTATAGTATTGAAACTTTCATCAATTTTGAGAAAATAAATTGGTTTTTTAGAAGACAGTTTCTTTTATAATGATTTTCAATACTTCACTTTCATATTTTTTTTGTATTTTCACAATTGACAATATGTGTATTTGTATAAATTGTATAAAATGAATTGAATGTATTTTTATTGTTTTCTATATGGATTTCTAGAATAATTTCTTTAGTTATTCATTATTATAGTTTAATATTAATAATTATGCTCCAGGACAGAAAGTTTTATCCATTTCTAAGAAAATTATTTCTAGATTTTTATATTATATTAAAAGATATCTAGTGAACTAGTAAGCTAGTGAACAAGTAAACTGGTAACGTAGTGAACTAGTAAGCTAGTAAACTAGTGAATCACAGAAATTGTGAAATACTAAAATAGAAAACAAGTAAAAAAGAAAAATAGTAAGCTAGCAAACTCTTGAACAAGTAAATTAGTGATTAAATAAACTAGTAAACTCGTTGACAAGTAAATTGGTAAACTAGTAAACTGGTAAGCAAGTAAACTAGTAAACATGATTTTCACATTTTTCTGGTATAATATACGAAACCCTGGGGGATTTCTTAGTATTTTTATAGATTATTTATATTTTCGTAGATTGCTACAGAGATTTGAAAAACTGGATGCTTTAAAATACGAATTTCGATCTAGTATCAGTCATTTTAAGAATTAATCATAAAATAACAATCATTCAGGTTTTTCATGTTTTATATCGTTATTCTTTTTTCGTATTTTTGAAATGTTCAAAAAATTTTGTTTTGTTTTAAAAAATTTTTATAGATTTATAGTTTATCCACAATTTTATCCTCTAGCATCCCAAAATTTATATATCGTAGAGGCATTAGTCGACATTTTTCAGAAAACAGTGTCTTCATAGAATTCAATTATTTTCATTATTCTTTTAGAGTTTGTAAAAATCGAATTAGATTTTTATTTATTTTTTTTTTTTTTATTACTCACTAGGTTGCAACAATTTTTCTGATTCATATTTTCTGCATAATCCTACGTTTTGATAATTTTAACTTTTTATTGAATATAGTATACTGCTATAGATTTCATGCATTTTTTTGTAACTTATATTTTTATTGATTATATTTAACTTTGTTCATTTTCACATGAAATATTAATTAATTTTATCAGAATTTCGAGAGGGGTTTGAACCCCCAAAACCCCCCTCTGCCACGCGCCTGTCTATATATAATAGTTTGACACTCTACAGGCTCTAATATAGAGCGTCAAACAGAATCATGGTGAAAATTTTAGATATTTCTCATATGGTGCCTTAAATTTTTCTGTATTTTTCATGACTTACACAATTTGAAAAAAACATCTAGATTTTTGTTGTATAGGACTAAAAATTTTGAGGATCTTTAGTAATTTCATAGATTTCTGAGACAATAATGTAATTGTTTTATTAAAATTTTGAAATATTCTTTTTTTCAGTATTTACAGAATGTTTGAGGATTTTCTAGTAATTTTACCAGTTTTTTCGTATTTGTATACATCACATCAAATTGGTGTTTTTAAAATTGTAAATTTTTTGTACTTGAATAGGTATTTGAGAAAGCAGTATCTTCCTAGTTACATATTTATTTCAATATTTTCCGTAATTTTTCAGTGCTTATATGATTTGAAAGTTTTTTCGGAATTCTTCCGAATTACTGTGGAAATTTTTCAGATTCTGATGCTTTATATTGTGTAGTTTTATTAATTTTTTCTATTGCATATATTTCTAGTATTTCAATACTTTTTTCCTATTTTTCAGCATTGACAAAATTTTGTATACGATTTTCTAGTTTTTTTCAAATTTCGTGATTTTTCTAAATTCGATTGTTTTGATAAATTCCATCAGGAAAAATTGACTTCGAGAACTTAGAGTATTTTGCGTATTTTAAAGGATTTACAGTATAAGTATAGTATATCCAAAGGATTTTTCGATATGTATTTGGTAATCTATGAAATTGTATAGATGTATGTATAGTTATCTAGAATCCAATGCTCCAAAAATCAAAGTTTATTGACTTCCAAATTGTGTAGATTTTCGAAAAAATTCAATCAGCATTTATGTGTATCAAGAAAAATTTGGGTCTTTTTCCTATTTTTTATGATTTGTTTAATTTCATAAGATTTAGAAATTTTCAGTCTTTTATAGATATCTACATATATTTGCAAAACTCAATGCTTTAGGAGTCGAAATTGTATCATCAATTTTCATTATTCTATGTATTTCTAGTACTTTCTTATTTTTTTGTACGACTTTTTGGCTGAGGTGGTTAATTTTGTGGTTAATTTGGATATGGAAAATTTAGTTTCATGGTTACGTTGTATATTTTAGTAATAACTAGATTTTGTAACAGAATGCCTCTGAAGCGAATCCTAAATGATGGGGTCAAAAAGTTGGGAAAAATAATATAAATCAATGCAATACCAAATATGGTGACAAAGAGTTGAATTTGAATTTGCTTATTGATATTTTTTTGTATTTCTTAGTATTTAAAAAATTTTGTGCACAATTTCCCAATTTTTTTTTAAGATTTCGCTCTTCAGATTTTTAGGAAGCAATTTTGCTTTATTTAAAATCTGAAATAGTTCAAGCGTTTCGATAAATTTATCAGAAAACATAGAATTTGAAAAATTTGATGTTGAGCGTATTTTTCAGGGATTCATGGGATCCAAAAGATTTCCTAGTATTGAAAAATGTAGGAATCATTTAGTAAATAAATATCACTTCGTGTCGATTTTTGTAAAAATTCAATGAGCACGTACAAGTATCTAATGAAAATTTAGAATTTTTAGTATTTATCATAATAAACCTATATATTTCATTTTTAGAAGTAAGATATTTGAAAAAAATTTAGTAACTTGGGGAAAATTTGTCGAAGTAACCTGTTTTATATAGGATTCATTTTAATATATATGAAAGTTGTATATTAACAACTTTTATTAAATTATTCATCAAATTTTGTAAAATTGTCTAGAAGATTTATGAATTTTAGTCTTTTTATAGATTTCTACTCAGATTTCAAAAATTGAATTCTCTAGAAGTCAAAATTTCAGTCATTTCCAGAATTTAATGAAATTTTGAAAAAAATAAACCATAACTCAAAAGTATATTTTCAATACCTAGTAAATTTATGTGACTATAGAATACTGTAAAATGTTCTAGCAGGTCTCAAGATTTTCAGTATTTTTATAGATTCTTACATATATTTCTAGAATTTAATACCCTAAATTATGAATTTTCATAGATTTCAAACGTTACTACATAAAATTTGAGTATTTGAATCATTTTTAACGAATTTTAACCAAACCTTTTTGAGGGTTCAATTTCTTTGAAATATTAGGAAATTATTCAGAGTATTCATAAACTTTCATATAACTTTAATATAATTTTCCAAATTTTCAGGAAATGTAGCTAAAGTTGATAACTAATACATAGAATGTTAAAATAAAAACGTTAAACCACTAGAAAGTGGAGTTCACCCATTTTTGACGTTTCATTCCAGTGTAAAAAATTTATCCATCTAGGACTTTTCCGATGTAATGCTTTCGCTTGATTTATAGGGAATTCAGAGATTAAAGAAATCATTAATCATCTCTTGCTTGGTTCGAGTTTTCCCCAGAGAGAAAAGCTTGTAGGTCCGGAGAAGAGCTGACCACGGTTAACACGATATTTTTATCGCGAGAAAACTCCACCTGACTCGGTGCCGATTGACCCGATAAAATTGCTATTAACTTTTTCAATTTCGCAGATTAAAAAAAAAAATAAGATGTTGAATATTTGAAAACGTTATTAGCATAAGTTTTTCTATCTGTCTTGTTTTGTAAAAGATGAAACTTTTATGATAAGCATCATTTATTATATACTAGGAATATATAAAAATAGCAGAAAATACTACAAAATTTGATGAAAAATATACCATACAAAAATAATATGAATTTATGATTTACCTTTTATCTGTGTGGTTAAAATTTGCTCAATGATCATCTCAAATATATAAATTTTATAGAAGTTCGATTCCCCGAGCATCGAATTTGAGAAAGCTTTATAGAAACCTATATTACTTGATATAAGATAGTCCTTAAGTGATAAAAATACAGAAAGTATTAGTAAAAAATTTGAAACCTCAGTTACTAATGGAAAATTACAAAAATCGAATTCCATTATTCACGAATATGAAAAATGTGCAACTCTGGATTCCAAAAGTTGTATAATTTTAAAATTCCGAAATGTAAAATATTTCGAAACCGCTCTCTCGTAACTATATTGTCAAAGATTAAAAATTATGAAATCCCAAAGGAAAAATATTTTTCAGAAAAACCCCTCCCGAAGATTTTTTCTGCCTACGCCCTGGACCTTTCAGCGCGACATTCATTATGATTTGCAAATTTCAAAGTTTATCCACATAAGGAGTTGTAATTTTTGCGTAATTATCTAAAAATTGTGTAAAAAAGAACGTAAAAATTCCTTTCAAGGCACGAAGAATGCTGTCTATATTTGGACATCTGCGGAATCGACGACTGAGCCAAAAACCTACGAAGGGCCACGAATCGATCGACGTGGCTGAAAATGTCAATTCGGTATTGATAGACTTAATGGACGACTCGTTTCTCTGTTTTCACTTGGAGGAGCGTTACTAAGATTACTCCGGTGATTTATTAATGCCCGATCTAAATTATAACCGTAATAAAGATAGATGGACGAGGGAAATTTCATTACTATAAATGTACTCGAAACGATGGGCTATTTGCGGAGTACAATTATGACGATATGGACTGTTTTAACGTTTTAACGAAGTTGATAAAGCGATTATCTCTCAACAAGATTAGTGGTCAATTCAGTTCGATTCGATCATGCTATTATCGCAGAAGTTTTATTCCTTTGAAAAAAGTTCTGTAATCGTTACGAGACTCTCTTCAGTTTCCAAAAAAAAGAAGATAATTCGTTTCTCATAGGAGTTTCCTTCCTGAGAAAATATATGGAATTAAACTTGTTTCCCCACTTTGTGAATGTTAATTCGACAATTTGGTATTCAGAGTTGGTTAGTTATTGTGTTACTCAAATAATTGCGTCTGGAGAAATATTGCTCTTTGCGTTTCGAGCATGGTGTTATTTCGACTTGAAGGGATCAACTTCAAAACTAACTCCTCGAACTTCAGACCCTACAAAGGAATGTCGGGTTTGGGAACTCGCTCGCGGTTTTCCTACAACTTGATAACAAAAGTGACGCTAAATGCCTTAGACAATACAAATGGAACCGAGAAAGCTAACGAAGAAGCAGAGGGTTTGGCATGGTGAAAGGTCCGGTATATTTGGCTCGTGGCATCATGGAATGTATAATTGAACTATTTCGTCGTTTTCCTATCCATTGTCAAGTAAAGCTTCGTCTTTTAATGTGAAATAATGACCTCTCCTCTGAATTGCCAAGACTTTAAAAAAGTCAGTTCTGATTTTTTAGTTTCAGTGTGAAAGAATTTCGAAAAAAAAAAGAAATAGCTAGGAAATACACGTGTGAAATTTTCCCTGATATATCAGGCTTTGTTTATTTAGAAAGTTATCAACATATAATTATTATATCGATATTTTTGTTGCGATATTGAATAATATCATTACCTTTTTGCGGGACAAACAAATGTACACGAAAATTCACGTTTTCATGTTTTTTTTTTTTTTTTTTCAATTCACTCATTCAGAATTGAGGTCAGTGAATTCTTTAAGCATCAATTAAATTCTTTGTTTAAAAATGTTTTAACTTTAAAATATATCATCGATTCCACACAATCCTTGAAAATCGAATAGAATCAATTGTTTTTATTTTATTATTATCAAGTATCGACAAGGTTCGAAATAAATTGAAGGTCGCATGTGCGGGGGTTCACATAGGATCTGATGGATGACTCGATTCGACTTCATTTACCCAGCGATTTCAAAAGCGAGCGTTATGGAAAGCGCTCTTATCGGAAAACGATGAATTATTTTTATTATTTGGCAAAAATATACGCCAAGATTCCCGGGTACGCGATAAGCGATAATATTGCAAAGACTGACCCAGCGCGCGCGAATCAATATTTATTTCCAACTCTCGTATTTTCGTACTTTTAAGGCTACCGACTTTTATATTATTACTAATCCCGTGGGAACTTTTTACCTACTTTTTCACGATTACAATGTGAATTTATATTTCACGAGTAAAAAACGTTCTGTTTTTTACCGATAGAATGGTAAATCTCTGCAGAGTTTAAAATAGTCTGCAGTTTGGCCCTATGAACCTTTGAAAATTTAAAGGTATTGATTTTGCTTTTTTTTATTCAAAGATTCAAATACTCGATGCATAAATTTAAGTTTTTTTTTACTGGAAACAAGAACAAATTCCCTGTCTCAGTTTTATAACAAATCAGAGACTTTTTTTTTGATAAAATATGACTGTTTCTTTTTTATACAACTGACTTCAAATTTAAATGTTCTAGTGTAGAATAATATAAATTTCTCATCTACTTGAAATAAGGATAGTTTGTATTTTCCCAGTGTTGTTTATTACATTCTAAAACATCAGGAATGTACGATCAATCACGAGGACGAAGAACACTTTTTGAGACGTTGTCAGTGAATAATGAATGTGTACATAAGTAACAATTACTAACGCTACTCATCACTCGTGTTTGTCAGAGATAAATAGCACCACCGCCGATCTATTATACAGAACTAGTTAGCGATCAATTTGCCGATGATAATTAGAGAACACATTTCTCACTGGAGGCCAACGACAAATTCATTAATTTCTGGTACTGGATTTGGAACAGCTTTTGAAACATTTGAATAATTTCTAGTATTCTCTCCAAGTATCATGTTCATGATATTATATGGTTTCGTATGCAGCGAATATTTTATAACTAGAATCGATATTTTTTACATTCTAATTTCTTTCTGGTCATAGACGAAACATATTTATAATTTATTGCTTGTTTCTGTATTTTGAATTTTATGAACTTTTAGCTGGATTCGTTCAGTTTTCAAAATCTACTACGCATTGCAGAAATTCTTTATTATTAGTAAAGCATTAATCACCTACATAGGCAAATTCAGTCAGAACAAGTGAAATTACGTAATAAATAATGAAAATATCGAAAACAATGATACAATGGTGACTGATTTGGTAATCAGGATGACTGATATTTTATAAATCAAAATGGATCAATCTGGGTCAAAAAGTTATCGTCAACAATTATACGCTCCTTCGGTATTCATCAGTAATGTAATTAATCCATTGGAGCGAAAAAAAAATTATTTTTCTTCTTTCTTGTAAAACACATATCAATAAATAAAGCTCCATTCAGGAACTGCAATTTTAAAAGATGAAGTAACATTCGAACTGTCATATTTTATCATTAAAAAAATATGTTTTCAGAATATTATTGAAACATGCAACATTATAGATTTTTTAATTTTTCCACATGGAAATATAGACCAATGATCATTTTGATTCTATTACAGTTAAAAATCAGAAACAATCAAATCTTACATCAGTAATCAGAAATTACCCAATGATTTTAGCGGTATGAATTTTTATTAGATTCGAATAATACTTCGAGTTCATAGATAAATGAGAATGGTATCGTTTGTGCACAAATTTATTAAGCACCGTATTTATTGTGCACTGGGTGATTGTGCACATTTTTAAGAACCTGTACGCAGGGTGATACAAACATTATTTCACAATATAATTTTAAAAATTTTTCAGTTTTTATTTCTGAATTTCTTGAATTCAGGATCATAGTGATGAAAATCGTGAAAATGTGCACAATCGATACCATCCCGATAAATGAACTATAAAGCTTGGAATTAATTATTTTCAAGATTTGTGAAACCAAAAAAATCATGACTAAATAAAGAAGAAAAATATTCTCGATTCCACTTCATGCGGAAAAAGGCAAAAAAAATCAAATACGTATTCAAGAATAAATATCTCTAAGTAGTTCAAAAAGTGATAGTATGTGAAAATTACGACCAGGGATAAAGATAAATCAAAATTTAGAATAACAAGCTATTGTTTATTAGATGACATTTTTAAATTCTGATTAGGAAAGATGTTTAAAGACATTCAAGAACATGAAAGAAATATTCGAAAACCAACAAAAAAACGATTCAGTTTTCACAGAACTTGAACTTAAAAAAATCGTAACTTCAAATGGGTTAAAATGAAGATTTTATAAAGGGAGATTCATTGCAGAATGAGATAAATATCAGAAATTATTTTTATTCAAAAAGAAAAAACACGCCAAATGAACAAAAAGATACGAGATTATTAAGTTCATTTCACGATAAAGTTTGTATAAAGTAATATGAATTCTTATTAGTTCGTTCTTTTAAAAAAAAAAGCGCTTGGATTTTCTTTATTACTCGATAAGAGATTGAATAGTTCATGATTCTTGACTCGAATGGAAATAAAATCGCGATCGTTCTTCATTTTGACGTGGAAACATCTAAAATTATAAAATGTTTGACATTTTAGAAAAATTGTGAGTTATAAATATTACGAGAACATATTTTAATGACAAAATACAGAAACTATAACAGGTGCTACTATTATTTATTTACCTGTATCTTGCCAGAAAAAGAAAAAGACTTTTTTCAGCTCTGATTAATCTACATAATAAATGATTGTAATAAACAAGTGATCTATTTTTAATTCGCCTTTGATTCATTCATGAGTCCATTCATACATCTTCAAAAGATATTTAATATTATGACATCTTCTGTGAGAAAAGCAAGGAGGACAAAGAAGTTTGAATATTATTCTGCAATGAAGATGAATACGGGAATGTCTCAAAACAAAACAACAGAGATCGAATTGAGTGAAAATACTGTATATGCGATCAAAGAAAAATTCTAGAAAAAGGTCTCACATTGAAGACCGAAACGTCGAAATAAAGAATATCCTTGATGACTGGAAAATCGATTACTTTTTATACTTTTTATATCAGTTACATCGATCTAGTAAAAGAAAAACGCGTTATAAAACCTTCAAAAGAGTGTCTACTATCATTTTCACACTGAAGACATTCAGTAAACAGATCAAAAAACCTTTAAATGTTTCTAGAGGGCTTTAATAAAAATAACATAATCGCACCAGATTTATCAAACACTTAATGGTGTACCATAACCAACGCTATTCCAAATATTCCAAATCAACATGTACCTCGCGCTGACCGGAGCCTCGCTCACAGTTCCGCATACTCCAGAAAATCCCGTCCAAGACCGAGTTTATTTAATCCCCGGATCATGAGCACTTGGCGCTGAGTACAACAAAACATAAAGTTCAAGCCCGCACTTGAATTTGAAGCACAGATAAAAACCACTCAATGTCGGACGGTTACTTCGAAGCTTCCGACATCACCACTTCCCGACTCATTAACCTCAAAAATACTAGAAAACTTGGAGTTCCACATCCTCCGTCGAACCGAAAACCTCTCGATGTACCCATACGGACTAGTTCCCAAAGGAATCAGCTCTTCAACCCTAACGACAACACCATCGTGTTTGTCGAAAGCTTGATGATGATCATCAAAGAGCTTCACTCTGTGACAAATTATTTGGCAGCATCAACTTAACCTTATTCCTCGAAACCTCTTTCCAAACCCAAACCTCTGCAGAAGCTTTGGGCCCGATTCAACAATACTCAAACGGAGTCGGAAATGTAAAGACCGCTTCGCAGAAATACTTTGGCTTTTCTCTTACTGGCCTTTGGACATAGTAATTGAAGATGAAAGAGTCACTGTCGAAGAAAATCTCGATTCGATGATTCCGGCGTGACTTGGAGCCACGTTTCCAGCCGGGAAAGCGCTCTTGCACACAATCGGGCACTTTCTGCTGGGTTTCTTCCACTGAAAGAAGTTGGCATGGTGGAACGAGAAGTCTGATGCGAAAAGGGGATGATTTTGGGGAAAAAAGCTACGGAAGCTTACGAGGGGTTGAAGAGCTTCCGCGATACCGACACCCCCGACAAGCGTCTATGGCGGCGGCCTGGCTCTCACTGCTGTTTCGGTGACACGTAGCCGGGCTAGGGGATGACGAGGGGTTGCTTCTCGCAGCATCTTAAAGCGCAGGACCGACCAGCACGAAACCACTGGATGATGGAAGGGTGGAATACGCTATGTACCTCTTCCCTCCCCCGTAAGCGTGCGTTCTATGAACTCTGGCTCGGGGGTGCCGATAACTACAAAGAAAGAAAAGACTTTTAGAATTTCGCTATTTTTTATTAAAGGCCGTTGACCTGTTTGGACGTTTACTTCCCAGGCATGAGGTTGTACAATTTTATCCGGATGTTTCCAGGCTCAACTCAGAAGAACTATAGCGCTGTGTGACAAAATTTCCGGTGTGAATAATGATAATAATGTTTATTCAGGTGTAAAGAAATACATTGTATATTTCATGGTACCCGCAAGATAAGTAAATCAAAATTTTCCCGAGATTAAAACGTATCTAAATTATGAACCAAAACAAAAACAAACCAGAAGAACCGGATCAAACTCATTTCTACTCTAACATCCTATCTATGGCATCATCAACTATACTTCGTATCTACTGTTTAATCTGTCACTTGAGCCTATATTTAGCGGTAACTTATAAATCCAGATTCTTAACACCTCCCGGCAGTGCATTAAAAAATCTATACTTGCCACAGCAAAAAGATCTACTATATATCCTCTTCTTAATGAAAGGCAGTTTCAAAGAACTGCCTCTTGTATTTCTCTCATTTAATGAAGCCAAATATCTTAGCTGCAAATCCACAAATTCTCGAAACAACGTATTTATTACAAAATCCCTCCGAATACCCATAATCACGTTCTCCATAAAAAGTATTGTAGATGAGTAGGTTCTTTTCTTGTTAAAAATTATCTTTATTACCTTTTTCTGCAATGCCCTTATAGATTTTAATACATTTTTGGACGCACTACCCCAAAGAACTATCCCATGATTCACCACACACCAAAAAAGTGCAAAATAAATGGTAAGTAATTGTCTACTAGATAGTGTAAGTCTCAGTCTGAAACACAAATAACCTTGATATCTCAATTTCTTAGCGATCATATCTATGTGCGTCTTCAAAGTCATCTTCTGATCAATCATAACACCAAGATACTTGGTACTTGAGACCCTTTGAATTTCTTGACTCTGACAATTATCTGTACCTAATACTCCTATTCAAACAATCATCATTGTGAGTCCCAAGCGGTCATCAGAGGATGCGCGAGGAAAAGCCAAAATTTTCGCACTTAAAATGCGAATTCCTGAATGATTGAAAATTTCCGCATAGGTATACATATCGTGAAATCCGTAAAAATCATCATATTTTCATGTGTAATATGTCATTTTTTGCGGAAAAAAATTACGAATCAATGGATCGAAGCCAAATTAATCGTAAACAAAAAACCAGATTTTGTGAAATTTACCTGTGTGCGCAACATGATATCACGTTTTTACTAGTGGCACCATGTATGAAAATTATTTAAAACAAGCAAGGAACCCGAAAAATGGATATAAGTAAGGTAAATAACATTGTTAACATCTGTAAAAATTCATCATACTTAGGAATTTTGGTGCTTAATTTCAGTAAAACCACGAGTTTACGATTAATTTGGCTTAAATCTATCGATTCGTAATTTTTTTCCACAAAAAATGACATATTACATATGAAAATATGATGATTCTTACGGATTTTACGATATGTATACCTATGCGCAAATCTAACCAAGGCTTCAATTAACGATTCAAGGCATGATGTCGAAAGCTGAGGATTACCCCGACGTTATTCAATTGAGAAAACATAATTCCGAGCTTTTAAACGGCTGTAGCGAAAACTAACTCCGCCATGATTATGAAGCCTATAAAAGGAGGCCCGACTATTGGAAGAAAAACATGTAAGGATTTGGTGGCGCGAACCCCCACCAATTTTTTTTCTGTACTGCGCGAACGATACACTTCTAGTAAAATGAGTCGGTTCGTGCAGTACAGAAAAAAAAATAAAGGCTGTAGAGTGGGGACTCGGGCCGTCACAGCCATGCATACTCTGCTGTTAGCCGTAACATAGGAATTCAGGCCTCCTTCTATAGACTTCATAGCCATAGCCAATAAGCATCTAATAAGCGAAATGGGTATCGGGGAAAGTCGAATTTTCACATTTCGATGCATCAACCTTTTTCTATATTTCGACCATTTTCTCGTTTTTTTTTATACTCTCGGCTTCATAAATTATCTAACGAGAGATTTTGTTATTGAAAATTTTCTTTTTTTCAAACTCAGAACACTAATAGTATATAGCAAAAAAAATGCCTCTAAATTTTCTAGAAAATTCTATCAGTAGATGTTACTTTTTTTAAACAATAGATTACTATCATAACTTCACGCAGAAAAAAGAATGGATGTCACATTAATGCAAATGGACAATTTTGGACAATGCTTAAAAAAAGGATGTCATATCCATTTTGAGGATGAAGTGCAGTTACAACTTATCACTAAAACAATATTTATGTTTCTATGCCGAATGTTGAGAAATACTCTCGCGAATGGAGAATATAACTGAATTCCCGGACAGCACTGATAACCTCAGGGAGGTCCTGGGACATCCCTGGAACGCACCAAAGTCCGACCCTGGGACTTCCCGGGAACGTCCGACAAACTTTCCATTATGGTCTTATTGTCCGCTTTTAGTCTGCGAATAGGACTTCCGCAGGATGTTTCTGGCACTGAACAGGGATGTTTATGGGACTTTTCTGGGATTTTCGTTCGAGAATCGACGATAGTTCACATCCGAACCGACTCTGGTTCGGATCTCGAATGGGACTTTCCCGGGAAGTTATTAGGATTTTAATGGGAAGTTTCTGAGATTTTCCTGGGACTGTCGTACTATTTTAACGACAAAACCGACGATCGCTCGGGACATGAACGAAGCTTTCGTGGATTGTTCCCCGGAGAGAAAAACTTGCATGCTTCATGCAAGTATTTTTTTGTGCTTGAAAAAATTCGAAATTATTGAAAAAAATTAAAATTTTTAACCAAAAGTTTGCTGATTGTTACTTCACCATTCAACCGTGCCTACGAGGGGCGAACACGAGTGATGACGTATGTATTCGAGACATCCAGAATTAGGCCCATGTTATTTAGTGTCGCTTTTCTCGTAGACATGCACTTATTTAAAGCATTCTACACAAAACTTGAAAAATGAGAAAAAAAATCCAGCAGCCATCTGGTGAGTGTTTAGGAAAGCGCGCGCTCTCCCAAACACTCACCAGATGGCTGCTGGATTTTTTTTCTCATTTTTCAAGTTTTGTGTAGAATGCTTAAACCAAGTGCATGTCTACGAGAAAAGCGACAGTAAATAACTCGGGCCTACTTCTGGACGTCTCGAATACATTCGTCATTTCTCGAATTCGCCCCTCGAACGCACGGTGTGGAATGTTGAAGTAACAACCAGCAAAATTTTGGTTAATAATTTTATCTTTGCTAATAATACCGAACTTCTCAAGCACAAAAAAATTCTTGCAAGAAGCATGCACGTTTTTCTTCTCCGGGAACGACCCACGGAAGTCTTGTTCATGTCCCGAGCGATCGTCGGTTTTGTCGGTAAAATAGTACGCAGGCCTGCCAGGTGGCAATCTTCTTTCACTTTCTAGCGACAAACAATACGTAAGCTTGTCCTTGTCTTTGGCAACTTTGACGTCATAATCTGGTATCCCTGATAGTACGACAGTCCCAGGAAAATCTCAGAAACTTCCCATTAAAATCCTAATAACTTCCCGGGAAAGTCCCATTCGAGATCCGAACCAGCGTCGGTTCGGATGTGAACTATCGTCGATTCACGAACGAAAATCCCAGAAACGTCCCACAAACATCCCTGTTCAGTGCCAGAAACATCCTGCGAAAGTCCCATTCGCAGACTAAAAGCGGACAATAAGACCATAATGGAACGTTCCCGGGAAGTCCCAGGGACGGACTTTGGTACGTTCCAGGGATGTCCCAGGGACCTCCCTGGGATTATCAGTGCTGTCCGGGTTTAAATAATGTTCGATTTCAAGTATTTTACATCGTTTTATTTATTTATTATATTTCACATTAATGAAGTAAAGAAGTCAACGGCTCTCATTTTTTATCGAAGTTCTAATTTTTAGTCACTTTTTCAGCAAAAACTTTGCATCAGCTTGTACAGAAAGAGTTATTAAGATGCTCGTGCATCTCACCTTTTTCAAGCAGAAATATTTTCGTAATTTTCAGCGCAAGATTGTTTTTATTTCCTCTAATCGCAACTGAGATAATTAGAATACCTTTTTTGAACTCAATTATTACCAGATTTTTGTAGCAACTATAAGGCACTCGATTATTTTCGAATTGAAAACGAAAACGTTCACAAAAAATTCTTTACGAAAATCAAATACAAGTATTTTGAAAATCTCGAATGTGACTTTCTCTATCGAAAGATCACTATAAATATGTAGAGTTCCACGTGTGCATTAGCTATTTCTAATTGACCAGGTCATCACAGGCCATATCGTAGATTTAGATAAAAAGTTTTGGTGAAGTACAGAAATCAGGTTCGTCATTATGTTTTTTTTTGTTTTTGGCTAAACATCTGTTTTTTTTTTTTTTTTTTTTTTTCAATAGTTCGTGGCTTATACCTTTAAAAAATGAAAAAAAAAAACCTTGAATTTGTAAAAAAAAGTGTTTTGAAAGACTTAATACACAATGTGAAAATCGGGTTTTCGTCATATTTTGTGAAAGCAATCTAATTTTAGGAAAATCATAGATATAAAATTTTAGTTATATAGGACCAAAATCCGATTTCCGCATGAAAAACGATATTAAAAACCTTTTTTTTCTTCAAAAAAAGGTGTTTCCCTTCTAATTTAACAGCGAATCTGAAAACTAATACGAATTTACGAAAAAAAACCGATTTTCAACCAAAAATAAAAAATACGTATTATATCGAACACGATATCTGTATTTATTCAAAGCATCTGAGATGAATCGGTGGTATGGTCAGTGATGACAGATTGCAGGAGAGTTGCTGCGTCGTACATTATTACTATTCTCGAAAATTGCCACAGTCTCGTGAGCTTGACTCTGGAGAAACTCGAAATAGATCTAATCCCGCTCTCTTACTTCGTGAGACCAAATTTAAAATACCTCAGCTTGAAACATTTAACGCCAGCCTATCGAAATTTAGTAAAACGTGGCATACTCTGAGAAATGAAAAAGGCATTCTATTATGACTGCATGTAAACCACTGATTTGATGGTGTAGCTTAAGCTCGTTATTACGAGCATAAGATTACAGAAATATTGATATAAAATATGTAAACGGATTATTCCAAGTATAACGTGAAATCATTATTTTCCTGTGCTCTCAATTTCTTATAATCTACACTATAACTTGATTGTCTTTAACATTGATGGCATCTTTATTATCATACAATATTCTACGAATGAATGTGCCAGAAATATTCTCGAAAATGTTTCGAGAATATTCTTATATCCAGGTAGTTATCCAAGTAATGGCATCAGGCCTGATCAGGCCCATGTTAAACGATATATACCAATAATTTTCCAGAATATTCCCGAAAAATATTATGGGGGTATTCCTTTTAACATTGGCCTTATGGGGAACTACTTGGACATAAATATATTCTCATAGCACTTCCGGGCGGGGGACAAATATTCGGTCTGGACCGGATAATCCGATCCAGAGATATTTCAAAATGGCGCGGGAAATTTAAAATGCACCAATATATTGTGTATGTATTGGTATATACATATACACAATATAAAAAAAAATCAAATTATAGTTGTTAATAAAAATAAAATCATTAATATATAACATACACCAATACATTGCCGTCACGCTATAACGTGACGACATTTAAATTTCCCGCGCCATTTTGAGATACTCGGGTCAGATTATCCAACTCGGACCGGATATTCGTCTTCCGCCCGAAAGTACTATCAGAATATTTTTGGAAATATTCTTTGAATATTGTGTGTCAATAGGGATACAAGAAATTATTTCAATATATCATAAATTCAGTTCTAAGATTTTCAAAATCACACTTTTTCGGGCATATATCGACGTTCCGTATACAACAACACGAATGATAACAAAATATTTATGCATTCCGATAAAAGAGTACTGAAGGCAATTCTCAAATAACATACTGTGTAAAAAAGTCAAAAGTTGATTATAATATTCTCATTATAATTTTTGTAGCTTTGTATTTCAATGAGATGAAAATATATCCCTTGTAACTTGAAATCTTATAAAATCCTTATGAAGATGTTTTATGAAGTGACCTTATAAAATCTTCATTCAGGAAACGAGATTCTTTTAGGATTTTATAATGTCGTTTTATAAAGAATCGTAAAATCCTTATAGGGAAACTCGAATTTTATAACAAATCTTTCCTTATACAAGGATTTCATAAGGAAATTCAGATTTTTTAGAAAAGGATTTTATAAGGTTTCAAGTTACAAGAGATATACAAATTTCGATCAAAATGCTCTACAAATTAAAAAAAATTATTTTTGATTCGCATTACGGTTCTGCAAAATCAAAAATAGTCAACTTTTGCCATCACGTTCCTTTAAAAATATTTTTTAAAGCGCATCAAAATATAGTAAACCTAGTCTCGCCCGAGTGGAAAAAAAAGTCGGGAAATAATCTCAACATATCGGAGCGACATCATATGTCAGATATTCTCAGACATTCATAGCAGAATATCGCGAAGGTGTTTTTTAGCATATGATTTCTGTATATTTTTAGTAGAATGTCGCGAAAATATTTTTCGGCTTATGATTTTTTTTACATTTCTGGTAGAATGTCGCGAAGATGTTTTTTGACATATTTTTTTGTGCATAACAAAAATGGCACTCTCTTTGGCAAAAGGTTGTTAAAGAAACGTCCCAGCTCAAATTCTTTGAAGTTCTTCGACTCATCTACCGCGGTTTACGCAAGCGAATAATTTATACTTGATTTGCGACCGTTCAAAATTGTTAAATTCATAATAAAATATCCTTTAAAACAGTTAAATTTCCGTTTTTTTCCACCTTACACGTTATCTGACAATAATTGAAGTGCCGGATGATATAACTTGGAGCGCACAAAATGCCGTGAAACTTTTACCCAAGCTACGATTTCCATATTGGATTATAATTTCACGGCATTTTATGTACTCTGAGTTATATATAATAGAACCTTAATTATCCAACATTTATATTTATATTTACAATACGACATGAAACATCGCAAAGATATTTATCTAAAAACATCGTATATATGTATTTTTGTAAATATCGCATCAACATAGTGAGAAAAACATAGCAGCGATATTATCGAGCGTGACGATTTGGTGTCGTGACGATATCACTATAGAGATTATCTCGCGATAATTTAAAATATCGCTACGATATTTCTCCAACCTTTTTTTCCACTCGGGCAATGATTCTTTTTTTATTTACCTGATTTCCCTAGATTTTTTATGTTAGATCTAGAGGAATTGGGCAAATGAAAAAACGAATCATTGAGACTGGGTGTACCTTTGGCATGTTGCAGTCGTTCTCATAGGATAATTTCGAGTTTTTTCACAAATTTTTTATTGAAAATGATCCAATGTCCAAGAGTTTTCCACAATTTTACTTGGATTTTTGAGAAAATCGACAAAAAAATCCGCGAACAACGAGTAACGGTTTTCGAATGGCGGTTGTATTCGAAATTTCAAACGGTCTCGCCTTTTCTCAAAGGCTGCTTCTGATTGGCTGATCATTTTCGAATGTAGAATCGAGCATCGAATGAAAATCGATTTGAAGGAGCTATGTTTTTATTGTCTGCTTTTGTGTTTTCAGGTGTTTTCAAATTGTCAGAACGGTAAAGTTTGTGAACAAACCCAACTCGTGATCGAGTATTCGCAAAACCGAGAAAAAAAAAGTTTGAAAAATATCCGAATGCTCTCACGAATGCAAAACATGTCTTTGAGCGATCCTAACGTCGACACTGTCGATTCCGCACGCAGCAGACGTGAAGGTTCCGCGATCAGAAAATTCGCCGAAACAGAAGAACCTCGAATTCCGTTCGCCCCGGAATGCATAATTTTCGTCATCGACGCAGTGACCTGCCCGAGATTCTTGCAAAGAGAGACTGATGTTAAAAAAACTATAAAAATGCTGATGTCGATTAAAACGGTCATCGAGAACTTTGTGAGATTCAAACTGTCTATGAATGACAAGCATTGTTTTGGGTAAAATTATGTTTCATTTAAAATAAAATATATTTGTGTATATTTATTGAACAATTATATAATATCTATTATAATAATTTATTAAAATAATAATATATTGAATAACACCAGCATAGGGGGTAAAAAAAATACACAAAGTACTAGTACTAGTAAAATATACTATTTTTTGAGAAAGGAAGTAAAATACTCGAAATTGTTAAAATTTTGAATACAGAATTCAATTCTAGAAATTTATAAAGCTATCCATAAGGATACTTAAAATGTATCAAAACACGTGAAATAGTACAGCATTTTAGAAAATTATATAAATTACGAAAATTCTAAACATCCATGAAGTAACTCAAATCTGTGTGAACATGACTTTAAAATCTATAAAACTATACTGTCATTTTTTGAATTTTAATTCATAACATTGAATTTTGTAAATATATTAAAAAAGCCATATTAATATCAGAAAATTCTTCAATTTGTTTAAATACTGAAGTAACGTAAATAATACTATTAGTTATTAGAAATAAAAGTTTGAACGTGACTTAAAAGTTACGAAAATTAAATCCCATTCTATTAAATGCCAATATAAAAATGTGTGATTCTGAACCCTAAAAGTTGTCCAACTTAAAATCACAAAATTGAAAAAATTAAAAAATCCTACTTCCCTTACCGAATTGCTGAATATTATAATTATAAAATCTAGAAAGAAATATATTTTTTAAAAAACACCTAAAAATTTTGTCTGCCTGTGCTTTGAAACAATAATATACATATTACTTATAATTCTAAAAGAAAACAAATTTTTAATTGAACTACGTGGAATGATTAAATATTTTAAATAAAATAAAAATAGAAAGATAATTGAATACTGCTTTAAACAATAAATGTTTGAGTCACAATTAAAAATAGTATAAATTTGTAAAATATTTATAGATTAAAAATTCTGTACAGAATTTTCATGAAGGTATCAGTCTTAAACTTAAAATACTATTTATTTTATATAATTTTCTAGAAGTTGAAAACTCAAAAACCTAAATGATATCAACAGCAATCTAATCTAAATTTAACATTTTTTTCTTAGGTTTTTATTTTTAAATTAAAAAAGCTATCAGAGTTAAAAATAAAAACAAACAATTCAAGCTCTAACATTGAAATTATTAAAAAGGAAATTTTTTAAATGATAGTTAGGTTTAAATCAAAGCGATTTCCATTCATTCTGAAAAAATGATTTTTTCAAAATTTTAGAAAATGTTTGTCATTCCCCAAGATTTCAAAAAGTTTACAGATTTTTTAATGTTCTCCACAATTGGCTCTTTTTTAATAATTTAGAAATTCTCTTTTCCAATAAATAAGTTGATCAGTAATTTTTCAAGTTTTTGAAAATTAATAGTCAAACGACTATTTTCAAAATTTCTAATAAATTACATTATACCTCAAGAATTTAACTTACATGGTTTAAGATGAATTCAATAAAACGAACTTGTTAAACAAACAAAAATTAAATTTAAAAAAAAATTCCAAGCGTTTTCCTTGATGAGTAAAATATTGTAAACAATGAGAGTTTCTTGCATGAAGAATCTTGTAATGCTCTCATTTTTAATTTTCATTCAATTTCAGTATTGTGGTCCTGGAAAGTGAAACAGCACGCATCGAATGCCCACCGACGAATGAGATTAACAAATTCTTATTGAAGCTGAGGACGATTAGGGAAGAAAAAAACGACGAATCACAGAAAACTTATGATTTAAAACCAGCTATGGAAATAATTCAAGATATCATGCGAAACGTAGATTATAACTACCAACAATCTGTGAGGGGTATTTTTTTTTACTCAAGGTTCAGCAAAGTCCCTGAAATTTCCCGGTGTTTGTAAGTCAAAAAACGATATTTTGTTGTTACTTTTATATAATTATTTAGAAACATTACAAATAATGCAATTTTTTATACCTATACAAACTTATTTGTTCTTGCTAAACCCATAATTATATATATTTTTTAAAAAGTGTTCATTATAGAAGATTATAAAAATTCTTTCAATTTCATTTTTTTCATATACAGTTGAGAGTTTGGTTAGAGTTGTTAACTTAATTTTTTTTACACCTGTATCGCAAACAAATATTGACACACTAATTTTTTTCATTATCTGTTATTAGTACCAAAAATTCTGTTGTCTTTTACAATAACAAATCATAATTTATTGTAACTTTTATAAATTATACCATGTTTTTTATTATTCTTTTGTGTAATTTTTGAAAGTTAAGAAAAAGGTTATCAAAATATCCCATAACTTACAAATAATAAAATACAAATAATAATGTATATGTATATGAAAAGCTGTATGACAAAAAAATACGACAAATAGCGAATAATTGAAAGCTTCATAGAATCTGCTGATATTTTTCGACACATTCTGATTTCTTTATTTTTTATTTGATTTTGAAATTCTAAGGCTTTCAAGAAATTTTTGAATATCATGTAATTCAAAAATAATGTTAATTAAATATTTTTTTTTAATAAATTTAGCATTATTTTGACATAAATGGTTTTCTTTTTGGATGATTACAGGTCCCACGAAATCGACAAAATGTGTAAAGATGTGGTTTTTTTGTGTGGAAACGTGGAGAGCGATGAAGAAATAGGGCAGTTAGAAACGATCTACAAAAGATTTCTTTCACTAACTAGAAAATGTGGGGTTGCTCTCACGGTCACAGGAAGTTATGAAATGTTGCAAAGACATATGGCAAAACTTTTGGCGCACCCTCAACAAAGAGTACAATCTCTTTTTGATGGAGATTTGAATGTTAACAAAGTGCTGTTGAAGATTTAATTGGAAAGGTAAATAAATGAAATCTTCTTATCTAATTTTGTTTCTATGTTTAGAAACTCTAATTTAGACAGGTAAAAAAATTAGATCTACATATATTTACATAGATCTACATTGAATAGATCTATGTAGATCTTTGTAGATCTACTTACTGCAATTTTGAAAAAATTAAGAGTGACCTGTAGATCTAAGTAGATCTCGAGTAGATCTACATTGATCTCGGGGAGATCTACATAGATTTACTCAAGATCTATGTAGATCAAATACTGATTTTTTCTCTCAATTTTTGGTCACATTTAGATGTACATAGATCTTGAGTAAATCTATGTAGATCTCCCCGAGATCAATGTAGATCTACTCGAGATCTATGTAAATCTACTCGAGATCTATGTGGATTTACTTTTTTTACCTTGGTATGTATAGATAATTCTTTATTTTTATACTTTCTATGTAAATCATACACATATACCTGTAGAATGTTTTTTTTTTTTTTTTTTTTTTTTTTTTTTTTAATGTATTTAAAACTCGAATTCGAGGAACTACAAGTTTGTATTTTTAAAATTTTTGACTTCCATTTTTATAATAAAAATGGCTATAAACTTCAATTAAAAATGTAACGAACTGTGTAAGAAAATTTGCAAAAATAATGTAAATAATCAAACTCGAAAATAGAAGTAATTCGCTATCTTTATTATTCTGTCTGAGATTTTTGAATTTTAGTAAAAGATCAAACAAAATATCAAAATATCGTCATTAACCTAAACTTAGTTGAATAAAAACTCTGATTCACAATTTTCCACAAATAGGAGATAAAAAATTCCATTTGGTATCTAAAAATACATTTATTTAATATTTAACAAAAATAATTTTTTATATAATGAAGGAAATTTTGAAAGAAATCATACTTCGCAACTTGAAAATTATTGAAAAATCATCGATATTTTTTGAATGACAATGATAAGATTATGTGGATACTAAATATAGTAAATAAATCATAAAAATATATACACTTATGACAAATATAATATAATAATAATAAATGCAAATATCTAATTATCGTTTGAAAAGTTCAAATTTTCGAATTATCGAGGTGGAAAATTCGAAAATTCAAACATGAAATTTCTTCAGTTTACGAACCTTAAAAATTAGAAATCAAAATAACTTTCGAATAATGAAATTTTAAATAATTATTAGTTTGTTTATTAAGAAACTACAAAGCAAAATGGACGAGAAATATTATTTGATTGCAAAGAGATTTTTGTATTTTCGAATATATACCAAATGGTCGAAAAAAAGAGCAAGAATGGTTTGTTGTATCAGAAAAAAAATATTAATAATTTGAATGAACTGCATAAAAAGTATTAGGTAAATGAAACAGATTTATTAGCATTAGATACTAGGAAATAGGATTTGTTTATGTTATAACTTACAACTGTCTTTATGTTTTTAATGTAGACGTTTTTTTCAGATGCGACTTTACTCAGTTTTGCGTACATCTAGTAAAATATGTTGTTTCCAAGGTAAATAAGAAAATCAATTACTAGGATATATTTTTGAGTTTAAATTATTTTCTTACGTAATAGCGATCGATTTTGTTAGAAAAAAATGGAGAAAATTTTTTATTAAAGATGATACACTCCCTAAAATCGCTTTTATTTACTAAAATTACAATCTCAGTGTGTCACCTACAACAAATTAATCAAATTTTTTGTTTAACTTATAACTAACTAAAAAAAATTTTGTTTACTGTACACAAAACATTTTATTATTGATTTGAACCTGGGAATATCTTTCATATTTATTATAATTCCGTTCACCCACTGACCTAATTTTTTTTTTAGTTTTATTTGTTCCATTTTTTCTTACTTCTCGCGTTTTTCGTTGATTTTTTACAGCTCCATTTATTTACATCCAACCGAAAACAGTAAAAAAATTTACATCTGACTTATCAACAATCTTGAAAATATTTAATAGTATAACTGCGCCATTTTAAACAATTAAATGAAAAATTGCTTTTCCAACACGCATATCCTCCTTCTACATTCCAAAACTCACAAAAAATGCAGGAAAATTAGTGATAAAATGTAAAAAAAAATGGCAACAATTTGTCATTGGATTCGCAGAGCACGTAGCCAAATGCAATTTGTGCAAAATCTCAAGGAACCATTTTATTTTTTTTATCGTCCAACATTCTCCTCGAGACAGATTTTTTTGTCCCAAACTTCGTTGTCTTTTGAATTCATGACCAGAGCCAATGTTGCTTCCCATTTTTTTTCTGGCTCAAATTTTCTATGGAAAATTTTTTTCTAATTTTGAGGCACGTAATTTCTACAACGTGGAAAATTTTGTGGAACGGGTTTGAATTCATCGTAATCACCAATTTTTAATATCAGGGCCATTCCTATTTCAGAGTGGAATTCTATGTGACAGTGGAATAACCAAAAACCTGAAATAAATCCAAAAGAGTTTAATTAATTACAATGAATCATTTAAATATTTTAATGTAATACATCCATAATATGAATTAGAATTCATAATTGGGTTGTCATACATATCTCACAAGTTGAACTCTTTTTTCATGAATTTTATAAATTATAAATCAGTAAAAAAACTTTCAGAATTAGACTACATCAATCTTGTTTTAAGGGTTTTGAAAAAGAATTTATTAAATAAAAAGTTTCTGAAAATTGTTATTTTTTGTACGTTTTTGAGCATTAAGAAGGTGAAGTGATATTTTTCTCTAAAGAGTGATTGATTTGTCATGAAAATATGTTTAAATTTACCAGGATTGTTTGCATAAAATCGGAATATTGTATAGTCACCGTCAGGAATCGTTACAGTATCTTTTATTGGCGCTCGATGCAGATTTCGTTTGAGTTTGCCTTGTCTATCTAAATTTTCCACTTCATCTTTTGTAATATTTTTGCCTAATCTCTCCATGCCTATAACTCGGAAATGGTGCCCATGCAAATGAAACGGGTGATTATTAGGGAAATACTATTAGGGAAATTTTTATGTTCTAAGTTGAAAAATTTTCATCTTTTTTTGCAAAAATGTAGAATCATAGTTTATAGTTTTTATCTTCTTTTTTAACAGCATTAAAAATTGTTTGAATTGCAAATTTTTCGAAATGTGATATGGAAAGTTTAAAGATTTTTATGGAAAAAGATGACATTGTGATTTTTGGTTGTTTGAAATCCAAAATCACTGTTTTGAAAGTAAAAATTAGGCTATACTTATAAAAAAAAGTTTTTCGCACAAACCTTCGTCGACGAGAACAAGCTCGACAACGCTGTTCAGTTTCACTTCCAATACATGAGTGCACGAACAAAATTTGTTGGTGCAATTTTTCATATTGGTTGAATTGCAAAAAGATCCTGGTTCGATAAACTCCCTTTGCGAAAGTAGAGGAAAAGACGGCAGTTTGAGTGAAATGTGGTTCAATTGTGGCGTGTAAACGCGCTCATTTTCGCGAGCAACTGGAATTTTTCAAACTTCGTGTTAAATTTTTTGCATAAATAAAAGTGCAACAAATTTTTGAGTCCCTTTCAATTTTTTAACAATCTTGGTTGAAAAAACAATTTACAATATTCAAAATTTGCAGTGTAATCCTTGTAATTTGTTACTTATTGTATGAACGTTAAAAAATGCGAGATCGAAAATTTTTTGTGAAATTGCCGATCTAAAAGTTTTTTGAAAAAATTCTTTAAATTCTTATGATTTCGAAAATTGTCAAGTTAGAATCGATTTATTTCAATTTGTCTCGGATTATATATACACTAATTCTTGTATGATGGTAATGTTGAGTAAAATTTTGCATTTCCTAAAATTCAAGAAAAGTTTCTTTGATTTTCTGAAAGTTTATGAGAATAAAAATTTTTTTTTTTTTCGAAATTCGGCACAAAATGATTAATTGTCCAAAGACTCGTAAAAATTCAAAATTTCCTTTCAAGAAGCTTGTCAGTATCTGCTTTGATCATTTCACGTAAAAGATTACAATATAATTAAAAATATCAGTAATCTCTAAATTACTGCAGAACATATTTCCCAAGTATAGAATTCGCATTATCGTTGCAGTAATTAAAAGAAAAATAACTTCAACATAATTCTCACCATCGTTAAAACCGTACAAATTCTCTCGATGATAATCATGATGATTTTTTTTATAAAAGTCATAACCAATGTAGAATTTGTAATCCGGGTCTTTGGTCAGTGTGATATCGTCATTTTCTGTGGACTCGAACCTACTGATGTCGATGACTTCCTCATTTTCTGAGCCTTTGTTTAAAGCGTTTGCTTGCTAAAATTGAAATAAACAAAGAACTACAAAATATGTAAATAAACAAGAGCATGAAAGTGTGCAACAACTACGAAAACTACAAAGAACTACGAAAAGCCACGAATACATAAAAACGCAATAAATTATAAACTATAATAGACATCTTTGGAAACAGGAATAAAAGCATATAAACCTAATGAACATTTCGAATTATACTTGATGCGACGTAGAAGAGTATCGAATTATAAAAAACCTGTAAAACCTACAGAAACTGTTGGAAATTAAAATGAATTACTACAAACGCCACGAAAAAATGTAACTGTTTCATATGAAGACAAGATGATGGCAAAAGAGTACATAAAATATTGAGAAATGCTTAAATGACCCTTGAATTTACAACAACTACTAAACGTATGTTAATTGTGGAAAGCTATTCTTTGAGAATAGGAATAGGTAAGCTATTAGAGGAATAGGTTTCTGGAAATTCACTTTTTTAGAAACTTTTTTTGCACATTAGCAATTACCTTGGTCGTTGTGGTCGAGTTATAAAAATACACGAAACATTCGAAACTGGGTCCACGTTCGGGGCCCCCTTATATCGGAAAATGTCAACTTGATGCACATTATTGAATCTTTTGTTACATGCCATTAGTCCTCTGAAGCGCATGTAATAATTGTCGATTTTTTGATTCATTTTGACGATAAAATCGAATCTTTCACCGGCGTAACTTACTAAAGATTCGGCTTTACGGAAATTCCAAGAAGTTTTACGTAATTCTTTCTCATTTTTTTTATTTGCTTTTAAATTCGCAACTTTCGCATTTTAAAAGCAAAATTATATTCATTTTGATATATAATTTTTCACGTGCATCATATTTTAGGTACATGGTTAAATATATGTATTCGTCTTTATTTTCAAAAAGAAAAAAATAATCTACTTGTCATCAGACAATAAAGGATGGGAGTAGATAATAAATTAATGAATAATTAAACTTTGGATGTTATTTTACTCTGTAGAAGTAATTAAACAATTCAGATTCGATACCAAGGGATTGTAGTGAAATAGAGGTACACTCGTGAGTTACTGATTTGTTTCTTTAAATAATTAAAAATTTTATTAGAAAAACGCTCACTTTCAACAGGATCCACGTGGTTTCCATCAGTACTCACAATGTACATGACATGATTATCGATCGACAATTCAGAAATCCTGCATTGATTAGCCTAAATCGATATCTAAAGTGCTGGAAAAATGATCCTTGTTTTTTATTTGTACAAATTAAGAATATAGTTTTGAACATATTAAAATTGAAAGCTATAGAACTTTCAAGATTAATAATTTCAACTAAGTTGTTTAAAATATATAATTGCAAGAATTTTAAGCATCCAGTATCCTGTTAGGGATATGAAAGAACTTAAAATTTTCAAGAATTCTAGCAATAATTGTGTGTTCAGTGAAATGGAACTTAACTTGCTTAATGTTATGAACATCATCTATAGCAAGTAAATTTGTTTCAAGACATTTTATATTTTTAAAATTAAAAAAAAAAAGAACATTTAAATCACCCCACGGAAGATGGACCATAAATTTTTTTTTCATTTTTTTGTTTGAAAATGTTTGATACTTACGTTTTTTTGTGTTTTATTAATATATGCAAAATGAGCGAAGAATAAGTATTTGAACATATACTTATCTTTCCAGAAAATCAATATTCAAATAATTTTACTAACCATTCATTTTGCATACATGTCTTTGATATTAAAATTAAAAAATACGTATCAAATTTTTTCGGACAATAAAACTTAATAATAATAATATATAATAATTCATATTCTCGAATCTCCTGTTTTCGTAAAAATGCCAAGAAAAATTTAATAATATGATTCTTGTTGCATTCCGAAATTTTTAAAGTTTGTAACAATCTTTAAACCCTGAGCAGTTTTCGCTTATGTTTTCTTTTTAATAATTTTTAGTAATTCTCTGTCAGTTTTTTAGAATCTTAGCTGAGAAACTAATAATTATAATCTAGGTAATAACTCAAGACAAATGGATAAAATTCTCAAGAAAATTAGCAAAACTAAACCAAATGGAACTAAAAATTAAACTCATCCAAAAAATTTGACAATTATTATTATATTATTCCTCATTCTGCAACGTTCTCATTGTCATTTAAAAATTTTCATAACTAAAAATCTGTATGACACTATTCCACTCAACATCGTGAGGAATCACGACTCAGAAAATTTTTACACCAGTTCCTTTGAATTCTAGCTTTCTTCGCTATAACTTTCAACCCAACTTTTTTTATATAATAATAATAACAATTTATTCAAACAGGTGCATAAAGATACAGATTATATACATAATAATCCCCGTATAGAAACAAGAGTTTCTGTGCACGGGCCTGCGCAAAAATACATTAAATAATACAAAAATCTTCATAGATCACAAAAAAGAATACAATTCATAATATTATTTTAAATTTCTCGTACTACATCACGATAAGCTCATTTTAGAGAAGGAAAAAAAAGAAAAAAAACATTCTTGTTGTATGTACGTGTATATGTTCCATTTCCCTCTTTTCCCCCTTCCTTTTCTTTTGCTTCTTTTTTCTTTTTTTTTGTAACATTTCCTTCAGCGTGTGTGTACTTGTTTTTAGTTACCATTTTTTAATTTCAAATTTCGGCGCCAATCTTTTGCATTTATGAGATTTTAATTCTAGTGGTAAATTATTGAATATTGTAAATTTAGCATAACAAAAAGACTTCCTGTATAACATTTTCTTAAAAATTGGGGGATGCAGTGCGAAGTCTCTTCTATTTTAATTTCTGTTTTTTAAATATACTTGTAAAGAAATAAAAAAGTATAAGATGACACTTCGCACGTACTCCTTTTTGAAATCTAGCAGATCGTTTTCTAGAATCAGTTGTTCAAAAGGATATGTTCTTTTTTTTTAAATATTAGTTTCAAAATAATTTTATGTACACTATGTAAAAATTTGAAAGCCTCCCAATTCATTCCTCCCCACGCGAAGATACCATACGTAGCGACCGACCAAAAAAATGCATAATATAAAGTCAATAGTGGATTTTTGTCCAAGAAAAGTCTAGTTTTATGAAAAATAAAAATTAAATATCTTACTTTGTTCACGATTGAAATAACATGATCATTCCGTTTAAGATTAGAATCAATAGTAACGCCCAAGTGTCTGATATTATCTACTCTAGACAACTGGGGGCAGTCACGCATCACATTGTTTTATTTAACAATTTAATTATTTCAAAACAAATGCTGCCTACTAAGAGCTAAAAGTTTAGATATCACGGTCTTCAAATGCTCGATTAGTCATTCTAAAATTAAAAGTAGTTGACTGTGATACGAGGACACTTGTGCTTCCAAGGCCTCAAGGATCTTGCTCTGGCGTAAAATAAACTTTTTTTTTATCATCATTGATTTGACAGATACTGCGTCAGATTTCACTGATTCAGATTAAAAGAGATCCAGGTAATTTTCGGTTAACATAACTATGATAGTACATACGTTTTAAAGATTTCGACAGTCACGTTTTACAGATTTGCTATCGCATTGTTTTTAACTGAATCTGTCAGATTCGACTGATACTCTATTACTCTATGAGAATTTACTGGTACTTTTTTTCAGATTTGAGCGATACTCTGTCAGATTTAACTGATTCAGATTTAGCAGGAGCGTAGGCAGAAAAAATTTCCAGGAGGGGTTTTTCTGAAAAATATTTTTCCTTCGGGATTTCATAATTTTTTAACTTCGACAATATGTTACAAGAGAGCAGTTTTGAAATATTTTACTTTTAGGAATTTAAAAGTTATACAAGTTTTGGAATCCAGAGTTGTACATTTTTCATGTTCGTAAATAATGGAATTCAATTTTTGTAATTTTCAATTATTAACTGACGTAATTAATTGAATAGTAAACTACTGAATAGGCATTCAATTAGTAAACTACTGAAATTGTAAAATAGTAAAATACTAAACAAGTCGAAAATTCAAATATTAAACTAGCAAACTCGTTAACAAGTAAATTAGTTGATTAGTAAACTAGTAAACTTGTCAAATTTGTAATAGTAAACTGTTAAACTAGTAAGCTAGTAAACTAGTTGAATAAAAACTAGTAAGCTAGTGAACGAGTAAACTCGTTAACAAGTAAATTAGTAAACTAGTAAACTGGTAAGCAAGTAAACTAATAAACTTGAAAACTGATAAGCTAGTAAATTAGTGAGCTAGTAAACTAGTAAACAAGTAAGCTAGTGAACTAATAAACAAGTTAGCTTGTAAACAATTTAAGCTAGTAAACTAGTAAACTTATTGTTCACATTTTTTTAGTATTATATACAGTCGGACATCGACGGTTGAGACGGCTCGGGGGTTTAGATTTTTCTAAAGTAAACAGTCTCAACTCTCGATGCTGTCAATCATGAGTCCAGAAAATCTACCTGCTTGACCCGTCTCAGTGGCGTACTCATGCGTCTCGAACGCCTGTGCTACATGGATCTTATTCGAATGTTCATCTAACGTTATGCTTAATTGTAAAAACTCAGTATACATATTCAAAATATGTTAAATGCTTGAATGCTATCATCTTTGCAAAAAAATTAACATACGGAGAAAAAAATTCTCAAGTTTATTTAAATTTACATTTTGAATATATCTAGAAGCAAAACTTTTCATTGATACAAGAAATAATTTTTACTTCAGAATAACTTTTACACTTTACAATTAAAAATCATGCTAAATACATACATTTACAGAAAATGTATAAAAAATGTAGGAAAATGTAGGAAAAGCAGATTCTCCAGTAAGTTGAAAAAATATGTTTTTCCTTAACGAAAATTGATTCTACAGTTTCATCTAAGTCATGAAGTTAGCAGCAATTTTTAAATAATTTATTTTCAATAAATTTGATAAAAATCAAATATGGAAAACTTGTGTATTTTATAACCTTATAGCTTGGGAAGCTACAATAAATTCATTTTATTTTGCGTATTCAATTAATTAATATGTATATATATATATATATATATATATATATGTAATGTGATCTCTGAGGTTGGAAAAAAGGACAGAAGACTTTTATTAAACATTCTGTATTTCCAAGCAAATTATTATTACATGTAAAATGACATTGACAACATATGTATAAAGTTGAAAAAAATTTTTTTTCAACTTTATTTTTCCTTCATGGACACAGTGATCGATTGAAAATTCATAAAGATTCGTAAGTTTTCTCACTATCAACTGCTTTGCCAAGATTTTCACGTATTCGCTTTATATGCAGTAGTTGCCTAACAATGTTTATCGTAATGTATATGTAATTCTTAGAATTGGAAAAAAATTTTTTTATTTGGACCGTTTATCGAAATCACGTTTTATGTAGTACATACATTCAAAGAATGTATCAATTTATTTGCCAAGTACATATCTGAATAACTTGGATCGACGAATTTTCATAAAATTTGGAAAGTTTTTAATACATACATAGTTTGCAAAATGCTTCCTATTTAAAATTTTTAAAAAATTGAACAAATCTTGGAAATTTAAAAGATTGTTAACAATTCTAAATAATTCTAAAAATTAGCGAAATCTCAGAAAATATTTATGAATTTTATTGTGTTCAGTACCGCATTTCTTTGAAATATGTATATATTCTGCTGAAAATGTTATTCACTTTGCAAGAGGAATGAAAGAAAATCTCAGTGAGTTGGAATAATTTTTATAAAATTTGCAAAATGTAATGTGTCCAGTATTTCGCGTGAAGCATTCAAAATTTTGAAAAAATGAAAATAAAAAAAATCAGAGATTGTCAAAAATTATGGAAAATTTGATAAATTTTTTGAATTTTAAACAGAATGTACATATGTTTGTATATATCTATAAATTTTTTACATTGTTCAATATTAGGTATATTTCTTTGAAATGAGCATATTAGAAAATTTTTTCCACTTCCGAATAAGAATCTGATAATCTTAAAAAGAAATAAAATTTAAGAAAATACTTCTTATGACATGAAAAATATGAAAAAATCCAGAAAAAGCTTAATTAAAGTCGTGTATGTATTTTATGTACATATTTACCTTGAACGTGCTTGGACCTTTGTGAATTTCATTAAATTGCAGAGCTTTTGCTTGCAAAATAGGTTCACTGACTGGTATTCCCATATCCCTTTTTTCCGTGAACCATCGAAACAACGAAGTTTTCACCAACGGATAAGGCGACGATATTTTCGTCATTTTTTTTCTGAACTCAAAACCTCTACTATTAACTTCTTCGATTTCCTTCTCGTGTTGAAGAATTCTGTAATAGGACGCTCGAGACAAACTGTATTCGCGAATAATGTCATCTCTTTTGGAACACCACTTTTAATTTTGTTGAGTATTTTTACTTTTTCTTCAAAAGTGAAATATTTATTTTTTCTTAATACAACTTGCGCCATATTCGCAGTCTCGCGAGCAAATGATTTTAAAGGTTTTGAGTCGGCACTGACTTAATGACTTTTCTAATGGTGTCACTTTTCCACCCGACTGACGACTCGAAGCCAGACAATACATTATCTTTTCACGGTCAATTTAGATTCTTAGAACGTCTCAAGCGCCGATGTCTCAACCGTCGATGTCCGACTGTATATAATATACAAATACCTTGGAGGATTTCTAAAGATTTTTATAGATTACCGATATTTTTGTAGATTTCTCGAGATTTGAAAAACTCGATGCTTTGGAATGCGAATTTCGATCTATTCTCAGTAATTTCAAGAACTAATGATAAAATCACATACGTATGGATTTTTCATGTTTTATATCATTATTCTTTTTTCGTATTTTTGAAATATTCAAAAAATTTTGTTACGTTCTCGAGAATTTTAGTATCTTTAGAATTTAATGTTCTAGAATCCAAAAATTTATAGGTCGTAGAGGCATTAGTCGACATTTTTCAGAAAACAGTGTCTTCATAGAATTCAATTATTTTCATTATTCTTTTAGAGTTTGTATAAATCGAAAGATTTTTAATATCTTTATATGGATTTTATATGGATTTCTAGAATTTGATGATCTATGATTCAAAGTTTTGTCAATTTCTAACATTTTCGTAGATTTTAATTTTTCTTGATTATTCACTGGGTCGCAACAATTTCTCTGATATATATTTCCTACGTAATCCTACATTTTGATAATCTTCACTTTTTCATTATATAATATATATACTGCTAACGCTTTCATGCATTTATTTGTAACTCATATTTTCATTGTTTAACGATGTAACTTTTTTCAATTTTACATGAAATATTGATTGATTTGATCTGAATTTCGGGAGGGGTTTGAACCCCCAAAACCCCCCTCTGCCCACGCGCCTGAGATTTAGAGATCACGATTAATCAAAAAACATTATATAGCAATTGTCTACTCAAGCCTGAAAAAAATTGTTACTTCGATTGCAGGACCGGTTAGTTTTCGGTTGACGACGATGATAGAGCACGCTTCACACCGTCAGCGGAAACGCAATCGGGATGATAGCAGTCTGTTACGTTGAAGGGGCATTTATAGCAAGCTTTGCTCATCGTATAATGAAAAAATAATGACACTTCGTCGGGCGATTGTCAGATCTGCAAGGTCTCTTACACGGATGCTTTGATAAATCGTTTTTTCTCAGTAATTCTTCGCTGAAACCTCCGTCAGAAACCTCGATAACTGTCCCTGAAAAGCATACATCAGCAACTTTTTTTTCGATGTGGTAAAGCCTGAATGCAACTAAAATTTTCCGGAAGGAATTTTTATTGAAGTTTTCAGAAAAAATGTTGTTTCACGCTGTAAGTTGGTATACAGTTACTCGAATTCGAATCTTTTAATGACCGGGAAGGAAATTCATATTTTTTCTACTTTCTAATGTTTATTATATTATTTATATCCATTTCAAACTGTTGATTACTGGTTATGAAAAGTACAAAGAAGTTCATTAACAAAAAAAATTACATAATAGTTGAGGCCTCTTAAGTTTTGTGATTTGCTTTTTTTGACTGTTTGAAAAATCATGAGTAATTTTACCATCTTGTACAAAAAGTTATTAGATCATCTTATGATGGCAATTTTTCCATACTTAAGTATTGTAGTCCAACAATTTCTCATCGGTCTTTGTCATTACAGAACGTAATTTTCGATGTATACATACATTTATGGAAAAATTGACTTACTCTTGAAAATCTGAAAACGGAAAAAACATGAACAGTTGATACAATGTGTTCAATACTAGTCTGTCAGATTTTAAATTCCTAAACAAAAATGGAATCATTCTGTAATCCAACACAGTTAATAATCCGATGTCTTTCGAAAATTCGAAAACTCTTTGAAAACCTCAAATATATAACAAACATAAAAAATGAAAATTTCGAAAATCATATTAAAACAAGAGAACGATAGTTCAAGAAATTGCTATTTCAGAAACAAGAAAGAATTTTAACACATTCTGTTTTATTTTCGTCAACAAAAAACTTGTTGTCAAAATAAAAAGTTAAATGTTTTGACATTAATTGTTCACAACCGAGTCATATTATACCAAATAAAATTATCGTAAACAACCAACAGTGTGACACAAAAATTTTTAAACATGATTCTACTTAGTTTCAAAAAAGAAAAGTTTGAACATAATCATGATAAGCATTGTATAAATTATGTACAATGCACGATTACAACCCTCGGCTTTGCCTCGGGCTGCAATTTTTCGTTTCGTCAAGAAAGGCAGTTTCCAAACCTGACAATACGATATTTTATTGACAGTTTGCTAATAATTCACATCCAAATGACGAATTTTTAGCAAATTGTCAATAAAAACAGTAATTCGACCTTTTAACTATATTTCTTCTTATCTTTACGATTTCACTTTCTCTCTGTTCAATTACTCGCCATCTTCTATGCTTTTTGCAGTCACATATTCAACACCTATTATGATGTAAAAAATCAGAACAAAAAAGATGAAAATGCCCTTACATTCCATAGCTATTTTGTCAAAATGATGATGGTTAGTAGCAGGTTGTCAAATGATTTATCCGTAAATTCATAGCAATTATACTATTCGAATGAAATTATTCAGAATTTCATGCAATCGTCAAACGACTTGATGCGAATATTCTTTAAGTTGCTTCCAAACAACGGGTTTTATATAAAATATTCAGATATAGTAAAAAAATACTATTTTCTTAAATTTGCATTCATGTGTTAAAATAAGAATACATTCACTTAAAAGTTTATGAAATGAAGTACACATTTTGCAGAATCATCATCATCATCGAAATGCTAAAAAGCATGTATACTGTGCATTCTGTACAAAAAATCTTGTAAAAATGGTTTTTTTCATATTTCAAGTCTCGGAAAATGTCTCGATATATAAAATGTAAAATCAATAATTTAATCAAATAATTAAATCAAATATTTAAAAATAATAATTTTTTCCCCTATTACCATTTAAAAAAAAAAATGGTTTGACTGCTGTCATGAATATATGAAAAATGACGTAACCTCCCTACTGAAAATTTCCAATTGGTTTTCCAATTGGATTTCCAATCGGTTTTTTAGTTGGGCTCATCCCGTAGGAAAATTTGTTCCAAAAAAAATTAACGTCACAAATACAATTAGTTTTTTAAATTTAATTTCTAACTGAATTTTTAAATAAAAAGTTGAATGTGTTTGTGACATGTGTTTCATTGTGAAAAATTTTCCAATAGCACACAACAATTCGATTTCCAAACGAATATGCAATTGATTTTCCAACTGTGGCCATCCCAATTGGAAAATCCAGTTGAAATTCCAACTGGTTTTCCAGTTCAAAAAGCCTATTGGAAAAACGGCCATTTTTACAGTTATTTTGCAAGCGGAAAACAAAAAGAAAATTTTCAACAGGGCTTTAATAATAAGTCAAGTTACAGTCTAATGAACTCGCAAGAACTTACAAAAAAGATAGTTCCACTGTTTTTTCGTTACAGAGGTGATTTAAAACTGATGAAACCCGCATCAAAGCGTCTGGTTTTATTGGCCTTTCCGACTATACAATTTTTATCAATATACTTTATAATAACAGGCATTTTATCTCAAATAAGAAGTAGGTTATTTAAACACAATTTTCATCTCTCGTGTAATTTTTTCGAAGAACAAATCATTTCCGTCTACATTTAAACTTGATAGCCATCATAAAATTGAACAATAGACGATAAATCATCTTCGAATATTAGATAGAGAAAGAAATGACCTTTGATGTTGCAGACGATTTCAATCTCTAAGTATTTTTTCGAAATTGACGCTGATTTCTTGATATAAAAAACAAAAGATAGAAACTATATACAGGATGTCCAAAAATCACCGTAAATCCTTGAAACCTCAGAGCGTAAAAGCAATTTTGAAAACAATTTTTTCACGTTCACTTACCATAAAACTCAAAATTAAAAAATATATTCCAGTTTGACATTTAATCAATAGACACAATTCCTCAAAAACTGGGGATAGAATGCACAGTCTAGAATTTACTGAAATTCTTCCCAGATTTTTATGCATCGAAAAGTATTTGCCACTTTTCTGAAAACTCAAAATCAAAAAAGATACCTGAGGTAGGAGTTTTAAGAAGTCTGATTTGTTCAAACTTCTACCTCGAGTATCTTTTTCGATTTTCAGTTTTGTGAAAAGTGGCAGGAGACTTTTCAATGCAGAAGTGTATGGAGAAAATTTTACTTTTGGTCCGAGTTTTCTACCCCTATTTCAGAAAGCGCGCTGATTAGTTAAATTTAAACTCGAATATCTTTTTTCAATTTGAATTTTCTGAAAAATGGCCAAGAAATATGCTCCTAAAATAGCTTGTGTAATCCGATGTTTCAAGGATTTGCGGTGATTACGGGACAACGTGTACATCATTAAACCTGATTAAGAAAACATTTTCTATCATGCTACTCTTATAGATTGAAAATTATAGCAATCATCACAATATTTTACAATCTTTTTCTTTTCTGACAAAAACACGTTTAGAAATTGTTTTTTCATTTATCATTAGAAGTCATTATGGGTATCCGATATTTTTGGATTCCAGTTTCATCTCTTTTCGCAATGAAAAGATATGCACTTATTGTACATCTCAACTTGGCGTGGGAATCCCGTTCATAAGGTTGTCTGCTCATTTAGAACTTTCAAAGATTTCACTTCGGCGCTTAACTTTAGATTTAAAAAAAGACTTCCTGTTTGCAGATACAGAGCAATTGAGTGAAAATTTTATTTCTGAAGATATCCAGAAAATTGGTTGATTAAAGTGAAAATTTGTTAATAAAGGTCATAGACTCCTTAAAATCGTTTTCATTTATCAACATAACAATCTCAGTAAGTCACATTCAATGAATTCATTGAAATTTTTAGTTAAGTAAAAACTCTTTGAATAAACATTTTTATTTAGTTTTATTTCTTCTCTTTTTTCTTACTTCACACATTTCTTTATTGATTTTTTCCAACTCCATTCATTAAAATCCAACCAAAGACAGTAAAAAAATTTACAGCTCACTCGTCAACAATCTTAAAAATAAATAATCATATCACAGCGCGATTTCGAACAATTGCATAAGTGAATGCTTTTCAACCATGAATTTCCCACTTCCCAATTCCAAATCTAATTTTCCAAAAAAAGGAAAATTAGTAACAAAATGTAACAAAAATGGCAGCAATTTGTCATTGGTTTCGAGGAACTCGAAATCAAATGCAATTTGTGCAAAATCTCAGGGAACCATTCTATTTTTTTATCGTCTACCATTCTGCTCGCGACAGATTTTTTCATGTCCCCAACTTCGTTGTCTTTTGAATCCATGACCAAAGCCAATGTTGTTGCTTCCCATCTTGTTTCTGGCTCGAATTTTCTATGAAAAGTTTTTTTCGAATTTCGAGGCACGTAATTTCCACAACGTGGAAAATGTTGTGGAACGGGTTTGAATTCGTCGTAATCCCCGATTTTGAATATCAGGGCCATTCCTACTTCAGCGTGGAATTCTATGTGACAGTGGAATAACCAAAAACCTGAAACAAATCGAAACAAGTTAAATTAATTATAATGAATCATTTAAATATTTTAATCCAATACATGCATAATATAGATTCGAATTCATAACTGGGTTGTCATATATTTCTAAACAAGTTGAACACTTTTATAATATATTGTTTGAATTATAAATCGGTAAATTTTCGTAATTCGAGGACATCAATCTTGTTTTAAGGGCTTCAAGAAAGAATTTATTCGATAAAAAGTTTCTGAAATTTGTTATTTTTCGAAGGTAATTAAGCATGTAGAAGAGGAAGTGATATATTTTTCTAAAGAGTCATTAAAATATGGATGTCGAAAATTTACCAGGATTGTTTGCATAAAATCGGAATATTGTATAGCCACCGTCAGGAATCGTTACAGTATCTTTTATTGGCGCTCGATGCAGATTTCGTTTGAGTTTGCCTTGTCTATCTAAATTTTTCACCTCGTCCGTTGTAGTATTTTTTCCTAATCTCTCCATGCCTATAACTCGGAAATGATGTCCATGCAAATGAAACGGGTGATTCGCATCGTACGTCCAACCTATAAAATCAATTATATATTGCGATTAAAATATATATTCTACATTTTTTAAATTGATTTATCAATGAAATGAATTCGTTTACATTTATGGTCTATATATAGCTTACATTTCTAAAGAAACTGTTATCAATAATAACATTAACAATATTTTTGAATTATTTGTGTATTTAGAAAAGGTATGGATATGGCCCTATTATTTTGCAGAAAAAGTTTTTTATATAATCATTATTATCATAAATTTAAAGAGAATTATGTTTTGTTACTTTGCTTGGAAAATTCTCCCGATATCAAAGAGATCATTAATACCCGAAAATTTATTAAAAAATTGTATTTATCTCTGGGAATTTTCGACTATGATTTTTTTTATATAACATTGTGATTCAGCCTCATCAATACTTCTACTACTCTATCATGCAAAATATTGAACTAAACTATATTTGTTGTTTAGAGTTTCTAAATGATATAGTTAAAATTGCAAAAAAATAGTTGAGAAGATAAAATTAAACTTCGGCGGAAAATGAAGACGTAATTGAAGGTGCTAATTTCCCACGGAATTTCCGTTACGAAAAATCTAATGAAACTTTCACTTTTCTCGTGTGCTTTAAACGTCGACTTTGATGGACGCGTCGAAGAATGTGTCAAGGTTCAGTTTATGTATACGATCGAAAAATATAACGAGCAGCACAAATATTCAACTTCACAATGGAAAAAGTATTGTCGAATTCCTGACCTACAGGTTTATGCATAAAAATCTCATGAATTTCGATAAATTAATTAATTATCTCAAAAGATAGCTAAAAATCATTCGATGTTCTGAGTGATGAAATTTTTAACTTTCTCTGTAAAAATCTAAAAATATATACCTCCCTCATTTTCTATATACTTTTTGAATAGCATTTAAAAATATTTTAGCGCCAAATTTTTTAAAATGTCTATTGGTGAATGATAACTATGAAAAAATATGATGATTATATGGATGACGTTTAATATAATTCATTATCACTGTCTTTCATGTGGAAATTAGGTGATATTACGGAAAATTTTCTTTTGCACAAACCTTCGTCGACGAGAACAAGCTCGACAACGCTGTTCAGTTTCACTTCCAATACATGAGTGCACGAACAAAATTTGTTGGTGCAATTTTTCATATTGGTTGAATTGCAAAAAGATCCTGGTTCGATAAACTCCCTTTGCGAAAGTAGAGGAAAAGACGGCAGTTTGAGTGAAATGTGGTTCAATTGTGGCGTGTAAACGCGCTCATTTTCGCGAGCAACTGGAATTTTTCAAACTTCGTGTTAAATTTTTTGCATAAATAAAAGTGCAACAAATTTTTGAGTCCCTTTCAATTTTTTAACAATCTTGGTTGAAAAAACAATTTACAATATTCAAAATTTGCAGTGTAATCCTTGTAATTTGTTACTTATTGCATGAACGTTAAAAAATGCGAGATCGAAAATTTTTTGTGAAATTGCCGATCTAAAAGTTTTTTGAAAAAATTCTTTAAATTCTTATGATTTCGAAAATTGTCAAGTTAGAATCGATTTATTTCAATTTGTCTCGGATTATATATACACTAATTCTTGTATGATGGTAATGTTGAGTAAAATTTTGCATTTCCTAAAATTCAAGAAAAGTTTCTTTGATTTTCTGAAAGTTTATGAGGATAAAAATTTTTTTTTTTTCGAAATTCGGCACAAAATGATTAATTGTCCAAAGACTCGTAAAAATTCAAAATTTCCTTTCAAGAAGCTTGTCAGTATCTGCTTTGATCATTTCACGTAAAAGATTACAATATAATTAAAAATATCAGTAATCTCTAAATTACTGCAGAACATATTTCCCAAGTATAGAATTCGCATTATCGTTGCAGTAATTAAAAGAAAAATAACTTCAACATAATTCTCACCATCGTTAAAACCGTACAAATTCTCTCGATGATAATCATGATGATTTTTTTTATAAAAGTCATAACCAATGTAGAATTTGTAATCCGGGTCTTTGGTCAGTGTGATATCGTCATTTTCTGTGGACTCGAACCTACTGATGTCGATGACTTCCTCATTTTCTGAGCCTTTGTTTAAAGCGTTTGCTTGCTAAAATTGAAATAAACAAAGAACTACAAAATATGTGAATAAACAAGAGCATGAAAGTGTGCAACAACTACGAAAACTACAAAGAACTACGAAAAGCCACGAGTATCTATAAAAACGCAATGAATTATCGATAATCCTACACATCTTTGGAAACAGGAATGAAAGCATACAAAAATTTATCACCATTTAAAATAATACTTGATGTAGCGTATAAGAACGTCGAATTATAAAAAACTTCTGAAGCATACAGAAACTGCAGAAAATAAAAACGTGAGACGGTCTCCGGCTTTACTGCCGGACCCGTATTCAATTTTCAATTAGCTTTCGATTCCGGATATTTTTAATTTTTGTTATTTTTGTTTTACCTCGAGCCCTAGGTACGCCCTTCTTTTCGGTAAGTTTTTGAATGTATTATTATTCTATTGTTTGCGGTTATGTAATAATAGTAATAATTTGGGAATATTATAATTGTATGAAAGTGTGAAAGGAGCGAGAGTGGTGAAAATCGGGGGTTATTATGATTATTATTATCATTATTATTATTATTATTATTATTTCAATATTTATTTGCCGGTGCCTTAAGTGTAACTCGAGTTTTGGAGGCGTGGTTTCGTAATGAATTCAGTATTTCGTTTTGGTTGATTTCTTTTTATTTTACCGTGGAATATTCAACCTTAATGCCCTCTCTCGGTTTGTCCCTATTTTTTATTTCGTCGTCGGGCGCCCTATTGGAAACAAGGTTTCTGGGTTTTGTTTTTTATGTTGAAGGTTTAGCCTTTGTTTAATCCCTGGGAAGGATCGGAAAGGAGCGTGACACCCTGGGCCATCGGCGACGGGCGTGTATCACCGTCGGGATGTTCTAGGAGTGTTGCATGGGCTCGATTCCTGATCCAGTCAGCTCCCCCGCACTGAATATGCCCACGTTCGGCCTCCCAGATTTTATTTTGTCGGGCTGCGTCTCGTACTTCGGGGGCGACTCTCGACGGATTTCCGAGGAGTCGCGCCCCGGGCGAGAACGGCATCCGCGGGAGGAGGGAGGGCTGAATCCCAGGGAAAAGCCCGGCGATGCATGAAATTTTCCTCACGGGGGAAACTCGGCCGATTCCGACATAGGTCGGCGACCGAGCGTGGGGCTGGGGAATTTCGGGGGGTTTTTTGATTTTTTCGGGGCTGTTGTGCCCGTGTGAGCTGAGAAGACGGACGTCTCCGGAACTCGAGGAAATTGGGTATCGTAGTTTTCTTTTGTGAGTTGGGATTTGCTTTCGGTTTTGCTTCGAGCCTGAATTTTTGCTTTTCGTTGGTCTATTGGTCATTGATTCGGATTGAGTTTTGGTTTACATTTATTTTCTTGGGATCGCGAGTATTGCTTTTTGTTTTGTTCGATGGAGGAATGAGCTAAGTGCGTGAATTTTTTCGTGATAAGGCCATTTTTGTTTCGTTTAGTGAAGAATTTGGTATATATTGGGACATTAATGGCAGATCTATTTGATAATAAATTGAAAATTCCGTGATTTCTACATGATTTTGTTGTTTTATTTTTTTTTTGTGGTTATTGTGTCGGGTAATTGACTTTTCCGCGTCAGGCGGCGACCAATTTTTGTTTGTTTGATTATATTTTTTTTTTTATTTGTTTCGCACCCTGCATTGGTGGATTAATTCAGTTCTTCCTGAGAGGGACTGGCGATCCTGTCATTTAATTGATCGAAATCTGCCGGCGAAGGGAGTGCGGGAATTTGGCGAATTCAGGACCAAATTCGTTTAAAAGTATTCTCGTCACAAACGATATACCACAACGAATTACGATAAACGTTTCGAAAAAATGTAACTGTTGAACATGAAGAAAAGAAAATGGCACATGAGTGCCGCAGAAAATATTTAAGAACGCTGAAATAACATTTAAATATACAAAAACTATTAGAATTGGTATTTTATGGAAAGGTGCAGGATACTATCAAAAAATAAAACTACAAACAAGCGATGGGAATAAGAAACTATACGAGAAATAAAAAAATTACTTAAGAATACACAAAAACATACTAGAACAACGAAAAACCACAAAAAGTACGAAAAAATCAACTACATGAAATCAATCTAAACGCAGTAAATATCAAAAAAAGGCCTAAACTAAAGGGAAATTTAATGTTCAAATTGTTTATTGAACTGTGAATTTCAAAACATTACAGGGAACTATATAAGAAAAACACTCTAAAAAGATACACTATTTATACAAGAAAGTGATAAAAACGAAAAAGCTGATAATAAATGTGTCACGTCCCTGTGACATGAGATTGTACGTGAATATGATTTATAAATAATACAAGTTTTAAAGCAGTAAAAACTGAAATATCCAAGTTAGACGAAATCTTAATTGCTATGTTCAATCTTAATGGACTTCTAACGGCGCTGTCATTGGAAAACATAACACGTATCGTTACTTAATTACGCTCGTTTGCTTGAATGTTACATGCCGGAAACGGAATTATGATAAATAATTATAATGTATTTTCGAAGCTTCTGAATTGTTCTAGAAGCTTCTTTTTCGCTACATGGCACTACTTCCGGCGGCCATGTTATTTCGATAAGTGTATAAATACGAGCCGATTTCGGGCTCTCGCGCTCTTGTCCCCCGTCTTTCAAAGTTAACTCAAGTAAGCGCGTCGCGTGTTTCTTAATTGTTGACAATAAAATAAGTATAGTTGAAATGTAATTTATTATTATTCATTCATTCCTCCCCAAATTGCCAAAGTTCGCTGAAACCAAGAATTCGGGTCGAACTCAACGTTTCCGAAGGGCGCGCTACCCGGCCCTTCAGGTATAAACGTAACAAAATGAAAGAAAACTACCCGAAAAAATACAAAAATGTTGGAAAACTACGACAGATGGAAAGAACAAATTTGATAAAAATACAGAAAATATGAAAAAAGTCTAAACGAACATTGAAAAAAAAAAAACATTTAACAGTAATGTTGTGAAATTGCTACAGGAAACTACGAAAAAAGAAAATTTATGAAAGATATAGAAATTGGAAAAAAGAGGTGAAAACGATAAGTTGTACGAGAAATTAGCAAATACTACCCAAAAATGTGGAAAAACTGCAGATTGTAAAGCGAAAAGACGAAATTACATGGCGCAAGACCGAGAAAATATTTTTACACATGAAAAAAACCTAAAATAGTAAAATTGAGGAAAACGAGAAAAAACTGCTTAAAAAAAACTTCAGAAACTTGCTGAAATTTCAAAAAAGCACTGAAAACGAAAAACTTTACGAGAAACTAACAAAAACTACGTGAATCTACAACAAAAAACTTAAAAAAAGGCTGCATGACAGTAGATTTTTATACATATAACAATTGCATGAAATAACAAAATTGGAAAAATAATAGAGAAACCTAAAAATAAAATTTTAAAAAACTTGCTGAAACTACGAGCAAGCAGGGTTTGGAAGTGAAGCCTTACTTAAAACGTTAAATTTTTTTACTGTAACGATGACAGGAACAAGTCACTTTTTTTCGGTAACGAGTAACGAAAATCCCGTTATTTCACATTGCTTTTATCAGCCTCGTTGTGTTTTTGGAGCAATTTGTAACTTTTTAAGGAATGTTCTGAAACTAAGATTAAAGTTATTTTGAAATTCGTCATTTTCGGAAAAAAATTATATATTCATAATTTTCATGGAACAGAGTGGAATATTAGTAATTTGTGCACAAATATCGACATAGAATATGCTTTTTTATTTTTTATCAGAAACTTTCACAAATCATATCGTTGAATTTTAGAAATTTACGCAAAAATATATGAAAAATACTTGAAATCTATGGATCTCAAAATCTATGACAATATCTATATGATCTATCTGGCAATATCTATAGGATCTAAAGATCCTGTTAGAAAATCTTATGGAATATAATGAAAACAAAAAAAAAAGACGAAAAATACTATATTTTGATTAGTTTACTGCTATTGGACTCTTCAAAAATATATGTAATTCCAGGAATCGAGAAACTTTAATTTCTCGAAAATTGAATGAAGTTACTCAACATTGCTTTGTAATAGAGGGTTAATTATCAGATATTATTACTTGGAAAACTTTGTACCTCAACGTTGAATAAATTATTGAAAAATTATCGTAATTTTTACTTAACAACTGATTTGCGAGCGTTAAAATTGAGATTTTTGATCAGACCAAAAACCGTTAGTTAGAAAATTTTATCGTCTATAACTTTTAATAACAACTTATTGTTGCACGATTTACCGTTTTTCGCAAATTGCTACTGAATGCGGAATAACGCGATTTTTCAACTTTGACCCCCCTCTCCTGATGTTTGTATCGGTTGTCCTGAAAATACCATATAAAATTGGTATTACACATTTTTCATAAAAAATGTAATGTTTTTTGGAAGTAAGCGTAATGTTGAGAATAATTTATCATATGAAATCGAGCTAAACGTTTTGTTTAAACTCAAAAGGAATTTCACATGTCGAATCTTTTTTCGTCCCAAACTATTTTATTATATAGGAAATAAACAGTTTCCAAAGAACAAAACCACGAGTACATGAATATCGTTTTTTTCATTCTCAGTTTTTAGATGTGTTGTTAGTTACATTCAATTTATTCCAAAAAGTAACATGAAAGTAAAGGAACGTTACTTTTTTAAGCGGTAACGGTAACGTAACGCGTTACATTTTTTTAAGTCACTTCAAACCCTGCGAGCAAGTTCATATTTAGGACGAGAAACATATACATGTAGCCGAAAATGTGAGAAAAAAACCTACGAAAAACTAAAAAAAGCACGAAAAAACAAAACTACGTGAAAACTTGGTAAATATAAAAAAAGTTTAGAAGTAAAATTGAGACGCGCGTAGAAGTACATTAAACGGTGAAATTTCAAAATATTGCAGGAAACTATGAATGAAAAAAACTTCATTGAGCTACAGATCCTGGAAAAAAGGGACAAAAACGGAAAAATATATGAAAAACTAAAAACTAAAAAATATATTGAAAACGGGAAAGTATATGAGAAACTAACGAAAGTTATCCAACAATACATGAAAATGTAGAAAAACGTAAAAAAACTACAAAAAGTACGATAATGAGACAAAACCACAAAATAATATAGAAATTATGGAAAAATATCACATACATTTAATTATGATATATTATATTATACACCTACAAAACGTATGTGAAGTAGTGTAGTTGAAAAATACTACAGAAAACTTCGGAAACCTGTAAAAACACATGTAAGAACATGTCTGGGAAATGACATGAATGGAACAACGAATACCTACAGAAACATCAAAAAAAATTACAAAGATCACGCAGAAACGTATCAAACTATGAAGATATTTCAAAATCAAAAAAGTACGAGGATCTAAAATAAAAAAAGCGAAAATTTACGAAAACTTACTAAAATTCTCCGAATAAATCCTAAATACAACGAAAAAATCACTGAGTAAAAAAACTTGTACTTTCTGCCACATGTATTGTAAAAAGTACAATAATATTGTACTTTTTACAATAATACTGCAATTTTTACAATACTACCGTAAAAACTGCAATATTTATTTTGCTTATTACAATAGTGTATAGTAAAACCGCTATATTGTACAAATTACAATATGTATGCCACTTTTTGCTACATATTTTTCCAATACTGTATCATATTACAATATGATGCACTTGAGATCTAGAAAGTACACAAAAATGTTGCAAAAAGAACCTATACAGATCTGTTTACTGAAAAAACTGTATGGAATTTTCAAAAATATGGATAAATCGGAATTACAATATGATATTGCAAAAAGTACAAGAAGTATAGTAGAACACGAAAGACGTAGAGGAGTTTTTACAACAAAATATATATATATAATTACAATATCATTTTACAATATTTACAATATGTTATTTCAAAAATTGGTATATTATCTAGCAAAAAGTACAATATGACAGAGTGATTCCCGTGTACTATACAGTATTGTAAAAATTACTATATTTTCTCTCAGTGATGCAAATAAACGACAAAAATAAAAATCTACATTTTTAGCGAATTTTTTTCCATATGAGCAATTACCTTGGTCGCTGTGGTCGAGTTATAAAAATAGGAAACATTCGAAAATGGGTCCACGTTGGGAGCCCCCTCATATCGGAGAATGGCGACTTGATGCACACTTTTGAATCTTTCGTCACAGTCCATAAGTCCTCTGAAGCGCATATAATAACTGTCGATTTCTTGGTTCATTTCGACAATAAAATCGAATCTTTCGCCAGCGTAAGTAACCAGAGATTCAGCTGTACAAAAAAACCAAGACTTTTTACGTAATCCTTCCTCATTTTTTCATTCCGTTTTCAAGCTTGCAACTTTCACGTTTCAAAATCACGAAATTGAATTCATTTTTTGCGAATTTTATGTATAAATTTTCGAATGCATTTTATTTCATGTTCATTTTTACATAAATTTATTTTCATTTCTAAAAAAAAAAATGATAAATTATTGATGATTGATTAAACTTTGAGTACTGATTAAACTCTGAGGGATTGTAGTGAATTAGAGATAAAATCGTGAGTTACTGATTTGTTTCCTTAAATAATTTTAAATTTTATGAAAAAAACTCACATTCAACAGGATCCACGTGGTTTCCATCAGTACTGACGATGTACAAAACATGATTATCGATCGACAATTCAATCGGGCAATTCAGAAATCCTGCATTGATTAGCCTAAATCGATATCTAAAATCCTGGAAAAATGATTCTATGTTTTTCATTTGCACAAATTAATGATAACTTATTTACATTATGAAAATTAAAAGCTCTAAAACTCCCTAGGATTAATAATGTAATTCATAATAAATGTCACAATTTCGGAAATTTAAGCACTAGGTATTTTCAAAGATACATGAAAGGTAGAAACTAGAATTTGTGCGATTACTGTTTTTTCGGCAAAATGGAACTCAAATTACTTTATGTTATGATCATCATCGATTCAATCGATAAAATTTGTCTTCAAAAGTACATTAGAAACATTTGAATTACCCCATACAAGATATACATTAAGAAAAAAATATAGTAATTATTACAATACTGTATAGTTAACGGGAATCACTCTGTCACATTGTACTTTTTGCTAGATAATATATCAGTTTTTGAAATAAAATATTCTAAATATTGCCAAATGATATTGTAGTTATAGATATATTTTGTTGTAAAAACTCCTCTACATCTTTCGTTTTCTACTATACTTCTTGTACTTTTTGCAATATCATATTGTAATTCCTATTAATCCAGATTTTTGAAAATTCCATACAGTTTATTCAATAAAGAGATCTGTATAGGTTCTTTTTGCAACATTTTTGTGTAATTTCTAGATCTCAAGTGCATCATATTGTCATATGATACAGTATTCGAAAAAGTTGGATAAAAGTAATGTAGTTCATTTTTTTCGCCATGTATGTTAAAAATTACAGTTTGCATAGTGAAATTTGCATTTTAAGATTTTAAAATTTCCGAAATTATATAGTGAAAACTAGCATACATATTGAAATATGTACATTAATAGCAGTTTTACTATATAATATTGTAATAAGTAAAATAAATATTGCAGATTTTACAATAATACTGTAAAAACTACAATAATATGGTAAAAATTGCAATAATATTGTACTTTTTACAATATATACGGCAGAAAGTACAAGATTTTTTTCTCAGTGTAGCATTGATTTTTGCTGTTTGTTCGAATTTATTCAATACGTCCGTACTTTTTTAATATTATATGCTATTGCATTCGTTAAGTATTTTTCAAAAATCGTTTAAAACTTCTTTCTGTTCAAAATTCAACAATTTTCACAATCCGGAGCTACGACTTACAAAACGGTGTCGTATTTCAACATCATGCTACTTGGACCCTGATCCAAAAAAAAAGTAAACACGCGTCATCGAATCCTTGATGAAAAAAGTTTTGTTTCTTAAAAATTACACACCTGTTTGACCGCAAACACCGCAGTCGGCATGCTTACGGGGTTTCCCATAGCGTCATTGCGAGGTGTCTGAGTGAACCGTCCGAGGCCATTTATCAAAAGATTCGCGATCTTGTTATCTCCGTTGGAATGATAATGAGCCAAAAATTTTTCCGTGCCCGAGGCGTGAATCCAGTCAGTTATTGTAATAATATGTTCGTCGAAATCGAACAAATCGTAATTTGGATCTTTTTCCGGAGATTCTCGGATAATCAAGGGCCCGAACATTCCATCTCCTCTTTGTAACCCTTTTTCATTAACAAAATTTATTTATTGTTGGGGAAAAAATTTTCTCTGCCTAACTTTGCTCTTCCTTTTTCTTACTTCTCTCAATAAAACTGTGCGATTCATATCCTAGAATTTTGATGGCAATCAAAAAAATTTTACATATTTTATTCATATATTTAGAAATTAGAAATTTTTCTTTTGGGAGGATATTTAATTCAATGTCGAAAATATATTTAATTTATACATTTACAATGTTTTAGATTGTTCTTTTTATCTGTATGTCGAGTGAAAATTACCTATATGAGAATGCCAAAAATGAGTGCCTGCATAATCAGCCACAAAACTATACCGAAATGTTTCACCTGGCAGAATTGGACATTGAGTCAAACGAGGGACTCCATCCCTAAAAAAACAATTCTCTTTTCATTTTATACTGTTTGCGTGTTTATCTATCAATAGTTTTTTTACCACAAATCCAAAGTGTACTAACCTACATGAATAATTTAATCTTTATTGTAATAAATAAAAAAGGTTTAATGGAAATTGAGTCAATGAATAAAGGCATTAAAAAATTGTTACATCAACTTGTATTAAATTATTTTATGAAAATGAAAGCCTTAAAACAAAACAAATTTAGGATTTGTAACTATATTTCTTATTCGTATAATTAATTTATCGGGGGTGGCATGAGATGTGGATATGGTGTATAGGGCTACCGACCTGAAAAATTCTGCATAGGTAACTAAATGTACCCATGCAAAAATGCACAAATTTATAAATTGTAGTGTTATTGACTCGTTAAAATTTACACAACTCACAGAATTTATAAAAGTTGTCTAAAATTGTAGATTAAGTGGAAAATTTTTAATTTTCAAAGTTTTAATGATTTCACGCAGTTTCTGTAGTTTTACTGTACATATTTTTAAAAATTTGTATAATCTAAAAAATTTACATGCATTTCCGGAAATTCTACAAATTTTTATACATTTTCAGAATCATTGAAAATCTTCAGAATTTAAAATGTTTTTTGTTTTAAAAAAAATTTTCACTTTAAACGTAATAGACTCTCCGTTCTCGCAATTAATAAGAATTTGTCAAACTCATGCAAGATTTTTTTTAGTTTTTTTCATTACCGAATATTCGAAATTTTCGTTAAATAAGAAAAATTATGATGCATTTTTTGAATATATATAACAAGAAACACCATAAGTAAAATAATGAACATTATCTGATATTCTACAAAAAGTTTGATTTTTTTGGATTTATTGACATTCATCATAATTTCCAATGTGTTCTTATTTTGAGAAATTTCTAACATGGTACTAACTTAGAAAATTTTTTAACTTTTTTGAAAATTTGTCCAGCTTACAGAAATTCATTTTCATTTTTAAGTACTTTTAATTGTTTCGAATGTTTGTTGAAAATTCCAAAAAACATTACCGTACATATTCAGAAAAAACGAGATTCTCAAAAAATTCATCCCTATTTTCTGAAATTTCACTAATTTTTGAAAATTATCGACAATTTAAGTACTTTTTGAACTTTTAAAATTTCAAAGTTATAAGAAACTCCCGAAAAATATTAAATGATCATAAAAAAATATCCAACTCAATCGACATATTCGTAATTTCTCAATGTTAATCGAGTTTCCTCTTTTTTATTTCAAAATGTAAAAACATCACCATGCATATTTCAACAAAATACAATTAAAAACTCCCCTACCCCACAAAAAAAATAATTAAGTTAATTACTACCTACCCGGAAAAATCGCGTTATGCCGCCCCTGATATTAATGATACACACTACTTTCATAAACATTCAAATACGATTTACGTTCAAGTTCGGGTTTTTACTTTTCTAAAATGTAAAAACTATGCATATTTTATTAACGAAAAAAAAAGAATCTCATATTTGCTTACATGTATGGACTCTCTTTTTGCGTTTGCCCATGCCAGTGAATAGTCGTACTTTCCGAGGCCATCGCGTTCGTGACATCAACTTCTATTAAATCTCCTTTGCACACCTTCGCAATAAAAAAACACACACATCAATTAAATACAATTCTCTTTGCATTTCATTCCATAACATTTATAACAAACGAGGAACAAGATCGATATTTCATCAGCCATATTTTTGCTTTGTTGCGCTTGGTACTAAATCGATTGTCTTTGACATTGATCTTCGCTCGAAGCGGTTTTCCTCGATCGAAGTATTTATTGTTCGAAAATGAAAATTTTTTTCATGCCTTAATCTAAATACGAAATCTGAAAAACAATGCTTGTGTATATAAGAAATTTTATAATGAATGTTCCAAATTATTATTACTTGCATACGTTTTTAGATTAAATGCCAAAGTCGAAATCCTTCTAGATCAAAAATTGAATATTTTTAAATCAAGATGTCAACATTTATTAATCTTCATCATGAATAAAGATTTCATATGTTGATATACATGTATATTTACTAGAAATAAACCCTTTAGGTTAGCAAAAAAGGTCGAAAAAGGTTAAATCATAATGTTCATGATTTTCGAATTCGTGATGTTTTTTAAGTTTGATTCCAGCAAAAAGTACGATCGTTCATTATTTCACATATTTTCGTCACATGTAGGTACTCGTTATTCTGTGATTGTAAAAAATGGGTCCCTTGACTTTTTTGTCTCTAGGTTATGGTGCCTTGCGAATGTATTTGGTTTTAGCAGTAATCCTATTTTTTCCTAAAAAATTTTTTCACCAGGGTTTTCCTAACATCAATTTTTTCTTCAACTTTTTGTTCCAAAAATAATAATTTCTTGTGCCTTAAGTTTTTGAAATTTAGATGAATTGAACTTGTTTACTGTTTTGTATTATATATGCCATCAGTGTATAAAATGTCGTACGTAACTATGACTTATAACATAAATTTTTTGGTAATTCGTGTGATTATATACCTCGGCTTAGCCTCGGTTAAATTATAAATTTCTAAATAGCCGACCAAGCGAGTTTTTACTCATAAATAGTTATTTTATAAATAAAAATTGAAATGTTTCGATTATTTGATTAAACAGAATCTAACAAGCACGCAGATAATTATTTGAAAATACATCTAAGTATTTGCTGAAAAATATCTAAGTATTTGCTGGAAGTTACGCTAAAGCATAAAATAGCAAGACCTTTTTTTCAAAAACATCTATTTTGAAGTATAAACTTGGAGTATACGATTCTAAAGCCTTTATCAATTATTTTGTATGATGTATCGCAAAAAGTAAGAACTATTTTGAGCAATATTGTACTTGCGAATAAAAATTTGTACTAGTTATATTTTTAATTTTATAAACATAATTAAAACGTAAAACGTACGCTAATTTAGAACCTTATAATTATTTTGAATTTCTAACTGTTAGTTTAAGAAATTACACTACGAATTTCGGCAAAAAAAATAAGAAACTTTCTACAAGATTCGAAACTCGTAACAAATTCAAACCCAAATTTGGGCAATTTGAATGATCATTAAAGAAATTGAAAAAAAGAGAAAAAAATCATTAACGAAAGTGAAAATTTTGAGCTATATTAAATTAATGCACATCGTAAACGTGAAGCAATTGAATGCTGAATAACATAGATGATAACAACATTTTTAAAAGTTACCAAAATTCAAAAAATATTATAACTTTTTACTTCTGAACCGAAATTCCAAGGAATTACATGCTGAATTGTAAAAAAAGAACACACGATGCAAAATTTTATCCTCACTAAATTTGGAATCTGAAGTAATTGTATACCTTTTCAACACAAACTTTTCATTTAATTCGAAATTTGGAAAATAGAAAACAATACTCGAAAATAACTAACAAAGTGTAGAATCTGCCTGAAATTTCAACCTTTTAATTTGAACTGTAAGTATATTATTCGATTTCGAATGCAGAAACCGAAGAGAAACATTAGAAACGATAAATAAAATTCAAAACTTGAAGTAACTTATAAATACTGCGACGAAACTCATTATTTGATTGTTCACACTCCATATTTAAGTAAAAAAATCCAAACTCACTGAGAAAATAAAATATGCATAGGATTTTGTGATTGTGCTACTAAACTTTGAGTAATATATATGTATCGTTAAACAATCTAATAACAATGAATTACTTTTTCAAATTTCCTAAACCTTTGGGTGAGTCATTTTCCAAAAACGATTTCCTTTGTAAATGAATCTATTGCAATCAAACCATTCAATCGCAATCAACATGAAAATTCATGCAGTTCATATCTCAATTACAATTACAAAAGCCTCTAAAAATACTCGCGAAAGATTTTTTCGTAACTATCAACGATTTTCACGAACCGATAAAAGTCGAGCATTTTCAACGTCTTCAGTATGTATCACGAGAAATCTCTATTTACGATTCCATCAGATTGTATGCTGTATCTTTTTTTAAATTTCTATGAGATCGACGTTTCTAAAATTCTCCTAAATCAATGTTTAAAATAACGAAAGAACATTAAATTTTTACTACAAAATATTTCGACATAACAGCTTTTTTACATTTTTAAGCTGCAGTTGACGAATTTTTTGCATTTGATAATTATTCGATTATCATATCTTTTTTTTTTTTGTGGAAAAATTGTTGAAAATTTTAGAATAAGTTTTTTCTTAAATTTGAACATTTTGACAGTTTGTAAAAATCTCGAAACTCTAAAGAGTTTTTGTTTATGTTCTCATTTCGGCTATTTTTGATGATTCCTGTCATTTTTATAAGATCTGAACTGAGAACTGTTAATTATTTACAAGTTTACAACTCACAACTAAAAATTAGCAAAAGTAAACTAAATGGAACAAAAAATTAGACTCATCCACAAAAGTAACTGAAATTCGACTAATACTTATAATTGTGAAAGAAAAACATTTTACTTCATTCTGATTATCATTTAACAATTTTATACTTAAAAATCTGTATCACGCTATTCCATTCAACATCATGAGGAATCACGACTCAGAAATGTTTGTCAGATTTTTTAAATTCTTGCTTTCTTCACTATAGCTTCCAACCCAACTTTTTTTGTTCAGCAATTAAATTATTCCAAAATTTGTTGCCTATTGAGAGCTGAAAATTTAGAGGTCACGGTCGTAAAATGCTCGATTAGTCATTCTAAAATTAAAAGTAGTTGACCGTGATGAGAGGATACTTGCGCTTCCGGTGCCGCAAGGATCTTGTTCTGGCATGAAACAATCGTTTTTTTTTATTTTCATTGTACTTTCGCACTTTCAATTATATTGCTCATTCTTGCAAGCAATTCTTGAAATCTTTGCACGTATATGGTTGTAATAAGTTTAATTTCCAACTCCATAAAAAAATTTTTTGTTCTCTGGGAATCGATGGTTCGAACTGGTTAAAACTTTTGCAAATTCAGCTGGTGATACATATTATATTCATATATTTTTTTTTATTTCAAGTATTTTTGGTGGGTTAACAACACTGTAGAGAAGCATTTTCGAATTTAACTGTCACGAAGATTTCGGAAGTTTTAAATAATTCTGGCCGTTTAAGACAATTTTTATAGTCAGGGCAAGTTTTGCGATTCGTACTGTTAAGATACTTATAAAAGCTTTGAAATTTTTAGTACGACTTTACTTATTTTTAGGCTATACGCATTTTATACTATTTCGATAAATCAGTAGTCCTTTAATAGCCTCGACGTTTTCGGCATTGATTAAATGAGATTTAAGTACAGTTGAGATAATTTTCAAATTTTTTCAACAGTTTTGACTGTTTCCACAATCACGGAAATTCAAAGTGCTGTAAAATTCGAATTATTTTCCCAAAAATTTGAAATTTTTAATCTATTTCGATGATTGTAGCAGTTTGAAACTGTTTTTATTATCATGGCTTTTGAATTGATTTGATTTGTTTCTCTATTCTTCAAAATGTTCATGCATTTATTGTATAATGATCGTTTGGGTCCTTTTTCAACAAATACCACTTACTGAATTTTCTAAAGAATACAAACGCATTCTTGATTATTATAAGGTTTGTTTTACAAAACAATAAACTAGAGTAGATCTGGGACTCATGTCAAAATTCGTCACTTTTTAAACAATGTGAATTCCAAGTGTTTGCCATGCGTACGTATGAAAGAGTTAAACTTCATTTCGAAAATAAACAATTGTATATTAACGAAAAATCCTAAACCATAAAAAATATTTAGAAATAATTCAGTAGCTCAGTTAGTAGAGCACTCCAAATATTAGATATCTTAGGTTTAAATCCCGCCTACTGACGCATTTTTTCTCACATTGAAATTCGATGAAAATTTTTGACTGCGAATATTGAGTGGGAATGCGAATTGTAGTTGTTTCAACCCAGTGAAAGATAACTAATAACTTGTTGATTTCTTTATATTATGCAGGGTTTGGAAAGTTACTTGAAAAAATGTAACTCGGTACGTTACTGTTACAAAGGTGAAAAAAGTAATTCGTTACGTTATCGTTACTTAAAGAGAGATAGTAACTCGTTGCCGTTACCACTTAAAAATGGTAACGTTCCGTTACTTTCACGTTACTTTTTGGAAGAAATTGAATGTAAATAACAAAAATCGAGAAACTAAGGCTGAAAAATACAATTTCAACGTGCTTGTGATTTTTTTCTATAGAAATTGTTTATTTCAAACATCATAAAAAATGTTGATCTGAATTGTTTCACCCTGAGAAAAAATCAATCAGCTTGTTCAAATTTTTATATTTTTTTCAAGTTTACGAAATTTCTGAATCTGACATTCGATTCAATGTTAGCAACAAGGAAACATTCGCAAATTTCATAGAATCTCAATACCTACCCAGATTTTCAGAATTTTCGGATCTTTTCGTACTTTTTAGTATGTATAAAATGTTGCAGGATTTTTTAAAATTTTTATTAATTTCTACTATTTTTCTGTACATTGATATATAGATTTCCAGAATTTCATGCTCTAGAATTAAACGTTTATTGAAAATTTATTGAATTATTGGTATTTGAGAGGATTTTTCAGCAAAAAATTTCTAAGAAGATTTTTGTTTCATTTGATTTTTTTTCAACTTTTTTAATTTTTCTACGATTTGAGGAATTGTTCAATATTTTTGAAACCATTCGTATTTTTCAGTATGATAGAATATTGCAGAATTTTCCAGTATTTTAACGTAATTTTAGTATTTTTATGATAATAATTGTTCTATACATTTCAAGAATTTCGAACTCTAGAATTTGAATGTAATGAAACATAACGTGTTTTACAGGATTTCACAAAAACAGTGTCTCGATAGATTTTTAATTATTCAAGTACTTTTTGTATTTCTTCAGTTTTTCTATGATTTCAAAGATCGTTCATTATTTTTATATATTGCTGTATGAATTTCTGGAATTCGAAAAATTTTTAATGTTTTACATAGTTTTTACGTATTTTCCGAACGTATTTTCTTTCTACATTTTTAAGTATTCAAAGAATGTTGTGGAATTATCAGTTTTTTTAAAGACATCTCTTTTAATTTCCAGAATGAAATAAAACTGGAGGTTCGGAATTTCTGGAGTATATTTCGATCGATTTTGCAGAAAACAGTTCCTTTATATATTTAAAGGGCCCTCAATATTTTTTGTATTTTTCACAGAGTTATTACAATATAAAAATTTTAGTATCTTCTTATAGACTTCTATTAACATAATTTTTTTAGAATTTAAAGTTCAAGAATTTGAAGTTTTTTTGATTCCTTGAATTACGTAAATTTTTTAAAAATCAAGTAACTTAAAACTTAATAGAATCTAGTATTTTTCGTTTTTTTCGTATTCTATTTTATTTATTTTTATTTTTTTTGTATTCATTATTATTCCATGAAATTTTCTAGCAGGATCTCTAAATCTTACAAATCCTGCTATAGATTTTGTGATCTATAGATTTTAAGTATTTTTATATCTTTTCATGCCAATTTCTAAAATTGAACGCTTTGAGTCGTGAAAGTTTTTAATAAAAAATAAAAAAGCCTATTCTTCGTCAAGATTTTTGCACAACCTACGATTATACCACATAGTTTCATTAAAAATTAATAATATAGAATTTCGTATCTTAAAATGAGGAAGTTAAAAATTACTAAGATCTCCGTTTCAGAACATTTTTAAAAAAGTTCTAAATTGTGCTAAAAACTTAATGGGACAAATAAAATTAACGTAAAATAACGGGATTTTCGTTACTCGTTACCGAAAAAAAGTGTCTTGTTCCCGTTATCGTTACTAGTAACGAGTTACTTCCAAACCCTGATATATTCATAATCAATTTGCTACTGAAATAAATTTTTTTATCTGACCAAAAAGTTTTTTTTTGTATTTTTTGGAAATTTTCACACGAAATTGTTCAATCAGATTACACTGATAGATACTATGTCAGATTTAACAGATAATCTGTCAGAATTGACTGATATTCTGTCAGATTTGACTAATTCAGCTTCAGAAAGCTCTATTACTGTAGAAAAATATATTCCTAATTTACTACCCGGGCCTACAAAAAATAGTTTAACTTGTTACTTCGATTGCAGGACCAGGTAGTTTTCGGTTGACAACGATGATAGTACGCTTCACACCGTCAGCGGAAACGCAATCGGGACGATAGCAGTCTGTTACATTGAAGGGGCATTTATAGCAAGCTTTGCTCATCGTATAATAAGATTCTATGGTGAAAAAATAATGACACTTCGTCGGGCGATTGTCAGATCTGCAAGGTCTCTCACACGGATGCTTCGATAAATCGTTTTTCCTTGGCGATTCCTCGCTGAAACCAGCGTCATAAGCCTCAATAACTGTCCCTGAAAAGCATACATCGACAACTTTTTCAGCAACTTTTTTTTCGAGTTGATTAAGCCCATATGTAACTTTAATTTTCTGGAAGGAATTTTTATTGCAGTTTTCAGAAAAAATGTCGTTTCACACTGTAAGTTGGTATACAATTACTCGATTTTGAATCTTTTAATGATCGGAAAGGAAATTCATGCTTTTTTTACATTCTGTTGTTAATTTGTATTTGTTTGAAATTGCTGATTACTCATTAGGAAGAGTATAGAGTTTTATTAACAAACAAAAATTAGTCGTTGAGGCCCCCCAAGTTCTGTGATTTGCTTCTTTTGGGTGCACTGTTAATTATACCATTTTGAATAGAGAGTTATTTACCCATCTTATGATGAGAATTTTTCCATACGTAAGTTGCTGTTGCATTCTAATGTTTTTTCGTATTATGAGTTCAATTATGTGGCTTTCCGGCATAACCGATAAAGTCACGAATGCCACAACGTTTAAAATTTTATCAGAATATCATGTAAAATGAGCCTTATGGCACGTGTGACTTTGTCGGTTATGCCGGGAAGCCACAGAAATAAGTGTATGAAAAATAAAAACATTGTAGTTTTTGCATTTTGGAGCCTTGAAAGTTCTGTGTTTCGCTATTCTTGCATGCTTAATCACAGCCCGTCTGATTTTTTAATCATGAAGTTGTTTTATCTGAAACGTTAAATTCTTGGAGTTTTTGAAATGTAAAATTAATCTTTTTTTCGGCTCTTATTTCCATTATTTTTCAGTTTTTTATTTTTGGAGTGAGCAATAAATATCTATTCTTCGAAAATTCAAAAATTTGAAATTTTTTCATTTTCATTCGTTAGAACATCGGAACACGTAATGCCTCATTTATGTAATTTACATTGAATTCTCCTAAATTTCGAAGTATATGCACTAGCATGTAAATATTTTAATGACTTTTTTATCCACCTGATTTTTTCAACTTCATTAGATATTAGATCTCTGAGATTAACAAAAAAATTTTTAATTTTTTGTTGGCATTAAATTTTTTATTTACAGAGCAAATTTTCTGTCTTTAAAAATGATAACTTGAGAGTTTTTATCTTCAATATTGACATTCAAATTTGGAAATGAAAATATTTTATTTATCTTTTTTCCAACAAGTTATATATAATGAAATTGGCATTCTCCAGATGCTATATTTATAATATTTATTTACTTAAAATATCTCATTTTTAGAGTTGAGTTGAATTACTTTGATAGTTTCGATTTTTTCTTTTTTTTCAAACACATTTCACATTTCGATATCTTCGAATATCGAAATCTTGTTTCCAGAGTTGGGAAGAATCAAAATCATATAGATTGGAAGTCACGAAACCAAAACTTTCTGCACTTCAAAATTTATTTAATTATGAAATTATGTTCAAAACTTATTGACTTAAACCATTATTAAAAACATTCGATGCATTTTTTGTTTATTCATTAATAGATAACTTTTAATGAAACAATAATTAAGCTTGAAAAATTTGTTTGCCTTGGATTGAAAAATATTATTTATTATTATTATAATCATAATCGTGGAAAAGGTCAAAAATTTATAACTTTTAATAAAAGAGCAAATTGAACTGTTCCTATCAGATGTTTTTCAAATTCTAAAATTCCTCTTACGTGACTCGCACTCGCGAAGAAATTCGCTCTGGAGCCCCAAAAAAATCGCAGTCCAAAACAATGCCAATCCTTTGTTAGGAAAATCCATTTTGAACACAAACTTCAAAAATTTCCACACAGAAACGTCAATTTGGAAAGTACATTCCGCCGGTACAACGAGCGGAATCGACTCTTCACAAAGCTCGATGCCGGATACGCGGCGAGGGATGCCCGGTAAAACTCTGTACTGGATCTCGGTGCGTTCTCTTCTTTTACAAAATTCTTTAGAAGGCCACTTGAGCCCCACGCGAAAACCTTCTTTCCCCAATTTGATTGCCTCGCGTACGTACTTCGTGATACATGAATGTTTTCCCACCGCTTTCGAAGCTCCTTGGACATTTTCCAAAATTGAAAAATCACGATAGTTTACATGAAAAATGTATCTTGTGAAAAAAGCATTTTCAAGATTAACTTTAGGTCTTTAAGCACAAAAAGAACTGTTATTTATTTTGTCAAAGAAGCTTCTTCAAAATATTAGTAAAAAAAGTGTTTTTCTATGAAATTCATACTGTTTAAAAGGTATACTTGTTAGCTCTACGACGATATGTTAGTTAATTGAAGCAGTAAGTTTGATTGTACAGGCGTTCAAAGTTAAAGAAAGTGCATTTTTGAGATTTCATTCAAAACTGCTCATATTTATGTATGCACTTTTTTTGACTTTCAACGCCTTCAACTCATAAACTACTATTTCGATTAAAAAAAACATGATATCCCTGTAAAGCTAACAAGTATACCTTTTGAATGATATATGTGTCATGCCATTAGAATCGATCGTTTTTGATATTTCTGGAAATATCTGAATTGAGCTAGAAAACAAGTTTTTTACTAATATTTTGAAAAGGCATCTTTCAAAAATAGATATCAGTTATTTTTGTTCTGGACGACACCGAAACTAATTTTTTAGCAGTTAAATTACATTTTTTACAAACTCAAATTAAACAAAATTAAACTGAAAACTAATTTAGCAAAAAACCAAATTAGTCAAAACTCTTTTCCCCAAAGTAGTTGCAATTAGTGAATGATTTTTAAATTAAAATAAGTTGTTTTATTCCTTGTCTTTTTTTAGCACATTGCTTGAGTGGGTTATTCCTTCTCGCACCTCAAAATTCAAATCGAAAGCTTTATCAACCTAATCTAATAAAACTTTAAGACACGTGTCTCTTGAAATTTAGTGTAGATTCCATTTTTGTAACTATTTTCATGATAAAAAAGATTTATCTGAAGTTTGTCGCGCAGTGTAACACTTCGAGATCTTACAGTATGTTCGAAAAAATATGGAATACATTCGTGAACTTCATTTGAAATTTCGTTACAAGTTGACAATATTAATTCTGTGGCTTCCCGTTATAGTATAATTCCACACCTGTGATTTTTGATTAATGAATCGAAATCGTTCTACTCTTTAAAATTACGGAATCGAGAATTTTCACTCATAATAATTATTTTCACAATAATTTATAATGGAATCGTCATTAAATTTGTGAAATTTTTTCAATTCGTAGAACAATTATGCATTTTCTGCAGTTTCAACGTTTTCCGTAACCGTTAAATTTTCATATGATCTAAGATTGTTAAAAAACGACAAATTAGTCGATTGAAAATTTTGAAGAATCCAATTTTCGAAATCGTTGAAGTTTTCTTGCACTTACCAGCAATCGAAAATTCATCAGCGTCGAACAAATGTTTAGAGTGACAAATTTTAGAAGTTTTTTTCTAAAATTAAAAATCTAAATAAAAGATTAGATCTAATCGGAAATTATATATCATATAAGTTCTAAATTCCAGCGTTCAAAAACAGAGAATTCTTAATTCGTAACTCAAATTCGTAATTTTCACAATGTGGAAACTGAAAAATAGCTTTTAAAAATATAAGCGTTCCAAAAAATCAAGGAGCACAAGAATTTCATTTGTTGAAAAACCATAAATATACCTTTGAATCTTGGAGGTATTGAATTTTTCAATTAATTATGAACAACATTAAAATATCAAAATTGAAATGTTCAAATCCAGCTTGTCAACTAGTAATAAAAACTGATGATATCAAACAACTAATAAATTGCAAATGTGAATGTGACCCAAAAAAATTAGAATACGAAAATGGTATTATTCTAAAATCTAGAGTCCAAAATTCAAAAACACATTCTAAGTCTCTAATATGTAAATAATATCATTATAAACAATTTTTGAAAATCATATCAAAATGAACATATACTAATCCAACAAATGACAAATTCAGAAGTATGAAAGAATTTTAACACATTCTGTTTTTTCGTCAACAAAAAACCTCGAGAATCACGTTGTTACACAACGATAATTTGGCTCCTCAAATTTCGTTCATAAATCAAGCAAGCATCGCTTGCTGCATCGAAATGTGTGAAAAAAATTCTTCTGTTTTTTTCTGACTAAAAGGCCTTCATATAATAATAAGCAATGACAGCAAATAAAAAATCAAATCTAAAAAACAATATTTGAAAATGCCACAGCTTTCTTCCATCAATCAAAAACCGTTTAAACAGAAAGATAATCATTCAAATTAATGATTCCCAAGACCAAACAAATAACAGCTTGCGTCATCCTAAGTTTCGCGAGAGGAAACAAGTATCTTACAACAAAAATTCGACAGCAGGAATTTCCTCGTTTCACTTGACGGAAAATCCGGTTCAAAAACCTTGGTATTTTTTTCGCGAAAAGTTAAAAGTTTTTTCGGTAAATAACATGCGTTTTCTCCTAATTCATGAAAATGACTCTAACTTGAAATGATTTTTTTTTTGTAGAGTGAAAAGTCACTTAAAAGTGACGAATTCTCACTCCTATTAGAGTGAATTCAACTCGTTTTCTAAAGAGGAATCTGACTAGATTTTACTTCTCTTGATGTGGAAAATCATAGTTAAAGAGTGAATTTTCACTTACTGTTTGAGTGACGGTATTTTGACTTGATATAAAGTGAAAAGTTACTTAATGGAACTGAAATTTCACTTCTCTTAGAATGGAACGTAACTCGTTTTTTCGAGAGGAACCTGACTGTAAGTTAAGGGTGAACTTCAACTTCCTCAAGAGTGAAAACTCACGAAAGAGTTAGTTTTCACTTCTTATTTGAACACCAGTATATTGACTTGATGTAGAGTGAATCTACACTCTACGTCGAATTAAAATAATGTCACTCTAATTCAAAAGGATTTTTCACTTTTTAGGAGTGAAGTTTTACATGACGTTCAGTCAGAATACTTTCATTTACACTTAGAATGATGGTTCAATTTTTTAGAGTAAAAAGTCACTCAGAAGTAGTGAAATATTTCACTCTTCTTAGAGTGAAACTAAAACTCATTTTTCGGAGAGGAATCTGACTATTCTTTAAGAGTTAAAATTAACAATTCAAGAATGATTTTACACTCCCTGTTTGAGTGGCAGTACTTTGATTGACTTGAAACAAAATGAAAATTCATTGTAAGAAATTAAGAAAGAGAATATTAACGGAATTTTTTGGCTTTTCTGATTCTGAAATTCACTTTTAAATTTCTAACTAAAAAACCTTGAATCTGAAAGTAAAAATTGACCAGTCCCAAACATCTTTGAAATTTAACTGTATAATTCCGAATGCTTGAAATTCTTAAGATAAATAATTCAAAATATTACCTGTTCATTCTAATAAAGAATTTCAATACGTCTATTCCAAATTCCTGAAAATTCTGGTAATGAAGAATTCGAATTTGCGACTTTCAAAAACTTAGAAAGGGTTCATTTTACCATAATTCACCTGACTATTCAAAAAATTTCAACATCAGAAAAAACAATCTTCAAATGCAATTTCATGTTATATCAAAGTCAACGTCGTTACGTATTTGAACCAAAGGGGAACGTCCTTCATGCATATTGCGTCAACTCTCCGCGCTTGAATTATCATTATTGTTATTATCACTTTTACTGGAACGAACGCATCTTGAATTATTTGCACTTTTCTTTTTCCATCGCAAATATTCGCTCGGTCGCTTAATTCAACGACGCGATATTTTCGCTTCATTCAATCGAAGAGCAAAAATTAAAAAGCTGTCAAATCAAACTTTTTTCTAGAATAAATAAAAAAAAAATAGAAATTAGTTATTCTTTCTGTAAAATTGATATAGTTTTTTCATCGATTGGTAAAGGGTGACGTGGAGTTTCGGAGCGAAGTTCTTTGACTCTTATAATGAATATATTTTTTGTCAAAACTGGCAATACGATATTATTCATAGCTTTTAAACAGTTCTTATTACGTGTAAGCCAATTTCAAGTAAACATATTTCACCAACAAAATTTGCTTAACCTTTGGAATCGAAAATTACTTTCATGTAATTATATGTAAGTATATAGGATTTACAAAAAAAAAAAAAAAAAAAAAAACAAATTATCCAGGTTTTGATTAAAATTCAAAGACATTTGTTGAAGATCGTAAAAGCTACGACGAACCAGGATCGAGTAATTTTCATCAAACAATTTTTATGACAATATAAAGTTATGGAAATCAGGGTTTCTAGAAATTTTTTACATGGTTATATTCCCAGGCGAACAAACAATAATGTTTTATCAAGAAAATGTATACATTTCAAGTGCCCTTTGAATTTTTGAAAAATTCATAACCTCGTGATGTAATGCAAGAATTTGTTTCACAAAATATCATAATATCGACAAATGTGACTTAGAGTGAGAAAAGGGACCTATGGTCACAAAATCGATTTTGTTTTCAACTTCAAAGAGTAGTTTAAAAATTACCTATCTCATGAGCTACGTCACGAGTCGCTACGATCATTAATGGTCGTAGAAAAATTTTTTAAGAAATATGAACAAACTGTTGTGAAGAAGAGAAAGAAAGAAGTTTCTCTTTACTTTCCTTATTCCAAGTCACAAATAGAGCTATATTTTTAGTTTGACAGGTAAAATCAAATTTTTATTGTTTTTTTAATTTAACGTCGTTGAAACGGATTATCCTTTTTACGAATTTAAGGCATAAAGTATGCTTTTCCTCGTACTGGGTTACAGCCTCCAAAATTTACGTAGAAACTTTTGTAAAAAAATTTATGTAGAAACTTTTTTCGACTTTCTACACTTATAACTCATAAACTAATACTTCGATTAAGAAAAAAAGCATATCGCTATAAAGCTAACAAGCATACCATTGAATAATATATATTTCATGTTAATAGAATCTATCATTTTTGACATCCGTGAAAATAACTACAAAACAGCCGAAAAACATGTTTTTTGCTAATTTTTTGAAAATGCTTTTTTAAAAAAATAAGTAACAGTTATTTGCATACTCAACGACGCCAAATTAAACGAAAAATAATCGACTAAAAACTAAATCAGTTTTTTACAAACTAAAACTAAAACTAAATTAAACTGGAAACTAATTTAACAAAAAGCCGAATTATTAGTGAAAATTCTTTTTCCCCGAGAGGTAATTGCAGTTACTGGTGAAAAATGTGTAAGCTAAAATAATTTTTTTCATTCCTTGTCTCTTGTTAGCACATTGCTCGAGTATGTTAGTCCTTGTCGCACATCAAAATTCAAATGGAGAGCTTTATCAACCAACTTTAATGTAACATTCAGACATCTACCTTTTCAAACTTGGTTTGGATTTCATTTTCGTTACAATTTTCAGGATAAAAATTTTTATCTGAAACTGGTCACACATTGCAATACTACGAAATTGTTCATTATATTCGTAAAAATATGGAATATATTCGTAAACTTCTTTCAACATTTCGTTCCATGTTGAGAATGTAAATTTAAATCCCGTCGATACAATATTTTGAATACATCTAGCAATTTAAGACGATTTCACGATTTCTACATTCTGGGTTCTTGAAAAATCAAAGTTGAAAGTTATTTGATTTAGATGATCTCGTTGCAAAATTAGATGAATCTTACAAAATGTTCTAAAAATTTTTATAAACTTCCGAAAAGTTTTTCGTCCTACCCAGATAGCACTGTCGTAGACATCATTTCACATTCAATGCTGCATCATGATTGACCGAAATTGCAGCATGAATCGTCAAAGATACGTCGGCAAAATCCTACGTTTTTGTGTAAATCACAAGTGTACTTTGTTATGTTGCCAACATAGTAGCATCATCACTGACGAATGAGAATGAGCGCTCGCGAGACGAACGTTTCGACAGAATCATAGCGCATTCGATGCAACATCATAACGCAGCCTTACCAAGTTAAAAATAAAGCATTGATGTCAGTGTTAAGGATAGGGTTTAGGGGCTGCCGTGACCAGGATCCGTGGGTTCGACCGGTCCTCGTTGCAGAGAAGAAAATCACTCACAATACGATCTTTGCACAACTTATATATTTTGTCCTTTTTTATACAATGATACGCGAACAACCGTGAACGATTCGCGACGAGAAAAACACGAGAACCGAGCGACGAGAAAAACACAAAAATCCCGCGAGGAGAAAAACACTAAAAAGCCCCGAGGCTCGAAACGCCCCAAGTATTTATACTAGCGACGGAAATCTATCACAGTAAAAACTACGTTTCGAAATAAAATGAACATCCGCGAAAACAAGATAACTGTAATGAATATTCTATGATGAGTCGCAATTTTCACGTCCCGTGATAAGACTATTTTTGAAAGAACATCCTGTGATAAGACTATTTTTGGAAGAACATCCTGTGATAAGACTATTTTTGAAAGAGCATCATGTGATAAGACTATTTGTGAAACTTTTCCAAATCGCTTTTACATTGTACGTTTTTTGCTTTTATGATTTGTAGAATTTTACAACGTTTTTCATGTTACAGGGACGTAACAGTCAGCATCGTTTCGCAAATTGAATGCGAGTTCATGATGCTGCATTGATTGTGACGTAGTGTTTGGACGGTCGAGCGCTGGTTCGTGATGTTGTATTGATGACGCTTTTACGCACCGACCAGAAGCAACGCCTTTGTCGCATGAAAAATGCCCATTCAAAGCACACTCACAAGTCAACCGGTGATTGTTCCAAAAAAGTACAAAGATGCGTCGGCATAAAGCTACGTTATTGTCTGATTCTCTAGCTAACACACGATTCGACTTAGTTTGTGAAATGAATAACACATCGTAGGTCTGACAATAAAATCCCTGCGATGAGAATACGTAAAGATGTATAAATTATTGATACATCTTGTTGTCACAAACATGAATGAGCGAAATTCGAGTCAATCATTTGCTATCGGGGTACCCGCTATATTTTGTATGGTTGTGAAATACAGCATTTGTAGCTTTTGATTTATAAATCGAAATTGCTCTGATCTTTGAAATTTCAGAGTCACGAATTTTCATGCAGAAATAAAAATTATACACAGTAATTTAGAATGGAATCGTGATTAAATTTGTTGATTTTTTTCGATTCTGTGAGCAATTGTGCATTTTCATATTACCTAAAATAGTTGATTAGTGGAACTTTATCAATTGTGGAAATTTCGTGATCCCCAATTTTCAAAATTGGAGATTTAAAAAATCGGGTAAATTTTCACTCTGTTTCAGTGGCAATATTTTGACTTGATGTTAAATGACTGAGTGAAAACTTACAGTTAAAGACTTTATTTTCACTTCCTGTTTGAGTGGCAGTTAAACAACTTGATACAAATTAAATTTTTACTCTAATAACATAAGTCGAGTTTAAATAATATCACTTTAACTTGGAATAATTTTTCAATATTTTAAAGTAAAAAGCCACTCGAAAGTAGTGAAATTTCTCTTCTCTTGGAGTGAAACTGAACTTATTTTTTTGACAGGAATATGAAAGTAAAGAGTAAAATTAAATTTTTCAATCTCTATTAGAGTGAAAAGTTACTAAAAATAAATTATACTTTCTATTTCTAATGAATTTTTGAACAGTTTAGAATCTCGTCATATAATGCAAGAATTTGTTTTAAAAATTAAGTTAAATTTTTATTTTACAGGTCAAATTAAATTTTTCATTTTGATTCAATTTAATATCGTTGAAATGCATTAATCCTTTTACGAATTTCAGGCGTAATGTCCTTTATCTCATTATAGATCACAGTCTCCAAAATTTTTTGGTGCAACCTTATCTTCAGTTTTCATTTTTTTAATAATCGAGCGAGTGAAATAACTGGAAAATTCTGAAGAACTAGATAATTCCTAGTTTTTGGAAATATAAATCAGGTTTCATATGTATTTAAAAAAGTATTCTTACCCAGGCCTAATTTCTGATTTTTAAAACGAAAAAATACCACGTCGTTAGTACAATTTTTTTACCCATTCTTTTGACTTCCAAAAATAAAGGACTTTTGGAGACGAAAAATCAATTCTGGAAATCGTACACCAAAATCGTTTTTTCTGTTAAGACAGATGTAGCAAATTGGTTTTTGTGAGCTTTTGTCAATAATTTATCTATCATGTTTGACGAAAATGAAAATGAATCATTGAATCAAAAAATGAAGGTCCATATTCGGTCTAAAACACTTTGCTAGGATGTATATGAATAGGGCCATAGATAATAAAAGCTCTTGTATTTCATAAAAGTGTTTTATATACTATAGTAGCAAAACATACATAAAACCAATCAAAAGTAACCGATACACTTTTGACACCGTTTCATTCCCCAAATTAAAGAAAATATTCTCGTAAATTCTCAGAATAAGTTGAGTTTTCCTTTTTAACCCTTCACCAAAAAAATGAAAAAATTGAGTATAAAATAATATTAAAAAATGTCGATTCTGTGGTCGAATATAAAAACATGCATTAAAGATATATATGTATCGTAATATCACACAGGATGTACCGTTTTCAATGAGTGCAAAGCCGATTATTCACTGAGAATATAACTTGCGAATTTCCGACTGATTAGCAGAGAGGACGAAAATCACTTTAAGACTTTCCGTGGCGACGACAATTTCTCTGCATGGCATAGGAAATTTTTCCCAAAGAGTGATTATCGCCTCTGATATCTCATTCAATGGCTTGGATCTGTCCACCACAGGTCCATTCACAGCATGCAGATAGTCCACGTTTTTTAGAATTTGGAAAGTTTTTAGCAACTTTTTCTTTTTTCGTGGGGTCATTTTAAAGAGGAAATTCTCCTAATAAATAAAAAAAATTATACTTTTATTATTATGTGTTATAATACAAAAATCTGATTCTGCCAAGTACGAAAAGCGATTCAATCTTTTTATAAAAAATATTGTATCTGAATTTTTTCCTTACATGAGTTTTTCGACATTATCGCCCTTGAAAATTATTAATACATCATGTATCTGAATAAATAATTTCTTGCAATAAACAAGTATTTTTAACAAAAAAATTCTAGTGAAAATCGACGTTTTCAAGAATTATTTTTGTGTGAAGAAAATTAATACCAATGCATGATACAAAAAACAATCTATTAGTTGAAGTGAATGCAAAAAAAAAAACTTTTTCGTAAAAATATGCAAAGTTTTTGCTTCTCTTTTCAAAAAAAATACGTACGACACATGAAGGCATCGTGTCTTTCGTTTCCCAGCTGTTCATGCAAGCAGCACATTTGCAGTCAATCCCAAATGATTGCTTCAGCAGCAAATGCCTTCGTGGGTTTGGAATGAAAGGAAAATAGAGCTGACCACGAGCACTGAAAATCTGAAAATGTTTCATATAAATGCAGTCTTCGCCAAAAATATTTTATCAATTTTTTTAGCCATCTTAAATAACCTGCTCTCCTTTTTTGATAGGGTAAGTGGCGTATAACACATATTTTCCATTCATTGATAATTTGGCACAATTGGGATTGCAGCTGTGTTGTATCAAACATTGTATGGGGACCATCATCAAAGCACGCGGTTCAGGCGAAATATCTAAGTAATCTGTGTACTGTGAAAGATTATTGAAATTAGTATTATCAGTGTTTAAAATTTTTTGACAAAACATGTAATAAAGTGTGTTCAATGTATATTCATGTAAATGTTTATAAGTGTTTGGAAATCAGAATATTCAACATGTAAACTAATCATAACATTCTACTATATATATATATATATCTGTTACACGTACTGCAAAAGCATCATGAGACACTTGAGAATGCCGCATAATCAAACCACCAATGAATATGACTGATGAATTTTTCATCAAAGCATCCCAATTCCCATTCAATTTTTTTCCAAAAAAGTCAGTTGTGGTGGCCAAAAAATGTACAGTGATTGCAGCTCTCATACTCTTTTCTAACAGATCCATAAAGCTGTTCTTTTCTCTGTTACGATCGAAGAGCGTGTGTACGCTCTTGTACTTGGTGTCCCAAAACTTGTCATTTTTTTCACTAAACCCTCCGTTCAGATCTTAAATTGAAATACCATTAAAATATGATCATGTCAAAGAAAAAATAATATTCGATTTTACCAGTGGATTTCTCAATGTCAGCAACTTTCTCGCGGAGTTTTTCAATGCTTCCAAATTCTCGAATTCCAAGAATTACCAGTCTCAAGGCCAATGTATCGAATTCCGATAAACCAATAGAGTACATGCATCCACGAAAACGACACTCAATGTCATGGTATTTTTCCCAAGCTTCAGATTTACATTTTTCGGAGCAGTAGACTGCGTACACACATTTTCCACATGGAAGTGAAGTCCATGTTTCTTTGGCACAATAAGAACAATGCGTGTAAATGCTGTTTTCCTGAACAACAAGGGAGATCGCATTTTTCACAGCAATTATTTCTCCGGGCTTGATATCTCTTTTGGCCACAACATGTTTTCCAATTTTTTTGCTGTATTTTACAGTAACAGCTTGCTGAGCTTGTTCATCTTTTTCAAACTCAGACAAAATGGGCTGAAAAGTGAGATCAACTGTTTTTTTTGGCAAATTCTTTTTGAGTTCCAAACATTCTTTTTTTCTCAAGCCCAATTTTTTGTCAAGATTTTCCGGGTGTTTCATATTCAATACATGGTTGATATCCTCAATGCATTCATCAAATTTTCGAAGATGGAATAAAGCCGCAGATCTATTGGAAAAAGCCAAGGCCAGTTCTTCGGAATTTTCTGGGGCAAATGCTATGCTTTCAGAGTACAGTCCCCAGGCTTCTATATAGTTCCTTATAGTGTTGTTCGAAAGAAAGATTTGGTTTGCTCTGTTTCTGATTACAAGAGACATTTCAGCAGTTTTGCCAAAAGTCACTGCCATTGGTGGTTTCACGTCATAAGTTTTAGCCAGTTCCATGACATATTTTAACAGACCTTCGTCGTTTTCTTGTGAATAAAGGCCAAGAAAAAAATCTCTGTCATTGAAAGTCAAGCCCACTTTCATCATTAATTCCATGAGTATTAATCTCAAAGAGGTTTCAGCCATGATTTCTGAAAAAAAATAATCGCTCCTGTAATAATTATGCATTTTTTAAAATTTTTTCATATTTTCTTATTTGTTTAATCGAAATGCAGAAAATAGGATTAAAAAAGTTTGAAACAGTTTTTGAGAAGAATTGGGATTTACCCATTTGAAAATGAATGTGACTGCTAAATATTTTATTACTTTGACTGTATTTAATATAAGTCAAATGAATTTAATTATAAAATTAATGTAAGTTGTTATCGCCACAAAAAAAAAAAAAAACATCCCTGGCGGAAACCTCGTAGTGATCCGCAATATCACGTGAAGTGAGGTATGGCTTAAGTATGGGAAAATTTTCAGCAAAAGTATTTTGAAAAAACATATCGACTTTAGAATTTTATAATTTTTATTCTTTTTAAATCTGGTTATACCGGTGTACAATTTCTCAATTTTTTAAATTTCAGGATTTCAAAAGTTCTACGACTTTTGGCGTACAGAATCACACATTTTTCATACACGTAATTATGTGACACAGCAGAATTCATCTTTTGTGTTTTTCAAGGCACTGAATTGTAGATTTTTTTCAAATGTACTTTTGGTTTTTGTCAGTATCCATACAACTGTAAGTATTTCATGATATTACTAATAATTATAGATTTCTATTCAACTTTCAAGAATTCGATACTCTAGGAATTACAGTTTTAATAATAATGAATGATAAAATTTTTAAAAATTTTTGAAAAAATTGATGTGTAGTACTATGTACACAGATTGAGCATGCTTCATAGACTTTTGAAATTTTCATATTGTATGTTATTGATAAAATTTTGTAATACTTTCTTGAATTTTAAAAGATTTCTAGTTTGGATAAAATTTTTGCTTGAAAAAAAAATAAATCAGAATATCAAAATATGTACAGATTACGTAGTCTGTTACTGTACAGTGCAAGAATATTTTCAACTTGAAAACTGATTGCAATTTCAAGATTGAACAATTTTTTAATAAAATTTCTGACACATAAAGATATTTTGCTATAAAAATGTTAGTAAAGGTGAAAAATAATAGTTTTCCAATACATGCTAAAAAAAAACTATATATTATTACTAATGAAATTTTTTCCCACTTTTTACAGATAATTCTTTATAGTCTCAATTTAAAAATTGATATAAGTATTTCATATTTTCATTGGCTGTGACTATCGGCACGCCAACAGTGTGACAGTGTGACCGTGAGGCAGTGTGTCGAGCATCTTCGAGAAACGTGTGGCATGCGCGTCAGTGCATCTGGTTATTTTGGAAATACGTGTGGCATTGTGAACGCTGTATTGTGCCCAAACGTAAAATAAAGTAAATTTATGCGTAAGAACTTGAGTGTGACAGTGTGACCGTGAGGATGTGTATTTGGACGTTTTCCCGGAAGAAGAATAGAATTTTGATAAATTGATAGTTATTTCACAATTTAAAAACAACACATTTTCGAAAGTTGGAAGTTTTAATATAACTTTTAGAACTAAAAATTTCTATTCAGATTACACAATTTTAAGTATTTCAAACAAAACAATTATTGTATATAAAGTATGATATTTATTATTTTGAAAAATAATAATAAACTAACTATAAATTACTTCAGGGCCGCATTTAGGAAGGGGCTAGCTGGTCCATGGCCCCAGGGTCCCCACCAATTTGGATAATATAGAAAAATTATTGGAATTTTTTTCAGTTTTTGAACTTGGGGGCTCCCTGAGCCGAAAATTGATGACCTTTTTTTCAAATGCATCATTAGTGACGTGTCTAAAAAAAAGTCATCGATTTTTTTTTTTGTAAGAAGGGGTGGCATTTTTCCATTATTGTTGCCTTGGGCGGCAAAATGCCTAACTATGTCACTGAAAATTTAAGTGGCCTCTACCAAATTTTGGCCCCAGGACCCACGAATTCTAAATGCGACCCTGAATGACTTAAAATCAATACTTGAAATATGTGAATACAAATCGAAAAGTCAATAACTTTAAATGATTCAAAAATATCAAGTATTTTCGAAATAACCAGATTGTTCATGAAAAAAATTTTAAACCCTTAAAAAAAAAATGTTTTTCAAAATACTTCCCTTCAAACTTTTTTCAGTTTACGCCCCTGTAGTATGCAACAATGGATTCCAAGGTCAAATGAAGGACATACTTTTACAATCTAGGAATCTTCATTGTTTTTGATTAAAAATATCGACAAATATTGTTACGAATGCCTGAATGAACGTAATTTTAAACAATTTTGATACTTTTTCAACGAATATACCGCATTTATCCTCGAAAACGAAGCTTGAAAAAAAAATGCCGGTCGAATGACGATCACTTTTTCACGCTTTTTCATCATAAATTTACACAAATATATATTCCAGCATTAGCATCTTTAAGAAGCCCAAATTATTATGAAAATCTATTCAAAAACTCAGTGAAAAATCACAAAACATAAACCTTTGTGTTCTATACGAATTAGCAATTATAACATGTTTTTCATTGAGTTATACACGATTATAAAACAACTTACATACTTTTCTTCCGTTTTCTATCACTTCGTAAAGTTTTCCAACGTTTTCGGTGTTTTCCTTACAATAAAATACTCTGAAAAATAGTCAAAAAAGCAGAGGTAATACTACAATGACTAATCGCTACAATTAACAAAGACGAGTGGACGACGCTCTTTTGTTTCTTGCAGTGTTTTTTGATTCGTAATAGTTGGAATTTAAAATAACGGTTACAAGTCTTATTCCCATTGGTTCTGATTTCGACCAATCAACGAGCGCTTTTATTGTTGCGCAAATTTAATAATTTTTCATGTTGTCAGCCATGGGCAGTTCAGACACCTGACCATGGGTGCTGATCAGCTGATTCGAGTATAAAAACAAACAAAAACAAATAATTAATTTGAAGATTTTCAACAATTTTCAATAAACTTTCAATCGTGATTATTAACTGTACAACTCTGAAATTCCTTATACAAATTTTTTAGGAATGCTGTAGTTCATAATTTTCTTCTATGGCGAGTAATACGCAAAAAATTTTAAGAATGATAACGCATAAAATCAATAAATCGCCAATGCTAAATAATGCGAGTACTGCAATTGGAAATGCAACAGAACGGGCACACGAGAAAATTTCGAATTTGCAAAATGTCGCTGCGGAAAAATATGGCAGTATTGTTAAAGTAAGTTCTTGTTTTAAACAATGTATTGCCTTAGCCAATTTTTTTATTTTTCGTAAAAAAAATTTCGTGATTGTTTTGACCTTGAAATTCAAAAATATCTAAAATAATTACAAATTTTTAAGATTGCGTCCTTCTTAGCATATTAAATTTCTGATTTTGCAAAAGTCGTGAATCGACAACTTCATTTTCTTTTACTTTTTGTAATATCTGTGTATTTAAATTTTCAATTTTTCATTAGTATAGTAGATGGTTGAATGATATTAGAATGTTTGTATTTCAAAATTTTTTTTGTCTGAATTATTCAGAATATTATTATTATTATTTTTTTTTTTTATAATGGAATTCGTACGTAAATTGAAAATGAAGTTTCAAAAGTATCCGAAATATTCTGTTTTTTTATTTATTAAGTAATTATTATTTTATATTTTATAATACTAATTAAGCAGTTTTTCATTGATAATTTTATGTAATCTTACTCTTCAAACTTCAATAAAAAAAACGTTTTCAAAGTATTTTAGTTACTATTGAAAAAAAATTTGCAAGAACCAAAATTTCAATTTCTTTTGTGATAATTTAATGATGAAACAAATTTAATTTGTCTTCGAAAATTTTCTAAATAGTTTTTCAAAGTTCTGATCATTAAAGAAACTTATGAACTTTAATTTTTTAATGGTATATATTAGGTCGTTTGATATTGAAAATTATCATTTTTCGTTAGTTTTTTGTACTCATCAATCATAATATTATATTAAAGAATCCTTATTTTACAAAATATATTTAAAGGAAACAGTGAAATGACATTGCTACAGTTCAGAAATGCGAAGTTGTAATACAAAAACTTGCAGATGGTATATTATCAAAAAAACCTTTCAGCTTGCATGTTTAGTTACAGAATATTGATTTTATCATTATATAATTATGTAAACTAAGTATCATAAAACCAAAATAGTATATTGCGTAACAGGCACGGATGTGCGAATTTGGCGAAACGGGGAAATTACGGTCCGAGGCGAAGCCGAGGACTGTAACCCGTTTTGCCTATGAGCCCATCCGTGCTTGTTACGAAATATACTACAAAAATTAAATAGATCATAATGTTAAGGCCTTAATCTTAAAAGAACCAATCATTCTAGAAAATATCAGATTGCTACATTCAGTAAACTGTGGAACAAATTTTATATGTAATTCATTCCTCATTAAAATTAACATAAAATTAGTTTGCTAGTAACTTCTATATGAAACCTAAGTTCACACCAAGCTTGGGTGTCTGTATTGATAACACAGTTAGGCAAAAATCGACTTTTGGAGTCGAGATAGAAAAATTTCATTGAAAACGTGTAGGATAGGATTCCGATAAATGATTCCCAAAAGGATTTTGTTTAGATAGCTCCCGTTTCCGAGTAATAAATTTATTAAATATTTAATTTTCTCACAAATAAAAATCCATTATTATTGAACGATTTTCATGAAAATAGACTTATTTTATGGGTTTTCCAAGGCGATAAAACCAATCCCATCATTATTTTCGCAAAAAACACCGATGTTTCGAATTTTCAAATTTTTCCGAAATTGTAAGTCTTCATCATTCGTCACGCTCACAATGGAAATAACGAGATGCCGAAATTTCTTAGTCGACTACAGCAGCATCTGAATAGTGAAAGGTCTCAATTACGTTGCGAGCGTGACAAATGATGAAGTTTAATAGTGCTGGAAAAATTTGGAAATTTAAAATATCAGTTTTTTTTTTGCGAAAATAATGACGGGATTGCCTAAGTAGCACACTTTGACTAATAACGTTCTTATATCATGCTGAATTAGCTTATAAGGTTCTTATAGCATTCTAGTAGACGCTTGTAAGAAGAAAAGGGCCCTCAAATTTATTCTTATAGCATTCTTAAAAAAATCTTGGAATCTGATTTCCAGCATCACTTGTTTTTCATAATTATCGATGTTTTCGCACTTCTCGCTGATTTTCGCATTAGTATACTAACGGGATTTTGATCGCGGTTTTGTGGGACGGTTTGAACTAATTTGAGCACTACTTGCTTTCTGTATCATAAAACGCACTGGACTTAGTAGAAGCAGGTTTCATCTTTGATTAATAAAAAAAACAACAACAAAAAAGGAGATAAAAATTAAATACAATCACTTTATACTTCGCAACGCGTACGTTTTACATCCTTTCTCCAAGAGAAAACTGAAAAAATATTCTGATGCATGAATGATCTGTTTTTCTCTTCAAATAATTTTATCTTGGAATCTTATAAGGTCTTTAAGAAATGGCTGAAAGAAAAATATAAATTAAAAGCATTCTTACAGCTAACTATAAGCATATGTTAATAAGAACACTGTAATCAATCTAAAAGAACCTTATAAGAAAGTCTTCAAAGAATGGCGTAAAGAACGCTGTAAGACCTTTTTAAGAACACTTATTAAGTTCTAATTAGCTTTCTTATAACATGCTCGATCTAGAACACTGTAAGAAACCTCAAAGAAACTTATAAGCAAGTCTTTGTAGGATGTCCTGCAGAATGCTATAAAAGCTTTATAAGCCAGGTATAAGCATTCTGATAGCTCTCTTTTGAAGTTCTTAACCAAGAAAGCTATAAGAAAGCTATCAGACCTTTATAAGACAAAAATTTTTTTAAGAACGCTATCAAAACGTTACTTAGCCAAACTGTGCTACTTGGATGGTTTTATCGCCTTGGAAAACCAATATGTCTGATTTTATGAAAATCAGGTCATTAATAACGGATATAAATTTTAGGGAAAATTAAATATTTGAAAAATGTATTACTCGAAAGCGGGAGCTATCTAAACAAAGCTCTTCTTAGAATCGCTTAATGGGAACCCTATCCTACATGTTTTCGATGTAATTTTCCTATCTCAAATTTCATGCAAAACTGTGTAATGAATAGGTCAAAGATAAATCAAAAGGCAAGCAGTTTCAGTACAAAATATACAAATTTATTACATAAACATTAATATGTACATCTTAACAAAAATGACCATTTATATTTGTAGGTTGAGATACCTCTACGAAAATATATACTGGCCTTAATATTTGTACAACATAATTATTATCAGAATCTATATACAGCAATGACATTAGAAATTTAATATACATACATTCATACTTTATGCACTTGTGGTCAAGAAAAGTACATCAGTCTAGAAATGCAGTCAATAGGTTAATTGACTTTGGTCTCTAATACATTTTAATCGACTTCTTCTACCGTTGGTCCACCATTTGCTCTTTGTTCGAACTGATTTGCATTATACTGAGGTCCTGCACCACCAGCGCCAGCTGAACCCTGATGAATTTTGGTCATGATAGGCTGGCACTGTTTCTGGAGTTCCTCGAGCTTGTGTTTGTACTCCTCCTTTTCGGCAAGACTGTTGTTGTCCAACCAACGTACCGCCTCTTCGCACAAGTTTACAACCTGGTCTTTGTCACTCTGTCCAAGTCTGTCAGCTGGGGCATCCTGGGCAGCCTGCTTCACGCTGAATATGTACGATTCAAGCTGGTTCCTGGCCACGACTCTCTCGCGCTGCTGCTCATCTTGGGCGCGATACTTCTCAGCGTCTGCAAGCATCTGTTCAATCTCGGCTTTGGTGAGATGCCCCTTGTCGTTGGTGATTCGGATATCGCTGCTTCGGCCAGTGGCAGTATCTTTAGCGGTGACGTGAAGAATGCCGTTCGCGTCGAGGTCGAATGTGACTTCAATCTGGGGGACACCACGAGGAGCAGGCGCGATTCCAGTGAGCTCAAATTTGCCCAAGCGATGATTATCTCGGGTCATGGCACGCTCACCCTCGTACACCTGTATGCTCACGCCTGGCTGGTTGTCGGCATATGTTGTAAAGATCTGTGATTTCTTGCAAGGAACCCTGGAATTCCTGTCGACGATGTTGGTCATCATGCCACCGGCGGTCTCAATACCCAGTGAAAGGGGCGCCACATCGACGAGGAGCACGTCCTGCAGAATACTGTCACTTTTGCCCTGGCCCGTGAGGATGGCAGCTTGAACAGCAGCGCCATAGGCCACAGCTTCGTCAGGGTTGATGGAGAGGTTGAGCTGCTTGCCGCAGAAAAAGTTCTGTAGCATAGACTGGATTTTAGGGATCCTTGTGGAACCACCGACGAGGACGATGTCGTTGATGGTACGTTTGTCGAGCTTGGCGTCGGCAAGGGCCTTCTCCACGGGTTCCAGGGTAGAACGGAACAGGTCGGCGCAAAGTTCTTCGAAGCGCGCCCTGGAGACTCTTGTGAAGAAGTCGATGCCCTCGTAGAGCGCATCGATCTCGATGGTGGCCTCGGTGCTGGAGGACAGAGTGCGCTTGGCTCTCTCGGCAGCTGTGCGAAGACGGCGCAGGGCCCTAGGGTTGCTCTTGATGTTCTTGCGGTACTTCCTCTCGAACTCCTTGCAGAGGTGGTCGACAAGGCGCGAGTCAAAGTCCTCGCCTCCAAGGTGAGTGTCCCCAGCGGTGGCCTTGACCTCGAACAGTGAGCCCTCGTCGATGCTTAGGATGGAGACATCGAAGGTGCCGCCTCCCAGGTCAAAGATTAGCACGTTTCGCTCGCCTTTGAGATTCTTGTCGAGGCCATAGGCCAGCGCTGCCGCTGTTGGCTCGTTGATAATTCGTAGGACCTTCAAACCAGCGATCGCCCCGGCGTCTTTGGTAGCTTGGCGCTGACTGTCGTTGAAGTAGGCAGGAACTGTGATCACCGCTTCAGTTATTTTTTCTCCCAGAAAGGCTTCCGCTGTGTCCTTCATTTTTGTCAGAACCATGGAGCTTATTTCCTCTGGGTTGAACCTCTTGGTCTCTCCTTGAAACTCAACCTGCACAAAAAATGAGGTAGTTTTAGAAATACATGTTTTATTCAAAAACAAATGAAATGTTGGAAAAAAAATTATTGACTAAGTAATAAAAAAATCAGGAGCTATGAAAAATTCATTAAAAATGAATAAATAAAAGTTTGAATCCGGGATATTTAATTTTAAATATTCAGAAGTTTTGTCATATTTTAGGTGCAAGTAAAGTTGTAAAATTACGATAAATTATGAAATAATGAGTTTCTGTCATAGTTGCAAAAAGAAATTATTGTTGAATGATTCAATGTGTAAAAATGATTTTAAAACTCAATCTTGATGTCCCTTTTTCTTAGGTTTCCAAGAATTAAAACAAATTCAACTCTATTGGTGAAAGTATGATTAAAAATTCGATTTTTAATTAAAAACTACAAAATGTTAGATTTTTACTCTACTATACACAGTTGCTTTAAAACAAATTTGAAGTTTGATAAATTTACTATTAATTCATTCATTTTTCACCCATGTTTTTCAAACTATATGTTCAATTAGCATAACTTTACATTTATATATTTATTATATTTGTATGCTTTCATAATCATTATATGAATTTATAGTTTTTAGACTATAATTTATATATATTCATCATTTGGAGTGATTAGAAATTTCGATATTTTTAATATTTATTATATCCATATATATCTGAATGTATTATCTATTTTTATGGATTTATATTTATCAAAACATAATGTGTTAACTTAGCATGTCACTAAATAATTTTTTTCCATTTAAATTCCAAGTTTATAAAGATTTTGGTGTATTTTTTCGTTAAAGAGCAAAAAAATTATAAAAATTAAAAAAAAAAAAATGAAATTTATAATAATATATTAAATTTATACAACAATAATTATTATTTGCTTAAACATCATTACAGATACATTAAAATCAATATATAGTATCAAAAAATTCAAGTATATTCACAGCAAAATATTTATAACATTAATTTAATGTTTTCATACAATGAGCAATTGGATACACCTTGTATATTGCTTTGAAATATTATTCTTAAATTTATGATTCAACATCATTGCATGATTTGTTTATTAGCTTGACAAAAAAATTTTTCATAATAATTTTTAATTTAATTATCAACTCTACTATAGTAAAATAACAGACATTAAAAACATTACATTGTATACATAATAATTGTTTCTTTGCTCCTGCCAGGCCTTTTTTAATGTTTGACAGTGGCATTTAAAGATTTACAAAACAAATTTCATGAACAAGAATGGATATCATCAAGGATCAAAAATGTTAGAAAACTCATCAAATGAATTTATTTGACTAAAGTTTGCAAGTGTATTTAGTTGAAAAAAAATTATTGCTATCATTCGTGAATGTCATACCTGTATTTTGGGTTTGCCGGCTTCGCTGACGACTTTGAAAGGCCAGTGTTTCATATCGCTCTGCACTTTCTCGTCGTCGAACCTTCGGCCGATCAGGCGTTTCGCGTCGAAGACGGTGTTGGCCGGGTTCATGGCGACCTGGTTCTTGGCGGCGTCCCCGATGAGCCTCTCGGTGTCGGTGAAGGCGACGTAGCTCGGGGTCGTCCGGTTGCCCTGGTCGTTGGCGATGATCTCCACCTTGCCCTGCTGCCACACTCCCACGCAGGAGTAGGTCGTTCCCAAATCGATTCCAATAGCTGGTGCCATTTTCACCCTTTCCTTTTCAACAATCTTCAAAACCTTATCACTCGACTTCACTTTCGTATTATTCGCTTTGTATACTGATTCGCTTTGCTAAGCGCTCTCGATATTCACTCGTGTTTACTGTATGCTTGCTTGACACAAACTGAATGCACGTGCACGGCTCGACGTTATTTATATTGTTGCCCGTGACATAAGGAACCGTTGGGAATGGTTGGGAACCGTTGAGAACGTTCGCGCATGCTCTGGCCTATTCGCGAAATTTCGAGAAGATCGCCAGAACATTCTACAGCGTTCTACGAACATTCTAGAACATTCGAGGCTGTTGGCGAAACTCAGCGTTTTTGTGATTCGAATTCTCTTCTTATTTTTAAAAATGTTTTTTGATTCTTTTGAAGTATGATTTCTAGGGAATCAAGGAGTATTATCATCAATTATGGTTAATTACAATAAATCTGTGGCAATGATTGAAAATCATGGAAAACTGCAAAAATGTATTGAAAATCATGGAAAAAAGTGAAAAATCTTCAGAAATTTTTTCAAATTGTAGAGAAATGTAGTAATTTAAATAATGCTGATTATTATTGAGTATAATGAATGATTTTTCGGAAATTAACTCTTTGGCTGGTAAAACATGGAAAATCGATGGTTATTTACAGTAAATTAGTGATAAATGATTGAAGAATGTGATAAGCTATAGGAAGTTATTTAAAATCAAGGAAAATAACGGAAAATGTTGAGGAATTAACATCTTTTGTAAATAAAAACTGATTAAGGTTATAAAAAAATAATACTGGTATGAATAAATAGTACCTATAATTCTTTAAAAATTTAAAGAAGTCATGATAAATTAGTTCGCTACATATGTATACTAAAAAACCATGAAAATTTATTAGAAATCATGATACTATAGTATATACAAATATAATTTATTAACCAGAGAAGTGTTAATTTTTTATTAAGTATCTCATTGTAAAGTCGTCTTATAAAAAAGGGTACATATAATAAAAAATAGTACGTATTTATTTCGTTTGAAAAAAGTACAAAATACAAAAAATATAATAATTCTGAAACTACTGAAAATCTCTTTTATAATATTTATCATTAGAAACTCAAATTTCCTGGGAAATTATATAAAATACTGAAGATCTATTAATTTTCGAATTCTAGATTATGAAGTTCTCACAAATTTTATAATCCAAAAAAACGCTAGGAATAAAAAAAGATACTAGTAGTCTTAAAAATATTACAAACTTCATTAAACACAAACGCCCTAAAAATATACTAACTTTCTATGAAATTCCTCAAAAATGGTAACGATCAGAGTATATGAAACACCTTAAATGTACGCACATGTAATTTTCTAAAAAATCTCTGCAAATTTGAATACAAGAGCATAAAATTCTAGAAAATACTGTCAACAAGTATTTTATATGTATCTTTCATCATTCAATTATGTTTATTATATAATGTCTTTAGCATTAATTTAAATTTTCATTATTTATTTTAAAAATCTTTTATATTGTTTTTGAATATTATTTCTTAATTTTTTATTACACATTATTGTATCATTAATTCTATTACATGTACAATTTCTGTTAAGAATGTGAAAACTTAGTTTTCCATATAAAAGAAGTACGTAAGATTAAATAATGATGTTTTTTGCAAATTTGGTTTTCAATATTAAAAAACTATGAGCCATAAGCAAAATTGCAGGAAAAGGCCAAGAATTATTTCTGCCTAAATTGTAATATCAATATATATATATATATATATATATATATATTTTTTTTCTAAAAAGTTGATTTCTTCTTATAATCACTTTTTATTAATAAATTGATGTTTTTGTAAAACTTTTACTGGAATATGTTGACACTTTTTATAATAATTTTTATAATTATTTATTTTATTACATTAAAACGTAGTAAGATATGCTACGTTTTCATGTTTTATGAGTTTTGGATCTGTGCATATTTCAAATCGTAATAAATAAATTGTAATAAAGTAGAACGAGAATTTTTGTATCTGTATACAAACTGCAGCCTAAAGAACAAAAAAATAGCGAAATACAGTGTAGAGAACAAAAAAAAACAATAAAAAAATCATTTTTGAACGAAAAAAATATTTCTAGAAAATAGATCTCATTGTCAGTGAAAAATGAAAAAGTTGAAAAAAACGTGCCATTGGAAAGAAATTTTTTCAGAAATTATCGAGTTTGAAAACTTTTTTAGAAAAACTGACCCAGACCTTTCAATTATATTATACAATAATTATTTCATTCAGCAATAATCATAATAATATTAGATATAATACTATCTAAACCTAATAATTATAATATATATTATTTACACAGAAAAAATAAATTTTATTATAATTTTATGTCGAAATTTGTATCAAATAAATATTTAATAATATAACATGTACCAATTCAAATATAGTATCCTTCTATCAATAATTTCTTTAAATAAATAAACATGACTAACAATAACATCTATTTTCAGCAAGTCAATGGAGCAACCATCATCCAGGACCTCCAAGCAGCTGCCCTGGAGACGTCCGCTCCCCTGCCAAAACGCCTGGTCAACTATTATAATTGGTACCAAAAAGTGACAGGACTGGACATCGTCGAGGCCTCCAAAAACAACGTGATAAAACTCCAAGACAAACTATTCCTTTGCCAGGAGCAACGTCGTAACCTGACCCACGAAACAGCAGCCATTAACGATAAACTCCAGGAAATCTACGCCGAACTTCTGCGCACCAAACGTGAAGATCCAATGTACGTGAAATTGACAATGATGGAAAACAAAGGTTTGCAGGACTATCGAAAAATCAACGAACGATTAAATTTTTTGGAGGACGAGGAAAGGGACCATTTCACGCATCTGGCAACTGCCATTAAAGAGTACCACGACACTCAAGCCATGAATGCCCAAAAATACAAGTACTTGTCAATCATAGCATCTTCTGTAATTGCTATTTGTTCGATTGTGGGCTCCATGGTCTACAACCATAAAAGAATCGCAGAAATGAACAAGTCAATTTTGGTGGCACAAGAAAAGAACGAGACGGTTTTCAAGGGGCATTTGAAGAATTTGGAGGAGAATCTGAAAAAAGCTATCGTAGTGGAGGTAGAAAAAATTGAGAAAGTCGAGCAAATCGCGAATTTGGCAAGGCAAAGTCAAAATGTGATCAAGGACGTGCAGTTTATGAACATGGATGATAGATACGAAGAATTCCCTACGAGAGAGTTAGTAAAAAATGTTAGTGTGTACATAGGGCTCGCGATTGTTACAGTTTTTGTTTTACAGAAGTTAATGTAAAAGTTTGTTGCAGAATATTGTACATTTTTGAGACGTCGCTTGCCTTGTGCATTTATTAGTTCGTATATGGGAGTTTGTAAATATATTTTTAGATTGAGATAAAACTGGAGTTTGTCAATTTGGGTTTAATTGTTGAGGGTTGATTATTTTATAAATATACATACATTCAGTGTCATGTAATATAATTATTTTATGATCCTTCGAAATCAGTCGGGTAATCCCGGAAAAATCTGAAAAGTATGTATACATTTTAAATATTTAAAATACAAACGTTCAAACCAGAAAAAGCAGATTTCAAAAATATATAATTTTTACAATCTAGATTCCTTTCGTTCGAATTTTTTGACAAAAACAATTGGAATTTCGTATTCGGTAGTCTTCAATGTGAGTGTATTTTCTGAATTATTTTTTTTTTATGGTTATCACCGAGGTTTGATCCATAATACATACAAATGTATTTTTATTTTATTCCTGAATTTCAAATCTTTTTTTTTTCAAATTTTTGGTCCACATTTTTCATATTTATTGATAAGATCATTTTTCAATCTTCTTTAACTAGCAAGAGAAATATGTAAAACCACGCACATCGAGATGGAAATTTCATTTTCCGCATTTTTTCAAGAAATTTTACTAGTTTCAAAAATTTCTACAATTATTTATGCGACATTCTTAAGAAAATGAGTGCGTATATAAATTAAATCAAGGAAAACATACAAACAGCAGTTCGTTTACTATTGAAATTTTATGCAGCTAGTCAAATAATTAACAAAATGCGAAGATTTCTCCAGGACTGTTAAGTCATCAGGTAGGGAAATGATTTTTTGCTTGAGAATTAGGACCAGGTATTAAATGTATACAAATGATTAAATCAATGATTAAAAGATGTTTTCAATCAATTGTAAAAAAGTAATCATATATGAATGATTAAAATAATTCTGAGTTATAGGCAGATAAAATATTTAATGAAGAAAATCGAAGTATGCATATTTTAATAAGTTATGAAAATTAATTTATGTATTAATACTATGTAAACAAATGATAGTCATTTTGTATACAAAATTAATTTTAAATGGAGCGATATGAAATTTCATACTTGGGATTGAAAAAAAAAATACATTATGTAAGAATAGCGAATAAAATACAAAAATTACATTTTTAACATATATGTATATAAGAATTTCGAATTTTATATAACTCACTTTTCACGAGCTCAATCATCAAAAATATTCCAAATTTAAACTGAAAGGGTATATTTTATATACTGTATATATAAGTAGATGATGCAAGTGAAAATTTGTGAGAAATTTTAGATTCTATAGTATATAAAAAAATCTTTAGTTAAACAAGAGTGAATTCCTATTTTATTCATATAAAAAGTTACTATTCCAATTTTTTGTATTATAAATATTGTTACTATAGTATTGATTATATATTTCAAAATAATATTGAATGTTATATAATAATTGAATATTATGAATATAAATTTTATTATTTATAGTGTTGTAAATGTAGATTTTAAACTCAATTTTATGAAAATTCCGTCTTTCTATCAAGTTTTTATAAAAACTGAGAAAAAATGTGTAAAACATTCGTCTTTTTATTTGAATTTGTATTTTGTCACTGGGTGATTGTTATGAATTAGGAAAAAAAGCTCCTTTTTCGACATCCCAGTCATTTATTAATTTTCCCAACGTTTCAACCCTTAGTGGACCCTACACTAAGGGTTGAAACGTTGGGAAAATTAATAAATGACTGAGATGTCGAAAAAGGAGCATTTTTTCCTAATTCATTCGTCTTTTTATAAAGTCACTTTATAAAAAAACCGGAGTTCTGTTTTAAAAAAACCGAGATTTTATAAAAAGTTTATATTATAAAAACTAAAGTTACTAATAGGTAAAGTATAACTATTTTACAAAAATAAAAAAAAATACTAGTAATTATTACTCTTTTATTAGACTTACTTTGATTTTCCCATTATGTTTCAACTATTAAAACATTTTTCATGCGATTTTCAATGGTTTCTTATCGTTCTTGAGATTCATTGTTATTAATTATACCGAATCATAATGTATTATGAATTACTATAGGATTTCTCTACAATTTTTAAAAACTTTTGAGCATTTTCCACTGTCTTTCATACGATTTTCAATGCTTTCCTACAATTTCCGTGATTTTCAATTACTATCATATAATAATATTATTGTTTACGCCATGTTAACCTCGAAACTGACATTTTGACGTGACTTCTCGGTTATTATGGCGTAAAATACTTCACGTAACAGACACGGATGTGCAATTAACACGAAATGGCTTATCTTTATTATTCATAATGCCTTACAATTATCCGTAACTTGAATCAAACTTCGATTTCCCAGAAAAACCGGAAAATAAATTTAAAAAATAAAGGGAGAATTCGAAATTTAAATCACGAAATCACTCGAAGAGACACGAAGCAACTCGAAGTTTCCCGAACAGCCTCGAATGTTCTAGAAAGTTCTGGAATGTTCTGGCAATATTCTCGGAGTTGCGCGAATAGGCCAGAGCATGCGCGAACGTTCTCAACGGTTTCTTATGTCACGGGCAACAATATAAATAACGTCGAGCCGTGCACGTGCATTCAGTTTGTGTCAAGCAAGCATACAGTAAACACGAGTGAATATCGAGAGCGCTTAGCAAAGCGAATCAGTATACAAAGCGAATAATACGAAAGTGAAGTCGAGTGATAAGGTTTTGAAGATTGTTGAAAAGGAAAGGGTGAAAATGGCACCAGCTATTGGAATCGATTTGGGAACGACCTACTCCTGCGTGGGAGTGTGGCAGCAGGGCAAGGTGGAGATCATCGCCAACGACCAGGGCAACCGGACGACCCCGAGCTACGTCGCCTTCACCGACACCGAGAGGCTCATCGGGGACGCCGCCAAGAACCAGGTCGCCATGAACCCGGCCAACACCGTCTTCGACGCGAAACGCCTGATCGGCCGAAGGTTCGACGACGAGAAAGTGCAGAGCGATATGAAACACTGGCCTTTCAAAGTCGTCAGCGAAGCCGGCAAACCCAAAATACAGGTATGACATTCACGAATGATAGCAATAATTTTTTTTCAACTAAATACACTTGCAAACTTTAGTCAAATAAATTCATTTGATGAGTTTTCTAACATTTTTGATCCTTGATGATATCCATTCTTGTTCATGAAATTTGTTTTGTAAATCTTTAAATGCCACTGTCAAACATTAAAAAAGGCCTGGCAGGAGCAAAGAAACAATTATTATGTATACAATGTAATGTTTTTAATGTCTGTTATTTTACTATAGTAGAGTTGATAATTAAATTAAAAATTATTATGAAAAATTTTTTTGTCAAGCTAATAAACAAATCATGCAATGATGTTGAATCATAAATTTAAGAATAATATTTCAAAGCAATATACAAGGTGTATCCAATTGCTCATTGTATGAAAACATTAAATTAATGTTATAAATATTTTGCTGTGAATATACTTGAATTTTTTGATACTATATATTGATTTTAATGTATCTGTAATGATGTTTAAGCAAATAATAATTATTGTTGTATAAATTTAATATATTATTATAAATTTCATTTTTTTTTTTTAATTTTTATAATTTTTTTGCTCTTTAACGAAAAAATACACCAAAATCTTTATAAACTTGGAATTTAAATGGAAAAAAATTATTTAGTGACATGCTAAGTTAACACATTATGTTTTGATAAATATAAATCCATAAAAATAGATAATACATTCAGATATATATGGATATAATAAATATTAAAAATATCGAAATTTCTAATCACTCCAAATGATGAATATATATAAATTATAGTCTAAAAACTATAAATTCATATAATGATTATGAAAGCATACAAATATAATAAATATATAAATGTAAAGTTATGCTAATTGAACATATAGTTTGAAAAACATGGGTGAAAAATGAATGAATTAATAGTAAATTTATCAAACTTCAAATTTGTTTTAAAGCAACTGTGTATAGTAGAGTAAAAATCTAACATTTTGTAGTTTTTAATTAAAAATCGAATTTTTAATCATACTTTCACCAATAGAGTTGAATTTGTTTTAATTCTTGGAAACCTAAGAAAAAGGGACATCAAGATTGAGTTTTAAAATCATTTTTACACATTGAATCATTCAACAATAATTTCTTTTTGCAACTATGACAGAAACTCATTATTTCATAATTTATCGTAATTTTACAACTTTACTTGCACCTAAAATATGACAAAACTTCTGAATATTTAAAATTAAATATCCCGGATTCAAACTTTTATTTATTCATTTTTAATGAATTTTTCATAGCTCCTGATTTTTTTATTACTTAGTCAATAATTTTTTTTCCAACATTTCATTTGTTTTTGAATAAAACATGTATTTCTAAAACTACCTCATTTTTTGTGCAGGTTGAGTTTCAAGGAGAGACCAAGAGGTTCAACCCAGAGGAAATAAGCTCCATGGTTCTGACAAAAATGAAGGACACAGCGGAAGCCTTTCTGGGAGAAAAAATAACTGAAGCGGTGATCACAGTTCCTGCCTACTTCAACGACAGTCAGCGCCAAGCTACCAAAGACGCCGGGGCGATCGCTGGTTTGAAGGTCCTACGAATTATCAACGAGCCAACAGCGGCAGCGCTGGCCTATGGCCTCGACAAGAATCTCAAAGGCGAGCGAAACGTGCTAATCTTTGACCTGGGAGGCGGCACCTTCGATGTCTCCATCCTAAGCATCGACGAGGGCTCACTGTTCGAGGTCAAGGCCACCGCTGGGGACACTCACCTTGGAGGCGAGGACTTTGACTCGCGCCTTGTCGACCACCTCTGCAAGGAGTTCGAGAGGAAGTACCGCAAGAACATCAAGAGCAACCCTAGGGCCCTGCGCCGTCTTCGCACAGCTGCCGAGAGAGCCAAGCGCACTCTGTCCTCCAGCACCGAGGCCACCATCGAGATCGATGCGCTCTACGAGGGCATCGACTTCTTCACAAGAGTCTCCAGGGCGCGCTTCGAAGAACTTTGCGCCGACCTGTTCCGTTCTACCCTGGAACCCGTGGAGAAGGCCCTTGCCGACGCCAAGCTCGACAAACGTACCATCAACGACATCGTCCTCGTCGGTGGTTCCACAAGGATCCCTAAAATCCAGTCTATGCTACAGAACTTTTTCTGCGGCAAGCAGCTCAACCTCTCCATCAACCCTGACGAAGCTGTGGCCTATGGCGCTGCTGTTCAAGCTGCCATCCTCACGGGCCAGGGCAAAAGTGACAGTATTCTGCAGGACGTGCTCCTCGTCGATGTGGCGCCCCTTTCACTGGGTATTGAGACCGCCGGTGGCATGATGACCAACATCGTCGACAGGAATTCCAGGGTTCCTTGCAAGAAATCACAGATCTTTACAACATATGCCGACAACCAGCCAGGCGTGAGCATACAGGTGTACGAGGGTGAGCGTGCCATGACCCGAGATAATCATCGCTTGGGCAAATTTGAGCTCACTGGAATCGCGCCTGCTCCTCGTGGTGTCCCCCAGATTGAAGTCACATTCGACCTCGACGCGAACGGCATTCTTCACGTCACCGCTAAAGATACTGCCACTGGCCGAAGCAGCGATATCCGAATCACCAACGACAAGGGGCATCTCACCAAAGCCGAGATTGAACAGATGCTTGCAGACGCTGAGAAGTATCGCGCCCAAGATGAGCAGCAGCGCGAGAGAGTCGTGGCCAGGAACCAGCTTGAATCGTACATATTCAGCGTGAAGCAGGCTGCCCAGGATGCCCCAGCTGACAGACTTGGACAGAGTGACAAAGACCAGGTTGTAAACTTGTGCGAAGAGGCGGTACGTTGGTTGGACAACAACAGTCTTGCCGAAAAGGAGGAGTACAAACACAAGCTCGAGGAACTCCAGAAACAGTGCCAGCCTATCATGACCAAAATTCATCAGGGTTCAGCTGGCGCTGGTGGTGCAGGACCTCAGTTTAATGCACACCAGTTCCAACAACAAAGAGCAAATGGTGGACCAACAGTGGAAGAAGTTGATTAAAATGTTTTTGAAATCAAATTTTTAAATGACTGCATTTCTAGACTGACGTACAATTTCCTTGTAAAATGAATGGAGCGTAAACGTGTGATACAATTTTTTAAGTTTTTGTTGTACATAAGTTTTATGTATGTTTATAATTATTTAATTATAATATTTAAATTCGAGAAAACATCATAAATGAAATGTGTATCCAATAGTTTTTTTTTATGTACTTCGGTGTGAAACTGTGTACATTTAAGAATTTCGTGATAATAAATTATATTTTTTAATACTGAATTACGTCTTATATTTTGAATTTCTTCCATAACTTGTACACCATTACACTTCAGGATTAGACTATTACAAACCTCAAATTATTAAAGTTTGCATGTTACTATTTGCTTGTTTTAAGGATTTATATGTGTCTACAAAACAGAATAAAAGCATAACATTTATTTTTACTAGATCTTTGCAAACCCATCTCTATATTCCAAGTTTTTTGAGTAGAAATTTTTCAAATGAGACCACTAATTCCTAACATTAAAGTAAAACTAAACTGAATATTGAAAGACAATTACTTTATGAAGTATAAGCCAATTTCCAAAAATGGTGAAATGAATCGATTTGCTTATTAATAATGTTCTATTTAATGATTTCTACATTAGTAATTGAAAAACTATTCCATTGTAAGCTGTTCGGATATAAACAATAAAAAGTTGAAATAATGCTAAAAAATTTACTGTTCTACATGAAGTTCTGATTATTTTGCTATTTCTTATTGATGATGCCAACTTAAAAAATGTAGAAATTGTGGCAACCACCACGATTTGTACGAACGACCTAGAATTAGAAAATGTCAGAACTTTTTTGCCATCACCCTTTGAGATGATAATTGACATTTTTTATTCATGTGAAGTTAATATAAATTGTTAAATAATTCAGGAACTGTATGCAAAAGCCATATTCATTCAGCACGTTCATTCATTAGATGATAATTACCTTTACCCGGCAAGACGAATACATGTATAATATGTAAAACATTATTATGAAAGCAACTTCCATTTCCTATGTTTTCAACAATTTTTATTGTTCATTATAGCTATTTTTACAATTATTCAACACAGTTAAGGTAATAATTGTATATGTACATTCTCGCTTACCTTGCAAATCATTAATAAATGTATCATTTATTGTGAAATCAAGAGTTTTTTAATTGATTAAAGTAAGAATCAGTATTCTTATGTACACATGATCGTAACAGTCGAAAGTAATTTGATTATTATTGTAATTATATGCTATTATGATCGTTACATAAAAAGTAGAAAGAGTAACTCGATCTATAATGGGAACAGTTATTCAAATACGGAATTAACAACAGTTTGAAAAAAAAGTTTAGAAAACGCAAGGAACACATTTTGATAATGAAAAAAAAAACACGCATTTGCATTATTCAATTTTCCCACTTTTTCCATTCCATGCCTTCAGGTGGTTTTTTTTCCACAGTTGCACTTCCAACTTCTTTCCAGTTTGTGCTCAATACTGTGCCTCCTGATTCCATCTGCAAATTAACCAAAAGAAACAATGGTGATGCATGCTACAATTTATTTAAAAAGCCTGAGAATTTGTAAATTGTAAGCCGAATTTTATAAAATATGGAAGAATAATGATTTTTACACTTTCATGGTATGAATTGAATGTTCAACAAATTTTTGACACTCAATTTGAAAGTTTATTATTAAAAAATTTGAAAAACAAACCACAAAAACAGTAATTGCATCATTAATTGACGGGCCGAGAACCAAAGCTGCGTAGAATCAATATAGTCGCAAGAGCGAGTCGAAAAAATCCCCGCGCAATAACCGTTTCATTGGGCATCAGAAAGAGAGCGGGTTGGAATGAGTCAAGGGCAAAAGCGGGTTGAGTGACTAAACCGTTTTGCCCTGCAGCCAAAACCCGACTCTCTTCTTCCCGCAGTCTCGTGGAAACTCACTTTCACTTGTGCTGTGAAGCTAATGGTCCTGAGCCGCCCGAGCGGGCTTGATTGTGACCTGTTAAAGAAGTTTCTTGCCGGTAGAAAAATTGTTCATATGAATCACTATCATAGTCAGCTCTTCACTAGTTAGTGTGTTCACAGAACCAATGATCTTCACAGAGAATGAAATCCTAGTGTCCCTCTTTCTTGCATGTTCTGTTAGGAATGGTTATTCTAGCTTTCATGAAGGTACATCGAAATAAGTTATCAAATTGAGTTCAGAGAAAAATTAAAAAGAACTTGTGAAATAAAGAAACAAAAACTGATCGAAATTCATAAGAGTATTGGCGCACGAACCACGCAGGGGGGTTAGGCTACCCTAGTATTCATATTTTTTCGAAAAACGTAGTTTTACGTTACAGCACGCTATTGTGTGCTATGATTGATAGTTTGTTTCATTTAATTTTTTTTTGTTAAAAATTACACAAAATAGTTAAGAATTGTTTTTTAGTAGTAAAAGTTAAAACGGATATGTTGTTGTTTTACACTTAGTATTTTTATTCATCTGATACGAAGCATGATGAGTAACATGAATACAAAAAATTGGATGATGCGATTTTTACAAGCATACATAAACAAATCAGGAAGTTCGAGAATATTCAAAAGTCATTGGTAAATTCATCGCTTTCGTCGCTTTCGTCTCCGCTAGCAAAATCGTAGTCTTTTTCTGAACCATTGAATCTCAAGTTTTTATAAAAGTTTCTGTATTTCTGAGGGATGAATTTACAAAGTTCAAGTAGATCATTGTATGATGAAGTTGGTTGTTATTGTCAATCATGAAAACGCTGAAAGGCTGCTCTTTATCGTGTTTCAGTATTCTTCTTGTGAGCCAATTGATTTTTTGGTTTCCTGTATCTTTTTTCCGATTTGTTGTCATTTTTTCTATATCTTGCGATGAAAAAAAATCTTTCGTTTCCGTCTTGGTGACTAAATTTTGGCTCTGTTTTTCTGGTTTGAGCAATAATTTCGATCCAGTGTTCAGGATCGTACACAAAATCATGCTTTTTTTTTCTTTCTCGATGTACGTAAAATTACGGTCACAGCTGTTGTAGCTGTGTCCTGAACAGAGAAATTTTTGTTCGATCAAATCGATGTTACTTGACATCAAGAAATGTTTCAACATCAAGGTGACTTTGATGTTCCTATTTTGTCTGCCACAACAATCAGAGTAGAGCACGATATGATCCGTATCACCTAGGATGTACGTTCTGAAATGTTTTAGTAAGCAAGAGCCGATTTCCTGTCCTCCGCGAGATGCCACATTCTCCGACCAAACGTACATGTAAGCTGAAATTCCATGAAATTTTTGTGTTATTCCAACCTTTTTTCATTCCCTCTTCATTAAATAACATTTTCTTGAAAATTTTATCATTTATAGTTCCCCCCCCCCCCTCATTTTCGTGAAATTTTCGTTATTTGACTCCCTTCCTGCTCCTCCTACATTTTTCGACGTATATTTTCGTGAAATCGTGACTTTTATAATAAAGGTCTTCATAGATTTTTTAGACGCTTACATACTTTTTCTTATCTCAACGTCCCCGTCAATTTTTAAACACACGGATCCTTTTCCTTATCTTAACATCCATGTATATTTTTAGAAACTTAGGTAACTTTTCTCATTTCAAGCTCAAGTTTAATAAGATGAGGATACCAGGAGATATTTTAAATTTATTTTATTTATTATTTAAGACTTTTTGCATTCATTACACTTCCAGCATTTTAACATTCATTAAAATCAGATCCCAATACAAATATTTTGTCTATTGAACTATTGTCAAAAGCAGAATGAATTGTGTATCCTTGAAGATTTTAAGCATCTTGAATAGAACCTTTAGTTGAAAAAAAGGACCTCAGCATATTAAAATCAACAGGTGACTTGGGATGACATGAGTGACATGTTCATTTCAAAATATGTTTTGTATATTTTTGTGACGTTTGCAGTCCTTTTTTTACCATTTTTATTTTGCAATTTATTTTTTTAACATTTCTAATTTCCTACCCCCCCCCCCCTTTTTTATTTGGAACCTATTTCCGTGACATATTGAACCCCTCTCCCAATAAATCTATTTGTTTCGTTACTAACTTCGATCACAACCGAATACTCAAAGCTCTTTTTATAAATATTTTGATCTTACCTCTTTTGTTTGTTTCGTCGTAAACGCACAAATTGTACGTTGCAAGTTGTCGTTTGATAAAAGGCAATGTTGCTTGTCAGAGCAGGAGTGACCAAAACTTTCTGCAAGTCAAAGGTCAGGACCTTCATGCCATTTGTTTCTCGAGATTTGGCGATGTCATTGAGAAAGTCTTTCGAAACTTTTTTTTCTCAGTTCATGGTGTTTTTGTTCTCTTTGCTCCAAATTTTTTCTCTCCTCTTCAGTTAAGTCGCGATTTTCTTTTTCATTTTTAATCAGATCGCACGTTTTACACGTATCGGTGTGGGGTCTTTTAAAACTTAAATTGAATTCTTCATTAAAAATTTGTCGAAAAATTGTCTCTGAGACTAGAGGCACGCCTTGAACACATTTTTCTTTGTACATTCTGTACATTGCGGCAATGTTCAAGTTCGGGTTCAGGTATTTTTTTTCCGACGATGATCGCCCAGAAAAAATAATAACTTATATAAGGATTTCCGGAAACATGTCATTTCTCAGGAGCTATGCGAGAACAAAAGAACAAACCGGTATTTTCAAATATGCTGTGAGCTATTCTACATCAAATTTATCGAAAAATCCATGTCTAAGGTTCTGAAATTTCGAAAATTTTATGTAAAATATAGTAAAAGTCGATAAAAAACTATAGAATATTCTTGAAGGCTTAAGAAGAATTTAAAAAAACCATGGAATATTCTAAGAAAATTTTAGTAAGTACAATATAAATCGACAAAATACCATCGTGCAATCCGCTCCTTCGATTTTTTATAAATACGTGTTATTCACATGTATTTGGGTAGTTTTGACAGAATAATTTAGTCATACCATTACTACTACTACTACTAATATTACTACTATTTTAAATAGACAAAAATCCAGCAATATACAATTAACAAACTTACCACTTTTGGATAGATCCATGTTTTCTGGAGTTCAACTTCGAGCCGGAAAAAGAATCACAAAATGATTAACATTACACTACAGTATAACAAAAATAAAATGAAGAAAAGACGATGCGATGCTTTGACGAACGAGTCTATGACGAAAGTGCCGGCGGCGAAAAATATTCGGAAACGCTTATTGGAAAATATGTGTTTGCTTAAGGGAGGAGGGGAGAGTTATACCTGAACCGGTTTAGTTAGAGAGAAGAGATTCAAAAATTTGAGTGAATTTAGATTAGGTTTCCCATGTGACTGTGGGCAAAAGCGGATTGGGTTGATGCTGGCAATCAAAGCGAACTGAAATCCTAAACCGTTTTTCCTCGTGGAAAGATTCAAGTTCCCTTCGACTCTGATGCTCACTCAAGCCATCTTCTACTCCTGTAATGTTTTTAAATCTTCTTTCTGTACGAATCAAAACTGAAACCGCTCTTTCGCGACAACTTATTCCACGCAGCTTTGGTTCTCGGCTCGTCAATTATAATCCACATTAAGAAAATCACAAACTACACTCATAACTCGCGATGTGCACCAAAAACAAATACTGAAAAGCTCGCTTTCTGCACCTGATTGGAGTAGGGGCTCCACTCTGAAAGTCGGCAGTGCGTGCGCAATATGAAAATGTCAAGCGTATGTGCCTTCAATGTAAACAGCACCTCTTTAATTCTGAGAGCCAATCAGATTTCGAATTTTTTGCCAACTTTCCGAGCGTGTTTTGGTGCAGAAATTGAACGAAATCTGGTGCACATCGAGAGTGATAAGTGTATTTGAAATACAGGATTTTTAAATATACAAAAACTGCAGTTAAAGTGAATGAAAATTTTGTTCTCTCATCATCAGAATGCTTGGTAATTTAAAAATACTTACAAAGGATTTGTTCATTGCTCGGCGAACTTCATCAGAGCCGCTGCCATAAATTTTTTGGAAAAGATTATTTACGGCTTCATCACCTTGGAGTTTGTCATTTTCCATCTCTTTTTCAACTTCTTTTTCGACTTGATCCCAATCCTTGGGCTTTTTACTCGATGATGGATATTTCGGCGGTTTGGTGCAAGCCTCGAGAATTTCTGTTGAGAATTTAAGTTTTTCATTGTTACAACCAAAACTTCTCAGGCAATAAGTTAAAATCATTTCTCAATTTTCTAAGAAATTAAAAGCTTACAAAAAATGTTTATAATAATAATTGTTACAGAATTTGGAAGAGATTTAAAATTCAGAAAATTAAAAATTAGTATGTATTTCAATATTCATATATGTATATTTTTGATAGTTTTATAATTTTTACTAAAGAATAAATTAAATTAAATTATTAAATAAATATTTTTGAGTTTATACTAATCTCAAAAAAAGGAACTTGATTTAAAAAGTATACCTTTAGGGATTGGTTTAACATTTTCATTTTCAACAGGAGCTCCTTCCAAAACGTTCCATCTCAAGCCTTCTTTCTTCTTGAGGGTGACTTCAATTTTCGAGGACAGAACTTTGACAGTGCACTGGTTTGGGAAAATAGCGTGGGCTAAATCAAGCTCCAGGCTATATTCATTTCCACTTGGTAATTTTGCAGTAAGGCTAAGCTGTAAACAAAAAATTTAATCGCCAAGTTGATAAATTATTGAATTATATACTTTTATTTTTGACGAAACGATTATTTTTTACTTTTCACTGCCACCATTTTGTTGATATTTTATTGTCTATCAATTTTTTACCTGTGCTGTTGGTATGTATATAAATCTGAACTACAATAAATTTTTTCTTCGACTTCGACAAAAGATACACGAATGATGTATAATATAATAAATATGAAGTCTTAGAATATAACAAAATATGGTTGAAAAATTCTAATTTTATATTAATAGTGCATCAATGAATGTCAAAAAATTTGCTATTATTAAAAATGATATGTAAATAATAATAATATGATAAAAGACAATTTTTAAATATTTCGATATTTAATTTTTGATTCTTATATAAATTGAAAACGCTGTACTTAGGATATTTGCGAAAATCTTGAGACAGAGCAAATAAATTTGAATAAAAAAGATATTAATGAATTACACGGAAAATCAAATTATTTTTATGGTTAAAAATTTAGTGATTGCCCTTTTTTGAAATATAATATTTGTTACCAGTAATCCTAATGAATGTAAACTTAATCGATAATAATAATCGAGTGTTACAAAACAGCTATAGAATAAATAAACAAACAATAGATTAACTATTAAATGAATGATAAAAAAAAGTATGGATCATTTAATTTTACTATCAAATTCATGCATAATAATTATCTAAAATTAAAAATATGAATAATGAATATCGAAAAAATATACATTAGAGAAAGAAAAAGAAATTTGTACTATAAATATATACTATACATACATATATACTATAAAAAATATAAAATATGTATATAATAAAGATCAATAAAAGTAAGCAACTAATAAAAAAATTCTGTAAATTCCCAAACTATTATTAAAAAAAAGCATCTATTTAGAAATTTAATTTTAACTGTGTGTTGAATCATGACTAGTAAAAAAACTTATTTATTAAAATATTAACTATATTTTAGGTATACAAACTTTTTTCTTCTTATTATAATGAATATCACAAATGAAAATGAAATATAAATATTTAGCATCAATGGAAATAACTATTAAATAAATTCTGAAAAATGTTGAAGTGCAATACAAAAAAATATCTATTTAAAAATTTAACTAACAATACATATTGACTTATGACAAATATAAAAACTGAATTTTAGGAATATTAACTATATTTTAATATAATAAGCTTTTCTCATATAAATAAAAGAAGAAATTGTGAAAAAATAAGATGAATAATAAATATTAAAAGAAGGAAAAACTGTTAGATTCTTGAAATTTTCAAAGTGAATTTAAAAAAAAAATATTTTTTTCTTTAAAAAACAAATATTAAAAATAAATATCAGGATAAAATTAGGATAAAATGTAGCTCATACAAATTCTTTTAGCGTAATTTAAAAAGTATGTATCAAATTTTTATTTAAAAAACCTTTATTTGATAACAATAATTTTTTCTCGAAATGAAATAATTATTTTTTTCAAGCATTTATTTAAATAAAAAATCAGCAACTTAACTAGTTTGTCGAGATAAGTACTAATGTATTTTAAAAAATTGCGCTATTTTTAAAAAAAAATTACGACTTTCATCACTCTAAATTACTTGTATTCAGAATAAAATAGACTTAATATAAAAATTTTGACTGCCTTTTCAAGTTTATTTTTAGAATATTGCTACGAAAAATATATAACACATAGATTATAAAAATAAGCAAAACTGAAGTAATATTAGTCATGCCTCAATATGACCAAATTGCCCCCACTATTATTATAAAACCATTAAAGAAAAGAAAAACAAAAAAAAACCATTATATTTTTCTTCCAAGAAATTTATAAACAAAAAATTCACAACAACAAAGTACGTACGTATTTTCATCTTACCGTATTTTCCGTGTTTGTAGCCTTTACATTTTCGGCGTTTTTGGCCATAATCGTGACAACCACGTTAGTTTCGGTTTGATACCAATCATGTCGAATTTTTGGTTTCGGCATCTTCAAAAAATTGAGAAAAAAACATTACATACAAATTATAATAATTTTAAGGTTATGTTCGACGAAAATTTTTCGTTTGCAACTTACCACGTTTTCAGTTGTTGTTTCCGACATTTTTCGAGTCGATTTATTCGAGCGAAGTCTCCAAAGGTCTTTTGTTGTTTAAAATTAATGATAAAGAAGAATTAAATTTAAATGCGGAGAATATGAGGTACACAGCGATTATCACTGGTTGGAGATTACTGGCAATTACTGGGAAATGCTGGGAAACAAAGAATTACCACAAGTCACAACAAGCAATTGCAAAGAGCAGTGTGCACAAATGTGCATAAACCACTGATCACAAGAGCATTTGAATTTGAATTTTTCGTCGAGTGAAATTTCATTACAGTTTGGTTCATTTTAAAGAAAAATTCGACTCTTGGCCTTGGAATCCCCATTGTCAATTATTTTTTTTCTTATAACACTGTATATAGTACTTGAAAAAGTTCAACACACTCAACAATAAGCTGGGATTCATATTAATAATTAATTAAGTATTTCTGATCAGGAAAAGTCCATGAAATTCTTTTGCCAAAATGTTGAAAATATGAAAAACCCCGTTTTCCATATTTTTTTTTTTTTTTTTTTTCAATCAAGGTGCATTTGAATGTCGATGTCATTACCACGTGAAAGTGTCTTAAAACATGTGCCAATTTTAAGTGTTGAACATCACCTAAAAATTGACTTGTATTTGCGAAGAAAATACAAGTTAAATCAACGCGCGTAGCGCGCTACATTATCTATTACGGTCTATACGTCGTTGCTCACAACTCACTTCAGAGAGTTACACAAGATGGCCGCCACCATGATGCCATAAAGTTGTTTCATATTTTTAAAAATCTGAACTCAAATTTCAAAAAGTATAAAATTTTAAGTATTAGTTGGAGATTGGCAATAACAATTAGTAATGTGCTTAATTACACAACTGATTATTCTGATTACATGTAATCTAATAGGTGGTGATTCGTTTTATTTATTTAGCATTTTGTTTCCATCTTTCGATTGATTCTTAGGAAAAAAAGAGAGCAATTGACCCTCAATTTGAAATCGAGCTTGAATTAACCAAGCCTTTATTTAATGTTCACAAAATTGCTTAATCTTTTACCATTTTTTGGCCACTTCACAAATTAAAGGAAAATTGCTTTTAAGTAACTGTAGGTAAAAAAACGCGAAAAAAAATATACGTAACTTTATTCTCAGTGACTCATTAAATTATTATTATTATTCTTGCTTGTAAAATTATACATAATCTTAGTATTGAGGAAGGACAATCAATATTGCAAGCGTATACATGTGTGCAAATCATGGAAGTATGAATTATTTGTCAAGTGTTGAAGTTGTGTATATTTTTATTCAAAATAAATATGAATCAGAAATATGTACATTCATTATGATTGACTTCTTAATACTGAACTATTTACATATGATGTTTTCTTAATAACTTCAATAGGCAAGTAAAAAGTAGAAGATAGCAAATAGAGCATCAGCAAGCTCAAACAAAATAAGGTGGTTTTTTGACGATTATTCCGTACTCTGCAACCGCGGGAGACAAATCTTCTGTCGTAAGTATGTAACGACGATCTTTTCCTTTGGTTTTTGAATTTTTATTCGAGCTTTTGGTTTTGCAGTGTTGCAAAGCATCATTTGCGATTTCTGAAATGAACTTTTGAGCTGCCAAGGAAACCAATCGGACGCTGAAAAACAAAAATTTTTTTTAGATATAATGGTGGAATTTTTAGTCTTAACGTAGAACTCAAAACAGGAGACAAAAAAAGGAAAAAAGTAACATGTTTCTATGAATTAATAGAGTTCGACTCATTAATTTATGAAATATAGACCCAAAAAAAAAATTTTCAACGTAAAATTTGGAGGTGAGAGGCGTGAGGGCTCTAGTCTGAAAAAGTTACCAAAAAAAAAACCAAATATTTCGCATGTTCTCCATGAGGGCAAATTATCATTATAATGATTTATGTTATAAGCTTATACATGAAAATGTTTCTTCTACAGGTTTTATACAATAAAATTACTACATAATCATACATATTATTTCACTTTTAGTAAATGATAGTGTGTTTTCAAGTTTTTTAATTCATTTAGAAATTCTGAACTATCAAATTTTTATTCTTAATGAATTTTTGTGCCTTTTCATTATATATGTTACGTCATAAGTAATGATAAAAAAATATTGCATTCAATTACATGCAATATTTATTATTAGTGTACTTGTTCATGTTGATAAAAAAAATTATATGTACTATCTAAATGATAAAATATTATCACCTTTTTATTTTACATTCACATTAAATATTTACATTTAATTCAAAAATGTACATATAAAATTTACATTTTCTAACACTGTGACGCAGTTGTGTACGTCAACAAAACAACAAAACTGTTGCAAACTGTCAAAATTGCCAGTAAGTTACCTTATGATTTTACAGATAAAAGTGGTACTCTGTAAAGTTTTTACCGACGGACGATAGAATATGGACAAACTTTCGTCAGAAAAAAATTTTGACCCAACTTTTTTATTCACCGTGTTTTTTTTTTTTTTTTATACTAATGCAATTTTTCGAGGAACAAAGGCTACATAGGGATACTTTATTAACCCAGGATCTAAAGTATATCAGTGGTTTTCTGAATAAAGCTAAAATGAAAGTAGGAAACAGTAAAAACTTTTTCGATGATGTCACGATGTGGATAGTTTTTGTAAATATAGCTTGGCGGTCCAACAGCCAACAGCATAGCGACTCACTGGTGAGCCCTCACCTCTAGCTGACTACCGCCAGCTATGATTAAAAGGTGAATGTCATTTGGAAATGTGATATAAAAGTTGTATGAAAATCAGAATTATAAAAAATATGACAGAATATAAAACATTTGATCTAATGATGTCAAAGTTTTTCTTTTACATTTTTGGATCAGTAAAATTGAATCCTGCGCTGTGTACATAATGCTGGGTGACTGCATCGGGTACCTGAAAAGTTAAATAAATCAATTTATTACATTTGGCGGGTTCTTGAATTCAGAAACAATGAAAATTTAATTGAAATTTTGGAATTCGCTTTCTTGAGAAAGTTTGTAAAAATTTATCTAGAAATTAATTGAGACGCCCAGTCAGGGATGTGAATTTACCGGTCAGAAAAAAAATTGGTCAGGTCATGGTAATTTCTGATGGTTGTTACTGTTATTTACGGTCAAATTTAAAAACTCTCTAACTATAATTTACCGTCGGAGCTCGTTTCTGGTCAATAATTACCAGTCGTGACGGAATTTTGATGAAAAAATGTGACTTAACGTGACTGACCAAATGATTTCCAGCAATTCCAGGTAAAAATCACTAATCTTGTTATTTCACATTTCATAAATGGCTTTTCTATTTTTCTAGAAAAAACTCATGAGTGTCACTGTACTACTGTGTTTGCTGGACAATATACAGGGTGTCCCAAAGTCGGCAGATCATCAGAAAATCATTGATGCATCATGAAATTTTAAGACACTTTTTCCCTTACAATTTTTTGAAATTTGCAAAATTCAAAGAGTTATTAGTAATTTAGTCTCTTCAAAGCACTATTCAACTAGGCGGAGCTTTTGATTGAAGTCCTTTCTCCTTTCACTCCTTCTCTTTCTAAACTTACTCCAATAAAAAATTAGGGGTAATTGAAGTGTTTGATGGAATGAAGATTAATGATGTCTTTTATTTTGAAAGAAAATTTTTACTCTGACTCACCTTTGTATTAGTTATAATAGTCTTTTGTCTAACTGTCACATTTACAATACAGTACTTTCTAATTTTTGTCTTTATATACAATAATAGAATAATAGATAAATATATAATAACATATACGTATAGAATAATAGCCGTATTCCATTCTATACTTGAGTCAAAAAGTGGAAATTTCTGGAAAAATTATCATTTTTGCCTTATTTTTTATCTTTTTATTCGCACAGCCTGTTTGCCCAACGCTGAAAATTATGGCGCTGATGAAACTGAAGCTCAATCTTATTCTCTTTCTTCAACTAAAAAGTATTCCATACAATACTATAGTCAAAAAGTGGAAAATTCGGTAAAAATTAGCATTTTTGCCTTATTTTTTATCTTTATTATATATCTATTATATTCTATTATACATATTGTACAATAATTCTTCTGTGGCTTGCCGCCATAATCGGGAAAGTCACGAATGTCATAACGTTCAAAATTTTATCAGATATCATGTAAACTGAGCCTTATGGCACAAGTGACTTTCTCAATTATGGCGGAAGCCACAGACTTTATATACAGTATTAAAACTCTTGTCTTAAAATTAGTAAAGAAAACTGACGTGAATTGCATAAAATAGAAATTTTTCCAAAAATAAAGGTACCGAGGGAAAATACCTAATCAACAACACACTTTTATAAAGTAATTTGCTTTTTTCTTTATGAATGACTCTTTTCAAATGAAAAGGTTGTAATTGTGCAATTATTTACTATCTAAGAAACCAAATTTTTTTTCATTTTTTCATAAAAATTACATGAAAAAAGAAAGCTGCAATTAGTAACGAGTTGAACATTTTTTTGAGTCATTTTTGAATATGTAATAATTTTGACCAACATAATAATTCTGACCGGTAAGGTAAACTGACGGTCAATATTGACAAAAACTTTCTTGTCGTAAATGACGGTTATGACCAGTATTTTACCGGTAAATTTACTGGTAAATTTACCGCTTCACATCCCTGCACCCAGCGCATAGGTGAGTTGTAGAAAATTTTTGAGCAAAAAAGCGATAGAGATCTGCCTGTCACTCTCGCTCTAGTGGTTATCTACATATTGCTTTTCTGTGTTAGCATGAGTTATCGCTTTTTAGCTTAAAAATGTTCTACAACTCACTTTTGTGTCGAGCGTCTCAATTAGTAGAAATTTTTTGGTTTGTCAATTTATTGCAAGTGACTGCATTTTTTAAAGCAATAAAAAAAAATTCAAAATTTTGAGTAAACAATGAAAAAATGAACAATGATAAATGATAAATTGCAAGAATTGTTAATATAAATTTAAACAAAAAAATAAACCTCTTGACTATTGACTTCTTAACAATAAATTATTTGGTGTTAAATATCTCATCTATTTTGAAGAACGCTTTGAAAAAATTTAATTTACTGCAAAGTAAAAGGCAAAAGACGAAAAAAATAATAATGGTTATGATTATGGATTCAATTAATGGAAAATACGAATTTTTAGATCAGAAGAATTTGTGACTTTAATATATTGGATGAGAATCGGATGAGTTAGTGTTTCAACAAATAGTTTTAACATTTTAAAAACGTTCATTATTCATCGATTGCAATAGAGAGAAACCACAAATTTATCTGATTTCAAAATTTCTACTTTTCATCAAATTGATCTAAACTATGTTTTGTTCTTTTGTTGCTGGTTTCTGTTTTTAAATCTGTATGGTAAAATTGATTTCAAAAATCGACATTAAAATTCATGAGAAATAAAATGCGAAATAATTGATCTCCAATTAATCAGTAGAAATTTTTTTGTTTGTCAATTTACTGCGATTTGCTGTATTTATAAAAAGCTGTGATTGCTATAAATATAAATTCAAATTTGACGATTTCTGGATTAAAAATGTAATCGCAAAAAGTATGGAAACTATGAAAATTCCAAATTTTTGTTGAACAATTCAAAAACTGAAAAATTCGAAAAATGCGTATTAAGATGAAGAAATTGTTACTTCGAATATGAATGAACAATAAACCTTGTTGCTATTGACTAATTAACAATCAATTATTTTGATATATATATCTCATTAATTTTATATGACCATTTTTTTAAAACTTAGTATAACACAAAATAAAAGGCAAAAAAATTGGGAAAAAGTTACAGTTGCTAATTCAATACATGGAAAATGGAAATTTTAAGATCAGAAAATTGAGTGATTGTGATACATTGGATATGAATCGAATGAATTTGTGTTCAATTAAAAATTTTGACTCTATCAAGACCTTTGATCGATCATAAATTGGAATAATAACTTTTGAAAGAAATTCACCTCTACCAGGTGTACTCCTAATTAATTTCCGGTTTTTTTGCAAATAAAACACATAATTCCAAAAAAACCGTAACCTTTATTTTATTCAAAGTATTTTCCATCGCTTTCTACACATTTTTCCCACCTTTCTGGTAAATTGTGGATACCACGCCAGTAAAAATCATTGCCTTTGGAGGTGAACCACTCGGTGAGCCATTTTCGTACATTTTCGTACGAGTCGAAGCGCTGCTCAGAAAGGGCATGGCCCAACGAGGCAAAGAGGTGGTAGTCGGATGGCGCCAGGTCTGGTGAGTAAGCCGCATGATCAAGCACTTCCCACTTGAGCCTTTCCAGCGTGTCACGAACGACTTTCGACTTATGCGACGGCGCATTGTCGTGGAGCAAAATCACCTTCTTCTGTCGTTGTTGATATTCTGGTCGGTTTTCCACAATGGCTCGGCTCAAATCTTTCATTTGCTGTTTGTAGCGAACGGCATTCACAGTTTCACCAGGTTTCAGCAGTTCAAAGTATATAACACCGGACTGGTCCCACCACACACACAGCATGACCTTCCGACCGTAACGATTTGGCCGTGCCGTCGATGTCGATGCTTCACCTGGACTCACCCACGATTTGTTGCGCTTAGGGTTCTCCAGGAAAAACCACTTTTCATCACCAGTAACAATACGATGCAGGAAAGACTTTCTTTTGTATCGTTGAAGCAGCATTTCACAGGTCACTTTTCGATTCTCCATTTGTCTCTCGGTCAGTTCACGGGGCACCCATTTTCCACACTTCTGAATTTTTCCCATGGCTCGCAGACGTTTGGAAATTGCTTGCTGTTGAACTCCCAACGCATCTGCAAGCTGTCGTTGCGTTTGCGTGTTGTCTTCATCTAATAATGCTTGCGATTCGGCGTCATCGAACGATTTTCGCTTTCCGGAGCGTGCGGCGTCGTTCAGGTCGAAATCTCCATTTTTGAACTGTCGAAACCACGTTTCACATGTTCGAAGTGTTAATGCACGATCACCATAAACTTCCACAAGCGCACAGTGGCTCTCGGACACTTTTTTCCCCTGATTGAACATGAAAAGCAATGCATGGCGCATATGCTCGAAATTCGGTACAAAATTCGACATTTTTGAAGCGCAATAAAAACTTACTGGAAGATTTTTTCGAGAAAATGTCAACGCAGTTCAAGCACTCGATATGACTCATGAACAAAATGACATATGGTATGTGTTACCAACAGCGGTACAAAACAGAACGCCATCCATTGAAAAAACCGGAAATTACTTAGGAGTACACCTGGTATATAGAAAAACCACAAACTTATCTGATTTTGAAAATTTTTCTACGGGGATTAAAGAGTTACTGGGTACAAAATTTTATTTAAATATGCATAGATAATAGAAAAATATTACATTTTTCATTGAACATCTAAATACTTTAAAATTCGAAAGTGTGTGCCAAAATGAAAAATGAAGATCATTGCGACCGACTTAATAACAATAAATTATTGTAAGTCATACATCCTATCAATGTTTCATGAGAATTTTTTTTTTCAATTTTATTTACTACAAAATAAAAGGCAAAATACAAAAAAAGCTATGGTTATGGAATCAGTTGATGTAAAATAAAAAATTTGAAGATTAGAAGAATTTGTTATTTTGATATATTGGAGAAAATTAGATCAAATGCAATAATGTTAATTTTAATAAAATCAACCTTTAATAGAAAAATCAAAATTTATCTGATTTCGAAATTTCTACTTTTAATTGAATCTGCAAATTTAACTATGTTCAGTTCTTTTATTTATGGACTTTTTTAAAATACTTTATAATTAATTTCATGAAAAAGATCAATGTTGAAAATTTATAATTGATATAAATTATAATAATGAATATGCAATTGACTAGTAGAAATTTTTATTTTTTTTTAATGAACAATTACATACCAGGCTGTGCACATAATAGGTCACGTGTGTTTAGGGGATTTTAGAACCCCCCCCCCTCGTCTCGTATTTCTCCATAAGAGCTAACATGGTAAGTCACACTCAGGCTGACCCCCCCCCCGTACCTCAAGTGAGTGACGTGTTATATGCATGGCCCCTAAGATATAATTTTTTTTGATACAAAATCTGTTCAAAAACTTTGTATGTTTTAAAATGAAAAAAACTGATATTTCCTAACATAATTATGTACTTATTACAGACCCTGGTGATCCAAGAGGGACCGGAATTCGGTCACTCTTCGGTCGCTGTTTGGGGCCAGTTTGGTCCCTCTTCGGTCCTTTTTAGGTCGCTTTTTGGTCAAACTCGAAACGTGACTAATGTGCACTCATGTACAAGATTTTTAGGAGCGTTATGGGTAAAAAAAGGGGCTGTAGAGCACTGTAGAGGACCAATGAGTCCCGAAATTTTCGCGAGCTTCTGCTTGAGAAATCGACTTCGGACGTCAGCTGATAGTTTGGCGTGCATTAGCGGTTATGTTGTTGTAAACAGAAACATAAACACCAATGTTCGCAATATTCCGACGTATTTTAGCGAGTGTTAAATTTAAATTTAAAAAAATGTAATTTAAACTAATTACCCTAGTGATTAGGGTTTATATAGAGTTTTTATAAAACTCCTTATAAAATTTCCGTGTTTTCTATAAATTTCCACTTTTTTTTTATAAAGTCACTGTATAAAAACTTTATTAAATCTTTATAAAAAGACGGCATTCTTATAAAGTGGATTTTGAAATCTACTTTATGAAGATTCTGCCTTTTTATAAAAATTTTATAAAGTTTTCATGAAGTAACTTTACAAAAAAAAGCAAAAATTTATAGAAAATATTGAAATTTTATAAGGAATTTTATAAAAACTCTATAAAAATCCAAATCACTAGGGTAATTAGTTTAAATTACATTTATTCACATTTAAATTTAACATTCGTTAAAATACGTCTGAATATCGTGGACATTGGTGTTTATGTTTTTGTTTACAACAACATAACCACTTATGCATGCCAAACATATCAGTTGATGTCCGTGGTTGATTTCTTGAGCAGAAGCTCGCGAAAATTTCGGTACTCATTTGTCTGCATTGGTCCTCTACAGTGCTCTACAGCTCCTTTTTTACTCCTAACGTTCCTAAAAATCTTGTACATGAGTGGAGTTTCGAGTTCGACCGAAAAGCGACCTAAAAAGGACGAAAGAGGGACCAAACTGGCCAAACAGCGACCGAATTTCAGTCGCACTTGGATCGCCAGGAGATGTATTGATAAATTACTTATCAGAATTATTACTCAAGTATAAACGTTGACAAAATAAAATCATAAGGATACCCACAGATGGCGTGTAATCTTCCAGTTGGTACATAAAATCAGACAGCATTTGCCCTGCAGGTTTTTCAGGCAGCAAAGGCGATTTCTCTTCCAGTGTTTTCGCTCATTTTTCTTCCAACCTGCAAAATAAAAATCTAATAATTTCCCAGAATCTTAAAAGTTTTTTTTCATGTTCAAGAATAGCTTTCATACATTTGTTTCAATGTATTGGAATCCGACAAATAAGTTTTATAACAATTTGCATAAACAAATATGTATTGGATTCAAAAATGTGTCATCAATAGTTTTAGAATAGAATTCTAGATTTGTGGATGAAGTTTAAAACAGACGTACAATATAATTACAACTTAAAAATAAGACAAACTGTTTCCAAAACAATTGCGTAATCCATGTCAAAACGTCTTTTTTTTCAATATAATTTTATTCTAGAATGTCATTCGTAAATTAGTTCGATACTTACTCTGATTACCGGTGAAAAATTATTATTGAGATTTTTTTTTTTTAAGAACAAACTTGATGTTTTTCATGTTTATTTCTAGTTGTTGAATGGCATTGAATGGCATCAACAGGCATCAAGTTGACTTCATCAATAAATACTATTTTGACAATTTCACCATAGCTGTTCGTATACATATATATATATATATGTAGCCAAGCAGGTTTGCCAGCCTGAAAATTCTTGCATTTTGATTGACTGGTATTTTAAACTATGTATGAATGCAATTGTTTCGAATTATATTAACTTGTATTGAATTGTGTGCCATAAATATATAATTATTTATTGTTTATTACAAATTTATTGTAAAAATTTATTTGTTCCAAATATATTTATTTGTATTGCATTGTATTTATTGTATTTGATTGTGTTCAGAATCTGTGTGCTTATATGCACTTCTGTGCTGTGTGAACGCATTGTGTGTTATTGTACAGTTATTGTGCGTTATGTTTACAACTGCTTACAACCATCAACGCAATCAACCATATCAACTCATTTACAACCGTCTACACTGGTCTACACACTGCTTACAAGTGCGATCAGTTATATTTCGTTGAATTTGTTGATAATACTTTTTTAGTTGCTCTCAGTTGCTCTATAAAAAAAATCCTTGTGATTCTGTATAAACTACGAGCGTCGTAATGTCAATCGAAATCCCCCTGAAGGACTCGGATGATGTAAGAAATTTTTTCAAATACCTAGAAAAACACATAACCTCTAAAATCCACGTTAAAAACATGTGAACCTAACCTAACCTATTTTGCCAGCTCTCACGGAATTTTCTATTTATTTTTGTAGGTCGTCGAAGTAGATTTCGATAATCTTCTTGACGGCGACGAACTCTTGGGGATTCTACGCCAGGAAAATTGCCAATTACACATTTGGGTTAATTTGGCAGTACGTTTTTATACATGATTTTTATTTTTAATTACCCGAAAATTATACTATGTTCTTGTACAAGGGGAAAAAAGTTTTGTGGATTCAACATAGACGCACGGTGTAAACGTACCGATGCTGATCCTACTTCGCTCGCGGTGTTGAATCTATGTAGGTAGCCGAAGTAAGAAGCACCTTGTGCACACATTTGTTCGCATTGCTGGTATATCTATATATATATATAGTCATATTACTCTGTAACCTATGTTGATTCAGCATAGGTTGCGAATGACATCAACATATGGTGGTTACATAGATTACAGCTGTCAATTCCACACAATGGCTGGCGTGAAAACAACTTATATCACTCACACCGTGTTGTTAAGTTAAATTAGCTGCGCTCCGGTGTGGAATCAGCAAATAACGGTGTTGTTTTCACGCCGCTGTTTTCCCGGTGTCGCTTGAAATTAAATTAGGCGGGTGAAAAAAAAAATCATATACCTCTGGTGTAGATTTGTTTTTATTAAAACTCTTTAAACTCATTTTTCAGACCCTTGTGACATAAAATATTGTACATAACTATTTTATTATGAAATATTGTTAAAAAAGTCAGTTATTCGAGAAAAGATAATATGCAATGAATAAAATAATGTTGTTAATGAGTATATGAGAATAATATTGAGTGCATTCATGGGTACAGATATATATATAACTCTTAAGTTCTACATAAACTGAAGTTATAAATTTAAATTACACATGATAATTAATATACCAGGTATTATATACAGAATTTTATATTTTTCTCGATAATCTTGTCTCAATTTCATCTATTTATATATATTTTTATTAAATTTATATATATTCTACTTATGTTTTCTGATCATTATAATTATTCATATTTTATACTATATAATAATATGTATATTATAAATCATTATTATTATGGTAAAACCGACGATTATTTCTGTCAGGAACAGTTTTCAAAAATTATTTTTCAAATGGTATATTTTGTTACAAAAATAAAAAAAACATCAGGGGAAAGCTGAAAAGTGTGTTACTTTGCCTTAAGTCTTAATAAACGAATAATAAAATTGAGCAAGTTAACAAAGTAAGAAATAAAAAAAAATTCAACTTGAATCAAACAAATGAAATGAATGAGTAATGTGAGTGAATAAAAGAAAGTAAAAAAAAATTAAAGGGAATGAAACAAAGAAAAAAAAATCACAAGTAATGCTTGTTGTACCTTTATTAAATATTTTTTACGAATTTCAATAAATTCTGGAATCAGAAATTTATTGGATACAATAATTATAATAATAATTCTCATCATTTGAACTGTTTTCAAATCTTCATACAATTCTCTTATAATCCCATATCAAATCCTCAAATTCTTTATTAATTTATCATATTTTTAAAATAAATTATTTTAACATTTCAATAATATTTTGTGCTTTGTACAGCCTGTTCAAGTTTTCTCAATTTCTTTGTGTGAATCATTTTTATAGACATTAATAAAACTTTGCCAGAATATATAAGAATTTCATGAAGCATTAAGTCCTTTGAAAAATCGCATGGAAAATTCTTAATAAAAACTGATGATTTCATGAAAGATTTAGTAATTTCATAAGTAATTTAAAAAATTTTAGAACTGGGAAAATAAGTACAAATCAAAATTTTATGATACACTGGAAACTCACTTATTTTCGGGTGCCAGAAAGTAAACAAACTCGCTTATTTTCGGATTAGGTTGAGTTGAGGGGAGAGCGCTTGAATCCCCTCTCTACTACTTCGAGATCGATCTGGACCGCAATATATATTGATATTATTGACGGTATCGATTCGTGCCTTGGTGCGTAAAATTACATGTTGTACATTCGTTGTATTTTGATGAAATTGTCATACATGTATTGAAAAAAAACGCAATTTTTGACATCGTTGTCATCTTTATACATTTATTTTATCATTTTATATTTATTTTCAAAACAAAAAATTTGTATATTTACTAAAAAAAGGTACGAATGTGCTAAATTATGCAGATATTTACTAATGTATTTTCATTGTTATGTATTCATGTCATCAAAAGTATTGCCAATTAGATGAAAATAATGACGTCGAGTTATTATTTTTTTTATTTTTACTATTAAAATCATCATTATCCTTTCTAAAAAATAGTTTTTTCGTTAATCAAGCAAGGGCTTCGAAAACAAAATATGTACCCATTGATGTTGAATGTGAATTCATGCCGTTCCCGCACGAAAGTAGGAATCGCGCAGTGTGAGAGAGTGGAGGTGGAGGGGCAGCGCCAGACCTGAAAATAAGCGCATATTGAAAAGAAGTGTGTTTCCAGTGGATGATAAAAAAAAATATAGGAATTTTTGACAGCTCTTAAAAAAATTAAGAACTTATGCATGAACTACACACAGTTCTTATCATTATTCAATTTTTAACGCTTTTTCAACAATTTTCCAAGAATTTTATCTCCAGATAAAGAAACATTTTAATGAATGTTAAAGGATGCAAGATGATTGAGACTGTTTAGTCTCATTGTAATTCTCGTGAATTACAAAATCATACACCTTCACAAATCATTGAGAGTCTGAATAAAATTATTATTATGATCCTCATCATGATCATACCCTCATCCAGATTAATAAATAATCTTTATCAATTTTGCTCTTTACTTTTACACACTGTAAAAAAGTATCATTAGAAAACCTCTATAAAGTTAGCACTACCACATGCGAAATGACAGATGACATAAAGTGATTAATTTGTCGCTTTTTTGTCGTGATTTTGTCGTGCGAAAATAGAATTTGTCGCGAAATTTTTTTCTGCTAGAATCGATGTCAGTGCCAATTTGGTATCATATTGGCACTTCTACCTTTTGTAAACGGTCTTCCGATGATCGGACGAACATCGCGTCTGCTGCATAGTTTGTCGCTTTTTTGTTGTGATATAGTCATGCGAAAAAAAAATTTGTCGCGAAATTAAAAAAAAAAATCAATGGCAGTGCTAACTTGATATCAAGTTAGCTCTACCACCTCTTGAAAACGGTCTTTCAATGATCGGACGAATATCGCGTCTCGTGCATAATTTGTCGCTTTTTTGTCGTGATATAGTCGTGCAAAAATAAAATTTGTCGCGACATTTTTTTTTGCTTAAATCGATGACAGTGTCAATTCGGTATCATATCAGCACTTCCACCTTTTGTAAACTGTCTTCCAATGATCAGACGAATATCGCATCTGGTGCATAATTTGTTGCATTTTTGTCGTGATATTGTCATGCAAAAAAAAGTTGTCGCGAAATTTTTTTACCTTAAATCGATGATAGTGCTGATTTGATATCAAGTTGGCACTACCAACCAATTTACATTGTTCTGATGAAAATCTCGTATCGTGCATAACTTGTCGCTTTTTCGTCGTGATTTAGTCATGGAATAATAAAATTTTTCTTGAAATATTTTTTCCTCAAATCGATGATAGTGCCAATTTTGTACTAAATTGGCAATAACGCCTCATAAAAACGGTCTTCCAATGATTGGACTAATGTCGCGCGTGGTGCGTAATTTATCGTTTTTTTGTCGTGCGAAAATAAAATTATTCCCGGTATCGATAAAATCAAAACTCGTGCCAACAACATATCAAGTTTGCACAACGAAACATTGATAAATATTTTTTAATATTTCGATGGATATCTAGTCTTGCGCATACACTAAAAAAAATCATACATGAGACATGTCTCCGTAGAAGACACAAAGACGCGAAATCCACGTCTTTAGTCATTAAGACGACTCGCAAGACCTTCTCTTTTCGTCCTTCTTTCTTTCAAGTAAATTCCGTTCTAGGCGTCTTTCTCGCACTACAGAAGGTTGCGAGTCATCTTAAGTGTCTTACTTTAAAATGTCAAAAAGATGTGTTTTAAAGACATCTATAAACATCTCAAAAACGGCGTCAAAAAGTGTCTTGTGGCAAGGCACTATTTTTGCAGTGTAAATTCTCTCTTTTCTGTAGTGCAAAAAAAACATTTTTATCGTACAACTTTTTACAAAAAATTGATAATAGTGCTATCTTCATATCCAGTTAGCTCCTATAAACATAAGTGTCTTGCTATGTTTTGAAGGAAATTAAATATCGCGCATTATTTATCGCTTTTCTGTCGTGATTGCTTATCGTAATCTTAACTCAGTTTGGTTATTCAATTTAAAAATTTCTATAGACTACTATGAGTTTGAACTTTTTTGGGATGCTGTACAAATACTGAAACTCTTGACAGTTCACATGAAACTTTAAATAGCTTACAATAAAGTGAACTATCTCATGACTTATCATGAACATAAAATGCTCACGGTTAACCGTAAAGTAAAACTACCGATGGTCAATATAAATGAATATTCTTATGGCACAGTAATAATTAAATCATAACAGTTGTTTTCAATAAAAATCTAATCACGTTATATTCAGAACAAACGTTTTCTCATGTGTTCAAAAACAGAGTCTTTGAAATTTTCGCTTTTGTTTTAGGATTGAAAATCGAAGTATGTACGTTCAAAAAGTTCAAGTTTTAAAGTATGAATTTCAAAAAGATTCTGCATGTTGTTGATTATTTTCAAATTCCATGTTGTACTTCTCGAATTTAGTATTTAATGAAAAGTTTGTACTGAAATATGTACATTAAATGACTACAAATTTTAAAATTCGTCAATTATTTTGCATTTTGTGTTTTACTTTTGCCGTTCAGAATGGAATTACCTGTCATTTCGTTTCAAAGGTACAAAGTTATAATATTTTTAAAATTGTAAATTGTAACTCTTTGAAATGTTGTTTTTATCTATATGTAACTCAGAATTGAACCGCTTCCCATTTAGATCTAAATGGAATTTCGAATGAGTATGAAATTCATCTCAGATATAAATATTTACTTTTGTTAATAATTGTTTGTTTATTCGTTATATTTCATTATTAATTTTTCAAACAATTGAAATTCAGGCAGAAAACTACTACGCTCCTAGAATCTTGCTGAAAGTTTGCTTTGATTTCGCGATTTGTGATGTAATTTATTGAATATAAAACAAGCAAATGTACTGCGAAAAATTTTCCAATAAAATTAACAAGAGTGAATTAAAAATTTATCGACGAAAAACTGAAAATAACACTACTGCTTTATCTAGTTGCGCGCGATCCGTGAATTGCGCGCGTTCCGTGGGCTCGGAAAACAAATTGCTGAGAGTTTCAGTTTCACTTTCATCAGTTTCATTTGAGGATCAAATAAACTTAAATCTTTCCAGAGCAATATACAAAAAGAAAGCTCGATAAAACTTTGAAAACAAAAAAGTTTCTCGCATGTCGAAAATCGAAATTGTAAAATTCAACTGTGATTACTAACATATTCACGGTTGGACATTCATTTGGTTCAATAAATTTTTAAAAGAGCATTAGCAACGCTGAAGTATTGTGATGATTCCAAAAAAATTAAAGGCAGATCAGCTGAAAATTGACCGAGATTTGGCGATTCAAGTTTTGAAAGTAAGCCATTGTCGAGAAAATTTTTTTTCTCTTCTCAAGAATTCGAGAAAAACTTTTTTTTTCAGGATAAAAAAGCTTTAAAAACATGCAAGACGAGACATTTGTCCAAATATTACGAAATGAGTGGAAATGCAACTTGATACCAAGTTAGCACTATCATCGATTGAAAGACAAAGTAATTCGCGTAACTATTCAAAGTAAGTTTTATTTTTGCGCGACAAAATCACTACAAAAAAAAAAAACAATTTATGCACCAGACGCGATATTCGTCCGATCGTTGGAAGACCGTTTACAAAAGGTGGAAGTGCTAATATGATACCAAATCAGCACTGTCATCGATATAAGCAAAAAAAAATCTTGCGACAAATTTTATTTTTGCACGACTAAATCACAACGAAAAAGGGACAAGCTATGCAGCAGACGCGATGTTCGTCCGATCATCGGAAGACCGCTTACAAAAGGTAGAAGTGTTAATATAATACCATTGGCACTTTCATCGATTTTAGCGAAAAAAAATTTCGCGACAAATTTTATTTTCGCACGACTAAATCACGAAAAAAAAGCGACAAATTATGCACGAAACGAGATTTTCATCAGAATAATGTAAGATTGTTGGTAGTGCCAACTTGATACCAAATCGGCTTTATCATCGATTTAAGGAAAAAAAATTTCGCGACAAATTTTATTTTTGCACGACTAAATTACGACAAGTTATGCACCAGACGCGACATTCATCCGATCATTGTAAGACGGTTTTTAAGAGGTGGTAGTGCTAACTTTATATCAAGTTAGCACTACCATTGATTTTTTTTTTTTAATTTCGTGACAAATTTTTTTTTGCACGACAAAAAAGCGACAAATTAATCACTTTTTGTCATCTGTCATTTCGCATGTGGTAGTGCTAACTTTATAGAGGTCATTAGAAACTATTTTTTTTAAGTACTTATAATTTTTTTTTGACCAATATAATCCATTATATTGGTATAACATCTCTCAGTTGTAATTCATTATTATCTAACTAATTCATATAATGGGAAAAATTGGAAATTTAAAAAATAAAAGAGAGAGAGAGAAGATTTTGAACCTTGGGATTAGGATAATATTTTGGTAATTTTCGTTTTTTAATTGAACAATTTACTTTTCTGACCAAACTGAGTGTAACGACTAGTATAAAATTTGATATATTACTACAGATTTCATACCTAACAAAAAAATTGTAATAGCGTAATTAAATGCTTGATATATAAAGATTCCATTGTAAGTTGTAAAATTTTTTTTATTTTTTTCCACAAAATTAAAGACAGTGGATGAAATGGATGAAGCTTATCCTGATGATAATATTTTGTATACAAAATTTTCAACATCTAGACATATTAACATCATTTTCAATAGATTTCAAACTTTCGTGTACAAGCATGGAAAAATTTACAAATTTAACAATTCTCGACCGTAAAACTAAAATGACAATTTTCTGAAAATGTGACGAAAATTGGAATTTAGAGAATATTTCTATCTTCGAAAAGTGTATATAATTCTTAGATTGCTATGACTTTTTGTGTCAATTGAAGTGTTCTTATTTTTCAAAAAATAGCTGGATTAGTATTTTGCCAATAATTACAGCACGCCAATATGTTTTCTGGAAACATGAAAAAAATTGAAAATTTCGGAATATGTAGTATTTAAATTTTCAAATATTATATAGAACTAATAAATTGCCATCAATTTCTAAAGATTGATTAGAGTAATTGATGATTCCACGAAATATCTTCAAGAATATTTTCTCAGTTATGAAAGAAAAGTTTAATTTAATATTCATCAATTTACTATAACGTTTTTAGTATTACTTTAGACTTAATAATTAACCAAAAAATTTTTAATCACATATCTGCATGCTTTTTTTTACCAAATTGCATCGTGAGTTGTAAGAACTTACAAATTTTTTCATTTTAAAAAATTGTAATGCCATTTTTAATAAATCTCCAAGCTTTTTTTACAAGTTTCAAAACATCTTTGATTCGAAAATACAATAATTCTATTAACACTATTGTGAAAAAAACATTTTTTTGGAAATATTACAGAAATTTTGTTTCAAGTTGATAAATTCCTATGTATGATTTTTTATGGAGAGATAAAGATGCTTTTAAATTTCAAGAAATAGCGCTATTAGTATTTTCTGAAACCGAAATATTGAAGTACGCTAATATTCAAAATAATGATGATAGGTCATTATTTTCTGAACATTAATATTTTCAGAAATAACTTGCATAATCTTAAAACAACTTGAGAATCCAGACTAAAATCCAAATTTTTTTGTTTCTCCGCAGTTGGAGTATTATAAACGAAACAAAATCAATGAGTTTGTCAAAATATTGGAAGCCTCAAGAATCCACGCAAATACAGTTTACCGTGATAATGAAAAAGATCAAATGCGAGCTTTGGATATGCTTGCAGCATATTATGTGCACCAGGCTAACAGAGAAAAAAAAAAAGATAGAAAATTGGATCTTTTCACAAAGGCCACTTTGTTGTATACGACTGGTGATAAAATCATCATGTATGATCAGGTAAAAAAACATTATATATGTGAAAAAAATTGTATAAAATTATTGTATTTTTATAATCTGGCTTAAGCTCTAGTCATCTGAACATGTGCGAGAAGTGAGTTATTTCATCCTCAATTTGAAAAATATTTTTCCAGAACCATGTATTAGGTCGCGCAACCCTTTGCCTTCGAGAAGGTAAAATTGATCAGGCCGATGTTCAGTTCAATTTTGTCTTAAACCAGACCCCGAACAACGTACCTTCTCTAGTCGCCAAAGCTTGCATCGCTTACAATAAGAAAGATTATCGTGGTGCTTTAGCATTTTACAAAAAAGCTCTGCGAACAAACCCAGAGTGCCCGGCATCCATTAGACTTGGAATGGGTCATTGTTTCTTGAAGCTCGACCTTCCGGACAAAGCTCGCTTAGCTTTCGAACGAGCCTTGGAATTGGATAAATTGTGCGTGGGGGCTTTGATAGGGCTTGGGATAATGAAAATAAATGAACAAAAATCTGAGTCCATCAAAGACGGCGTCAAAATGGTGACGGAAGCTTACCAACTAGATCTCACACATCCTGTGATATTAAATCATTTGGCGAACCACTTTTTTTTCAAAAAAGATTACCTCAAAGTCCAACATCTGGCATTGCACGCTTTTCACAACACCGAAAATGAGGCCATGAGAGCGGAGAGCTGTTACCAACTCGCACGAAATTTTCACGCTCAGGTTGAATTTTGATTCTTTACTTTTTTTTCATTTACTGGTTGTGATTGATTAACTTACAAAAATTTTCCAGGAGGACTACGATCAGGCTTTTCAGTATTATTACCAGGCCACGCAATTTTCTCATCCAAATTTCATTTTGCCATATTATGGTTTGGGGCAAATGTACATGTACAAAGGAGACCAGGAAAATGTAAGGACCTGATCAGATTATTTATCAGACTTCTTTGAGCTTTGTTTTCACACATTTTTATTCTTTTGATACAGGCTGCACAATGTTTTGAGAAAGTTTTAAAAGTTCAGCCTGGAAATTATGAAACCATGAAAATTCTTGGCTCCCTTTACGCAGCGTCTAAGTCATCATCGAAAAGGGACATAGCAAAAAGTCACTTGAAAAAAGTGACTGAACAATTTCCTGATGATGTGGAAGCTTGGATCGAATATGCCCAACTTTTGGAACAGAGTGATGTTTATGGAGCTCTGAACGCTTATGGAACTGCAAAGCGAATTCTGAAGGAAAAAGTGAACAGCGACCTTCCTCCAGAAATTTTGAACAATGTTGGTGCCTTGTTATTCAGGTAAGTTATTTTGTATGTAATGTTTGTGTGAATTTTGTAAGACGATGGAATAGAATTTTAACGTGAAAAAATTTATTTTCATTCAAAAATAACATTTTTTAATTATTTTGTAACTTATTTTTATAGAAAGCGATGAAAATATATATATATTTTTAAAAAACGTAGCTGACTGTAAACGTTTTTATAGATTGGGGAATTTGAAAGGAGCCCAAATAAACCTGGAAGAATCTTTGGAAAGGTCAAAAGGCGAAGCTGTTAACGACCCATATTTCAATGCCATCGCCGTTACAACAAACTACAATTTGGCTCGTTTAAACGAAGCGTTTTTCTGTTTTGATAAAGCAGAAAAATTGTACAAAAACATTTTGAAGGAACACCCGAATTATGTGGATTGTTATCTTCGACTTGGCTGCATTTCCCGCGAAAAAGGTTTGCAAAGTGAACTTACGAAGATTCGAACGATTTTTCAGTGTAGTATTTTATCTTGCTGACAAATTGAAGGAAAAGTAATGCATGACGAGATGAAAATACTGCAAGTGTACGAAATTGTAATAACGTTTGCATTTTGTGTATTTTACAGGTCAAATTTACGAAGCCTCTGATTGGTTCAAAGAAGCTTTGCACATCAACAATGATCACCCGGATGCTTGGTCTTTGCTGGGAAACTTGCATCTTGCCAAAGCAGAGTATGGGCCTGGACAGAAAAAATTCGAGAGGATTTTGAAAAATCCTTCGATGAACAGCGACTGTTACTCTTTGGTTGCCCTTGGCAACATTTGGTTGCAGACTTTGCATCAATGGGGGAGGAATAAGGAAAAAGACAAAAAACTCCAAGAGAGAGCTTTGTCTATGTACAAGCAAGTTTTGAGGACCGATCCAAAAAATATTTGGGCGGCCAATGGAATCGGAGCTGTGTTGGCTCATAAAAGGTATGGATTTTTTTTCAGCAAATTTAGATTCATAAAACCTGGAATCAATTTCAATTCTGAAAAAAAATGAAGTTTTTTCTTGGTTTGATTAATGCAGAAATGTAAATGGTTTTTGTAAAAAATATCATAATTTTTGTTTGGATAGTTTGAAAATTGTAGTATTCTTTAAGTATTCTGACATTCTGTAACGTTTCTGGAGAAATGGTGATTAATTAAAAATAACTTTGCGAATTTAATTTCTGCTGATGAGATCAAAAATTTCAATTTTGAAACTTTTTGACAGTTGCATCAACGAAGCTAGAGACGTGTTTGCTCAAGTTCGAGAAGCAACTGCTGATTTTTCTGACGTCTGGTTGAACATTGCCCATATTTATGTCGAGCAGAAACAATACGTCAGTGCGGTTCAAATGGTAGTTACATTTATGAATTTAACTCTTGAAAAATATTTAAAAAAAGAAATTGAGGTTCTAAAAGTAGCCCATTATTTTCAGTATGAAAATTGCTTGAGGAAGTTCTACAAAAGCCACAACGTCGATGTTTTGCAGTACTTGGCTCGAGCTTACTTCAAAGCTGGGAAACTGAAAGAAGCAAAAATCACCCTTCTGAAGGTATTTTTTTGGAAATCATCAAAGTATTTTTTAGAGAAAATTTTTTCATTATTATCTAATAAACTATTATTTTTCTATAAATTCTATGATTTTCCGTTTCCAACAATGATTTTAATTTCAATTATTATCTTTCAAACTTACTATTGTAAATATTATTTTATGGTATGATTTTCAGGCTCAAAGAATCGCACCCCAAGATACACTTTTATTGTACAACATTTCTCTGGTACTCCAAAAACTTGCCACGGCGATTTTGAAAGACGAGAAATCGACTTTGACAACAGTTTTGCAAGCTGTGAACGAGCTGGGATTGTCATTGACATACTTCCAACATTTGTCGACTCTCGGTAATAAAATGGATCAACTCGCCAAAACCGAAGCTCAAAAATGCCAGGATCTTCTTTCACAAGCTCAATACCATGTTGATAGGGCTCGAAGAATCGACGAAGAAGAAAAGCAACTTCGCAAAAAACAGGAACAAGAGAGGTAAAATTATACTTTTTAAAATTTATGACTTTGAATGATCAATACTTTTCTTTAAGTATTTTAATCCTATACAAATCTGATTTTTTAAATTTGAAGTCTTGAATTTGCTCAGGAAGTTGCATGCCTTCAATTAAGTAATTCAAGTTTCATTGTTCTTTTTTTTTTAAATCTTGGCAATTTAATTTTAAAATTTATAACATTTTAAGTCAGAACTTCAAACTCGAACTGGTAAATTTTGAATCTGGGAAGTTAAATTTCAAAATATCAGAATTTCTAAATTCATTTCTTGGAATTGTTGAATTCTAAAGTATAAGAAATTTAGAAAAAAATTTAGACAGAGATAATTACTTATAAATTTTAAAAGTGCCGCTTTTTTTAGAGCTTTTGAAAAATTTGTATTTTCTCTTTTTAGGCAAGCTTTCAAAATGCGCCAAGACGAAGAAGAAAGAAAGCTTGTAGAAATGGCACTCCAAAAGGAAAAAGAGATGTTGCAAAAACGGCAAGAGTATGTGGAAAAAACAAAAAATGCTCTGTTGTCTTGTTTGCCTCCCGAAAAATCTTCCAAGAAGAAGAAAGATCGAAGCGACGTGAATGTCAGCGACAGCGACGGTTCCGGCGTCGAAGGTGGCGATGAAAATGCTGCTCCTCGTGAGAAAAAAGTCAAAAAAAGAAAGGCCAAAACTGGAGCAAGCAAAGACAAGAAACGAAAAAACAGGAATGAAAAATCAGACATGGGTGGTAATTTCATATTGAATCACAATTTTTTTGCTGCACTATTTTTAACCGTTTTTTAAAACGAATTGCCTAAATTTTGCATTTTTGGAAAAGTTTTTGAAACATTACGTCAGCGTAGTGAAATGAATCATTTTGAAAACTTTTTTTTGTTATTTCAGATGATGGTAAGACTAAAAAAACTTGAGTCCTACTTTTTTAATGTAAATAATATTTAAAACACTCGAAATTCTAAAATTTCTGAGCTTAATTTAGTTCTACTCTTTCTTATATTGACCGACATTGTAGCAAAATTAATAAAAAATTCATCTTCTTTAATTTTTCGTGGGTTTTTCGAATTCTGGAATATTTTTCATTGCAAACATATTAACGATTCCTTGATACGAAATTATTTGGCAATTAAACAAAAAATTTTTTTCTCAAGATCTAAGTAATTTTATCAGAGCTTTCAACAGGGATTGAAGTATTTAAAAAAATTCTTTTAATAAGTTTGAAGAGTAATAAAATTTTAGTAATATAAGTAGAGAGCATAATAAAAAAGTAATTTTTACGTATTAAGACATGGGTGCAATTTTCTCGATTTTTTAGAGTCCGGCGACATACGGCCAAAAACGAAACGTATTCGAAAAACGCTTGGCAGCAAATCTGCTCCAGGGAAAAAAGCGGCCGAAGTCCCAAAGGGCAAAATTTTATCAAAAGCTACAATTTCCAGCAGTGATTCTGACAGCGATGACAATCGCAAAGCACCCAGCAGGTAAATAAATATAAAAGTTACTGTTTTCAATTTTAGGTGCCGGTGGATACATTTAATAATTAGGTTATATTTTAATAAATAATATATTTTTAATGTATTATTTATTTAGTATTATATTAACATAAGTTGGAATTATAATAATCTATAAAAATATGTCATATTTTATAATTTCTATTTCATTTATCAATTAATATGATGAAAGTAACAGGTATGTAAGTGTAAATATTAAATAATAGCAAGTTTTTTTAACTTATATGGTATTGTGAAAAAAATAATGTAGTGAGTGAATTTGTATTGGCAGACTGAAAAATTTCTGCTAGTAAAATGAAAATGGATTATTTTAAATTTCATCTCTCATGAAATCTGAAAACTAATTTTTTCATCGAGTTTATTACAATTTAAGAGTTGAAAATAAAGGCCAGAAATAAGAAAATAAAAAATTCAAGTTATAGATTAAATTATTCAAAAATAAAAATTTCTAAATCGAAATGATGTGTGACCCTGATATTTTAGGTGAATTTCGTTAGAATCAATATTATGGCGCTTATTGATCATTTGAGATTGTCAACTTTTTAACAAAAATTTGCATCCTATATTTATTAACTTTATTAATTATGTCGATTTGATGATTTTTAAAATTTAATGCCTGAACCATACATTATTCATTAAAAAATAGTTTTTGTTTGATTTTTTGATCATTCAAGTGAAAAATTGCCATTTTCGCATAAGCAGCCTAATTCGAAGTGAAATTTCAGTCTAGAACTTTCATTTCATGAAAGAATTACATTTTTCATGATTATAACTTGCCTAAAAATGCAGTAGGTTCTATTTTTTGATAAAATATTTAGATCACTAATGTTATTGAAATCGGAAATGTTATTTTTCATCAGTTTTATTTGTACCTCTAACAAGTTTTTTTTATTTGTGTATTACTCAATTATGTTTAACTCTTTAACTTTACATTAAATACGATGAATACATCTTCATCGATAATTAATGAATTTCAAGCTTTGCGTAGTAATGATAAAAAAAGTTTTCTTATATATCAACACAAATTTGAAGTAATGGAGTCAATTTTTTTTTTTTATACAAAATATTTACAATTTTCTTTCGAAATATCAAAGTTATATTTATTCAATTATTCATAAACATTACTATTTGAAATTTTCATAATTTTTGCCTTTTTTTAATTTGATTTTGTACTAAAAAAATAGTCATTAATTGAATTTCAAATTCGAAATAATCGATTTTTAACAAGTCGATATAAGTAAGGAGGTGTATTTTCATATACAGGGTGTCCCAAAGTTCGCGGATCACCTGAAAACCATGGATTCCTCATAAAATTCTAAGATACTTTTTCCTCTGCAATTTTTGAAAATTCGGAAAATTAATACAGTTTTTAATAATTCGATTTCGTCCAATACTCTCGGTGAGGCGGGGCTTTTCATTCAAGGGACACCAGGGGTGGGCCACATCAACCTAACTTTCGGTCAAAACAAATGACTGCGCGTACAAAAATAGTATACCTACATTTTCCTTCCGGGAAAAAAGCTTAGAAGATACTGCATTGTAATCGTGCCAGTCAGACAAAAGAATGTCATGACAAAAAAAAAAGAATGAATGGACAAAAGCGTTTACATCAAAAAGTTTGTTTTTCTGAGTTTATAAATTTGATTGAATGATTTGAGTTTATGACATCGATTCTTGAATAATTGTCCAGTTTCCCAATCATAGTGAACTAAGAAGAAGGTATCCCTTGAATGAAAAGCCTAGCCTCACTGAGAGTTATTAGACGAAATGGAATTATTAAAAAATGTATTAATTTTTCGAATTTTCGAAAATTGCAAAGGAAAAAGTATCTTAGAATTTACCAAGGAATCTATGGTTTTTGGGTGATCCGCGAACTTTGGCACACCTTGTATAAAAGTCAGAGTCAGGATTTTTTTATTGAAACATACAGTTTTTCAATTATTTAATCAAAATAAAATGTAAAAGAACTGCAAAATACAAAACGAATTGAAATGGAAATAAATCTCAGAAATATTTATTTGAAAAATCCCATTTCAAAATATTACTATTATCAGTTTTCATATAGAGAAAAAATTTCTATGAACAGGTTTATTTTTTAGAATAGAGAATAGATGTAAATAAATAATAAATTTTGATCAACGTTTACGGTTACGTTTTTTTAGATTCCACCAAATGTAGTAAACCTTTACAATATTTATTTCTAAAAATTTTAATCGTTTTTAAAGTTCAGCTTCTCAAACTTGGTTTTTTTCGTTTAATAAGTGAAAAATGTGAATTTCTAGTTTTGGTTTCTGATTTTTTGGTTAATTGAAGTTTTCAAATATTTGAATCCTAGAATTTTACCCATTTAACCCCTTCGTTGGCATTGACGCCATGTGGCGTCAAATTTTTCCGTGCCCTGCGTGGCATGACGCCATATGGCGTCAATCATTTTTTCATATTAAATTTGCTCCGATTTGGCATCCAAAAGTCACTCGGGGATTTTTGGGGTCGCTGAATCTGAATACGGAGTCAAAATTCAAAAATTCGAAACAGTGTTGCCAATATGGCGAACTCCATTATATTCACTAGATGTATATGAGAATTGGTAGAAAAGGTTTTTAAGATCGCTCATTACGAATCTGGAGTGGAAATGAGGAAATTTAAAATTGCGAATCGAAAATGTTGATAAAATTTAAGTTTGGAACAGTGTTGCCAATGAGGCAAACTCAATTATTTTCATTAGATTTATGAGTATTGGTACAACAGGGTTTTGAAAGCGCTAATTTCGAATCTGAAGAGGGAATCAGCAAATTTAAAATGGCAAATTGAAAAAGTTGACACCAAAAAGTGCCAATGCCACTCAGGACACGAAAAAATTCGACGCCAAAAGGTGTAAATAATAGTTCCGTCCGTGATTTCAAAGTGCCTCACAATGGAAAAATTCTTCTGTCTAGACACCGATTTTGAATCATCTTTGGATAATTTCGCGTTTCTCAGAATCCGACGTCAGGTCGATTTCCGGTGAAAAATGGAAAAGGATTCTATCTTATCTTTCCACATTGTGTCGTTCCAAGGCCGATGCATTGTAGACACCGATTTTGACCGTGAAATCAAAGTGTCTTGAAATGCAAACAGTTTAGGTATGTATAAGCGCTGAACCGAGAGTTACTTTTTCACTTGTTGGAGTCAGTTGGAGTAGGAAGCGCGCAGTGTAGTGACGGGCACGATTCTTTAGCGTCAATATGAGTTCTGCTACAAAAAAAAGACAGAAGTTCAATGACGATGTTTGTTCAGAGGAAAGTACTTCTTCTGATAATGATAATAGCTCGGATGCAAATGATAGCGATGATGACGATTGGTTGTGTGAAGAAAGCAACTCCGAAGATGATGAAACTGTTGAAACTGCAGGCGACCAAAACGATAATTCTTCTGAAGACGAATCAGACATTCCTCTAGCGATACGTTTAGAGAAATTCATGAACGATCTGAAGTGGACTGATAATGGATTTTTTAGCCCAACTGTTCACCCATTCACTGATCAGACTGCAGGATTACAGCCATCCGCCAATCTTGATGCAGATAGCTTTGCTCTAAAGATATTTGAAGAATTTGTCACTGAAGACATAATTGATTCAATTTGTGTAGAAACTGATCTGTACTATGAAAAAAAAAAAAAATGTTTCCCCACGAGGCAGGCAAATTGAAGCCTCAATCTAGAATCTTCAGCTGGAAATCATTGACACCTGACGAAATGTATACTTTCATTGCACTTGTAATACTGATGGAAATGATAAAAAACCGTCCTATACCATGTATTGGTCAACTGATCCCATGATACAGACACCATTCTTTGCCAAATGTATGTCTCTCCGCAGATTCCAAATGATTTTGCAATTTCTGCATTTTGTAGATAATGATGAAGAGTCGAATGACAAAATTCAAAAAATCCGACCCGTGCTCGAATCTTTAGTAGAACGGTTTCAGGCAGTTTACCGACCAGGGCGGGATATTTCAATTGATGAAACGCTTTTACGATTCAAAGGGAGACTTAGTTTTAAGCAATGTAACCTCAGCAAACGAGCTCGTTTTGGGATAAAGTTATATAAAACAAGCGAATCTGTAACAGGATACGTTTACAATTGCGGAATTTATACAGGAAAGGATGAATGTAAGTCTCAAGCAAAAAAAGGAATTGGAATATCTGGGCAAACTGCTAAAGACATGCTCGGTGATCTTGCGAAACAGGGACGATGCTTATACATTGATAACTGGTACACTTCTCCACTTCTGTTCAAACAATTAGTTGATGAAAAAACCAGCGCCTGTGGGACAGTTAGGATGAACCGAAAATACTTACCTAAAATAAATACGACGCAGATAAAAGTTGGCGACATGAAGATTTTGCATACCCCTAAGTTGTGCTTGGTTCTTTGGAAAGATAAAAAAGTCGTAAGCATGCTTACAACTCATGAACGGCCTGTTATGATGACCACTGATAAGTTGAACCGACGTACAGGAGAACACAAAAAAAAAACCAAATGTAGTAATTTCCTACAACAAGAATATGGGTGGAATTGATCTATCTGATCAAGTCTCACAACCCTACGAAGTGCTACGCAAGACAATGAAATGGTACCACAAGGTGTTTTTCCACCTCTTAGACATATCAACTTTCAATTCGTCCGTCATTTACAATTCTTTCCGCCCTTTGAAAAACATGAAAAAAAGTCAACTCGATTTCAGACTTGCTTTAGCTAAAGAACTTATCGAAAAGCATTGTGACTTAGAAACAACAGCTACATGCAGATCTTATTCTCTGCCTACTCCTCATGTGGAACGAGAAAGAACCGAAACACATGCTCCAAGCAAAATACCAGACTCATCAGGAAAACGAGTAAGAAAGCGTTGCGTTCTCTGCACATCGAACAAAAAAAGAACGGACACTCCCGTACAATGTACAAAGTGCGGTAACGTACCACTTTGCATTGCGTGTTTTGGGAAATATCACGAAAATCGATAAGCGTTAGCTTTCACTTTGAATAGCAAACTTGACACTAAAATTTTTTTACAATGATTGTATTTCGGAATTTATAATACAAAGAAATAAATTGTAACACAGAGTGATATAAAACACATTCAGTCACAAAAAAAATCGTGAAAAAAAAATAAATAAATAAAAAATAAAAAAATAAGACAAAAAATTAAAAAATAAGATACAATTAAGAATAAAAAAAGATTTAAAAAATTAAAAATTAAGATTAAATTAAAAATAAGATAAATCAAAAAACAAACACAAAAGAGTCTTGAATAACTCAAAAATACAGAGATTCACCAATTTCGAACATTTTTGGCATTTTAGTCCGCCATTTTGAATTTTTAATTTTTGAGTTCAAATTCGTGATCAGCGCCATCGAAAACCCAGGAAAACGAATTTTTAAGACAAAAAATTTTCTTGCCATTTTGGGCACTTTTTGTTGAAATTCATCTGCCAACGAAGGGGTTAATACGTTTTCTAAATTTCTAAATTTTTCAATTTTGTGACCTACAACTAAGTATATCATATTATATTTATGTATATTTGAAATATTGACTAATAATTTCGGGAAAATTTGCATTATGCGATTTCAGGGCGAGTAGGTCAAGATCCAAGAGCGGATCGAGGTCAAGAAGCCAGAGCGGATCCAGGTCGAGAAGCCAGAGCGGATCCAGGTCGAGAAGCCAGAGCGGAGCCAGGTCCAGAAGCCAGAGCAGATCCAGGTCGGGAAGTCAGAGCGGATCTAGATCCAGAAGTCAGAGCAGATCGAGGTCAAGAAGTCAGAGTGCAAGTGGATCTGCAAGGTGAGTTCATGAAATTTAAGATAACACGGAAGTGCATTGTCTAAAAATATCTACATTTTTACCAAAATTCAAAGGAGGGATTTTATCATGTGAATTTTTATGGGGTTCCCATCAAATTCTACGAAGTACTACAAAGTTCTCAAATAATTCTACAAAAATCTACAAATAACTAGCAAAGATAAAAACTGCAGAATTTTATAAAAACTAAAAAACACTAGAAAATACTAGCAGTTTATCAAATGCTGAAATCCTATGCAGGCATAATTTATCCAAATATTTTTATAGGAATATTTAAAAAACCATAAAACTTTATCCTTGAGCAGTCTATACATTTATATAGAAATTGATTGTCGAATGTAAAATTCTTGATTTCATGAAAATGCTGAAAAGATACAAAACATACTATGAAAAAATTACAAATTTATGAAACACTATCAATCTATCTGTGATAATATAGTTTTCTAAAAAATGTATGCAAATCCTTAAAATCTAAGTTACTACGAATTCTAGAAAATCAAATTCTCGAAATCCACATAGGCATCCATAAAAAAAATCAAAATCTGTAAAAACACTGAATAATCTTACAAAACCTCATGAATACTGAAAATTTTTAAACAAAAAAAAATCCATTCTAACAATCTATGTTGATATAATTGTCTGTGAGTATTGAATTTGTATAATACATAGATAAATCCTTGAAAATTCTTAAAGATCTTAAAAATTATGCCATATACTGAACAATATGCAAAATCTTAAAAGTACATGTAATATTTTAAATACTATAAATCTGTGATGGCAATGTTTTTGAGAAAATCAATAAAACTATGAATTTTAAATCATAAAACTCTGAAAACCTATAAAAATTTATATGAAAATCATATAAATGTATAGCATATAACACGTATACCTATGTATTTTAATTCATTCATATATGATTTTCAATAATAATTTATTAAGAACGCAAAAATAATAATCATTCATATTTAACTAATCCATGTTAATACAGCATATGATCTATAGAATTTTATAAAAATTATTATTTGTATAAAAACTCTTCAAATCTTTAAGAATACTAGAAATTCTTGTAAAATTTGATGAATGCTACAAATTAAATTTAAAAAAGCATATAAATACTGAAAATATATATTATGTTGATATAATTTTCCAAAAATCTATGAAATCAATAACAATCGATAAATCTTTAAATCCTACTACTCTGCTACTCTGTATTGAAAAATCGTGTAGGGTATTAATTATCTAGTGAACGTTATATTTTGAAGTTTGAATTACAGAAACATGAAGATTTCAGAAAAAATTGATGAAATTTTTTTATTTCTAAAAAGCAAGTAAATTCTCAAGATATCTATAAAGATTTATAGAATTTGATTCTCTGGGATTCGAAGTATGTTAGATTTTAAATACTTTTATGGATTTTTCAGTAAACTATATTCTTATAGATAGATAGTATTTTATAAATTTGTAATTTTTTTTAGTATTTTTCGTATTTTGTTCAGAATTTACACGAGTCATGGATTAAGGATTTTTCCGTCTGACAATTGATTTCTATATTAATCTATAGAATTTAATGCTTAAGGACTCAGTGTTATGGTATTTTTAGTATTTTTATAAATATTTGTAAAAATTATATCTATATAAGGTTTTAGTATTTGATGAATTAGTAGTATTTTTACTTTTTTTTTTTATTATTTCTAGGTTTTTAAAAGTTTTGTAGTTTCATACATTTCTCTAGTATTGTATTTAATTGCTTTATTGATTTCCCAAAGGAAGAGAAATATATAAAGAAATCAAATAAACTTGATTATGAAATGCTCCTTAAAAATATATAAAATACTAGAAAACATCAAAACTATAAAATTCTGTAAAATTTAGAAACATTATAAATACTAGCTGTCTATTTAATACTGGAATCCTATACATACATAATTTTTTTTAATATTTATAAAATCCTTCAGCATCGAATTCTATATATCTATGTGTATAAAAATTCATTGTCATATGAAAAAATCCTCAAATCGTAAAAATACTGAAAATATACAAAAAATTCTAGAAGCACTGAAAAGCTGTGAAATATTAATAATTTATAAAAATATCGTTTTCTGAAAAATCAATAAATATACTTTAAAACTAACATAATTCGAATTTCAGAGAATCAAATTCTAGAAATTTATATATGTAACGAAAAAAATACACAACAGTTGATAAAGTAATTTACAGAATGAAACTCATGAAATTAAATTTTTATTTTTTAAGATCCACTTCATCAGAGGCCAGAAAATCAATTTCAGGGAGCGAGGCTGAATCACGCCATTCTAGTCCTGAAAGAGATGAATAGACTGACGAAGTCGCCATATCACGTCGAAAGCAACGGAATTGAAAATAATTTGTCAGAAATACATGTTCCAAGAAAATTTATGAAAAAGCAAAAATATTGTTAATTGTTGAAATGTAAGAAACGCTGGTCGTTTTTTTTTTTATGAAACGTACTTTCTATTGGATAGTGGTTGACTAAGTACTGCCTGAGGCGGTCCTGGCGTGGTGCCCCCCCCCCCCCTCTAACTCTTTTTTTTTCTTTTTATTTCAAGATGTTTTATTTTAGACGATCTCACATGCTATTAATCATTGCCAATAATGTCTTTTTTTTTTTTTTTTTTTTTTTTTTTTTTTTTTTTTTTTTTCAATTTATTTGGAGCTCCCTTGATCCCGAGGCCGGGTGTGGACCCCCCTCCCCCTCCGCTCCATAGTTTGCTACTGCCGTTGGAAAACAGTTTTCAAACATTTAAATTTATTTCATTCAGAAACGTTACAATCCTTGAATTTCTATAAAAATGATTTGAAATATAGGACCAAAAGTCTAGAAACTACATAGTTTTCTTGTTTGCCGTTGAATTACTAATAAAAATTCAAAAACTGCAAAACATTAGTATACACAATTTTTAAAAATATATGTATAACGAGTATAACGCAATTACGGGATGCAGGAATTTCAAGTTCGCAAAGAATTTTTACTGTGGTACAAGAAGATTTCTTGATGCTTCATTTTTTTGGAATTCAACAAATTGAAATTTTTTCTCATATAATATTTTCATCATCACATCTATTACATATAATTTCATTTTATATATATTTAATGCATAATATAATATAATTATACTATAGTTGATAATATATTATGTTATGTATATATTTTTTTTGACGTATTATTTTTTATTTATTATTTTGTCTATTAAATTTTTTTTTATTATTATTCATCTAATAATGTTAATTAAAAATTATATTTATTAAAATACCTATATGGATGTATGTGTAGAGCAATTGATGTTTTCAACTATTGGCAATAATGTATAATGATATTAATATATCATTTTCATATTCTATTTCGTTGGATGGCATAACATTTATATTTTTTTAAATTGTTTTAACTGAGTATCACTTAGTATGTTAAATCAGCTTTTTAAAAAGTGCGCCATTTTTCGTTCGATTCGATATCGATTGTTTTACTTGTTAGGCTTTGTTCAATGTTGTTCTATTCACACTGTTCTGCATTGTTCAATTTTCAGCTTTTGGCAACACCTGTGGATTGTATACGATTGTATTCATTAATTAATTGCTGCTGCAGTCATCTATGGATGGAGCAATTGATATTTTAAATTATAAGTATAAATATACGATCGTATCATGATGCTATTTTTATATCATATTTCACTGAATAGTTTGACGTTTCTTATATTTTGGAAAATAATTTTGACTTGTTAGTATGTTTAATGAGCTTTTTGAAAAGCGCGCCATTTTTCATTCGATTCTTTCGACCTATCGATCGCTTAACTTGTTTCACTTTGTTCGGCATTGTCCATTTTCATTGTTCAATTTCGTTGTTGTTTTCAACTATCGGCGACTTGGAGGTAATGAAATTTGCAGAATTTTGATTCATTGTGATTTCTGTTGATTAAGCATGATTTCTGTTGAGTTTTGTCCAAGTTATTGATTCAATTGATTGCTGTCATCACTTCCTATAAAATTGCAGAATCGCTCATCATAGACCGTGTTTTATATAAGCGACGTCAAAAAATTTCTAAGATGACGGAAAACGTAGATAATATGACGGAAGAGCTGAAAAAATTCACTCGGGCCGAAGTGCACAAACACAATGAAAAAAGTGACCCGTGGATCATAATAGACGACAAAGTCTACAACGTAACAGATTTCTTAGCTGAGGTATGCTTTTTTTTCTTATATGCAACGAATATCTACATTACTTGCAAATTTTCTATTTGCTCGAAACTAGAAAGTGTCACGTCATTTCTCCGCATCATGATGTTTTCATTAAATCGATTAGAACACGTTTTGCCCCAGTCACGATTTTTTTTTCAATTTCCTTAAAATGCAGGGTTTGGAAATCACGCGTTACTCTGAAACGTTACATTTTTTACTCTAAGGAAAGGATAATGTATCGCGTTAAATTAATTAATTATGAAATTTCTAGTAAAGTTGCTTCTATAATATATAATCATGAAATTATCATTAGATTATGTAAATTATGAAAATAAAAAATTGCTTGAATATCCAGATATTCAAATAACACTGCAACAAAAAATTTTTTTTTTTTGCTATAGATCTAAATGCACAAAATCGATTCCTAATGACCCCATAAACGAGTCTGCAAGAGCCTTTAGCGAAGTTAGCGCAAGTTCCTGAGAAATTATGCAAAATTTTGAAAATATAACTTTGTAATTCTTACAATTATGGCTCGATTTTTACCGGATAAAAGCGCATGTTATGTGTTTGAGGTCGAAAATTCTATTTTTATCATAAAAATGTTGAAAAACTGCATTTTTTACATAGCTGAACATTTGAAGAATATCACTTAATGCAAATGACTAATGGATGCAGTCGGGGGTCCCGCCTAGCGCTCGATCGTCATGAATGCCTGCCTATTCAAGACGATCGAACGCAAGCGAGACCCCCAAACGCAACTGTTAGTCATTTGCATTAAGTGATTTTCTTCAAATGTTCAACTTTTTGAAAAATGCAGTTTTTCAACGTTTTTATGATAAAAATAGAATTTGCAACCTCAAGTACATAGACATGCGCTTTTATCCGGTAAAAATCGAGCCATAATTATAAGAATTACAAAGTTATATTTTTGAAATTTTGCATGAATAATTTCTCGGAAACTTGTGCTGACTTCGCGAAAAGCTCTAGCAGACTTGTTTATGGGGTCATTAGGAATCGATTTTATACATTAAGATCTATAGCAAAAAAAAAACATTTTTTTTGTCGCTCATTGTAATTTACTAAAAATAATTCGCACTACTTGCCTCTGCATTGAATGATTTTTTTGTTTAACTGATCTCATTTTTTTGAAAAATTGCAAAGTAGGAAAATTTGTATTGGAAATACAAATACTTTCTACTAATTAATTACTGAATGATCATAATTTCTAATAATTTTTTTTTATATCGAATTACCATAGTTGTGTATGAAGTAATATTTATTATTTAATTTATATAATACTATTTATTTTATATTGAATAATAATTTCTAATAATCATATTTAATATGGATAAACACAATTTCATATGTAATCATTTTTATTGTAATATATTTATTTATTGAATAAAAGTTTTTTATCAAATTATCAATAGTATTTTTATAAAGATAAATAATGATAATAATTTTATATGAAAATATTTTTCTGAATAATTATAATTTCTAATAATTTTGATTGTCTAATTATCGAAATGTAATTTTTACTTATTAATTATGGAATTATTGTAACAATCCATTATTTCATATTTTGTCTGATGAGTTTTCCATGCCAATTATATGAAATAAGATTTTGAAGAAATTCATTTGATTATAATATGATAATAATTATATTATTATTCACATTTTCGGCTTTTTTCTCCACTTTTTAAGTATTTTATTCTTTCTGAAGTTCTTCATCTTTGATTCATGGGCTTACAAGAATGACATACCTTATCGAAATTTTTTGTAATCTCTGGGTTCTCTTGAATAAATTTGTTACACACTTCACTATTATTTTTTTTCTTTTTCATTAAATTTTTCTCTATTTATTTTACATTCTCTACAAATTTAACTATTTCTTCAATTTTCAACTTATGTGTTGATATTTCATCTATAGATGTCCAAAAACCACTTAGATCTAAAATTTAGCGAAATCTCTGGATTATCTTAAATAATATTCTCTTTAATTTTATTATATCTTTACTTCTTTTGAATGATTTCTTTTTTTTTTAATTAATTTTTTTTTAAATTTAATTATTTTAATTAAATTAATTCTTCTAATAATAAATAATTTTTCTTTAATTTTATTATATCTTCAATTCTTTCTAATTTTATGTGTTGGACAATGTTTACATATTATTTATTATTCATTAGACAATTCTTAATAGTTTTATTCTTGAAATTTCCAACTGGTACGCTTAATTGTTTCTTCTTTATATATTTAATTTTTTTATTATTTTCATACTCAATTTCATCATTAATTTTCGTTTTATTTATTTCATATATTTTACAAATTTTATTATTTTTATAATTCTTCACTTGTGTGTTCACCTTTTGTCTATTGATTTCCAAAAATCACATATCAATTGGAAATTATTTGTAATCTCTGGATTCTCAAATAATTTGTTTAGCCATTTCATTATATTTTTTAATATTTTTTATTTTATTTCTGAGTTTTTACATTGTATTTTATTATACAATAGTCTCTATTTATTTTATATTTTTGATCAATTTCATTATTTCTGGAAATTGCAAATTTTTGCTGACTTTATATTTATAGATTTCTAAAAATAACAGATATGAAATTGTGTATAATCTCCGGATTCCCTTGAATAAATTTTTCTATAAATTTTACAATATTTTTTTTTGTCTATCTTTTTTGTTTGATAATTTTTAAATTGTATATTATCATTTATTTCTAATGTATTTTATATTTATCAATAGTTACGTTATTTCTAGAAGTTTTAACTTTTGTGTTGACCTTCCATCAATAAATTCCCAAAAATCAAATGCCTAAATAAAATTCAATATAAACTCTAGATTCTTGAATGAGTTTTATCAATTATTTATGAGAATTTAATATTTTTTACTTTTACATTGTTACAAAATTTTACAAAATTTTAAATTTGTAACAATTCCGTATAAAAGTTTTAGTTTTGTTTCTTAATATTCCTCTTATTAAAACAAACCTAGGATCCAAAAGAGGTTTAATTTTGAATGAAAAATAATCCTTTTCAAATTGAGAAATCCCCATGCTCGAAAATTCCGAGATTTGCATTTGTAGATAATAGGCTTAAAAATCTACATTGAAAGCATCTTCAATTTAAAAATGCATTTTTTTCAGCATCCTGGTGGAGAGGAAGTTCTCCTAGAACAAGCTGGACAAGATGGTTCCGAAGCTTTTGAAGATATTGGGCACTCAACTGACGCTAGAGAAATGATGGAAAAGTATTTAATTGGAGAACTTATCGAAGTATGTGAATCAAATGTTGATAAAACATTTGAAGAATTTTTTAATTTCAACTTTCTGAGATCTTGGTGGATTGAAAGTTAAAATGTGTGAAAATTTACATTGAATGGCCAATTTATTTTTAAGCTGCTTTTTTGTTATAGTATCAATTTACACTATCAAGTTCCTATGATTTTCTTTGTTACAGGAAGAAAAGACAAAGTCTGAGCGGAAAAGTTCAAAGGACTGGACTTCACATGCCACTGATGAAAATGCAAGGTAATTAAAAAAAAATTTTTTTCATCTGTGACACAGTTTTTTGAAGCACATTGTACCATGAGAAAAATTCCCTAAATTTCAATGTTTTGAGGGTTGTGGGGGCTTGAGAAGTATTTTATTTCTCATAGATTTAAAATATTTTTAAAAAATATCAGAATTGAATTAACATAAACAAAATTTTAAGCGAGTTTCAATAATCTGGGAACTCCAGAATAGTAACAAATAAAAGTTCAATAGATAAGTGAAAAAAATACCATGTTAACGATTTTTCGATAACTAGAGCGAACTTTAAAAACGAAGGAATTTGTCTAAGATTTCATATTGATTTCATATTACCTATTTCAGATTTTTCATTTGAAAATTGTAAAAACATTCCATACCTTTTTGAAAAGAAATTCAATGAAAAAATGTCCAAAATTTATGAGCACTTTCTGAAATACTATTATTTGAGTTTCTTGGAATTAAGTATTAACGATTTCGATAGTAAACATTTTTTTTTGATTTTCAACAACAGAAATTGTTCGCAACTTTCGACATTGTGTCAAATTTCTTCAACTGATAGAGGTTTTTTTTAATTACTCAATACTTTTCAAGTTTTTAATTTATTTATGTAAAAAAGGGCCAGGCATATTTTAGAAAAATACGATAATATATAAAATGTACAAAATTTATGAGCATTCCTTCAAATTCTACAAATTTTGCAGAAATGAAGGCACCTATTGAATATTGACAATGTTCGTAACCGCCAATGTTTTTTTTTAATTTCTTAACATTTTAAAAATCATACAAAATTTTCCAGATTTCATAAAAATTTGCCCACCTCATGAAGATTTTTCGTAATTTTTCAATACTTCTCAATTTTCCACAAATATTATTTAAAAATGAAAAAAAAAAAAAAAACAACGCATATTAATAATATTTAAAGAGGTTTCAAAAAGGCTCCTGTTTTTTGAATAAATAATTTTTTTTTTTATCAGCGGTTCCTGGCCATCTTGGGTGATTCCAATTGCCTTGGGAGTTCTGGCAACTGTCATATACCGATACTTCATCAGTGCCCAATAACAATCTTCAGTGACAGCATTTCCAAAAAAATATTCCAACGAAACGGTTTTTACAGTTTTTAATTTTGATAATTGTATATTCTGGAATTTCAATTGTGGCTGTTGAATCACATGTACAGGAGCCATCGCAGGTGTAATCAAAGTGGCCTAGAGGTTAAGTGGTGATGTTTAAATTTGCAAGAGTTGTAAATTTATGGATGTATGAAAGTCTTGTTATTGTATGTTTCAAAGCATGCACTTGAATAAAAAATTGTTCAATTTATTATTATAGCCTATATTTGCTGTAGATTCAATTTGTTTTTTTAAGTTTTAAGTAAAACCAAATTTTTATATATTGAAGTCTTAATGAAGATGAAAGTCATGATTTTGAAGAGGAGATTGTAATTTAGTTGAAAGATGGCTGTGGACCTCGTGGTTGGTGAGTGGAATTATTTATGTAATTATAGAAACATTAATTGTATAATTAATATAACTTTATTTACAAAGTTTTTCTTTCTATTATGTGTCTGAAAAAAAAGATATCTCATTTTAATTTCACTTGTAGAACTTTATTCTGGACTAAAGAAAAATCAAAACAAATTTATAAAAATGTTGGAATTTTCAAAGAAACATATGTTTAGCTCTGTAAGGTAGATAATACCAGTGTGCTAAAGCTACCATTCACCTCAATGCATGACAGAAATTGACAGAAATTGCCTGAAATCTTAGCTCTACGATCCCGGTGCCGGGACTAGAAACTAAAATATGAAACATAAAGAATGCGACGCGAGTAGTTTTTTCTCTTTAATTTTAGTACTAACCTAACCTAACCAAAGCTGCGAATTTCTCAGCATCAAATTCAAAAAATATCTAAACTCATAAAAATTTCATAAATCTATAAAAACACGCAAGTTTTATGACTTCTTAAGAATTTGGAAAATTCTGAAAATACAATCAGTTTGTTAAACTCTACAATAAGTTTCTGTAGATATAATTTTCAGAAAAACCTATGAAATATAAGTGATTATAATGTATTTAAAAAATTATAAAGTATATGAATATATATTTTTTGTGTATAATAAAATTTATTGCATAAATAATTGAAAAAATAAATAAAATATAATTATTTAAAAATACCAAAAACCTTAAAACATTGAATTACAAAAATTTGTGTATATAAATCCGTTCGATTACGAGAAAATCCTTCAAATGGTATAAATACTAGTTAATTCCATAATATATCATATTTTATCAATAATAAGATGTAATTCCATAAATATTAATTAATTACTGACACCCTGGCAAAGCGCTTCACACGTTAAACGTGTGACGAACGTGTGAAGCGAAAATCAGTATTAGAAGCTTTTTTAAGTGTAAAAATTGTATGGTATCATTATCTCGAACAATTTAAGGGGATTCTGCACCAAAAGAATGGGGAAATTCGCTATTATTAGCGATTTTTAGCGCAAAATCGCCAATTTTCGTTATCGCGAAATCTCGTTGTATAAGCTTCAGAAAAAGGTTAAAACTATGAAAACGTCCCTACTTTTGCGAAGCATCGCTTATTCAAGCGATTCGGCAGTGATTAGATGCCTCAGGGGGGTAAAACTCTCATAAGCCCAATGGTTTCCGTAATTCAGAGCTGATTCGATCGCAGTGCCGCGAGTTTTGTCCCCGGGAACTACTTTAGGCGGCGGGAATTTTGAAATCCGCCAATCTGATGACGCTTTCTCAAACCGCTGACTCTCCCTGCTTGGCCCCGGACTCCGCTATGGCCACGCTCACCCATCACCTCCCGTCAGGTTAGGCTAGATTTACGGGGCCACCTTTTTTGAGAGTTTTACCCCCCTGAGATGCCTCATTACGATTTTATATAAATAAAAAATCCTGCGTTTTTTGGCATGATTTGCGCGCCACCTGTAGGAATCACACCATGTCAGCAACTTGCGTTACCGGCCCGAGGTACACATAGGTACACCGCTATGGTAACCGGCCAAGCGACCCCCGTTACCATATCGGTGTACCAATGTGTACCTTAGGCCGGTAACGCAAGTTGCTGACATGATGGTGCATGGTGGGATTCCTACAGGTGGCGCGCAAATCATGCCAAAAACGCAGGATTTCTTATTTATATAAAATCGTAATTAGGCATCTAATCACTGCCGAATCGCTTGAATAAGCAATGCTTCACAAAAGTAGGGACGTTTTCATAGTTTTCACCCTTTTCTGAAGCTTATACAACGAGATTTCGCGATAACGAAAATTGGCGATTTTGCGCTAAAAATAGCTAATAATAGCGAATTTCGCCATTCTTTTGGTGCAGAATCCCCTCAAATTGTTCGAGATAATGATAGCATACAACTTTTCCGCTTAAAACAGCTTCTAATATTGATTTTCGCTTCACAAGTTCGTCACACGTTTAACGTACGTGTGAAGTGGTGTGAAGCGCTTTGCCAGGGCAAATATTAGAAATACTAATATTATTAACTAACTCTTTTACAAATCTCACTTTATCACACTGAATCAAAATACATACTTAATTTAAAATTAAAATGAATGGAAAAAAATTAATACACCAATATTCCAAACGTTAAACTCAATGATCGCGATGAATTGAGAAAAAAATTGAAATAACAGTAATTGCGCCTAATATAAATAATAAATTTATTCGAGTCTATGCATATTGAAACTATTATATATAACTGCAATCGAAAATATTACACTCTTTCATCTCATATAGTAAAAAAATCTTACATTGTAAAGTCTCGAAATTACTCTCTCCAAACGAAAACGTTACAGTCTTACATCTTAGTCTCACATTACAACGAAATCTCGAAATTACTCTCTGCAATTAAAAATTATATACTCTTACATCTTATATTGTATAATCTTTAAATTACTCCCTACATCATAAATTACATTCTAGAATAAATTATATTCTAGTAAAGTGATAATGCCGCCTAATGAAGTTTTACTTCAAAAGTTTATAAATAATATATAGTATATATTATTATCAAAATGTTAATAAATCATTGGTATATAAGAGAATCAGAAACCGCATTAATTCCAAATGCATTACATGGACGTGTAAAAGAAATTAAAATATACATTTTGGAAAACTAAACTGAAAATTTTTGAAATGTTCGAAATATTATCGATATAACGCAACCGGATTACGAGATCTCGAAATATGTTTCAAACGCAATTCCATCGAATTTGATCGAATTCCCCGGTATTTGAGTCGCAATTTGTTGATTTCCATTGATTTGTCAAATTGTGTCAAATTGCAAGTAATTCGAACACTGTATTACGTGTTTTTTTGGCAGAAAAAGTGTATAAAAAATGCTGAAAAGTGCTTTGTTCTGCTCCCGTAGAATGGCTACTTTAAGGTAACTATATTTTTTCACATTTTCATTTTGTTTGTAATATGTACATACGCCAAATTACGTAACTCATTGTCATGCTTACGATTTTGACAAGTACATACGAATGAGGACATTTATTTTTAACTTTTTTTCTGATCAGATGTGTGTTTATTTTGGTACGAAAATAGATGCAACTTTTGTAAACATATATTATGATTATATACGAATGTTGCATTCATGTATGAAGGGTCGATCTTTTTAAACATTTCTGTTTACTAGTGAGTTTTGTGTTTTTATTGATAATTTAAGTAATAACGGTATTCGAACGTTAGTTTTGAATTACTATACTTTATACAGTAGGAAAGTAGAATTTTTGATGTATTTTTTTTCGGTTTTGTATATGATTCTTGCACATTGTATGTATATGGCTCCATACAACAAATTTTCGATTATAATATTTATGTTTTCAGTTATTTGAATTTATATATTTCACTTCTTTAACTCGTATATGAGTTTTAATAATCGTGCGATTTAAAAAATTGACACTCAGGAATAAAATTTAAGACTGAAAAATGATTTTATGCTGTGATTCAAAATTTAAAAAATTTTAAACTCAATAATTTTGTAAATATAAAAATTTCTAAATCCAAATTATTTGTTTTTCAAGTTTTCATAATTTGTATAATAATTACATTTATTCAAGAAGAATCATAAAATATGTAAGGTTGAAAACATTTTACACAAGAAAAATATCTAGCATTTTTTTAACGTTTCAAAGTATAATTTATCTGGTTTTTGAATTGCCAGAGTTCTTAAAATTGATTTATAACTTAGATTATTTTACAAGAATTTGGAAATTCTTATCTTAAAATATATTGTACTGAATATGCATATTTTTTCAATAGATAAATACTGCACTAAATTTTTCTTTAAAACTGAATAATTCGCTGAAATTCAATAACATTGTATCATTATTTCTGAATCCAAATTTTTGAATTCTCAGAATTCTTAACATTGATATATAATTTTTTTATTATATTAGCATAAGCAAACATAAAATGTTCAAATAAATAACAGTAGAAAAATATTTCCAGCATTTTTAAATAAAAACTCCGAAATCGAATTTATCTAATTTTTGAACTGTCATAGTTCTCGAGATTGATTTATAATTTTTTGGATTATTTTACAAGAATTTTTCCAATTAATTTGAAAATTCATATCTTAAAAATATTGCAACTTAAAATCATTCAAAGCAGTTTAGAATATATTTCACTAAACATGCAAAATTTCAAATGTGTAATGCATTGAATTTTCTTTAAAACTAAATAATTCTCTAATACTTACTAAGTAACTAGTATTAGTTATTAGCATTACTAAATAATTCTCTTACTAATACTTCTCTAAGACTCAATATTTTTGTAAGCATGTATCAACATTTCTGGATCCAAAGTTTTGAACTGTTGAAATTGGTAAAATTGATACATAATTCATTTATTATATTAGGAGAATAATAAAATATATTATGTTCAAACACATTATTCAAAAAAAAAAAAAATGTTTCCAGCATTTTCAAACAAAAATTTCTAAATCCAATTAATTTGATTTTTGAACTATCAGAGTTCTAAAACTTGGTATGAAATTATCGGGATATTTCACAAGGATTTTTTGAATCAACTAGAGAGTTTTCATCGGAAAACATGTTGCAACTAAAAAATATTTTTAACATTTTTATATATTTTTCACTAAGGTTTCAAATTTCTTTATCAAAGTATTGCATTACATTTTTCTGTAAATATCAAAATTTCTCACACGGAGTTTTAGTTATTTATATGTTAGATATAATAAATAAAAAACTAAAAATTCTTAAAACATTACTATTTACACTTGTAAACTTAGTTTGAGTTTTAAAATCTTGGGTTTGCAATTACTAGGGATAACGCTTGCTTGCAACTAATGATAAAATATTTAAATAATACCATATCATTAGAAAATGATAATGTACATAAACTTTTATTGACATTAGATAATAGTTGTTGAATATGAAAAATTATTAATTTTTCTAACTATGAGACGTAATGGACACAATTTTTTTGTTTTCGTTTATTTTCCAACTTTTGGAACTTCAGAAAAATTTTCCCCTACATAGAATTCTTACTTTTCAATTTGACTATAGCGTGCAAAGAAAAAAGATGACTCAACTTTTTACAATGAGCATAAAATAATTAGTAGTATTTTATATTTATAAATAACAAATTTCTACAGCCAAATAAGAATGGTGGGCGAACGTGGTTCTGGAGCTGGACAAGGTGGTGGCGGCGGTGGAGCGATCCGCAATGCTGGTGGCTCATTTGGAAAAATGGAAGCTGCCCACGAAGATCAATATTTTTATAACCAAGTAAACATGAAATCCAATAATTTTCAACAATCAAATGATATTGTATAATATCTAGTATTCTTTTGTAAAACATAACTCACACCAAAAGTTGAATCGCAAATCAGTGAAAACAAATTTTCATGTAGCAATGTAGTTAATAATATCATGTATGATTATAAATTGAAATTCAAAATACTCAATTATGATTACTACAATTTCAAGAAATGCTTAAATAGCTTATTACAAGTCAAACTCCGAAAAATAATGTAAAATAGTTAGAAATATTGTTTTTGTCAAAATTATTGTTACTATTTTTCAGCAAAAAGAGCAACTCTCGAAATTACGCGAGGGCTTACATGATGAAATATCTTTCCATGAGGAGCAAATCAAACGCCACCAAGAGGCCATTAATCGCCACAAAGCTAGAATCAACGAGACTGAACACAAGTGAATTGTAACTAGCGTTACCGATTCCTGGTCAAAAGTGCACTCTTTTGATTTCAAAGATAAACAATGTTCAACCGCCATTGTCTTACATAGTATTTAGTTTTTGTTACAATGTCAATTTTCTTTTAACTGCTGTTTTTTAATGTAGAAACTTGTCTTTAAAAATTTTTAAATACACGATGTTCAAAATATGATCAAAAGTGTTAGTGTTTTCATACTGTCTAAATCTGATACACTCGACTTCCCCAACTTTGGCGTTCTCTTCTTTACATCGCTCTACACTTTACGAATCATCTGCTCTCTACTTTACGATTAGGAACAGTTTCTATTGGTTGCACGTCACTTGCGCGATATGAGTAGCCAATCAGAGTGTTCTGTTTTTGTTCATAAAGTAAGGAGCGCTTTCAGTCCCAAGAGTCGTAACGTTGGGGAAGTCTAGTGTATTCTATTCTAATACCCTTGAAGATTTTCAAGAGTTGAGTTATTTTGAAAAGTGTTGAACCAAATCAGTTGTATCAGCAATTTAAACTGCAAACCAGGAAGGTCAGTTTTCAGTAAAAAACTATTTGTTTTAAAGCGGAAACTTGTGTATTTTTATGTTTAAAAGTATGTTTAATACAGATATAAAATTAGATTGTACTCGCCGACAAATATCGAAATGTAGATTTTTTCAATCCAAGGAACGGGCTAATGGTAAGTGTTGACAAAATTATTTAACACTTACTTTTCAGAAGTACACTTTACAGAAACAGATCAAATTTTGATCCGTTTCTGGTCCGACTGTAGTCCAGTTTTGATCCATTTATCCATCCACAGACCTCTTATCACATGATTGCACATTTAATATATATTTTGTATAAAAAAGAATATCATTGCACACCTTAATTTGTAGAACTATATGATTTTTTTAGAGTAATTGATGATTTTTTCTTATAGCCCGAATTTATCTGTCGATCACTTTTTCCAGATTCTTGCATTACCACTCATGCAATAATTAGTGATTTTAGAGTAATGAAAACATGTTTTTGACTACCTAGATACTTTATTATGATAAAAAAATGCTTCTGGAGAGTCATAAATGCGATATCAACTTTTCTAAGGCAAGATTTTTGTGCTGGATCAAAGTGGATCACGCTTAGACCAGAATCGGATCAAATCTTGATCCAACTGTGGTCCGAATTTGATCCAAAACTTTTACTAGGGTAAACATAAAAATCATCAACATCTGAATTTGCATGAGTGTAATGCTTAAGTAATGTTTTTATTTGTTCGAGAAATGCATTACTTTGAGGTAATAGAAAAGCATCCACTTAATCCAAATCATCACCATCTCTTAGGTCATCATAGATGTCAATATTATCATTCACATTAAGTATTTTCAGGCATAGTGACGCCCAAATGCTTCTGGAATTCACATCCAGCTTCACTAACAATGCATTGAGATGCATTGTTAGTGAAGCCGTGCATTGTGACGGTATTTTAAAATTTCCACTCCATTTTGAGATATCCGGGCCAGATTATCCAGCCTGAACCGGATATTCAAGGATATTTGTCTCCCGCCCGAAAGTGCTAACAGATACGGTAAGGTTTGTGTCAGCATTCAACAGCAGGCACAGATTCGCAGAATCAATCACATCCTGTAGGTATATATATATACTTATGTACAATGACTCACAATCAAGTATAGTCTAATGAATATATCATACACTAGTATTCAATCTGGTATTTGCTGGTATTCAATAGTATTGCTTTGTTTATGTTTGTTTATTTACTTACTGTCATTTGCTCACTGTATCATTAGCTCGAAACATTTTTCTTGAAAAGTATTGAAAAGGGTTTTAAGAAATCTTAAAATGGGGTAAGTGTTGTTTTTTGTCATCTTAAAAAGTCTGTGTAAAGATTATTTGCACAAGCGTGGATTTCACACAATCCTGATTTTATCTACATCGGAGCCGATTGCGTCACAGTTGTTTCCAAACATTTCCAAATACCATTTTATTTAGCGATTGTATTTACGCGTATCTAGATTTTTGAGTTAACCACTAAAATCATCACACGTAATGGGTAATAAATAAATAATGATCCCTAAACTACGTATGAAAGTTTTGTCGTAAAAATTAAATGGTTAGGTTCGTTGTCATCAGTTGTCATGAATGTTACGATTTGTATCATTTGTACAGTGTTTTTTACAAAGTTGCCTTGTATTGTATTTTGCATTCTTCAATTTGTTTGTCTTTTGCTTGATGTTATTTGGATTGCCATATTTTTTGTGTCTATGCAAACAATACTCTATGTTAATGATCGTAATTCTGTGGCTACCTGACATGCCAAACAAAGTCACACATGCCATAACGTCTAAAATTTTATCAGAATATCATGCAAAACGAGCTTTATGGCATGTGTGACTGTCTGTTATTTTGGGAAGCCACAGAATTATTATGGTGTATAAATAAAAATAAAATTAATCATCACATATGTCCATATGAAATCGACAAATGGGGAAATCTCTTTTTGAGAAATTTCATCCTGTCTAAAATTTTTTGTCCGCAAAGCTAGAAATAATTATTTTGAATGGCGTTTTGTTATTAAAATCTACATATATCACATTGGATCCAAGAAATCACTTTTTTTTAAACTTTATTTTTGAGAAATGTTATTCGAAATGAACATAATGTCTCTTGAATTTTTGTTGTAATAGTGTATACTCCTTTAATTTAAAAAAAAATTGAAAGTTACCCGGTAAACAAAATGGAGTAACTTTGGGTTAGAATTACCTGGTAACGTTCATTGGTTCTACAACCGCAGAACCACCCTATTTTTGGGCAAATATGCTGGGTAATGTAGTTAAAGAAAGACAGATGGAAAAAACATTCAACTTTTAGGTAACGTTCACTCAACCTTTCAGTAAGTCAACGATTTCTACTTGACCTATAGCGGGTATTTTTATAGTCATGCCCTCGATCGAGAAATATTTACTCACATCTGTTCACATCGATCTCCCCAGAATCGCCCAAGTTTATTTCAACTCGGTTTGGGCAGAATTTATGTGGTTCTGTGACTGTATAAACACCCTACATTTGGGGAGTTTGTGTTGAGCAAAAATTAAGTAAAATGCGTCAGTTTCTTGGTCCATGAGCACAAAATTTAACTGCTTTTTACTCAACTTTTGCCTAACATAAAACGTGGAGTGAAACTTAAGTAGATGTGGACTCCACGTTTGGTTCACCGGGTATGTCTAAATTATTCAGAAGATCTGAAATTTCTTAATATTTGATTTGAAAATTATTCCTAATGTAATATTTATTTTTTCATGTAATAAATGCATTCAAATTTTTCATCATTGTGTATCACATAACATTTTTATAGACAGAAATTTCCAGGAATGTTATTCAAAATAATCTTGAAATTTCTAAGGTTTTCTTTGTCACATTTTAATGATTTTTCTATAATTTTACAATGTCATAAAGAATTCAACATTTTGTCATTACATAAATTAAATATATTTTTATTTGAAGAAAATGAAAATTCAATGGTTTTTTTCTCTATTCATTTACATTTCTTCACATTTTTCTTTAGAATTCAAAAAGTATATAATTTTTAGATCTCAGAACCATGTTATAAAAAAATATTTTCATATATTTCTAAGGTTTATAATTAATCATGAACTCTCAAAAACAAGAAATTACTGTAGAAACCAAAATCAAAGAAATTTTAATGTAGAGACAAATTTTTTTATGTAATAACATTTTATACCTACATTTTCAGATTTTCAAAATCTTCGAAATTTCTTGGAAAAATTTGAATATAATAGAGTCCATTGATAAAAGATTTGAACATACTTTTTATTGCAATATTAATTTCGTCGTTCAAATAATGCATTCAAAAATTTCATAATTATGAATAATTTACTTTTTTTATAGACAGGGATTTTCAAGAATTTTATTCTAAATAATCTCGAAGTTTCTGAATTTTTTGTTGCCTTGAGTAAAATTGTAAATTGAGTAATTTTTTAAAAGTGTATCTTAGCTTTTTCTGCAATTCAATTTGATTTTTTTTCATTGTAGGTTCATTTGTATTTCTTAACAATTTTCCTCAGAATTCTAAAAGTATTTGATATTTGATTCTGAAAAAATATTTTTTTATATATCTTTGAGGTTTATAATAAATTATCAACTTTCAAAAACATAAGAAATAATTTTAGAACCCAAGCTATAATTAAGAAAACAATTATTTTTTTCTATTTTTTAAACAAAGAAATGTATCTTTTCTGTCTAAAAATTTAAATGATTTTCACAAGTTAAAAAGTTTGTTAAATTGGAAAAATGTTTCTCATTGGCTTAAGGTGCACCTTAGACCATAAAGTACATGGATTGAGCATTCAATATGGCGTTGTGACTCCAACATAGGAGCGTGTAGTAAAGCCGAACCACAACTTTATACATGCATTTTAGTATATATATATATACAGATATAGTATCACACGTCATTGCTTGCCGTTCGGTTGTTACTACACGCTCCTATGTTGGGGTCACTTTTTCTGGCACCGTACGAAGGCGATGCTCAGTCCATGTACTATATGGTCTAAGAGGTGCACTTATTTTCTAAAAACTTCCATCATATTGTAAAACTTACTGAGAATTAATTAAACTAAGAAAAGAAATTTTTTTCACAATTTCTTTATTTTTCATCATTTCGTTGACCACAAAATGTGGGAAATAGTATTTGTTCAATTTCAAATCTGAATCGTGTATTGCAATTTGGCCAATCATTATTTCTAGAAATGTTTCTAATTTTTGAAATTCTTCTGTTCCTCAAAATTTATGTTGGGAATGTAACAAATGTTGAGAATACCTCAAAACTCAATATTCATTAAAATAAATATTTAATCTTCTATTGAATCCACAATAGTGAAAAATCGGGTTGCAGTTTTCATAAAAAATGTAAAAAAAACAACTAATGAATGTATATTTACAGCTTTTCAGATTCAGATTGCCTAGAACAGAAGCAAGAGGAGAATTCAGACGTAGAAATGTTGAGTGACTCGAAAAGAAAAAAAAGAAAGCACAAACACCACAAACACAAACACAACAAAACTGATGAAAAAAATGAAAGAAAAGCCGATAAACAAGAAAGGTTAGTTAAAATTTGCAAGTTATTTGATTTATTGACTTTGTAAAATTTTCCTTTCACTAATATGTTCTAATAATAACTCCGATTGCAGAAAAAAGCACAAAAAACACAAGAAAGAAAAGCAAAGCAAGGAGCTAGAAAATGGAACCCCTAAAGCACCCAAACCCAGTATAGTTAATGGAAAAAATGAAGTAGTTCCAGAACTAAAGACTTTGGGAAAAAGAGAAGGGGAAAAATTGGTAAATGTGAATTCAGGTGTAGTTGACTGTCCAATTGATGAAGATGAGGACATTGATTTGGATGAACTGACAAAACAAAAGGTATTCTTGTGTTTTTAAATCATTTGTCTTGAAATAGTTCAAACTGTTCATACTTCATAAAATTTTCAAGTTTTAGCAAACTCCAAATCTAATATATATATATATTAGGAAATCTACCTTAAGTTTTTCGAATTTTTTAGGAAATTTCAACTAAGTCTAAATATTACAGAAAAGAGCAGCGTTAAACTTTCTCGTCCTGTATTACCCGACAAGATAGTTCAACTGAACTATTCAATATTGAAATAAACATTCTAGAAATTGTAATGACCAATCTTCTAATTTATGCCTGGAAAATACAGGGTGTACCAAACTCTCCACGCCAAAAAGAAACCCAATATTCCTTATCCAATTTGGAGTCAAAAAGTCCTTTACCACTTTTTAAAAAACTCAAAATTAAAGAAGTTATTTAAGCCTAGAATTTAAACAATAAATGCGCTCTCACGATTTTGAGTTTTGTGAAAATTGGCAAAGGACTTTTCCACTCGGGAAAATATGGAGAAAATTTGGGAAAAGTTTGGTCCATGAAATCTACACTCACTTGTCAAGAGAGCGGATTTATTGTTTAAATTTAAGGCTTAAATAACTTTTTGAATTTTGAGTTTTTTAAAAAGTTGTAAAGGACTTTCTGACTCGAAATTGGATAAGAAATATTTGGTTTCTTTTTGGCGCGGGGAGTTTGGTACACCCTGTATTTAAATTTCAAAATCGTAGAACCCAATTCAATAACTGATGTTTTAAAATGGCGTATTTTTTTTATTCTAGGAACTGTTGCAAACATACCTGGTGGAATCACAGTCGAATGACGTAGAAAAAAATGGGGAGGTAAGTGCTATTACAAAAAAGAGTCCGACTCCAGGCGTGATTTTGGTGGAAGACAGCCAAGATAAGGGTTACATGCCCAAAAAAAGGCGTCGCCGGAGCAAGTCGGGGAGCAGGGAACACTCGAAAGTAATCGTAACGGAGAGTAGAGTCGTCATCGACATGTCAAGGGATCAGCGGCAATCCCGAGAAAACATGACGAGGGAAAAACGAAGAGAGCAGGAAAAACGCCGCCATGAAAAGAGCAGAGTTCGTCCACGGGATGATAAAATTTCTGCGAAAGAGGAAATTCGACGCAGGAAAGACAAAGATGAGTGCAAGAAAGAGACTCCCAGGAAAGAGGAGTCGCGACTGCGTGATCATGATAAAAGGTAAAAAATTGGAAGACTGATAGTGAACGAATACTGTGAGGGAAAATTGAAAAAAATTTTGAAAAGAGTTCTTGCACACAAGAACCCTGATCCCACGAGGCGACCTTATACCATTTTTTATTCGTCGACTATTGGTCATACGAACAAGCAGTTCAAAGAGATACCTTTCAATGTCATCTGATGTGCAGGGAATTTTTTTTTTTTATATTGAATTGGGTTTGAATAGGACCAGTCGTATTTGGAGTTAAATTTCATAAAATATTTCGAATGTATAGTTATTTAATTACAGTATAGTTGTGATCTTGGATAAACAAATACAGGTTTCGAAAAAATATTATTTCATGATATGCTATCCTCAATTTTTAATCCCAGAGCATCAAATGTTGGAATATCAGATCATCGGGATTTAAAGGTACGAAGGCATTCGAGGACACGTGCATGGCAGACGAGCCGAAGGGAGCCTCAAGAGCAACACTTGGCTAGAGAACGACGCAATCATGAGCGTCCGCGGCGTTCTCGGAGCCTCGAAAGGTCGCGCAACGAGCGACATCGCTCGCGCTCGATGTCGCGAAGTCGTCGCAACAGCGACGGACACCAGAGGGAGCGTGATCGCCACCGGGACAAGAATGAAAAGCACGAGCACGGTGGTGACAAATTCAAAGACTCGCTATCCGAAGGCTTAAAACTCGAACAATCGGACAGTTCCAGCGAAGATGAAATCAAGGACATCGACATTGAGGAAGAGGAAGATGAGGAAGCTATCATTGAGCGAAGGAGGAAGCAGCGTGAAGAATTACTTAAGGTTAACTCAGAAAACTGCGTGAAATTGAAAGGGATTTAATTTCAAAAACTTTTTCAAAGAGATCCCCTTTCACTGAAAGGAATGAGAACATTGAAAGGAAAACCCCTTTCAAGATACAATTGTAGTAAGGCCCTCTATAATGTAGGTATACACAACCCCCATTTTGGACCCAGCTATCAGCCAAATCAAATATGTCAGCATATCTCGATATATATTATATGTATAGTGATATGCTTAATTGATTTCGCTGGGTCCAAAATGGCAGTCGAGTTTACCTACATTATAGAGGGTCTTAATAGTAGTAGCAATTCAAAGCGAAAAGCTTAGTCCTTTCATTTTGAAAGGAGATAGCTTTGAAATTCTTTCCATTTTAAACTTAAGCGGACATTTCTCTGGTTTACTCAAAGTTAGGAATAGTAAAGTAAATAAAATAAATGTGAGTATAATTTCTTGAAAACAAATTTCATGGTATAATTTCTACTCCAGCGGTTAGGTGATTCGGACGAGAACTCGAATTTGTCGATGGACACAAGAGTGGTAGCGAAATCACCGTGTTTGGAGCCAACTTTGAACGAATCGACTAAGTCATCTGACATCACCACGCCCAACAACAATGGTGCTGTATACGAGAGTCACACTATACCGCTTCTAAACAAAATTATGTTGCCCGAAGAGGAAAAAAAGAACGGCTTAAAATCCCTCGACAAAGTTCAAAAACCCGAGGTGAAACCATCCCAAAAAACCGAAAAATGGGACATGTTTGGAGAAGCTGACAACTTTGGTGATGAAAATGTAATTTTTTAAGCTATTTCAAATCAATTTATTGATATATCCATATATATATATATATATATATCAATCAATATACTGATTATTATGAATCAATATTTAAATTGATGTATTGATATTTAATAATTAACACTAAGTAATACAGTAATTATGAATAATATAGATAACAATAAATTAATTTATTAAAACATCGGTATATATTAATGACCAAATGATTAACATTTGATTGAATAAATTTTTCACCAGATAATTATCATACTTATTATTTATCACCAAGTAATAGAGCAATTAATAGATAAATTAATTGCTATACGTACTTCACAAATTTACTAATTTGTATCAGTTAATTGCCAAATAATTCAATAATATAACAATCAAGATAAATGGAAATAAATCAGAACATTAATTATAGCAGTGATTACTAATTAATATTCTAGTTTATATATCAATAGACTAATCGATTGGTAGATATTATTCAACAATGAATTCAATAATAAAAATATTAGTAAAAAGTAATGACTCATTAATCAATACAAATTAGTATACCAATGATTACTAGTTCATGATAATTGAACTTCAAATTGATTGCAACTAATATATTAAAAATTGTCAATCATACCAATTTATAATAAATTGGCATAAATTAATGAACAATTAAAAAATTATTAATAAATTAGAGTAAGTTAATTTATGTACAAACGAATACCAGTTACTTATTTTCTGTAGTAATTTTTTCCTTGCTTTTTCATTCATTTTCATCTAAATATAACACCAAATATACCATATTGAAATTTATTGACGAAAATTAATACGCGAGAATTGTTGAAAATGACTTTTTTTGGGGTATTTTTTCAGATCTCACATGTCGAGGATAAACGCTTGAAAGAAATCTATAATCCGAATTTAACGGACAACTGGGATGACAATGAAGGATATTATAGGTAAAAAAATAACGTGGAAAGAAAACGGAATTGAATTTCATTGCTTTAACTTTGTTTTTTAATTTTGTTTGCAGAGTTCGTATTGGTGAAACTTTGGATTCGAGATATGTTGTTTGTGGTTACACGGGAGAAGGCGTTTTCAGTAATGTCGTTCGAGCTCGTGATCTCACCAGAACCAACAGGGAAGTCGCTGTTAAAATCATAAGAAACAATGGATTCATGTAAGATAATTTCGAATTTTTTATTGTTGTATTTTTTCAATTCTTAGTTCTGGAATTTTAGACTTTTATTCAAGAGATTCTGGGTCGTCTATAATTTTTACCTTCATGATTGGCGAATGAAAAGTTCTTTGTTGAAAGAGATAAATTTTAAGGATTAAATGCTGTGCTCTACATTTAAAATTTTTTTTTTTTCAGGAAGCAGAGCGGTAAAAAGGAATTGGAGATCCTGCGAAAGCTCAATAACGCAGACTCCGAGGACAGGTTCCATTGTTTACGACTTTATAATCACTTTTTACACAAGAACCATCTTTGCTTGGTTTTTGAATCTTTAGCTATGAATCTACGAGAGGTATGATAGTTTTTTTTATTTATTTTGGTGATCAGACAATGAACCAAAAAGGTTTATTATATTTTTTATGGAAATTTTAGGTTATGGAGTATTTTTTTTTTTTTTTGATTTTGTAAATTTTCATGTTTCTCCACGTGAATAGATTTTTAACAATGTTATGAGTAAAAAATATCGATTATAAAAAAATTCTTTGAAACTTATAAAAATATTCAGTAAATTCCAGCAAAATTGTAAATTTAAATGCATTGAAAAGATGTAACAAAAATTTAGAAGTAGAAAATTTCCGTAATTTTGAATGAGGAACAGTTCAAATAGTTAATGAAAATGTTAAAAATATTTGAAACTTGTATGAATTGTTTGAAGAAATTTTTAAAGAAAATTCCTAATATTCGCGAATATTTTTAAGGGTTCCTAAATTTTTTAAATAGCTTAGTCTACATTTCTTACAATGTGTTGAGTGTAAAAAAATATTATTTTGAAGAAGAAAAGCTTTGTACCACATTTTTAGATACTGATAAAAATATTTATCAGCCCCCAGGAAAATTAGAAATTCAAATGTCTCGAACAGATATAATATCTAAAATTCACAAATAAAATATTTTTCCATAATTCGTTATGAAGAAGAACAGTTTAAATAGTTTTTTATAATCTCAAAAATAATAAAACCTTATTAGAATTTTGAATGCACCCAGATAGCAAAATGAAGTCGTAGTGCGTGCAATATGCGAGTCACGCGTGTGAGTTTTTTCGCACGCATGAGACTCACAGAGCATACCGTTGCTACGTCATATGCGACTCAAATGCCTCTCACACATGAGAGTTCACAAATTTCGCACGCGTGAGTCTCCGATTACCTGCACGCGTGAGGGTTTTGAAAAAATGTTTTTTACTGTTCTGTAAAAAATAAAACTTACAATATACGTCACGCCGGTATGATATTACCGACTGCAATTTTTCGTTCTAGTGCAGAAAGTGAAAATTTTCGTCAACTCACACCAGAAAGTATTTATTTACTTTGTAGTTCCTGCAAAATGTATACATTTACTGATAGATTTCATGTGAAAGATTTTTTTTTAAATTAAAAATTGTCGATTGCAAAAAGCCCATGCACACTGGTGAAATGTCACCCAATCGCACCTTAAGAGTAATAATAATTATCACTCAAATTTTTTAACACTGACAATTGCAGTAAATTGAAAAATTACAATTGTAATTGTAATTTTATTCTGTAATTATTTAATAATTGATGATTAAATGATTGACCATCCACGGCCACGAGAGTCACGTATAATATATTAGGTTATATTATGTTCAGTAACGTCACTGCACGTCACTAATAGATCACACTGACGTGGATAAACACGCATGCGCAACATCTCGCAGCATATGTGCGACGTGCGTCTCAATCGGACAAATTATTGCACGCATGCGTGCGCTCACACTAGTGCGACTCAAGTGCCTTGCACAGCTTCGCATAAAATGCTACCAACTTAAAAACTCGCAATGAAAGTTCATTGTGGGTTCATACGTGAGACCAAGATGCGCACGTGCGTATCATTCAGACAAATTATTGCACGCACGCGTGCGCTCGCACTCGTGCGACTCACGTGCGTCGCACAGTTGCTATCTGGGCATCTTTAACCAAACTTGTGAATTTTAAAGAATATAATTTTAAATGTTTTATGAATCTTTCTATTATTGCAATTTGATTTTCTTTGAATGTATTGTGTAGAAAAAAATTTTTTTTTTGATAAGAACAAAAAGGAATGTTCAAAAACCGTGAAAAAATTTTTAAACTATGATTAGAAAAAATTCAATTGATACAACGTATACAAATTTGCAATTTGAATGTTTCTTTACATTTCTTTACAAAAATATTAGAAATTTGTTTAAGTTTTTCAAAAGCTATATTTGCTATGGATATTCTATACTTTTGAGAGTTATTTTCACAATTTTTTAAGTATAATATTGTTTATTTGAACAAAATAAACGCTATGAAAAATCTTTTGAAACTCATATGAATTTTTAACAACCCTCAAGAAAATGACAAATTATAATTATGAAAATTAAAAAGATACATAGATAAAAATTTGGACACAAAATGTTTTTATGTAACTTAAAATTCAGAATAGTTCAAAAATTTTCAGTCATCTTAAAAACATTCCAAACATTGTTGGAATCGTTCGAAAGTATTTTTTAAATAAAAATTCTTAATGGTTGAAAATAATTTTCAGGGAATCACAAATTTATCTATTACTCGGCGTGAGTCAATATTTCTTAAAATATATATTTTAAAAAAAAAAAAATTGATTTACACAATAAAACGTCGTAACAAATTTTTCAAAAACTCGTAAAACATCTCACAACCCTCGGGTACATCTCAAAGTAGGAAAAGCTGAAGAAATAAAATCTACAAAAATGTGTGAATTGAGCATTTTTTGATAATTTCAAGTGCAGAATAGTTCAAAAAGTTTTTAGTAACCTCAAAAAAATTCAGCACTGTTATATTTCTTATGAAAATCTGGGTTTCTTACAACGTATTAAGTAAACAAAATGTTAATAACAAGACGGATAAAAAATGATTGAAAAAATAAAAAACTATCAAGAAAATGACAAATTAAATGAAATCCAAAATAGATTTCCCCTATAACATATTGGGAACAAAATTTTTTCTGATTATTTCAAGCTCAGAAAAATTTAAAACATATATGATAATTGTTCAACACTTGTTTCAATTTTTTTATTTGTCCTTGTTCTACATATTGGAAAATTATGAAAAAGACGTCAGTTTGCAAGTGAAATTCTCAAGAAAATCAGAAAATGGCAAGATACAAATAGATTTAACCTATACAACTTTTGAAACAGCGTTTTTTGATGATTTCTAGTTGAGAATAGTTTGAAAAATCCATAATTCTTCGACACTCGTTTGAATTATTTAATTTGCCTTTGTTTTAGGTATTGAAAAAGTATGGAAGAAATGTTGGTTTGCACGTAAAAGCGGTGTGCTCGTATTCGCAGCAACTGTTTTTGGCCTTGAATTTTCTGAAGCGCGTCAAAATCCTACACGCGGACATCAAACCTGATAACATCTTAGTTAACGAGAGTAAACTCGTCCTGAAGTTGTGTGACTTTAACTCGGCCATGTATGTACAGGAAAACAGCATCACGAAGTACCTGGTGTCGCTTTTCTACCGCGCGCCGGAAATCATGCTTGGGATGAAGTACGATTATGCCATAGACGTGTGGTCTGTAGGCTGCACAATTTACGAATTGTACACTGATAAAACTATGTACCCAGGTACCAGCAACAATCACATGCTCAAGTACATGATGGAGCTCAAGGGAAAAATTCCAAACAAGATGATCAAGAAGGCGTTCTATAAGGACGAGCATTTCGATTCCAACTGCAATTTCCTTTATCGCGAAATCGACAAAGTCACCAATAAGGTGAGATTTTTTATTTCTGTTTCTGGGGTATCCTCGAGTATAGTGAATTGCGAGAAACTTGCACTTTTTTCAAAATTTTACGATTTATAAATGTTCGAGTAATGAAATCGTGACCTAGACTCTTAATTTAAAAAAAAATACACCTCACTGATATCACTGTGCAACAATTTTTGGGTCATCTCTTCCAAATTAGGGGGTAATTGAGGTGTGTTATGGAATTTATAATAATGATGTCTCTTATCTTGAAAGGCAATGCTGAGACAAAAAATCCTATGAATCAAAGTTTTCGTCGACTCGCCTTCATTCTAGTTAATGTTTTATCCAATCGTCACCTTTACAATGCAGTATCTTCTAATTTTTTCAAAAGAGAGATAAGAAAAGCGATTAAGCTACATTTCATTATACACACCTCAGCGATCCCACTGATCCTCATAAGAGTGAGCTAATAAAGAGAAGAAGTCTCTTTCATGAAAAGCGCCACCTCTCCAAAAATTAGTAGACGAAATTGAATTATTAATATCTGTTCAAATGTTGAAAATTTTCAAAAATGCAAAAGATAAATTGTTTCAGATTTTTATGAGGAATTGATGATTTTCGGATGATCTGCTGACTTTAGGACACCCTGTTTTTCATGGTTTCGTAAATTTTTATGAGTTTTTGTGATTTATACCCTTTTGTAATTTTGTGACTTTTCGTGATATTTTGCATAATTTTATGTTTTAGTGATTATAGTTTTTGTAACTGTTTGCGACTTTCACAAAATGTTATAATTTATTATAATTTACTGTGTGTGTCTGTGCGTGTGTGTGTGCGCGTAGGTGCGTGCGTGTGCGTGTGCGTGTGTGTGTGTGTGTGTGTGTGTGTGTGTGTGTGTGTGTGTGTGTGTGTGTGTGTGTGTGTGTGCAGCGTGGGTGTAGGTGGGGGTGTAGGCCATATCAGTTCGTTAATAAAAATATGCCTATAACCTTCAGACGAACATGGTTAATAACTGTGCAAAGTTTCAGGACGTTCCGTTCAGTAGTTTGGACGTGATGAGCGGACAACATACAGACACTTTTCTTTATAGATAAGATAATGTAACATATAAGAAAAGGAAATTCGTATGAAATCATATTTTTTTCAATGTAACAAAACACTCTATAAATCATAAAAATATCATCTACCTCGTTCGAATTTTTTTTCATACTGGTAGGAATATAAAATGGCCATTCATGTTTTTTTCATCGTCAAAATCTTATAGTAGTATATTTTAGTTAAAACAAGGATGAAACCCAAAATAAAACTGAAAATTTGTTGAACATAACCTTAAAAAGGCATTTTCGTTAGTAAAAGCAAATTACTTCATTCTTTCACTTTTTGCAATTATGAAAAACAAAATCCTACTTGTTTGAATTATTTGTCTGTTCACAATTTTGATTTACATGTAAAAACTTATTAAGAAATTGACTTTGAAGAATGAGAACTTCAAGTGACCATAAAAAAGAAATGTGAGCTAATATCACCAAAACCTTTGAAGGTTTCCTTAGTTTGTTGGTCTACTTTAATTTAACGTTGGACTTATTTGGGCTGGAATATCTTGTTGCACTGTGTATCAGATACTTCAAGATAAATCGTTTCGATTTTAAAAATGTAGGGTAATTTTGTGTAGTCTATTCAGTAGACATCCTGAATTTAAAGCACAGATTAAAAAAAATGTACAATATCTTGACAGCTGAAGGTGGTAGTAATGCCGACGCTGCCAGTGACCCGAGATTTAGCTGCAGATCTCGGCGGCGGCAACCTGCCTCCGGAGCAAAGCCGGAAGGTTGGTCAGCTGAAGGACCTCCTGGAACGCATTTTCACGCTCGAAGCCGGAAAACGAATCACCGCGAAAGACGCCCTTGCGCACGCTTTTATACAAGAAAAAATATAGGTAACCCTCGCAAGAAGGGTTGTTGCCTGTTGTATGCTTCCACGGATTCTCAGTGATCGTAGCCTTATTTATTGAACATTTCTTTCTTCTTCTTTTTATCTTTATCTTTCTATACTAATCTTCGTGACATATTATTTCAATCACTTTTTTTCGTACTTTCCATTTCCACCAAGAATCAATGTATGTAGTCATTAAGCACTTGAGACTTTATTAGTTTGAGTAGTTGTATGATTATTTATGCTTAATGTTCGATCAATGATTGTATAAACAAAGAGAAAAAAAAAAGAAAAGAAACGTACGTAATAAAAGAAGATTATTATTTGAAATATGGCACTCGGTTATTTTTCTTTTTTCTAGTTTTAGTATGTTTGGCAAGGGGAGGGGGGTCATTGTTTTCCCCTTTTTTGCGTCATTGAAGGTTTTGCGGATTTTATGAAGTTGCTTGTGTTTCAGATAAGTTGCTGTTCGAGGGCGCTTTTGTGTGGCCATTTTTGCGCTGTTCCCATTGCAAGGTATTTCTTGAGAACCTTACGTTAACGAGTTGGAAAATGCATGAGCGACTTACGTTAACGAGTTGTGTGGGTAAACCCTGACGTATATGAATTTTCTCTCAAAATTATTTTTTGATTTATTGATTTTGATTATACGATAATTATTAAGTAATGGCCATGTAGTATCCCAGTAAACATTCGTGATCTTTCGTGATATGTGATATCAGTACGCAGACAGATGCTTTAACATATGCATGTCATATGATGTCATGTCATTCCATGACATCATGTGACGTAATTATGACATGACATCATGATGACATACATATGCTAAAGCATCTATCTGCGTAATGATATCACAATCACGAAAGATCACGAATGTTTACTGGGATATTAATCAATTAATATTACGTTAATAAAAATCTTAAGTTTTTAAATTATTTTTATACTCTAAAGAATTGAAGTTTCTCGAAACTCGCAATGAGAAATATTCTCAATCTCAATATTTATTGTTCAAGCAGTTTTCTGAGATCATCTTAATATTTTTATTTCGGAATCATTCCTAATATGACCTCAAAACTCCAAAATAATAATTCTTAATAATTATTAAACGCAAAATTATCATTAATTACACTCGATCGCTTAATCATTTATAAATTAATAATAATCATTACATCAGTCTGTTTCTGAAGTTATGTTCAGTGATTTATTAATTAACGTCATTCATTATTATTCCGACATCCAAACAAATTTCACCGTCATCAACTTTTCTTGCTAGAGTGAATTTCCACGTTAAACATGTTGAACAAGTTTTTGACTCTAATCTGAAATACTATTTATAAACTCTAAATCACAATTTATTGAGTGCTGAAAATTAAATTATGATTTATACTTATAAATTATAATTATTTACTATCATATAAATTATTTTATATGGGGGTAAAAGTTACTGTTTTGGATGAAATATCTAATTTTTGTTTGTTTGGTGGTGTTTCACTTGTAGTTTTCCATGTGAGGAAGGGAGGGGAGAAAAATTCGAGGCTAGGAAGGAGGATTCCGAAGGACTCTAACGCTCGTGAAAACTCGAACGCTGCGATTTGGGATGAGTTTTTTTCCGTTTGGAACAGGTAACGTTTGCACCAGTTGCTTATGTATCTGTGCCTGCATTTTTCACTTCATCATGATTTCTGGTGATTTTTATCATTTTACTCCAACATGAATTTGTATAATTTGACAGTATTTGGGTATTTCACAAACTTTTAAAGTATTTAAAATCGAGAAAATTTGGTAAAGTCAAGGAATTCTCGTAAAAATGTGAAATTTTTGGATTTTGTAGTTTTGATTTTGAAATCTTAAGGTCATTATCGGAATTTTTTTAAAAAGAAGGAAATTGAGATGAGATCGAAAAAGTCTTTAAAGTTGAAAAGTGTTGAGATTAAAAAGAATTTTGAATATCAATTCCAAGGATTGAAAATTTTTCTAGAATATCGAGGGCTCCAATAATTATTACGAAGAATTAAATTTTGAAGAATTTAAGGAATTTTCGTAAAAATGCAGAATTTTTTAATTTTGTAGTTTTGATTTCAAAATGCCAAGGTTATTATCGAATTGATTTAAAAATGAAAAAAATTAGGATGAGACCAAGAAAGACTTTTAACCTAAAAAGTGTTGAGATTGAAAAGAATTTTGAATTTCAAAAATTACACATTTTTCTAGAATTTCAAAGAATTTAATAACTTTTTCGAACGGGATTTGACGAATTTCTGTAGTTTTCTTAATAATGTAGAATTTTTAAACTTTTTCGTTTTTGAGTTTGTAGTTTCAGTCATAAAATCATTCCAGAACAAAGAAATTTAAAATGAGTTCAAGTAACTCGCTGAACACAAAAAATGTCGAGATTATATTGAAAATTATTTCGATAAGAATTTTCAATTTACTCAGAATTCACTAGAATTTTTGAAGTATTATTAATTGCGAAAATTAGGCGAATCCTAGGGATTCTTGCGAAAATGTAAAATTACAAGTTGAGAATTTTTAAGTCATAATCAAAATGATTCCAGAATAAAGAAATTAGAGGTGAGCTCAAAAGACTTTTTAAGCAAAAAAATGATGAGATTAGAAAGAATTAAAAAAAAAATTCAAAAATTTTTCAACTTTTCTAGAAGTTTCAAGAATTTTTCATGTATTTCGAATTTGAGAAATTTGGTGAAGTCAAGGAATTTTTTAATAATGTAGAATTTTTGGATTTCGTGGTGTGAGAGTTTCAAAGTCATGATCAAAATGATTTCAAACGAAAGAAAGTTAATATGAAATCGAGAAACTCTTTGAACACAAAAGATGTTAACATTGAAAATAACTTTTAATAGAAAGTGCAAGAGTTTTGATTTTGATTTTTTCTTCAGAAGTTTCAGGGATTTGTTATGTATTCAGAATCGTGTGAAATTTTAGTGAAGTTCAAGAAATTCGATGAAAATGTGGAATTTTGTTGAGCAAGGAAAATTCATGAACCAATAAGTCATTCAATGATTCTTTTTGTTCTGGAAATTTTTCTTTTAATCTTTAGCATTATTGGTTTTTTGTCGAGGAATCGTGGATTAGTGAAATTTAAAACTTTCCATGTGCCTGTATGTTAATATCTAGTTTTTGAGAAAATCTGATTATATCATTATTTTTCATTGCACGTCTACATTTAGTTATCCTCATTTCATAATCTTATTTTTAACCGTTTTATTTATAAAATTTTTTTCGATCATCTTTCAAATATGAAACTTGTGTTGATTTAAAAAAAATTAACATACTAAATAATTTTTATTTTAAAAAATACAGAACGTACAGGAAAAAACTACAGGACATAGAAATTCCTAATAATGATGAAAAAAATTCGTAAAATCCTAGAAAAAAATCATTGCAGAAAAAATTCGCTGGTTCTCAGATCCAACATTTATTGCGTTTCACTTGCAGGTACTTTTTAGCATTAGTGATATAAGTTACAAATTGACACAGCCGAAACTCTGGCTCAGTGCAGTGACAATTTTGTTACGCAAATAAATATTTTTTACAAGAAAATGATCTTGTTTATTTCCTACTTGGAAAATGGAACTTGTTTTCTCAAGGTATCCACATTTTTCATGGTTTCATGAAATGTAAATGAGCATGATTTGGAATTTTTGGCTCGGTGAGAACTGGTGAGAAAGAGAGTGATCAGTTTCGTTTTGGATAAAACTGAACAGCAATTATGCAGCTTATTGTGCAAGCTCCATCGAAGAAGCACGAAAAACTCGTCTGCTCAACATTTCAAATTTTCCGCCTGAAATCCTCAGAACGTTCGTACAAAAAGATTTTTTTGTATTGCTAGTTTATGTAGTCACCACATAAAAAAATTGGACCATTGAATTTCTAAAAATTGGAAATATGAATATGAAAACTTTCCCTTTATCGTTGATTTTCAGTCAATTTCCCTCAATTTATTTCACATAATTCAATTTAAATTCATTTGTTAATCAACAATTTTTACGTTAAATATTCACACAGTTTTCCAAAAATTAAAGTTTTTGAATTTTTGAATCTAGAAAACTTTTTCGAAGTTTCCATTTCTGAAAATTTGTGAATTGAAGAACGACTATCTGTTCGTGAAAGTGAATTTTTTTTAAATTATTATTGTTTAGAATTAAAAGAAAAAAAGTTGGTTAATTTTCCATTAAAGAATAGGAACTTTTTATGTTTGGGATTTTTCTCTTTTCTGTATGGGATTTTTCTCATAAATGAATCTGGGAAATTTTCCATATGCTATGGGAATTCTTCCATGAATTATGGGAAAATTTCCTTATTTATGGAAAAACTGTCATACCATATAGAAAAATTTCCAGATCTATTTATGGGAAAAATCACATACAGAGTATGGCTTAAAAACTTCCAATACTTTTATGGAAATTTTACTAAATTTTTTTTAACAGTGCTATAAATCGCTGTGAACGCTTTTTGGGATTTTACATTCTACAATTTGAAGTTGGATATTAAGTTAAAGATCTAGATGTGTGTTCAGATTTTTTAAGAAACAGTTTTTTCATAGAATTCTATTACTTCCACTCACTTCATTCCTTCGAGTGAACTTTCACTCTACATAAAGTCAAAATATTGCCACTTTAAACAAGGAGTGAAAGTTTATTACTACACAGTGAAAATTTAACTAAAAGAGTGAATTCATACTCTAAAAGAAGTTGAATTTCACTCCAACATTCTAGTCAAATTTCACTTCAAGAGAAGTGAAATTTCACTATTTTCAAGTGACTTTTCACTCTAAAAAAGTTAGAAATCACTTCAGGTTTGAGTGGAGTATTTTGACTCGACGTAAAGTGAAAATTTACTCTAAAGAATTAAGAGATTATTTTTTCAGAGTTTGTATGATTCGGTAGAAATTCTAGTGTTTTCAAGGATTTCTTAGATACCCCGAATTCGATACTCAAGGTTTGAAGTTATTTAGTTTTGTAGCATTTTCGTGGGTTCTAATTTTTTAAAAATAATTTTCCGTGCGGAAACAATACAAAAATAGTATATTATCAACAGTTTTTGAGAATGCCTGGTTTGACGAAACTATCAATACGATATTTTATCTGTAAATGACGAGTAAAACGTGAATTTGTAATTCCAGACTACCGGAAATTCATCGTTTTCTCGTAGTTAATAGATAAAATTTATTTTCCAACGTGATATCCAAGCGAAACATTTAAACTATGATTAGAATTTTGTTTATCAAACAATTTTTCTGAAGCATGATTATTGTTATCTTTGAGTAAGTAAAATCCTAGCAGAATAAATGAGGTCTTGGAATGGTCTCATTTCATGTACAATAATTATTATTGTACATGAAAGAACGATTAGGAAAGTAAAGGCTCCATTTGTATACGTTGTGCTACATATACAGATTTTTATAAAACCTTGAACAAGCTCCTAATGAAAAAAATGATCTATGATCTTGAGTTATAATTGGTAAAATCCTGTTCACGAGTCTTGATCAAGATTCAAACTAGATATTGATCCAGAATTGATACTGAAAACGGTCACAGATCTGAACAAACTTTGACTCAAGTTTCTTCGAAAAACTTGATCAAATTTAAATTTGCCATAATTTTTATACCAGCCGGTTACTGGGAAGGGGGTTTGATAAAAAAGAATTGCAATAAATAAATTTGCAAAGAGCTTTTTTTGAGAGTGATTATCTACAATAAGTTCTGGTACATTTGTTTGGATATTCTATTTAGGTTGAAAGTGCTGCTAATCCACATTAATAGCAATATATAAACACCATCTCTACACGTATCTTGACATAGTCTCGACACCAGCATCTCGACATTTCCGCTAGGGAATTGATATCAGTTAATACATTTTCGATAATTTTTTTTACTACTTAATATTCCCAGGTGGCAAAGTAAGCTTCAGAAAGCTATCATGTGAAACGTTTCATTCTTTCAGAAAGCTTTCCGAGAGCTCGAAATGTCCGACCGTTAGGTTTCAGAAAGATTGCTGAAGGTTTCTGAAACCTTTCCACAGAAGGGTTTATAGTGACACCTATCCGAATCTTTCACTGTAAATCTCTCTGCTGAAAGGTTTTAGAAACCTTCAGCAATCTTTCTGAAGCTTACGGGCGGACATTTCGAGCTACTGGAAAGCTTTCTGAAAGATTGTAAGGTTTCACTCGAAACCTGGCAAGCTCTCTCTGAAGCTGTATGAAGCTTACTTTGCCGTCTGGGTTTATATGCTATATTTTCGAAATTTGTATATTATCAATAATTTTTAGAACTTTTTTTATTTTTAATATGAAATGATAAATTATTTAATCAGAATTATGGGAGGAGTTTAACCTCCTACGCTCCTGATATGAATAGTATTTGTAAACATTCGTATATTTTCTAATATGTATCAATAAAATGTAGGATTGGCTTGTACCATTTCTATAGCATTTTAGTATTTTTGAATATATCCATTACTAGAATTGGATCGTTTGAAATTCAAAGCTAAAGAGGATGAGAAGGTTTCAAAATTCAAATTTAAATATGTATTGGCCGCGCCCATTGTATGTACAAAGAAATGCATTGTATGTGCAATTGTACATACAAAGTAACTGTATTGTACTGTATGTATACAAAAAAACGTATTTTATATTCAAAAATATCAACAAAGACAACTTACATTATAGTAAGTAATTTATAATGAAAATAGAAACGTTACCAACGCTAAAGTGCATTTTATTACATGCCATGGGAAATCTTCAGATGTCGCTACCTTCTACAAAAACCATGGTAATCATATATATATATATGTATAGTCTATATTTTTTGCATCAAAATTTGCCAGGATTAATCGCGATCGTAGCGCCCCCTGTTCAGTGTTTCGCGATTCATCGATCAGTGTGGTGTGTTCGCGGTGTCCGCCGTGGAGAAAAATATACGTTTTTTTGAGTGTTGGGTTTTTCGCGAAACGAAAAACGGGGAAATCGTCGGTCGTCAGATCGACGCATTACGAAGCGCGGGAGCAAGGCGCTTCGCCCCGAGCGCCTTCGTAAAATGCAGCCACGGATATATTGGATTTTGGCGTCCGCGGCCCTCTTTCTCGCCACGGGATGCAACGCCGCGACCGAGGTGAATTTCCTTCTCTCTCTCCCCCTTCACCACCCTTCCGATCCTTGATCACTCTCTGCCTTCCTTTTTTCCTTTTTTCCCCTTCGCTGTCGCGATTTTATTTCTCAGCCCTTGCCTTCGACGACATCGGGTGAACCCTTCAACGACATTCGCGAACCTCGGGATAATACAGGGAATGGCGAGGTTTTTTCGGGCACAACGGGTAAAAAACGGAGGCTTATTTTTGTCCGGCTTTCTCTTTCTCTGTCTTTTTTCGTTGGGCGCGTTCGCACTGGAGGGCATTTAAATGGATATGACAGTTCGCAAATTTTGGAAAACTTGGAAAATTTAAATTATTGCTGGGAATCGATGTGTTTGGAGGTTTTTCCAAGTTGGATGATTGCTTGGAATTTAGAAAGATATTTTTATGGGCGTGTTTACACTTATGTGATTTTTTTTGGAAAGGGTTGAATTTGTTTTGAATTTTTTATTGAGATCGAAAATAACGATAAAAAATTGTATTGCTTTGTCAGGATTATTCTAAGGTATTTAAAAAACATTTTTTAAACGTGATTTTACTGGATTTTGATTAATGATAGAGTTTTGTATTTATTTTTATGATAAAAGTAATAATAATTATTATAACTGTTTTGTTTACCATCTTTATTATTTATTATTGCATTTTGGTCCTTGGAAAAAAATTAGATGATGTGTTTAAATTAGAGGTAGAAGTGCAAATTGAAAATTAATCACTCAAATTGAATAATATGCGTGAAATTTCTATAGTTATTCATTATTCTAACTAAGAAGGATAAGAATTACAATTTTTATTATTTTCTTAATTTTTAACATTTTGCACTTTAGGAGTGTCATATTTTCATTCAATGGTTTTTGATAGATGACTAAATTTGCGTATTTATTATGCTATTATAATGATTGTTATTTTTTTTTATTTAAAATGACCAGTTAATTGAAAAAACTATTTATAGCCTAAAACAATCCTTACAATGAAAAATGACTATAAGGAAAAAACAACAGTTAATTCTTTCTGAAATTATTTATTTATTAAATTGATTATTTATTATTGTATTTCAGTCTTTGGAGGAAAACGAGGTGTTGAAATTTTACAAAAAAGTCCTAGAAATTAAAAAATCAAATTAGTTTATTAAATTTACAAAACTAAATATAGTACACAATTTATCAATTTTTTTTTCATTCATTCTTCTTTTATAGCACATTAGACATGGCACATTATTTTACTAACAATTCATTGAATCTAATATTGTAACGATGAAAAAATGATAAAGCAGATAAATTTGTATTACCAATTCAAAAAACTTCCACTCTTTAATAACAATCAATTATTTTCAATTTTTTTCATCAATTTTTATCATCAATTTTTTATTGTATTTTACTATGAAATAAGAATTGAAAGAAAGACCACTGATAAAAGATTGAAGAAATAATATAGGTATATTTACAGATTTAATCAACAAAAAATAGAAATGTTGAAATAAAAAATTTGTGATCTTGATATTTTTTGCTAACTCCATTAAAATCAACATGATGACAGTCAATGATTAATAAAAAATTTTAATATTTCAACAATAATTCACCTTCTTCATTGGTCATTTTCATGAATAATATACATGGAATGATTTTTTTGGACCAATTATCTATATCACACATCGATAAAAAATTGTTTAAATTTGTTCAGATAATTAGATTTTTATGGATGTCTAGGTTGATTTTTGTTTTCATTATTATTCTCAAAGTAATTATTATAATTATTACTGTTATATGTATTTATGATTTATTACTGTATATTGGTCTTTAGAAGAAAATTAGGTAGTCTGATAAAATTAGAGGCAGAAGTTGTACAAATTGAAAATCAAATAAGTTTATTTAACTTAAAAAATTATATGTAGTACGAGAGTAATATATTATTTTTGCATCCCAAAAGTTCCAAACATTTAAGGAATAAAAATGATCAAAAATTAGTTATTCAACTGCACCTAAGATTAAATTGAAAAATAATTACTAAAACTAAATAATATGTAATTATAAATAATATGTGTAAGATTCAATAATTATTTATTACTCTGATTATGAAAACTCAGGAAAATAAATTTTTTCAATTTGTTTATTTTTAAATGTTCAGTATTGCAGAAACATAATATTTTTGTTTCATGGTTTTTGATAGATGACTAGATTTTCATATTTATACTGTTATTATTATTGAATGTATCATATTTCGAATTAGTATTGTATTTTGGTCTTCAGAGGAAAATAGGGTATTGCTACAATTTGAAACAAAAGTCCTAAAAATTAAAAAATATAACCATTTAGTGCAAAATACATACATTTTTTCCATGTATTATTTTTTTAAGGTACATCAGAGATGTCTCATTACTTTTTTAACAATTTTTTGAATCCAATATCCTAATGTCCAAAAATTTATAAAGCAGGTAAATTTGTATAAACGAATCAAAAATTTCCACTATATAATTGAAAATCAATTATTTCGTATATAAATTCATAATTTTTATTAACGATTTTTAATCGTAACAAATACGAAATAAGAATTGAAAAGAAAGGGCATAAAAAAAATTACAGTTATGGATTTAATTGAAGAAAAATAGACTTTTTGAAATCAAAAATTAATTGCAACATTTTAAATTCTCCTTATTGCAATTATAGTTTTTCCAAAATGTACATAATTGCAGTCAATGCAGTGAATAATAAAAAATCAATAGATATTGAATCAAAATTTTGAATTGTTTTTCGTTTTTTCATCTTTTTTTTTTTTTTTAATATGGGTAACATTTCTTTAAATCAACATTTTCTATATGCATTTATGTACTCTCAATATTTCAAATATTGTGAGTTTTCTAAAATGTATTGTTACACTGCTTATTAAGTAGGTATATATCTTGTGTTTTGAATATTACCATTTTTATCTAGCTTCGATCATATATTTATCACGTCTTATCTCAAAATATACATATTTATTATCTTATACAATACATGAAGATTCAACTGACTCAGATAAAATTTTTCGTGAGAAAAAAGGTTTTTTAAAATTATCATTTCGTTGTATTTTTTTTAACACTTATCTCAAGAATTTAGAAACTGAGGCAAAATTTTTTTTCCACAACAAATCTACTTTTATTTCATTTCCCATAACAATCTTGGAAACGTATATTCAATACATACTTCGATTTTAGAGAAAGGTAACAATTTATATTAATTTTCTACAAGTTCCTGAAAATAAAAATCAGTATAGATTTATTTTAGATGTAGTTTAAGATTTTTAATATGTGATTTACAAACATTAAAATGGATTATTCAGTTTAGGATTAGGATTTTGAAAGTTTTTAGAATTTTTTTTTTCAGAAATAATCGATTTGAAGCATTCTTCTTAATCAATTTTTGGATGCAGGAGAATCTTTTGAATATATTTTTACAATATTTAATCTTGCATTTTGAAATTTGCGAAATGTTAAATTTGTACATTAAAAATTTATTCATCTATAATTTATCCAATTTTATAAGGTACTAACATTTTAATTTTTTTACATCATCAATACTATAACGAATTTGACATTATTTATGATGTAGAAATTTAATTTTTTGAATTTAGTTTCTATTTCTATTTATTTCTAATTTTTTGTTTATAATTCGTAAGGAAGACGGGGGGATAACAGTGACTATTTTGTTTTTCTCTATTGTCTATGCTTATGACACATTTTTTTATTAACAATATCACTTTAATTAAAAGTCAAAACTCTTGGTTACAAAGTGCACTGCATCTATTTATATTTAATAATTGATCGTTTTTTAAAATGTAATCAAATTCATCATATTATTGTTATCCTACTTAATTATACTTGTACTAACATATTAGTAATATAATATTTAAAAAATAAATCATATATTCATATTATATTTATTATTGTAAAATATTATACGTATATTCTATGGTACTATATTATTATACATATAGTATTACAATAATGTTCATTTCGCTATTGCATTTTATTCATTTTAATTAAAAAAGTATTTGAATTATCGTGAAGTACATAACGAAGTGGTTGTTTTGAAAGAGCGTAAAGGGATTGTGGGCTTTGATATGCATCACTGCAGGAAATAAATCTGGGCAGCTACAATAAATGGGCTTGAAGTAATGGGTGCCCATGACCCAGAGTAACCTCTTTCGCGCAAGTACATGTTTGTGAATATACTCCCTTACACAATTTTAAAAATCTTTGTAATAAATATTCGACAGATTTTTAATTTAAATGTGATATTTACTCTTTAAAATTTTGATAATAAATGCCTTAATATTCAAAGCAGAATAATTAAAAGTTTTTACAGGGTATTTCTTGAAGAGGGCCGAAAGCTATAAAAAAAAGATGAGAAAAGGAATGCAAAAAAATATGAAAGATTTGGAGAGAAGAATTTGTTGTTATTTTTGCTCCGAGGGATCAATGTTGAAGATTTAAGTTTTTATATGTATAAGAAATTGATAGTTTTTACTTGAAAACTTTTAACAAATGAAAATATTACAAAGTTTTTTACGGTGCCTTATAAGTCTATTAATATTTTTATAGTTTCGTATAAAAACTTGTGAGAAATTCCATAAACTGACACGTTTTCATTTCACTAGGAATAAATTATAAAATCTATGAAATTTATATTATGCAAATTGCTAAAAAAGTAGAATGGCTTATAGAAATTTTGTAATCAATGAAAATTCCACGAAATTTTGATACATCTCGTACGTGAAATTCGGAAACTTTTGAGAAAATATTGCGAAATAAACAAAACGCAATGGCTTGTGTTACGATCGAAAGTTTTTTAAAAATTTGTTGTACATCAAGCTTTTTACACTATCCGGAAAAATCCTGTAACTTGAACAATGTGACGCCAGTAATTTAATTTCAAAATCGCCAGCAATCTTATGAATCAATGTACTCTAGGAAATAGATTCAATTAAAGGTATTAAATATACATCAATTTCGTCTCCAACTTTTTTTTTCTTAATCTGTTAATTTCCTTAAAAAAAAATGTTCATACACAGAGGAAATACTGCAATCTTGAGTAAAAACATCATTAAAAAAGCGATAAAAAAATAACGACATAAACATTCAAAAATAATGGGCAATCATCGAAGCTTTGATAAATCCGGTAATTAATGAACAATTTGGATACATAATTTTTTTACGATTTCAGACTGTGAACAAATTGATTCAATTGAAGTTGTTAAACAACGGTATCCTCTCCAATTTTTTTCCTGAATCCATTAATTTGACTTTAAAAAAAAATTATTTGTACACAGAGAAATTGGTGTACTCTTCAATGAAAAGATCATGAAAAAAGCAATAAAAAAATAATGACATGATAAACATTAAAAAATGATGAGCATTTTAATGACTTATAATCAAAATTCCAATACAGCTGATAATTCGAGAACAATTATAAGAAATAACTTGAATTTTTACAATTTTATTCTCTTAACAAATTGACTTAATCAAAGGTGGTGAATTAAACATCGATTTATTTTTCAATTGTTTTTCCTAATTCTGATTCTTAAAAAAAAAAACAGTTATTATTTATTCACAGAAAAATTATTGTACTCTTAAATAAAAAGATCATCATAAGGGGCAATACAAAAATAACGACATAAACATTCGAAAATAGTTAAAATTTAATGGCCAAAAATCGAAGCTTCAATAGAGCTGATAATTTATGAAAAATTAGGACAAATGACTTTTTACAATGCTAGACAGTAGTGAACTGCAGTGAACAAATTGATGCAATTGAGGATGTTAAATCAAACATCGATTTTATAAACAAAAACATGAAAAAGAAGATTAAAAAAAATAACGACATAATCATTTAAAAAATACTAACATTGAATAGCCAATAATCGTAGTTTCAATATCGCTGATAATTCATGAACAATTAAGACAAACAACTTTATACGATTTTATACTGAGAACAAATTGGTTAAATTAGAGGCGTGAAATTAAACATTCATATTGTTTTTTTTTGTCTTTCTTTTTTTTATGGTTTTTATCCACTAAAACCTAGACCCAAAAAATTTGTTAAGCCTAGGATATTTTATATAACAAATATGTTTTGTATATCACTCATATTCAGAATTTGTTTGTTTTTATTTTTTTATTTTTGTTAGATTTTTGATTTCTTGGAGCAAAAGAATAATAACTTTATACTTGGATTATACTATGGAGTGATAAGAATTTGTATTTCAGGAATGTTACTATTTCCTAGGTCAAATCTCAATTTTTAAAGATTTCATTTTTTTACAATTTGTCGTGAAATGTTAATCATTTAAAATCATTTAGTAGTAGTAGGATTTAATACTTTTAGATTGTTCAAAATATTTAACGATTTCTATAAAATTTTACGAGTTTATGAAAATTTTCTACAATATGGAAAATTTTTAAACATTTCAAGAAATTGGAAAAACTTGGCAAATAACTCAGACGTATTTTCCATTCTTGAAATTTTAAATATTTTTTTTTTACATTTTCCACATTTTTATAATTTCCGAATTGATTATAAAAATTATTCTTACTATCGGTTATCTTCGTACGATGTAAAATATTTCTTTTTCCTAAAATTTTACGGACTTTTACTAAGCGTCTGTACTTTTTAACGGAATTTAAAAAATTCCCCAACATTTATCATGATCTTCCAAAATCATATACATTTCTTGAGTTTAAACAATTATTTATAATCTTTGAAATATATTTTGTTTCTAACTATTCATGATATCCATTAATTTCTAGATTCTCATTGACGTTTTCAAAATTTTTTTTGATATGATGGAATTTCAGTAATTTTTTGCAATCTTTAAATTTTATTAACGTTCTATGAATGATACAAATACATACTTTGAATTGTATAGAGTAATGACCAATTTTTGAATTTTCCATTTGTTTTGAACCTTAATTGTTGAAGTTTTCACAATTTTTCAAATTTTTTGATTTTTGGTGAAATATCGGAAATCATCGACTATCTCTGTACGATAAATATGTTATTATTCTTACAATTTTCATTAATATTACAATTTACGTAATTTAGCAGAATTTTCTTTTATCTCGTTTATTGTCATTTTCTGAAATCTCACTAATTTTTTGAGTTTTATTTGATAATCGACATCGCGACAGTGAAAATCTCATAAATGCCATTGCAGTACCTGTAATCTATCGTTAGTATACAGTGAAAATTCATAATCTTATTTTCCTAAATGACTGTAAGCATGTGCATTGTCCCTATGAAAATTCATATTACTTTCATGTTAGATGCGCAAATCTTTGACAAAACCTTTTGATTTTTCCCCGATACCGATACATTTCCCTTTAATAGGCACATGTATGCTTACAAAAGTTATCACGTAGAAAGTTGAAACGTATTGTCATCGTAACAATAACCACTTCACAATATTGAGGAAACATTTTACTCTCCCTCATTCTTCCCCAGTGGACATTATTTTATCGAATTTCTCGCGCAGAGCTCTTTTGACAATCAGTCAGTTTCATTGATTACTTGAATCGCAATTTCGAAGTATCTTGTTTATTATAAAATGAACAATGACGACTTAAATTAACGATTTTTCATCCTTGGGCCGTTCGAAATTCTTTGAAAAGGAGCAGGATGTTGGAAACCTTAATTGTTGAATTTGTAGAAATTGAAATCAGTCATTTTATATATGAAGCAAAAATATTTTCTGGGAATATTCTTTTTTTTTTCTTTGCCAGACAATTTTTAAAATCCGAAGATTTCATTACGATTTTTGAGAATATGGTACAGAGTGTTTCTGGAAATTTTTCGTGTGATTGAGTTATTATTTTGTGATGAAATTTTACGTTATTTTTCAGAATATTAATAAAAATGAATAAATATAAATTATAAATATTTTGAAAAAATGTATGTACGCCGTGGAGTTAGTTTCTTTGAATTATTTGGTGATTAAAAAGACTCGACGACAATTATATGGACGAATCAGAAAATGAATCTGACTCTTGGAAATTAATACTGTTTAATGAGGAAATATTATCTTCTGAGGAGGGCTCAGTAAAAAACCGAAAGCTTGAGAAACATGGGATTTTAAGTCCTTTATTCCCCATTATTAATGATCGTTATATGGATGGGTGTTAAATAAACAAGGGATTGCTGTAAATTTATTATCAAAATATTCAAATTTTCAATTTCATACCAGAAAATTATTTGAATACAGTGATTACTTTTTCTTTCATTTAAAAAAAAAATTTCGTGATTGTTCTGAATTTCATTAAATTATCAAGTATCCCATTAATTTATTAATGCATATTAAACAATTGCAGAATTATAGTGTGTATTTTGAATTATTTAAGGCTTTTTCTAATAGTATTTAATACACTGCAAACGTTGTGAATTGAATATCATGATATTAATATTTTCAATTACATACCAGAAAATTAATTTGAATTAATTTGAAAATCAAAAACAAATTCTTTAGCTGATAGTGATTGCTTTTTCTCTTATTAAACAAAAATTCGTAAATGATCTGAATTTCATTAAATTACCAAGTATCCCAATAATTTATTATTGCATATTAAAAAATTGTAGACTTAAATTGTGTATTTCGAAATCTGTAATGGATTTTTTTAATACTATTTAATACAGTGGAAACGTCCTGATTTCGCAATTTCACGTATTTTTGGATTTGGTATCGCAATATTTCTCTTTCTCGTAACGCAGTCATCATAACGTTCATCACAAAGCAAACAATATCAAAGACAAATGCATGGGTATCGTCGGGAAACGCGGCTATACATTCCCGGTGAATGGCTTTGCAGCGTCGTAAAAGAAGCTGGGCAGGATGTTTAATAAGATTTAGTATGAGCGAGGGCACAATCGTTCCCTTCTCATTCTTTGCTGAGAGTGCACAGCAAGTTTTCGCCAACTTTTACGTTCGATGTATGAAAGTATAACGGAAAACAAGGAATAAATTTTCAATAACCTAATAAAATTTCTACTGTAAAAGGCTTTTACGATGATTTATAAACATTAGTGTATGTTATACATTGTTCACTAATATTCTTGATCGTATTTTTTGAAAAGAAAATGTTTAAAATTTTTATTTAAATTAACGATTGTTTGTGTAGCTTTTGAATATTTTAATAATGTGAGTGAAATCTAGATAGTGTAATCTGGAATTTTTCTATGAATTATTTTCAGGGTTGGAAAAATTTTTAGACCCTTAAAATAAAAGTTTTACATCAATGTAGGTTGTTATTACTTTCTTGATTAATAAATTTTGTTGAATCATTCTAAAATTATTTTCAATTGATTTTTACTATCGACAGATAAAAAACTGTCATTTTTTGAAACTTTCCTAATATTTATTTTTTTTTTTTCAATGAATTAATTTATAATTGCATATTTCTATATTCATTTTTAGATTAAAAATCTTTTCGATAATAATTTCATATTGCCCTATTTATTTTCCAACGATTTTCGTTATAAATAAAATCGCGCCTCGTAATATTTCATCAAGCGCAAACATTCGCTGTCCGCATAACCAGCCCGTGACGTTGATCAATACTGATCGACGTCTCTTACGTTTGTACATGTGTAACGCGAACTGCATGAACAAAAAATAGAAAAAAAAAAAGGAGAAACCCGTGAAACAGGAAAACGCGCTAATGTAAAACCAGATGTATTTCAATGGACCAAACGAGTCTTGAATAAATAAACAAAAACAAGGGATAAAATTGCAGAAAGTTGTGAATTTAATTATAGTGATTTCATGTTCTTCATGGGTTTGCCTATCGATTTATTGGTTTGCGTGTATTATTTATAACTTTCCCCGTCTCAACTTTCTCGGTCTGAAAAATGTATTAACGATTATATTTCGTCCCGGGGAAAAAATGTTATCAACCGGCGCGAAATGCACACGTGTGTTTCTTTCGTTTGCTCTAGTCATTCAAACGCTTGATATTTACACTCGAGATTTTTTCACCCTGTGATTTTCCTTTCCAGGGATTTTTTAAAAAAGTTGTATTTTTGTTCGTTGTAGAAAGATAGATTTATTTATTTGATTCGAGTTTTTGAAAGTTATTTCAAAAGTTGGAGATGGATTTTGGGGTTTTGGTTATACATAATTCAATTTTTGTATGTTGCATACATTTATTAGTATGCTATTCTAACAAGGATACATTTTTATAAAAAATGACGATGTTGACTGTAAGAAAAAATTTTCGAATTGACAAGGTGGGAGTAAAAAAATATTTAACGATAAAAGTAAAAAAAAAAAGATTTGATGATATTAAAATAAAAATTGAATAAGAAACTCACAATTAGAAATTTTTGTTGGTCAGTTTAAAAAAATTGATTGAAAAATCATAAATTGTGAATTGTATCTGTTTTAATGTTTTCGAGATTTGAAAATCCAAGTCCAAGAATGTGAATTTGATAATGTCAAATAAAAAATGTAAGAGCTTAAAACTGAATTTACAAACTCACGAATCTTAGTACACTTGAACGTGTCTAAGTGCGAGTGCGGCAACTGTGAGTTGAGACGAATGTCTAATATACCGCGAAAAGAAAATTAACATATTCGAGCGCTAGACCATCATTAATCTAACGACTGAAAATCCCACGCCAATTTTATTAAGAAAATTTGAGAAAGTTTCAAAGCAACACGCTTGGATGAGTTCTAAGTCATTATTCATCTTGGCTACGCCGAAAAAAAATGTCGATTCGACAACTGCAAGGCGAGCCCCGAAACCTCGCAGTTGTCGAAGTCCAACTGTAGAGAAGATGATAGGTTAAGAAATTTTTATTCAACTGCAGACAGAAGTAATTAATTGTTTAATTTATTTGATCATCATAGTATGAGGAATTTGGATTTCTAAAATTGCAAAATGCGAGTTCAGAATAAAATAGAAAATTTTACGTTTTGGAAATAAATTTACAAACTTTCGAATTCCAATTCAAGATGAAGAAAAACAAAAATCATATTCTTTAAATTTGCAATTTTGATTCCACATGTTTGTAAAAAATTTCGAACTTCCATTATTTGCATTTAAAAATTTTTGCATACTTTAACGATTTTTTTAAATGGTAATTTTTCCATAAAAATCTTCAGATTATATGCGTGTGAAATTATAAGATCGAAATTTAAGATAACGTCAGATTTTCTTTTGCGTAATTCTGAAGTTACGTAATTATTTCAATATGGAAGGAAAGAAAAAATGATGAAAATATATGCGAAGTGAAATGCTCCTGAAAAACTTGCACGAAGGAATTAAAACAGTAATTCATTCAGCACGCTTGCATTTAATTAGAAATTAATTTGAACCAGTCGTTGAGTTTTTCCGGATTATCTCTTTTTTCATCGCACACAAAATGCGGAGATGACGATGTTTTCTTCGCGAGAAAATGAATCACTGAGTGATTCTTGACCTTAAAAAACTCGTTTTTTTCCATATTGAAAATCGTGCATATCTCTGGGCAATTTTACATATGATTTACTCCGTAACGTGATTCGTGCTGTCTGATAATTTTTTTCATCAATTGTTTTTTCCGAGATAATGCGTGACTCGTGAATGGCTCATTCAGGAAAACATTATACTACTTGTTTCGGATGTCATGTTTTTTATTGTGATTATTGGTCATTTTTCTAAATTATTCGTGTTCATATATATATGCAATCATTAATAGATGCATTCACTGATGCATTCATTTCTCTAAATTACCGATTCTATATTTCTTATATTATTTGTGAACTGAATACGTTTTCCTTAACTTACCTGTGCAAATTAGAGAAATTTTTCATTTCCGTTTAAATCTGTAGTAAAATCTTTTAAGAATCAAAAATACACCGATGACTCAGCGTAAATAATGACTTGAGCTAAGCCTTTGGCAGAAATTTCGCAAGGCATAAATGATTCCATTTCCAAGTCGACAAAACCCGGAATCCGGGAAAGCAGAGAAAATAATATTCGCGTTTCAAAGTAATGAAATGAATATATTTGAGCGATGGCATGAAAGGCGCTTTTGGAATCATATTTTTCCATTTTTAGCGAGAATCTTTTACCGCGGTCCTGCTTTTTTTACATAATTCATGAATTTCGTGAAATGTTTGTTCCATTTCAAGCGCAATGCAGAAAAATTATAAGCTTCCTGAAAAATTATTATCCGTGAATAAAGTATTATTCAATAGAGACGTTGAACTTGGAAAAGATGAAAAATACTGCGTGATATTATTCAAACAGAAGGATTTTTAATGAAAAATTTGTCGGTTTATGAGTTCAAAGATTCCTTGTGATTTGTTTCTTTTTCGAATTATTCAATTGTTGTTCTTTACCCGAATCAGGACAAAGCATCCTTCAAAAGCAACGTGAAAAAGCCAGGAAAATGGCAAACTTTGTCGTGCCAAACGAGAATATTGATTGTAGGTGCGCGCGTTCACTTTACGTCTCTATATATTCAGCTTATTTAGACTTTCCCATGCTTTTTATCTCCAAAAAAAAAAAAAAAATGATCAATGTTTATGTACTCCCAGGTGTTAAATTGAATAGACTAATCTTATCAAGTTTCAAAATCTACGTTGTTAAAATTCTATTGATAGGGCTATATTTACCTAGAAGAATTCTTTTCAGAAGTTTTTTGAAAGCTCAAAAGAAAATTTATCGTCTACCTTACAATTATTGAAAAGTACATCGATGGTATGTCTCTTCTTTCTGCATGTATTTATAGTATTTTGGAACTTTTGAAAAAAAAATTGATGAATATTTATGATTGAAATATGTTGATAGAGCCAACAAGAAAATGGAAGAAAGAAATAGCTTTTTTTCTCATTTTTCAATATAAGTTTGAAAAGTGTTTTATTGATCATATTCTTACGAATTTTTCTGTAAGTTTGTACTGAATAAGGTGTACTATTGATTTCTTTTTATGTAATGCGAATGGAGAATTTATAAGTATTTCATGACAAATTAGATTTCTTGAAGCTACAATTAGAAGTGAGCTCAATATTGAATACACGTGTTACTTACTGATATAGAAAAAGAATTCCGACAAAGCTCGAAATTGCTACTTCGAAAAGCGAGGAAAGAATAAGGTATACTATATATATTACAAATGACAAAGAAACTCGAAATTTTACATAATCACTCATTACCATTCATACTTCAGAGACTTGAAATTGGAATATTTCATGTTCATGAGCTAAAACTTTTTTTAAATTTCATCTTCATTTTATAAAGATTTCGCTAGTACAGTACAGTAATTATAATTTCTTTCTAAAATCGATTTTAATTTACATTATTATTTTCAAAACTTGATATTTTACACATCTTAATTCAAGTATTTGATTTATTTGAATGTGGCGAAATATTCGTTTTGATTTAGAAACAACGAATGATGAGAAAATCCACACATTATCGGTCACATTTACTTTTTTTGCGTATCTCCAACTCGCTTGCAACGAAACCCCTGTAATTTCATCAAAATCCCTTTGTGAGATGCCCCCACGGTCGAAATTATTCGGGGCTCCAAAGTCCCTGCATTGTGTATGTAACAGATGGTAAACTGCGGTCACTTCAGTTTACACTTTTGCTTGTGTAATCGCTATTTCAATGTATGTATTTCATTTCAATGTACAAGTAACCTTAATCCTGGATAAAGTTAATTCCCTCAAAGTACGTTTTCCACCAGGCAGTAAAAAAAATGTACATGAATGTACGTGTACAAGGTTTAATTCAAATCGAATCGAATTCATGATGATTAATATGCGAATTGCTTTCAATCTGTTTGGAAAATAAGTCTGTTTGAAAAAATGTTGGAAATTATTGTACATTCTTTAAATTTGAAAAAAAATTTTTGCCAGCACTGGGGATTTTTAGTAATTCGTGAAAATTGCTCCCAGTTTAAGGAAAATTTTTATAGAACATGAAAAAAAGTTTGGTTTTGAGTTTTTGACTAATCTTCGGGAAAAAATGTTGGTCCACTTCGGGTCAAAATATATTTATTTCAATGTATCAATTATATGTATATTTATTCTAGCATCATAACATCTGCTTTTTCAATCGATTTTCAAGCTCATGCTTTCACTTTTTAAAATGTGTACCACTTTCCACGAAAAATCACCATATATCTCATTTATAACGTCACTCAGTACTTATTTTTTTAGTATGTATACCATATAAAGATTATCTCGTATTTATAGGAATTTTTTGCGTTCATATCTAGAATTTAATGCTCTATGATTCAAGGATTCATAGACTTTTAGTATTTTTATCTAGATTTTTTGGAATATTATACCTGCCTACCTTTAAGGTTTTTCATACTCTGGTTTCCATTTTTAAGGAATTACATAGAATGCTAGTATTTGCAGAATTATGGATCTTTAATACGATTTATAACATTTTAAAGGGTATTCTAGTTTTTGGAAATTTATTCCTAGCTTTTTTTTAATTGAAATATAGGTTTTGAGAATTAGATGCTTTGGAATTCAAAGTTTATTAGATTCGCAGTATTTCATAGAATTTTCCAAGAAACAGCATTTTCCAAGATAACTACGTAATACGTAAATTCATCACTATCATTTAAATTTTTTATAATTGGGTGTAAAAACCTGTAAGATGGTGAATGAGTAAATAAATAAATACATAACTAGGATTTCATAGATTTATATAACTTTTGGTATCTACTATTTATTTTCAGTATTTTCACAGTTCGGACCATTTTCTGGCATTTTTATCGATTTCCATACGGATATCTTGAATTCAATACTTTAATATTCAATGTTTCATAAACATTAAGTAATTTTATAGTTTTTAGTTATAGTGAATTTTCTGGTACTTTGATGGATTCTTATATAGATTTTCAGAATCAGATGCTCTAGTATTACAAATTCCGAAGATTATTATTACCTACCTACATTAACCATTTTATGAGGAAATAATAACTATATGAAATTAAATTTATATGAAATATATTTATACTACTTTGAATCTTTTTCATACTTTTCAGAATTTATAAAATTTTATAGAATTTTCTATTATTTTTCTAGATGCTTTTTCATACTTCTTAGAATTTATGAATTTTTGTGGTGTTTTCAAGTATTTTTTTAAAAATATTTTTCATACTTTTTGACAAATATGAAATTTCGTTGTATTTTTTATTATTTTTCCAGATTTTTTTTTCATACAGGAGTTTCTAGGTTCTTTATAATATATCTTGAATTGTAAAAAGTTTAAATATAGAACTTTAAAATTTGATGCTCCAGAATCTAAAATTTTAGGGAATTTTAGTATTTCAATGAATTTTACGAAAAACAGTATCATAGTTTTTAAATGTTTCGCAAATTAATAAAACTTTCAGTAAATGTTGTATTTTTTCAATATTCATGAATTTCATTAAATTTTCTAGTACTTTGACGTATTATTATAAAAATTTCTAGAACTGGATGCTGTAGGATGAAAAATTCCGAAAATTTGTGTTATTTTCATATTTTTTTGAAAAAATCATACATACACATAATTAAGGTACTCGAGATTCCTATTGGATTGAGAGATTCCTATTGCTCTTAAATGAATGGAATGAAGTATAAATAAAGTGCGAAATTAATTGATTCGACACATCTCGTTATCAATTTTGATAAGGACCTGAATGTAATGGCCGAAAGCTCAAATAATTAAATGAACTGATAAATTGGATCGGTGTTATCTTTCTCTGAAAATTCCTATCATTTTTGCTCTTTTTCGTACTTTTCAGCATTTATGAAATTTCATAGTATTTCCCGGTATTCAAGATTTTTATTATTTTCATTGATTGCTATGTCAATTTTAATAATTTGATACTCTAAACTTCAAAGTTTTATAGATTCTTAGTGTTTTAAACAATTTTTCAGAACACACTTTTCCAGATTCCAGGTACATGCAGGTAAAAGTTTACTAAAATTAACTGAATCCTTAGTCACATACGAGTCTACAAAAGTTTTCACTCGAGTCTACTAAAATATTTAGCCGAGTTATTAAAAATACAGTCGATATGACGAAGTGTTTAGGTTAATTAGAGAAAAAACTTTCTTAGGTTCGTATTTAACTAAAGATTGAGAGTAAAAAAAAAAAAAAATCAGTATAATTTTATCTTCATACATTTCCTGTATTTTATTTCTCGTGATTTCCATCACACTGAGAATGGCAAATTGTCATCATAACGAAAATATCTTGTTATGAACGATATTGTAAGCTCATCACCAGAATCTCACTGGATTCTGCTATCCACAATATCACACTGTGAGTTGAAATTGTCATGGTGGTGATAAGATACTGCAAGGGACAATACTTTTTAGTTGCCCTAGAAATTTGGGCAGATGCTGCACGGAACAATATCAGATACCTACCAGAACAATAAGACAATATGATTTCGTTCCGATAAGAATACATATCTTTGTAACTGGCAGATGTATTCTTATGTCAGGTGTTGAATAGAGGTTGAAAACGTATTGTCATCGTGACGATTTCCACTTCTCAGTGCAGATAGCTGCCGCGACGGTACGCTTATTCTTGCGAGTATATTGTCACATGAACTATCCCTTCATCTTATATGAACTTTATTGAATTGTCACTTCTTTACTGCATTGTGACTCTAAGTATGAATAACCTTTTATAGACAATCTTGTATCGTTCTCTCAAGGATATGCAATGATCGTTACAGTAATCACTGAGAAAAAAATATGGTAATTATTACAATACTGTATAGTAAACGGGAATCACTCTGACATATTGTACTTTTTGCTTGATAATATAGCAATTTTTTAAATAACATATTGTAAATATTGTAAAATAATATTGTAATTATAGATATCTTTTGTTGTATGAATTCCTCTACATCTATCGTTTTCTACTATACTTCTTGTACTTTTTACAATATCATACTGTGATTCCTATTAATTCAGATTTTTGAAAATTCCATAAAGTTTTTTCAGTAAACAGATCTGTATAGGTTCTTTTTGCAACATTTTTGTGTTCTTCCTAAATTTCAAGTGCATCATATTGTAATATGATGCAGTATTCGAAAAAGTTGGAAAAAAGTAATGCATGTGTAAATAAATTGCAGGCGAGAAAAAAACCCGGTCGCCACCTGTTCCCAGTTGGCTGACCTTAGGGAACGTGGAAAAAATATATGGTAAAAATTACAGTTTGTATAGTAAAATTTTCATGTTCAGATTTTAATATTTCCGAAATTATATAGCAAAAAGTAGCATACATATTGTAATTTGTACAATACTGCGGTTTTACTATACACTATTGTAATAAGTAAAATAAATATGCATTGCAGTTTTTACAATAATATTGTAAAAACTAAAATGATATTGTAAAAACTGCAATATTATTGTACCTTTTACAATATGTATGGGAGAAAGTACAAGATTTTTTCTCAGTAATGGAAACATTTCGCTACTGCTCAATAATATATGCTTCGAGAAACAAAACATACACTTTCTGCAGTACACTGAAAAAAACGATTGGTTGAGGTAATCAGATTCTTGGTTGTTTCAACAAAATCACATGGTTGATATAGGTCCAACCATATTTTTTGTTGCTTGCACCATTTTGACGCAGTCCTTCATTATGGTTCGTAGCACCAAATTGACTTCGTTACGAATGATCAAAATGCCAAAACTCATATTTCGCAACTTGGTTCTGTCGAAAATTTTACTTGATTGTCAAAAACATGTTACTTTTTTGTTACAGCTAACAACAGAGTATTACGCATCATGCATGTTATTAAACCAACCATATTTTTTCGTCAAAGAACTAACCTATTTGGTTTTATTTAGCTTTTAAAAGAAATTTCTTGACTTTAATATTCGTGTTTCTTGGTTAACCGTATAATGTCACTTTGTAACGTTAACTAAATACTCGGTTGAATAAACAATTTATTATGATAACTTTTAATAATATCAATATTTATCATGGACGACAATTCCCATTGCTGAAGAATTTCGTCGACCACAAATGCAGAGTGCAGTTCATCCATTATTCACTTCAGTAATACGCACGCGTTCGCCAATTTTTACCGAAAAAAAATGTTCAACAAAGTACAACGTGAAAAACAAGAGGTTTACAGTTTACAGAGGTTCATGGCGCACCATGAGGACCGTTCCTCTTCCACACACTTCGGCGTGCATGCGTCAGAAAATTGTTCAGTCAATTATGAACATGGTTGAGAGCACCAAAATACACTGTTCTCAGAAACATTTTACTTTGCTGCGACCGCTGCCACAACCAAGTTTTATGTCTCGGTCAAATTGTTCAAGTAACAATAACTAACGTTGATAGAACTAAAAAGTATATTGTGAGATCAACAAAACTTCTTTGTTACGAAGAATCATGATGTTTTTGTTAATTGAACCAATCGAGTGGTTCTCTCAACTGAACAAGGACAAACAAAGTGATTTTGGTTATCTGAACCAATGCATTTTTTTCAGTGTAATGCAGTGCATTGCCAAAGAATATCGTTGTCCCAAAAATCTCGACTTTTCAGTGCACTTGAAAAACTTTTTGTAATTTTCTAGTTCTTTTGTGGAATCCATAATAGATTTCTAACATTCGATGCTGACAAGCATGGAAAATGAATATACTGCCACCTGTTCGAAATTCCTCGGGTAGCAGGTGCCCATTTATTTTTATTATTTAATTCATAATTGAGAAAGGGCTGCAAAGGCGAGGTTGATTTTCGCGCTGATCAAAAGCATACATATGGATGTCGTATGGACGAGGCATATTATTCGAAATGGAGAGAGCCGGTCCATCGAGGCGCGCCTAATGCGAATCGGCCCTAATAAGCTCTCGTTAGAATCGCTCCCCTCGGAAAACGCGGGCACTGGAAGCTAGGTTGGATGGGGTGCAAGAGGAAGAGGTAGCAAGAGGGGAGCCTTTTCAACCTCGCACAGGCCAAAGCTAACAAGAAGTACATATTTGTGACTTTGCGAGGGTGCGACATCCAGTCACGTCACACTGTAGACACTGCATTTTCGTTTCTCTGTTCCATGCCTTTTCCATCTCACTCGCACGTTTTTAAAAGACGCGCCGAAGACGCTGAATAATGCATGGCCAGGCCGGAACGAATTGCTTTAATGAATAACGAGACTGCTACTTTCAAAGCTCGTACCCGCTTTGCTTTTGCGACGGTCGCATTCGATTCCGCGGCTTTCATGAAATTTGTGTCAGGTATTATTATAATTATTATCAGGGCTTTTTTTTAATCTGGCGAAAATTTGGCCAAATAGCTTATAGGGGCGGGGCACAGTGGGATGAGGTGAGATTCTGGTGCACCGAAAGGTAGCTTTGCAAAAATTATAGGGAATCACAATATGTATTTTTACACCTACTCGTGACATTTTGGAGTCGTTTGACTTATTTTTGATATTTTTTTCTGTGTTGCAGTTTGTAGTAGTAGAAGAGTATAGAAATATTTGAGTAGTTAGAGTAGAATTTGCAAAAATAATAGAATTTTACTTTTTGAAATGATTCAGCTGTTAATGAAATTAATTCAGGCCAATAGAGTAGGGGAGACCGGGGTATCGTGAGCCAGCGCCATTTGTTTTTTCCTAGTGAATTATTACAGTTGCGAACAACTGTCATCGACTTGTCTCATGATAAGCTGATATTTTTACAATCAGTGAACGTTTACAACCGCGCCGTTATTTTGCCGTGTTAATAAAAAAAATTTGTCACTCCCGAAATATCATTTTCACTTCGTGTGTGGTCTATTATTGTGACACTTTTCTATGAATTCACGCAGGTAACTATGTTTGTAATATTCATCTGACTTCAATCTTTAGATAAGAAAGAAATTTTGAATGCAGTTAGCATTGTGTAATTTATTTTTGGCCATGTTGTAGAAACAAGGGTTCGGGGAATCATGAGCCACTTTTCTCGAGGAATCGTGAGCAACTCGGTTCTTGGCATTAAAGCAGCTAACTTTACATTTTCGATGTTCCTTTTGATTGTTTATGCAAAATTTAGGCACGAAATTCATTTTGCATTGTAAATTTGTCTATTTTTTTCTGTATTCAATCGGTATGATTCGGGTTAGAGTTTGACATTTGACCCGGGCAGGCATTGCAAAAATTTTGCGATTCAAACACGTAAATAAACATTTTTTAACAAATATTATCAATTTTGCTCACCTCATTTATTTATTTACCTAATTTAAAAAGTGGCTCGAAATTCTTCGAGATTTTTCAAGCTACAGAAATTTCAAATTTTTTTCAATCGTTTGGGGATCATCTAAAGTGGGGGTATTTGATAGAAAAATTGTGACTAAAGGAAAGGATATTCTTTATACTGCAACATGCAACGTTGAAATTTGAAGGAAAACATGATTTAAGTGCAACCCGTTGGCAATATAAAAAAGTGGCTCACGATACTGCGGTCTCCCCTACTAATACAGTACGACCTTACAATCATTATTTTGATCAGATTTTTGGGTTAAAAGGATTGAAAGAGTGCAACATGAATTCTGATCATTTGCAGCTTACAAAGTAAGAATCACAAATCCAACTGTGACTCACGATTACACTGAGGTTTCTAAGATGACGGATGTTTGTTCACTTCGATCTAATAGGGACATGGGAGATGCTACTATTTTATTTAAAATACTTACTTGCGTTATTACTATTCAACCGTTGCGAGATTGTTTCATTTTAAATGAATTAATATACAGTATGCGAAGGGCTACGAATTTTGTTGAGAGTTATTATAGGAACGCATTTACTTATAACTCGTCTATACCTAGAATGATTAGATTGGGAAATAAAATTCTAGTTGAAAGAATCTTGACACTCAGCCTTACTGAATTTATTAAGAAATGGCGTCGCTCCATACTGGATTATGCCGGATAATAATTTATGAATGTCATAAATGTTATGTTGTGATGGTCTTCGGGTAAATCGGGATTTTGTATACTCTTTGTTTTGAGAATTATTGTATTTTAGGCACTTTTGCCTGTTGAGGAAATAAAGGTTAAAAAAAAAGAATAAGTCACTTTTACATACAATGAGGACATTTTTAGACTCCAGCATAAATGCTTAATCATTTAGTAATTTATTTCAAATGGCACGTATTCGCCACAAAATATAAATCAAAACATAGGACAATTCGTAAAATGTCACTAATTTTGGACACTAGAATGACATTCAGAAGTAGTTCATAAAATAGAACATGTGCTTTAAAAATAGTAAGTCTGCTTTTCTTGGTAGGAAAAATATTCTCGAAGTTATTTGAATCGGAATTCAATTAATCTTATCCCAATAAATTCTTCGAGCTTCAACGTTCCATTTCCTCGTTACGAAAGATCGTTATCTATTAAGTGAATATTTGAATGAATTTCCAAGAGTAGAATGCATTTTCGAGTTTATTTTTAATGAAACTAAGCGTGGAACCGAACGTTGGATTTGGAGTACGTATTTATTTGAGTAACAGGATGTTATTCCCATTCGCTGATATGGACGAAATTAGCAAAGCGTACATTGACGTATGTCAGTCGAATGAACGACTTTACTGTTTAGAGCAAAGCGAAGGTATTTGAATTTCAAATTCTGGCCAAACTAGTACGTCTTCGCGCCAACGAAACGGATTTAACGCCCAACGCTGATAACTCTCCTGTACCAGCTCACCCACTTGCGGCCATTTCTATGCAATTTCATGGTGAATCGACGATTCTACATCATGATATATACGAATCTCTGCGCGATGTTATTTTAATAATCTTTGAGTTTTTGCTTATTGTATTTTACTAGAATTTATGGTATATTTCTCAACAAATGTAAAAAAAAAAGATTTTTTTAGACTCATAAAGTTAGCACAGTCATGATGGCACAATCCAAAAAACATAAGGTAATAAATTGCAGAGCATTCATTGCTAATTTATTGCCAAACAATAGTACATTGTGTGGTTAGGGGTACAAACAGCCGATTTAGAATGAATGTTAAGTTTGCCACTCGAGCGAAGCGGGGGCGGCAATTACTCGAATCCAAATCGGCTGTTTATGCTTTTTGCCACACACGATAGTTTTCGCATCGAGAACATCAATTATATGAGCATTTTCAGCCGTGTTTCGTGGTACTTAAATGGCATATTTGAGGTCGATACGCCATTTGTGTACTTCGAAACAGGGCTAAAAATGCTTATTTTTGATGTATGAGAGGAAAAAAAACTTTTTGCCAATCCTTATAATGGAATACTACAGTTTTTCTTATTTTTAGTGGTTTTAAATTACAATAAAGAATTTTGTAATCAAGTTGGCCAAGAATTTTGAAAAATTACGGATTGTGCGTAAACTTTAGTCTAAAACTAGTACAATCTTTTATAACTTTTTTCCATGCTTGGCAAAACATTTTTTTCTTTAGTCATAAACTAGAAATAAATATACCGCGATTTACTACCTTGTGTTTTTCAGATTGTGCCATTATGGGTGTGCCAGCTTTATAGGTCTGCCTGTTTTTTTTAATGAATGTGAAGTTTGAAAGACTAAAAAATTGTTTACTTCATAACGGTTTCTTGATGAATACAAGATTAGAAAGATGAGCTGAAGATGAATTTCGCAATCGAGTTTGTTTAAAAAATTCTTTTACGTATAGAGTAACTGAAGTTATTTTATTACTGAACCCATCCAATTGATGACCTAAAGTAGTAGTAGTAATAATAATAATAATAATAATAATAATAACTATTATTATTATTATTATTATTATTATTATTATTATTATTATTATTATTATTATTATTATTATTATTATAAATATCTTCAATCAAAACATTTTCATTATTTGACGTTTTCCATATTTTTTCGTATATTTTATAATAGATAGCGTTTTTGTTAAATATCATGATGACGAAATGTACGAAATGTGTACGGATAGATTCCTCAGACAATTTTATTATTAAGAATTATGGTGCGAGCCAAAAGTAAAGACTAAAAAGTGTAACACTTATTTCCATCTTTTTTATTTTATAATTTTTGTTTGAAGATGTAACCAAAAGTTCTATAACTTTTTGGCGTAGGTGAATTATTGATTTAATTTTTGAAAGTTCAATTTGAGATTCATAGTTTAACAAGATATGACATATTTTATTTTTAGTACAGGTGAGATTTATCTATTTAAAATAAAGGTACTCAGATTTTTTCAGATATTTTTATTTTTGGGTCTTTTTTTCCTTTTATTTTACATATTTTAGAGCTTTTTTTTTGGTAGAATCAGATTCTGAAAAAAAAATTATAAAGTTAATAAATTTTTTAAGCATTCTGTAGTGTTCTTTCGGTAGGGAAGAGATTTTACTGTTTTTTATTTTTCATTAGTTTTCGATGACATTTTATGGAAAACTGATCTTAGCGACAAACTAGGCATCCAATTGTACCGAAAAGAATATGAAATTTTTCCTGTATTCATTATGAATTGTATCTGATAGACGAAATCGTGTTTTAACATTGCAATGTTAAAACGAGATTTCGTTTAAGAGATGAATTTTGTAAATACATAATAGCAAGTTGAGAGGAAGGACAAAAAAAGAAGGTTTTCTGTGTCTAGACAAAAAATGCGCGCCCGTTGGGAACAAGAATTCACATAAATTCCAGTGTAGATATTTATTTTTTGAATTATTTTAGATTAATAATAATGAAATTATGAGTCAATAAATAAATAAATACAGACTAAAATACAGGAAAAAAGTATAGTTGTTACAACAGTATAACAAGCAAAATTTTGGTTAACTATATTTATGAAGGTGGTCCTTAAAAAGGCTTTGGTGGAGTTTTAGGTGTGAGGTTCCCAAAATCGGCTCAAAATAATTGAAAAAAATTCTCAAAAAACTGTATACCAATTAGCGCGTTAGCCATGACGAAGAAAATTGAGTTTTATACGAATTATTGGTATTTTTCGAGAGAAATTTGATGTTTTTCGTAATTTTCGATTGATCTACATTTATAGTGCAAATTCGTCTCGTTCGTGAACATGTTGACACATTAGAATATTATTAGAGTGAAATTCACAAATTCGCAATTTTTCAAATTAAAACATAGCCTACCGTTCTACGAATGAAAAAATTGATAAATAATAGAAAACACTAACTCATTGAGCAACAATAATATATTGTATAAATGAACAAAATATATGTATATTGACATGAGGTGTATATCATCGTATGTCAAAATAACATATTCATTAGAATAATATGAAAGAAAAATGTAGGAATGCCTCAAATACAATACATCGATAATTCCATGAAATAATAAACAAATTATATACACTCGTCTCATTATCTTGTTCGTTGTTTTTGTTGTTCCTGTTGTTTTTGTTGTTGTTGTTGATGTGATCATAAACAATATATGTATATCATCATCGCGTTCTATTGTAGCATGAAAATTCATATCCGTATCGAGGAAATGTGATAAGGTTTTTTGAGTGGTAAATCCTTATGCATATTCAATGTATAAAATAGATGAGTGTTATCAAACGACATTTTTTTAACTTGAATATTTTGTTGATTTCGCAAAATGCAACAGCATTTTTATTTACTTTGACGATGAATTTAGATCTTTTGGTATCCATTTTTATCGTTTATTCATGAAGGAAAAATAAATTCTTAGGAAATACTGTGAATTATTCAATATAAATAACTTTTGTGCGAACATTAAGCTATAATTTATTGAGAAAAATTGTTCATTTGTAATTTTTACTCTAATAATACTCTCATGTATCAAGAAGTTCGAAATCGAGACAGATTTGTGCTATAAATGGAGAATATCAGTCGAGAGTTGTCAAAAAACATCAATATTTTCGTGATGGCTAACGCGCGAAATATTGGTGCACGGTTTTGAAATTTTTTTTACAGTTAACTGCAACACTTGCCTAAAATTTGACGTGTCAAGCCGATTTTTAAGACGTCTTATGGGCCCACAAAAAATCGGAGACCCAGATAAAGACGAAATAGCATGTTATTTAAAATTTAAATAAGAAAAAAGAGGGTCCTATAGGCACGGGTAAACATTCAGATAAAAATCTTAAAAATTTGCGGATTTTTTTTTTTTTTTTTCATTGAATTATTTAGAGTCGATTTGGGGGGGGGGGGGGGCGTCACGGTTAGGATTCCATCAAAGCCATTTTAAAGACAACCCTAATATTCATGATCAGCGTAGCCATAAACTCAAGGTTCCTGACTTCCATTTCCAATCTCTGAAAAGATTGCAGTAGTTTAAAATCCGGTTACACCAACCATAACCATAGTTTGCACTAATTTTGCTATTTATAACATCTATGGTATTTTATTTGTATACTTTGATATCATTAGAGTATTAGAACACTTTAATTTTTTTAAATACAAATTCTACTTGGGAATTTTACCAGAGTATTGCTGTACTTTTAAACATGTAGAACCAATGGAATGATTTTAAAATACACATGAAGTAGTGAAAAATTGGAATACTACAACGTATTCCAAGTCAACTTTGGTCGTCAATACAAAATCACTCTGGACGAAAACCTTGAATCTTACCGGTTCGTTATAACTATCATCTTTATTAGTGTAAAGCCAACTCGTTTCTCTTCCTTTCTGGGATATCTCGTCGCCGATATGTCCGGAGGTAAATAACACGGGCTCGCCCATTGTTGGCTCCTCTCTGGCATAAGACGTCGAGACTCTTCACAACAGTTCACCACGCGATCATAACTGTTCATCCGGCTCGAGCGTTTTCACTGGCAGTCGGAATATCTGCGACAAACCGAATAAGCACATCATAAAAGATTGAAAGCCGCGTACGTTAATGCGCCACATCAGCATAAACATGCACAAACGCATTCATAAATCTCTAATGATGCATTACAATACGCAAGTGGAAGCTTTTGCTGGTGCGTTTCCTCGAAAAATCTTTACTTTTGCATCTTACACTGCGAGATTTAGAGAATAAAAGCCTGGGACGAAAAATAGAATCTCTTTTTGAGTGTCCGGAGAGAATTCAAAGTATGTCGATGAGTCTCTGTCAGTCTCCCAAGTATCATATATAGAGATATCGTGTCTCCAAATTAAAGTATTTAAAACTGTTTTTAATAGTCTTCTAAAGTTTCCGACAGTCTTTTCTATTTTTGATTCAAATAGTCTCGTTTTTGGACATTTAAGGAGACGCTAATTTTAAATTAGTTTTTTTTTTTTTTTTGCAAAAAGATGCCATTAAGAATCTATTTAAGGAAACTACAGTCTTCCTGAGACTTGCATCTCCGAATAGGATACTTTCCCTTACTTTGTGCAAATTCACACAAATTTCATCGCTATGATCTTGAATCCAACGAATTTGGAAAGGAAAACTTCTAGAATTATGAAATTTGTACTGAGAATCAATTTTTTATATCACCCTGTGTACGAGTTTCGTAGCATTTTGCACAATCGTCCAGTGCAAAATAAATACGCTGCACAAACAAATTTTGCTCAATTGAGGTCAAGCCAGATAGGATTGAAATTTTCATGGTGAAAGCATTTTTTAAATTTCATTTCCTTATTAATGTTTTAGACCCAAATTCCACTACTGATTATGTACGACGATGAGTTTTGTGGATTAACTTTTCTTAAAGTTTTAATTGAAACGTGCGGTTTAGCATAAACGCAAGAAACCGACATACTACGGGGCCATATATGGCGAAAGAGTCATGCCACGAAAGCCTCTCATCTTGTAACCACCCACATGTTCACATAATATAACGTACTCGTTTTCACCTACACGAGTCTACAACGCCTCATACGTATTACCTATTGGTAATAGTCGGAAGTGCTCGTAGATGGATTTGACTGGAAAATAATCGCCGATATTTCGAATTTTTTTTTTTAACTTTTTCGATATCTAGCATTACAACGTTTACGTATCGATATAGGAAGAAGGGTTATGATCATTGATGAACTATCAAAGTTTTGGCTATGTGTAGATTTTGTGGAAATTTATTTTTTTAGAATTCGTAACTCAAGTTATTTAACACCTTAGAGAATTCTCAAAGTGAAAAGAAGCTTTTAGACATAAAAAAAATGTCTATTTATAAATATCCCCTAATTTTGAGTTGATGAAAAAATATATACATCAAAATATCGTGCATTTTTGGTACGATCGTTTGTGAAAATTTATCCATTTGACGTTGTAAAACTAGCACAGAAATTCTATACGAAATTCGATATTTTTCTATTTATTTATTATTGCATTTGTTGTGGAATTTCTTTTATATGTATGGTATCTCAAATTTATTTCTGAAAAATCTTTTGAGCTCGAAAATTCGATAAACAATGAATATCCAAAAAATCATCTTGTAATTTGAATCATTCGATATTATTGGAATATGAAAATTATCCCATCTGAATCAGGAAATTTATGGATCTTAATCCAAATCGACATGAAATTATTTTATTTCTGAAGTATGGCAGTAAGAAAAATAATCGATTGAATCAGAGATACGCAGGTAAATAAAATTTTTGTGAGGGGTTTTTCGAAAAAATGCATATTTCTCATCGGGATTTTAAAATTTCTGACTTTTGACTATTTACGATTTTTCAATTTTCCGAAGTTCAAGATTTGAAAGTTTTAAAATTTTTGGGTCCAGAGTCGCGTGATTTTCAAGTCATTGGGATTATAATTTTTTGTTTTGTTTTTTATATTTTTTCATTTTTTATACAACGTAAAAGGCTTTCCTATATTATAATGGATTTAAATGCAGCGGCCTTGAATTTGATATTCTATGAACCCAAGGTCTAAAATTTTCATATTTTTGTAGATTTTTATAATTTTTGTATTGTATGTACTTATAAAATTTTATTGTATTTTCTAGTATTTTTATAAATTTCTAGTATTTCTATGGATTGCTCAATACATTTCTAAGATTTGACGCTATAGTATTGAAATTTTTTTAGCATTTAAACCATCAAAAGAGTTACCTAAAATTTCATACTTTTCTATGTATGTATATACAACTTTCTGGAATTATATGTCTTAGGGTTCAAAGTTTCATAAATTTTTGAAAAAATTATATCTACATAGTTTTTGAATATTGAAAAATTTCTAGTATTTTAAGTGTTTCTCATTTTTTTTTAGAATAAATGAAACGTTGAAAGATTTTTTAGTATTTTCTTTTTCTTTTTAAGAAATTACTGTAAGAGTATTGAAAATTTTAACGATTTTGATTTTTTAAATTATTTTCCAGAAAACATATAGACATTTTCAGAATTGGAAAAGAAATTTTAAATTTTATACTATAAACAGAATTTTCCAGTGTTTTTTATATAAATTTATAGAATAATTGATGTTTTAGGATTTCAAAATTTATCAATTTCTGAAAAAATTATCTGGACACAATTTTTCAGCAGTGAAACATTCCTAGTATTTCTCGCATTTTGTAGTATTTCTGAAACTTTGAAACAATTATTAGTGTTTTTTAGAATTCTAGTATTTTTGTAAATTGCTATATAACTTTCTAGAATTCATGGTCTAAATTTCAAATTTTGATAAATATTCAATAATTTTTTAGATTTCTGGGAAAATGACATCTATACATGAACATATTTTTCGTGTTTTATGGATTTTTTGTATGTAGTTTTTTTTTTTTTAGTATTTACGAGATTTTGTCAAGGTTTCTAATATTTTTATAGATTTCAAGTAATATTGTAGATTGTTAGATATGATTTTCAGAATTTGATGCTCTAGAGTTCGAAGTTTTATAAATCGTAGGTATTTGTCTAGATATTATTATGTATTCGTTCAGAAAGCAGTTCTCTCATAGAATACTACTATTTTTAGTATTTCTTCAGAGTTTGTATGATTTAAAATTTCTTTTTGGTAGGTATATTTATGGCTTTCAATGTAGATTTTTATAATTCGATGGTCCAAGATTCTAATTCTTTATAATTCATTGGTTTGAAACATTACTTCACATTTATGTTTTATTTGTTATCCTAAAAAACATTTATAATATAATAAGAATTTAGTAGAAGAAAAAGCTTTTCTGAAAGTAGTATTATTATTATTTTTGAGTAAGTAAAATTAAGAATTCTGAATTTTGTTTAACTTTAAGCACTTAAATTAAAACCACTTGCTATGTTCTCTAGATCTCAGCAAGTACATTTTTGATAATTTTATTGTTCATTGTGCTTATTTTCATGCTACTTTTGCACTTTTATCATTTATTTTTATTAAATTTTTTCTTATTTTCACATGAAAGAATAATTATGAATACGAGTTATGTATGGGCATATAGATTGAATAGATTTGGATTGCTTTTTCGAACTGTTTTTTATAGTGACGTAAAATTTTGCAATTTCATACATTTCGGCCCCGAAAAGTTTCATTAGGCACGTGGGCTTGAAAAAGTTGGGAGTGGGAAGCTCTAAACGCAATCAACCTCGAGGCAGGTGACCTACCTTTATATATTATGCTGTCTGTGGGTTTTGAGAGGGCTTGTTTCACTCACACAACTATTTTTACGCGACTTCCGCTGTCCCCTTTCACGCCTTGATGATTTTCATAGAATCCCATTCATCAGAGTGTGGAAAAATAAATGTGAGTTAGATTCGGAGCAACGCTCATTTACTCCAATCGATTCATTAATTATTGCCAGTGAACGTACAGAACTATTTATGGGGGAGGTTATCGAGATTTTGAATCCAGAGAAAAAAATTCTTTTTTAAAAATAAAGTCAAGTAGTGCAGGTAAACTCAAAACAATACATCAAACTCATTGCAACTTGAAAGTTCGACAAAATATTTTTCTCAAAATCACAGATCATACATCGAGCTTAGGATCTCTGAAGAATTGACCTTCCAGCACTTGCTTTACCAAGTACTTTGAGTGGCAAATTATACTAGCCCCGACTTGGGTAATTGAAAAATGAGACAAATTGTGTGAGGTGACGTCACATTCTCTGATTTTCACGTCTATTGGATGCACGCAAATGACTTTTGCATTAAGAATAATTCTCTTTGCGCGAAAAAAATTGAATCCAGATATTGAATTCAAGTATCGAGCCTTGGAAATCCACAGCAATCAATCGTGACAATGATTTGACACAGCTCTTTACAAAATATAAAAAACTTGTCATGTCCTGACTCGTCAACGTTGATTGCACTTCGGAAAAAAAGTCGAGCACTCTTGCTTTGTGCGGCTTGGTGCTATATTTCAGTAATTAACGACATCGTATTCCAAAAGAAGAAGAAAAGAAGGTGGCTCTGCCACAGTCACGTACTCGACAGTGAAAACGATATTGTCAAAAGTATTCACTTATCGACAATGGGTCGTCAATAGAGACTGGAAAACAGGCTGTATCGTCTCGTAAAAAGGATGAAACAACAAGGGTGGCACAAGGCGAAACTTGTGGCAGCCCTTGTATTGATTTAGAACCCCCGGTATTTTCAAGCCCTGCGGGAAACGGCAAGAACCCAATCTAAAAAGAAGCGTGCGATAGTTGAAATAGCGATTATATCGCGAGCGAACGTTCAATGGACTCCTTGGAAACAGTAATTACAAAATTTCGAAGCTCTTTTCATTTCTCACTTTTGTCAATAAGAAAAAAAATAATTTTATGTTTAATTTACAAATTTACGCAAAAAGAAAAAATAACCTTGTTCAGACGAGTAGGCAGAGGGGGATTTTGAGGGTTCAAACCCTTCCTGAAATTCTGATAAAATCAATCAATATTTCATGTAAAATTGAAAAAAGTTACATCGATAAACACTAAAATATAAGTTACAAATGAATTCATGAAAACGTTAGCAGTATATATTTTATAAAAAAGTAAAAATCATCAAAACGTAGGGTTACGTATAAAATGTGAACGAGAAAAATTGTTGCAATCCAGTGAATAATCCAGAAAAATAAAAATCTACGAAAATGCTTAAAATTTACAAAACTTTGAACCTTAGATCATCAAAATCTAGAAATCTATATAAAATCAGTAGAAAATTTTTAAAAATCTTTCGACTTATACAAATTTGTATGTATAACAAAATTATACCAAAATAACTTGTTAACTCTAAAGAAACGATAAAATTAATTGAATTCCTATGAAAAAAACTGTTTTCTGAAAAATCTCGAAAAATGCCTCTATGATCTATAAGTTTTGGGATTCTAGAACATCAAATTCTAAATATACTATAAATCTATGAAAATTCTGGAAAAAGTAACAAAATCTTCTGAAATTTCAAAAATACGGAAAAATAATAACGATATAAAACATGAAAAATCTACATGGATGTTATTTTATCATCAATTCTTGAAATTACTGAGAATAGATCGAAATTCGCATTTTAAAGCATCGAGTTTTTCAAATTTATGTAGCAATGTACAAAAATATAAATAATATTTGAAAATACTTAAAAATTCTCGAGGGTTCGTATATTATATATGTAATACTAAAAAAATGTGAAAAATAAGTTTACTAGTTTACTAGCTTAATAGTTTATTCGTTTTCTACTTTACTAGTTAACTAGCATACTAGTTTTTAGTTTAGTTAGCTTAATAATTAACAAGCTTTACTAGGTACCAGTTTACTACAGGGTGCGCCATTTCTTATGTCGGCATGTAAACATTGAATAACTTGAAAAAAAAACAACCGATTTCTGTAAATGAGGTATTTTTATTTAGTTTGGTCCTTTACAATTTATTTAGACTAGTTTTTGAACACAACATCAATCAAGTGGCCGCCCTTATTGTTCACAGCAAAATATGCCCTTTTTGCGGCGTTTTCCATTACCTTTTCGAGCATCTCGGGTGGTATAGCAATGATTTCGGCACGAATATTTTCCTTAAGCTCTTCAATGGTCTGCGGCTTGCTGGCGTACACTTTACTTTTCAAATAACCCCACAAAAAGAAGTCTGGAGGGGTCAAATCTGGAGATCTGGGTGGCCATTCAATGTCGCCTCTTTTTGACATCAGACGTCCAGGGAATTTTCGTTGCAGAAACTGGATTGTTTGATTCGCAGTGTGGCAGGTCGCACCATCTTGTTGAAACCAGTAATCTTCAAGACCTTTTTCACGCATTTGTGGGCAGACATAGTGAGCCAACATCCACCGATATCGGTTTCCATCGATCGTTTGGTTCTCTTTGAAAAAATAAGGACCAATGATGGTTTTGGCGCAAACGCCGGCCCAAACAGTAACTTTTTGGTCATGCAATGGCGTTTCATGGATCTCGTGTGGATTCTGCGTTCCCCAAATGCGGCAATTTTGCTTATTAACGCCTCCAGAAAGTTTGAAATGTGCCTCGTCGGTCATTAAAATTCGCTTCCAAAAATCAGGTTCAGTATCAACTATTCGAGCGATTGTATGTCCATATTCCAAGCGACGTGGATGATCTGTAGGCAATATTCTTTGTGTTAATTGCATTTTGTACGGAAACAAATGCAAATCATCTTTCAAAATGCGCCGTAGAGTGGTTCCACTGATGCCGAGATGCTGAGCGCGGTGACGATATGAAACTTTTGGGTTTTGGGCAACGCTCTCTCTGACAGCTTCAATCAGTTCATTTGAACGTCTTGGTCGTTGATGAACGGGTTGTTCGCGATCTTTCACTGTCCCGTGGTCACAAAAATTCGACACCAAACGACGAATAGTGTTGTCAGATGGTGCCTGTTTGCCAAGATATTTTCGACGATATGCTCGTTGAGTTAACACAACTGAACGACTATTTTCAATGTACAAAGTAACTATTTCAGCGCGTTCTTTTGGTGTGAAGCGATACATGGTTGAAATTGTACTGAATTGACGTTTCCAAAACAAGTGAAGTCAAGTAAATCGGTTGTCAAATGTTTAAGTTATTCAATGTTACAATACCGACATAAGAAATGGCGCACCCTGTATCACTAATTTGACAAGTTTACTAGTTTACTCATCAACTAATTTACTTCTTAACGAGTTTGCTAGTTTACTATTTGACTTTTTCACTTGTTTACTATCTTACTATTTTACAATTTCAGTAGTTTTCTAGTTTACCAGGTTACTTGTTTACTAGCTTCTCAGTTTACTAGCTTACTAGTCTACTATAAATCTTTCAATACATAGAAATTATTTTTCTTAAAAATTTATAAGACTTTCTGTTCTGAAGCATATTTATCAATGTAATACAGAAATTCTATACCTATGTTTCTAGGAATTATTCTAGAAACTCATAAAGAAAACAATAAAAATACATCTAATTCAATATATATAATTTATACAATTAAATATACTTTCAACTATAGCAGGACTTGAAAAATATGGAATAAAAGTATTGAAAATCTTAATAAAAGAAACTGTTGCCTGAAAAATTAATTGAAATTTTCAAAATCGTTACTATGCTATAGCATTAATTTCTAAAAATCTATTGGGCGATCCATAGAAATATTAGGAATATATAAAAATACCAGAAAATACTACAAAATTTGATGAATAATATACCATCCGCAAATATTATAAATTTATTATGTACCTTTTATCTGTGTGGTGAAAATTTGCTAAAAAATCAATTCAAATATATACATCTTTTAGAAGTTTGATTCCTAGAATATCGAACTTCAGAAAGCTCTATAAAAACCCATATTACTTAATATCAGATAATCCTTAAAATGGTATGAATGCAACAAGTATCAGTCATAAAAAAATTGAAACTTTAGTTATTAATTGAAAATAACAAAAATTAAATTCCATTATACACGAAAATGAAAAATGCACAACTCTGGATTCCAAAAGTTGCATGATTTTCAAATTCCGAAATGTAAAATATTTCAAAATTGCTCTCTTGTAACATGTTGTCAAAGATTAAAAATTATGAAATCCCGAAGGAAAAATATTTTTCAGAAAAATCCCTCCCGAAAATTTTTTTGCCTACGCCTCTGACCTTGTTAGTTATCATGGGTATGATTTTAATATTTTCAGGTTATGTTTCATTAATCCTAAGCTCTTCAAATACTAAGAGTATTGGACTTATTTAACTTCGAAGATGGGAATAGAAACTTTTGCAAACAAAAACCGTTTGTTGGAAGTTAATAAAGTTACAGTCGGTTGAGGGCAAATGACTTTCCGATACAAAAGTAAAAATATACTGAATTACGAATGCCGTTCATTACGTGAATTCAATTATTGAAGAAATTTCGAAAGAATTTGACTCTATTTGGAGAGCTTATTTGGGTCATCAATAAATGTAATTTATGTTAGTTTACTTGAGACATTGAAAAGCTCTGGCTACTTTTGGGTTATTTGTTTTTTCACTCCGCAAACACGAGAAGGAGCGATTGTCGATGATGTGGAGACAATTCGAATTTTTTTTTTAATGTGATGATTTTTTGTAATTTATCGCGTCTAGTACACTTAGAAAATAATTATGATAGGAAGTACTATGCAAACTTAGAATGACACATAAAAATTTTTGATATTTCAACATAAATTTACCTTCTTTATTCGTAATTTTCTTCATTATTATCAATTGAAATATTTTTTTAAATCAAAGTTGCTAAATTACACATTCTGTACCAAAGAATGTTTTTCGTTTGATTTTTTAATCATTCAAGCAACAATTCGTTGTTTTCTAATGATTCACACATTTTGCAGTTAAATTTCAATCCATAACTTTTATGAAGTAACAAAATTCTATTTTTTTGCTATTATAACTGTCTAAGAATGCAGTAAATTTTATTTATTGATGTGAATTTACCATTTTTTATAATAAAAAAAAAATCACCATTTCCACAAGTCATCATCTAATTTATTGAGATTGCAAATTTTTCGAATCCAAAGTTTTTGTTTTCCATTATTGAACTTATGCCTATAAATATTTTTCATTCGTTTGTTCCCCCAATTTTTTTCGACTCTTTTACTCTAGTAAATTTGATGAAAAACTTTATTAAAAAATTTATGCAATAAAAACACTCAAAAAATAATGACAAGAATTTCCTTCATTTATCAACACAAAGTTTTAAGAATTCAGTCGGTTTGGTTTTCAAATGTAAAATAGTCACAATTCTACAAATTTATAATCCAAAATATCAAAAGCACACATTTTTCTGATCTTGAAATTTATGTTTTTCAATAGTTGAACCCATGACAATACTTATTTTTAATTTTATGTTTCTTGCTTTGTTTTTTCACTTTTATTTTGTAATAGATTCGACTTCAATAATTTTGAGAACTGCCTACCCAATATATGGATAAAACAAATCTTTTTGATTCAAAGAGTTTTATTTTTCATCGTTTCATTCATACCTGTAACTATTTTTCATACATGTATAATATCTCAATTTTTTCAAACTCTTTTACTCTGCAGTAAATTCGATAAACAAATTTTTATCCGAAATTTTTGAGTTTAAAACATGGGATAATAATGTGAGAAGAGACTTCAATTTTTAATACAAATTTGAAAAAATGCAGTCAGTTTGGTTTTTTTGATGCAATTATGTACAACTTACAACTATAGAAATTCATCGTACAAAACATCAAAATCAAAAATTTTTCTGATCTGAAAATTCCTATTTTTAATTAAGTGAATCCGTAACTGTAATTATTTTCAATTTTTTTATTTTTTACCTTTTTTTCGATTTGTATTTCGTAATCATGAATCGGATAAAAAAAATTATCACGATGCCGATATAAGTACGTTAAAAAAAAAATTCGAAATTTTTTTTCCAACCCTTGAAGAGAGATGTATCAAAAATAAAAAATTATATGTACTGTCATATACGATGTAAATATCGACTTTAAATCATATTTTCGTTAATTTCAAAGTATTATAAAAAAGTCATAAAGTTTAATAGTAAGAAAAGTACAAATTAATGACAGTATAAATAAAGCTTTTGACTTCCTGCAGATCATTACTACTGCTGTTTTTCCGTCTTTTTATTTTATCGTGACTTTTATGACTCGCAACATCAACCTTCGGATATTTAACTCTAAATGACATAATTAAGTTGTGCAGTAATGAAAATGAAGGCAATAGAAAGCGCGTTAATAATCCATCTCTCTTTTCAACTAATATGATCCATTCTCCTCGAATGCCGGGAAAAAGAAGTGCGTTTGATAAATCGAACTAAAATTTTAATTGATTATCTGCGATACATATGAACCTTGCGGAAAGAGCCCACAAATCGACACACGTATTTGTTTTGGGCAAAATTGCAATGACTGAATGAGGAACTTATTGTTTTTGACGCACAACAGAAATTTCCGAGTGTTTTTTGAGCAGATCAAAAAATGAATCTCTTCCATCTCGGAAGATTCTTAACAAAACGTAAAAATGACATAATATCTAGAACTTTTATTCTATGTGTCATGGATGTCATGACATACTTACACTGAGAATGGTAATTGTCATCATAACGAGAATTTCCTGTTATGAACGATATTGTAAGCTCATCATCAGAATCTCACTGAATTCTGCTATCCACAGTATCAGATTGCTGTAGCAACGATACACGTATTCTTGCGAGTATATCGTCACATAAACTATCCCTTTATCTTATATGAAGTTCATTGATTTGTCACTCTTTTACTGTATTTTGATTCCAAGTATACTTTTATCTTCTATGGACAATCTTGTATCGTTCTCTTAAGGATATGCGATGATCGTAACAGCGTTGAAAAAATTCCGCTACTGCTCAGTTACATACATATATACTTCGAGAAACAAAACATACACTTATTGTAGTAACGCAGTGTATATTGTCAAAGAATATCGTTGTCACGAAGAAGTGATCCATCTCTCCTCGAATTATCCTAAATCATTCGAAAGGTATACTTGTTAGCTTTACGACGATTTACTATTTTTGTCAATCGAAATTTCAGTTAGTGAGTTATAGATGCTAAAAGTCGAAAAAAGTGCATGTATAAACATAAGTAGTTTTCAAAAAAGCTGAAAAATTCACTGTTCTTTAATTTTGAACGCTTATAACGTCAGAACTACTATTTCGATTGATAAAAACAATATATCGTCGTAAAGCTCACACATATACCTTTCGAATCCTTTCTTAAAATGATGAACTGAATTTTGTGACAAGTGAAGGTTGCCGCATTGATTCTTTGGGCCCACATGAAGGTGGCTGACGTTTGATTTTGTAAACAAACCAAAAACAATTGCAAAGTCATAAAAGTGAGTAGTGATGAATTAATAAATGAAAAAAAATCTTGCGTCACGATGCTTGGTTTTCCTTCAATTTTGTGAATACATATCGAAAAATCAAATATTTTTGTTTGTGATTACATTATGAAATTTTGAGATTATTGATTCCGCGGCTGACATTAGATGAAATATCATTTTCAAAAATGTTTTGTACTTATAGAAATACAATATGAAGTATGTAGGTACTTAAAAAAATGATGACTGTATTGCTGTTTATTGCCGGAAAAAGAAAACTTTCATGTTCGTTTACTTTTTAAATTTTTTCCTTTTTTAAGAGGGGAATCTGATTTATCAGCCTGAAAAGTAACCGATTTGCCATGAGTTTTTTTGAAGATGAAGAAGAAAACGAATTTTCCCAAAACTTTTGTGGTATATTATAATTACTTTAAATCACAAAAATAATTCTTTGGGTTCGATAAATAAATCACATAACGGTTTTTAAGTTCATGTGCAACGTGTCCAAAAAAAAATTGCCGGATTTGTAGCTCCTCGAACAAATGTCTAAAACAATAAATTCAACAATTTTTATCAAGGTAGGTTATAAAGTTAGTCGGTGAACCACTTAAAACTAGAAAAAATTGTTTTAAACAATTTTCGTTCAACAAATTCAAATTAAAATTTGCCTCAAAATCAAGTTTTTTGTTCCACCAGCGGTTATTTTGTTAAATATTAATTTTTTTCTAAATTTGTTTGGTCCACCGACTAGTCTTGAAACCCAACTTGAAAAAAAATTTTGAATTTGTTGTTTCAGGCCTTTGTGCGAGGAGCTACAAATCGGGCAATTTGGTGTACCGTTTTTGGACACGTTGCCCATATGAGCTTATTAATCATAAAGTAATTAATTTATCGAACCAAAAAAACTAATTTTTGTACTTCGAAGTACCCTTAATAAACCACAAAAGTTTTGGAAAAATTCGTTATCTTCTTCATGCCCAACAAAATCTTGGAAAATCGATTACTTATTAGGCTGCTTAACGGGATTCCCCCCTCAAAATGATGAACTGAATTTTGTGACAAGTGAAGGTTGCCGCATTGATTCTTTGGGCACGCATGAAGGTGGCTGACGTTTGATTTTGTAAACAAACCAAAAACAATTGCAAAGTCATTATGAAAATGAGTGTGATGAATAAATAAATAAAAAAAAATCTTACGTCACGATGCTTGATTTTCCTTCTATTTTGTGAGTAAATATCAAAAAATCAAATGTTTCTGTTTGTGTTTACATTATGAAATTTAAAGATTATAGATTCCACGGCTGACATTAGATGAAATATCATCCTCAAAATTGTTTTGTAATTGTATAAATACACCATGGAGTACAGCCCCTTGCCATATTATTAGATCCATGCTGCGAATCTACTTTTTTCATGTCTCTTGTTGTAATTATGAACTTTTTGCTGATATGTTGGTAAAACCTGAGTTTTTAAATACCGTGGGCATTTCTTATCGTTTTGGCAACACTCATAATGTTAGTTATCGATTTTTCACACTGATTTTCGCCAAATTTACATATAATCGACGAAAACATAATTTTAGTTTCACGTGTTTATATTATTTATTATAATATTACGTGTTTGAACAGGTTTAACTTTTTTCAATTACATCAGGTGAATTTATTGTTGACAGAACAACATGTCAAAGTATATATTTACACATTTTGAGGCCATATTATGTGAAAAAAACAATTTAAGAATTGTGAAAGGGTCCTATTTGTCGCCAATAACAAATGGTCAAATTTCCGGCATGCTGGAAGCACAAAACATGTTACAATACCAAATAGCACGAATGGTGGGAGTTTTTCGAAGTTTTGTACAGCATAGAAAAAAAAATATTGACCTCAATGAAGATCTGAGAGCAAAACGCAAAGGTGCGTGCGGTCGTCGGAGAATCACGACCGAGAGAAATGATCTGAAAATCCGTAATATTTGCGTTGAGAATCGAAAAATGCCAATAAAATTTCTCGAAAAAAAAGTTATTGAAGCTAGCATTAAAGTTTTGGAAAGAACAGTGCCGCGGAGGTTAGCAGAAGAGTGTCTTATTGGACGTAGACCAGCACGCAAATCAAGACTTACACCTGCTATGATATCAAAGCATACCAATGGGCACAAAAATACAAGGTTTTCACGATTGATGACTGGATAATGTTTCTAAATGCTAGATAACTATATTTAAGTTGTTCTTGCACTGTAGATATTGTTCAGTCTAAATTCTGTAATATTTCACATGTGTGCTTTTCGGACAAATCGCTTTTCCAAGTATTAGTTGACAAATCACAGTTCGTACGGTGAAGGTCAATTGAGAAATATAAGCCAGACTGCATTGTGCCGACAATTAAACATTCTCCTTTAGTAATGATATGTTCAGTAATCAGTTATCAGGGACCAGGGACCTTTTACGTTGTCGAAGGTACAATGAATGACGAAAAACACCAGAAAATTTTGTAAACCCAACTGCTTCGTCAAGTAAAAAAATGGTTCAAGAAACTAGAAAAATAAAAGAACTTTTATGCATGATGGCGTGCCATGCCATCGTGTACAAAGAATTACGAGATTTTTAGCTAAAAAAATAGATATTCTCGACTGGCCAAGAAATTTGCCCGACATTAACCCTATCGAGAACGTATGGGAGTTTCAGAAATCTGTAGTTAAGATGAAAGCCCCTACTAACAAGTAAGAGTTAATCAATGTACTGAATTATACTAAGAAACACAACCCAGAGATCAAAATGAATATTTAAACTTGTATAAGCAGTATGTCTCGTCGCGTTGAAGCTGTGTTGGCTGCGAAAGGTGGTCATACAAAATACTGATTCTTGCGAACAAATGTATTTTCATGTAGAAAGTTTTTATTTTCATGTACGTTACCCTTCTTTTTAGTAATATTTGTTGTATCAATAATAAATTTCGAAGATTTAACATGAAATAGCCTTCTCAAAGTCTACCGACGTGCTATAAGTCAGAAAAACTTCAATTTTGAGCATGGATCTAATAATATGGCAAGGGACTGTATGTGGGTACTTAGGAAAAGATAATTGTACTGTTGTTTTTTGCCGGAAAAACACAATTTTTATGTTCGTTTACTTTTTGAATTTTTTGAAATCAAATAATAATGACAGTTATTTTCGTACTCAGCGATCCAAAATAAGTTTAAAAAAATACTTTTGAGTTACATTTTTTATGTAAACGAGTGTAATTTTTCAACTCAAGGGAGGGCTTCCCTCCCTTTAAGATGACATGAGAGAGTCATTCTAAGTCACCTCATCAAAACGGCAATCACGAAAACGAATATGGATACCACGTCCACATCGTTTCTTTGCATGCAACGAATTCCTCGAATTCCAATAACATTGCCTACATCCCTGAACTTGGTCTGGCTGGGGGTTGGTAAAAACGGCCACGCCGCCTGGTGTGGTGACCTTGTACTATGAGACGACAGTATCCTCTTAGCTCGAAAACACGGAACACCCAGCCCTGAAATTCTCGCCATCGGTGGTAGTCAATACTTATCGTCTTCCTCGCCCGAAATCGCGATACGAACGAGGTCACATTCCTTCGGGAATTGATCTCATCTCAGGTAGGCCAGGTTCGTTCAGAGGTAGCTAGTGAAAATAAGTTTGAATAGAAAAAGATTTTTTATTTACTCCGGAAACCGCGCGGTTTTGGGATGAACAAGATTTTCCTAACCATCTTGATCTGTCCTTTAGGGTGCTTTCGATTTTCAATTAAGCTCGTGCAGAGAGATGTTAATCGAGCAGGAAATAGAGGTTGAAGACATGGGAGAACAGGATAGGAAACGTCAATATTCGCGCGCGCGCACGCACATTTCGTGGGCTAGTCCGAACGCATTTCTTGGTTTGGGAAATTTGATGAAATTTTCTTTTTTTGGAAGAGGAGTCGCGTTTTTTTGGGTTTGAAGATTTTTTTATGTTTGATGCGTAGATCGGGATTTATCAGGATTGTTTTGTAGTTGTTGCATATAATTTGAGTGTTGGAGAACAACGTGTTGTGTATTGGGATTGGGATTATTTATGAAAGTAACGATATCTTTGTATATTATAATCAGATTTATGGCAGTAGTTTGTCCAGAGTTGAAATTTTATGTTATCAAAATAGTGGTACAGAGATCTCGAAAATATATCTGGAAATTCGACATGTCAAATGTATTCCTGAGACTCGTAAGTTTCTTTCATCTGCGGCTCACATATTGTTTGGTTTGGTAACAGATGCATTACAAAATTTATGTTATTTGCAGCTTTTGTTAAAAAATCGTACAATTTTTCATGTAATTGTGTTTTTCTGTAGAATACTATTGTATGTATGCTTAATTTTCCTCACGTTAATTGTTAATTTCGGAATCTGAATCGATAAGTTATGAATACCATTTTAGAGAATTTCGGAAATTTGAATTTCAAAACTAAGAATTCTAGAACTTGCCCTTTGTTTATACAAAATTCTAAAGTTCCGTACTTTGAAATGTAAAATTCTTAAATTCTTGACAATACACATATTTCAGGATTTGAAATGCAAGATTAAAAATTTACGAAAAATCTCCATTCCACGTGTTGTCATTGCGAAATTATAAGCTTAAAAATTTTTAATCCTAACATTGTCTATTATAGAATGTTGAATCCAGTTGAATCTCAGGCTTATGTAATAAGTATCAGGCACGAAGGCAGAGGAGGTTTTTTGTATTCGAACCCTTCCCGAAATTTGGATAAAATCACTTTTTATTTTCATGTAAAAATAATAAAAATTATAGCAATAAATAACAAAAACACGAATTGTAGAGAAGAATGAAATAATTAAATAAGTGGAAATTATCAAATATGTACTTACTGAAACCTTGAAAAAATAACAAATGATTTCATATAGGTACCCAAGGTTAAAAATATATTCAGGATTCTTCATTTCACTAACACAGATATAACAGTAATTTTGACCTAAAAAATTTTTTCTTAACTAAATTCTAATTCTAACTGTTTGGTTATTATAACGTCGTAAAAAACAAAAATTTGAAAAATTGTTTCAACGTAATGAACTTACGTGGAAAAATTAGTATTTACAAAAACGTTAGGAATCTGAACACATTTAAACCCTAAAGCATCGAATTCTAGAAATCTACAATAAAAATCCAAAAAAATACCAGAAAATCTTTCGAATCCTACAAACTCTGAAGAAACACTGAAACTTTGTGAAAGAAATGTTTTCTACAAAATCTTTAAAAAAAGTAACTTTGAATTTTTAAGCATAAAATTGTTTAAAAACGCATGTATCAATCTATATGAATGCTATAAATCTATGAAAATAAAAAAAAATTACGAAATCTTACAAATACTAAAAAAATACGAAAATACATACAAGAAATTTTTATAAACCGAAAAATCTATGTAGATATGATTTTCTTAAAAATCTATAAAATAACTAAAAATCTGCTAAAATTTTAATTTTAAAACATCGAATTCCAGTAATTTATACATCTGAAAAAATACCCATAATCTATAAAAATACAAGAAAAATCTACAAAATCTTGTAAATACTAAAAAAATACGAAAATACAAGGAATCTGTAAAACACAAAAAATCTTTATAGATGTGCTTTCCCCAGAAATCTTTCAAATTATTAAAAATTAATTTAGGTTTGGATTCTAGAACATCGAATTCTACCAATCTTTATACAAAAATAATAGAAATCTTAAAAAATACTCAAAAAATCTTTCACGTTCCATAAATACTAAACAAAACGCGAGAAATAATAAAAATTTTATCATAGTCAAAAAGTATGTAAATTTAATTTTCTGAAAAATTCATAAAACTTTGAGTTCTAAAGCATACAATTCTAGAAATCTATATAGAAATTCAAGAACAAGGTAGAAGGTTCTTTAAATGGTATGAATACTAAAAAAACCTTAAAGTATAAGAAATCTGTGTGAAAAATTGAAAGATACTGTTTTCCAAAAAATTAATTTAAAAACTCAAGATCGTTGGAATTTTTAATAGTATAGCATCGAAAACTAAAAATCTATAAAAATGCCAGAAAATATTACAAAATTTTATAAAAGTATACAAAGTGGGAATTTTGAAAATCCATGAAATTCTGAAAATCTTAGTAGGCATAATTTTTTCAAAAATGTAAAAAATATTTTTAATTTTTAGAACTTTGATTCCCAGAGTATCGAATTCTAAAGAGCTATATAAAATTCATTATTTATTATTATGTCCGAGAATCCTTCAAGTTTTATAAATAGTAGAAAAATTATAAAAAATAGCAAAAGTTTTAGAAAAAAAAATCCTGACCTCAGTGACTTGCATGAAAATCACAAAAATCGAACCCCATTACTCGGAACCTACTCATTTTGAAACGATGGATGTTTAGAAGTGAAAGGGAATCCTTTTCACTTTGAAACGGAAAGTTTTGAAACGCAATCCCTTTCAACTATACGCGGGAAGTTTCTGAGTGAATCTGTCAAAATTATTCTGTATAAAAAATGGCTTTAGTTTATCCCTTTTGTTTTCAGAAAATTTATATATTATCATGATATATTTTTGTTTGAAATTCAAGATGTTAAGAATCCAATGAAAAAGAATCGTCTACGATTTTTTCAGTTTTTCATCGACTGCTTGTATTTGTATATATTCTCATTATAAAAATATGCTCTATCTTTCAGGCTCTTTAAAAAAATGTTGATCATTTTTCAAAATGTTGACACGTGATGAAATTAACAGGTTTAGAAACTTATGTTTCATAACATTTTGAATGATGTTAGATTGATTCATCCCACACCTTCCTCTCAGATTGCAATGAACATTCATTTCCTTTAAATCCAATACATTAATGAAATCCTTGTTTTGGTGATTGACGAGAGATGCATTTTCCAAATGATGTTTCGTAGACGTTTTCCAACGTGTACGAAACGAATTTTCAAGTGGTTTCGGTATGAAGAAACGCATCTGGAAGCAGCATGCATGAAGTCGAGTGCTGCTGCAGTCAACGTTTTCAGACGTTATGATCTAGATGTTGCACATATTCACTACCTACGCTAGTTTTTCAAGCATTTGCCAGAAAAATGCATGGGTGACATTGTTTACAGGTGTAGTATCTTACACCTGCAAGCTCTGTGAACCATTTCCATAATGCACTAGGCAGGAAAAACATTTGGGAGCAAAATTTTCCGACTCTGTTGCTAAATATTATGAATCACGAAAGAAAGCTTCCGTTCTCTTCGTGTTTGGGATTTCATTTTGAAGATTTATCATCCTCAAAAAGTCAGGAATTGTAAGAATTTCCCGATTGTTTTTTGCAGAAAAAACATGTTTGGAAATTAACATCTAAAATTACAATGAAACTTAAATATGTTGTTTTAAAGATTGTTTTGCAGATTATCCGTAATTTCATTTTTTTTTTCCAAATATGTTTTTTTGTTCATTTCATGATATCAAACTTTTACTGAAACTTGTAATCATTTCCCGAAGAACCGGTCAACTTCAAATGGAAAGGGCTGTATAATTTTCAAAATTTCGTAAAGAACCTAATTTATGTGCAAAAGACTTCAGCTTTCAGTTAGAAATAATAGCTCAGTCGAAAATTTCGAGATATGCACTAGGATTTATTGTGCATATTATTTATTTGAGCGCGTGCGAAAGAAATAACACGAGTTCGCGATGCGTGCAGTGAACAATCGTGTCTGACTGTGACGGATGTTTCCACTTACAATTTATCAAATTTCTTTCTTGTTTTGGTACTCGACACGTGAAAACATTTCAAGTATTATTACCTTGCATTCCGTCATTGCACTTCTCTACTTTAACATTCATTTCAATTTTGAAATGTTACTATGCTGGGATAAAAAAAACGTCCTTCGTGAATATGGAAATGCTTCATGCGTTTTTAGCGCGATATTCTTATGAAAGCTATGAAATCATACTTTGGCGTAGCGAGCACAAAACAAACTGTTTGGAAATGTAAAAACTTCTTACTACTCTTGGCTTTACTTCTTCATAATTTTTAGTGCAAGTTAAAAGTTATTGAATCTGAAATGAAAAAAAAAAAAGAACTTATTATCAGCATATTAACTCGATTTGAGTATCGAAATATTCTTGCTTGCATCACCTCGTAAATAACTCGAATCAGCGAAAATACCCCGACAAGAATCTTGAATCGAAGGACAGAAAAATCCATTAAGGAGGCACACATTTCGTGAAATTCGGTCAAATCGATGCAAAGCGATATATACATGTATATCATTGGACGGAAAATTTGCCCTTAAATGCTGGTCTATTGCTGCTCATCTATAGATTTTATCGCTCTGGTGAAAAAAAGCGCAATTAGGCCGTACATTTATTTTTAGAGAAAATAGACTTGTCAGCATCCACTTGGAAATTCAGGCTGAAAATTGAAAAATAAATCGATGATTCAATGAAAATGATTATTTTGATAGTTTCTGATATATCGTATGGTTATTGATTCATGAAAAAATAGTAAATAGTAAATTGTAATGAGTAATTTATAAATAGAGTATACCATTTTTTGAGGAAGAAGTAAATTTTGGGAAAGGATTATTTTTGAAACATTCAAAATAAATCGTTTGAGTTACATAACAAATGAATTCTAGGAGGAGTACAAGCGAATTCTATTTTTCAAAAGGTGTTTATTCTTTTTTTATTTTTTTTTCATTTTCTAGTCTTTAATTAAAATTATTCATTCAATCTCGTAAGCTTTTTCTCGGACCACTCTGAAATTTATATGCAACCTTTCTCGCGCATTTATAGACATTTTTAGAATGGAAAATTAAAAATCAAGCAATTTATCGACCTGGAAAAAATTTGATTTACTCATGACGTTCACGGAATTCAATAATTGAATGGCTCGTGCGAAATGCAAAATTTTATTATTACTTCGTTCCTTTCTGAATTGGATACTAATTAAAAAGTTTTGAGTTTTTTTGAGAAATCGTGAATATCAAGTTGAAAATATGATTTGGAAAACGAAAGTTTGTTTTTATAAAGAAAATCTTGACGTTTCGTTATTGTTTATCTATATTTTATTGGTCGGTAGTTGTTTGATTTTTTATTTCAAAATCGTTGAATACAGTTAGAAAATCGTATTTTGAATTTCGAATAATGAAAATTTGATGACTTCGGTATTTTATTTTTCTTTTTGTGCTGACAAACGAGTTGATGATTTTATTATTAAAAATTTGTTGCTTTGCTCGTGTTATAATTTTTATAGGTACTTTCGAAAAATTTGAAGATGCTGTTTTTTATTTTTCCAAGGAAAATTTTATAAATTTCCTCGTAAAGAGTAACGTTTTAGATTAATTTCAAGTACTGATTCTACAAAACTGGTTATAAATAAAAAATTTAGAGTTTCTAATAATTGAATAATTACGTGTTCCCCAAAAACAAATGATTCACAGCAAAATGAAATTGAGTTTTCCGAATTTTCCTCGTCAAGAGCCCTCGTTAGAAAACCATTTAAAGTATGTACTAATTTCGAACGAATAGTTATAACTACAAGAAAATAGTTTTATCTGTAAACTACGAGAAAACGATGAACTTCCGGTAGCCTGAAATTACAAATTCACGTTTTACTCGTCATTTACAGATAAAATATCGTATTGACAGATTTGTAAATGTCTTTTTTGACGAAACGATTAGAACCCTCATCTTCGCCTCGGGCTACAATTTTTCGTTTCGTAAAACCAGGCATTCCCAAAAACTGTCAATAATATACTATTCCTTACAAAATTTAGTATTTCTGCTGATTAAATAATCACGTGATCCTCAAAAAAAAATTATTTACAGCAAAATAAATTAAAGTTTTCTGAGTTTTCCCAAATTTTTCTGTTAAGAGCGTCGTTATTATACGATTTTAAGCACTTATTACAAAAATATAGTTATGATTACAAAATTTTGCATTTCTACTCATTAATTGTGTGCTTTTCAAAAACAAATCATCCACAACAAAATAACAATTAAGTTCTCCGAATTTTGCGTATTTTCCTAGTTTAGAGCGTCGCTAGAAAACCATGTCAAGTACTGATTCCAAAAAAATTGGTGTGACTACAAAAAAATCGTTAAAATTAAAAAAGTTCGTAGTTATGATGATTAAATAGTTACAAGCTCCTCAAAAATACATTATCTAGAACAAAATGAAATTGAATTTTCTGAGTTTTCCCGATTTCTCTCGTTAAAAGCGTTATTAAAAAATAATTTCAAGTACTAATTCCAAAAAGGTAGTTATAAATACAACAAAAAAGATGTGATTACAATATTTTGCGTTTGTGCCAACTGAATAATTACGAGCTCCTCAAAAATAAATAAATAAAGTTAAGTTGTTCGAGTTTCCTAATTTTCCTTGTTAAGAGCGTCGTGAGAAAACAATTTAAAGTGCTAATTCAAAAAAATATAGCTAATAATCACAAAATGTTGCATTTATACTAATTAATTACGTGCTTCTTAAAAACAAGTCTTTGACAACAATATTAAATTAGGTTCTCCAATTTTTTCAAATTTTCCTTGTCAAGAACGTCTTTCGAAAACGATTTCAAGTACTAATTCCAAAAAAAAGTCATTATTACAAAACATCGCATTTCTACTGACTAAATAATCACGTGCTTCACAAAAACAAATGGTTCACAACAAAATAAAATTAAACTCTCGAAGTTTTCCCAATTTTATCGATTCCAATTACTTATTCTCATAAAATAGTTTTCACTACAAAATTTAGTGTTCTTACTGATTGAATAATCATGTGCTCCTCAAAATCTAATGATTTATAACAAAATTAAAAGAAATTTTCCTAATTTTCTTCGTTAAGATATCGATCTCAAGTACTAACTACCCAAAAATGGTAATAATTATAAAATTTTGTTCTTCCACTGACTAAAATAAGTCTGTGCTTCTTCGAAACATATGATTCACAAAAAAATGAAATGAGGTTCTCACGGAGCATTTACTCGCTACGCTCGTTCGCAAAACTCCGCACTCGCGAAAATGTTCGTTTCTGCTCCTTGATACGAAATTTACTATAGTATTTCGGAACGTAACCAGCACATACATAACTCTTAAATTTATGTATTCAAAATCAGTTCAGCAGGGTGTGAGGCTTGACACACCTAAAATTTTGACTTGTGAAGTTTTTTGCAATCTTCAAATTCGAGTTCCTCTTTCCTAATTATCCGGAATTCCGGGAAAAAAAGTTTCTTTTGAAAATCAAATGTTATTTAATTTTTATATTTTGTAAATTGGAAAACTTTGATCATTGATTCTACAATTTTCATCATTTTGGCAATGATTTTTTTGTTCGCAGAAGGCGCAAAGTGCCAAGGAAAAGTCGATCGGAAATCAACCGTACAACTCGTTCCCCGATGATCTTTATTTAGACGACCAGGACGCTTTTGAAGGTTCCGGTCACGGGGGCGATGAAGTTCGCGACGATCTCGAATCTTCCGGAAGTGGTTTCGGCCCGGATGACGAGGACGGCGAATCGCCAGGTGAAATTTTCATCACCCTCAATTGGCAACTTTTCGAAAAAATTCCATTATATCCGTCTTATAGAAAATCACGTGTTTTTGCTTTTTTTTTTCAACTTATTTTTATCAAAAATTGAAGGAGATATAGAGGTTCGACAATTTTTAGTTAAAAATTTTATTTATAGAAATAAATTTTAGTTAAAAAATATTTAGTTCTTAAGTTATATTTTTATCAACAATAAAATTGATAATTTTCGGTTGCACACCAATTTCATTACTTGACATGGAAATTCATTATTTTTTACGACAGGAGAAAATTCGTCTTTTTCCGAGGCCCTCACATCTATTATGGGTCCAGTAATATATATCAATAAAGGAACTTTACTATTACTAGCTTTTACTGGCTGGATTTAATAATTTGCAATAACAAATGAGGGCACACTGATTATATGTAATTAAATTCAAATATACGAAAAATTACAATAAAAAATTCGAATTATTGCTACTACATAACTTGAAATTATTAATGAAAATAAAGAATTTTCTCTTCTCAAAGAAAAAAAGGATGAAAGACTTTTTCATTCTACACAGCAACTCATCTACTTAATTTCAAATCAATTATTATTAGTGATTGACTTATGAATTCTTTGATTAATCTCTTTCTTTTAGAAGCAAGTTTGACAAAAATATAAGACTATTTGAAACATTGGCAGTATAACCAAAGCACATATGAAACATAACGTACTACAAAAATCTTAATATAATTCAATATAAAAATACTATGAAGCAACCATAGGGCATGGTTGTACTGGTCAACAGCTAGTAATTCCCTATATATTTTTTTCCAGTACTTTCATCCAAGTTCTGTAGTATATAAATATACAAATTTTGTACATTGATACCTATAAAATTTTTTGATTGTCTTTTTCAATTTTTCAGGCCCTGATGATAATACTGTAGTCACCACATCAGCAAAACCGGAAGAACCAAAACCACCAGTTACTGAGGATACAAATATAAAAACGAAACAGGTAACGATATCAATTTCGGCAATGACAAAGTACTCTGAATTTTAGAATTTTTCGAAATTTTCAAATCCCTGGACAATTTTTTGAAAGTTATCGACTTCTCTGTAAGTTTTGGCATATATGTTATACACAATTTTTCAGATTTTTTGTCTATAAGATTTCTTGAAAATCTTGATTGAAATATTAGGAAGAATTTAAAAAATTGCCCAAGGGATCAAGATAGGAATTCTTGAAACAGAAAAAGCTTTTTGAAAGTTTTAAAAATGCTCTAGGATTCTATAAGTTTAGAAAGTTTTTCGTAACAATATGCTATAGAAGTTTGGAAAATTCGTTGAATTTTCAGAGTTACGCATTTTTTCGAAAATATTTAAAATTTTTCCTTACTGTGAATGTAAAGGTGAATTAAAAAAAAAAAGGGTGCATTTCGTACTTTTGATAGGTATAAATTAATTTAAATGAATATTATAATAATGAAATATTAATGCAATATTAAATAAAAATAATACAATGCAAATAGTAGTACAAAATTATGCATAATATGGTAAATATTATAATAATATAATAATGATACAAAATATCATGCAAAAACTTTTAAGATAAGAATCATTGATGTCTCAAAAATTAAATTTTCATTTTTTTCAGATAACATATGCAAGAGGGAGAGAGATTCGCTCGTGATTGTTTGAGTATATTTTTTTATTGCCCTTTTCAGACACACGTGGAAGAAGACAACAAATTGTTGAAATCAGGTGGTGGCGAGCATACGAACGAAAGAGATTACATCGACTCGGAGAACGAAATCCAGGGGGTACACATGAATCCAAAACACGACGACAAGGCAAGCTCGTTCTTCGCCCAGCCCGGTGTGCTCGCTGGTAAATTGACCGCCTTTCTTTATCTCTTTATCCGTAGGTTCTATTTTTTTACTTATTTCTATGACACACCACACACACACAGACACACATGCGCCAAAGCACGTTCAACCTTTAAAAATAGAAAATATTTAAACGAACGTATTCTTAAATTCTTATGCAATAATTTTTCACGTTGATAATTGTAAATTTTGCATGAAAAATTGAATTACTTTTATTGCCTGAGTTTGAGCAATGAGTGCAAATAAATTATTTGATTGCTGTTTGAAACTTTTTTTTTTATTGAATGTTGGCAGGGACGTCGCAATTCCCTCCACCGACTTGAGAATGAATAAGATTGATTTTATTTTTGTGGAAATTATCAAATTGTATTATTTATACGTAACTGGAAATTTCGAGTTTTTTGTCATTTTAGTGTAAAACTATAAGAATTTGAAAGTTTAAACTGAGTCTGAAGTGAGCAATTTGAGGTTTTTTTGAGATTAAAATACTGTGTACTGAAAAATCCATGAAAACAAAAAAAAATCTACGATATTTATTGATACAAATGAATATGTATTATATTAACTCTTTTGGAATTTTAGCCCCCCCCCCCCACAAAAAATTTTTTTTGTTGCAACGTCCCTGACTGTTAAAACACTTGATTTCTTCTTATTGAGAAGGCAAGTAAAATGAACGTAAGTTTTAATTTTGATGAAAAATAAAATCAACACACACAAGATACAGAAAATACGATATGGTATTACGATGAACGTATTTGCGCATTTCCCCAACTGACGCTATTTTTACCGCACTGCGAAAAATTTGAATCGTTCCTATGAAATCAAACGTTGTTTAGGAGAAATGTTTACAGAGTTGAATTGTTTTTAAACAAAGGAATATGTCACCAGTACATATGTTTCGTTATTACATATGAATAATGATAAATATTGGTATATTTGTTATGTATGTATAAATAATAGTTATAATGGAAATTTGAAATAAAAATTAAGTATAAGTACAAAATAGCAATTAAAAAAAATGTTATGGCAGCGTGTAAATAATAAAAAAATATCATGTTTACATAACTACTGGTAAAAAATATGGAATAATGCAAATCAATGTTGAAAAATCAATTATTTGTTAAAGAATTTCTTACGTATTCAAAATTATATATTTGAAAAATCTCCATTTTGAAAAATTGATAAACATTTTCGATTTTGATGATATACTCGATGTATAAAACATGTCAAAAACACCGTTGTCGGTAGATATGGGCGATACATATATCGATGTTAATTATTCCCAAAAATATTCAAATTATTCCAAAACGATGTTATCGTAGTTTTCTTCTTGTGAAATAAATAGAATTCACAATCAATATTAGTAATTTATCCACAAAAGATATCGAAAATTTATGAAATAAATGTTTTATGAACGGTTCATAAATATTCCAAAAATCTATGAAACTTCACATTCTAGCCCTACCGGGTCGGGTGAAACGGTTTCTCGAGGTTTCATTGCGTTTCAGGAGGTTTCGTGAGGTTTCACAAAGTATCGTGTAAGTTTCGTTTTGCCAAAATACAATTGAAATGTTCTTGATGTTGTTAGGAGTAAGGCAAGTTGTACCAATGATCTTTTTATTGAAAAATTATGTTAGTTTTGGTCGCAATTTTTCCGGTATTAGTAGTTTCTATATGACTCATGAATTGCAGAATATTTACAAGATTTCATTAATTTACTGTAGTCGATGATACTTCATTTTCATCGATTTACATCGGTATACCATTAGTCATGCTTTTTCGACTCTGTAAATAAGTATTATATTATTTTATGTCATCAATGTGAAAACATGAAACCTCCTGAAACCTCGTGAAACGCTATGAAACCTAGTGAAACCTCATGAAACGGTTTCACGAGGTTTCACTCGACCCAGTAGGGAGAGTATCGAACATTTAATAAAACTTGAATCCCTAGAACATCGAATTCTAGAAATCTATATACAAATTCATAAAAGTACGAAAAAATCCTTTGGATCCCATAAATCCTGAAAAAATACGCTAGCTACTGTATGTACTTCAAATCAATGAAGTTTTCTGATAAATTTTTAAAAATTATTAAAATATGTTACTTAAATTAATTAAATTTAAATAAATAAATTCAAGGAAATCGCATCCTAGAAATACGAAAACGTATCTTTGAAAAAACTAGGGAATCGTACAACTTTTGTAAATTAAAAAGTACAAAAAAAAATTATGAAAATAATAGAGATCAATGAAACAGTTAATGAAATTTAACTTTTTAGAGCATCGAAATTTAGAAAATCTCAATAGCCATTCTTGAGAGTGAAGAAAAATCCTTCAGATTGTATGACTAAAGAAATACAAGAAATAATAAAAGAATTAGGAAACAAGGTGGATACTGAATACTATAAAATATCCATTTAAATACGAAAAATTTATTAAACTTTGAATTCTAAAGGACTAATTCCTAGAAAGTTGAATAGTAATCCATAAAAATACCGAAAATCAATGAAAAGATCAGAAAATCGTGAAATAATTTCATGAATATTAAAAAATACGAAGTTTTAAGACCCAGGCATGTGTACGATTGTCTCAGAAATCTATGAAATTAGTAGAAATTTTGAATCCTATGAAATCAAATTCCAAATGTCTATGTAGAAACGCATGAAAGTACTAAAAATCAATAAAAATAATAGAAAACTAAAACATTTAAAAATATTAAATATACGAAAAATTAAAAAAAACCATGTATATACCGAGTGTCTTATAAATCTATGAAATAACTAGAAATTTTTGAAATTTTGAATCTTATAGGATCAAATTCTAAATATCTATGTAGAAACTCACAAAATTACGAAAAATCGATACAAATACTAAAACATCCTAATATATTTTATAAATTCTGAAAAATATGAAAAATTTTTATACCCAAATACTGTCTTATAAATTTTTGAAATTTTGAATACATGGCATTGAATTCTAAATGTTTATGTAGAAACGCATGAAAGAACTAAAAATTGATGAAAAGACTAAAAAGTTCTAAACATTTCATAAATATTAAAAAATAGGAAAAAATTGTAAAAATTCATGTATAAGTATATGATTGTCTCAAAAATCTATGGAATTAGTAGAAATCTTTTAAGTTTGGAATCTTATGAGATCAGGTATGTAGAAACCCATGGAAGTATCAAAAATCGATAAAAAGACTAGAAAATTCTGAATAATTTTATGAATTCTGAAAAATACGGAAAATTTGAAAAATCCATACATATAATGATTCTCAAAAATCAATGTGATTACTGGAAACTTTTGAAATTTAGAATCTTATGGGATCAAATTCTATATATCCATGTTGAAACCCACAAAAGTACCGAAAACCGATAAAAAGGCTAGAAAATCCCAAAGTACATTTAATGAATATTAAAAAATATGTAAAATTTTTTAAACCAGATATAAATTACTGTCTCATAAATCTATGAAATCACCAGGAATCTTTGAAAATTTTAATTATAATAGATCGAACTTTAAATACCTGTGTAGAAATTCATAAAAGTACGAAAAATTGATTAAATGACTGGGAATTTCTGAAACATTTTATGAGCTTTAAAAATACGTAAAATTTTTCAAATCCATGAATACATGAGTGTCTCAAAAATCTATGAAATTACTAGATATTTTTGAAATTTTTAATTCTATGAGATCGAATTCTAAATATCTATGTAAAAGTACCAAAAATCGATGAAATTACTGGAAAATCGAAAACATTTCAAAAATACTAAAAAATACAAAAAATGTTATGAATAAGGTATTATACATACAATTGTGTCAGAGATCTATGAAATTACTACAAGTCTTTAAAATTTTAAATTCCAATGGACCAATTCCAAATACCCATGTAGAAATCGAATAAAATACCAAAAATCGATTAAAAGAATAGAAAAGTCTGAAACATTTTATGAATTTTAAAAAATAAGAAAAATTTCAAAAATCCAATGTATATGTGATTGAAAAATCTATGAAATTACTAAAAATTTTAAAAATTTTGAATTCTATGGGATCAAATTCTAAATATCTATGTAGAAATCCACGAAAGCACCAAAAATTGTTAAGACTCAAAAATTCTAATAGGTTTTATGAATAGGTAGTAAGAATTACTAAAAATTTTAAAGATCCATGTATATATGATTGTCCTAAAAATCTACGATATTTTGAATCCTAATTGATCGAATTCTCAATATTTATGTGGGAAGCCATAAAAGTATCAAAAATCGATAAAAAGACTAAAAAGTTCTGAAACATTTTACATAAGAATATCAGAAAATACGAAAAATCTTAAAAATGCATGAAATTACTAGAAATTTGTGAAATTCTCAATCCCATGGTATCAAATTTTGAATGTCTACGTAGAAACACATGCAATCACCGAAAATCGATCAAAATAGTAGAAAATCCTTAAACATTTTAGGAATATCAAAAAATAAGAAAAACTCTAAAACCCACGTATCTCAGAAATCTAATATGAAATTATTAGAAATCTTCGAAATTCCAAATTTTAATTCATCAAAAAAAAAAAAAAAAAAAAAAAAAATCTTTCAATTTGTATGCACCCTAAAAAATAAAATAAAAAATACGAAAAACCTATGAAAAAACTTTTTTCCGAAAAACCCATGCGATATAACAATGTCAATATTTTCCTTCAATACATCAATATTTAATATCCGATGAGCCAATTTTTTTCTGATAGCATGCATAAATAAATATTGCGTCGTCTGAGTACTACAAATCAGAAGTCATCTGCTCAAGACAATAAATACCCTGTTTTCTGTATCCTGGTCACACACACAATCCCCACTGAAAACACGCCACCCCGTGACAAACGAATCTAAATTTTCATTCTTTGCAGCCGTTATTGGAGGCGCGGTCGTCGGGCTTCTCTGCGCCATTCTCGTAGTGATGTTCATTGTGTACAGGATGCGCAAAAAGGACGAGGGCTCGTACGCCCTGGACGAACCCCGAAGGTCGCCGGCGGCCCAGGCGTACCCCAAACCCGGTGCACCCCATCACAATCGCGAATTTTACGCCTGAAAAACTCGAAATCCCGAAAAACCGCAATAGGAAAGCCAGCAATTATGGGGAAAATGGTTTTCTCCGAGAAAATCGAATTTCCCCTCATCGCGGGGAATTCAAAATTCCCCGAAATCTCAAAATAAAAAAGGAAATTATTTTTTCTTCTCCTTTCGGGGCAAAAAAAGGTTATTCGATGAGTGGACTGATTTTTCCGACAGTTTGCCATATTACTTTAAAAAAAAAAAAATTACAAGGGAAAATGGTCTTTTTCCTTGGGTATTTATTATCTATCTCTCTCTATCACATGTTATTTATTGACTGAACATCTTTTTAACCCATTAGTTTATATGGTTACGTTATTCGCTAAAATGAACAAGTAATTAAGTAGCATTTTTGCTGGTTATCACGCCGATACTGCCGAAATTGTTGTTCTCAATTTTTCGATCGTGTAAATAATCGTAGTCGACATTCCGAAGGCAAAAAATTTATTCGTCTTATCGACCAGGTTTTTTGGAATTGACGCAAATTTTATACATTGAAAATCTCGCCGTCCCGTATTTTTGTTTTTATAGCTTGGCAGGAATTCGTGTGGTTTTTTTTTCTTCTTTTTTAACGAACGATGAATCTCTTTTGAATTATATTTTTTATAGGATTTTTTATTGAGTTGGAACGTAAACTATGGAATTGAGGATTTTATTGAAAAAAAAAAAAAACGGAATTTGCAGGAAAAAATACTCTCGGCTGAGTAGTTTTTTTATGTGTAAGTAATGTTTTGATTAGCGTACATACATAATATATATATACCGCGTTTAATGTGTATATATTACCATGAAAATGCACACACTTTCTCAAAAAAAAAAAAGTACGTAGCGATGTTTGTGCATTTATTCGTGTTCTGACACGAAAGGAATTTTTCATTTAATTTTATGTCGTCTTTTTTTGATTTTCCGGCAAGATTTTTTTCGTGTCAGCGCGCGCGGGATGAAAAAGAATTATGGAACGTAACATTTTATTATTAATTAACCAGGAAATTAATAATGAATGCACTACTTTAGGGATAAAAATCATGTACGTCATCGATCCTAATCTGTAAATAAACATTGTATTCTATAAGATTATATATATAGTATATATATATACACGAAGAAGATAATTACGATTACTCCTTTCACACAAAAAATTTGTCTCGGTGTTTGGAAGTTCACGCATCTTAGATATTTATACATTTCTATAGTCAAAATTTGTGAGTTGCAAAATTTGTTGGGTCCGGTGAATGAATTCCAAATGGTTTTCGCGAAATTTTCACTTTTATACATGCACATTTATTCATGTATCGAAGGGTTACTACTTTGTTGAAATACTTTCGACATGGGCAGAAAATTTGATTTTTTGTTTTATTTCGTAAGTTGCGTAATTGTGAAATACAAGTTGCAAAAATAAATGTGAACATTGATACAGTACTCGTTGGTGTGTTATTAATAAAAAAACAAGTTTTTCAAGTTTTATTTCCCATCTGTATTTATATTTTATGAAAATATACAAAAACTCTGTAATGTTGGAAGCAACAACTTTTTACATCACTGTACACCATTGAAAAGTATAAATTAGTCCACAACGATATATTAGTATTTTTGCTATAACTAGATAACATTAGAGTAAAATTAACAAATTAACAAAAATTCGAACAGTTATGAATATGATTTGTTTTTTGGTACTAGAAATCATTTTTTGCTTCTCATCGAACTTATCCGAAAATTCGTAGAGAATAGGACGATTTTTCCAGAGTTCAAAATTCTTTTAAATTCTTCCGCGGACGTTTTTTTGGGATGAAATATTGAATTATTCCATATAAAATACCAACAACGAAATTGCAGAAGCGTTTCTTGAAACTTCGTAGGAATTATAAATTGCTTTTCAAAAAAGGTTTCAGGTATTTTTCAAATGACGAATTGACGCTTTCTTGGTTCAAGGGACTTTTCATGGCTTCGTCGAAAAGTCGCTGGTAAACGTTTCCATCGTAAGCACCCAAAGTTGAGCCCAAAATTTCGTCGCAAATGTCGAAACCGTCGACAATTGCAACTGCGTTTATTCGAATCGCTGCGAGCATTTCCTCTAACCTTTTTTGGAGAATCGGCACGTCTTCGTTTCTCAAGCATGAAAACTACAACAATTTCCAACAAATTTTAATGAATGAAATGAATATATATATGAAAATCGAAAAATTTTAACTTAAATTTCTATAGATTTGCTAAATTCTTTATTATCTATTGAATGGATTATTATTTATTTTTAGTTGAAAATTAAAATAAATTGATAAATTAAATTTGTCGTCATTCATTTTGAATTATATCTCTTTTTCTCTTAATTTTTTATCACTTATAACAACGAAAAATGTTTAAATTTTTGCTACCAACTTTTATTACAAAATTTTATAAGCGTTTTTCATGGCTTTGAAAATGTTAGTAATTTTTCAAGGTGTAATTAAAATCACAAGAGAATTTATTTAGAAATCTTTTGAAGATTTTGATAAACTTTTCTAATGTTTTTGAGAGCTCAAAATATTTATTAAATATTTGTGCTTTTTTCTAGAATTCTCAATAAACTTTGAAATCTTTTTCATTGTTTTGAGATCTGAATTTGAATCTGAGAAGATTAACTCACTATGATAAAAGAATAAAAAATTTTCTTCTTACCCTCAAAAAATCACCATGACGCTGAAGCACCCAAAAAATGCAATAAAGTTCGCAGAGTTGCATAAATACTTGATGCAATGGTTCAGAAACCATGGATTTCAATTTTTTCACTTGCTCGACGTATCGAGACACAATAAAAACTCGACAATGCGATTCTGCAGCAGCTGCAAGTTCGATACTCGTTTCGTTCCAAGCATCTTCCGGTAATGCTCCATTTCGAATTCGGCGATTCATGTTTTCGTAAGCCTGGTGTATTTTTCTAAGCAAAAAAAAAATTATTACAAAAATATTCATTATTTTACAGTTTTACAAGATTTAAAAATCACTTACTTTTTTATATTTTATGGCAGAAGTAAATACTACAATTATTGGAACATTAGGAACAATACTTTTCATATGATTATTCTAAAAGATAAAAAATTTATATTTTACTCCATAAAGTTATTTTACAATTCAATTTTATTATTCATTTGAAACCTCTTCAGAAATTTGTAAAAAAATCAGTTACTTAGTCAATATAATAACAAAAAGTTAAGTATGCAAAGGAAAAAAAAAACTCGAAACTTATTTCGTTTGAGAAAAATTAAAATAAGTAAACAATTTTCAATGACCTTTTACTGAAGTTTCTATTGTAAAAAATGCAAAATAATAAGTGAAATTAGGAACATTTATTAGCTTCAATTTTTAAATGTTAACAGTTGAGTAAAATTATGTTTTAAAGTCAAAAATTATGTTTTGACAACCAAAAATCTTTATAAAAAATAGGTACTGATTTTAAATTTACATTTCTAAACACGAGAAAATAAATCGATAGCATGCCAACATAAAAATACAAAGTTTTATATACTTTCTAATTACCTAATTTCTTTTTATTAGGCTAAACTTGAATTTATTTATATTTATTTACATAATTCATGAAAACGTATGTTTATAACTGAATTTTGTTTATTTATAATTGATAATAAATCAAATATGTAACAAATTTTTCATAATATAATAAATTTAAACAAAACATGTAATATTGTGAGTTTGGAAGAATTGATTTTTCAGATAACAGTTTATTGTTATTAGAGACAGGAAAAAATTTTCAAACATGAAAAACAATAGAAACACATTTTCGAATTCAAAGAATTCAATGTTTTTGACTCGAAAATTTTAAATATTTGAAGCGAGTTCTGAAAATAAGAAATTCGTTCGTACAATTTTTTATAAATTAAAAATCTAAAAAATCTAAAATATGCAATATATTATACTTCAAAAGTTATTAGGTATTTTACTGTAAAATTTTTAAAGTAAAAAAAAAAAAAAAATTCGAATGAACAATCAAATTTCAACAGTAACAATTAAATAAAGTAAGAAATTGATTTACTATACCAAGAAATCTGAAAGACTGATATTTCCAACCTTTCAATAATAATTGAATATAAATTATTGTACATTGTAAAAATTAGAATATAAGTGTAAAAAATGCATGAAATTAATGTTTGATGAAAAAAATTTCTGGGTAATTTATTTCTGGAACTTCTAAATTCTGGTTATTTGATGTAGATTCTATTGCTAGAAAAAAATATAATTTCCAATTTCATTGCATGGTGAACTATTAAATTCTCTAATGAAAGATCCTCATCTTAAATTTGAATATTTTCTTCGCAGAGCATCGAAATTCAACGTGTGCAATCATAGTCATTAAAAATTGAAGGGCCCTAAACTTGAATTTGAAAAAAAGAAGAATAAAGAATTCATAGGCTGAAATTTAACTATTTAAATATTGAAAATATTATAAGAAGGAAAATTATTATTTTTGGAAAACACCTGCTGAAAATTTCTGCAGTATGTGCCTTTGTAATTACACAATGTCCACTGTACTATAAGATTTTTGATAAAATCTAAAACTTGATAGAAGATTAGTCATTGGGTATAATTATATAAGTCTTTCTCTTTCTATACGTCAATATTCTGGTATTTTCTTACTTTTTCAATTACCGAGTTCTTTACTTAAGATTCCTCTATCCAATGATATAGTTACTTTAAAAACATAAGAAAAAATTTTACTACTCTTTCAGCTTCACTCTTATTTATTAGATATGAACATCGATAAAGACGCAATAAAATTCAGCAATGTATAAAAAACATACCCTGCAGCGACTGCTTCATGACCGCTAATAATACAAGTCAGTGTGTTTTTCCAAGGTCTCTGCTTGATTTTTTTGATACGTTGCTCAAGGTACCGAACTGCCGGGGTCAGTTTTTCCCGATTCGTGGCTTGTTTCCAGGCCTTCATCAAATACCTCGCCGTTTGGAGGAGCATGACGGTATTTTCCCCTTCGTAAGTGCACATTGCGGTTATGAGTCCGTAAGTTGCTGGCATGTTGCTCGAAGACATGTACCCGTGACCACCACACGACAATCGCAATTGTTCGACGCCGAGGGACGCATCCGATGAAGCCACAGCTTTCAAGCAACACGATAGCGCGTGGAGCTGGGATAAAAAAAATTAATGATCAAATCATCTGAACGATTATTCGGAATTTGCGAATTTCAGATTCCAGGTTCCTAATTATTAGGCCCTCTTTGAAAAACTTTTAACACTTTTTGTACTTTTCAGTATGTATTGCTGGATTTTCTTGTATTTTTATGAATTTATACTCTTTTTCTATTAATTGTTGTATATATTTTAATTATTTCATGCTGTAAAATTCAAAGTTCATTAAATTTATTGTATTTGAGAGGATTTTTTAGGAAATAGTGTCTATTTAGATTTTTATTTCGTTTACTTTTTTTGGTACCTACTTTTTCAGTTTTTCTACGATTTGAAGGATTGTTCAATATTCCTCAAATTATTCTTATTTTTAGGATGTATAAAATGTTACAGGAATTGTTATATATGCAGATTTCGAGAATTTCGAGCTCTAAAATTTGAAGTTCATGAAATTTTTGTGTTTCAAAGGATTTTTCAGAAAACTTTCTCAATAGATTTTTATTCCTTTCAGTATTTTTCGCATTTCTTCAGTTTTTCTACGATTTGAAGAATCGTTTAGTATTTTTATATTCTTCTATATAAATGTCTGGAATTCGATGCTCTATGCATTAAACATGTTTAGATTTTTAATGTTACATAGATTTACTTGTATTTTTCCATACATTTTATTATTTTTTTTTTTCTGTATTTCCTACTATTTAAAGAATGTTGTACAACTTTTCATTTTTTTTTAAGATATCTTTTTAAATTTCCAGAATGAGATTTTTTACAACTGAAATTTTTAAATATTTGAAGTATTTCGATCGATTTTACAGAAAACAGTTTCTTCATAGATTTAGAGTATCCTCAATGTTTTTAAAGTTTTTTACAGACTTTTAAGATTTGAAAATTTTTCTAGTATTTTAATAGACTTCTACAAACATACAATTTTAGAATTGAATGCTCGAGAAATATAGGTTTTTTGATTTCTAGAATTAATTTGTATATTAATAATGGTTCATCAGATACATTGGAATTATCCGATATTCAATATCGATACACCGATGTATCTCATAGATTTTAATGTATTTTTATATTTTTTAGTATTCATACGATTTGAAGAATCCCTTAATATCTTTATGGATTTACACATAGATATCTAGTATTTGATCCCAGAGGATCCAAAATTTCAAACATTTGTAATATTTTCATAGATTTCTGAGATAATCATGAAAATATGTCTGGATTTTTTGAATTTTTCGTGTTTTTTTTTTTTAGTATTTTAAGATATTTTGTGCGATTTAATAGTAGGTATTTCTATAGATTATCAGTATTTTTAAGCATCGTTTTAAAGATTTTTGTAATTTGATCCCATGGGATTTGAAACTGTTAAGATTTGAAGTAATTTCATTAATATTTGTGGTAGTCATGTATACCTAGTATTGAAAATTTTTATAAATGTATCGTATTTTTTATAATTCATGAAATATTTTGAGATTTTCTAGTATTTTTATACGTAGATTTTTTGTATTTATATGAATTGCTTTGATCTAAGTTTCTAGACATTCGTAATGTAGAGTTCGAAATTTATTTAATTTTTTGCATTTGAATAAGTTTTTCAGGAAACACAATCTTCCTAGATTAATCGTTATTTTAATGTTTTTTGTATTTCTTCAATACTTACACGGTTTGAAGTAGTTTTCGGTATTATTATTAATTTCTATAAAGATTTTCCAGATTTTGATGCTTTAGATAATGAATTTACATGAATTTTTAGTATTTGGTATATTTCTAGTATTTACATATCAATTTTTGTTTTGTAATTGTTAAATGTAAAATTTTTTAATTTTTTTTAAAAAATACTTCTTCAATTTCTAGGACGTAATAATCTGAAACTCAAAGTTTGAGATATTTCAATTGTTTCGATAAATTTATCAGAAAACATAGATTTCAAGTAATTTGAGTATTCTGCGTATTTTTAAATGATCATTACACCAAGGAATCAAATTTTCATTGATTCCAAAATTTTTTAAGGATAGATTTTTGAAAAAAATTCAATCAGCATGTATAAGTTTAATGAAATTTTAGTATTCTAAGTACTTTCCTTTTTTTTTACGTTTATTGAATTTCTTACGACTTTCTGCAAGGTTTGGAAAATTTCAGTATTTTTATATATTTCTAGAATTCAATGCTAGAATTCAAATCTAAGAATGAAAAAATTCTCAGAATTCACTATAAGAATCTTTTATTTCATAATTTCCAGAATTTTCATAGATCTTTGAAAAAATTAACATTAGTATTTTAAGGTATTTTTTTTTTTTTTTTTTTTTTTTTAATTCTAGTACTGTTAGTACTTTCGCGAATGTATTGAATTTCGTAAGATTTTCAAGAAGGTTCACAGATTTTTAGTATTTTTATAGATTCCTAGAATTTTTAACTCTAGAAATTGTAGTTTCATAAATTATTAGTATGATAGAATTATCAGTATGATAGATCAGTTACTTCATATATTACTAGTATTACATAGGTTTTTGATAAATTATTGCAACAATTTTTGGGAATTCTATTTATAATATTGGTTTTTGACTATATTCATTCTATTAGCACGAAATAATGATAATTTTAATGTATATTAAAGAAATTATGAAAGTCTATTGAATATTCCTGCAATTATATTTTTGAATCTGACAACCACAAACTGCTGTCCATATGGACCATGTCACTATGGTATTTTAAAAGATAATCTAACGATTTATCGATCATTGTTGTTTGTTATTTACATCTACTGCATTTTTGAAAAGCTATAACTGAAAAAAATTGCAAATTTTACAATTTTCAAGCTAAAAACTTTGTACCAGTGTGTAAGTGATTGAAAAATTTTATATTTTCGATTGAACAAATGAAAAATGAAACAATTAATAAAAGGAAATTTTACCTCGGGTAATTGGTCTAACTCTCCTTGGTCAAGTTCTGCCGTGACGTTGTTGTACATTTCCCAAATCCAAGCAGCAGCGAATTTCAGAGCAAAACACGTCGCCAATTGAGGGAACAGTTTGTATTGTTGAGTTACATAATCGATTATTTGAGTTTCTAAACCACTGAAAATATGCATTTTTCTATGAATTTTTGTTCAGTTTCGTCAATTTCTAATTAAATAAATTTTATCAATTTATAATCATTGACTTTTATTTAATATTACTATTTGATTTGATAATATTACTATTATTCTCGTTTTGTTAATATCGATTTATTTTGTACTGATTGTATTCATTTATAAATAAAAATATACTGACACTTTTTTATTGTATTTAGTTTTGTGAATTTCAGATTATATGTCAGTCTCTCTGAACTCTTTTATTTTAAAATTGTGTAAGCAATTTTTTTGGCTTCGAAAATATTTCCTAATGTTCAAGACGTTGTTCAAAGGTTTTTTAAAGAGCTGAAATTTTTAATAAGTCCCTGAATTTTTTGAAATGTGATGAAATTGATAATCAAATTATTAAATTATTGAAACATAAAATTTAACAAGTGTTTTTTACTCTGCTTTCAGCTGTCCTTGTCTTCTGACTACGCTGTATCTAGTCGCAATCGTTACTCCTTTTGACAAATATCTACACGCGTCTTGAATCAGAACAACTCTTACAAACATCATTGTTCCATATGTTAATTTGTCATGCGGCGATCTTACGTAAGTCCCGTCTTCCAAGACCTAATAAATGGTAAATAATATTTTTATCATCAAATGTAATGCTTTATTATTCAAAAAAGTGTTTAGGATAAAGTAAATAATAATTAAAACAACCAAAGAAAAAAAATCAAAAAACTTTTTTCATAATTAATAAATTATCAATATTTTATTTTTTAAGTTTCTCAAACATCTCGCATTTCCAAAAATTTTCAACTGGTTTTCAAAAAAAATTCTTTTTATCGTTAAAATCTTCATGTATCAAAATAAATAAATTTTCCTTTCTGTTTGTCAATTTATTCAGGGGCTGAAAAATTCTGGATACGTGAAACACCTAAAAATACTCACGCGATAATGGAACAATATACAAAATCATCAAAAAATTTTTACAATCTATAAAATTTTTTGACATTCACTGAAATTCTAGATTTTCATTGGATTTCCAAAATTGAAGACAATCTCTTAATAGGAAATAATTTTTCACTTTAATAAATGCTGATGTTATAAAATGCTTTCCGTACTTTTCGGAATTTCAACAATTTTCCATGATCTAACAAAAATATATGAACATTTTCTGAAATTCAACTAATTTTTCAAATTTATGACGATCATTACAAGTTCTAATGCTTTTTCAAAAGTGTTTATTTAGACGATATTGAAGGAAAATGTATAAAAATGCGTCCATTCTACGAGGATTCATCGTAATTTTTCGAAAGTTATCAAATTTTTAAATTAAAAAGTAAATGGGAAAAACAACGTACACATTTTCAAGAAATATAATAATAAACACAGTGTTAAAAATTTATGAAAAATCTCTGGAATTCGACAAATTATTCGAATTTCGTAAAATTATTGACAACTTTATGAATTTTCTAATTTTTCCAAACTTTCAAAATTGCAAATATGAGACAAACAATTGAAAACTTTCTAAGTTTTAGAAAAATTTGTCGAAATCACCAAGATTTTTCCTTCTTTTACAATACTTTTTGATTTTGATTTTTCCAGATTTTTATTGAAAAATAAAAAAAAATTAGTATTTCAAAAAAATATCATTATGAAAATAGTCTACCAAATCCACGATAATTTTCTGTAATTTTACAAATTTTTCGAATTCTTCAGATTTATTGATAATTTTGAATATTTTTGATATTTTTTTTTTTATAATTTTTCGAAATTTCCAAAGTGCCAAATGTAATTTTAAACTATTAAAAACTTTCCAAATTTTATGAACGTTTTTCCAATTCATCAGAAATATTCGTAATTTCAGAAACCGAACTTTTTCACATCTCTATTGAAAAATGGAAAAAAAATATCACACATATGTTAAAGAAATATTATAAACACGATCTACTAAGTTTTTGAACATGATCTAAAAGTTTAGAAACTCTTCGAATTTTAAATAATTTTCAGCGATTTTTGGAATGTTTTGTTATTTAATTTTTCAAATTATAAAAATTGGAAACATTATTTACACTGTTCACAATTTTCTAAATTTTATAAAAATTTGTAGAAATCTTAGATTTTTAGTATCAATACTTTTCGTCTATTTCATACTTTTGAATAAAAAAAAAAAAATTTTCTTACATTATTCGATGAAATATAATAATGAATACAATCTACAAAATTTATGAGAATTGTCTGGCATTTTACAAAATTTTAAATTATATAGAATTATTGGCAAACTTTCAAATTTTCAATGTGTTTTATTTAAAAATTTTTAAATTCGGAACAATATCCAAACTACTCACTTCTCATATTTTATAAAAATTCATCGAACTCATCAAGGTTTTTCGTAATTTTCAAATACTTTTCGTGTTTTTCAGATTTTTATGGAAAAATGAAAAAACATTATCATGCATATCTCGAACAAGTACGATAAAAACATTATCCAAAAAATTCATGAAAATTATCTCAAATTCTACGATTTTTCTAAATTTTAAATAATTGATGACAGTTTTTGTATTAAAGAATGTACGTTGATTTTTAAAAATGTTTGAAATTCTTGAAATGAAATTCTAACAATTTTCCCAATTTCGTATACTCGTTGACAATCTTTTAAATGATTAATGTTTGCTGATTTTTAAACATTTTTATAATTTTGAAATGTAATTCAATCCATTCAAAATTTACAAATTTTCCAAAAATTTTCTTCACTTATTAAAATTTCCCACAGTTATCACTAAAATTACCAAGACTTTACATATATCTTTTATCTTAAATTTTGAAATAAATTTTATCATGCTTACTTGTGAGTTTTTCATCAACATATGCTCTCGTGGAATCCTAACTTGGTCAAAACCTAAAAAACCATTGTTGGTTGCGTTCATTCCCAGTTTCGTACCTATTTCCCCAATTTTTATTCCTGAAATCAATAAATAAGAGAACTAAAATTGAATCGATTAATTATTATTCATGTTGGCCATTCCACGAATTTTTCAAAAGAAAGAAAATTGATCAATTTAAGATTAAAATAAAAAAATTCATTTTACCTGGCAAAGGTTCATGTGATTCTTCATCTCTGAGTTGAACAATAAAAGGATGAATTCCTTTGCATTCTCCTTTCGTATACAATTGTGCCACGACAACAGCATAATTTGCTGTTTGACCCACTAGAAAAATATGTAAAAGTTTAGAAATTTGATTCAGTAAAAAGTGTTTACATGTTTGTGAATTTAAAAAATTTTTTTATTATGAGTTGATTGATTGTTTACACTGATTTCAAAATGAAAAAAAAATTCACATTGATGACCCTGAATCAGAATTAGAACAAATAAAAAGTCAACTGTAAAAAAAAAAGTGGATTTAAATTACCAAGCAATTTGTTCGAATTCTTTGTGTTAGTTCATTTTTTCTTGAATCTTAGAAATTTTTTTGACTTTGGATAGTTTCTCATACATTTAGTTTGTTTTAGAAAATCAGCTACAACAATTACGATATTTTCTAAGCCAAAGCTAGGTTTAACTTTTCAAAAAATATTTAAATCATTTTGAGGATACTAAGTTACCTGGTTTCAAGTTTCCCTTAAGTTTTTATAAAGGAAGAGATTTTTATTAAAATTTTTCTCATATTCGGAAATACAAAAGTTCAGTTTTCTCATGATTCCATATATTTTTAGAATGCAGTATTGTTGTTAAAAATATTAAATATAAAACATATTATCAAATAATTGATAATTATAAAGCAAATAATCACATAATGTTTTAAAGAAGCATTGAGTTTCAAAAAATACACTCGAAACGTTACAAATATTACAATATTTTAATACAAATAGATAAATTAATATTTTTAGATGATGTTTACTTACAGCCACCAGGCCACCATTTATAAGACGTGAGAGAAGGGCTGTTCAAAACGAATTCTCGTGTCGATGAATCGTAAGTAGCAGTTGTTTCTAATCCCCGAATAAAAGTTCCATGACCAAGTTCAGTCTATGAGAATTATTGTAAAATTTATTTTGTTCTTTCATTATTTTGATAATAATATTATTTCAAAGAATCACCCAACTAGTGACAAATTCGAGTAACAAATCTAAATAGGATGATGAATTGTTCGAATTTTTTATTGCTGAATGCACTCTTGAGTGACGAAAATAAATTATGATCAATATAACATTAAATTATGTTTTTAAAAAATTTGAATCAGGTTTTGACAATATGCTTCCTCTAAACGTGTTTTAAATATTTTTCTTGTAATTTTATATTTTTGTGAATGTTTAGAGTTTTCGGAACCGCATACTTTTCCATTGTTTCAAATTTTAATTGAATATAATTTGAATTAATTTATATTCGATCAAATTTAACCAACACTTGACAAGATTGGGTATTATTAAATTAATTTTAAGTAATTCTAGTAACTATTTTTGATATGAGGCAATTCTTTAGAATCATGTAACAATTATTGTTAAATTACCTGGGCATAAGTGCCAATAATACTACAAGACCAAGCCCTAGATATCCAATATCCTTGCTGTTCGGGCGTGCCCTGGCCCATAATTGTTGGTATAAACATGACATAATGCAAAGTCAAAGGATTTCCATCTTTCAAAATTGCAGACCCTAAAGTTCCTCCCAAAAGTTCCCTAAAAACCACCAACGAGTTTACAAAAATAATACAGGGAAATTCGAAAACAACAAAGATAAACTTAAAAACATATAAATGAAATGTGATGAATTATTTTTAAGTCGTTTCCCATAATCACCAATTTTTTGAAACTTTTAGGTATCGACCTTAATGCTTGAACGGAATTCCTTCAGAATTTTATAAAACATAAATGAAGAGAGAAGATAAAATTATAAAAATCTATGCAAAAATCCTTAAGAATAATAGAAACCTATGTAAATACTAGAGAATCTTACATAATTTTATAAAAACTAAAAGAAACGAAAAATGCTTAAAATACGAAAATTTTATTAAATACTAAAAATGTATGTCATGTGTTTTTAATTAATAATTTATGAAAATTCTCAAAATCATTGAAACTTTGAATATTAACTATGCAATTCTAAGATTTCATGAAAAAACTCATAAAAATACAAGGAAATACTATAAATTGTGCAGATACTAAAAAAAATGTGAAAAATATTTCAGTTAAAGCATAATATGTAAAGTTATTACAATTTTATCAATTAATTATGAAACAATAGAAATCTATGAAGATACCTTTTTCTGGAAAACCTAATTGAAAACTCAAAATATATGTACATGTAAAATTTAAAATTCTAGAGCATCGAATCCTAGAAAATTATATTGAAATTTAGAAAAATAACAAAAATTTATAAAAATGCTGTAAAATCCTGCAAAATGATATAAATACTACAAAATTAAAAAAACAGTAAAATAACTAGAAGTATACAAAATACTAAAAAAAAATATGAAGATACTGTTTTCTGAAAAGTAAATTGAAATACTAAAGTTATTGTTAAACATTGATACCTAAAATTGAATTCTAGATATTTATACGAAAATAAAAGTATGAAAAAATATCTAAAATTGGGTATATATGCTGAACTGAAAACATGCGAATAATACTATAAGTTTGAAAAATCTATTAAGCTAACGTTTTCTTCAAAATTTATAGAAACATTACTAGTCTATAGAACTTTAAATCCTGAAATACCGAATTCAAGAAATCTATGTGGAAATTCGTAAAAATACTAAATATCTGTATGAAATATTACTATTCCAGGTTCACATAATTTTCCCGAAAATCTATGAAAATGCTAAAAATCTTCAAACCTTTGAGCTACAAGGCACGAAACTCCAGAAATCTATATAGAAATCAAAATTAATAAGATATCCTTAAATTAAAATATAAGATGATAAGGGCTCAAATATCGAGTAATTCAAATTTCCAATTTTCAAAAAAGCTATTATTCAAAAAATATAACTAATATAAAAGAAAAAGAAAAATAGTTTTAAACAGTTTTTGATCTAATTGTAAGAATCTATGAAAATATCAGACAATCTAACAAAATTTAATCAATACTAAAAATACAAAAAATACTAAAAATTTGTGTAGGTACAATTTTATCCAGAATGTATGAAAATACTTCAAGTTAAAGAAAAAAGAAAACTGAAAATATAAACACTGATCAATGTAAAAAAAAGGGTATATTTTATAAGAAAAGTGTTATATAATTTCAACAAGTAGAACCCTGAATTTTTGACTCGATTCCTAATATGTTACGATACTAGAATTAATATCCACTCATTGATACAGTTAAAGAAATATATATGTGCATATATACCTATGCATACACACTCAAATGATTCAAAATATTTGACATTTCATGAAAATGTAAAAAAAAGTGATACCTTTCAAATTTACTCAAAATTTATATGTCAAAGTGTAAATATTGTATTATATTATGGTTTGATTATCATTCTTATGAGCTTACTTTAGCCAGTAAATAATTTCTTCTGAGAATTTTTTCTCTTTTTCAAATAAAGAAAAAATTTTGACAAGATCACTAGTAATAAAATTATTTGAGGTAGTTGACATTTCTTAACATATTGCAAGAAAATGAGATTTTTTTGGATATTTTTAAAATGATGAATTCGAAGATTGCATATTTTATCAAACCATTATTAAATCACTATTCATTTGAATAATGATAATATTGACTTGTCAATTTATTACACTAAAATAATTCAAAGTGACTGACTTTTCTGAAGAGATTGTAAAATCACGAAATCTTTCAAAACTAAAGGTCACTACGGAAATTGTAACATACGTGAAATATAAATACTTATCTCTCCTTGATATAATTCAAGTCTAATATTATCATTCTTTGGCCTGAAAAATCAGAAATCCGACACCATGCATAAAAAAACAATTAAATAAAGTTTTGAGCGAATGCTGAATATGACTGAAATGCAAAACATATTTGTTATACAAGATATTCTAAACTCAACAAATTCATTGCGTCCAGGTTATGGTGGTTAAAACTTATCAAAAAATGGCAGTAAGAATGGCAAAAAAAAAAAACAGATAACAAAATGAATGTTTGATTTAACACCTCTAAACTAATTTGTTCGCAGTATAGAATCGTTAAAAATTATCTCTCCAAATTGTTCATAAATTATCGGCTTTATTAGAGCTTTGATGTTTGCCCATTATTTTTAAATGTTCGTCGTTATTTTTTTAATTAAGATGTTTACATTGAAGATTGCAGTAATTTGTCTGTGTACGAATATTCTTTCAATGTAAATAAACAGATCGAGGAAGAAAACAAAACTTGGAGGCGAAATCGATGTAGATTAAATGCCTTCAATTTATTCAATTCCCTACGGTACAGAACTGAATTGCGAAAAAAATTACTCGTTTGTCTTAAATACTGTTTAATCATTTTCATCGTTAATAGGCTGCTGGAACTTTGATGATAAACAATAAAAATTTCAGTTATTTGCATATGTTTATGATTGAATCTATTTTTTCTGTCTTTTTATGATGTTTTTTCAAATAAATGAATAGCAAATTTTCGAAAATTTCAAATTCGAAGATGGAATATTTTATCAAACTATTATTAAACTATTATTTATTTAAGTTGATATCAGTATAGATAAAAAATGAGATATATTAGGAAATTTTTTGAGTTGAACTTAGTCCAGTAATATAAGATGTTGTTGGAAAAATTGGCAGTTTAATAAGACATTTTGATCTAATAATTATATCGAAAAATTTTCTCAACACATTATACAAAAATTAGTTTTACAGGAAATGTTTCAAAATTGGAATTTCAAAGATTGAATATAACTCCGAATCAGTATCTGATTATTGTTTATTTAAGTTGATCTGAATCTTCTGAGAAGAATTCCATCGAAGAATTCATTCTTTTAAAGAAAAAAGTTCTATAGTGACCCCAATTCTTATAAAAAATTTCTTTGAAAAGTTTCTTATTCACTGACGTTATGAAATGGTCTTGAATGCATGAAACAGAAACATATCGCTGAAGTGCCAAACGTTTTAAATAAACGAAACTAGAAAAACTGTTTCCATCATCTCTAATTGTTATTGTTAAAAATAGTCACTGATACTTGACAAATATTATCCAACATTACTAATTATTTTTCTTTTCAACCTAAAGAAGTAATGGACATCAAATGAATTTTTTTTTCTTCTATTTTTTAAACCTTTTGAACTTCAGGCACATACAAAAATGAACAATTTTTAAACATCAAATAATGCGTGGGATGGAATTTTTCTAATCTTTATACTGCTATATACTAAAAACTAGATCCACACGATCTACACTAACTTAAGCCTAACATACGTAAATGTGTCCATGTCCCCTTTTCCAGATTCTTGCAATTGGCGGACTTTTTTAATGACAAGGCAACCTTTACGAACAGCATCTTCGTATTTGCCCTTGTGGCTTTTGTAAGTGGCTGGAATGTCTTCTTTCAACTCAGGATCTTGCAGGAAAAACTGCTCTGCAATACGATAAAGAAAAACCAGTTCTAATGTGCTTTAATCTAAATCTCATTTCAAATTGTTTTTGAAAATTAACGAAAATGTTTTCTCACATTAGAAAAAACGAAAATTTCATATAGCATTTGAATTTCATGTAATTTTATTAAGCAGATGTATGTTCCACCAGTTAATTTTAGAATATTTTTTTCAAATAGAAATTCCTCATGAACGAGTTAATAGAGAATTTCTTTTAAATGAGGAAAGTACGTTGACTAAAAAAAAGCAAAAGCATACAAGACAAAAAGAATTGAAACGTCTTTCGAACTTCATAGATGTGAACGAAACGAAATTAGCACAGATAAAAACCAGTTTTTTCGCAACTAAAAAAAGTCGACTCCTATGTACCAGCTCGATGATTCTGCAGGAATGAAAGAAAATCATTGTGGTCGAAGCATGTTACGATAAATATCAAGGCAAAGCAAAAAACTCGTGTCGACTTTGACCCAAAGTTCATTTTTAATGATAATAAATCGCGTTATCAGCATCAAGATTCCACATATAATAATAAGCTCTTAACTCCGATAATGCAATTTTTCACCTTCGAACGCACGAATTCAATGTTAATGCGATCTAATGGCCAATTTTTTATCACTTCCGTCGATTCGCACAATCATGAAAACATTCGTATGCGCATAATTCAAGAAATATTGCATACTTTTTATTGAAAAACCTGAAGAACCATACGATCATAGAAAATACTATCCAGTTTTTAAATATTATAATTTTTCACTTTAATCTTGGATATAAATAGAAAACCAACTTTTTGTTTGTTTTCATTTATTTCTTAAACGTTTGGAACTTCAGGTACATTTTTGGGTTTTTGGGTGGATGAAGGACAAAAAAAAATATATCTTAGCTCTGTTGCGAAAAAGTTTATGAATTTTTGTAAGAAAGAGACATTCAATGGAGTAAAAGTAATTTTTGACTCCAGTATAACCACTTTTATACGATTCCTGTTTTACTCGGCCACGACTGCAGCTTTCTCGGAGAATGGCAAGCAAAAAAGTTGTTTTAATGATTCAGTCTCTGCGCGTAATTATGTATTTCGTCCTCGTGGAATTATACCGGCTACTGTTGCATCCTACTCTTCAATCTTTTAGTTTACATATTTTTTTGGAAATTCTAAGAATGAATGAAAAAATTAGCGATTTTAGCAACAAAAAACGGTTTTGTTGAAAAACTATCAGATGTGAATCCAGAGAATTTTAGAACAAAATTTATTCGAAGAAAAAAAAATTTTATGTCGCTCTTGAAGTATTAAAATTATAGAAAATCGTGGAAACTACTGACATTTTTGCTGTCAAAAATTTCAAAAATAGAGTCGAAACAATTTCTTTTTATAAGTTTGGCATTGTTTTTTTTTTTGCGCCAAATTTTCATTTGTAAAATGAATCGTTTTTATATTTAGATTAATCTATACAAATTCAGGAAATATTTATAGAAATAATTCGAATCATTTAAAGATTCAAACAAACAAGTAAAAATCATTAGGTAGAAAAATAAACAACTAATTTATTGTCTACTTCCAGAAATTCCATACAACTCTGAATGAAAAACATAATTTTCGCCATAAAAATCGTAATTTTTTAGAAAAAATGAGTTTGTATCAAAACGTATAGAATGATTTACGATTCTGAGCGTTAATTTTTACTACTTTCAATAATTTTTTAATGCAAGTTTGTCATTCTCGTGACTTGATTTTTTGAAATTCGAAATAAAAAAGATCGGTGAAGGGATTTCAGTGGGTATAAATTTTAGTTAAATGATATATAGCTTTTTTTGTTTAAAAACAAAATTTTGTTATAGATTCAAATTTTCATATCAAAAATATTGTCCTTCATATCCCACATTTTTGGATTTGAGAATGAAAGAACTTGAATAGTTGAATTTAAGTATCCGGCGAATTCAATCTCAGCCAATGAATACGACTAATTTATTTCCAATTAAATTTCTTTATTCTCAAGACCAACGTTTCGTTCACAATCTTCGGAACATTATCAAGGTCATACAAAATTCCTATCGATAGCATAAAGAAATAAGTTAGTCCTATTTATTGGCTGAGATTTAATTCGGCAGATAGTTAAATTGAAATTAAAAAAGAGGACGCAATTACATTCACGAAAATCAATTGAATAGTTGAATTTTTCTCTTCAATAATTACCTGATATATAGATAAAAAAATCCAAGATATAGAAATACCAAAAAAATAAGTTAATAAATTTATTCTTATAATCTCATATACATGAAAGGAAAAAATGATGGAAACAGAGACGTTCGCAAAACAAACTTTCTGGAGAGAATGTCAAGGGATAGTTTGAAAAAACATATTTCCTGAAGTACCAAACGTTTAAACAATAAACGAAAACGATAAAAGATTGGTTTTTCAACTCCACCAAGATTTAAATTACAAAATAGTTACTAACATTGAATGAAATTTGTAAGATTTCAGTAATTATGTATTACCTCAGCTATGAAAGATAAGAAAAATATTTTTTTTATTTCATTCATTTTAAAAAGTTTGATACTTCAAGAACATATCTGTGGCTTCCCGCCATAACAGAGAAAGTCACACATGCCATAACGTTTAAAATTTTATCAGAATATTATGTAAAATGAGCCTTATGGCAGAAGTGACTTTCTCTATTATGACGGGAAGCCACAGATATATTTCAAAGATTTTGAATACTTCATTAATTATAACAGTTAACGGTAATTATAAAACAGATTTTTAGTACTTTTCGTTATTTTTTTTAAATTATATACACAATTTATAAATTTTCATACAAATTATCTTTACATAGTATTTGAGTATTAAAATATTTCAAGTATTTCTCGCATTTTTGTGTATTGAAGAAATTTTGAAAGATTCTTGAGTATTTCTGCAAATGTGACGTGTCGCGAGGAAAGGGGACTAAGGGAGCATAGGCATAACATTTTTTTTAAAACGTTGATTGATAAAGAAAAATGTTACGATTCTGAATCTACAAAAATGAGAAAATCCATATTTTCGCCCTTAGGCCCCTTTCCTCGCGACACGTCACAAATGTCTAGTATTTTTGTATATCGTTATATTATAGATTTCTAGAATTTAAAGCACTGGGATTAAAATTTCGATCGCATTTTCAGTACATAATTAGAAAATTGAATCTAAAAAGATTTTGAATATTTTAAAAGATTTTTCACAAAATAGTATCTTAATTTCCAGTATTCTTACTTTTTCTTTTTTTTTTTAGTATGTACACAGCTTAAAGAATTTTCTATTATTTTCATAGACTCTTATACAGATATTTAGAGTTATATGCTCTAGGATTCAAAGTTTTAGAAATTTTTACGAAAATTATATCTACATAATTTTTAAGGATTCTTGAGTATTGTTATCGATTTCTAGTATTTTTGTAGATAGTTTTACTTATACATTTCTAGAATATAATGCATTGGAATTCAAATTTTGATCGTATTTTCAGTAATTGCATAAGTATGTTCGAAAACTGCACCTGCATAGATTTAAAATACACATTTTATTCATTTATCGTATTTTTTTACTTTTTTATTTTACTTATTCATTTTTTTCAATATAGAATTTCGTTGCTTTTCTAATATTTTCCTAGGTTTATATATGTATACGCTTTAGAGAATTTCATGCTCTAAATTGGAATTTTCATAGATTGTGGGTATTTTTTTATACACATTCTTCATATAATAGCTCCTTCATAGATTTCTAATACTATAAATATTTCTTCAGAGTTTTTTTTATTTGACAGCTTTTCCAGCATTTTGATCAACTTCGAAATGAATTTATAAAATTCGATACTGCAGGATTCAAAGTTTTTCAGAGCTTCAGCATTTTCGTAAATGCTTATTGTTCTTTGTGATTCCCTAGATTGAAACAATTTTTTGAATTTGAATTTTCTGTTATCCTGTCTGAACATTTATTAATTTATTATTTATAATTTATAAAAATGTGATTTTCTCGATAATTAATGGAGTTACTGAGAATATAACGAAATCCGCATTTGAGAGCATCGATTTTTTGTATCATTGTGGCATTCTAAAAAAATATGAGAAATCTATAAAACTACTGAGAAACCCTCCAGAGGTTCATAGATTATACTAGAAAAATGCGAAAAATACTACTAGAAATCTTGTAATTCATAATAACTATATAGATATAATTTTCTTAAAAATTATATGAACTTTCAATCCTAGAGAATATGTATGAACATAGTGCTATACATAATTCAATAATAATATGATTCTAGAAGTTAATATAAAAAAGAGTAAAAATATATCTAATTCAATTTCTACAATAAAACATACTTTTAATTGTAAAAATACCAAAAACCATGAAGTACAAACATTAAAAATCTTAATAATAGATACTGTTTTATTATCGATCAATTAATATATTCAAAATCGTTGAAAGTTTCGATATTATAGCATCAATTTTTACAAATCTAATGAACGATCCATAGAAATACTATAAATCTATAAAAACACAAGAAACTACTATAAAATTTGATAAATAACATACCATACAATAATTACGTGAATTCATGAAATACTTCGAATACATGTGGTTATCATTTCTTCAAAAATCAATTAAAATATTTAAGTGGGGATTATCATATAGACGGTCCAAATCATACTGAATCTTTGCGTGTGGTTTAAAAAAAAACAGTTTTCAAGTTAAAGGTTCAAACTTTTTTTTTTTTATTGAAGACTTTATTATAAATATATTGAATTTTTTTATTTCGTTCAAATATATTAGTTCATTTAGAAGATAATAACACGCAAAGTCGACTATGAAAAATTAAACAATGTCCCTGATTTCGTTGCTGGTAGTTGATCTAGAACAAATTCACCAATTTTTTTTCAGTAATATGTACTCTTTAACGTAAACGTGAAAAAACAAAAAAAATTTGTTTTACAAATTTTGGCTAAAAAACAATAACAATTTTAAATTTTACATATATTGATACAGTTTTTTTAAAAATAGTTGCAACTTTTTTATTTTGTACACATTGAAGAGGACACATTACTTAGAAAAATTGGGTATGATATTAATTCTAAATTAACTACCAGTGACGAAATCAGGGACGCGGTTTACTTTTTCACGGAACGCACGGTCAACTTTGCGCGTTCATATCTCCTAAATGAACTGATATGTTTTAACGAAATAAAAAAATTGAACATGTTTATGATAAAGTCTTCTAAATAAAAAAAGTTTAAGCCTTTAACTTGAACACTTTTTACTAAACCACATGTAAAGATTCAGTATGATCTTGAACGTCTATATGATAATCCCCCCTTAAATTTTTCAGAAATTTGAATCCTGGAGCATCGACTTCTGAAAAACTCTATAGAAATGCATATTAACATCAGAAAATTTTTTAAGTTGTATAAATATCAAAATTATTAGTAAAAAAGATGTTAATCTCAGTGACTAATTGAAAATTCTAAAAATTGAATTTCATTATTAACGAACATGAAAAATATGCGACTCTACGAATCTAAGTGTCAAAAATTGTACGACTTTTAAATTCAGAAAATGTGAAAAATTTTCAAATAGCTCTCTTGTAACTATACTGTCAAAGATTAAAAATAATGAAATCTTGGACGAAATATACTTTTAAAAAAAAACCTTCCTGAAAATTTGTTCTGCCTACGCCCCTGCTGAGGGAATTTGTATATGTATTTCGAAAATATTTTCTAGGGATATGTTTTTTAAACAGTAAAAAACCTAAACTACTTATATTTAAATGCATAGAGATGCATTTCCCCAAATTCGTAAAAATTCGAAAATTAATAACTCACCTCTTTCCCGGCGTATTTCTGTTTTTTCAGGTCCTCCGTCCAATAAATGCGTCAATTCCAAAGGATCGAAAGTGCATTTTTTGCGCTCGATTTCTAAACTTTTATTAATCGATGTCATTTCCAGATTTTTGTATAAATTCGTGATGAATACGAGAAACTATCTGAATAACGGTGAAAATATCTAGCACGGCTTAAACAATGGGAAAAAAACAACTTTCACTTCGCTGCAATTTACACAGAAATCACTTCACTCTCTCGACACTCTCGATGAGTCACGCATATTACATGAAGTTTATTTGATCAACGAATGCAAAACTGCTCGTATGTGCTATTAAGACTTAAAGACTTAAATTTTCAATTGCAACAATTTATAGACTTAGTCTTCAAAGCTTAGAATGTGACTGATAGTGACTGATAAATAATGATGATTGCAATGAACTGCAATGAACTAACATCAACTGACAACTGCTGACAACCACTGACAACTGAAACAACCACAAGCACAACACAACCAAGTGTTCAGGAAAAATCGATTTTCGTTCGATTTTAACATCGAGTTGAAACATCGATGTATTTAACGATGTAAACCATTAAATTTAAAATGTAACCGTCAACCGTCATTCAAATTACTTATAGCTGTAGATTATTCCTTAAATAAATTTTTGTCAAAAATCATACGACAATTATTGAAAATTATAGACAATTGAAGCGTTGATGATAAAAAATTTGTGATTACAGTAAAAATTTTCCAAAGAGCGATTTATTTGAGTGTTAAATAAAAACATATGGAAAAATTAAAATTTCGATGTACTCTTCAAAAAAAACAAAAAAATCAGCAACTCAACAGACATGTCTGACAGCATCGATTAATAATCGGTAATATCGGCAACATTGATAATCAATGATTGATTAAAATCGGTTTCATCGATTATAACATCGATTTTTAGTGAACACAAGTTGTGTGTGTAGTGTGTGTCAGTGTTGTGTGACGTGCTGTGTTGCTCAAGTTTGCTCATTGCTGTGTGTGTTGTTTGTTGTCAGTTCCAGTCAGTTCTGTTCAGTGCTGTTCCATTCTTTTCCACTGTCTTCCATTTTACAACACGTGTGTATGGAAGTAAGCGTCCCAGGTGAATTATTTCTGAATATTTCCAAGAAAATGAAAAAACAAAATTTTAATCATTTAAGTGTCGAAATTCGACCAAAAGGTCTCCAAGACCTACCAAAGGAAATATTATTGGAAATATTTAGATATTTTGATATATGGGAAAAACTGAAATTTCAGTTGATTTTGAACATCAGTACTCCTACAAATGTGTGCACACATAAATCAAGAACGTATGTTTTTAACTGTGGTCCACAGTTTTTGAGCATATGTTGAAGATTCTTCGTAGATTCTTCGTTTGTTATGAATAGATTCAGTCATTGTGATACTTTTTACTTCAAGTTTCCATATTCTCCATAACGAACTGTGCAAAGTTTCATGACCTTCAAAAGCTGAAAAAAAAATTTAGTGAGTTTATAATAGATATAAAATCATGACTCAACTATAATATACAAAAAATAATATAAATTTATTACATATTATTATACAGTTACATAATTTCACACATTACGAAACAATTCATTAAAACTGGTAAAAAAATTTTACGATTTTTTAATAAATGTAAAAAAAATAACTCAACTGCTTTACAACTTGAAAATACAATAAATTTATTACATATTTATGGCGGTTTTTATTTCAAATTGACCAGTCCCTTTGAGACATGATTTTAGATTCAAGTGAAACTTGAATAGTTGATTAATTGGGAGACATATTTTTCCGTTTAGCAAAAAAAAATTTTACATCGGATTTTTCGTAATTTTTATTTTAGGGGTAAATATTGATATTTCTCTCTAAAGCAAACGCTTTATTTAGAATGCCCATAACTTTGTCTAAAATGGATGGATTTTGAAGACTGGACTCTCAAAATATTCACAATACTGACAAAATATTGTAAAGAAAATATCCCAATGTTATCGTTACTACCATCTCAAAATGTTTTTTTTTTTTTTTTTTTTTTTTTTTTGTGAATGAAGTGGACCATTTGACTTGCTATATGGTTTTTTTTTAGTTTATCTAGTAATTTACGTTAATAAGCCCGATCATTAACAAATTTTAAAAGAGAAAAAATGAATTATAATATCATCAAGAATGTGTGAACGAATATCATTTATAAACATTAAGAATGGTGTAGAAACTCACATTTGCTGACTTCCCTAACGTAACTGACCCGACCGCCATAGTCGGGTAACGTTCGGAAATTGGTCGCCTTACATTTTTTATACATTATTAACGATATCTATGGCAATTAATTATTGCAGGATGTTTTTATAACTGTTTTCCGAAATATTCAATGAAAAAATTATGTATATCTTACGTCAATTATAGTGAAGTGACGAAAATATAGACGTATGTTCTTCACAGTTTTCAGTGAAATAACTGCGATTTTTGTGCTTTTTTTTAACCAAATGGTAGCGAAAACAGTCCATTACTCATTTATGACTGAAATTTACAGCCACAGTGGTTTAGGTTGCTATATTTCTACCACCCGCCCAATATTCCACTGAAACCCGAATACTACCCGACCACAGTGGTCGGGTAACACTCGAAAGTTGGTCGGGTGCGTTCCGTTAGGGGATTAGTGCCTGGAGTGGATAATCTTTTTTATATGACGCAATCGACTATTTTAATAATTTAACATCGCTCGACCGTAACTGGTGTCGTCTAATGTTCACTAAATGTCGATACATATCGATATTTGTATCGATACTCCGATACTACATGGCTATATCTATATATATGATATGTAGAGGTATATATGTATTCCGATATTCCGATACTATATCGATATTTAGTGATCACTAGTGTCGTCCAATGCTTTTCAAAATTCAAAAACTAATTGAGCGTAATGAAAGTCTGGAAAATCTCGTCGTATACAATCCTTACCTGACTCTGTCTGATTTTTCACTGTTAGCAAAGGAATTAGAAGGTTTTCCAATGTTGAATAAAGGCATATCAGCTTTTTATAAAATACCGAAAAACAACTTATTCTCGGTAGGTCAATAGAATAATTTCACTCTTGCGGTTCACACATTGGTAAGGTGACAGCTGAAGAATTTAATCAAAAGTGACTTGGTATTTTAAAAGGTTAAATGTCGCGTAAGTGAAAAGTTTCAACTAGGTTTGTTACATATACTAGACCTGCAATCCTATAGAAAATCCTGTCACGTCAAAACCTTAAACAAGGTGGCATTAGTGGTGATTTAAAAATCACCAATAATGTATCAAATTCTGAATAAGTCTGAATACTTAAAAACTCTTATAACTTCACAATTTTCAACTACTAGATTTTTACTGTAAAATAGCAAGATCATCTATGATCTCCAAGTGACAAAATTTTTTGATATTTCAAAATTATAACAGAGTTTTTATAGTCGAATACGATATCCAAAATTTTGAAATATATTCATGGTTTTTTGAAATTTTCGTAGATTTTCAAATTACTCCATCTCCACTTAAAATATTCTTACAATTTTTTTTATTTTTTAATCATTCAAAATTTTGAGTTTTTGATGTTTTCATTTATATCTTCTGAATTGTTCGCCCTTCCCGTAAAAGTAAACAATGACTCACATTTCAAAAAAGTTACAATGTTGCAATGTCCGTCGTTTAACGGGATCTTTTCAAATTTTACAAAAGCTACAAATATCAAAAATGATTGACATGCTACAAAATGATTCATGTTCCGAATTTTTCAACGTCTTCTGCTTTGCCACATAATATTATGTAATCAATTGATTAGAGTTGGATGTAGTTTGATGTTTTTCGAATGCCTTTTGAACACCTCAGGACCATCCGATTTTAGCAAAATTTATAATCATTTTCTCAAATACTACGTATTTTTCTAATACTAAATCTAGCTTTAGAGTGAAAAAATAATTGATTGTTCTGATAATGATTCTTTTCTACTTCATCACAATTTGTTTATAGGAATCGCCATCTGAAATGTACAATTTTGAAACATTGCATTTCACAGCTAAAAAAGAACCCAAAGTTGCATTTATAAGAAAACTAGTATTGCATAACTTGAGGACTTTAGATTTGGGACTGAATGTTTTGAGTAAACACTCATGGAGTCCTGAAAATATCGAAATGATGGGACAGTTAAAAAAACTTAACGAGCCTGAGCATTAGCAGTAATGGTTATTGCATAACGAATCAGGCTATGACCGCTGTTTTAGAAGGATACGCAAAATTGCATTGAGAAGTGAAAAAAAAAATTACATTTTTTTCCTAAAATATATAGAATATTCATAAGAGAATTTCGAAACATTTTTTATTCACTTCCAGATCAAACATTTATAACTGCAGAGTGTATGAATACAATCGTGACTTCATCAACAAGTTTGAAATTTGTGGAATTAGAAGAGGTTGGAATGGAGTCTTTACTCTAAGATGGCTAACAATCTCAAGTTGAAACACTTTGCATTATATTTTACGAAATTTCTTCAGCGCGGGAATCGAGTAAAATCATGAAATTTCGGAACTTAAGAAAGTTTGAGTTGTTTGAAATGAAGAATTCTCGTTCTTCACGACAACTTGAAAGTCTCAAAGTCAGTGACAGAGATTTACTTGATATAAGCAAAAATTGTCAGCAATTGGAAGAAGTTGTGTTGCATGGTAAGAATTATTTGCTTATACTTTTATCTTTGTCAATATATAATCTTTTTTCTCCCAAATGTTTAAGGGGTTATATACGTTGCGGTGCGGAAAAATGAAGGAAATTTTGGATTTTTTTAGAGTTATATAGGCATCATTTTATTGGATAAATGTTATAGGTTTCTTAAAGTACATAATGTTGTGTACAAAAAATGCTATTGTGCATTATGAAATGTCAACAACTGTCGGAGTTATAGCCCCTACCACGAAGCGCGATTTTTTTGAAGAGCTTTGCGGTGAGCATGATTCCGGTGTAGCAGCTCAACTGAAATCATAAAAACAAAAACAAAATTTTAGTTTACGGTTGTACGGAGTTCGTGAACGAAGATTAAAAAAAAAAAAAAATTTTCTCGTGGATACAAGGACAGTTTTTCGAAAAAGTCATTTTTTTCATCAAATGATTTTTGTAAAAAAAATTCTTTTAATAAAAATCTTATTTTTTTTTAAAAAAGGCTTCGTTCACGGACTGCCTCTACTTATCACGAATATTTTATGAAAAAGATAATGAAAATCGGTCGAATAGTTTGTTCGTAATCGTGCTCACGGCAACCGCACTTTTGTGAAAACATGATTTTGAGATAATTACGTTTAAAGTTTCAAGTGTACTTTTTGTAAGCTCAACGGTGAAATAGGCAAACTTACAAATCATCATCGATTCCGGGGCCATACAGTGTGTGTTCTAAATTTGAAGCAGCCTCCAAAAAGTCTAGTTGATGTTGCCTACGAGCCATTCGGGCCTCCCTGGTTGCGTCTTGCGCCCGCTGCTCAGCCAAGGAAACGCGTTTCTCGTCTTCCTGCGTGACGAACTCATGGGAGTAATTTCCACACGGCACCCCTAATCCTTCAAAAATCTTCAAAATCGATGTTTGGCCATCATTAAAAATGCAGGCTGCTAGATATGCTGCGATTCCTACTGACACAGCACCTCCTGGAAGATGTTTCGGGGACAGTTTCCAGATGAGTTGGTTGTAACTTTCGTTATTGTTTTGCGTGAAACCGCCGAGACATCTTTCGAGTAATTCATCCTTTGACAAATCATTGTATATTGGCGCAATGGCTTTCAAAACATCTGCGGGTAGAGATTTGTAAGAGTGGACAAATCCAGGAATCTTCATTTTCTTTTCCGCGGTCTTGTTGGGTAGCGCAGCAAGAGCTCTTTGCCACTCGCACCATGATTCATTTCCAGGGGGGCATTTTTCGTGCTGGGGATTGTCGTCGTTCGAGCTGTAATGATAAAACGTAGCCCAAATGTCGTTTTTCATTTTCTCAACAGAATCTGAATTGCGACGTATGGCTAATCCGTAGTAAACTGTTAACTTGTCAATCATTTTGCCCGTCAATTTTCCTTTGCCGCCCAGTCCTTTTGTGTTTTTTTTAACGTTCCGTAATCTTGTCCCCATCCTTTTCTGTACATGCCCAATGCATTCCTTTTTTTGCACGGTCAAGTCTTCATACGGCACTGCTTTGCATATGGAGGAATATGTTTTTGAATCGCCATCTCCTACGTAATTCGCGTACTTCACCCCATGCAATGTTTCGGAACGTCCAAACATCTCAATTATAGCATCTACCTCCATTTTTCCAGCTGATCCCGAATGATTTGAAGTGCAAACTGGTTCATGAGTATCCATCCATTCTTCATACTCGGTAGAATCCTTCTGCGACTCCCATGTTCGACACAATTTACACAAAGCACTTTTCACGACAATGTCTAAAATTTTTCCCGTATGATACCCAATCAAAGAAGCGACCCCGTAGAGAGAAGTAAACCCGCGTTTCTTCCATGTACCATCGCCAGAAACAGTCAAATGGTTACCAATCGGCCCATTGTTTTCTTTCAATTCTTCCCGCACAGAAATACTCGCGAATTGAGAGAACACGTATTTCACTGTAGTAAAAATGTTTTTCAAGATAGTATCGTAGGATGTTTGCCTCAAGAACGGCGGCATGTCCATAAATCCGCAAAATTTGGCGCAGCCCGCTGCTCCCACACCAAGTAATTTCATCGTAAGAACAAAACGTCGATTAATTTCGTATGCGCGGTCAATGATAGCGCTCGCGTTGATTTTTCGCTGCTCACATTTCTCGCAGTTTACAGCAACTTTGAACCCAAGTCCTCGCGTTTCAATAGGAGCGAATTGCACTTCACCATCACATGTCTTGCATTTCACATATCCAGATAAAGCCGTGAACACTTGCAAAAAATTTATGATTCGATATTGAATTGACAAATCAACTGGCACATGAATATCGTCTTTGAATTTCAGTTTTTTTCGCGACGCACTGAAACTACTTTCATCAACTTCAACCGTTTTCGGATTAAAATACTGTTTCCTTTTTTTGGGTCGCGATTTTTGCACTTTTTTCTTACTTCTGATTTCGCGCGTGACTTTATCTCGAGTATTCATTTCGATTTCCACAAAAAAAGCAAGTACACGCGAAGCAGAAAAAAAGTTTTTTCGATTCTTATGCTTCGGGAGGTTGTATTCAACTGACCAAAATAACTTGAAGAAATTTGAAAGTTAGAAGAAAGTGGGGAAACGGTGAAGGAAACCTTGTACGTGATGTATTAGGCTTTTCAGAACTGTAAAATCATGATTTTGGAGACCAGCGTAACGACCGCCTGGCCAGCGCCGTGCGCTTGACTTTTTTCCTGTGACGACGCGCTCTAAAGGACGCTATTGCTTCGGTTCGAATGCACGGATCTTTTTTAAAATTTACAAATACATTTTTAAGGACATTTAGTTTCAGTTTCCAAAATAAAAATATTTTTGATTTTTTGATCGATCGCAACGTATATAACCCCTTAAACAACTTTGACGAGCAATTCTATTTAAAATTTACCTCAATGTTAACTATTTATATGGTTTTTACAAATAAAATTTATTATTGTCCTGACAAATTCTACTTTATAGCGTCAAATATTCCATTCGTATAATTTAAGTGGAACTTTCAACTATATTTAATCATTTTCCTTAAGATATTGAATTACAGATGGTCACTTCCAAAAAAAAAATTGTCCTACAGTAACATGCGTACAATTATATTTTTGTTAATAACGAGTCTTTTAAACAAATAATTTCAAAAAATGGAATTCATTTTTATATTATATGAAAAAATTGTAACTCCCACAACTGAAAAAGCAAAGAAGTTTTGCAAAATCTGAAAAATAATTGTTTTCTTATAGTTCAAAGTGGGACATTGAGTAATGAATCATTGCATTGGCAAACTTGCCTCACTTGCGATTATGTGAGTTCAAAGTGCATTTTGCCATGGAAACCAGGCTTCCGAGGGACTGGCCCATTTGGAATATAAAGTCACTCAAACTTGATCGCTGCACACATTTGATAGACCTTTCATTGAGACTAATTTTGTCTCACATGCCTTACTTGGAAACATTGTACATGGAAAGCATGCCATCTCTGACTAACAAATTGATGAAAGACCTTCCTTCCATCTGCCCAAAATTGCGTACGTTACGTGTGTCAGGTAAAAACATTTTCGTCGCAATTGATCATCAGATTATGCCTATAAATATGCAAGTATTTGAAAGTTTTTGTGTGTTTTAGGTTGCAAAAGAGTCGAAGCGTCGGGCATTATTGCTACTCTTGAAAATTGCCAGTCTCATAAGCTTAACTCTGGAGACTTGAAATAGATCTAACCCCGCTCTCTTACTTCGTAAGACCAAATTTGAAGCACCTCATCTTGAATAATTTATCGATGTACTATGCAAAGTTCGTAAAACGTGACTTAACCTCAGAATTGACAGTCATTATTTAGGCTCATTTCTGACAACGACATACTGATTTGATGGTGTGGTTTAGCTCAATATGATCATAAAATCACAGAAATGTTTATATAAAATAAACGGATTATTTCAAGTATACCGTGAAATCTTTATTTTCCTGTGCACTCGATTTCTATTAAAACTACACTGTGCTTCTATGTCTTCAATATTGAAGGCATACAGAAAATTGTTACAACATAACAAACCCATTTCTAAGATTTTGAAAAATCACAATTGTGTAAGAGTCAAAACTTGGTAATAATATTATTATGTTATTTTTTGTAGCTTTTTATTCTAATAAAATAAAAATATTGCAAAATTTCAATCAAAATGCTCCAAAAATATAGAAAAAATTATTTTTGATTTTGCATTGTTTTTTAAACGAGTGAAAAATGATCATGTTTTGTCATCACATCCCTTTAGTAATATTTACCACAAGTGCTGAAAAATATGTTGCCTGATTTGTTTTTAATGTTTGAAATAGATGAACAGAAATAAACTGGCAGACATTTTAACCACTTGATGTACATGAAAACCAAAGAAAATGTCTTCAAAAACAAATGCCTATTGATGGAATTTATAACTAAAGCTAACTTCATGTGTATCCGAAGAATCAACATCAGCAACTTCACTCGTCACGGATTCAGTTCATCTTCTTGAGAAAGGAAAATTCCTAACGATAATTTTATGTATCATTCTTTTATTTATAAATCAGTCTTTAATTCCCCCCTTTCTATCTGGTACAATCAGTCAACAATGTTTCATATCACATTTTATCGGTCAACAGTTTTTTTTTCACAAACTTAACAAAAAATCTCGATACATATACACACACATGATTGAACAACAAGGAAAATAAATTTCTTATTTACATCAATTACTACTGCACATCATTTGATGTGAGCTTTTCAAAATTGACATTTTAAAATCGAGTCCCTAGCAGTTCGCAAGTACGCAATTAAATAACTGTTTATTTCTATACACTAAGTTGTAAATAGGAACACATTTTTGGTACAAATAAACAGCTTTCACCTCATTTTCTAAACCTGTCATTAGTTTTTATACATTCCATTCATTCACAAGTAGAAAATTCGTTGTAAAAAAAAATCAGGATTCAACTCACATACTTTCAGCCTTTTGTCAATTAACAATCGTTAATTTTCGTTAGAATACAATGAACTTCTTATCTCTTTTATGAGAAAGTTTAAAAATTTGAAGCATGGAAATTCTTGATTAACGTCATTGAATGAGAAAGTGGTCATTACTGAAATGATTTTTGTCAAATTTTTGATTTTTTAATTTCCATACGTCCTTGAGATCATAAATTTGAAAATGCAAATAAATTTTACATTAGCTTTTTTTTTTTGAAAATTACATTTTCAGTCAATTTACTTGAAGTTCGAGTGAACACATAATAGCCCAAAAATGAAATCTTTTTTTAAAGAGGCTCGACTTTCATTCTTTTCATGTCATCTAGCAGTAGCAACACATCGCGTTTGTTGCTTTCGTTCAAAATGGTGTACACCAAATCCATCTCCGGTCGTTCTTCTGGACAATCGGACGTACACGAATTTCCTAGGGCAATTAAATTATGAAAGATTTCGTCTCGCAATTCGCTCCCAGCTTTTCGATCAAGGAGTGATGGTATTTTACTCTTAGGGATGGAGTCCAAGTAGTCTTTCAAAAATACTTTTCCAATATTGTGTTTCCCTGAGGGTGGCAAACCGGTGGCCATTTCATACAAAATGACTCCATAGCTGTAAACATCAAGTTTCGTTGAGAACGTTTTATTTTTCAGAAATTCTTGTGGTAGGTAAGCCTTGGTCCCCTCGATTCTGCTGGCCTAGAAAGGATTTAAAAATATAAATTTTATGGAAAATTTATCATCACAGACTAACAAAAAAAAAAGACAATAGAATGTAGACAAGTAATAACCACAACCAAATAAAGTATTATTCAAAATAATTCAAATGGAAAATCAATACGTAATATAATAATCACTATCAATATTTCCTTTTCAAATTTTTACTCCATCAAATTACACAGTTGAATAATTTTCTTCACGAGCAATAAAAATTTATCAGAAATGAAAAAACGATTCTTACCTTAGTAGTATTTTGCGAGTGCCCTTCTTTGACGAATCCAAAATCACCAATTTTTGGATCCATATTTTTGTCTAGTAAGATATTTGCGCTTTTTATATCGCCGTGTATCAATGGTTTGGGACCAATGGTGTGCATGTAATGCAAACCTCGCGCAGTTCCTTTGGCAATTTCATATCGTTGAACCCAGTTCAAGGCACAGTAACGATTATTTACCTGCAATTTGTCCAATAATGTCCCGTTTTGCATAAACTCATACACCATAACCGGCTCATTATCCAAACTGTAAGCGTAAAGTGGGAGTATGTTACAGTGACACAGCGAGCTCATGATGTTGATCTCGTGATAAAACTGATCCCGAACGTTTTTCAGGAATTTCCCTGAATTCGACGCCTCTTTTTTTTTCTCTTGTGTCCGCATTTTTTTGATGGCTACGGGAGTATTTTTCCAAACACCTGAAAAATATTCAGAGGGTTAGAATATTTAGACATAATATAAGCACTACCAAACACAGATTTTTTAAGAAATTTACAATTATAAAAATGTAAATCTATTTCATTAAATACTAACGTTGTCAATTCTAATAACTTTTTTACCATAGTAAACGACTCCGAATCCACCTTGTCCCAAAATTTTAAGGTTGTCCCAGTTATCGGTTGCTTTTTCAAGGTCACTGTAAGGGACTCTAGGTAATGCTATCAAACGATTCTGACCAATCTCTATATCTTCCAGAGTCATGCAATTTTTTGGATTGACCTTCATAAGATTATGAAGTTGCACATCCACATAGGGTTTCAAAACCGACATTGCTTGAAATTCCCCAATTCGTGACAAAAGTACGAATAGTTCCCAAATCATGTGATTTGAACTTCCCCATATCACCAAAAGTTGGTTCACTGGACACATCTCTCTCTTAAGGCACTTGACTGTATATTGGTCGAATTGCATAAGTTTTGCTACAAACAATCAATTTCTGTAGTAGTAAAAATCATTCGTCCTTAAAAGAGGCACGCTACTGTTCGACTAGTACATAATGCATGCAAATTTTTGAATTTATTTATCCCCATCATTCCTAAGCAGTTGAACTGATACACGAATTGATTATTATACACATATAGTGTGTATCCCATTCCTTATACCAAAAACAAAAACACACAATTTCTTATTGAATTTCGATTCTAAAAAATTTCTGTTTTTTTGCAAAATTCAAAATCAAAATGATATTTGTGTTTAAAATTTAACTAATAAACGCACTCTTTTGACAAGTGGAGATAGAAACCACAGACCAAATTTTACCTGAGTTTTTTTAAATTTTTTAAGTGGAAAAGTCCTTTGTAACTTTTCACAAAACTCAAAACCAAAAAATATAATTAAGTTAGGAGTTTGATCTAATCAGATTTGTTAAATTTTAAACTCTAATCTTTTGGTTTTGAGTTTAGTTAAAAGTGGTAAAGAACTTTTGGACTCGAAATTTAATCAGGAATAATGTGTGTGTGTGTGTGTGTGCCTTTTTTTGGGGGGGGGAGGGGGGTGACAAAAAATTGAATACACTCTGTATTTTCTAAGAAAATTTCTCCTGTTCTGTTTATGAAAATTAACAATCAAAATTTACAATGATAGCAAATTTTAGATTGAATTTTTAATGACGATTATTTTATTTGAATTCATTATTCAGGGTGTCCCAAAGTCGGCCGATCATCAGAAAACCATCGATTCCTCATGAAATTATTTTCCTTTACAATTTTTCAAAATTCATGACAGTTAGCAAGTTATTAAACATTCAGTTTTGTCCGCTCACCATTCGGGAAGGCGGGTATTTTGATTGAACCCCCTTATCCTTTCTCTTTCTAAGCTTACTCTAATAGAAAAGTGGAGGTAATTGATATGTGTGATGGAATGCAGATTAATGATGTCTCTTATCTTGAAAAAAATGTCTACTCTGACTCACCTTTGTTTTAGTTATAATGTTCATCAGTCCAACTGTTACCGCTACAATGCAATATCTTCTAATTTTTTTTTAAGAAATAAGAGAAGCCATTAACCTACATTCCATGATACAGATCTCAGTAATCCCAGTATTCTCATGAGAGTAAGCTAGGAAAGAGGAGGAGTCTCTCTTATGAATAGCCCCGCCTCTCCAAAAGTTAGTAGACGAAATTGAATTATTAATAATTGTTCAAGTATTGCCAATTTTCAAAAAATGCAAAGAAAAAAGTGTCTTGAAATTTTATGAGGAATTGATGATTTTTGGATGATCAGCTGACTTTAGGACACCCTGTATTTCATGGTTTTGTAAATTTTTATGAGTTTTTGTGATTTATAATTTTGCGACTTTGTGATTTTTGTGATTTTTTGCGACTTTAGCAAAATTTAATAATTTTTTGACTCTTCGTGATTTGTGTGTGTGTGTGTGTGTGTGATATTTCAACAGTGCAGCAGAGGTGTAAGTGTTAGTTCATTGATAAAAACATGCATATATGAAGATGGTTATATGAGAAGGTTATATATACATAACCTTCTCACACACATGGTCAAATAGTGTGAAAAATTTAAGGACGTTTCGCACAGTAGTTTTGAAGTTATAGGCGCACAACTTACAGACATTCACATTCATATATACAGATTATTAATTATTTTACAACTAGAAGTAATGAAAAGAATTTTTTTGTTTTCGTTTATTAACAAATGTTGAAAACTTCAGGAGCATATTTTCACTATTATTATTTCATGTTTTAAATTTATAAATTTATGATGATATTTGTATTTGATTTACTACAAAGTATAGTAGTTAGAAAATTTTGGAATTAAATAAATGAAAAATAGTTGTATAATAAAAACTTCCGGGTCAAGAAGATACGTTATCTTGATATTTTAAACAATAAATTTTCAGAGTTTTGAATATCCATTGATAAATAGAATTGAATTAATTCTCAGGTAGTTGTTATGATTGGAAAGTTTCTCATCATACAAAAACTCTGGATCAGAATTTCACTGCAAAATGTCTGAATGATTTGGAAACAGCTACTTTTTGCTGAAATAATTTAAAAATCAAAGAATGAGCGTTCTTCAATGAAGGTTGTATGATTAAAACATTAAATTTGAAAAAAATAATGAAATTGAGATTATTTAGGAAAATAATGACTGGAGGAAATGGAATTGTGTTAAAATATTACAAATTTTGAAATTTGATTTATCATTAACTGTAAATATCTCATTTCTATCGAATTTGTCCAAAATATAATTACAAATTTTTGGATGTTGAAATTTTTTTTTTCAATTTAATTCATGATAATGATAATTTGTCTCTCTTTAGAATAATTGTTTTGTAGTAAGATGAATAAATAAATTTAAAAAAATATATGTATGATTCCATAATCAATAAACAAAATAAATATACAATTTTTTGTTGAATATAATCGACAGAAATAACCATTTGGAATTCGATACATTTGATGAATTATCAGTAAAATTTTTCTGTTCCTAAAGATAAATTTACATACATAATTTTTGTTAATAATGTGTTGTTTGTTTAAATCATTGAAATAAAGCATGAATAATTATACACTCTAGGATAAAGAAAAATTGAACTATAAACTTTTAAGAATTTTAGAAAATAAATCACATGACTTCATTATTTTTGAAATTTTGAAAGTGAGGTTAAAAATCATAAGAAATTTCAATATTCTAAACTTTTAACTTGTACAATTGTTTGATTTGACTTCATAAATTAGAAAAGTATCACGATAGGATAAATAAAAGAACGAATTTTTTCCACAAGCAGAATAAATTACAGCCGGTTATCAATATTTAAAAAACTTGTATCTATTCATTAATACCTAGTTTTTTCCATTCACCGGACGCCCTTAAAACTGTACACAATTGTATATACACAGGTATAGGCAAATCATAGATGTAGGTAGGGGCCATTTTCTATATTTCTAATTGTTGCTGATTGTTGTTAATTATTGTTAATTATTCAATTATAATTAAAATGGCTGCTGTAACTGTCACAATGTCACATGTACATGCGCATACATACCGGTTGTGTACCGGTTGTACATTGTATATACAACACATACAAATTGTATGATACATACAATGTATGTGCTGTTACATATAAATTTTTAATAGAATACCTATATGTAAAAAGAATCGATCAACATCGATTATTTTTTCGAAATATTCGATTGTTTTTATATGCGTGTGTATCAGTGTCTAAGTATCGATTGCCGTTCTCTTTCTAGCATCAAGGGATATATGACAGGCTGAGAGTAAAAACCGAACAAGTAGAGACAGAAAACATGAAGTTTCATATTCGTCTGTCTCTTACTAGTTCGGTTTTTACTCTCAGCCTTTCATATGCTTTCATATAAGCTTGTCCTTATTTAATAGTGGTACACACAACTAACGTGGGAATTAGGTGTATGTATATATATACATATATAATGTGTATGTAAGGTTATGTTTCACTAACACTATTCAAGCGTCAGAAACAAAGGAAAAAAAAGTGTTTTCACAAAGTCATTGTGTTCATTTCTGTCAACGTTTTGTCTGTTAGATCTGTCAGATTGTGTCAGATAAAGTTAGACTGACGCGTTAATCATGGAAGAAGTGGTGGATTGTAATTTCCCAACTTGGGGCCTCTTGCCGAAAAGAGAAACCGGGGTATCCCAATTTCTCGAAAAATATCCAGAGTACGACGGGAGAAATGTCGTTATCGCGATTTTCGACTCCGGGGTCGACCCTGGAGCTCCCGGAATGCAGGTATCAATTTATACTTTTAATCCTCATTATCCTTATTTTTATTGTTTTTTTAATTTCAGAACATAGTATTTATTTTTTCCTGTGAAAATTTATTTTTTCATTTAAAAGAAAATTTTTTTTCTTGAAATTCTGACATTTGTACATTGTATGAGTACATTGATTAATCAATCCCCTTTATCTGAAAATTTCTTCTTTTTTGGTGATTTTTAATCTTGAAAATTATTGTTATATTATTCCATACCTTTTTTTCTAATTGCATGTACATTTTATTTTTAAAACGATCAAGATTCTGTAATTACTATGCTCTCACAAAATGACATCAAATAGTATTTTTTACGCTCGCAGCACAGAAATCTTTATTCTTGTGTTTACTACTGTTCCGTGAAAAACGAATTCTCTGCCACTGCCTTTCGCTGCTATTTCTATGCCGCTCCAAGGTCGAGCAGCATAAAACTCATTTTTTCACGACACAACAGTAAACAAAAGACTGAATGATTCATGTGCTGCGAGCGTGAAAAATATCTTTCATGTCAAGGAGCATCAAAAATCACGTTTTATTCATGCGATTTGCTCACTCGCTACGCTTGCTCGCAAAACTTCGCACTCGGAAAAACGCTCGTTTCTGCTCCTTGATACAAAACATACTATTTCGTATTAGGTGGCAGAAACGAGTACTTTCACAAGTGAAAATACAAGCATGCACCTTGATATGAACAGTGCTTTTTTTTATCGAGAACATTAAACAAGCGTTGTCATTGTTTACATGTAGAACCCAAGGCCGCTTTTACGAATCGATGAATCGGCCGTCTTTATAAACTGGCATGAAAATGATGACCTCGAAGCTTAACACTGTTGTTTACCCACGGGTTTGTGCTTTTTCATACTCGTGAAAACAAAACATACGATTTTCCACATGCTCTAAAGCATGGCTCGAAAAGGCGGTCGTAGGGTTTCTCCACGAAAACACGCGTTTTAATGTTCGAGATACAAAAAATCTATTTAAATTATAATATTTCCTACAAGACATTTTGTCAAAAGAGTTAACTCAAAATATAATGACATTGTATTCTGTATTCGAGTACTATAAAAATGACTCATAATTTCAATTGGTTTTTTCAAAAACATCAGTCATTATATTGGAAGTATTTGTTCATAATTTGTTCTAAATAATCTTTTGTTTTTCCTAGCCTTTTTTTTACAAAAAGAAACTTATTAAGTATGGTGTCTTGAAGATTTTATTACTCTTTATTCAACTTCAATGTATATGAAGTTGAAAAAGGTTAAAAATAAACGAAATGAGTCAAAAATTGTTCTCATGACCCCTTAAAGTTAAAGTAATAAATAATTATCTGATCTAAACAAGTATTTTTTAAAATATCTCTTTAACCTTTGGAACTTCAGGCACATTTACTTTTTTTCGAACATTTTATCGTTTCTAAAAAAATAACATTCAATTTATATTGGATAATAATCTTATGCTGATTTGATCTGCATTTTTTATATTTTTCAGTTATATTCCTTCATTTTTCATACAATTTTTCATGTTCCCTTGAACTAATAAAAAATGAAGGAAGAAGAAAATATGCGTTTAATTTTGTCTTGGTGGATACAATTGTGACTTGGAATCAGGAAATAGAGTTTGCCCATACTTTTCCTTTTGATGCCCTTCTTGTCTTAATCACAGTAGAATAGGAAAGGTCTGAAAGGCCGAGAAACAATAGAGTCACCAACTCTTAAATTGATAGACCTTTTTCTCTTTTTTTTACTCAAGTCATCCTTCTTAGCTTTATTTTACATACAGTGATACTTGTTGGAAAAATAAAGTAAAGGAGAGTGACTTTAGAAAAAAAGGGGAAAAAGATTCATCAATATAAATTTGTATTGCTACTGGAAGCTCTATTGTCCCTCGCGTTCAGGTCCTAATAATTTTGAAACTTTGATACCTAAGTTTCCTTCAGAAGGAACTTTCCTATTCTAATGTAAGTAAGACAGAGAGGGCATTGAAAACTGAAAAATATGTGCCTTACGACTTTTCCTCTCTACTGACTCCATTTCCTGATTCCAAGTCACAATTAATTGATTATTTTTACTGTTTGGAATTCATAACTGATCCTGTAATTACAATGCTCTTACAAAATTACATCAAAAATCCATTAAAAATATGATTCCAACAACACATTTTGTCTAGAAAGTTATCTCAAAAAATAATGACTTTATTTTTAACAAACATTAGTTGTACACTCAGAGAAAGTGAGCTTCTTAAGCATGGCAGTGCCCTGCGCATCCAAAGCATGCCCTGTGACGACCTTGAAACTCTAGAAAGTATCCCCCTTCGCATGACAGCAGCCTATGCTTCACAGGCACTTCCCCTCTGCTCCCGTTGCACGATTTCCATGTAGCAAACACATAGAACTCGTGCAAGATGAGCAACTATAGTCTATCAGTCTATCCGTTGAAGAGGGGAGCGCAGGGGAAATATATACAAATGCCGACGTCCCTTTTCCACGAAATCACGGTATCCAATTTTTTTGAGCGGTTCGAAGTCAGAACACTGCGAACAATGAATGAAGATTAAAGAAAAAAAAAATGAGGGTTGCATCTCGCTAGTCGAGAAGGCCAAGAAGGAGCGGTGGTGGGGACAAGTCGAGAAAAGAAAGGAAGTAGAGAGGTGAAGGTCGAGCATCGAGGCAGGAATCCCATGCATCAAACGCATGGGCGCGATGCTTCCCGTTCACGTTTACACGTTACGCTTTTAAAACAAGCATCTGTGCAGAGGTCATTACGAATTGATGCTTCTCAAATGCCGGCGGAGCCCGCCCTCGCGAGGCGCAAGACATTATGATCAAGAAGCTCACTTTTTCTCTGGGTGTAGAGTTAATATTATTTTTTAACTAACTTGACTCGTTTTTTTTTTATGAATACATTTGTTCATAAAATGTTGTAAACAATATTTTGTTTTTTCTAGCTTTTAACAAAAAAAAAAACTTAAACATAGTTTCTTGAAGGTTATATTACTTCTTATTCTATTTATATGTTCTTGAAATTTCAAACATTAATAAATAAATAAAGTTGAAAAAAATGGTTCTTATCAGCCCTTATAGTTAAAGTAATAAATAATGATTGGAATTAAACAAATACTATCCAACGTTACTGTTTGTTACTTTAGTCTTGGATGAAATTGAAAAACGAATTTTTTTATCTTTTTCGTTTTTTTTTTTTTAATTATATCGTTTCTCAAAAAATTGCCATTTAATTTATATTCGTTAATAATCTTATGCTGATTGAATCAGAATTTTCGTTTTCAGCTATATCTATTCATTTTTCATACATTTTTCATCTTCCATTGAATTGGTAAAAAATGAATAAAGTATACCTCCAATTTCGTCTTGATGGATGTGATTAAAATATTTTTATGTCTTATAATCAATAAAATATTGAATGTAAAGAAACAAATGGACAAATAAATGAATTGTTAAATGATCACTAGCAGCCAATCATATGAAACTTTATTTTATTATGTGTGATCAAAAAAAAATTCTAGTTTAAAAAGATCATCGGTACTAGTTTAAATATTGTATTCAAATTTTATGTTTATTATATTTTTATTTCATTATTGTAGTATGTATTATATGTTGTGTGGATATTGTGTATAATCTGTAAACATTGTTTTACACCTGATAAATAAATAAAAAATGTTTGTCAATATTATGAAAGTTCCATATTACCCATGAGTTTTTCTCAAAGCAAAAAATTGATTTTTGCTTATGCAGCCTTACAATGAAAATACAATTTTTAAAATAAAGTTTTGAAGTTTATAAAGTTGAATGAAATGGTGGTTTAGCCTGAACCCAAAAAATTTTTTGCACTTTAAGTTTTTATTCATGTATATTCGATTTTTTAAAAAAACTAACAAAAAATTCTGTTAGATGCAAATGGTTTTCACAATCACATAGGTATATTTCCAAATAACTGGAAAGCAAATGAAACTTCTTTTTCTTTTTTCATCAATTTTTAAATAATGTCCAGATTTGTGTATCTGTGAAAACAATCTTACTCATCACGTGATTTAGGTTTTTATTTATTAAATTTATTCAGAATCACAAACTTGAGACTGAATTATTCAGTTTGTCAACCATCAATTACTCTCTATTAAATCAGTAAAAGTGTATAAAATTTTCTCTGCAGCAAAATTTTATTGAAAATAACAAAATTCTACCATCACTTGACATATGATTTTTTTATCTTTACTTTTTTTAGTATTTCTACATCATTATGCAGTTTTGTTTTAAAAAAATTTGAGATTTTCAAATGATTGATTTTCATGAAATTCATGTGACTGCATGTAAAATTTCTTGCAATTTTGTATTTTATGTCGTAATGGATTTTTTCCATACTTAATTGCTTTCAACATACTTATACACTGTATTAGTTTTGTCAAACTGCTTTTTTTACAGTCAAACAACTATGTAATTTTTTGCAGCTTCCATATTTATACATTAAAAACATTTGAAATATCATGAAATATTTTTTTAAAATGTGCAGCTTTTCATTTTTGAAAAAATGATCCAAATTCCTTAGTGAGATTCTACAATTATGTAAAATTTGTGATTTCACTTAAAAAAATTCTAATTTTCTGCAAATTTTTTACCTTCAATTTTTATATATTCAAACTTCCAAATGTTTGGTAACTAACAAAAACATTGTTTCCTTTACCTATAACAATTCTAGTAATTATTAATTGATATTTAACAAATATTTTCCAATTTTACTAATTTTTTTTACCTTCATCTCAGGTGAAAACAGAAAAATAATTGATCAAATATTGGAAAAGTAATTTTTTTCTGTTTTAATTTATTTTATAAACATTTGGATCGTCCGGCATATCAATTTTTCACCTACATCTACTTCAAGCACATATTTTTTTCATAATTAAGTAATAAATATTTTTAATGGAAACTCATTCAAGTAATTTAAATTTGCCTGAAATTATTTCCACAATTTTTTCTACTATATATTACTGAAATGAAAATCCCACTAGCTTTATTTTGTATATATGTTTACTATTTAAATTTACTCCTCGCAGCTCATTCGAGTGTAAATCATTCGTTTATCATCAGTACGAATTATTTGATAAGATCAAGATAAGATTATGATATGTAGAAAGCTTGCAAGTTGTTCCATCTCCAGAAAGAAAATATTGAGTATGGCTTATGATCAATGTCTGATATCAGAAAAAACAATCTTTATCAAATAATGAAAGTTAATGTGTTTTTGAAAATCACCTTTTAATTAATATTTTTATCTTCAGTTGACGAATATAATAAATAATTTGTTGAAAATCCCTCATTATCGATAAAAATTTTTCATCCAAATCATTAACAACTGTAAGTATTTATATCTTGCTTAGACAACGAGTGATGGAAAGCCAAAAATCTTAGAAAGATTCGACTGCAGTGGTGCAGGTGACGTCGACACAAGCAAAATCGACTCTCCCAAAGACGGGTATTTGACTGGCATCACTGGGAGAAAATTGAAGGTAATTATGCATTTACATTTGTTTTTTCATTCATCGACCTAATCGAAAATTTTCTTCAAGAATTTTATTATGAATTCCATTTATTTCTATATACCACGGATTTTTTCTTAGAATTGAGATATTTATTTTACATTTATTTCTTAATCAGATTAGAAAGCTGTTTTCATAAAAATTTAGAGTCAGGAGAAAAAAAAGTACTATTTGATAACTGTAGTTTTACTCTTATTTTGATTTTTTGTGTAATATCAGATTCCAGCAGATTGGCTAAATCCCAGTGGAAGTTATCATTTGGGTTTGAAATCCGCGTATTCGCTGTACCCAAGTAAATTGAAAGATCGAATATCAGAGGCACGAAAAAAACGTCTATGGGACGACGGACACAAATTCGCAGTCGCCGAAGCAAATAGGTTACTTCAGGTACAACATAATAATTCGTTGAATCTCAGTTAAAAAGAATCTAAATATTCCACGTAAATAATTTGAATTCTAGCTTTAAAAGTTTTTTAAACATATTTTATTTGTTGAATAATAGTTGAACTTTAAATGTAATTTTTCGAGAAATTATTATAAATTTACATTTGCTATGACCAGACAATTTTTTGCTGAATGATTTAGAAATTTATTGATGAACTGGTACGGGATAACAATTAGAGCATTAATTTTGCAATTGGTCTATTTGCATTTGGCATTAGTCTATTAGCCGAGACATTGACTTAGTTTTGCAATTGCACGTGATTATTATTAGAATACAACGCCATGGCCATCAAGTGTGCTACAAACCTGAATGAAATTGAGCAATATCAAAGTCAATGTAACTTTTGATTTTATTGCACTGCCTTTTGGAATTTGCTTTTTTTTTGGTGGAATGAAAATGTTGAGAAATTGTTAAAAGTATTGTAATTTTATTCGTTACGGTTTTCGAGTATGTTTGCTTTTTCATGGGAAAAATTGTAGTTTATTTATGATTTAATTTTTATGAATGTAATATTAAAATATCAGAGGTACCGCAAATTTTTTGGGTTGCTTGTAATTTTAAATTATTCATTTTATGAATTTTTTTTATATTGCAGTGCTTCAAGATTCCCTATCAAAGTTTTTGCATTTATCTCAAAGAAAGTAGAAAATTTGTCTTATGTTATTTGAAAATGTTGTATTTAAAAAACTTGACATATAAATAGTGTAACTCTATGATTTTCGATCATTTAGTTAATAAAAAACATCTCAAGCTTTTCTTTTAATGAAATCTACAACTTTCTTGTCCTCGCTCCCTTGAGTTCTCTAAGATGATAAAATCAGAAAACATAAATTTTTGTTTTATAATATATAATACATTATATCCAGTTCTCTAATTTTTTCATTACAGAAAATTTCTGATTCTTTCACGTTTTTCACGACGAAATTCTACCTGTTTCTATAGGAATTCGATCTCAAAACACCACAACCATCAACTCTTGAAGAAAAGTTGATGAAAGAAGAGTTAGAATCAAGAATCGAAGTATTGAACAATTTAGAAAAAAAATATGTCGACAGTGGCCCGACCTACGATGTCGTCGTATTCCACGATGGGGATATGTGGAGGTTATATATTTAAGAATAGTAATATAAAAAAGGAAAGAGATTTTCAAAGAGCATGAAGTTGGCGACGCAAGATAAAAACCTTGGCAACTTCACCCTCATCAAAAATTCTTTTTTTCTTCGCTTGTTCATTTTCAAGTGTTTGGAAAATTATCATAATCTTACTGAAGTTGGCTTCAGACTCCGAGTCTTAGAAGAAAAAAAAAACTTGATACAGTCAGAACTAAACGTAATAGTATACATTTTAAATCAAATGTAATATGCTTTGATTTTTTTATGTTTTTTCCATGAAGAAAGTTACAATTTCTCCATAAATAAAGAACTTAATATCCTGTGAAGTCAGCTGTATTCACCTATGGGGAATATCGAATTTCGCAAAGTCAAAGTGACATGATAATTCCGTACGTAATTAAAATAAAAATTTTTGTAGGGTGTGTATTGATTCGTCGGAAGAGGGGAATTTGGAAAAAGGCGTTTTCCTCGGCGAGTATTCAAAAACAAAAAAGTATGCTCCATTGACTCAAGAAGATCAGTTGAACGTTACAGTTAACGTTTACAACGATGGAAATTTGGTAGAGATAGTTGGTGTTTCATGTAAGTTATTGAGACAAGATGTTAAAAGAAAAATGAAGCAAATTATTCTGTTATGAAATTCTTCATTATGCAGCGAGCCATGGAACACACGTAGCTTCGATAGCAGCAGGATATTTTCCTGAGGCCAAAGAACTGAACGGTGTTGCCCCGGGTGCACAGATTATTTCCCTGAGCATCAGCGACAGTCGCTTGGGAACCATGGAAACCGGCACGTCAATCGTGCGTGCGATGATACGGGTCATGGAGTACAAGGACAAAGTCCACGTAATTAACATGAGCTACGGCGAGCACGCGCATTGGTCTAACTCTGGGAGGATCGGTTCCATCATGGACGAGGTCATCGACAAGTATCGTGTTACCTGGGTGGCGTCTGCCGGAAATTTAGGGCCCGCTCTGTGCACCATTGGTAGAATATTGAATAATATCTTTCAGATTTCAACATTTTCTTAAGACTTGAAGATACAAATTTCGTGACTTTGGTAGTTCGATTAGCAGCTGGAAAAAAAAACTTTTCTGGGTGGTTGTACCCTACGATTTTATAAAATGGATAAGAATCGAAAGGAAACATATCGATATCAGCTCATTCGATATTCATTATCAATAAACTCTAAAATATCTCTCTTCCCTTTTTTATAGACTAATTGAAATTCAATATTTTTCTTTTACTTCAAGAAATTGCAGTTTTCATGTTTCTGTGGTTCTGTTTTCTTTTTTTCAGGAACACCTCCAGACATCGGTACCACAAGTATTATAAGCGTTGGAGCATACGTATCGCCTGACATGATGGTGGCAGAATACTCTCTTCGAGAAAAAATGCCAGGAATGCCATTCACTTGGTCCTCACGTGGACCAACGATGGACGGCGGTACGGGCGTAACGGTTTGCGCGCCAGGTGCTGCCATCACCAGTGTTGCCAACTTCACGTTGCGTAAAAGTCAACTTTTGAATGGAACGAGCATGTCGAGTCCTCACGTAGCGGGGGCTGTTGGTATGTGAACAGAAATTTATTTCCACTTGTTCAGCGCGTTTTACGAATCATAAACTAAAAACTCAATGAGTTAGTTAATCAGAATTTTAAAAGTTGATTAAAATGGTTAAAATATGTAGTATGATGTACAAAATCATTGGATAAATAATTTATAGGCTGAAAAATTTATAAATCAAATAATATAAATAATATTTGGAAAAATAATAAAATTTTTTACAGAAAAAGCACATGAAGGAATGAGATATCGATCTTTTTTTATCGAAAATCGAAGTTCTCTGAGAAACTATCGATTTATCGATTATTATTTACCAATCGATTCTACCGCATTTTCACAAAACTATGATTGCAGTGAATTTCGTTTTAAAATTTTAAAATTTTTTGATTGCATACTTAATCGCAAATTGTGGTAATAGGTAAAAAAATCTGCAATGTCGATGGATAATTGAAAATTTATACAGTTAAAAAATAAATGTTTGAGTAGAGAAGTAGTGCACCAGATTTTTTAATTAAAAAAAATTTCATTTTTTTTTTTTTTTTTTTTTAACAATTGGATAGTGTAATGTTTGAAGCATTATTTGATTTTTCAAATTCCAGCTGTTCTCATTTCGAGCCTGAAAAGTCGTGGCGTCCCGTACTCTCCATACAGCATAAAAAGAGCGATTGAAAATACAGCGTTGTACGTCGACTCGCTCGATCCCTTCGCTCAAGGTTCGGGCTTGTTACAAGTTGAAAGAGCTTTCGAAAATCTCATCAATAACAGCACTTGTATAGAAAGAGACGTTAGATTTTCCGTCAGCTGCGGCCTCAACAACTCTAAAGGCTTGCATTTGCGGTCCGGGGTGCTCGACAGGCCCAAAGATTATGGCATCACCGTCGAGCCTATGTTCATTGATTCCGAAAGTATTGGTAAGTTGGATAAAAAAACTCCAGAAGAAAATTGTGCTTTATGGAAAAATGTTGGAATATTGAAAAACGAAATTTCGTTTTTGTCTCAGACCCATCGAGGAAGATAAACTTCAATTTGAAGTTGTCTTTGAAATCGGACGCTTCTTGGATTCATGGACCATCGCATCTTGATTTGATGCACATACCAAGATCGTTTGGCGTGAGAATTGATACTTCTCATTTGTCCGAAGGTGTTCATACAACTGAGTAAGGATTTGAGAGAATTTTTTTATTTAGTTTGAGGGGATTAGTTCACTGTGAAGTGATTTTCTTTACTATAACAAGACACTAGACGGAAGAATAAATAATTACTTATAACTTATGTTTATAATATACTACTGTTGTATTAAATCATATATAAATTTTATATATATGGTTCTTGGAATTATTCAATGGTGATTTAACTTTTGCAGTATTCGTGCCTTCGATGTCACCAATGTGAAAAAAGGACCAGTATTCAGAATTCCTATCACAGTTGTGAAACCGAGTGTCATACCTAACACAGCATTGATGCCGGATCTGACTTTTTCGCATGTGTTATTCAAACCAAACACAATTCAACGTCATTTTATACTCGTTCCGGATGACGCGACTTGGGCAGGTAAAAAATTTTTACTACGCTGAAAAAAAAACTTACTTTAAAATAATTGAAGTATTAAAGAGGAGAATCGAAACTAAAAATATTGATAGTAGCTCTGGAGTTATAATAAAATTATTCGATATTCAATATCGATATATCGGAAAGTATTCGATTTACAATATAGATATATTGGAAGAAAATTATCATATATTGATATGTTGGAAGTAAATATATTGATATGCCAACGCCAATATATCGTACGGATTTTTATGGATATTTTAGAAAACAGTTTGTTCATGAATTTATTATTATATTAGCATTTTTCCTATTTTTTCTACACTCATACAATTTGAAGATTTGTTGTGTATTTTCATGGATTTTTACAAAGATATCTAAAATTTTATCCCACAGGAGACAAAATTTGAAGTAATTTTATAGATCAGTTAAAGAATCATATCCACCTGGATTTTTAGTATTCCTAAAATTTTTGTGTTTTTCATTATTTATGAAATGTTGAATTTTTCGGTACATGGATCGCTACATAGATTTTTTGAATTCGGTACTTTGGAATTCGAAGGTAATTAAATTTTTCGCAGGTATTTTAATGCGTTTTGTAGAAAACAGTATCTTAATAGATTTATAGTACTTTGAGTATTTTTCATATTGCATTAGTGTTCAAACAATTTTAAGGATTTTTCAGTGTTATAAGTTATGATATACGTTATACATTACTAGAATACAAGGATACAGTTATTGAAGTTTGCTAATAAATTCAGTGAATTTTATGTTTTTCTAGTATTATTATTCTTTGTGCTTTTCAATATTCATGAAGTGTAAGATTTCTTAATTTTTTTAAAGATGTCTCTAGATTTTCGGACTGCGATTTCTTGGAATTCAAAGTTTGAAATATTTCAATCATTTGGATAAATTTTTCAAAAAAGATCAAATACTTCCAGTACTTCGAGTATTTTACATGAGTTTCAAGGTTTCTTTGAATACGGAATTTCGATAAAATTTAATTTGTAAGTGTTTGATTAAATTCCAGTATACTTAATATTAAAAATTTTTTTGTGTGTATTGAATTGCGAAAGATTTTCTAGAAGATTTCAAAATTGTTATTATTTTTATAGATTTCTATACCAATTTCTAAAACTGTTCTAAGAATCGAAGTTTCATTAATTTCCTGTATGTTCATAGTTTTTTGAAAAAATTTAATCAGCATTTATCAGTGTATTTTGAATTTTTATTGTTTTTAATATTTTTTTATGTATGTTGAATTTTATAAGATATTATAGCTGATTTCAAGATTTTTAGTATATTCATGGATTTATTGATTTTGATGCTCTAGAATATAAAGTTTCATATACTTCTGGTGCATTTATAAATCGTTTATGAAACAGTTATTTCATAGATTTTGTAATATCTTTATTCGCAAATTTTTGTTAATTAATTCATAGTACTGATAGCAAATTTTATTTATTCCACAAGCAGAAAACTATGAGAATATTGTTTTGGAAAAATTTGAAAGTCTATCAAATATTTTTAAAACTGACAACCATATACTATCTTCCATGTGATTATTTAACTATGATATTTTGAAAGTCAAAAACTAGTTGAAAAAAAAAAAATTAAAGTTGGAAGAAATCACTAAACTAAATGCTCAATGTTTGAGCAAATTTTAAAAAAATATCAAATCAAGTCTATGGCTTCCCACCATAACAGACAAAGTCACACATGCCATAACGTTTAAAATTTCATCAGAATATCATGTAAAATGAGCCTTATGGCAGAAGTGACTTTGCCTGTTATGGCGGGAAGCCACAGAAGTATTTCCTTATTTATTATTTTTTCACAAATAAAGCTTGCAATATAGTTTAATATCGCAACGACAATATTGATATAACGCATATCAATGAATATATCGACAAAATTTTGATATATCGATGTAACACATATCAATGAATATATCGAAAAGAAATATCGATATATCGATATGTATATCGCATCCCTATAAAGTATTTATTAAGAATAAAACTCATAAACTAGAAGAAAATTGAATAACTAATACATTGGAATAATAATAATAATTATATATTAAAAAGTCAGATAGAATAATTAGATACTAAAAAAATGATTATAATGATTGGATATTCAGAGTAAATAAAAAAAAAAATAACTAACTTGATTTGGAGGAAACACATGAAAAATGATTAGAAATTATGATAATGTATAAAAAATGTTACTATAGAATTTATTCAGATATGACTTCAGTTCATTAATCAGGATTTTGTGCTCCAAAAATTTGGAAATTTTCCAGGAACTCCACTGTGAATTATTAGTACAGAAAATGTTGAGTGACTTGTTTTCTTTCAGTTTTGAAAATAAAAAGTGCTGAAAAAGAGAAATTAGGAAGATTCATGGTGCACATGGTGCAGCTCAAACCACGCATGTCCTGCAAAACTTTGGAAACGCAAAAAATGATCAGCGTCACATCTCAAACTGAAAATAACATCGGTTTTCGTGTTCAGGTAGAAAATTAATCGAATTTCTCTTTCTGTAATTATACTTGTAGAAAATTGTATAAATGCAATTAAAATTTCATTCAAAAGAAACACGGTAGTGAAGAAATTGTAAAAGATGATATCGAATCAGATATAATTTTTAATTCAACAAGTTTCGACGAATATTTGCAATGAAAAGTCAGAAAGAATTTTCCCAGCTCAGGAATTGATTCATTTCGTTTTTTTATCAGGGTGGTTTGATTCTTGAAGTAGCTATTGCCAAATACTGGGCGAACTTGGGAGAAATTTACGTCGATTACTGTATAGAATTCCATGGAATTCGTGTTATCAATGGAGACTTGAGCATCCATTCAGGAGATGGAGTTAGTCGCCTTGAATTGAAAAGTTCCCTGAGAAACGAAGAAATTGTTCCAGCGATTTCCCTGAAATCGAGCGTTCAAGTTCTGAGGTACAAATGAAGTTTGAAAAAATTTTCTTCACTTGTTAAAACGAAAGATAATCTTTTTTGAAATAACATTTCGAATTTTCATTTAATTATCATCAAAGTAAATATTTTCGAAAAGAAAATCTTGAAAATACTCGATATATTTTTATTATTTTTTAAAATCAGTATGTATGACAGATCAGGCATTTTTAAAAGATCGGTAAATTTTATTTTAATTTGATAATTTCAGGCCAGTTGAAACGAAAATCTTGGCTCTTGGGTTGAGGGACGTTATTCCACCGGCTCGTCAAATTTACGAAATCCAATTGATGTACACTTTCCATATCGCGAAATCGACCGAAGTTTCTCCAAATCCGTCTTTACTCAGTGATATGCTGTACGAGAGCGAATACGAAAGCCAGCTTTGGATGATCCATGATTGCAACAAGCAACTCATAAGTTGCGGTGACGCTTATCCATCAAAAGTACGTTTCAGAGCATAAATATTATAATTGAAACGAGAATAGTTGTTTGAATTTCGTTATTCATGAGAATTTCAGAAAAAAACCTTGCAAAAAGTTGAAGAATGTTTCAAATATTTCGTGCAAACGAAATAAATTGTTTGAAAAATACTGGAATATTTTAGCCTTTTTTAGAGTTTTTTAAGAAAAAGTTGTAATATGTTGCATATTTTTGAGACTTTGGAACTAGTGGAAGAATGTTTAAATTTGTTAATAATTTAAATAAGTACATATAAATATATGCATAATAATAATAATAATAATAATAATAATAATAATAATAATAATAATAATAGATAAATCCCATTTATCTCAATTAACATATAATTATAATTCCTTCAACAAACTTGATTTTCAAAAAATTTAACATTCCAACAGTTCCTAATATGATTTTGGGAATATTTGCAATTCGATAGGAATTCGAAGATAAATAAATGTTAAAAACAACGTGATCTTCGAAATTTCGTTAATATCAATTAATCAATTAATGATTATTATAATTTTTTTTATTTTGCAGTACACGGTTCAAAAACTTGACAAAGGTGATTACACATTGAGAATGCACGTGCGACATGAAAAAAAGGATCTTTTGGAAAGACTGAGCGAAATGCCAATGCTCTTGGCTCAGAAACTCAGTTCTCCCATTAATCTTGACATTTATGCTAGTCAATCACAAGCCATCATCGGTGGAAAAAAAATGGCCTCTGCATCGATTCCGCCAGGGCAAATTTTGCCTGTGTACATTGCTCCCATTATGAACGATAGCAAGTGAGAAATATTACATGTCTTAAATTTATTTCGACTTCTTTTGACGTTTTGAAACTCAAACTTGTTTGAAAATAAGGTATATTTTGTTCATAATGTTTTTTTTCAATGTAGACACTCCATAACATTATTTTTCGTTATTTCAATTTTTTGAATTTCATGATGAAAAAAGTAAGTTATTAATTGGAATTATGATAGAAATATATGACATTTATAAAAAATGAATTTATGAATAGTTTTAAGTCGATATTCGCATGCCATTTGTATGACAGACTGAAAAATAGGTTCGTGTCAAGGTTATCTAAAGGTGCGACTCTGGGGGCTTACCTCCAAGGAAACATTACCTTTTGTAAGGACGAAATTGGCAAAAAAGTGGACAGTTACACCTTCAAGTACATACTCTCAGACGCTTCGAAAAAAAGCAGTAACTCTGCAAACAAAAATGATAAAGAGAAAACTACGAAATGGGATGAGTACACGGAAGCTCTGCGAGACCTCAAATGTACTTGGTTGGCCAAATTAGGTAATTTTCCACATTTTTTATTTATTATTTAAGAATTGAAGGGTTATGAAATTATATTACTATCTTTAGCTTTGTTAAATACTTTTCTCGTGAGTGTATTCGAAGAAATTTGTTTTGCGAAGTCGTGTTTTTTTGCTATAAGTTGTTAATTACAAAAAAAATTTTTTTTTTTTTTTGGTTCTTCATGGTTTAGCTCCTTCGATAAGTAAGTTGGATTTTTGGCAAGTTTATGTTTAAGAACTTCTTTCCGTAAAGCATGATGAAAAAACCTATAATGTGACCCATTTTTTACCCACAAAGAGGACACAAATTTTTATATAATCCTTGATGCTATGCAGTACCTATAAATACCCTGTCGACGGGATTTCAAGTTATTGTCTGTAACACATGTGTTGTGCAGAGCAACTTTAAATTAGGACCTATGACAGATCAAATACACGAAAAAAAATTCTTACTTTAGAACCTGGTGAACACGCACATTCTCTGTACCAGGATCTGAAAACCAATTTTTCGGATCACTTGCCAATCCACACTTCCATGTTGACGTCTTTGGAGTCTCCTGAGTCGCGGCATTACGTGCCCCAAGACGAGCAATTGGAGGCCTCGATAAACTTCGCGAACCAGATTATCGCGGTTGCCGATTCGGTCATCGCTACCGTTGACCAGGAAAAATTATTGGCCTATTACGGCTTGAAAACCGACCAAAGACCAGACGCTTTGAAAATCAAAGGTAACATGGACAAACAGAAGAATTGCCTGATCGAGGCTTTAGTAAAAAAAGGCAGCGCTTTGTCGAGGATCTATGTGTTCAATAAAAAAAGAGGAGAGATCGAAGCAAATCAGCAAGTTTTGGAAGGGATCGAAAGCGTTTGGAAGGACGTGCTCAAATTTGGGGAACCAATGGATTCGAAGGTATGCGAGTTTTTTTTTCAATTTCAATGATTTACCAAAGTAATAAAAACGAATCATTCACCAAAGTATATGATTATTGGTACCAAAAAATTTTAACTGGCCAAAAGATGTTATATTGAATTTTAAGGTAAGTTTCTAATGGTACTTTTACAATAAACGTAAAGGGTGAAATTGATGACAGTTTATTTGCTAATTAGGATGAGTATCTAGAAGAATATGATGATTATCATGATTATTATTATGATGTGACTGTTTTCTGATTTGTGCTATTTTGTGATTTTTTCTGATGTTGTGACTCATAGTTATTATTTGTGATTTGTGACATTTTATAATTGGTGTGCGTGTGTGATATTTCAACAGCGCTGTTCTTATCTATCCTGAAATTCTCATAATATAAGAATTCTGAAAAGAAATTGATTACTGTCTGAATCGTAGAGACTGGATAATATTTATCTGAAATCAATCGGAACAAAACTTTTTTTGCAGATTATTGGTTTCGCATTGTGGCACTCGCACGTTCATAAACACTACGGTCGCTACTTGAAACTTTTGTTGCGTTATTACGAAGATAAACCAGTAAAAGAAATCGACGAGCAATGTTTGGACATATCCAAAAGTCTCGGCTGGGAATTTCTGTCTCGCTATATCAATACAAGTCTGCTTACACGATACCCATCTGCATATACGTCATTTTAATTTAAAGGCAAGTATTCCATTAATATTTAGATTTTGACATTTTTAAGAACAGAAAAACTTTATAAATAAACTGAAAATCATAGAAGTAAGAAAAGAGTATTAATTTACATTTTTCCAACTTTTTCAGATGGGTGAGACTGTTGTGTGCAAGTGAAGATCAAATGCAGATTTTGAAATATTTTAAAGAATTTGATGAGAGACAAAAATTATTGTCAGTAACTGATACTTAGCAAAGTAACTTATTAATTGAATGCAGCATCGAAAGAACGAAATTTTTCGACATTTCAATGCAGTGTAATGTTATGAAGGAACGAAATGTTTCTGATTTGTGTTCATTTCTTAATTTCAAATTTTAATTGAAACTTGGTCATTCTTTATCACAGAACACTCGAGCTTTTTATATAAATAAACGATATACATAAAAGTAATGAATACGACCTGAATTTGCGAAAGTTATGAAACTAAGCCAAATATGAGGACAAAAAAAAAGTATCAAATGTATTTCAGGAGTAATAAAAAAATACGAAAATTTAGTGTTATTACGTTATTTTATTGAATCCTTGGTACAAATTATGTTCAAATTACTTTTCAATGGAGTACGCAAAGTTTGGAAATAATTGTTTTTTTTGTTCGTTTAATCATAATTACGATTTTTTTTTCAATAAATCTCGAATACATAAACAGTACACGGGTAAATTTTCATCATGCTTGACAGATCACTGAGTAAAAAAAATTGAAAAGATTTTTGTTTAATAATTTCAATTTTTTTTGTTAAATTGCGGAATCGTCAGTATGGCAGAAATAATGAAAACTAGCAGAAAAGCGAGTGTGCTTATATTTTCTAGAGTAGATATTTATTTTAAATATTAGCTATAGCTAATATCTAGAATATATAAAAGGCAAATAACAGCAAATAATATGTACAGTGTTGGTATACCGTAACACTTAACTATAAGTATGAAGGGGATCATAAAGAAACACAGAAATCAGCAAGAAATACTTTATTCTTCCTTTTACGCATTTTTTTTTTTTACAGAATACAATTCGATTTTTTTTTCTCAAATTCACTGTGCTGGACGTTGGTCGCTTCCTTATCCACGCCCAGCATAGGGAATTTGATGATGGCCAGCTATTTCACAAACGGACTTGTAAAATCGCATCTCTGAGCACAGCGAATTGACTGCCCTCTAACGCATTTCGCGAGCATGTCCTGGTTTTCGCAAAGCTCAGTACAACAAAATTAGGCAAAATTTTTGTAACTCGACCGCGATTTCACAAACAAATTTTTTACAGTGTCATATATATATATTCAGGTTATGTGAACTGATGTGAACACATGTTAATTTTATTGTCAACAATACGAGTTGGATCTTGTGTTTCTCTATAAAAAATACATTGTTCTATTTTATAAAATTAGCTATAGTTTTCTCTCAACTAGGGCTAAAAATATCGAAGTACGTGTAACTGTTCAAATCACCAATAATTCAACACGAAAAAAAAGTATGGGACGCCCAAGAGCCAGAGAAGGTACCCCAGAATACCAACGGAAAATTGATAGAAAATGCGAAAATTTAGAGAAAATGAAAAATAGATACGGTCTCACAGACGAGGAGTTTGAGGTAAAGTATAAAATACAATATTAAGTTTCCAAATTGTATTTTCCAAGGTCTCATAACCTTCAGAATTATTGCGTTTAAACAAAATTAAATACTTTCAATTTTATTGTTTATAGTACTATTACAATTTTTTAACTTTTTTCAACTAATTATTAACAATTAATTATGTTGTTTATCGTTGTAAAATTATTACAGATCCCCAATTAACGAATATATTTTTGAATTCGAATTTACTTTTTGAAATCGTTTTTTTTCTAACATCGAATTTTAGCAATTTTATATTTAAAATAGTCAAGAATTTTGAGTCTTGCAATAAAAATATTTATATTCTAAATTTGATTCTGATTCATGTAAATATATATCTTAATTTGACAATGAATATACATATTTAAAAACTTCGGAATTGGTAAATGATAAATGAATAAATAAACAAAAATATCAAAGTAAAGTTCATTCGTCTAAAAATCTTAGCAAAAAAATTGTTTTTGCAAAACACGCAAAAAAGTTGTACTTCGATGACCTGTATAGCCGCATTGAAAACACCCATTTCCGACCGGCAAATGCTTTAGTCCCTGAATACATGCACTGAAGCAAAAAACACGCACTGAGGCATTGCTCCAGTACGTATCGCCAGGGACTGAAGCATTTGCCGGTCGGAAATGGGCCTATTCAACGCGGCCGTACAAGTTCTCCAAGTAAAATTTTTTCGCCTGTTTTGCAAAAAGTATCGTTTGCAACTCGGACCGTGGGACGTGGCTTTGTTCTCGCAAATATCAGCCTTGGCAGATAAATTGGTCCTCGCCCTAAAAGCCATGCCTTAGGTCCTTGATACAAAATATACTATTCTTTCTTTGGTTATATTAGTGCTGTTTATTCTTAAAAATTTTATGTGTTGCAATATATAAAAAAATTAATTTTATAAAATTATGAGGTAACACAATGGATGAGTGAATAGACAAAAAAAAATACATACATGCTGTTTCTCTCAAAAATTTTTGTCTCCTAGTTGAATTGTAAAATAGAAAGATTTTTTTTCTTCAGAAATAAATTAAGAAAAATATATTCCTATTTCTGTATTTTATAATTTTGAAACATTTTCAATTTTTTATTTAACTTTGTGATCGTTTATTTTCCTATAAAAATTAAATATCAACTTACAGACAAACTTTGAAGTAGAACACAGAAATAGAAAAGTTACTTTGCAAATTTGTTTTTTTTCCTCATAATGTTCGAAATTATTGCTTAAAAAAAAACTATTAAAATTTTTTTGATAATTGTAATACTTTTTTTGTACTTTTTTTAACAAATTATCAATATTGAGTTATGTAGCTTATTATAAAAAGTGATTAAAAAGATACTAATTGACAATTTTGTTTTGAAATTTAAATACACTCTTTGAAATTATTGTTTCCTTTTTCTGACACAGAATTTCAGCAACTTCAAATTTGAAATAAACGGGAATTTAGATTTTCATTTATTTTCAATCAAATTGTTTATGTTTTATTTTAAACATATTTAATGTACAGACATATCTTAATTTCTAGATGAATATGATGTTCCCGAAAACCTTAAATTAGATTGATCTAATGAGAATTAGTAAATGAAAATTTAAAAAAATTAATTAAAATATCTAAGAATATAAACAAAAATTTTTTTTGTTGAATAGATGCTCTTCTTTCTGGTGATTTTTATCTATTAAATCTATGTAAAAAAAAAACTTATTAATCACAACATAATATGATGAATAAGTATGTAAACAAAAAACAATTTTTTTATTTCACATAAATGCTATTTCTTTCAAAATTTTTTGCCTTCTATTAGACTTGAAAAATGTAAAGATCTTTATTTATTTGAATTCAAATTTTAAAAAACATTTTTGAATTTCTGAATTTCACAATTGTACAGATTTATTATGTTGTTATTAAAAATAAATATCCACTCACAGGCAAGAAATTTGCAATAAAAAATGCAATAGTATCTTAGCAAATCTTTATGTTTAAAGCCACATAACTTTCAGTGTTATTGTGTTATAGAAAAATTTTGATTTCAAAGTTTTTTGTAATAATGCAATTTTATATTTACTTTCACCATTGAATTTTGTAACTTATCGTTGTATGTATGTAAACATGATCAACAGATTGCCAGTTAACAAATTTGTTTTTAAATTTGAATATACTTTTTGAAATCATCGTTTTTGCTGCCAACAAATTTTAACAACCTTAAATTTTAAATAAGTATACATTTTGAGTCTCTTGATGAAAATATTAATATTCTAAATTTGATTCTGAAATAGGATTGTGTAATATGTTTAATGTATATCCTTATTTTTTAATGAACATGAATTTTTTAAAAACCCTGAAATTCGTAAATAATACGTTAATAAGTAAACAAAAATATCAAGGAATGAATTCATACATTTAAAATTGTGAACATAAAAAATTGTTTTTCTTTGGTTACATAAATGCAGTTTCTTTCAAAAATTTGTATTTGTTACAATATGGAATAAAATAATAGATTTTTAAATCATTAGATAACATGAATAATGAGTAACTGAACAAACAAAAACACTTTTTTTTTCGTTACATAAATGCTGGTTCTTTTGAAAAATTTTGTCCGCCAGTTGACTTCAAAAATGTAGAGATTTTTTTTATTCCAACTTTTTATTACATAAATTTCTGAATTTCAGACATTTTTGAATATTTTATTCGTCTTTAACTCTGGAATTGTTAATTTTTTAATTAGAATTAAGTACTGACTTACAGACATAGAAATTGAGGTAAAACACAAAATAAAATTGTAACTTTACAAATTTTATTGTTAAAAACCTTATATGTTTCAGAATCATTGCATTAAAAAAAACACACATATATATGTATATATAATTTCAGTTTTTTTGTTTATTGTTAGAATACAATTTTTTTCAATTTATTATTAACATTGAGTTATGTTACTTTTTATGAAAAATTATTAATAGATTGCCAATTAATGAATTCGTTTTCAAATGTTAAAATACTTCTTGAAAATCATTGTTTCTTCTTCTAACACCAAATTTCAAAAACTTCAAATTAGAAATAAACATGAATTTTGAGACTGCCTTATTTTTTAATAAAGTTTTTATATTTCAAATTCGATTCTCGGATAGTATTTTTTACATTCCACATGTATACATATCTTAATTTCTCAAGGAATATAAATTTTTGAAGAATTCCAGAATGGCTCAATAATATATGAATAAATAAACGAAAATATTGAAAAATAAATTCAAATATCCACGACTAAACAAAAATTATTCTTTTTTTTGGTTATATAAATGCTGTTTCTTCTGTAAAATTTTATTTGTTACAACATATAAACAAAAATTTATAAATTAGTACATTACATGATGAAAAAGTAAATAAACAAAAAATATTATTTTTTTGTATGTTGCATGAATGCTTTTTCATTTGAAAACGTTGGTACATACAAGTAAACTTGAAAAATGTGAATATCTTTTTATTCAAAATTGAAAAAAAAATTACATGAATTTCTGAATATTAGAAATTTTTCAATATTTTTGATATTTTTTATCTAACTTCAGATACTTTAATTTGCCAAGACATTTAAGTAAAATGGATTTTCTATATTATATTGTGCATTATATTTTCATAGATTTTCTTTGTAATTTAGTGCTATAAATATTTTTCATTTTTTGTAACAGACTATAAAACAAATGGAAGTGGTGTGCAACTTTGAAATCCCAGAGCAGCACAAAGTTGAAAAAAATGCTGGTACTCGAGCTATGACAGAAGAAGAAAAAAAGAAATTCCAACTTCATAGTACTTTAAAAACTGGTGCATTTTCTTACGATGAAGACCAGCAGATAGCAGCGAATTGGGAAGAATTTTGCGAGGTATAATAATGTGATGAAATCATACTCAATCTTTTCACTTTAAATTCATGTAAATTGTAAAAACTATAAAACTGGATTCTATTATGTTATTATAACGTTTTTGTTGTCGAGATATTTATCTTTGTTTTTTATAATTTATCTGAATTGTTGAAAAAACATCAAAATCTGTTGATACATATAACTCGATTTTTTGTATTGCCAATTATCACTATTATTTTTTATTTCTGGTAAAAAGTTAAATACCTAGTAGCTCAGAATTTTAAAATGTAATCCTGCAATTTGCTAACAATACTTTTGTGTGTTTTTTTAGAGTCACGATTGGAGTCATTGGAAGCACAAACTTTTCGAATATCTGCGACACGAAGGTTCAGTGTATACAATCTTTCGTTTCGAAGATCGTTTGAATTTTGTTCGATATTTGGCGAAAGGTTTGCCAGAGAGATCTTTGTACAGTGTGTATCAGAGATTCCGAAATCTTTACACAAGCTCAGAATGTAAAAAAGGACCGTAAGTATCGAAAACAAAATTTGTGTGAATTTGAAAACTATACTGACGAAAGTGGAGAATTTAGGAAAGTTGAATAATGACACTTTGGAACTTGACAACAAAAAGTAACAATTCAATTATGAAAATATTTTAAATTAAAACTTGGTTCAATTTCTCAAAGTTAGATTTTGAGTGTTAACTTGTTCATTTAAATACATTTCTCCATATTTTTATAACTTTCAAAGAAATTGTATGAAAATCTATCTCCAGTCTAAAAAATGAAACAAAATTTTGCCAACTCTGAAATGAATCAATTTGGTCTCTTATTTACAGGTTCAGCGAAAGTGAAGATAAAATCATTATAAATTACATGATTAACAATGAAGACGGAAAAAACAAATTCGCCAAATTAGCCAAAACGTTGAACAGAAAACGAGACTCCGTTTGGCGTCGGTACAAAATGCTGACGGAGGGAACGTATCGAAAGGGACCAAAAGGTTCAGTGACAAAGGAAAAGAAGGAGCGAAGAAAAAGTCAAAACCCATTTAAAAAAAGGGGAGAAAACCGTCTGCCTAAGAAAAAAATAACATCTGATCATGTGAATGAAGAAGTTGAGAAGTCTGATACCAATCAATTTATCGGTGTCACATTAAAATCAAAAGAAAAAGCTGTTCAGCACAAAAAGGATCCGAAAAGTTTTGAATCGAAGGATAACCAACATGTGACTGTCACTCAAGAGAGCAGTGAAGATGAAGACATTGGAAATCTATGCGTTGAAATCGAAGCTAGTTTGGAGGCAAAGAAAGAACTGGGATATGGAACAAGCAGTGATGAAAGGGACCGAAGGGCTGAAATTTTGAATCGAAGAAAGAAAAATTCTAGGCCCAGAAATGATTCAGAAAACGAAGGAAGTTCAGACACGAATGAGAAGAGGAAACGATGTAAGAAACGTAGGAAAGAAAAATAAAACAATCTGCCCTAAAAAAATTAAAAACCATGCTGAATGAAAGGGGTGAAGATGTAGAAGTTGAAGTCAATATTTGTATTATGTTGAAAGAAGATAATGTAAAAATTAAGTGTAATTAAATATACTCTGTTTTCTTTTCAAAAAAATTTGCAGTTCTTTCCCTCCAAACAATACATAATGATTCTTATTTTACATTATATATTATATTAAAAATGTCATAATCCGATATGGATTTCAAGCAAAAAAAAACATTCAGTTTCTGTAAATAAATAAACAATAAATATATGAACATAATTTTTTTTTTATTACAAAATAGATTCGTACTCAAATCACAATTATACAAATCTTCCATCGTTTTATCAAATAACAATAATTCGATATTCATCGCAACTGTGTAAAAGTGTAGTAAATAGATACATGGAAAACTTACAGTATTTTCAACAATAGGCTTATCAATACGCATCCATTATTTTGATTCATGAATTTATAGGCTTCATTGATGTAATCGAATACATCTTATATGAAAGGCTGAGAGTACAAACCGAACTAGTAAAAAGACAGATGGATGTGAAACTATATTTTCTGTCTCTACTTGTTCGGTTTTTCCTCTTAGCCTGCCATATATTTCAACCGGAAATGCATAATACGCTGTTCTACTTCCTTGGAAATGAGCCAAAATTTTATTTATATAACTAACAGTATGTAGTGACTCGGTGACTTTTTTGAAGAATAGATATTTTCAGTTATTTCAAAGGAAATGTTGAACCCATGAGTTTTTTTTCTTTTATAAATAAATAAAAAAATTAAAAAAAAAATGCTTGTAAGACGCCTAATGAAGCTTACAAAAAACTGTACACAATTTTCCAAAGAAAATCATTGCTCTTCGTTCACTGGTGGTTCAGATTGTTCCATGGTTGTCTGAGTTATGTACACAGGTTTCGCCTGAAAAAATTTGAAACACAGTTTATAAAAAAAGCAGAAAAGCATAATAACAACACCAAAAAATGAGGTTCTTGCCTAAAACCTGCAAAAATAATAAACATGCAATTACCTGAGTAATCGTCTGAGTATTTGTATGACTGCTACTAGGCATGCAAACAACGACAAGTTTTGGGGAGTTTTGCAAAATCGTTTTTTGCTGGTTAGAATTGGTCTGTGCGAGCTTGACTTGTGATTGCTGTGAAGGCATTTGAATTTGCTGCGAGGACACTTGAATTTGTTGTCCAGACCCAGAAATTTGTTGCACTTGGGATCGTGGCTGGACCATGACAATATTTTGATTTCCCACTCTTACGGCATTTCCAGAATTTCGGTTCGCATCATACACATACCGCCTTGGTGCTTGAGCTGGTGCTAATGTGTTCGGTCCACTAATACTTTCTGTGAAAAAATTTTTTTTTATAAATGTTAAGCATATAAACTAAGAAAAAGGCCATTATGTGAGGGAAAAACATTGCAACAAAGATGAAAAAAAAAAGACTAGGTGTCGTTTGAACAGAAGTTCTTCGACCATTAAGTATTTTGTAGAGAGACAAGGGAGAGAGTGGCTATTGAAATCGCTCCTGATTGGAGATGTCGAAAAAGTGGTCATCTTGTACACAGACACAGCACAAACAGTACTACTCAGCCGTCTATGTGAGGACAGCTGACTGTTTACTTTTTCATACGTGTTTTAAAAGTGCATCTGAAATTCATCAAAATTCATTTGATAATCAAGTGAAGTGCAACTGCAGTTATTATTAATAAACTCGAATATATATCCTCACACAGACGGCCGAGTACGCTGAGTAGTACTGTGTTGTGTCCAAGATGGCCGCTTTTCCGACATCTCTAATCAGGAGTGATTTTAATAGCCACTCTCTTCTCCCTTGAGTCCCCCTAGTATTTTGAAAATCTTTTTTTAGTGCAGTATGTAGGGATGGGCGATACGTATGAATATATCTAGAATATTGGTATTTCTTTCCAATATATCAGATTTTTTATATTGATATTAAAGTATTTTGCATTATTTCTGAGTAAAAAATAAATTAAGACGAAAATACTGAAACTACTTTAAAATACTAGAAAAATACTAAAAGTACTATAAATATATAAACAAACTGTTTTCTGAAAAATTGATCAAAATCTATTCGATGCACCAGTATATCAATATTTTCTTTCTGATCTATCGTTATAGAATATCGTATGAGCCGATAATGTTATTTTTTTATTTCTATTCCCATCCCTATCTTTATGCATAGCATAATTGAGCAACAAATAGTTGTACGAGTATTTTTGATGCAACGATTATTTGTGCAGCTGTTTTTGTTTTAATTTCAAAATATCAAAAATACGTTTAGAGCTAACATTCTGTTGCGAGTAGAAACAACGGTAGTCCATCTGGTGGTGTTGATTTAATTAAAGGCTCAATATTTTTTTCATGTATTCATTACGCACTCCACGCGTATATTCACTCGGATGTTCTACGCTGCTGAAAATTTCCAATTGGTTTTCCAATTAAAAATTCAACCTGAATTGTAAACATTGTGAATTTCAGAAACAATAATGAATCCCAAAAATAATTGTTAGTCATGAAACAATTCTGAACTCGCAACTAACTTCAGAGAGTTACACAAAAATGGCCACCACGTACGAGCTATTATGTTCGACGGCGAGTTTGTTCGATTGTGATAGAAAGTGTCTGAATGCGTAAAACAAAGTGGGCATTATAAAAAAAAACCTGACCCAAGTAATCTTGCTTAAAAAAAAAGGAAGAAAAGAAAAAAAAAAGATTACTTGGATTAGGTTTTTTTTTTTTAAATTTCAGTTTGTGGGTGCAAATAGACACTTTTTATCACAATCGAACAAATTCGCCGTCGAACATAATAGCTCGTGTCGGCCGCCACCATAACGTCATCCACTTTTTCTATTTAGGATATCACTATATATATTATGTATAGTAATATGCTTAATTGATTTAGCTGGGTCCAAAATGGTGACCAAGTATACCTACATCATAGAGGGCCTTAGTATTATCCTTTAATTATGTTTGGAAATTTCATTAACACGTTTATGTCAAATGTTCCAAGATAATTATGTACCTTTAGAAGTTCAGCTTCCTTCAATTAACTAATTAAATTCAGTCGAATGGTCAAACCAATCAATCACATGTAATCCATGCTTGAGAAATCATGAGTTAATTATCTTGAATATACTTGAAAACTATCACTTGATTTCAAATTTTATACACCCAATAAAAAGTGAAATTGGTGCCATAAAAACAGGCGAAGATGTCATATGGAAATGATACTCACAATGAGAAAAACACAGGAATAAATCTCAGATCGAGTACAATATCATTAGCAGTCCAATTCAAAAAGTTTGTCCAATTCGTTATCTAAAGATAATTCATTAAATGATATAAGTATCTACCAGTAGACACATTAATTATGAAAATTCGACGGCAAAAAGTGTCATTATCATTGAATAGACTGTGATTGAGTTTTTGAATTTGAGATTACACGTTTTTAATGGATAAAAGTATTTTTACTGTACAAATTCGAAATATATAGTGAAAATTGAAAACTGAGACAATTGGTGAACAAACTTGACACGGGTGACACATTTTTTGACTCGCATGTTTCCTTAAAAAATAAGAAATTCTTGTATGATTCCACCTATTTTTCGAGACAAAGTAGGTTCGTTCCATTTATAAATTATGTATAAAAAATATATAGTAAAATGAAATACATGTAAATAAATCAAGCGTGGATTCCGCCCAATCTTAAATTACATGAAAATTCTAACCTGATTCCCCAACGATTCGCCTAACTGTCGTCGTTACAGCTGGAGGCGTCGTCGACGTCGTGCTCTGAGCTTTTGTTTTGATGACATTGGCAGGGCACAAATCTGGCCCAATGAACCCATAATCTTTTTTAAACTCCTCAACGTCATCATTTGGCCTTAAATTTTTTAGGACTGGAGCCACATTTTTCTGAAACAATCCAAAACAGATTCTCAATGTAACAATAAGAAAAATGGTATTTTGGGAAAATCAATACTTTTCCAAGTTGGGCATCTTTGAAAATTTCGATTTTAAAATTGGGATGAATTTGTATACAATTTTTGAAATGGAATTCACGAATCAAAATAGATTCTAAATACTCGTTATTTACTTATTAAATTTTAATACGTACCACCAATAGAGCTTTGATGTGTGTAGCACCAGTTTTGTCGGGGCCAGAAAGATTTGGTTCATCTATCAACCCGCCTTCGATGCGATCCGAGATAGCTCGAAGCTTTGGAATCACAATGCCTTTTATCACCTCGGGACCCAACTCACACAAAGCACCGATGGCGCCGTACAGAGATGCAAGATGTGTCTGAAAATATAATTTATATTCTTCAAGAAAACAAAAACAAACTAAATGACAATGATGTAATCTACTATGGCAGAAAAAATAGTTTAGAAATTCCTAAAATTCTTAGAGCCATCCATAGTTATTTTAATTTTTTTGATATATTACCTGCTGACATTTTGCCAAAGGGGTACTGAACAACCGTGTCACCCTTGTCTGCATATGATTCGTCGGAGTATTGAAATTTTTACAGATTTGAGCCATGAGACGAGTCGCAAAATCTCTCAAGGCCCAATGATTATCCAAATCTGGTCTTGCACACAATTGCTTTGATACTATGCAAGTGGCTACTGCAGGAATCAACTCGTGTAACTGTAAAATAAAAAATTATCAACAATTACACAATTTTTATATTTTATATATCTAGTTTACGATGGTAATAAAATAAAGTTGATCATTATTAATGTAAGATTATAGTTTTTCAAAAAATTCAAAAATTATAACTTGAGATGAGAATAGAAAATAAATTTGTCTTTCTTACATATTTTTCCAAATAAAGGCTGGGGTTGTCAAGCAGAGCCTTGACCATCCTCATGAGGTAAATAAGGAGTGCGAGGTTGTTCTGAACAACGTTTACACGAACACCCTCAGCAATGAATGTGCACATGCGAGCCAACATTTCATGCAACCCTGGATCCGCTGACAGAGATTGCAGTGCCTCGGCTCTTCTAGCCTCGTCCGAGCCCACGCAGGCGACCGTTATTTCTTTGTAATACAATTGCTGCTCGACGCTCAACTCATGGGTTGCCAATTGCTTCACATGCACTGTTTCTACATTCCTCATTTTCTGGTTTTTACCACCAGGCTTTCCGTCGTTAAGAGCTTGAGGTTTGTTACCCAGTTTGCTTGTAGGATCAACGCTTTCCAGTTTTTGAAGTTCTAAACAAAAAATTCAAATATAATAGGTTACACGTATTATAGTGACTTCATCAAATTTATCAAATTTTGAAAACACTATGTTTTTTTCGTTAATTAAAAAATAAGACTTCATTATCACATTCGACATGCAATAATTTTGGACATACATATATTTATTTTATCCTTCTTATTATTTATTTTTCATCTCACCCTTGGATACTGGGGGTGGATTTTCAGGAACTGTAGGTTGAACACCATCGATGCAAAGCCAATGGGCCCTCACAGTGACTTCCAAAGGAAGTTTTGGCCAACTTTGCGCTGGTAATGCCATTACATCATTGAGGTCAATTTCCTTGTCCTCCACAAAATGCAATTCCCTGCCCCCTCCTGACGCAAATCGGAAAGGTATGTGTTCTTTAGCCAAAAATCCATAAGTTGGCTCAATATTTCGGACTTTCAATGCATGGTCTATGTCCTGGGTGGTCATTCTCTTGCGTTTTCCATGCCTCATGAATTTCGCTGCGTCCTATGGAATCATCACACATAAGAGTCAGTATTAGTAATGGATATTGGCCAATGAGAATCAATAGGCAATTTTTAGTCCTATTCGATTGCCATTGGAAAAAAACAAAAAAAAACAAAACAAAACAAAACAAAACAAAATTATAATCAAACTTTGCTAATAAAGGATTTCAATAAAATAAATGAAAATTTATTTTTCCCATTAAATTTCCATATTGACCATAAATCACAATATTTTTTTATGATAAATTTAATTTTGATGAATTGAAATAATAATAATTTGAAATAATTTTCTAACGATTAGTTTCTTTAATGCAATTTCGATTTGTTTTTGATGACAAGAAACACTAGTCCAAGGCAAATATTAATTAAAATAATTATAGATTTCTTGTGGAAAAAAAGAAAATTTTTTATTATTTTCAAGATTTTTTTTTATCTAAAAAGTATAAATAAGTATATTTTCCAAATTTTGACACTTTTTCTAGACAAAAGTAGATGTTTTTAAAGAGGGCCATAGTTAGTAACTAAAGGTTTGGGAAAATACAATTGGTTTTCATTGAAAATAGAACTGACGAAAATGATTCAGCTCTTGCCCCGAAGGGAGCAATATGTACCTGAAGTTCCAAACGTTTAAAATTAAACGAAAATAAAAAATTTTTGAATTTTTTGATTTTTTATTATGATAGGTAGTGTGCAAAATATTTTTTTGGGGAGCATCATGTTTGTTGTTACGATCAAAAAGTGTTCAAAAGTAGCTCGAAATTTTTTTTTCTCCTATATAATTTTTTCGAAAAGTCAATTTTTCTAGACTTTTAAATTACATATTATTTTCATTAGCAAAATACCATCATCAATGGGACCTTTTAATAAAACTTCATTTTTCCTATCCAAAAAATATAGTATATAATAATAAGAAAATATAAAAAATATATAATAATTAACTGTTTAATTTACTTGTGTGTTTATAAATATTTGTATATATGGAAGTTTATTTAAGCAGCTTAGAATTTCAGATTTTGCAAATGATTAAATTGGTTATTTAGATAGATGTTGATATCAAGACTTCGCGTTTTCAAAATTGAAATTTACCAAACTTAATATTAGAGAACTTATAAATTTGACATAGGCAAGTTTAAAATTAAAAATTACGTATTAACGTTGATTCTAAAAAAACTTTACTACCTTTTTTCTTCTTTCCTTGAACATTTATTGGTATTTAATTATATCATACGCTGCTTTAGGTAAAAAAGAAATTTTTCATCATTTTTTGCTAGGACTAAAATTGTTGACAATTTATATAACAAAATTTATGAAAAATATTTAGGTCTTTGATGCCACACGAAAATTGGCATAGATTTTTTTTATTTACGTGAGTAATAATTATAGTTATTTTTACGAAAAAAAAAAAATTATTTTATTTGAAATATACAAATAAAGAAACTGTTTAAAAAATCTTTCATTTTTTAAAAGATATAATTATTTTGATTATCATGAATGTAATGATTTCTCAGTAGTCATGAGAAGGATTTCAAAGGTATTGAGACATCGACAACAACAAAATAAAAAAATTCAACTGTTATGTCAAAGAATAATTTTTGAATTTACATAACTTTATTAAACCAATGATCTAATATGTATAATTTATATTTTTAATATTCTTCTTTTCACTGGTAATATTGAATTTAATGAACTTTTATTTAAGCAGTTTCTACCAGTTCGTTTTTTAATTAATTATATATTCTCTCTACGTTTCAGACCTTTGTTCGGGTCCCTCCTCAGGAGCTATAAATATAACAGACACGTTTACATAGACAATTTTCACAAAACTCTAATTATATCATCTAACCAAATCATTACTTTTCTATTTTACCTATTAAACTGAAATTCTTCTACTAAACTATTTAAATAAGTGTCTTGGCTCTTAACTAGTTACACCGTTAACAATAATCTCCTTCCCGCCTTCCGATGTGGTTATCTCTAATATCCGTGACAATGCGATTCACATAACTAAATCAGGACTTCTTCTCGTCATCAATATTAACCCTACTTTCAAAGGAAAAAATTTTCTATACAATGCAACGACAAGCCATCCGTCTTTTTCAATGGCTCGAATGAGACTAATCTAAAACGCGGGAAACATCAATACTTAAAGATTTTGTATGTGTATTTAACGATTCTTTGGGAATTTGAAAAATTGATCATAAAAATTACTAAGCCCCTCTGAGTCAGTCTGTTCAAAGCATTATTGCATTCTTCCCTAATGTAAATTATCTCGGATATCAGCCATTTCCTGTAATTAGTTTCTCTATCAATGATTTTAACATTCGACCAATTCATGTCATGCCTATCCTGTCATCTATGATTGCTTATGACCGAGAGCTCAATTCTTACTTTCAAAATGTCTTTCCTATGTTCATCTACTCTTTCCTAACTTCCGTTTTGGAAAGCGGGAAGGAGATTATTGTTAACGGTGTTAAGAGTTAAGAGCCAAGATACTTATTTAATTAGTTGTTTTTTCATGTATTGGAGATTGACAAATAACGAAGGAATTGAAGATTGTGAAGAAATATTTCAGTTTAATAGGTAAAATAGAAAAGTAATGATTTAGTAGTATGATATAATTAGAGTTTTGCGAAAATTTTCTTTGTAAACGTGTCTGTTATATTTATAGCTCCTGAGGAGGGACCCGAACAAGGGTCTGAAACGTAAAGAAAATATAGCATTAATTTAAAAAACTGATTGGTAGAAACTGCTTAAATGAGAGTTCATTAAATATATAATTTATATTTAAGATGCGTTGTTATGAACCACATTCAGTGGCTTATTTCTGAAAGGATCGTTCTATCGAAATTCTATTAAATTATTTATTCTATAAAATATTCATTCTATAAAATATTCATTCTATAAAAATTAATTCGACATAGGAAACTTATAAATAAGAAATTGAGTATTATTCTTAATTTTCAAAAAACTGAACCAACTTTTTCTTTTTGAACTGCTGTTAGTGTCAAATAATCGTAAAATTCTGTTTGGAATAAAAGAAAACTTTTTATCAATATAATGTTACGACCAAAATTTCCTGCGATTTCTGTTCTATAATATATGAAAGAAAAAATCTTCATCTTTAATTATACAATAAAATTGACATGGATTTTTGGATCTATATAGATGATTATCATAGTTATTTTTATATTATACAATGGATTTTTATTTATTAGAGGTAGGCTAGAAAATCGTTATGAAAAATATATACTTTTGTTTAGGAATTATCGATTCAATCATCATTAATTTTGAGAGGAATTTTAAGGGTTTACAACATTAACAATGACGAAATAAAGGGTGAATGTTTACTTCAAATAATTTTCAGGTTAGAAAAAGTATGTAAACAGAGCAAACATTTTTTGCATTTTTTGTGCAATCGTATGAAAATGAGAACAGACAGACAAATTAAACACGTGACCATTATTGCAAATCACGATTATTAACGAAAAAAATCCACTTTTAGTTTACTTGTATAATTGCTTTAAGGCGATAACTGACGTCCTCCGCGACGTCTTTCGCGGCTTCATCAGGCAAGTTTCCGACGCCGATGCTTTCGGCGATCACTTTCATGGACTCCTGGGAAAGGGTAGTCCCATACATGGAGTCATTTTCGCTCATTGTTTCTTATTTTTTAACAATAAACAATTCACAGCCAAACTACACTGCATGCAATATGGTGCACTGTGCTGCACTGTGTGCACTGTGCACTGCTCGGTGTGGGCTGTGCACAGCTGTGCACGGCTTGCACTGTGATCAGCTGCATCGTCGTCGACTCAGTGTCACTCAGTGTTATTTTTTGGGCAAAAAGCACTCTCTGAGGATTTCCTCAGGAACTAAAGAAATTTATTTGTGTTGTATCACTATATATATTATATATATAGATATACACCTATGCGCCATCTTGGAATGCCCTTGCTAAAGTCGCTGGTCAACACAATTGAACACAATTGAACACAATTAAGAACAATCAACAAAGTTGGGAACTAGGGAAGTAGGATACGTTCGGAAATCTACTGGCCAGTACTGCCAGTAAAAAGAACAATGGAAATTTCTTACTGGCAATACTGCCAGTAGATTTCCGAACGTACCCGTAGTGTGAAGTTGAGTCAAAAAGTGACCTGAAGTTGCCCAAAAGGTCGTATATTGGTTAGCCAATGACTGCCGAGTTCGCGCCAATATTGGCCAGCATACAGCCGATGTCCGGTCGAATTCCGATGATAAACTAAACTAATCGATATATACTTACAATCCTTACAATGATTTCATATCGAATAGCTCGAGATGACCAGATAAGTCATCTGAGATGCCAATCAAATAACATCAGATAACATTGCACGACCCGACAGAAAAACGCACAAATCAGCACAAATTGACAGAAATGCGCGCGGTAATCTAAAAAATAACCGCAAACCGGCTTAACCTCAATCTTGCTCCATCTCAAATTCGGAATTGTTTACCCTGGAAATTGATAAACGAAATATTTTGTTAATTCGCGTTTGTATGGAATAATTAGTAACAATGTTTAGTGAGCAACAAAATACCGGGGATATGTGGACCCCTTTTAAGCAATTGGAAGCGCTTGTGGAGCGCACGATAAATAAGACTGGAAACATTCAGGATCCGCAATATCATGAATTTTCCGAAGCTTTGCGCAATCACCAGCAAAATTTTCTGACATTACTCAAAAACCCGGTGTGTGATCTTTTCTTTTAAATAAAATTTTCAATTGTTTGGTCATTGAACTCACTTTTTTAATCTCTTTACCAAAGCAATGGGTTGTGGTTATTTTAGTATAAATTGCCATAAATGTCTTGTTTTTGGTAATCGGTACTATTAAGGTAGTTCTTGCACTTGGGCAATTTTCAATAGATTTTCCTGAAAATTTCAGAATTTGATGTTGATATTGTATCTACATCAATGGTAAAAATTTCATAACTGCTTACCGCACTAATTTTTGAGTGATAGTTTTTTGAAATTAACATGCGCGTATATGGGGAATCATGCATTCCTGCTTATATTTCAAAAACTTTTTTATAAATAATTCTGAAAAAATTACTAGAAATTACTTTTATCATGAAGATTAAACCTTGCAAAAGTTCAACATGGGTTACCTAACTATTTTTTGAGAAATTTACAAAAAACGTCCACAACTGTTACTTTTGCACAGACCATACGTACGCTTGGCAACGTGGCATTTAAAAAGATGCAATGATAATATTTCCAACATATTTATATAATTCAAAAATTTGAAATAAATTCACAAAAAACACTACATGCGTGAACTACAGCTACGGCTGCGCATGCAAACATGTTTACATACATTTACATATTTACACACGCTGAGCGTGATATAAAAAAACAGTTGCGACGTTGCCAAATCTACGAATTCAAATTGCGGAGCTGAATGAAGTTGGCCACGCAAGACTCTGTGACTAAATTCAATTTCTTTCAAGTGCAAGAACTACCTTAATCGACAGTATTCTTTCATAAAAATTCAATACATGATTTTTTGTATGATAGTATTGACACGTTTTTTAAATTTTGAATTATGGTTGTCACATGTATACATATACATACATGTATACATGGCCAAGTGTGTAAAAGTGAATTATATTACTCATATTTTATATTTAACGGTAAATTTAATAAACAAATAAAGTAAAAATATAACCAACATAATTTATCCCTTTAATTGATATCATCTCCAAGATTAAATCAATTATAAAAAAATTACTGCAAAAATTAATTTTTTATATTACTTATAAAATTGAATGATATTATCCATTTTTGTTTTACTGTTGATTATATTACTTACTGCTGTAATTTATATTATATATAATTTACGTTTAACATGACTCATAGCTGTATGGGTATAAAATTATATGCTAAAAAATAAGAATTTCATTATACTTCAAATATTTTGACATTATTACATATTCATTTCAATCTTTGTATTCCTCAAATATTTTCGCCTATACCTAATGTAATTTCGAAATAATTTGATCATATAATTTATATTATTTTAATGTTCATATATTTGTTATTAATTTGACTACACTCAAACCTTCGTTAAATTATTCTGTTACGTTACGTCGAATGGTCCTGCGTGACTGGTCTTTATGCAGACCCATGAAACGCGCCAAAAATCTTGCTCCGCCCAGAATCTTGGCGAGCGCGTTGTTTTTTCATGTGGGCTCATTCAATACGGAGAGCTGAGTGTGCATGAGCCTTCTCATTGGCTAGCATGCTACTCTGGTGAGCACATGCCCTTCAGTGGTGGTAGTAAAATGACAGAGGAGAACGCTCGTTGATGCGAGTTTCGGGTGCTCGTTAATGCAAGGTGCTTGTTAACGTAAGGTTTGAGTGTAGATTTTAATTTAATAATATGACTCATAGCTGTATGTGCATAAAATTATACGCTAAAAAACAAGAATTTTTTATACTTCAAAGATTTTGACATGCATATGTGTGATGTGGTTTCTAGAAAGGTACCTAACGACCAAAGCCTTGATTATGAGATTTTTACATAGTTCAATGGAGTAAATAATTGTCTTTCATTTGCAACCAGTCTCATGTTTCTTAAATAAAAATTGAGCTCAGGATAAATTTTTTTTTGAATGTATATTCCAATAATATTTTCAGTAAAACCTGGCTCTCTCACTCTACTTGCTACTACACTATTAGGTGTCCATACGTAATGGTCCCTTGGGTACTGGTCCCTTTTTACTTTTATTGTGTCGAATCATTAATGACATCTTCTAGCTCATGCCTATTTTGTCCAAGAATGGAGTAGAAAATAAAAAAAGAAAGAACAAATACACATCTATTTACCCGCTTCGGAGACTTTTAAACGTGTTTTCCTCGTAACGCTGTTTTGATCGTTAGGTACCTTTCTAGAAACCGTTTTACATATACAGGGTGTACCAAACTCCCTGCGCCAAAAAGAAACCCAATATTCCTCATCCAATTTTGAGTCGAAAAGTCCTTTACCACTTTTTATAAAACTCAAAATTCAAAAAGTTATTTAAGACTAAAATTTGAACAATAAATGTGCTCTCACGACAAGTGGTTGTAGATGTCGCCTACAAAAATTTTCCCAAATTTTCTTCATATTTTTCCGAGTCGAAAAGTCCTTTGCCACTTTTCACAAAACTCAAAATCAAAAAAATGTTCGGGCCACAAGTTTCAACCAATCAGATTTCTTTAGATTTTATGCTTGAATATGTTTTTTGATTTTGAGTTTTGTGAAAGGTGGCAAAGGACTTTTCGACTCGGAAAAATATGAAGAAAATTTGTGAAAAGTTTGGTTGGTAAAATCTACAAACACTTGTAGTGAGAGCTCATTTATTGTTTAAATTTTAAGCTTAAATAACTTTTTTAATTTTGAGTTTTATAAAAAGTGGCAAAGGACTTTTCGACTCCAAATTGTATGAGGAATATTGGGTTTCTTTTTGGCGTGGGGAGTTTGGTTACCCTGTATATTTGTCTGAATCATTGTATTTCTAAAATATTTTCCCTTATACCTAATAGAATTTTGAAATATTTTGATCATATCATTTATATTACTTTTACGTTCATATGAAAGGTCGGCGATCAAAACCAGGTGACATTTTGAAAATTTTACAAGGTGGGGTAAAAATTGTTTCATTCCTTCCCAAAGCAGAATAATTTGAAGTAGTTTAGATGGTTCATTCGTATAGTTGAAATCGAATGTTAACTACAATTTCAGCCGATTATTAAGAAACTATAGTAACTCTTGTCAGCTTTCAAGTTTTACGGCGGGTAAGTTCAGAAGTCTCCTGTGGTCAAAACTAGGTACGTGCAGAGGACTACACACATTAAAAATTAAATACTTAGTAAATTTTGTTTCGTGCTGTGTGTTTTTATTTGAAATATTTTATTATTTGGGTTTGCATTATTATTCGATCTAATAGAAAATTAATAGGTTGATTTCTTGAAATTTTTTTTTACTAATACATTTATTTTTTTATAAATCAACAAAAAAATTGTTCAAAATTTTCAAGTGCGTGTTCACAGTTTTTTATTTTGAATTGCCAAAACGAAAAAAAACGTGTTTGTAGCATTTTTAGTGATAAAACGACTCTACCAATAATTATTAACATTGTTTACAAAATCAAAGAACTAATTCCCGATGATTTGTCAAAAGAAAATTTTTCATTTTCGACAGATCCTTTTTCTTTTCCTTAGACAAGCTTCTCGGTTCAATAGATTTGGACTAGTAACTGTTTGTATATTATCTACAAAGCTGAAACCTTGCGTTCACAATAAAAAACATGGTGTTCCCATAAGACTCAATAAGCACTTACCTGGTTCTGACCGCCAGCCATTCATGCACATAGCAGGATAGCCATTTTGAAGCTTTCACTAACACTAAACTATGAATATTTTCGCAACATCTGAATATGTTTCAGGCCGGCGTATGATAGCAAAATCCTTAAGTGCAAAAAGACGCATTGTGAAAAAAATGTCACTTACCCGGTTTTGACCGCCGACCCTTCTTTCATTTATCATAAAATTAACTTTATCACCTATACATGTATTACTTTGAATTATGTTACTTACAGTTGCCGTTAACATTAAAAATTTAATTTGAATATAACTTACTTAAAATGAAATTATTTATGAGTTTATCTTTTAAATTACTCAATAAAATACAAGTATATACTTGTTTTTTGACCACGATTAAATAAACATAGTACAAAGATTTTAATATGAATATTTACATGAATCATTGTATTCCTAAAATATTTTTTCCTTTTAAAGTAATTCAAATAATTTTTTAAATAGCACAGTCTAACGAAATTTGACTTTTGGATTTTTTGTAACTGAATTTTTTTAAAAACTGATGCCTCAGGTCATCAATGAATGATCTTCAAATGTGTTTTGTTTGCTGACACCGTTTTTTGAAGTTATTAACAATAATAATAAAAAAAAAAAACGTAAAAACCAGATCTATGTGTCTGATCTGAAAAAAAAATACACATTTTCTTCGTCTCAAAGAGAAAAATCGCTAATTTTTTTATGAATAAAATCAATCTAATTTAATTTTGCAGAGATAAAGGGTGTTTTTTTCGTGAAAAAGTCTATTTATCAATTTTTCTGCTTTCCGCCTTCCAACTGAGGGTCTGTGTCTAATTTGATCATTTACTCACTCAAACCAAGTGATTTACCATTCAAGTTGATATAAGAGAGAGCTCCAAGCAGATTACTGCTGAAAAAATAAACATACACTTAAAGGAAAAAAATATGTCTTCATCACAGCAAAACGAACTTGCTGAACTAATGATTTTTTTCGCAAAAAAAAAGCAAGGAAAGAAATTCCTCTCATCAAGAGTAAGAAAATTGTGTTTTTTTTTTTCCCTAAATCGAACATGTTTGTCCAATTTTCACATCATTTATTATTTTTAATAATTAACAGAAACAATTTCGATGAACAAAACCTTTTTGAGGATCGTTTATTGAAAACCTCCGACATTAGTTAGTTTTTGCGAAAATTTTTTGTGTTGAGCTGTATAATTTAATCATTACTCATATTACTGTAATATACAGGGTGTCCTAGAGTGTACATAACAACAAAAACCATGAATTCCTTATTCAATTTCAATTTGAGAAGTCCTCTCCCACTTTTTATAAAATTTGAAATTAAAAAAGTTATTCATACCCAAAATTTAAACAATAAAGGTACCATCTTATTTATCAACATCACTTAAATTTTCTTCAAATTTTTCTGAGTTGAAAAGTCCGTTACCACTTCTCACAAAACTCAAAATCAAAAAAGATATTAGCGTCACAAGTTAAAACCAATCAAATTTTTTAGATACTAGGCTGGAATATTATTTTTGATTTTGAGTTTTGTGAAAAGTGGAAAAAGACTTTTTGACTCTAAAAAATATGGAGAAATTTTGGGTTAAATTCAGTCCATGAAATCGACTCCTGCTTTTCAAAAAAGCACATTTATTGTTTAAATTTTGGGCTTTAATAACTTTTTTAGTTTTGAGTTATGTTCAAAGTAATAAAGGACTTCATGACTTCAAACTGCATAAGGAATCAATGGTTTTTTTTTTCTAACGCGGATTTTGGGACATCCTGTATATTTTGCTTCTCATTTTAACGAAACATGCATGCAACAATAGAGTTAAATTTATTTTAAACTCAGCTGTTTTTGTCAAGCTATTAAATAAATAAATATTCACCTTTTTATGTGTATCTATTCAGAAAATATTGGTCCTTTTTTTTACATGAAAAAAGCCATTATGAATGTTTTATCTTGCAGTTTTTATATTTGTTGTCATATTCACGTAGAAATCAATGAAAAAAAATTAAATTGTCTCTCAACAAATAATTTTTTTTACATACTTTTTCATGTTTTACTGAACAAATTAAATGCTTTAGAAGCAAAAATGACAGTCGGTAGGAAATAAAAAAAAAAAAAAAAAAAAAAAAAACAATTTTTTGAGCAAAAATCTTAAATTTTTCGCATCGAGTTTCTGACAAACTTGACTACACATGAAATTTTCTGGAAGAAACATTCCTAATAGCTGTTTTAACGTAGAAAAAGCACCAATATTCCATGAATTGAGATGTACGAGTATAAAAAGACAAATAATAAGTTGAATTCATAAATAACTTAAAAACGAGAGCTAATGAAAAAAAAAATGTTTAGGGAAAGTTTAGGAGGTTAACATCGATTGTTTTTGACAGGTTTTAATGTCAATTTGACGGTCACAGTGTTTTTTTTTTTTTATAAATAACAAGGAAACTTCTTTTATATGTATAGTAAATAGTTAAAAAATCAAAAAAAATTTCTGATGATCAACGTGATAAATTTCCTGATGAGGGGTAAATTATAACCAAAAACTTAAAAACGGATAAAGTTGTTCCTGGTTTATTTTTCTGAAGAAAAATATTGGCTCCTATTGATTGTATGATTTTAGTTAGCATTTTGTTTAGTAGAAAAAATTTTAGGAGTTGTTACAATAAAAATCACAGTGATACTGAAATTCTTAACCTTATAAACAAAAACAAATAAAAATGTTTCGTAAACCTCTTTTAGCTAAAGTTATAAATAATAATTGACATTTAGTTATCAATATTTTATGTTATATACTATTTTTCACTTTAATTTTGGGTCGAAGTGTGGCACCAATTTATTTTTTGTTTTCATTTATTTCTTCAACGCTTAGAACTTCAGGCAGATGAAATCACAAATTTATAGTGCCTAGGTATAAAAAATTCAAAATACGTACATGGGATGTATTTTTTCAGTTTCTGATGCTCTCCTAAAAAATGAAATTTATCTATATTGTAAGATTAAAATTGTAAGAAAATTTTTTTCAATCATTATAATAATAAAAAAAAACACACACAAAACCAAAGTACACATTTATGTGCTGAGTTTTCAAATGAATTTATACATAAAAGAATTGATTGTTCTTCAACAGCCAAAAAACTCTGCGGCTCGACAGGAAATCCTTCGAGGCAACACAGAAGGAATTTCTTTGCCTGGTATCAGCCACCAGTTGCTTTCCAAAGATATGATTGATGAAGTCACAATCCTCTCCGACATGTATGACCTTGGGGAGTACATGGCCCTTGATCTATTATTGACGGCTCAAGCACAAATGCCAAATCATCCCGGATTGACGAGAGGTTTGACAGCTGTACTTGTTTATTACGACGGTAGAAAATCGTTGACTTCGGCTCTCAAAAATTTGGTCCGCGCGAGATCTGGGCACAGTTGGTCCTTGGAAATCCCAGCTGCTCTCACCAAAAAAATCACAGACTACACAGACCGGCTGCAAGAAGATGGCTTATTGGATAGGATTATGTTTCTTTTAGAAGACATTAATCCTGCAAAGGTAATGAAAATTGGGATTTTTAAACCGACCTTCCTAGCAAAAAGTCTGGCATGAATGTATCTAAATTCATTTCCTAGAAATCTTTGCAGATTGTCATAAATTTTACTCCAAAAGTTTTAAATTACCAACTAACAAATTTTTAGTAGAATTGTTCAATTGACAAAAGTAGGTTCATGAATACAAATGAGGACAAACTGTACTTTACTAAATGAGTATTCAAATTCTCTGCTAAACATTTTTTCGGCATATTTTCAGGAAGAAGAGTTGCTGCTGCAAAACAGGGCTCTTGGTGGCCCGAAACACCGTTACATGGTCATAAAATTGTTCAATGATACAATACAAGATTTAGCGGATATTCTTTTCATGTGGTCAGCACAGTCTTCGCTTCCTCAGTCAATCACTATCAGGCTTTTGGCGTATTTGCAAAGTCACCCATTGGACATTGAAGATGAACGAAGTGCTCCGATCAATAATGTGTTTTTGACTTTGATCATGGCATTATTGAATACTTTCAACTTGAGCCCACTTCACGATCGGGAAGACGGAGAAGGTAAAGTTTGAAACCTATTTCTATTTCAGCATTGAATACTCATGTATGAAAAATAACATCGTAATATTGAAAACTAAAATTCAAGCTTACACCTGATGAAATTGACATTGATTTATGATGCAGAAATTGTACGAGCAATGCCTATAATCAGCGAGCCGGGAATGATGGAGGAAATAGTCGAGCAATTGATGTTGGACGAATTTGAGTGGGAAAGTGACCAAGTGAAGGGATTGGTGCAACTTGGTTTGGCAGTCGCGATTGCCACCATTACACCAGTGAGTCATATTTGCGTGAGTGAGGATATTCCCGAGGCAAACGAAATTTTGGAAAAGGCTCTGTCCAACAAAGCTTTCCACTTCTGCGCTGAACATGTTTTCAAAACGAAAGGCCTATACCACGAGGAATTCTACGTGAGATATTTTCACACGCTCATCTCAGACCTCATTTTGATGATGCCGCTTAAAATCAAGGAACTGAGAAATCGTGCTGAAGAGTCTATGCGGTTGATTCAAGCGTACCAAGCACAAGCTATTGAACCGCAGATCAACCTTGATGACCATTTCAAGTATCTCATGTTGATGATAGCCGAACTTTACAGAAACGACCCGTTAAATTTAGGCTGCGGGATGGACTATTGGCCCCAGTACTCGAGCACCTCTCACTTGGTGAGTACAATGCACAGCAGCAAGTCGACTTCCAGGCAAGTCGCACTTTTCAAGTTTGTGAGGCTGGCTGGCGAGATTATGCTACCAGGGTTGTTCGTGCCATATCTGAATATGTTGGCTTCGCTGGCTTCTTCAGTGCAGGGGGCGAGGCAGGCCTTCAATTTTCTCAAGCCTAATGGTAAGCTGCAAAAAATATCTTTTTTCATACAAATTCATCTTTCACCCCATATCAGTGAAATCTCAAAGGTTAAATCAATAACTCAGAGAAATTGTTGAATTTCAATACAATATGTGTTTATTTCAAGTCACAATGATAAAACTTTCCATTCATTTTAAACCTACTTTAAGTACACAACCTTGAAAAATAAGTCTCAGCTTTATTTTGTTAATTTTGTTCCAGGAACTTCTGGATCGACCTCGATATCATGGGACCATTTCTTCAGTTCTTTGAAGCGCTACTACTTCAACCTGGACATGAAAATACCTTCCCAAGACAACGTGTATCACCAGAAAAGCCATCCCAAGACCATCGACCCAAACGAAGTGCAAGGTCTTGAAGCTGTTCTCCTCGTGGTGCAAGCGGTCGCTAAACACGACGAGATGTCCCGCGTTGCCCTGTGCGATAACAAAAACTGGGATGCCTTATCCGTGCTCACTGGGCTCGTAAGATGCTCCGTGCCAATCCCCCTAAAAGGCGTTCTGGTCCGTACCCTCGCTGCCCTCGCACGTTCCCCTGAAAGCTCCTCCACCATCTGGAACTTGCTTGAACAGAAGCAGATAATCACGACCATTCCCACGACAAGCAGTTACCAGCCACGCGGAGTACAAACGGAGCTTGACGAGTTCGAGTCCAGGAGCGAAGAGTACCCTCTGGCGCGGGCTATACTAGAGCTTTTGGACGTCCTCACCGATTTCACGATTCCCAGGCTCCTCGGTGTTGGTCAGCGTAGCGCAGGCTTTGACCCCTACCTCAACTTTATTGTCAATGTCGTGTTCTTGAAGTTCAACACTCGCATGTACGCGAACCCTTCCGAGAAATGGGAGATTGCCAAGCTCTGCCTCAACATCTTCCACAAACTCCTGAAACAATACACTCCAGTTATTGAAGACTTTGTCGGCTGCCAGGTTGAGATCCAGGGTGGCGAAAGTGCCTTTATTAATCCCCTACCTGGCTACCACCTCATGACCCAGCTGCACTCTAATTCTGAGTTCCTTCGTGTCATCCTTTCTATCCTGGATGATGCATGCAATCTTCTTGATACCTATGAGGACTTCCGTGGGAAGCGCGACCTCGAGCGCTGCTCCCTGTACTGCTTGAAAATTCTTGATGAGGGTCTCCAGATGCAGTATGAGTACATGAAGCAGTTGACGAACCTTAACCCAGCGAACAAGATTCAGATTGGTTTATCAAGGTCAGAATTTTAATTTTATCATGAAACTATTTTGTATATTGAGACACAAGGAGTATCACTTTATATTTATGGGGAAGCATGAGAAGTTTCACTACATAGAGAGCGATTAGTGGTTTCACATACAATCTAAAAAACCCACTCAACTGTCAAACCACAAGAAGTACTTTTTTCGCTATAAATAGTATAGTACAGACATAAGAAGTTTCACTTTCAGAGGTACGTCAATTATACCGTACATTAAAAATACCAAGTCAATATTTTGTAATTTTGAGATATGTTGTGATTTTGTAATATTTTGTGGTTTGTGACATTTTGTGATTTTTGATGCACTGAAGCCTCGATTAGAAGATTGAGCTACACGATAGCGGAGATGGCAGGGGTAACAAGTTTTTTTTTTTTTTTCATAATATAGAGAGGTATGATTAAGACGTTGAATAATTGAATGCTGGATGTATTCCATGATTCGCTATAGCTAGTTAAAATTCAAAAGTCCTTTGAACTTACAAGTATAGCAACCGGGAAAGAACTATCATTGACTTCTCTACTCCAGGTTGCTGTTGGGCGTGAATCAAAAAACTGGAAAACCCGATCACATGATCAACATTGCAAAATACGTTTCCTACAACTCTTGGCTCCAGCAACACGCGTATTTGGCCATCAGCATCATTCAAAAGGTCTCTAATCAACCTTCCGCGGATTCTGATCTGCTTTCAATATTTACAACCACACCGTCATTGACGACCTCGATTCGCCATGGATTTGTCGAGTGCCTTGACATGGAAGGCGATAACGAGCAATTGGAGAATATGGACCCAAAAGAAGACAAAATGACAGTCTCTCAATGCAAAGAGATAACGTTGCTGCTAATGATGCATAGCATTACCCGGCCCACGCCAAATCTCGCGCATTACCTTCTAGGCTTCGACATCAGTAAAGACGTCACAAAGACGGTCATCCAGCAGCCTGGGATTCTTGGCTTCCCGAGGACTTGTCTCCATTCAGTATTGGCGATTTTGGACTCCTCACTGGAAAGTGGAAGGGACAAGATCACTGAGATTTGCTACTGGTTCTTGCACACCTTGAGTGCCAACACGAAAACCTCCGTGCCAGTTTTGAGATACTTGAGGACTGCATCTAATCAGGACTTCTTGCAGCGCCATCTGTCCAAGTTGCCTTTCCAGGGAGAGCAGCGGGACATAGATTTGATGTGTATGTCGTGGTTACTGAAAATTGCTGCTATTGGTAAGTTTTTTCACTTATATTATGCATATCATATTATATTGGTTTCCATTTTATTCAGCAACGAAAAACTGTTTTCTTCACAGAATTGCGCGTCGGCGGTGGAAGCCAGCAACTCTCCCTCATCCAAAGACTGGTGGGAAGCTCCGCTTTGGACCGTGACCCTGCAGCCAATTCCCATAAACTTCTCATGGACCTTTTGCATTACATCAATTTCGAACTCCAGCTGGAACCTTCTCAGTCGTGGGAATTCTTCGACCCTTCACAGATTGAAATGGCTTTTGGCAGATGCAGCAATTCTGGGCCCTTGAATACAGGCCCAATGCTGATCGACGTGAAAAAAGTCCATGCCCTTGTCACAGAGGAACTCACGATCGCCCAAAATAGCGCTACAGCCACGCAACGAAAACTCATGCAACGCGAGGTTGAGTCCATCGTGTCGTGTGCCGTGAAACGAAACCAATCCAAATCGCTGTCGTACTCGACAGTCAAATTCGTCGAGGGGTGGTGTCAAACTTCCGAGATTCTCTTCTCCATAGCCACGAATCAGCAACTCCCATTGGCCCAGAGGCAACATCTCCTGATGAACCTGACGCACGATCTTCTTTTGAAAATGACGTCCTGCGACGCACTCGCTGAGATTAAGACCCTGGTGTCTGGTACGGTCCTGATACTCATGGTGAACCTGAGGAACATCCTGTTACTCCCGACCAATGACGAGTTCCATCCTAGCCTTGCCACCAACACGAGTATGATGAAGATCATCCTTTCCCATATTCTCCATTGGATCCTAAACTCCAACGCTTCTTCGCAAAAGGTCCGTTCAAACCTCTACGGTACTTTCCTCAACTTCCTGTGCATCGATCAGGCCGAGAAAACCGAAACGTCTAACCTCCTTGACACTACCTATGTCAGCCAGTTGGACAGCTCCTTTTACCGAACGTTGCCCATGCAAGAACGTTCTCACCGCTATGCTACAGTCCAAGTCATCAACAGTTTCGGCGACAAGCTCATGGACATCATCTGCCACAACTGCTCGGCTGGCCACGACGTTTGCAAAATGCTGGCGCTCGTGTGTCTGAACAAGATCCTGGAGCTCGACTGCGAAAACGCTTGGGTCATTTATTTGTCTAGCCGGGGTTATTTGAAACACATGATCGACGGGTTATTGGACTCCAGTGATCAATTAAGAGCCACGCTCCAGCCTGAAATCCCATCTCTGAAGCCCCTGTACCTCTACGAAGCCAAGATGGCCATGTTCACACAAATGGCGACCACAAGGCTGGGCGCTGAGAGCCTTTTGGAAACTAAAATTTTGGCCTGCCTGTCCAGCATGAGCGTCTTTGACCAACATCCGGACATCCACATTGGTTTCGATGGAGCGGAGGCCATGTTCCTGCCACCTATTGGCCAACGCTACCAGCAGATCTTTCTCCCTGCTTTGTACCTGTGCGACTACCTCCTCACTTCTTTGGGAACTGAGAACCAGTCCTGCTGCATGCAAGTTTGCATGTTTCTGCAGAGTCACAGAGACACAGTGGAATCGGTGCTGAGGAGTGCTTTGCCGAGCTCGAATGCTCAGTTCCTGCAGGAGGTCGCATGTCTTACTGGAGTCATCGCGAGAGCTGCCAATATCGGTGAGATTTTTTGGTCGATTTTTCACTCTTTTTCAGGAGTTACACTGTTTCTTTTTTTTTTAATTACAAATATTTTAGATTTTTTTGGGGGGCGGGGGGGAATTCTTCATGAATTTTATAATTGTTTTTGGTTCTTTCATTTCTAGCCTTTTTTCAACTCTTATTCTGTAGTAAGTTCGATAAAAAATACTAGAAGTTTTTCAGTTTGTAAATACAGTGTGAAGTCAGTGTATCTGAATCGAATTTCACTGGTTTGAAAATTGAAGAATTCGAAGAAAGTGGATATTGAATTTCAATTTTCCAGAATTTAAGACTAGGCAATTAGAAAAAAATTAAAGTTTTCTCTACACATTTCGAATGTGTGAAATTAAGAATAATTCAAAGTCTTGTGGAACTATTTTCATGGATTCAAATTAAATGAATTCTAGTTCCTAATAAGATATAACATTAATTTTTCGTTGATTTCAGACATTTATAAATTGGTGGACGAGGAATTAGCGAAAACGCCAGAATACATGATCGAAGACAGCACGGGAATGCGTGAACTTCGAGCGCATCTTTACAGACTCCAAAAACTGATTCTGTCTCTTTTGTCGAAATTCAGAATGAAGCAGCCCTCGACTCAATTAATGAATTCCAAAACAGACTCCAATCTTCAACAATCTTATTCCATACAAATCACTGCAAACGTTATGATATACACAAGAAATCAGGTACTTCCATTATTTTTTGAGAAAAAAAACTATGGATTTATTGTTGATAATACGGTTCCTTTAGAATTGGAGAAGATAGATTTATGAAATTTTATTTGCTATATAGTTATTGATTTGAATCAATCAAGCAGAGAAGAGTTTTCATTTGCCATTTAATTTTCACTGGGTATTTGTTTTAAGCTCTTTTTGAAACCTCATAAAACTTTATACAAAAAAATTCTTGTCGTTGTTTTTTACATAGATGCAGCACTGTCGAATGGACCAGAAAATACAAAATGTTCTGTTCGAACCTCACTTGACCCATCATTCGGAAAATATAGAAGGAAGGCTCAGGGAAACAACAAGTGGAACGCCTTTGGGTGTTGTTGTAGATCATTTGAAGTCGGCGACGGCTTTCATTCATTCCGAATTGCCTTCCATAGATTTGTTGCAACAAAAATTGTCTTTGGTGAAAGAAATGAGCAGCGCTGACCTTCGAGAGGTAAATTTTCCAGGCATAAAAATATATTAATGTTAGGTGGCTCCTCTCTAGCCCCATTCGGTTTTTTTATGATTTTAGTTTCGTATTTATTTTGATGATTTTTCATTTCAACTGTTTTTCTTAGTAAATTTTTTTTTTTTTTTTTTCGTGTAATACTAAGTGTATAATATTTAAAAATCAGATGCAATTCTAACTAAATATAAATATATTTGACTTTAAACACAGTGTCATCTTTTCTTATAGATTTTTAAATGAATTTTTATCACACCAAAAAGGCTTTTATTAAAAAAAGTGCGAAATAACCAATATTTGCAATACATGGAGTAAAAAATTATTTTAATTACTTTTTTTACATTACTCATTATCAGTCTTTTATCTTGAAAGTACTCTTTTAACTATAAATAGTATTATGAGACATAAGAAGTTTTACTTTATGTCTATGGTGAGATATAAAAAGTGTTGATTTATAGTAAGCCATTAGAAGTTTCACGTGGTATCTAAAACTATGGAGATACATAAGAAGTTTCACTTTATAGTGAGCGATTAGAGGTTTCACATAGGATTTTAAAAAATTAACTCGATTGTAGACCATAAGAAATACTTTTTTCGTTAGAAGTAGTATGGTGAGGAATAAGAAGTTTCACTTAATATCTGTAGTGAGACGTATGTCAATAATATTGTATAATTTTAAGATATTTAATGATGTTGTGATTTGTGATATTTCATGATCTATAACTTTTAGGGGTAATGTGAAATTTATACTTTGTGCATAGACCTTATAGTATACATGGGCTGAGCTCTCAGGCTCGTGTGTCAGGAAAGTGTGTCAACATGATTTGGCCATAATGATAAAACGAAATGGCGTCCTCCGTAGCATGAGCTGTGTTTATTTTATAAAAATAGAATAAAATCGTTTTTTAAAGTGAAAGTTACAGCAAACATTTGTGCAGTGGAAACATTTTTGTCACACAGGTACAGTGTTGGACTAAGTACTTGTGAGGCCCGGGGCGGTCCTGACACGTAAGTGTTCGGAAAAAACGCATTTTAAATATTGTTACCTATTATTAATATTGTTACTAATGTTTTGTTATTATTTATTGATCGAAAATGTAATTTTCTTAAAAAAAAAACTAATCAATTTATCACCGTACCTGAATGACGCAGGGCGCAAGCGGTAACCTGTCGGTCCTGGTTAGCTTTATGGCCAAATCATGTTAGCACATTCTTATCAATGGAACTGGATAGGCAGAGCTCAGTCCATGTATACTATAAGGTTTACGACTTGATGACATTAAGTGATTTTGTGATATTGTGAAATTTTGTGATTTGTGGCATTATTTTGTAATTTTGTGTTATTTTGAGATTTATGATAAGACTTAAGCGCCCTCTGCACTGAAAACTCAATTTTATGATATAGAGAGATGAAATTGAAAAAATATATATAAAAATAGATTTTCAAAGTTTTTGATGTCAAAGATATAAAATTTTTCATTTCTCAAGTATTGAAATCTGAAAAATCCAAGAATAAAATGTCCAATCAATTTTAGTTGGATTTTCAATTTTCATACTTGTATTTCTTGAATAATTATCATGTTAGATGTAAACATTTTATTTTTGCTTTTTAGTATCTCACAGATGAAGAGCTGGAGCTTGACACAAGCAAACAACGACTCGTCGTGGAGCAACGTCTCGGGCAACAAATCAAGAAGAAGCAACAAAACGTTAAAAACTGTTCGCTGATATTGGAGATATGCTTGTATGTGTTGTGGAGCCACTTGGAGTTTTATTCCAAGCAAACTCTTGGGCGACAGTCCAACGAATTGTGGCCATCCATGTCTGCTACTGGTAAGATTTTGCATTTTTCGAACCTGGTGTTTTGTAATTTGATTTGCAAGTGTTAACAAATTTGAAATGTTTTTACATAAAAAATATGTAAAATATTCAGTATTTTTGAAATACACTCAAATTCGTTATCTGTATTCAGACTAAATTGTTTATTCGGTCACTTCAAATACTTGGTTGTTCAAAAATGTGTTTTTTTTTTTTTTTTTTTTTTCAACAGGGGTTGACGAAAGTTTAGTGGAATGGAGAGTGCCCTACGAAATCATCACAGAACTCAAACGAGAACTTGTTTCGATATTTTCTGAAACTTTTGAAAGGCAGCTCATTGAAACCAAAAGCGAACATACTACCGTGGATCGAAACTTCATTGAAGCGCTCATCAGAAGAATAAAAAACTTGCTGCAATTCATCATGGTAAAAAATTAATGATGATTTCTTTGAATTAATTGCCAGCTGAAGTCTGTGCGTCGAATTAAAACGAAAGGTTGTGCCTTGAATTCACAAACTATTCAATTTTTGTAGTCTGTTTTCTTGACTTTGTTAAACTGTTTAGTCAGTAGGCAAGGAAAATGGCACAATTCACGAAACCTTGTTTTCTAGTAAAAAAAAATAAACTTATTTACAAAACATTTACCTTGTATGAATAATTTCATTCATTGAACAACGCAAAAAAACCCATGAGGAATTTCTATTTGGATGTAAAGCAAATATAACATCGTTGGGTTTGTAATTTTAACACAGTTCCATGATTTTTTTTGATCGAGAAATTTTTTTGTGAGAACAGTTGTGAACTTCAAAGTTGGTAAGTTTTTATGTAAGAATTGTATTTTTTAACTGGTAAAAGTTGTTAAATCATCAGTAATAACAATAAGAGAACCCCCAAAAGTTTTTTCCTTATTAACATACTTTGAAAACATTAAAAGAGTTTATTTTAAGTTCATTCGACGAACATAAACTGTTATTACAACAAATAAACTAAAAAACTTACTATGTAATCACATCTTGATTTACGTGAATACTGTTGATACTATTTCTAAATACTTTCACATGATTTCATACAAATATCTACGATTTCGTTAATACTTTGAGCATTTATAATACGTGACTGTCAAATGATTCCAATATTCTGACGCAATTTACTGAATAAAAATTTGTGACATTTTCACAAGTGTTGAACTGATATCGTCTATGACACTCCATCAATATTTTCGTTCCTCGGCGTTTGCTTCAAGATCTGGATCTTCATTAATGATCGATATGTCTCGAATCGAAGGCCTTCTGACCTTCCAGCCATGTGGTTGTGAAACAGGAATTCTGGTTTTCGTAAGTAGTTTTGGTCCCGATAAAGATATTATAACGGCTCCGGCTGGAGCGGTCAGAAGGATCGATAGAACGCAGAGCACAGAGACTGTTTTGGCATGATCGATTTCCAGGTGATTTCTTGTTCGGAACTCATCGAAGATGGCTGGGCCTAGTGCTGCTTGTACAGTTGCCTTTGCCATTAAGGCCATCGCGACGAAAATTTTTTCCTTTGAATTCAGTTTTGATCCAATTCCGACCAAGATTGTAAATAGCATTCTGATGATGATGCCTGACAAAAGACACGCTACACCGAGATACACAACTTTTCCTTGAAGATCATCTATTTTGATTTGAGTGCCAGTGATGCCGAAAAGAATGGGTTCGAATATCATCCAGAATATTTCAAAAGATACTGCCACTGGGTTCTAGAAAAAGAAATTCAAAACGATTTCTTCAATGGCACTTAATCTTGAAAGAAGTGCTGGTCCTTAATTAACTACTAGAGACTGATCACAATTACATAATTTTCTTACGTCATCAACTTTCCATCCATCTTTTTGCCAAAAGTAACAGCTTACGAAAGATGCCGCTACAACAGCCAAAGGTCCAGCTCCTCCTAATTTTACAGCTTCACTGCCAAATACAGCTAACAACCCACCTCCTAAAAGCATCATTATTCTCATCGGAACCATAAATGGCTGGAACAAAAACGGAAGAAATAAATATTGCACATATACAATACACCAGTTCATCGATTCATTCTATGTAAAGTTCAGAAATTACTCACGTCTCTTTTTTCAGGAATGTACCTTGCCATGCATCCCCAAATAATGCCTATCATTATGCCACCGATTATAGATACAGGACCTTGGACTATTTGATACCATAGTTCATCCTCCGAGACCATGAGACTTTTAATTATCCCATACGCTGCGACTGATGCGGCGTCGTCGATGCCTGCTATTGCTATTATCAACGTTGGTATGCCCTACGAAATAAAACCAGGTTCATTCATACTTCTTATCTTATGAGATCATTTCGAAGAATATGATTCTATAGAAAGAGTCCCTTATGGGAAATCTTGTAATAGTCTGTAATTCATGAATTAAAAAACTATTACAACCGGTAGGGTAGATCCCTATTCTACCAGCTGATCAACCTGATCATTTCTTGGCTCGAAATATATAATTTGTATTTTTCTGGCATCTAACTTATTAAATGTACTTTCAGTGATTACAGTTATGAAAGATCCATATAAAACTTCAACTCTAACACTGTGATTTTGGTAATTATTCAAATGAAATGATCTGGATGATCAGCTGGTACAATCGGAATCTACCCTGCCGGTTGTAATGGTCTGTAATTCATGAATTACAAGATTTCCCATTGGGTCTCTAAAAGGCTGTCAGTGTTAGATGAACTCATATACAACAGCTAGGCTATTCTTCACTTCCAGTCATAAAATTTTCAACCGTCTTCAGACCATTTCACTTCTATTAGAAAGTTCCTAAAAACTCTTTACATAAATTTCAATTTATTCTTCAATAAATCATTAATCTTAGGTTTTAAGACGAAGAAAACAAAATTGGAGCGTGTTCAATTAACTCGGGTTAGAAGTAAAACTTTTCAAGCCGCTGTCGTTAAGGTCCCGATGTATTGCATTTTTTTTCTCTTACCTTTTTTATCTACCAGATCTCTAATTTTTTCTTTTGTATTAGGTAACTATATTTCTGGTTTTCTAACTGAATATCAGCTCAAAAATTAAATCATACCTAATTTTTATTCGAATACATCGATGGCTTCTTTGCTGCTTTCATTAAATAGCCTCTAATTCAACGACGTACAGTATGGATCGCTAATCTGAATGCGCGGAGACTTATCAGTAGAAAAGAAAGGAGGTAGTATTAGACGGAGATAGAGAAATATATATAGATATAATAGAGATAGTATAGTAAGAGATGGATAGGTGAACTTCACCTATCTATTTCTTTCTATGCGTGAATGGATGCGCAGTCGACATTAGCGATCCATACTATACGTCGTTGCTCTAATTGTGTGAATTGTGACTTGTTATTATTTGACACATTTCGTGATTCATGACATTTTATGATTTTGTGAAATAACGTAATTAGTGACATTACGTCAAAATTTTCATTTTTAGAAATTTTTTGAATTTTCGTGTTATAGCAAAACTTTGTTTTTGTAGGACTTTGTCATTTTGTCACATTTTCCGTTTGTTCGACATTTCATGATTATGTGACATTTTATGGCATTTTATAATTTCGTCACATTTGATTATTTTATGAAATTTTGTCGTTTTATCACATTTTGTGATTTTGTGACTTTTTGCGATTTCTTGTCTTTTTTTTATCTTCTGGCGTCCAGTGATTTTGTGACTTTGTAAGAGTTTGCGATTTTGTGATCTTATGAAATTCAGTGGTTTTGGTTTTATGGTGATTTTTTGTGATTTTGTGAGAGTGATTTTGGTGGTACTTATTGTGATTCAGTGACTTTAGGATGTTTTGTGACTTGGCGATATTTTGTGATTCGTAGTGAAATTATGAATTACATTATTATCTGGTTTGCTACATTCTGATCATAATATGTCGTTTTTTTTCGCGGCACGTGCTAGCAGCCCAGTAAACCAGACGTGGGATTCCAGATTTATCCCAGGACCTTGGTCTCAGACACTTTGGCAAATCTGGGTCATGATTTGTTCAAGCGTATACATTTAAAATCGAACCCTCGGAACTTCTTCAAGATTTGATCAAAACCGTGTTAATTTCAACCCCCAGATAAAGTCAATGAAGTTGATCCAGAAAGATACCTTTTTTCGGTCACAGAAACGACAAAATCTTGATCAATGTCCTGGGCTAGTGCCTTGTTCCAGACTTGATCGATTCTAGACCAAATATTGTGAATGCCGCGTTGATCAATTCTTTATCAATTCCTGAGCATGTCTCTTGAAAATATCCATTCAAGCCAACTTGGAAAAGAATCATTAAAAAATTGTTCAATGTAATTCTGTAACAAGAGAGTTGTCCAAGATTTTATCAATTCTTTCTCAATGCCCTGTGACAATTGTGTTAACAATAATTATTGTACATGAAAGAACGGTTAGAAAGGTAAAAGATAAAGGGTCCATTTGTATACATTATGCTAATTATACATATTTTTTTTCTCATACGACTGTGAAAACAAAAATATACCGTTGTTACCACTGCGTTCTTCTTCGCCATCCCTAGCGGAAATGTCGAGACAGTGTCGAGACCGTGTCAAGACGGTGTTTACTTTTTTATATTTCAAACCACTTTGCAGTAATATTATCATGAATGGAATTATCAAAAAGCTTCTCTTCAATTTATTAAAGATTTTGATGCAAAAAAAAAGGTTTTCCACATGTTTGTTCACTGATATTCGTTTTTATAACAATCCCTTATGCATCGCAATATATCCGCGATTCAAACAATATGGCGCAGCTGGGGCTCGCCCAAAGAGCAATTGTGCCAATACAAAATTCAAATAATTCATAGAGAAACGTAACTATCTTTTTAACTAAAAAATATTATATTGTTGCTTATATTTTGATGTATGTATCTAAAATTACCAGACTATCAATATTTTATTATAAATTACCTTTTTCGCATCAAATTTTGGGAGTTGAACGTCAATATAACGGGTCTTATGTTTTAACGCATTGTCGAGACGGTGTCAAGACGGTGTTGAGACCATGTCAAGACCGTACAATGTCTCGACGTTTCCGCTAGGGATGCCTCTCTTTTGTTTCTAATAGCTTATAAAAAGTCCCAATGACCGAGTGGTGTCTAGACACCCGGTTTCTGTATCGTGAAAAATAAATGATCTTGAACTAGAATTGGTAAAATCTCGGTCAAGTTCAGCAAGAAAAAATACATCGATGATCTTGAGCTACAATTGACAAAATCTTGATCGCGAGCCTTGTCCAAGATTTAATCCAGATCTTGATCCAAAATTGATACTGAAAAAGGTCACAGATATGAACAAAAATTGACCAAAGTTTCTTCAAGGATCTTGATCAAATTTTGTCCAAATCTTGATACAAAGTGGTTTACTGGGAGACACTTCTACATTTTTCCGTACACTTTTCTGTAGCTTTATTTTTTCAATTTCCGCGTCGCTAATTGTGTGTACAAAACGCACACACGTTAAATACACTTTTAGAGTTACAGACTTACAAAATCTCAAAATTACTCTCAAGAAAAAAATATGACAATGCTGCCTTAGAAGTTTTACTTCAAAAAGTGTGAGTCTGAATTTAGGATTCACCTTAGCTACACCGTAACCTTTTGACCGTAATCTGAAGAGACATGGCACCACTACTGCTGGTGAAACTGCAGCGATGACGCTACCAAGTAAAGCACCCCATATCCAGGGTAAACCCAATAAATATCTCGTTGATACCATGATGACCATAGTTTCAACTACCCAAGGAATAAGGCCTATTTTCGGTAGAGTTATTTTCATGCTCTTCAAGGCGTTAGGATCCAAATCGAGACCGGCTCTTGTTAAAATTATCACTAACGCCACTTTTCTGGAAACAAAAAGAATCCTCTTAAGAGCATTACATAAGTAAAAAAAGCATTGTTTAAACAACTGATGATTTTTGGCAAAATCAAGTATAGAAAGTAATCCTGAAGTTATTCTTGTATTAGTGAAATTAATCTACAACGATTAAATGCTCTTCATCTTTATGACTCCGGGTTCTAATCAGGCATAAATAATTTCATTCATTCTGTTACATGTTCCAAATAAAGTTCGACGGTGAATCCATTCAATTTCATTTCTCAACATAATTAGAGAAGGCCTCTATGTCTTTAAAACACAGAATGGAATTATGCACTATTTTAAATGGTTACACGACATTATCACCTTAAATCAGCAATCACCCCATCGTATCTTCCTTCGATGTGAATCAAGCCGGTGTTTTGCAAAACTATGCCGGTTATTAGCATGCCAATCAAGGCTGGTAGTGTTGTTAACGAAATGAGCCAACCTCCAAAATGTGCGGCAATGCTGAGGGCTGCAAGACCAAACAAGGGCCCGCCAGGGCCTGCGTCTTCACCGACTATTATGTACACAATCCCCCATATCAGCAGTCCCAGCAATATGAGGCAAACCACTCGCGCGAACTTTCGATACGTGGGGCAAAATGGACGTGGGCAAGCTCTCTTCCATCCAGGTGGTTCCCATGATGGGCAGTCATCTCGACCGTGACATCGAGAGCAAAATAAATACAGCCACGATCTAAAAAATATACATTTTTCATACATAAAAATTGGTGACATGAAAAATGCATTATATTTCTGTCAAACTTGAGTTATGGCATAAGTCAGCAATCGTAGAAAACATTCCAGATAGCAAAGGTGTATAAATCATTGCAGCATCATGACTGCATATGTTTGAGTAAGATTTGACAATGATGCATCAAAGATACATCCTCGTCATTTTACAATCATTTATGCATGGGAATGTGTCTCGAGTTTAATAAAACATGCCTGAATAAATATATACAGAATGTTCAAAAATCTAATTTTTTTGCTATTAAAAATTAACAGTTATTTGCAATTTAATACACAAAATTTTTTATTGCAACATCTTGGCATAAACATCGAACAATCAGCAATACATAACGCTATGGCACCATATTTGAATAATCATTTAATTCTTTATACAACGACTGAAACCTTTTTGCATGAGATTGTGCGATGGTTCCGCAAAAATGTGGGATAGACAATTTCGTACTAGTTTCTCACATAAATGCACACTCATAGCGCAATCCGTTTGAACAAACCGTTTGTGGAATCATTTATCAAAGATACGATTACAACATCGTGCAATATTTCATTAATCAAATGCAACTATAATTGTCAGTATATTGATCAAAGATTGCGAAATCGACATTTTCGTTCAAATAAGTTGAAGCTATGTGCATGTATCATTCATACATTATATTGGCTGCATCTGATGGCCTGAAAATGGACTCCATCAGTTGCTATCTGGGATACAAACTTTGTTTCGTAGCATTTTTATGAAAATGATGCATTAAGTTGACGGTCTATCCTTTGATAATTCGCAAGCGTGTGTGTGATTTTTAAGTATAAAGTATCTAGGGCAAGATGCAGCAAAAAAAATTATATCTCGAAAACCGTGATCGTTATCGTTCATCGGATCATATAGTAATAATATAAAGAAAAAAAATTACTTTTCTTCAGATATTCAACTTTCGATTTGTTTATTGCAAAATCGTTTAATAAGCTTGAATAAATTAACAATAAATCATACATAATTAAAAAGAAAATTGAAAAATCTAACTTTTATGTACAGATGAAATTTCAATTCAACCAGTATGTTAGTAGATAATTAGATATAGAAGTTTCAAAATTGAAAGATTTCGAATGCTTCACATTTTCGAAAAATCGTATATATTTTCGAAAAAATAGGTATGTAGTATTTGTTAATTAGGAATCGAAAAAATGACTCCGTTCAAATCTGAAATTTTAGTGAGAATCTGAAATAAAAAGACCCAATATATGTAATCTGATCTGTAAAAAGGGACCTAACGACCAAAACCTCGATTTTGAGATATCAACATATTAGTGGAACGGAGAAAAGAATGATCTTTCAATTGAGACCGGTCTCATCACGTGCGTGCGATAAAAATTAAGCCCGGGATTAATTTTTTTCGTAATGTTTACTCCGATAACACTAGTTTACAAATTTCAACTTTGTTTCCGACCCATGACATTTCATAGTGATTTTTGAAGTAAAATAAAGTGCTGATTTCGAAAATAAAGTCAAAACGTCAGAAAGTTTTTGAGATATTGCTGAATTCTTGTTTTATGGGTGTCGCGAAAAAGTGTATCATGAATATTGCCTGTTGTATGAGGCAGATTTTAAAGTTGCTTATAGGAAACAAAAGGTTATTTACTTCCCCACAAACTGCCGGAAAAACAAATATCTCTAAGATTTTTGTTTATGCAGTGTTAATTTATTTCCTAACAATTTTCCATCATTCGTAGCAGAATATCAGAAAAAAACAGCAATTCGATCGTGAAGATCGTGAATCGCAGAAAAAAAAATTTTTGTAGTAAAATTTTATCTAATATGATAAAAATGAGATATCGTTTTTCAAAATCGGTTGAAATTCAAAATTGAAGTTTCTAAAAAGCCCGAATTTGTTATACAAATGTATATAGAAGTAATCTTTATTTTTCTGACAGGTAGATTGAATTCGACTTTTTTTTGCCCATGATGAAGTGGACTCGGCCTTGTCAATCTTACACTGAAAAGCCCTAATATCTCTGGTAACTATGAAAGGTAACAATACAAGCCGTATTTACGGTAGGGATTAGAATGGTTGCGACAGGATTCCTCACGCATTGTCCAGCGATGACAATCATATCTGCTAGAACAGTCCTTTCAATACCTACTGTAGACATCAATCATTGCTATTGTAAGAATGAAAGATGCCTTCTACCTTTTTTAACGTTATGGTAGCAAATGGTAATAGTTCTCACAAGTATTACGAATGCTTGCAACCAGCATGAGTCAGCAAGAATACTTTCATAGCTCTGAGAAAGGTATGTAATGTCTCCTTGCAGAATCACGCTAGGTTCTTGTGGCGACCGCTATAAATCCTTCCTTAAATGATATGATACTTCTTGTAACTGTTAGAGCTTTTCAGTGTAACGTGCATAATGTTCATGACGTGCTCAAATATTCCGCGTGCTTAAATTTAAAAAAAACATATTATGTGTATCCTTTTTGCAGTTCAGTTATAATAGCAACAACTGAGAGGTCAGAAAAAATTTTTCAGTCATGTTGTTCGTAATTGATAAAATCAAGCAGTGTCTCTCTTGATACTAATAAATTTAGTTGACACATGATTTTTTTCGTTCAAAAATCACCAGCAGCAGAGTCTTTTTAAATAAAATAGTTAAAAACTTCACATATTTGTTTGGCAATTTTATTATTTTTATTAAGTTGCCACTTTTATACACGTCCAACTGTGAAACAAGCTAAATTCACAAATATCCTGTAAACCTATTAACAAGCTTCTCAAGTCATTCAAACATTAGAAAACAAATTTGACAATAAATTAGTTATGAAAAACTTTGTATGAACAATATTTGTTTGTAACTTTTAAAATCGAATCACCATATACCTACTTCAAAAACTTATAAAAATTGGCAAAACCTCTATTCCCGTGTTCTGATATTAAACCACGAATAACTTTTTAATTTCTGAAGCGATTTTTGAAAATAATATGTTATTTTCACGGCAATAGACCGGTGTAGAACATACAATAAAAATGATCTTGCAATAAAACTTTTGTTTCCTTCAGATTCACGATGAAATTGGAATTTTTCTGAAACTCTGCTAAAAATATCGGTAAATTTTCGATAAATTAATAGTATAGCACCTGAAAGGTAAATCTCACAGGAAAAAACTCAAAATGTTAGAGATAGATAATTCTATGACATTTCATTTGATGTATAAAACCATAAAATTGGTAAACTATAACGAGAAATATTGGCGATGAAGTGAAAACACATTTTCGCAACCCACGAAAAACGAGATTTTCACAATATCTCAAAAACTGTTCTAATTTCAGCATTTTGGACTTCATTTCTAGATTCAGCGCTTGATTTTACTCCAATAAAACCATCAGATGTCAATGTCATGGGTCAATTTTGCTGTAAATTAGTGTAAATGCAATGGAAAACCGAAGTTTCAAATGCGATTTTCTCGAAACCAAGTTTTAATCGTTAGGCACCTTCCTACAGATTGGATCACGCGTGTATCATATATGATAATTTAAATATGAATAATATAAACATGAAAATCAACTATGTTTACACGAAGAATCAAAGTGACTGCTTTATGAACCTGGAATAGAATAATATGAATTTTCACAAAACTTTTATAAGAAATTGTAGAAAAAATTCTTTTTAAAAACAAAAACGCAATCATGTTGAAGACTAAAATATAAAAATATGTATCAGATTAAGGGCTTTTGTTCCGAATTCAATTCCTAAGATTCCAGAGTGCATGCCGTATGCCTTTAAAAAACTGCAAGGTCAATTTCGACAGCTCATATCTTGGAACTATAGCACGATTTTCGTTGATTATTTGCAATGTAGTTCAGATGAATAATGAACTATATTTTCGTAAAATTGGAAGTTTCTGCAAATAACGGTTTTTTCTAATCGACGCGAATGATCGAAGCATCATTTTAAATTTCTCCTTATTAAAAAAGTAAAAGAACGTTCATATTTCGAAAAAAGATTGTTGAACATTTGAACCTGAGATTTAAAACACAAATTTTTCCATTTGGTTCAAAAAGTATATTTATTGAGTGGTAATCCAGAAGTAGGCGAATTTTCGGTTGTGCGCGAACAAGGTGTGGCTCCATGACTTTTATGCATATATTCCGAAGAAAATTAATTTTCTGAGCTGACGAATTCTCGCTCTCGTTATCATATTGATAATTTTACGCTGTGTTACGGAATAATTTCCATTGGACATAATTACAAAAATTTTGGTTGCGAGATTCAATATTTACTACACTATGTATTATTCAAGATTTACCTAGAAATAACTTAATTAGATGGATCATCATTCATCTATAGATTATCAACAGATTTCACTATTTATCCACAGAATTCGTTCAAAATTATATTTAAAATAGTTCTGAAAATTTAAGGATAAATCCACGAATCCATTTACACGACGAAGATAAACCTATTCTCTATCACACTTTTTTTTCTATATTTTCAAAGTTCCTTAGAACTTTGATTATAACCATTTTATCACTTTGTTTAACGCGTTTCTTTAGCGAACAATCGTTATATGAACGACGCCACGTAATAAGCACTCTATTTGTTTATTTGTTAGAATCGAAAATGACAGGTGCTTATTTATTAATACACATATCGCTCTTTCATTTTCCTTTTGAAAAATACACCGTTATATATTGAAAATATCAACTTTTCTTTTCAGTATATATATATTTGATTTGTATTATTGAAGATAGCTTCCGATGCTTATCTACGCTCCAATAGCGTCTAGTATGATGAAAAATTTTTACGATTCTTCAAATGATAACAAACATCAGAAAAACAATAGATGCAAGTGTAATCTGATTAGAAATTGATTCGGGAATAATTGACGTGATAGGAAAGATAAATAGTCCATGCACTGATAAAATTACCTAATAATAATCTATTGGGAAAAAGTCGATATAACGTGTTGTATGATCAAGGCTATCTCACACGAGGTTTTATCAAATTTTGCACACGAAACTCGAAAGATTTTTGGGTATAAAAAAAAACTGAAATTCGTAGAATCTAGTAGCTCTCTTCTGGGCATCTACTCGTGCACTTTTAGCAGGGAAAATTGTTAGACTTTGAACACAGTTGAAATTCAAGAAATTACCAGTAAGTACAGTCCTGTAACTGGCTTGTTTTTTTCTTTTTCTACGAAAACGTGAATATTTAAAAGTTTTTCTTTGAGATCGTGACTTTACGGAAAATATTCATTTCGCTCTACGTGATTGTGAAAACATATTTAAAATTTGTTTCATTGAGAACGTAAATTTACAAAAAATATATTTTGTTTTACAAGAATGAGAATATTTATGAACTTTTCTTCGTTTTACGAAAAAGCCTTATTTCAACATTATCATAAAATTTTTTCCTCGAGAACACACAGACTGTTGACCAATTTTTTCAGTCTTGGTGTTCCGTTAGACTTCTAGGTGTTTTTAAAGAATGGTAAAGAAAAATTATGAAAAACCTTGTCAGAACCAGATCGTTTCGAGAATCTAAAACATTGCCACAACATTTCCGAATTTCTTGAGTGATTGGGTTCCGCCAAAGGACATCCAGAAATCTAGGTGGTCTTGAAGTTCCACTACCAAAGATCATTACCCTCGCTCAACACAACAGGTTTCACCTCTGAATCGGGATAGAGATCGAAAATTACGGGACATCCTTTCTAGTTATACAGAGTCATCGAAAGAAATCACTTGAGAAGAATTGTGTTGCCGCCATTGCCAGAGGGTCAATCGTCATTCGATTGAGATTGACTTGACACAAGACAAATCGGATACTTCTGGAACTGCAACCTGGCAAAGAGGATGTTGACGACATAATCCAGAAAGAAGTGCACCTCGATCCGCAAAACTGGGTCATGATTTGTTCAAGTGCATAAGTTTAATATTGAATCCCAGGAACTTCTTCAAGATTTGATCAAAACAGAGTTAATTTCAACCCCAGGTAAATTCAATGACGTTGATCCATAAAGATACCTTTTTTCGGTCACAGAAAGTATGAAGTTTTGATCATGCCTTGCTCCAGACTTGATTAATTCTATACTACCTGTTGTTAATGCCGAGAATTCGTAAAATCTTGGTCAAGTTCAACAAGAAAAAATACATCGATGATTTTGAGCTACTATTGACAAAATCATGGTCACGAGTCTTGTTCAAGATTAAATCCAGATATTGGTTCAGAATTGATACTGAAAACGGTCACAGATCTGAACAAACTTTGACCAAAGTTTCTTCGAGGAACTTCCCAGTAAACATTCGTGATGCCATATGATGTCACGAATGTTTACTGGATTGATCAAATTTTGCCTAAATCTTTATACCAGGTGATTTACTTGGAAAACTAAAATTTTCCTAAACGATTCCAAACAGTTATCAATTTGGACATCTCATTTTGTTTTAATGACCATTTATCCACACAAACGGAGAAATGGATGGTCTAATGGATGACCATTTGTTTTTTTTCTTCAACTGTGGTGGTATTGATTTTTTCATTCAGTCGGCCCAGTTAAGCTAGAATGCTTGAACCATCGAAAAGTGTTATGTATTGCTTACGTGTTGACATTGGGAAACGAAGAGAAAACATGCGCTCAGCTTATGACTGGGGAAAAGTAAAGGCCCGGCACTTTGTCGTCATGCATTATCCAACAGCAAATTTCTCGCGAATTTTTCAATGCACGGATAAAGTATTCTAATTTTTACAAGTGCATCCTACGATAAGACTTTTAAAATGATTTTTTTTTAACAGAAAAATTGTAACTCTCATAATCATCTTTATTGAAATTTTCACTTGAAATTATACATTTTTAAACATTTGTTATTTTAAAATTATTCAAGTTTAAAGTGTGCAATTCAAAGCGATATAAGATTTAGTCTTACAATGTTCATGTTATATTTTCAAAATATAATTATCTACTAATTGAATCAAAGATTGCATTTTTAATTCAAAGTGCAAGAACGATTCTAGAGAAGTTTTCTTTGTTATTATAATTTTTTTTGCATATATGCTCAAAAGTTAATAATTTTACATATGGGACAACCATCGGCTTGATTTAAGTTTGCGTTTTAAAATAGTGATAGCTTTTTAAAATGTTTCAACACGTTTAACTTCAAATGTCGCACTCGCTAAATCTGACCAATCTGACATTCTAACGTGGAGTCTATGGTCTGCGGCGGAAGCTCAAAAAGGTAAATCTGAAACGCTGATAGGACTTGAATATTAACGGACGTGAAAAAATTTTGTATAAATACTCTGAGTTGATATTAACTATTTTTTCGTTAATTGTTTCCTATCTACTTTGAACTATCTTAGTGCGATTTAATTACAAGTTTTCTAGACATTCGCAAATATTTTGAAGCTAACACCACGGGGATATGATATAAATGAATATTGTTTCATACAGTTGAGTCACACTTTAATACGCGATGACTTGTCATGTTTTTTGATCAACTTGGTTTTTCCACTGGTGTGTTTAATACATACGGTGATAAGATGAAGAGGAATAAGTGCAATTTTTGATGATATCTAGAACAAGATCTTTTCTATCTCAATATGGGCCTGAATTTGGCTAAAAGCTTGAAAAAATGGATAAAATATGATTAAAAATGGATCAGTCTATCGTCATTTTATATTGTTGGACCCATGTAATTACAATATTATATGGCTATATCAATGCCACTTTTTTTGTCCTGCATTGTTTCTACTTTGATTGACCAACGTAAGCTGTGGACGGTACAACCTACATATATAATCAGTATACAGATAAGCGTAACACTTCCTATACAGAGCTATATAGCTGCAGTCGATGAATTTTATCACTCGACATACCATTCTTTATAAACGTTCGATTTTTTATGATTCTCTAGTAAAACTTTTCGCGTGTTCTCTCTAATCCTGCAAAATTATAAAACCGCAAATGCTATAATTTCCCTTGGGAAATTCTGACCTTTCGAGCTCCTCCGAGTACTCAATTTTTTCCCTAATTGAGCTGGAAAGACTGAAAACCGATTTCTTTCTGCTACCATTCATTCTGCTGTTCTCCGGGTCCGACTTGTAATGGTGGATGTTGTCGGTGCTGCTATAGTTGCTGTTGTCCACATGGTGTATAATTGACTTCTTCCGACACGACTCGGAAGTGGGCTCGGAACTTCCGCTTATTTTCCGGTGGTGGTCGAAGGACGAATTTTCTACGCCGATTATTGGATCACTTATAGAAACACTCCGCTTCCCATGGCATGTTTCATTATCCATGGCCTGTACGAGAGATTGTGGTATTCGCGAGGTTGAAAAAACAATGGGGAACTTGGGAAGACGCGATTGTGTGGGGGGCCGATTATTTTGTGCTAAGACGCGTCTTCGGACGATATCGCGACCGATAGCCAAAGTGCGACTGACGCCTTTGACACCTTGGCCCGATTATAAGACCACCTCCGCTCTTGTTTCTTGGGCCGGTTCTGCCAAGCGACCACGATATCGCGATAGGTTTGCGCAATGAATTAGTGCTTGTCAGTTTAAACATCACGTGGCCGTGAATCCGTGTTTGTTTGTTAATTCGCGTGATTTTCGCGCATAAAAAGTCTGTTGATCACTGGCAGGAAAACATGGAAGATATTATTAAATCATTGCACGCCTTGCCCATGGGCAGCAGTCAAGTCGCTGCAACTGTTCATCTTCTTAATTTACTTGTACATACATCGCACGAATCGTTCCTGAACTAGATGTGCAAGACTCCGAAGAGTTGACGCTATCTTGACCGTAGAAATAACCTTTTTTTTCTAATATCTTACTTAAATTTCTGACGTTTATCATCGATCCACAATCGTGCGTCTTCCTGATCGATGACTGAAACCATCGCTATGGAAAGTTAAAATTCAATACCTCCAAAACACAGGCCCATTCAAGAAAAGTGGGAAATTAATTTTCAGGGATATTTTTGGGCAACATGTTGAAAGAATTCGAGTTCAATCCTTTTGTCGGAGTGCCGACGAAAAAGGGTCACGTGTACGTCAAATTTTAACTGAAAACAAGGTGCACTTTTAATGCACCTGCGTGCGTTTAAACACGTGCTAGCTATTAGTCTTTTCAACGTTGGCTGGTTTAACCGAGCCGTGACATTGCCCAGGATAAAAAATCTGAGTATCATTTCAGTCTCAAAGAGTAGCTCAAGTCTCAATATGAGTATCAATTAATCTCTAAGGGCTCAAACAAAGTGACTTAGAGTCTCCGAAAGTATACACATTTTTTTACGAGTCTTCAAAAGTCTCAAATGTACAGTCGCTGATCATCTCCGCTTCAGATACATACCTACTTCAAGATATAAAGTACCCAGTACCATGAGATTCCAGATTTGTACCAGAACCTGGGTTCCAGACACTTAGGCAAAACTGGGTCATGATTTGTTCAAGTGCATAAGTTTAAAATCGAATATATTCAATGTTATGTAACAAAAGCGTTATCCAAGATTTTATGAATTCCTTCTCAATGCTCTGTGACAGTTGTGTGAACAATAATTATTGTACATGAAAGAACAATTAGGAAAGTAAAGGCTCAATTTGTATACATTGTGCTAACTGTACGGATTTTTATTAAACCTTGATAAAACCTTCATAAAACTTGATTAAACCTTGGCAAGCTCCTAATGAAAAAAATGATCTATGATCTTGAGCTGGAGTTGGTAAAATCTTGTTCAAGATTCAATCCAGATATTGGTCCAGAATTGATTCTGAAAACGGTCACAGATCTGTACAAAGTTTGACCAAAGTTTCTTCAAGGAACTTGGTCAAATTTTGCCCAAATCTTCATACCAGATAGTTTACTGGGTGTATCTGAATAGGAGATAATCATATATTATATTTCTTAGAATAAACAACAAGCAAGGGGCATCTCACTTCGAATTCAATGGTTTTTAAACGTTTGTAATCCGCGTGTATTCTGATTGAAATCGTAAGATACGATGAAACAATGAAGACTTAAGCGTGTAATGGTCATCTAAGGCAAGAAGTACGAGGGTCGTTTGATAAGTCCCTGGCCCAAGTGACAAAACGTGGTTTCACGAAAAAGTTTTTGCTGTCGCTAGGTAGATGGCACTTTCGAACGGTCTCATGAATTTTTTCAGGTTTCTGTAGGTAACAGTTTGTTTTTGGCAGCCATTCTAAGTTGACGTGTCACGCGAATCGTCAACGATGGAGCACGTCCAGTACCGAGCGGTCATAAGATTCTTTTATTTAAAAGGTTTAACACCGGCCGAGATAAAAGTCGAACTTGATCCCGTGTATGGTGAAGCCTCGCCCTCATATACAACAGTAAAATTTTGGGTTGCTGAATTCAAACGCGGCCGTACGAGTGTTCTTGACAAGGAGCGTTCCGGGCGGCCAAAAAGTGTATTGACGGACAAAAACGTTGAAAAAGTGCACGATTTAGTTATGAGTGACCGTCGATTTAAAGTGCGTGACATAGCTAAATCCATAGGCATCTCAACTGAACGGGTGCATCACATCCTAACAGTTGATTTGGACATGAAAAAATTAACTGCGCGTTGGGTGCCGTGCCTGCTCACAGTCGACCAGAGACGCACCCGAGTCATGACTTCAATGGCGTCTCTCGAACTCTACCGTAAAAATCCTGACGATTTCTTGCGGCGTTTCGTTACTGGTGATGAAACGTAGGTCCATTACTATACTCCGGAGATGAAACGACAGTCGATGCAGTGGACTAAGAAGGGAGAACCGGCTCCAAAGAAGGCAAAGACGGTCCAATCGGCGGGGAAAGTGATGGCCACCATTTTCTGGGATAGTAAGGGGGTTATTCTGATCGATTACTTGGAAGAGAGGAAAACCATCAACGGGGAATATTACGCAAAACTTTTGGGCCGTTTGGACCAGGCAATCAAAAAGGAACGTCCCGGTTTGAAGAAAAAGAAGATCTTGTTTCACCACGACAACGCCCCTGTCCACACTTGCGCGGTTTCCATGTCTAAATTACACGATTTGCGGTATGAGATCGTTGACCACCCACCTTATTCGCCCGACTTGACCCTATGTGACTTTTTTTTGTTCCCTAAATTGAAAACTCACCTCGGTGGACAAAAATTTTCATCGAACCAAGAGGTGAAAGACGCCGTTTCCCAATTTTTTGCAGACTGTGACAAAAATTTCTTTTTGAACGGTATGAAAGGACTTGAGAAACGCTGGACCAAATGTATTAACCTCCAGGGAGATTATGTTGAAAAATAAAAAAAAATTTTCCGGAAAAAATGCTTTTTTCTTACTTGGGCCAAGGACTTATCAAACGACCCTCGTAGCAAAGTATCTACAAAGGCGATGGAATTGCGTGAATTCTTCGAGTGAAAATAAAATCATCGGTTTAACGCGCTCTGACCGAAATATAACGCGTGTGAACGCATGAAATCATCTGAAATCATATGAAGTCATAACATATAATGCGCTGTAATGTACAAAATCGCATGGTACGGTTAAGCCACTGGCCCTTTCTGGGCATGCGCATTGTGGCATTCAGCTGGCAGTTAATTAAAAAAAACTTAATTATGACAAAAACTGATTTTTTTGAACTTTTTTTTAACAATTATTTCCGAAATTGAAGTTTTTCTACATGCATATGTTTTCTATGGTTTCCAGGTGCGCTTGTAATGAATCTTTTGTAAGATTTGTTAAATTAATTCGTTCAAAGTTTTTGCTAACAATTAATTGCAAAATTGAAGTTTTTTCGAGATGCATATGTTTTCGAGGTTTTCAGGTATCATGTAACTTGCTTAATTTTGATTGATTGATTGTAGAAACATAGAGCTGAACAAATTGATTATGTAAATTTGACATTAGACTAATTATCAGTGCATCAGAAAACCATGGAAAGAATATGCAACTTGCACAAATGTCGAGCTCACGAGTATTTGTTTAAAAAAATTGTATAATCTAAAGTGAATGTTATGATGAAGGCAGCTTAAAACCATGGAAAGCACATGCATCTTAAAAAAACTTTGATTTTGCAGGTAATTGTTTTAAAAAAAAGTTTGGACAAATCAATTCTGCAAATATGACAAAAGATTCATTACCAGCGCACCTGAAAACCACGCAAAGCATATGCATCTTGAAAAAACTTCAATTTTGCAAGTAATCGTTAACAAAAAGTTTAAACAAATTAATTTAACAAATCTGACAAAAAATTCATTACAAGCGCACCTGGAAACCATGAAAAACAAATGCATGTGCAAAAAACTTCAATTTTGCAAATCATTCTTGAAAAAAAGTTGAAACAAATCAATTTTTGTCATAATTTAGTTTTTTTTTTTAATAAATTACGTCAGTAATTTATTCAATTGATTTTATTTTGTTAAATTGTTTTATTTACACTTTGAAGATGATAAATACAACAATTTTTTGATTAATACGTTGAAAGATAGTTAGATAAAACTTTGGAAAAAGTAAAGTCGATAGAGGTAACGCGAAATCATATGAAATCAACGTGAAATCATATGTAATCATCGTGAAGTCATTTTGAAACGTCGTATAAAGCCAGCGCATATTGACTACACTATGACTTCACCGTGTGTAGTCAACGTCTGAAATCATTGAACTCGGTGTGAAATCGCACGCTCGCGATATAAGATCGCATGCTAAAGTAGAACATTGATTTAAAGAATGAAATCGCTATCTAACGCTGAAATCGCGAGGAATCGTAAAACAATGCTACTACGATTACATTTGACTCCGTAGTGAGATGCTCCTCGACAACAAGAGTATCATTTGAGTTTCAAGAGTATCTTGAGTTTTCCAGTTTGCCGAACGGAACACTCATTTGGAAACTTTTGGATAAGGAAGAAAATCTCGAGGATATTTTTGCTTTGATTTTTCTTAAGTATTTTTTATAAATTGATATCAGACATGTAAGATATTAATTTGATATCTTTCATTAATATTTTACTGCGTGATAGTAATACTATTTTTTTTTGTTTGATAATTTCGCAGAGCACCTCTTGCACAATGGAGGAGGTATGATTCAGTTGTTTTTTTTGCCCTAAAAGTTACAAACTTCGCATACAGAGAAACCGCCATAATCTCGAGCATATTGTAAGTGAGATCAAAGAGTGTAAATATTGCCTTCTTCTATTAAGAGAAGACGACTTTAATAAGCATATCCAAATGCATGAAAAACAAAAACCTTACCAACGTCAGCTTGAAGTGTGAGGTAAGATTTTCATTTGAAAGTGAGCTAAAGACGCATATGCTAGGGCACAAAAAAAAACTCATCAGTGTTTTAAGTGCGGAATGAGTTTTTCACGAAAATGTAATCTGGATACTCATATGTTGATGCATTCAAAAGAAAAACCTTATCAGTGTGGAAATTGCGAGGAAAAATTCACACACAAAGTTGAACTAATGACGCACTTCAAATCACAAGCACGCAAATTAAGAAAATTGATTAACATGCTGTTTGCGAATTTGCATGCTGATTGTGGTTAGTTTCGCAATAGTAATTATCAAATCCACATTTTTTAACCGGAGACTTCCACAAGATTATATAGTACCATTTCTTTGGCTATTTAAAATAGGATGCAATATTGAAGACATTCCTCGAAGCAGGAAGAACCATAAACTTTACCATTGTTTTCGGTAACATTAATCGTATCTTTTCTTACTGCACAAACTCAACATTTACTTTTCTAACGCCTTCTTAAGCATCGCTTTGACGAATTTTATACAATTTTTAAGCTTACTACTTTTCCTCGTAACTTTTTAGAGATGTCCAAATTTTATTTCCACAAGAGTATAATGTCAAGTTTGTGATTTCTTCAGATTCGTATGTTCAAAAACTTCAAGATTAGAAAGGTATTAACACTGTACAAATACTTGAACAATAAGCAAACTAACGATCGAGTACATTTGACTTTATTATCACCTTTTTTTAGGTCCTTCGCTCCTTCCTTAGCAATTTAATACTTTTACGAGGGCCAGTGTAATTAACTGAAGTTTTTGTAGTGCATATTGAAACGCCTTATACTCCGTGGAATGTATAAAATGTATATCGTCTTGAAACACATCTAATTATAAAACTTAACTTTTAAAATAAACTCCTGTTGCATTTCAACAGCAGTAAAAGAACTCATGAATTTCTGTTTATAGCTTCCCCTACAATTTCCCCCATTTTTTTTGACTCCTTTAAAACGAAAGTATGTTGAATGTTGTATTTACATAGTTCGACTTGCGCATTTGGATGTAGATTTTTCATGTTTGCGTAATAACTCATGGGCGTCCAACCATCCCTTTCACTATAATACATGAAAAATTTTTTCTCATGCTCGGAAATGATGTCATGATCTGCTTCTTTGACGATTAACAATTCATGCCTTGCCAGAAATAAAATCCTTTTCAACGACTCTGGATTGATCATGTTCAAAACTGCTTTTATCGAGGTCTTTGGTATTCCGTAAAATAAGCCGAATATTTGGATACAGAGGAACTGAAGAAACAGTGGAAAGAAGCTGAAAATCCACGACAAGAAAACCAGCAGCCAGGAGAGAGGAAAAATCTGAAAATTATGATTAGATTATTTAATATTCTTGTAAAAATAATAACTATCAGGATTAAAAATATGTGATTTCCAAGACATGATACCTTCAAATTGGAAAACTTAAAAACTTTTAAATTAAAATGATTAATTGATGAAATCAAAATAATCAAAATGTTCACATCAAAATTTCAAGGACTGTTTATTTTATCCTTGAAAGTTATGTGATTTCAGAAAATAAGCAATGTCATAAAAGAAATTTTATAAGAATTAATATTTTAAGTGGAACGTAAGAATTTCCGTTTAAAACGTACGAAATATTTTTTTGTGAATTAAAAAATATTTTTTAACAATGCCAATTAAAAAAAAATCTTTGAATTCATAAAATTTTTTTTATACACGTTTTTCGAATCATATTTATTTTTACTTCATAGTTAAGTATTAAAATTTTGTTTTTTTTTCAATCAGATTTTATTTTCGTACCATAAAAATTTTTTTCCATATAGTATATAGTTTAATGTAGAATTTATCCATTATTCACGTATAAATAATTTTTCTTGTAGAAATATTTAGATTTCTATGAAGATATATTAAATTCATATTTATTTACAATGAATAGTTTAAACATTTTCATAACTTGGTACAGCACATTACCGTAATAAAATACTGTATGGTGTTTTAGCTTTTTGAAAAGAAAAAGAATTAAATTAAAAATGTTTAGAAAATCATGACTTATAAATAAAAAAATTTTCCAGACTTTTAAATTTACTAGACTAGACATTTGGAACGTAACCGTTAAAAAAGTTTCATATACAATCTGAGAGTCGAAGGAAATGCAAAATTCTTAATTTAAAAAACTGCAAAATAGCAATCATTTTTTAAACAGCAACTTTCAAATCATTCAATAAATTAAATATGTAAACAAAAAATTACGAAATCAAAAAATTGTGACGGTAAACTCCATAAGTAAGATGACTTGAAAATTCGAGGATCATAAAAAATCAGGAAATTGTACTTTCAAAACCAGATCGTCGAAGTTTAGGAACTTGATAATCCAGAAGAAAATATATTTTTCTGCCTCAGCCTCTGCTACGAATAAATGGTATGGTGCTTGAATATTGTTTATATTTTTTCAAAATATAAGAAAAGCTTACAACTTTCTCCAGGAATTTTCCACTTGGCGAGTTTTTCATGTACTCAACAGTCGGAAAAAGTAAGTAGCATTTTTCCACTCGTTTGGCGATTTCTTCGTCACGCATTAAATTTACAGCGAGCCAGCTGCCAATGGAATGACAAACGAGGTGAAGTTTGGCATCTTCCGGAACATACTTTTTTATGAACTCGGCCTGAAAATTTATGGAAGTTTTGGAAAACTACGATTTTTCCTGTACCAAAAATCACTACATAGTTAAAAATAAGCTTCCATTTTAATTTTTTTTTATGAGTCAATATTTGAGTGTTTATATAACAATCAATTTGTCGTCACTAGGTTTTCAACAAGTTCCAATTGTTTGTTGAATAATTAGCTTATAAGTATTTTGACTACATGTTGGAATATATTTTCAAATTAGGAGTACTTTTAGATTCTTAACAACTGAAAATTTATCGAAATCCAATATTCATTTTTGAGAATCTCAAATAAAGTTTATATCCCCATGAAATTGAGTACATAGTTATTAAATCTTTTTTTTAATTCGTATGGGTTAGCCAAAAGTTAACTAACATTCTTTAATTAAATTACTGATAATTTCTACACTTTTCAGTAAAAATTTACTCATAATGACCTTGTGCTCTAGCTGTCCTTTCAAGTCGAACAAATTTTTATGCGATTTAATGTCTGGCATAGAATATGCGAGATTTTCTGGGGGTTGAGTATGCCCAGCATAACCAACTATCCATACTGCAGTTTCGGGGAGAAGCTTTTGTTTTATTGTCCTAGCAAACTCCTCGTAAAATTCAGGAACTCCAGGATTCCCTGGGAATATGACAACTACTCGTTTGTCTCCTTCTGTCGCCAAACCTTCCTCTATCCATCTTCCATAAGCAATCACTTGCGTTGGAACTTCGTTGCATTTTACCATCGCTCTTGCCATTTTTCCTTTGGTTTGTTATATCATCCTTAACTACAAAGTACCAAATTTTTAATAGAAAATTCATTTAACGGGTGTGTAACAAGTGATAACTTTTTTAACTATTTTTTCAGAGATTAAAATAACAGGAATAATTTTTTGAGTTACATTAAATACTTAGTGATTTCAATCCTAGTAAAGAATTTATAAAAAATAGGATTTTTACAAGGAATCTTGTTTTCTTTCAAGATTTATTTCTTATAAAAGTTTATAAAGTTTTTATTAGGATCAAAGTTACCAGGAAAATTCTATGATACATTTTGGAATTTGTGCAGAATGTAATATGCATGTTCAGTAAGTTTTAAAATTGTATAAAAAATTATTCAAAATGATCTAAATCAAATAAAATATGTACTTCATAATGGAAATTTTGTGAAAAATGTAAGAAGAAATTTGTAGAATTCAAAGTATCTTGAAATTTTTCCATATATTAAAACTTCATGGCAGAATTTAAAAAAACTGGAAAAATTTAATCCACAGAAACAAATACTCCAAAGTTAGCGAATGTTGAATTTTTTAATACTTTCTATATGAGGATTGGTCAAGAGACATAAAATTGTTTAATCAAATTCTGGAAAGTAAAATGTTTTTTCCAAAATTTTATTCTTTGAGAAATAAAAATCCATTATTTCTGTGACTTCCCGCCATAATCGAGAAAGTCACTTGTGCCATAAGGCTCAATTTACATGATATTCAGATGAAATTTTGAACGTTATGGCATGTGTGACTTTCTCGGTTATGGCTGGAAGCCACAGATTTATCTTCATTGTCTTTGAACGTTATAGTAAAAAGATTATTAAATTTTATTTCTTACTGTTTTGATATTATTTAATAAAAACCATGAAAATTGTTTAAAAAATTCACCAAGATCCGTGAACATATAATTAAAAATAATATTCAGGAATATCGACATCAGATTCGAAAATTTCTTCAAATTTTTGAAAGCCAACAAAATTATGGATTATTGTTAAAAAAGACATGAAAATTTTTGAATTTTATATTTTGAATACTTGAAATGTTATGAAATTTTAAAAAAAGTATATGGGAAAACTATCCTGTTGAACTATATACATATGTATATACATAAACATCATTCTACTAAAATTTTACATTAGGATCATTTAACATTATCTGTTGATAAAATTTTGAACCATATGTCGAAGTGTTAAACAATTTAAAGGAAAAACATACATATTTTCTATATTTTGCAGAAAATAAAACAACACAAAATCTTAGAGCTTAGAAGCTTTTCTAAACATCCAAAGAATCTCATTTTTATCTTTTTTTTTTCACGAAAATTAAAAGGATACATAAAATTTTTACTTAATTTTAAACACGTACCGAAAAAAGTGATATATTTTCAGGTTAGCTTTTTGTTGTTAGACGCTTCAATTCAGTGATACGTGGAGTCCTGATTAACATTTGATTCTGATTAATTCACCCAAATACATGTATCAACATGTATGAATATTTCGCTTGTAAACACTTGTAAATCACAACAATCTGCTGATGACGTCATTTTCTTTCTGTCATAACAAAAACATCTGTTGTTTTCATTGTTTTCATTCGTATTTGACATTTCGCCTTTGATATGTATTGTTTGGTATATTTTTTTCACCAGGACTTTTTTTTTTTAAAACATTTGCAATTCACTTGCCAGGATTTGCTACAATAAAATTTGCGTTTGTTAGATTTTCAACAATTGGAAAATGACAAAAAAAGAATTTGAAGATATCATGAGCACCATCAGTGGCGGAGCTATGGTTTAGGGGGCCCTGGTTTGACTAATGGAAAGGAGCCCTCGAGAATAAAATTTAATCTACTTGTGCTTTAATGAAACTCAACATGCGTGACTGATATTTACATAAATTCTCGAATAAATTTATGATTTCGTGTCTTCTAATGATGCTCGTTATTTTCTGATTAATAATACATGGCAATTTCCAGATCAAAAAAATGTATAATTTTGATATTTTTAACGGGATGGCAGACGGCTTTCACGACTTGGAGCCATGTTCAGAGTATTTCACTGCGCATTATAATACCTTTAACCGTTGAGGTAGTCAAAATTCGAATTTTTAAAATTTCTTGTTTGAAAATTTGAATTAAAAAAAAATGTTTTTTAATGTTTATTAGATATTTTTATGGTTTTTGGGAAAGATATTTTAATAAGATATCCCAGCAAGAAATCGCCGTAGTCTTGCCGATTGTGACGAACGGCCCAGTATTGGCGCAGCTTTGGTGTACGACCGTCACCAGCCGATCTGTGCCCAATATCGGCAAAACAGTCGAACCATTGCGGGTTCGATTGTTTAGTGAGTGTAGGCGCGGAGTTCATCATCAGTATTAAGCCAACACTGGCAACTTAAGCGAACCAGTATCGGCCCGATGTTAGTGTAGTAATGGGTGCCGTTAAAATATTTGCCAGCCTTGGCCCAGTATTGGCTGGCGTTATCATTTCGGTACTGCGCCAGGTTCGAATGCCGACGGTCGAACAACGGCTGCCGCGATTGGCCCAGTATCGGGCCGGTCGTCAATTTCTTGCCAGGATGTTGGAGTTAAATCTTAACCCTACACTGGGAGAACGGCAGAGTTGATTTTACTCGGAACCGAATTGTTGATACTCGGCGACCGAGTATCTTTTACGCAGACTAGCCGAGTATCGTTGTAGGGGTCGCTTTTACTCATACTGTAGAGTCGATGCGACCATTTTAACCGAGTAAACATTTCCGAGTTGCAGTAAACCCTCGGGCCGAGTCGATGTTACTCGGTTTTCAAGGTTGACAGATATGAGTTACAGAAGTTAGTGGATTAAGCATATAAACCGAACGTTCCCGATCACTGCCGACCACCTCCGAAAGCGATTTGCAGCTACACAACTTGCCGAGTAATATACACTCTGCCATCGAGGTTGATGCAACTCTGACACTGTTACTTGGCGAGTATGTGTTATTTTAACTCGGCCGTTTTCCCAGTGTAGCGATCTCGCGAGATATCTCCGACGGAGATACCTTGAAATCGGTTTAAATCCCAGTGGTGAGTGTGAGATTTTTGTGCGAGGGATATTTGGAAAAATATATGTACAGTGCGTCCACTTTGAAAGTAAACACTATTTTTTTTCCAAGTCAAAGTTTTTCCACGAAAGGAAAAGGGTCTCAGATTTAGGTATCCGTACGCGAGGAAAAGGAAGACCCCAATTTTCACGCTCCAGCCGCTACGAGCACCTAATAGGTCCCGAAGGGATTCGATGTTGATTTTTAAATATTGGTGAAAAAAATTTCCCTGTTAGAGAATATCAGTCTGTTTCCCGCTTTTGTGCTGGATAGTTGCTTTTGAAACCTATCGCGAGAAATTGATTTAATTTTATAGCATTTCATTTTTATGATACGTGAAAATGCCTCGGATAGTTTATCAGTTGCGTGAAAAATTATTCATTATTCAACGGCTGTATGGAGGTCAAAGCATTCGAGAAGTTCGGGAAAGTTTTATTCAAGTGTTCCCAGGTCGGCCTGTGCCAGCGACCAGGACAATTCTTAAAATTCGAAATACTTTTGAAAATACGGGGAACCTAAATCCTCGTCCGTACAGACGAATAAACCGAGCAATCAATGAAGAACTAAGGGAAGCTGTAATCAATCATACGTTAGCTCATCCACGTGTAAGTTCTCGAAGAAGAGCTGAACTCATTGGAGGACTTTCAAAGAGTACTGTATGCAACATTCTTAAGGAAGCACATTTTCATGCAGACCGTCCCGTACTTGTTTAAAAATTACGAGCTGGTGACACAGAACGACGCCTGCAATCGTGTATGGGAATTTCGGCTTTATCACGCTACGACCCACGATTCATATCTTCGAAATTATTTTCTGACGAGGCTACCTTTTACACGAACGACACTCCTAATAGACAGAATTTTCGCATTTGGTTACAAAATCCACCAGAAAATTCACTTCAAGTTGATGGTCAAACTCGCTACTCCGTGAACGTTTGGTGCGGGATTATCCACGATAGACTTATTGGACCTTTCTTCATCAGTGAAAGACTTACTGCCGGAGTTTATCTCGATTTATTAATGGATCAAGTTTTACCGACATTGGGCAATATGGATATCGGAGTAATTTTTTTTTTTTACTAACGTACTTAAATGTAGAATAAACAAATATTGAACTCGTTGATTTATTATGAAACTTCTATTCGATTTTCATACAATGAAGACATTCAACTGCAGTTCCTACAAAATTTTTCTCGTTTACTACAGTAATTTACGAACACTTTTATAAAAAGTTCAAAATTATGTTCTTCTAAACGTTCCGATAACATCCCAATGGGTCGTATTGAAGTTGATAGTCAAATTTTAGAATCGTTTCAAAAATTAAAGTTATGTTTACGCAATTTTTTGGATTCTCCATTTGCTCACTGGAATTTTTTCAGGCAAACATTTGGTTCCAACAAAACGGAGCTCCAGCGCATAATGCATTAATAACGCGAGATTTCCTATCGACTATTTTTGGTCCCCGAGTTATCGGGACACACTCTCACCCATTGAGATGGCCCGCGCGGTCACCTGATCTAACACCATTGGATTTCTTTTTATGGGGTTACCTGAAATAAAAAATTTACAATACTACCGTTGAGAGCGTTGAAGAACTTCGAGAAGGAATTCAAAATGCATGTGCAGAAATAACTCGAGAACAATTACTTACAGTAACGACTAGCATTTTGGCAAGAGTTCGTGAGTGCATTGATGTAAATGGAGGTCATGTCGAACATACACATTGAAAAAAAAATGCTACTGGAACTGCAATTATTGTTTTTATTCAAATTAAAATAAAGTTTGAATGTTTGTAAAAAAATTTTTGAATTTCTGAAACTCTCAAGTTCCTCATCAATAAACATGTTTCCTACCTCTAGCTGCTACTCAATTTCCTTCGCAAGCCCCTAAATCGCCGCGCTTTTTAAAACATTTTTTTTTTTTTTTTTTGGTGTTCTTCATTATTTACAGATATTATGATTTGTCTCGTTTTTCGGAGACTTTGAAAAATCGAATCCCTTCGGGATCTATTAGCTGCTCGTAGCGGCTGGAGCGTGAAAATTGGGGTCTTTCTTTTCCTCGCCTACGGATACCTAAATCTGAGACCCTTTTCCTTTCGTGGAAAAACTTGGACTTGGAAAAAAAATAGTGTTTACTTTCAAGTTGGACGCACTGTATAGCGCCTGCGTGTGTATTAAAAACTACCTCAGTGAAATAATATCACGTCACATTGTATTAATAAATGTATAAATTTATCAATTATATAATATTCAAACACTATAGTATTTGAATATTAGTAAATAAGAAATAGTTTGTAGGAAAATTATTGCTCGTTACTTTTGAAATACTACATTTATTTTTCATTTCAACTCCTGCAAACAGCTGCTCATATAAATAAGCTGAAATACATTTTCAAATCAAGATTTCTTGATTATATTTAAGCCTAAACAATGACTTTCTTAATTCTGATATAATTCTCTGTCTCACGACGTCGATCATCATGGGTCGACGACCATATGTCATGTATATGGAGATATTTTAAATTTGGTCTCACTAAGTTGGAAAGTGGAATCAGTTCCATCTGGAAATTTACTAGAGTTAAATTCACAAATCTCTGACAATTTTCTAGAGCTGCAATAATGCCCGATGCTGTAAGCCCTTTGCACCCTGAAACACACAAAAAATTTCGAATGCTTACATTTGTCTTGACATAATCTGATTAATCGCCAAGAAGAAAGAGTTTTTTACCAATCAAATATAATGTGCGCAATCTTGGGCAAAATGTATGAAGGTCTTTCGTCGATTCATTAGTTAATGCTCTCATAAATTCAATTTGCAATATTTCCGCATAGGACATGCGAGACAAATTTTGTCTCAATGAAAACTCTGAAACTTCGTCGCAATATAAAAGCTTAAGTGACTTTATATTCCAAATCGCCAGTTGTCTCGCATGGTCATCTTCCATGGCAAAACAACATCTAAACTCACAGGATCGCAAGTCAGGCAAGTCTGACGATGCAACTATTCCATCACTCAATGTATCTTCTGTATCTTCTCGATCTATGAGAAAACAATCATTTTTCAGATGAAGTAAAACCTTTTTCCCCGAACAAACTTAGGCTTTAAAGCTTTTTCAAATAATTTTGAAAAAAATTTCGTTTACGTAACATGTCAGTTTGATAGACTTGACTTCGACAAGAAAACAATTCTAAGCTTATGTTATTTTACGTTTAGTTTGAAAATGCAAAGTATAGGGATAATTCGTCAGCAGTGTGAAATGAACATCTATAATTTAATATCTTTAGGAAAAATACTGAAGGTGGTTGAGATTTTTTATGAAATATACTTATCAGCGAAATATTTAACTCTTTGTAGTATAGAATTCGTCGCGAGAATAATAAATATTATTTGCAATTACTCGGAAATATTCAACATTCACGCAACTTGAATACCAGTGCTATCAAATGTCGCTTCAGAATTTGAGTATTCAAAGATTATTGACAAGCACAAAAGGTGTAAGCAAATATTCCTTACCCAACACAACTTTCTCCGATTTCCGACAATTTTTGCTTATTGCGATCAAATCTCGATTTCTGACTGTCGCGAATTCATCTGAAGTAGAATCTAGTATATTGCAACGAAACTTTAATTTTTTTAAGTTTGGAAATTCCGCGATTGGACTCAATCGCAACTCGAACGTATTTGAGCAATTTTTAATGTAGTAATTCGACTTCTGATTTTTGGCCATTTAATAGTAAAGATTTCATTCCCACTGCTTCTAATTTCACTGCTTCCAAACTTGTCGATAATGTCATTACCGTGTTCATGCACTCAATAGTTATAAAACATTGTACCGCAAGTAAATAAAAAATATTTCAAAAATCTCCTCAAAACATCCCGAATATTTTTTGTGGAAATAGTACATTGTTTACCGCTGCGCATTATTGCTGTTCCGAAAACAAGGACGAGGATGGAAAATGCGCCAAGGATAACAAGATTTTGTACGTTAACGGGTTAAAACGCGAGTTTGAGCGAAGCGAAAACGAACGTTTTCGACCCGGAGACGCACAAATATATTGTTCTCCTTCTCACCTCTCAAGATAATATTTTCCGATTTCGTGCATTCTTCTAAAACAGCAGTCATAGACTAATTGGTTATGCAATTTCCATAACTGCAGATGACTAGACTAGTCAAGTTTTTTAACTGCCCGATCATTTCGATATCTTAAGCAGTCCACGAAGCATCGTGCGACCTATTCGGCCCCAAATCTGAATCTCTCCGATGATGCAACACGAGTTTTTACATGAATGGTTCGTGTGCTACAAGTACGATTCCGGTATCCAATTTTTCTAAATCACACATTACAGATGGCAATTTATGAAAAGTATAAAGTGTTGTTTTATGTGTATTTAAAAGCATTCTTTATAGAATCGTCAATGATTTTCATACTCTGAAACTAGTACTTGAGAAATTAATATAATTTAATAAAATAATGATGAAATTGGTAAATTTAGAAAAATTCTGCTGAATTATGTAAATTGTAACACTCATTAATGTTGTAAGAATAGTAACATGTTTCTTTACGTAGATAGTCTCTCGTTTCCTAAATTTTATAAGAAATTGAAATATGTATTCAAAAAATTACACTGTGGAACAAAAAAAATCCAAATGTAAAAATTACATGCAACGTGTTGGTATTGGTCACCGAAACACGTGTGCAAAAGGATTTTGAAATTCATAGCGGAATTTGCGAGTAAAAAATGTTTACAGACTTTGAAATGTAAAAAATCTAAATTCTTCATTTTTCATGCTATTTTAAAAATTAAAAAAACGATTTTTTCTGTTTTTTCACACAAAATTCGAAAATGTTATCGAAATCGTGATCGCATAAATATTTTCATGCGCGAATTTTCTAACGAAATTTATTTTCTTCTCCTCGTTCTTTCCCTTTAAACCGTATCGAATGATGTCTCGGACCTAATGACTTGGACGCAATAGACTAGATGACGACAAAAGATGCCCGAATGATAGTAGAGGAAATAGATCTTCACGCTTCTTAAAGAATGAAAGAAAAAAAAAATATATATACGGGGAGCATTTTCAGACAGATAAATCACAAGTCGATGAATCCGAGACAAATGACAAAAAAAAAATAAATAAATTTCATGAGGAGAATCCGCGCTTTGAAGTATTAATGCGATCGCGATTTCGTAAAAATTTTTGAATTCTGTATCGAAAGACAGAAAAAATAGTTTTTTAATTTTTAGAATAGGATGAAAAATAAGTTTTTTTCATTACCATACTTTCACATATTTATAATTCGCAAATTTTACTATGAATTTCAAAATCCTTTTGCATACGTGTTTCAGTGACCTATACCTACCTATTGCATGAAAAAAAAATATTGGGATTTGACAAAACCCAAATTTTGTTCCACAGTGTTATGAATGAAAGTGCATATATAAAGGTTGGTGAATTATTTGAGAAAATTATGAACTTTGTAGAATTCCAGCAAATGTGGATTAAATTTAAAAATTTCGAAAAATTATAAAAATTTCTGAAAATAAAAAAAATGTTTGCGTTTCTCCGACCTATAAAACTCATTTTCCGTCGAGTTCAAAATCTTCAATCTCGTTTTACAGCCAGAGGTAAACGATATATCTTACGTATATATGGCACAAATTTTATATTCACTTGGGTAATTATAGACTTTGGTTACGCCTTAGTCTACAAACTTTACACTCGTAAAAATAAAATTTTTGATCTAGTTGCGTTTTGTACTATTTATCTTCTTTGGAGATTGTCGATAATTTCAAAAAAGGCAACAAGAGTTTATAAATTGTTAAATATTGTGCATAGATAGAAACTTAAATACTTTCAAGATTATAAATGAATGTCAAATTTAGGGAATCTTTTAGTTTTGAAAGATATTGATGTTTGTTGAAGATTGTGGCGGATTTCATACATCCTGTAAAAAACGTCGAGACTCCGGGTAATTAAAAGTCTTTATATTTCTGACAAAAAAAAATATTTTGTGGTACAAATATTGCTGACATTGAGAATAATTTTGATAAGAATCTGCAAATTAAAAAAAAAATGAAAAAAAGCAGTAGCTGAGTAAGAGAAGGGGGCGTTTCACCCCAGACCTCGCGTACAAAGAGCCTTTCTTGCCAAGAGCCAAAAAAAAAAAAAAAAAAGAAAAAAAATTCTCGGCAATACTAAAATGATTTTCTGAATTTTATAAAATAAGAGACTGCATTCTAAAAAACAAGGTCATCAGTGCTTTTGCCTCCCATTTTAGTTTAACGGATCTGGTCACTCTACATGATCAATTCAGTAGAAAAGGAAGCCTCTACGTCAGAAACATCCCAGGTCTCAAAAGTACTTAGTCCGCCACTAGGAAAATTTAAATAATTATTTAAATGTGTTTTCATATTTCCAAAAGGCTTTTCAAATTTTCTAAAAGGTTGGTAAATTTTTTCCATCAAGATGAGTGTTCATAATTTTGTGAAAAGACAGAAACTAATAAATACTCAGAATATACTTATATAATTAATTCAATCGTACAGGAATTTTCGATTACTGTAAAATATCCAAAAATGCCTTTGAACTTTCAAAACTTTGGAAAATTGAGATACATCCAAAGTATACAATTTTGCACAGACTTTAATAGCTCTGACAGAGTCGGAAAACTTGTATGATCCCACACGTCAAACAAGAAAATATTAGCTTGTATTCATTGATTAGATCTCCCAATACCATCCAATACAATTTCTGACTGATTTGTATTGATGCGTCTTGGGCGTCAGACACTATCAATACTTTTTTGAGCAATGATTCCGCGCGTCACTAAGCGACCACGCCAATGTATACTATTTTCCTGTTTTCATTATACTCAGGCATCTGAATATTTCTCAGAAGTATTAGTATTCACATGCAATGAATGTCAGCTAGAGTTATTGGATAAAATTACATTCACATCGTATGAATACCAATACTCCTCAGAAGCATTAAAATGTCTGAGTAGAATGAAAACAGGGAAATAGTATACAGTAACAAGGTCTCTCAATGACGCTCGGAAACATTGATCAAAAAAGTATTGATAGCGCCTGACGCCGAATACGAATCAATAAGAATCAGTCAGGAATTGTATTGGATGGTATTGGGAGATCTAATCAGTGAATACAAGCCAATATTTTCTTGTTTGGCGTGCATAAATATTTGTAAATTTGGGAGAATTTAGAGAATATGAACGTTAATGTAAATAATTCTAAAATTCCTTAAAACTATTGTAATTGTGAAATTCTAAAAATTATTACAAAAATTAAATTATATTTTGACGTGTAAGGTTCGTCGATTATATCTAAAATTTTAATTTAAATAAAGAGATTAGGAACATTTTTGCGAATTCAGTAATTCGGAAGATTTGAAAGTTTTTAAAAAATGTTGAACTGTTTCAGTAACTTGGTAGTTCAGAAATTCTTAATGAATATTCTAGATTGTACAATAATGTGTAATATTTCATGAAGCAACAGCTACTACGCCAGCTGTCAGAAATTTAAAAAATATCTCACTGTATGGGGTGCTAGATAATTTTGGAAGTTTATAAATTATATAGAAACATGGAAAATATATTGAAGCTGAGAAACGTTGACAATGTAGAAGACATTCAATCGCACGAAACATCAAATGATTCGTAAGATTTCAACAATTTTTGTACAATTTCGTAGGATTTCAACAAGAAGTTTTGACAGATTTCGTTGATTTGGGGGAAATTCGACGGGATCCCGTATAACGATATATTATGTATATTCAAACGTTCTTGAATTTTTCGAAATATCAATTAATATATAATGGCACTGGAATTGTGGAGTATTGTGCAAATTTAAACTTTAATAAACAAATATTGAACATTCCAAACGTTTTAATATTATACACAGTTCTGAAGATTCTTAAAAATTTGATAAAAAATAATTCGAAAAATTCGAGAATATGCGAAAATGTCAATTTATTTTGTAGTTTTGGGAAAATTTTGGAATTAACGCAAAATTAAGAAACGCTTAAATAATCCTAACATTAATCATAATAAATAAATTTTTTGTTAGACATAGATCATGAACGTTTATGCAATCTTTACAAAAATTAAGAAGTAAGTCACTTGTGCCATAAGGCTCAGTTTACGTGATATTCTGATAAAATTTTGAACTTTATGGCATGTGTGACTTTCTCGGTTATGGCTGGAAACCACAGATATTTTTCCCATAGAGCAGTAAATAGAACACGAAAATTGTTTTGAATTACCGCTTTACCGAAATTCTCAAAACTGCTCGCAGCGATAGGGTAGGAATTTGAGCTTTCTAATGTGAAAATTTGTGTACTTATTTCATTCGACGCGAAAATGAAGAAATTCGAGGTTTTTCAGTCTGAAATGTTTTTCACAAGTCAAATCTGCAATGTACCCAAAAAACTTTCGTTATGGCGTTTTCAAGTGACCGATCCGGAGCAGATCTGGAGCATATTTTTCTGCTGATACGTGCTCAAATATGCTTAGATCTGCCCAGAAATTGCTCTCAGAGCACTCCGAGAGCAGGTCATTTGAAAACGCTATACTTTGTGCCCGTACTGCTAGTTAGACCTGGCTACGGCCAACGGCCTGTTGGTGGCTGATGGAGGCTCTCGTCTTCGAACGAGTATTCCGTTTTGCAAACTTTGTTGGGCCTACATTAACCAAGTTCTTTAGTCACTGCAACCAAATAGTTTTTTCAGCGCATGTACGGTCCCCGAAGAGAACGCCTCAAATTGCAGTCAAAATGGCGACCGAGCGTCCTCGCATGGTATCTTGAAGCCAAAAAGGCGCCATGGCGGTATTGCGATTTCGCGAATGTTCGCAGGCGTGGCGTTTCATACAGGGCGGAGAAAGCAAGGTCCCGGCAGTGGGAGCGAAAAAGCAGAACCGCCTCTTCCATCTTCCCGGATTTCGACGATCTCGTTCTCGTCGGCGGCGCAGGGAGCGCCTCAGTTCCGTCGGTTCTGCGCCTCCTCCTCGGCAGTTGAAGATCATTTCTCGAACCGTGAGGGTGTCGTCGCACAGTTCGAAAACGACGCTGTTCCTATCGCGTTTCGCAGAGAGTCTGTGTTGTGAGAAAAGGAGTCGAATTCGCGGCGGATACTAAGCGCGGAAAATTCCACGATCGATCGCAGCCCGGGGAATAGCGAGGCGGTTCGATTATACGTGATCTGCCGGCTTTAAGGTCCGCCCGCGTTAAAGGGAATGTACCGAGATCCCGGCTTCGGGCATTCTCCGCGAGCCTGATTTTCCCGGTTTTTTTTGCGCGCTACGACGGATATTGTCACGATGCAGTGATGTGATTGGTCAAGGGTTTTTCCAACGAAATCCAACGATTAGAGACGCGAGTGCAGAAGTGCGACGGCCGGAAGTGCTCCAGGTTCTGCGTGGTACAACGTGACCTGTGAAAACGAAACCTTGTGAAAATGTTGAGGGAAATTTTCTCGAGCTCGCTTTTTTTATTGACATCTATTTTTCCCGCGGACATGCACCGCTTCCGGGGATTATAGTGCTGCGACACACACGTCACAGTGGAGTTCTGCTATATTGCAGGTTTGTACGAGGAATTTTCCTTGAAAAATTGTTGCTTCATTTAATAGATGAATACTTTGTCTAGTATTTCTGGAGAAGATTTTGATTTTAAGGATTACGTTAATTTTTTGCCGAAATTCATGACATTTGGTTACGCAGATCAGGTTCGACCAAATGAAGTCATGATTGGCTTTATTAGAAAATTTCTAAGTTTATACTATGTTTGAAATGTTCATAATGAAATTTTCACAATTAATTCTTGATTAGATATGAACTCTGGACCATATATAATGTGACATATAAGTTTACTGAATCTTATATTTTCACCTTGTATGTTTTTAGAAATCTTATATGTGTACCTTATATATACCTCGTAACTATGAAACATACATAAGATTCCCGAAAATCTTCTAAACTATCAAAATTTCTTGTGTGTTCAACTTATCCCTCATAACTATGAATCATATAAATTCCCGAAAATCTTATCCCTCCTAGCTATAAAATATATAAGATTGTATGTTCAATTAATCGTATATGTTGACTAAACGTAACCAAAAGTCACTTATATGTTTTCGTAATTCATATATGCGTACCCATAAGTTTATGGGAATCTTCAATGTGCAACATATAAGTTTATAGAAAACTTATATGTGCGACATATAAGATGAGAAACTTTGTGAAGTTTTTTGTAAACTTACATGTTTCAAATATAAGATTTCCATAAACTTATATGTACGCATATAAGTTTTCCAGAAACTTATACGTACGCATATATGAATTATGAAAACATATAAGTGACTTATAAGTCAACATATAAGATTAGTTGAACACATAAGAAATTTTGAAAATCTTACAAGATTTTCGGCGATCTTATAAGATCATCAGAATTTCTAATATGTTCAACTTATCACATATGTTGACTTTTAAATCACTTATAGGTTCCCTAGTAATTCTGATTCTTATATGATTCTCAGAAATCTTATAAGATTACTGAAATCCCTTATATGTTTACCCATTTCTTATATGGAAACATATAGAGCCATATAAAATTTTTGAAATCTTATATGGTGCCCATTTATGATTTATGAAAACTTATATGGCAAACATATAAGATTTTTCAGACAAAATATCTTAAATGTTACCATAAATCTTATATGTTTGCCATATAAGTTTACATAAATCATATATGAGCACCATATAAGATTTCCAAAATTTTATACGGCTCTATATGTTTCCATATAAGAAATGGGTAAACATATAAGGGATTTCAGTAATCTTATAAGATTTCTGAGAATCATATAAGAATCAGAATTACTAGGGTTTTCATAATCAATATGCGTACATATGAGTTTATGGAAATCTTTCTATGTGCAATGTATGAGTTTATGAATTATGAAAACATAAGTGACTTATAGCCAACACATAAGATAAATTGAATATATAAAAAATTTTGACGATCTTTGATTTTCAGGAATCTTATGTTTCACGAGAGGATATATTTTGCAGCATCTTACATGTTTCCAACATACACTGAAAAGTCGAGATTTTTATGACAACGATATTCTTTGACAATACACTGCATTACTACAATAAGTGTACGTTTTGTTTCTCGAAGCATATATAATTGAGCAGCAGCGAAATGTTTCCATTACTGTAACGATCATTGCGTATCCTTGAGAGAACGATACAAGATTGTCCATAGAAGATTATGTATACTTAGAGTCACAATACAGTAAAGGAGTGACAATTCAATAAAGTTTACACAAGAGTAAGAGATAGTTTATGTAACAATATACTCGCAAGAATACGCGTATCGTTGCGGCAGCAATCTGATATTGCGGATAGCAGAATTCAGTGAGATTCTAATGATGAGCTTACAATATCGTTCATAACAGGATATTTTCGTTATGATGACAATTTACCATTCTCAGTGTAAATAGGTCTGAAAATTTATAAGTTTTGAAATTTTTTCTGTTAAAAAATTATTCAACCTACATTTATTTTATTACATATTTAACCTAATCTGCAACCCCATTATTATCACATCTGGTTCAAACGTTGGTACCACTCAGCTATTGCAGCTTATGTAAAAATTATATTCTCTTATTGACAAGCTGTATGAATTTTGCGAAAACTTCTATGCTCTGAGGAAACTCATACGTTTCTTATTGATTTAAACTTGAATGTATCAGTAAAAGCTCACATGTACCCAGAGAGAAGCTCTAGATGACATCAATGTACCGATTGATGTCGGCACATTTTATATGATACACATTCACATTCGATCCATGAACAAACGTAATCTATATGACTTCAAAATTGAGATGATCTTCTAACAATATGACATTGACGCAGTATTAATTGATGTCATGTCTCATATATAGACATGGTAATGATATTGAATATTGATCCGTTGAGTGTTGTATGTATGTATGTACATAACAATTGTTATGTTAACAACAGTTGACCATCGAACCTATATGGGCGTCACATCCATATTTATTGATACACCAGAATTATCACTTTCTTATTGACTCAGTATCCATATTTGTGTATGTGACATCAAAAAATTTCCCTCCATGTACTCTACAGAATCTAACAATAATCTTATATGTTTATGAAAAACTTTTGTGTGCAACATATAAGTTTTTTGAAAATCTCATAAAATTTTCCGAAATCTTATGTTTTATAGTTAGTTATGAGAGTTTGTAAATTTGAAATTGGTTTTGTTTGAATCGCATGAAAACGTCTCTGGTTGAAGCGGAGTGATTTATATAGCCTTATACAATTATAAAAATTTTTCATCTAGTTATTGTTATCCTACGAAAAGTAGATAGATGTTAATGTGATTAGATGTAATGACATTTGAATGACATCGTAATAACATTGTCATCAGGCTCCAAATTTCGACGTTTTTCGCAAGGAAAATAGTTCAGCAGATAAATATAACGATTCGCGTGAGTGAGTTAAAATACTGCCACTTAAAGAGAGGGTTACAATTCACTCTGTAAGAGTGACCATCACTCTTAAAGAAGTTAAATTTTACTCTTAAATTCTAGTCATATTCGTCTCTGGAACTTAAGATGATTGTCACTCTAAAAGGAGTCAAATTTCATTACTTTGGAGTGGCATTTCACTCTTAAAAAGTTATACATCACTCCAAGTTTGAGTGGCAGTATTTTTACTCGTTACAGTGTGAAAATTCACTTTACAAAATTTCAAAGAGAATTATTATCTTCTAAATAGTACCTACTTGGAAGTTTCTTTCTTAATTCTTTAAAGTGAATTGTCACTCTACATAAAGTCAAAATACTGATTCTCAAACTTGGAGTAATCTTGAAATTTTCCAGAGTGAAAAGTCACTCTGAAGTAGTGAAATTTCACTTCTCTTAGAGTGAAACTTGACTTGCTATTTTCAAAAGAAGAATCGAACTAGAATTAAAGAGCAAAATTTCAAATTTCTTAATGTGAAACTTGACTCATTTTTAAGAGTAGAAACAGACTAGAATTAAAGAGTGAAATTTGACATAAGCAAGAGTGACGATTAATTCTTTTCAAGTAAATTTTCACTCTTTGAGAGAGGATTTTCACTACCTGTTTATGTTGCAGTATATTGACTAGATGGAAAGTGGAAATTCACTCTAAGAAATAACTTCGAATATGCCCCGGGGGCAAAAATGAAAGTTTCCAAAAACTAAGAAGCATTCAAAATCAAAGTCTCTTTCTATGCACTCCGGAATACTTTTTTGGAAACTTTAAAAGCACGCATATTCGAATCGGATACTGAAGTCTCACAAATTATTCAAACGTTTGGAATTTCAGGTACATGAGATGCGAGTCTCCTAAAAAGATACTTTGGGAGAGTCAAGTTTCCTAAAAAGATATTTCAGAAGATTCGAATACATATTCTGAAAAGTTACTTAAAGAAAAATTGAAAAATATATGAAAAATCTCTGTTTCGGAGACTACATGAATGTTTAAATTGTTTGCAAATAATTAGTCAAATGTCAATTCGACAAAAGATAGGCTACTTTGTTTCAAACAATTTATTAAAATTGTCTTGATGATTATTTTTAATTATCTTAATGATAATTGTGTTATTAAAATTGTGTTTAATTACTGCCATATTTGCATGAACAAGTTGGAAAACTTGAGATTCGCGGTTGGAGAACTCATTGAAAATTTAATACAATTAATGTTTTTCGAGTGTTGATAGAAATGACATATGTTGTAATAACTATTCATAATAAATCTCGCGGAAATGAATCATAAAATATATATTTTCAATGCATAACTAAATTATGTATGTATAAGTTCCTAACCTTTGTAAAGTTTTATAAATATGCTGCATTTTTTTGACTTCATTTTATAAAAGTGAGAAAAAGTATCCTATTTGGATGTGCGAGTCTCCTGAAGACGTCTTTTTTAAGGATATTGTTAATGGCATTGTTTCATGAAACATATCATTTGAGATTAGCTTCTCTCAATGTACCCAGGAGACTCGAGTATCCGAAAACGAGACTACTCGAAGCGAAAATCTGAAAAAAAAAAACGGTTTTGAATACTTTTCGACTTGCGTAATTTCTATTTAGTATTCTCGATAAACTTGCAAAGACTCATAGGGATAGGGATACTCAGGATACTCAAAAAGAGATTCTATTTTTTATCTCATGTGACAAATAGGAATAAAGGTAAGAATATGATAATGAGATTTATACATGACAATAGGAAATTAATTATTTTAAAGTAACACCTGATACTTACTCGATACACTTACGTATCTGTATAACTACATCAGTGTTGTCAGATTTCCAAGAATGTAAAATATAAATCTCACTGTATGAAATGTAGAATTTCTACGTAAAACTATTTTGCAAGAGTCGTATACTTACAAAAATCGTTTTTATCTAAGGAACGATCGCTCTTAATTTCTTGGAGGTAATTTTCACTTGCATCGAGTCGGAATACTGCTACTCCAACACGGAGTCAAACTTGACTCTCACAGAGTGAAAACTCTCTCTATAAAAGTAGAAAATCGATGGGAAAAACATCGAAATACGTATGACAATGCACAGAAAAAAAAAATAGGTTAAGATAGAGAAGTTTTTAGTTGATTCCACGAGATTTGACATTTTTTATCGCTGCTACAACAAAAATGATTCGTTTTCGTATAAAATCAACGCAAAATTTTGCTATCTCAAACAAATTATTTTTTCCGAGTGTAATTATCATGCAAATGTTATTACATAATTGGATTGTCATCGCACCATCTCTGCCGTCCAAAGCATAAACGTCGTTAACTACATTCTACGAGATTTCGAGAATCAAGAAAAACTATTTTACTATCAGAATTAAGTTAAGTAAAATAGAAATGTTTTTTTGGGCAATGATTCTTGATTCTTGCTACATGAAAGTTTATTTTTAATCCAATCTAGCAGTTTTGAAAGTTATGAGCTTCATTGAGAAATAAATCGTCCAGATCTTGAGAAAAAGAGACGCAGCCAAACGAAATCAACTGTTTTAGAAGAAAAAAAAAATCACCAGAGTCCAAAAATACGAAAAATGTGGCAAAACTTTGGAAATAACGTGACGAGCTCTTACAATCAGGACTCAGCAAATAAAGAATTTTCGTAGATCTTAGCGTTACACGTACGTATCGAGATGAGATTTTTTTCGGGCAGTTATAGTTATTCAGAGATGCAAACCCTTTGGAAATTCGTAACTCAATTCAACTCAAATATCTCAGTTTTCATTAACTTGCAAAAATTTATCTTCGCTCTTGCAACATAACTACCATAAGACGGTCTTTTTTTGTGACAGGTCATGTGATGCAAGCAAAAAAAGTTCGATGACTTTAGAGTACTTGAACCAAAGAATTTTATTTTTGAAAATGTTGAAAAGACATATATAAGGATATTTGTGTATAAATTAAGGGATCCTAGATTATTTCATTGCTGTTGTATTTTCATCTTTCTTTAGCTGTGAAACAGTGATGCAATTCATGAAATTATAAAAAATTATAAAAAATTCGAATGTGATTGTTCTGCAACATCTTAGAGTAGTTTCGAAAATTTTTAAGTGACTCTTTGCTTGTCAAAAAATTCAGTCCATTTTCTGCAAAAAAATAAATAAAATCGGGTCTTGTTTAATGCTCTTTTTTAATCAATGGACAATTATGGAAAACTTGACTTGAACTATGAAAATTGATGAATAAACTGATAAAATACGTTGTGTAACGTATGAAAAATCTGTATAGATCTTTTAGAACTTTTAAGAATGATTAATGTGTACATACTATGATTTACAATTAGAGATTTGCTGGATTTTGTGTTCTGTGGAACGAAGAAATCGACCTAAGGTGACCAATTTTTTAGGCTTACTTTCTAATACCCTTGACTTGAATAGTATGCCCAAACAATTGATTTTTTTAGGTCGATTTTTTCGTTTCACGCCACATTATGTACGAATTTCTACGAACGGAAAAGTTATTCTCACGGAGTTCGAATTTCAATGAATGTTTATCAATTGGATGTGGTTCTTATAAATTCTCTAATCTATTCTTCAGGGGCAATTTTCACTCTGCATCGTGTCAAAATATTGCTACTCAAATTTTGGAATGATTTCTTCATTTTTTTTTGAGTGAAAAGTCTCACGAAAGTATGTAGTGAAATTTCATTTCCCTTAGAGTGAATATCAACTCATTTTTGAAAGTGGAGTGAAATTGAACTTTTGTAAGAGTGTTGATTGACTCTTTTAGAGTGAATTTTCACTCTTAGTTAACCCACCATAGAGTAAAAATTCACTCTAACAATAAGGAATCAAAGGTTTGGAAATACTTAGAATGTATATTTTGAGTGCATATTTTAATGTACCGTTGTGTACAATTCAAAACTTTATTACTTCAACACTTTATCGACTCTAATAACAAGTTTCGTTCATTTCAGACAAATTTTTATTGAATAATGTTTAAGATCTTTTCATTACATTCCATATCAAGTAGAAAAATTTACTTAATGTTTAAAAAGTTTCGGCATACACTTTTTTAGTGTGAAAAGTCACTCGAAAGTAGCGAAATTTTACTCCTATTAGAGTGCCACCTCATTCAATTTGTAGGGAAGAATTCTGACTCGAATTTAAGACTGAAATTCAACTTTTTTAGGAGTGACGATTCACTCTTTTGGAGTGAATTATCACTTCCTGTTTGAGTGGCAGTATTTTGACTTGATGTACTGTGAAAATTCACTGTAAGGAATTGGGAGAGTGGGTTTTATCAGAGCAAACGCGTGATTTTTCCTTGCCACGGTTTAGAGCGTCAAGAGTCGAGACTGGTCGAATCGTAACTCATGTATATGTAATTAGAACGAAGAATCTTTCACTCTATCGTGACAAATGCGAGAAAACGGTTAAGACATATCATTATTTCGAATTAAGTACGAGTTTTATGTACATAAAATAAATTCGTTTAACTATTGTAATTATGTAAATGTCATTTATTAAACGTTGCACAACTTTTTATTTTGATTAGAAAAAATGTGAAAATTTTTTTTCATTTCGGTCATAATAAAGGTGAAAGTTGAGTAGATTTATTAAAATTTTTTATTGTACCTGAAGTTCCAAACGTTTAAAATTAAACGAAAATAAAAAATATGTGAATTTTTGGATTTTTTATTATGATAAGAAGTGTGACAAATATTTTGTTGGGGAACATCATGTTTGTTGTTACAATCAAAAAGTGTTTAAAAGCAGCTAGAGAATTTTTTCTCCTATATTAACTTATAAATTTTTTTCGTTTAATTTTAAACGTTTGGAACTTCAGGTAAATCTAATTTTTGGATTTTTTATCCATGCAATCTTGATTTTTTGGTCTGAATTTGACGTGTTTCTTGTTTCACAGAGCTTCGAAGTTCTGTACAGTATTCACAGTACTTCCTCATATTTTAATTTGTTCTTATGTGTATATTAATGTTTTTATGTACTCTACAAACGCGGATTCTCTTGCACAAGGTCTTTTTGTACCCGAAATCTCTTGCTGATTTTGACTCGTTTATTCTTCCTCTTCTCTTCTAGAACATAAATTCACTTCAAAAGACGACTTGAAATTCTTAGACAAGTTAAAACTCACTCTTAAGGACGATTTCAGTTGATGAAATTAGTTGTGCAAAGTTAAGTCATAATTAATAAATTGATCAAGAATTTTCTTCAACTTGCTACGTGTAGACTAGCTGTAAGTTTCAATTGAACCTTATTAATAATTTAAATGAAAAAAGATATTGATAGTTAACGTGAAAAAAGCATTAGTATTTTTGTGTTTAAATGAAAATGAATTACAACGAATTGTGATGAGGTCGAGAAAAAAGTTCTGAAAGAGATATACAAATATCTAACATGCGCAATTTTTAATGTTTCAATTATTGAAATTTGGCAGTTTTCAAACTGAACTTAATGGCGTGAAATATCTTGCTCGTGATTTTACGACTTTTTTTAGGTCGAAGTTTATCATTCATAAAAGCAACTGTTTTGCTTGATGTAAGCGTATGTAAGCCGTTTTCCTTGGACTTATTATCGTTAATAATTGTATCGTACCTTTATTTTCATAATTTTTTCGTATATCGGCGAATGATTGGTTTAATTTGTTGAGGAAATAGGAGTTTTTTCTATTTTTGGTATTGTTAGATCTTATGAATACATATATCCACAGTTGCACCGAAAATTTCAATTGAAACGTAAACAATTAGGTGGTTTTTCGTAATATTTCATAAGAAAAAAATTGTTTTCCGATTCGTCATTTACGAAGTCGAAGGTGATTCATCTCGATATAGATATGGCATGAAATGAATCACGATAAGAAATTGTGATTCAAGAAGATAAAAATTAAGAAGTCTCGGGTTAAAATTTTTCTGAGTATTTCGAGAACGAATTTGGAATTTCGTTTGACTATTTTGAGGAAACTTTTGTAGGTTTGTTAGAATTCTGTGGAAAAAGTTCTCAAAGTGTCCAAATCATTCGTTTCGGACACTTTCAGGATACAATAAGATTTGCCAAGGATACGCTGCTGCAGCAAGTCCTTTTTTCCCTTTGAACAAATATCATCTGTTTCTATTCTTGTACATAATAGGCATAAAAATAGTCGAACCCAACTCAATCGTCTACGAAATCGTGTCCTTGAAAAGAGTCGAAAAACACCTTCGTATCTTGTAAATATCGAGCAAAGTCGGTTCCCGTGTTTCAAGATTTTCGGTAATCACGAATTCCACGTTCACCTAGACGCGATAAACTGCAATTAAGACGTGTTTATATTTGGTAAATAAAACGTCGCGCCAAAGGGGCGGCGGATTTTCGCCTGTTTTTGGGTCAGCCGGACGCGCGGAGGAATCCGTTTGCCGATGCGCGTTTTACGAGAAAAGGCTTTCAATATCAAAGCCATATGTCATGAGCGCATTGTGGGTGCCTTTTTCACGCTGCGAGAGAAGAAGACCTTCCGAGAAGCGACGGTTGAAAATGGAACCAATGGAACCCAATGGAGCCCTGGAAATGTGTGGTCCCGAAAACATCGCACTGCGGGTATTCTAGTTCTCGTCCCTTGAATTTTTTTTGTGCACGAACCTTTTTTCACGCTCGGGGAAAATTTTCCAGGAAGCATTTTTCAAGTTTTCCGAAGGATTTATGACCAGGAGAGACTCCTAAATTTTTGTTCAAGTGTTGATATGGTTTCGGAAATTTAATTGTTTTACAAGTAATATGTGTATCTTAAAATAAATAGCAAATACATTTGAAAGCTACGAGGATTTACGAGTAAAGAAATTTGCAGATGAAGAGATAACTTTACATGAAACACTTGTTGAATCGAAAGGTATAAAACAATGGTAACGTCGCGTTCCTCTCACTGTCTTTCCTTTTTAACGTTCCCATACACTTTTTCTTCTTTTTCGTTCTCAGCATTATAGCGAAATTTGAAGAATATATTTTCTAAAAATTTATCACATCATTAAAATAATTGACGAGGCATCGTTATTTGGGTGTAAATCAATTGTGGCAAACTTGCCCGAAATGCTAATCTTTTGACAGATCCTCCTACTTCGTCATAAGCACCTTTCCCACGCAAAGTTGCGAAAAAAAGTTATTAGGTTTTATTATCAAATTTTTCCTTGTAACATCTAAACTTGTGAAATCGAAATTGTTTTTGCATTAAGCTGCACAACAAGTAGAAAAAGAAGTTCGTTCCTAGCTTCATTTCATCTCTTGTGACCTAGAATAAAAAAAGACCAATAAGACATATTTCCTTTTTTTTTGTTGCAAATAACACATGTGTCGAAACGAAACAAATAACTGTTAGTCATTGTTTAAAACAGTCGTGCAGTTCTTAACGAATCGACAAAATTTATCATAAGCTGCAATATAATCAATTACGTAACAAAGTATTCTGAAGAAAAATGAAATCAAAACTTTCCAGAAGCTGTTTAACACATTTTAATTTTCTGATGAATGTAAAAACAACTTCTTGCTGAAAATTATGAAAATATTTCGACTTGAACTTGAGTTTTATCTTTTGAACTTAAGTTTCTAGAAGCTAATTAGAGGTCCTATCAAGAAATGAGATAATAGCAAACCGGAATTTGACTGAGTAACTGAAGCTTATTATAACATCGGCAAACATAATTTGCTGTAACTTGAAGCAATAAAGCGAACCTTAGTATTTTTCGTCTTTGACATGACGCAATGTTGAAAAGTTCTGGTATACATTAAACTTCTGTCAATGACACATCAAATCCACAATGAGTTCGCACATCGATTGGTAGACGTCTCTACTTTCTTTCTATTCTTTCTAATCTAATTGTTGTAATTGTTGTAAAAAGATAAAAAAGGACTTATTTTGTGATCTCTTTAGAATTCAGCCTTAGACTAATCTTCTATTTTTTTCCCTTGTTTATCCCAAGGTTGCCTATTTTCTAAAAAAGGGTTTGGCAGATTGCATCTTTTCACGTAGAACTAAAACCCTCAAAAAATGCGTGATCCTTACATGAATGTATTGTTATTCACTGCCAAACACTGGTTGAGCTGGAACAACGAAGAGTGGATACTGCAAAAAGACAACGACTCAAAACATCATAGCAAGTTATGCAGTAGCTGGAAGAAGCAAATGAGCGTTAAGATACTCGACTTAATCTCTCTGTCGCCAGACGTCAGTCATTTTAAAAACAATTGATCCTTGATAAAGAGGAAAGTCTGTAAAAAGGTTGTAGGGACTTAAAACAAGTTGACTCGCAAAATTAAAGAAATTTGGAAATCCCTGCCACGAAAATTTGCTGAAACTATGCCTCGATGATTCCAGGCTGTGGAGATTCTGATATTACGGCGTTATCTATTGATGAAATGTACTGTCCACCACTACTTTTGTGCGCATCTCAAGTGTAACTCTCATCTCTCGCGTTCTGCGCTCTGCGCATTCTTGTTCTTTTCTTACACTGAAAAGTCGAGAATTTTGTGACAACGATATTCTTTGACAATACACTGCATTACTACAATAAGTGTACGTTTTGTTTCTCGAAGCATATATAATTGAGCAGCAGCGAAATGTTTCCATTACTGTAACAATCATCACGCATCCTTGAGAGAACAATACAAGATTGTCCATAGAAGGTTATGTATGCTTAGAGTCACAATACAGTAGAGGAGTGACAGTTCAATGAAGTTCACATAAGAGTAAGGGATAGTTCATGTGACAATATACTCACAAGAATACGCGTATGGTTGCGGCAGCAATCTGATATTGTGGATAGCAGAATCCAGTGAGATTCTGATTATGAGCTTACAATATCGTTCATAACAGGATATTTTCGTTATTATGACAGTTTAGCATTCTCAGTGTAATACAGTGTGGACGTTTCTTTATATGCACTGAGATAAAATTAAAAGTAAATTTTACCGCGAAGATTGTAATCTACACGCATTCGCAGTAAAAAAGGAATATCTGCAGCAATAATATTGTTTTTTGTCATATGTAGAAGAAGAAGTAATTTTTCACTTTGGACGGGCCCAGAAAGAGAAATTACTTTTTTCGCGGTACTTTTTCTTCTTCATATGACAAAATACATAAGTATTGCCACAAATATTCCTTTTTCACTGCGAATGCATGTAAATTACAAACTCCATGGTAAAATTTACTTTCAATTTTGTTTCAGCGTGTGAATTCATTGACGATCAGTTTTCCTTGCTTTACATATTAATTGCCGCGTTATTGTTCTCATTGCGGTGCCGGTTTTGTTCCCTGCTATTGGTTTTCAATTAATCAAGAAAAAGTGAGCTCAGTGCATTTTTCTCTCCTTAACCAACCTACGACGACCACGCTCCTAACGCAGGCCATCATCGAAGCCAATGGCGATTAAACAACATACTGAAGTGATTGTGGCGTTATACGTGAACTGTTGAATAAATTTACATAAAAAAAACTCTCTGTTTAAACCATCTTTGCAATATGAAGTTGCATGTTCTTATTTGACAGGTCGTATATTTTGATTCTAATTATTCCATTTCTAAAATAATTTATGATTAATTTTATCATTGCCATAAAAACAATTACAAATATCGTCTACAATTTGTCACTAAATATCGTTGGAATCCTGAGTCTGGTAAGAAAAAAATCGATGTGAAAGAAATTTCTTGTTAAAGAATTTAAAAAGTTGAAATCAGGCAAATTGACTGAATGTTGGAAACGTTTAAAAAGGAAAGACATAGAAATCCGAAAACTCGATATTTCCCAACATCCGTATCGCCTGCTTGAATCCTAGTTTCCAAAACACCATTTATCAAAAGAACTACTTTTCTGGTTTTAGGGCATTTAAAACCCACGCTGTGTTTCTAAAACGAGTCCTTCTCGAAACTTCTCTTCTGTTTTTAATGTCTGAAGGCGAGGCGAGGCATTATTGTCTATGACGTTCGAAGGCATGGGGGCCATGGGGCATTAAAGTAGGAGGCTGGCATATCGCATATATAGATATACACGTCGATATTGTCTGAAATGTCGGAGTGGGAGGCTGGAATTTAACATATACAGGCTGTATTCAAAAATCCCGTGCGAAAGGAAAATACATTATTTAAATACGAATTAAAAGTCAAAAAGTCCTTCGCCGTTTTTTGAAAGTCTCAAAAATGACGAAGTTATTCAAAGTTTTTGACAGCCAATCGCGACGTTTTGGCATCGAAAGATTCATTAAATGAAGGGAACTCCATGTATTCATCACTTTTCTGAGTCTCTTATGAAAAAAATTATGTTTTTTTCGGTTGAGAGAATTGAAACATGCGTTTTGGTTTGGCATTTCGAATGTAATTGACAAAAACTAACTAGTCTTTCACCTATAATATCACACTTCTTTTTTTAAATTAAAGAATGAATATAAAGGTGCATCTTGTGGTTTATGGTGTGGTAAAAGTAGAAAATAGAAGAAAACCCGAAAACCCTCAAAATCACAAGTTGTTATCCTTGAGATCACGTAAATCCCATTAGATACGTTACAGGCCGTAAACTACGATGCGCGCCATCAGAGAAACTTTTTTTATACTGCAGTTTCTAAACTAATTTCGACTAAACTTCTAAACTAATTTCGACTCTAAACTTTTCCCAACGGATTTGAATTCTTGAGGGTCTGCTGGTACATATTTAGTTATTTTTTTTTTTTTTTTTTCTAGAAACTCAGCTCGCAATGAAAAATAATTTGTTTATAGACAATTTGTTAAAAAATGATCTATGTGAGAATATTTATGAATTTTATTGAGCGATGTCCTTAACTTCAGCCTATTTTCTTCTTTATTACGAAATGCAATTTGAATCGTTTGATTCGTTTCTGAGCAAATAAAATTTATTTGAAAAGGTGTCGGAAATGTATTCTTATATTATAGTAACTTGGTGAAAAAGAATTTGTTGTTTTTCAGAACACTATTACAGCTGTGACTTTTCATTGTTTCAACATTTTTATTTTTGAACTTTATATTACATTCGAAAATATAAAAAAATTTAAATTATGTATATACGTACTGTTATAAAAATGTCCATTTGTTGGAAACATGGGGTGTCAAAAAACAGGCATGTTTCAACTTTAACCACCAATGCTCAGCTGAATCAAATTCTAGTATACAGAACAGCAAGTAAAATTTTTGATATGATTGAAGTGTAATCTTGGATAGGTAAACAAATATCAAAGATAGAAAAAAATACCAAAGATTTTTTTAATACTGTGTTGTGTATGTCTTCTACATTGCTTTGCTCCGAGCATCATGAGAAAACATACAATTATTACACAGAGCGTATAATTATCATACAATAATGATAGTAAATATAGCTGAATTTTTACGATGGCATTTTCTTGTTATTCATACGTTGAGGGTGCGATGTAAATTTGATTTGTCACGTTCGTAAATAAGGCTTTGTAAGAGAATTCGTGGAAAAATGAATAGGCGTTATATGTTATTCTTGAGATTAAATTCTTATGCTAATTTTTTATGTGCGAGGAAAATTATGTTCTTGTTTTCTGTGAACGCGAAGTGATTGATTATAGAAAAGTTTTCTCTTTGAAACATAACGCTGTGTCGAACGATTTTTTGCATAGAATGTTTTGTTGTTCCTCTTTTTTTTTTTTTTTTTTTTTTTTAGATTTCTAGAGATAGAAAAAGGGCGTTCCATTCTGGAATTAAATTTACGTTGAAAGGGAGTTTTCTGAAGTTTTGGATTCTCCGATGGCCGTTTTCATTTATCTTTCCTTTAAGTTTGTCTTATCGTTGATACTAAAAGAGTCTGGAAAATAGTAAAGAAATATTGTTGAGGAATTGTACAAAAGGATTTTAAAGAATATTGCGAATTGGTGCAGTAAACTTGGAATGATGATTCCCTTATTTTCGAAGGCAGAGCGCCTCTTCCTTCCCCCGAGCACTCGAAATTCCATTGTATGAAAATAGAAGGGAAAGTGGTTGCCTGCAGAGTAGTTTTCATCCGAATCTAGCTGTAAACCTGATTGAATAGTCGAAATAGGCCTCGGCTGAAATAAATGCCAAACAATCGTCGCGCGTCCCGGGAAAACGCCATGAACCGGTCCTGGCTCCGCTTCTACTCCGATTCCAATAAATAAGGCCCGCCGAAATAACAGGGCCCAAAGGGTACCACGCGAAACAGCCTCGTAACTCATTATCGTGGCTCTTCCCCCTTCCTTTTTAAATGAAAAGGCTCACCTTCTCGCAAGGAAAACAGCGTTTTCGGGCCCTTGGAGCTGACTTGGAGTTTCGCATGTATTGAACGCGGGGCCAAAGAAAGCGCCGATTTATCGAAATATCGGCGCATCTCGCAGCGTGATAAGGAGGAAGAAAACCGGTTGTGGGACAGGCGCGATAGCCTCGGAATCACGGGCCCACGCAAGTACATCGTGATGGGAGGAGTGGATGGGGGCCCTCTCACTTAGGCCCGCGAGGGGACGGGAAATGAGTAGAAAAGACAGGGACGAATCGGGTGTTTTTCAGACCCCAGGAAAGGTTAGAACACTGAAAATGGTAAATTGTCATCATAACGAAAATATTTTGTTATGAACGATATAGAAAGCTCATCATCAGAATCTCACTGGGTTCTGCTATCTACAATATCAGATTGCTGCCGCAACGGTACGCGTATTCTTGCGAGTGTATTGTCACATGGACTATCCCTTACTCTTATGTGAACTTGATTGAATTGCAACTCCTTTACTGTATTGTGACTCTAAGTATACATAACCTTCTATGGAAAATCTTGTATCGTTCTCTCAAGGATTCGCAATGATCGTTACTGTAATGGAAACATTTCTGAAAAAGTAACTCATGATACAAGCTCTGTACACCTTTTCAATACCAAACTCATCAAGTACTTGAACACTCATTTTCCGGATAAAAAAATTGAAAAAATTATCTCCTTTTTCGATTAGGCTGCTTCACAAGATAAAAACAAGTATAGCTTCGTCAATTTAGCATTACATGCAGAAGATTCTGTATGAAAGCAGAATGGCATTTTTTCGCAACTTCGCATGGAAAAGGAGCCTGTGGTGGGATTAGGGGAAATGTGGAAAGAAATGCGTATAGAGCTAATTTACAAAGAATAGATAGTAATCGAATTTATAATTCCCAAAAAATTTCTGAATGGGCACGAGATTCTTTAAAAAAGATTGATTTTGATTTTTGCTCTAAAATTGATCATGAGCAGCATGATGAAAAGCTCAAAATTTTTTTTTTGCACCGATTGATAAATGAACGATAGTGAGTAAGTTGTTTCAAAAGACACGAAAAAGGTAGAAAACAGTTTGTTCCTTGAAAAAACAAAGGGGTCATTCCATATCAGATTTACAACTGAAAAGTTTTTTCACATTAAACCTTTTTTTTTAATGTTTTTCAAGCAATTTAAATCGATACGTATTTTTTTATTTCGCTGTTATATGAAAAATTGTCATAGTTATGAATTTTTTTCGTTTCGCAGCATACAAAATTTACTTTTTTTAAATATTTTTTTTTGTTGGATCAAATTATCAAAACAATTTGACTTTACCCATGGAAGTTGACCAATGTTTAAACTTTTCATACAGCTATGAAGAAAGTTATCTGATAAATTTGCTTATGTAGAAATTGTGCTTTTTTATAAACAAATGAAATTATCTCAAAACCGACCTAAAAAAAATCGAATTTTTTTCTATGTAATTTTACATAATTGCCCATAGAATATGTCCTCAAAATTTCAAAATGGAGAATTGAGCAGTTCAAGAGGTATGACCGATTATGTGGAGTCGCGTCAGCTCGGAGCGCAGCACCACGCACCGGCTAGTCACTCTAATCGGTTGACGCAGTTGCCATTGTGACTCGTCAAAATTTGAGGATTTTCGATATTATTTTAGAGCCGAAAGAAATAACACGTCAAATGCATGAGAACAAAAAATAGAAGTAGGAAACCGTGCTGTAGTATAATACAGCACGGTATTCGTGACGCTAAATCATTAATTTCCTAGTCAAATGTTTTATGACACCTGTAAAATCAAAAATTATTCTTAATCCGTATTCTGAAAAATCCTGTAATAACACTTGTCCTCGTTCGGAAGTAGTAAGATAAGACCGCAAATTTTTCATTTCAAAAAATTTGCGGTCTTCGGGATTCCAGGAAAATTCTTTTAATAGATCCACATAGTTTTACCAAACCAACACTTTTCCCATTTTTCCTCGGTTGTATCCTCAGTTCGTAGACGGAGTTGTAGTGTTAAGCATCGGTTTTGAAAATGTCGTCCGAAAAATTTTATGACCGTTGTTGCAATCCGTTTAATGAGTCATCGCATGGATCGAAAGTGCATAAAAAAAATTTGCGGTTCGCGTCTGAGTCAATGTGTGAAAAAATGAAATCGTTGAAGAATACGGGTAAGTTGTGCGTTCCTTGCAGATTGAAAATCGGAAAAATGACAGTTGTTAAATTGAGTGAGTACTAGAGTGCTTTACAGAGTCAAAAATATTCCTAATTGTATACAATTTTGCACATGAAAAAATTTTTTTAATTTAGATGCTTTTGTTAACAAAACTGATGCAGAAAAATCAAATCTGGAAATCCTGTCTGAAAATGAATCTAAAAATGAATCCGAAAACGATTTTGAAAACTCCGACGATGACGATTATTCACTTTCCGATTTTGCGTCAGAAGTAAGTTAAAAAGCATATAAATAATAAATACTGTTACTGCGTTACTTATATCTAATTACAACTATTTATAAATTCTAGAACGAATCTGAATACAGTCCTGAATTCATTTCTGATTTCAAAACTACGTTTCACGATCCGAAAAAAACTCAGCAAGAAAAAATTGAGCTTTTGACACTTCTGGGTACAAAATGGAGTGTCAATAAAACAGCAAAAATGATCAATACTTCACGCTATTTAGTCAAAAAAGCTAGGGAATTAAAAAGAAAAGGCATTGCTGTAACTCCATGCAAAAACTACAGTAAGAGAAATCATCCATTCTATTATTTCTTAATCGTGGAAATTTCCTACGTGTTATTCTTAAAATTTTTATGTCCTGTAGGTAAACAAATTTCTGCTGAAACCAAAAAGAAAGTCGTAGAGTTTTACGAACAGGAAGATATAAGTTCTCTTATGCCCGGACAGAAAGACACGAAATCTGTCAAAGTTGATGGAAAATCAGTGATTTTTCAAAAACGCCTAGTCTTAGGAAACTTGAAAGAAATTCACGATAAATTTCGAAAAGAAAATCCTGATTCACAGATAAGCTTATCCAAATTTTGTTCTCTGCGACCTGCTCACTGCATCTTAGCAAACTCAGGGGGAACTCACACAGTTTGTGTGTGCCCGATTCACGAAAACATGAAGTTTATGGCATCAGGCGAGAAACTTGGACAAACTTGAATTTTAGTTCGTATGTTATCAATCTAAATTATATGTGAAGTAATATTTTTCATCTTTATTATCTGGAATATTTTGTGCCCTCCCCCTCTCCTTAAAAATATTTTCTAAAGATTACTTTTGAGTTTCAACATCGTTTTATCATTATAGTCATATTGTTTCAAAAAGAAAAATTTATTTGCAGGAAGCAACGTCATAAATTTAATGATAAAAGACAATCATCCTGTACACGTTTATCAAGATGCTTTGCCGCTCATGCTTTGCTCAAATCCGAATGAGCAATGTTACTTCGGTGAATGTGATTCCTGTCCAAAACAAAAGTTTTTAGAAAACTTACTGGAAGACATCTTCCGGAAAAATGAAATTGAGCAAATTCGTTACAAACAGTGGATCATGCAACCTAGAGCCGCCTTACAAACAATGAATGTTTCTAGAAAGGAGTTTATTTCAGAGTTTTGTAAATATGGTCTAATTTTCCTGACTCATTCGTTTATTGCCACTGAGCAATCAAGTTTTTACAGAAGTATTAAGAATAACTTGAAAAGTGATCAATGTCTTGTGATATGTGACTTCGCGGAAAATTATGCTTTCATTATTCAAAATGCAATAACCGGGTTCCATTGGAATAATGACAAGGCCACTCTTTTTCCGATCGTTTTCTATTACTTGGAAAATGGTTTAATTCGGCACAAGACCCTTGTTTTCATTTCCGATTGCAAAAAGCATGACTCTGTGGCGGTTTATGTTTTTTTTAAAAGCATTCAATGAATTTTTGTCAGACTTCCATGTAGATATCCGGGAATGCATATATTTTTCCGACGGGGCACCCCAACAATTTAAAAATGTTAAGCATTTCACAACTATATACTACCACCAAGCTGATTTCGGTCGATCTGCGCAGTGGCATTTTCACGCTACGGCTCATGGCAAAGGTCCATGTGATGGAGCTGGTGGAGCACTAAAGCGCAAAGCACGGAAAGCTAGTCTCCAAATGACATCGTACAAACAAATCGCTTCAGTTTCAGAACTTTATGAATGGGCAATACAGGATGAATGTTTTTCAAATATTTCTGTATTTCTCAAAACTGAAAATGATTACAACACAGCTGCTGAATTTTTGAAAGATCGGTTCGCGAAATGTAAAACGATAGTGGGGACTCAAAAATTTCACTCTGTTGAACCTGCGGAAAACTTTCAAGTGAAAGTGCAATCTTATTCTAAGTGTTCAAAATTCCAAACAATGTCTTTCGCGAAAACACAATGTAGACGCTCTTCGAATCTAAAATTAGAGTAATTATATTAGAGTGACTAGCCGGTGCGTGGTGCTGCGCTCCGAACTGACGCGACTCCACATAATCGGTCATACCTCTTAAACTGCTCAATTCTCCATTTTGAAATTTTGAGGACATATTCTATGGGCAATTATGTAAAATTACATAGACAAAAATTCGATTTTTTTTAGGTCGGTTTTGAGATAATGGCATTTGTTTAAAAAAAAGCACAATTTCTACATAAACAAATTTATCAGATAACTTTTTTCATAGCTGTATGAAAAGTTTAAACATTGGTCAACTTCCATGGGTAAAGTCAAATTGTTTTGATAATTTGATCAAACAAAAAAAAACATTTAAAAAAAGTAAATTTTGTATGCTGCGAAACGAAAAAAATTCATAACTATGACAATTTTTCATAGAACAGCGAAATAATAAAATACGTATCGATTTAAATTGCCCGAAAAACATTAAAAAAAAGGTTTCATGTAAAAAAAATTTTTCAGTTGTAAATCTGATATGGAATGACCCAAAGAGAAAGCGAGGAAAACGAAAATGGTAATTATATGTAGGTTGTGCAAATCACTGATAATAATCAAGCATGTTTTACCTTGAATTTTATGCGTTTATGTTTTGTTAATAACTGCAATACGTACAAAGACTAAGAGAGTCTAGCCACGTGACGTGCATAGAGCCACACAAAATTTAATTACTCAAAACTTGCATTCGTGCACAAAAATGTTTTTCTACACATCGGCGGTTATATATAAAGTAAACAAGGAAAATTTTCATCAAAAACCGAAACAAAAATTGCGTGAAGATAACCAAAAAAAATTGGTTTGTTCAAAAAATTGTTATTCAAAAAAAGTTCATTTATATTTTTTGCAAATAAAATGAATTTTTGATTTACAACAAAAATTAATCTATTGATTCTGAAAATTTCATTAGGATTGATGAAAAACTTCAAAAGTAATGAATTTTACAATGAAAATGTGGAAAAATGTTCAGGGTGTATAAACAACAATAAACAAGTTGAATTGACGCGTGAAAAATTTTTTCACGCACTATTGTATATTAGAGCTTCAAAATACAATAATTTATTTTATCATTCGTAACTTTGAAGAGTACCGATTAATGCTCAAAACACATTAGTGATTCCCGGTTCAACTCCATACTAAGACTACATAAGATTGTTTAAATCAAGAGGAAGGGCAAAAGCGTGCAATTTTTTTTCATACTATCCTAAACAACTAAAAATATGAATTTGGGGGTTTCGGTAGTTTAGATTGGAGGTGGTACATAGTTAAAAAAGAAGTTAGCGAAACGTGATCATGTGCGATGTGCTTTCGTATAGGGTTGGAAGATTTCTTTTCAAGCGGAACGTAGCTAAAGTGAGAAGAAACAGAGAGAGAGAAAAAGAGTGCAGAGCATAGTTAAGGTGCAACGGAGCATGAAAAAGCTTTTATTTGTAAAGTATAATGATCAAGTTGACACTCCCACTTTTTGTAAAGTTTTAATCGTGCTGTATAACTGTTTTTTAACAATTTCAATGCGATGTTATCTTCACGTTGGTGATACAATAAAGTATTTGTCTAACTTGACATTTTGTCAAAATTCGTATATCACTTACACTCTGAAAACTTTTTACACTGTATTTTTTTGACGTGAGCAGAGTAATGAAATATGTATTTACTTTTTGAAATAAAATTCTATACATTTAAAGGCGTTCAACATTTTTTATTGCTTCCGATTCAAAATTCGCGATCAAAAAGTACGTCGCAAATGTCACAAGATGAATTACGAAAATAGCCGGGAAATGACAAAAGTTTCATGACAAAAGATTTACCAAACTATCTCTGGCTTTCCAAGATCGCGCGAAAGTATTTAATCTCAATGGACCGAGGTCCTTGCTCGAACAAACCTTGAAGATTCAAAAGTAATTGGAGAAACGCCTGGCTAAGTTGCAAATTACAAACCTAATCTTCATGCCTTCTCAACAAAACAGATTTCCTCAAAATACACGTACAGTGTTGAATCGAAGCTTACGAAATTACGATTAGGGAAAATTTGGAACACGAATTAATGAAATATTCATGAAAAAGACTTCGACTGCAGTTGAATAATGTTCTGAAATAACATTTGAATTGGGAAATTTTTTACAGAGAATTGATTTTATTCTTTTTTAATCAGTATAGTTTGCCTAATTATAACTTGTTATCGATCGCTGCCCGGCAGAATGCATAATTAAGAAAGTCCGCTAAAATTGGGATGATTTTGAACTCTCGTATCACGTACTCTTTTACGCCATGCGAATCTTGCAGTGTCATTTATTTTTGAGTAACGCTAATTGTAACCCAAATATGATTGAACACTTGTAGTCTGTACGAATACATTTTCAAAAGATTATTTAATTGCATTGACCTCATTATATCATTAAAAGATATTTCTTTAAAAAACCTAATCATGGATCGAACATTTCATGAGTATAACAGCATCAAATATGCATTTGAAATCATAATATATAAACATGTTATCGATGTTATAATAACTGATAACTTTTGTAGAATCTAGTAGATTTTATCCACCTTGAGAAACCTGAATTTTTTCGTATCACTTTCTGATTTTGCATAAATTACAATAGCTTCAGTAGAATCGCTCAACATCAAAGAAATCTCTAGTGTACGATCGAAAATTAATTAAGTCGAAATTTTCTCAGGTCAAATTTGCATCAAGAATTTGAAAAAAAAAAAAGGAAAAAAACTGAATGTCCAAGTTTCTATTTGATCGAGGGAGTGGCTTTGCAAGGAAACGTTGCTTCTCATTCTAATCCCTGAAATGATTGACGTAGCTGAAATGGCTAATCCCGCGATGAGTCAGCTTTGAATTTTGACAGGTTTTGAAGAAAAACTGGAATCCGATACTTTGATTTAAAGGTTTGGTTTAAATTATTAATAAATTGAAAGGTAGTTAATTTTGTGATTCAATAATATTCTATCGTTGTTTATATTTTTTTAGTACATGAGCACTTCTTATCCGAATTAAAAAAAAAAAACACACATTTTCTGTTAAATTTTAGTCGGCTGTCTTGAATATTCGCATCAATACCGAGGAGTGGAGGTTGGACTGAAGAGTAGCCATCATTATCCCAAACTTAGGGACCTTTTTCTCTAAATTGGATATCTCTGTAATAGGATATCTCAAACCACTTTCAAAATTGATGTTATTTTGTTCTCGAACGAGAGGATTTCCTACTTTCTCTTGTAACAAAGGAATAACCTTCAGAAAACAATTCGAAATTTGTTGTTCAGAAAAAACAAAGATGATATTTTTGATCTACCACTAAATTACTTGATACTTAATGAAGTAATCTTAGCTGAAGGGAACGATAAAGTTTGAAGCATGTGAGACGATTTGAAAAAAAAAAAAAAAAAAAAAAAAAAAAAGAATATTATTCCGAATAAGCTGCACCTTCAATAGCAATAGAGATAAAGTCAAATCTTGGTCCCCAACTTGCCACTAATGTGAAGGGGAATCTCTCGTTGGGGATGGTTTTCATATATATCATTTCCACCCAGGAAAATGAGCTTTTTTCTTCCTTACTTTTGAACGTTACGCTCTGATCAAATTGTTGGCACAACTCTCTTCGTCATTGTCGATGCAAGATACTATTGATGAAAAATTAAAAATTTTCTGTTATCCCAATAAGCCAATTTCCAGAAAAGTTGCCATCAAATTTCCAGCAAACATTTATGTTGCCGACAATAGAATACTACAATTTGATGGAAACGATTGCGCTGATATTGACAGTAACGTGAAAGCAATTTTCCGGAAATGATTTTTACAAAGAATATTTTTGTTTTTGAGATACTGGTTGCTATTGCTTGTTAGAAAAATATAGTGATTTTTTCGCAAAATATAAGTTTTGAGTCTATACGGGTTGTAGAAAATGCACAGAAATTCATTTTTTGCTATATTTAATGTAAAATATGGTAAAAGTTAGATAAAAATATCAATTTTTCATAGTGATGCATATCAATTTTATAAATATGTATTGTTTAATCATAGATTAAGAATGCTCTTTTTTACAGTTAATGAATCAATAGAATGAATAACAAAAAGAAGACAGTTGATATTCGTTATCAAAAAAAGACGCAGAATGACATGCATATAAATTGAATAAATTGTCGGCTTCACTGTTCCGTGGCCTTCTTGTCACATTTTTTACAATTTCTATAAAATTACTGACAATTTTTGGTCGCTTCTTGCCTAAATTTTTATTGTTGCCGGCAAAATTTTCCTGCAGAACTTAGAAAATAATAAGGCAATTGTTGCGAGGAAAATTTTTTGTCAGATTTCTTACTGCGCTATTTGTTTCTGTCATAGACCTAGAAATATGTGCGGCAATTATTGCTCTTATATGCTGTTGAATCGCTACCGCGATTATTCGGAAAGTATTGCAAGGATTGCAAGCGCAGATTTTTGGCAACCAATAGGAAATATGAAAGATATTATACTTGGCCAACATTTCATCTAGATTTCTCAGCAACATTGGATCCTTTAAATTTCTTAAGGGGGGAGATACACCTAAACGGCTGAAATTCGGTCACAAACTTTGCGCGTGGATTGCGGGAAAACTATTAACGATAGGAATCCCAAATTTTGCACAAATATAGTTTGTACTAACATCTATGAGATGTAAGTCGTAAAATATTTTTTCTTTTCACGCGGAAACTTGAAACGCGTTTTTCCGAGAATAATTTTTTTTTAAATGGTGGGACAAGTAGAGAGAGAACGGCTCGACCGATTTTCATAATTTTTTTTTTTATATCAAACCTAAAACAATGCTTCAGAAATTGATATTTCCCGATTTCGCAAAAAAAAATTTTTTTAAACAACTTTTTGCTGAAAACGACAAAAAAAATTCAACTTTTTCACATTTTTCGGTTTTTTTGATCGAAAAATTTTTTTTCCAAAAACCAAGAATGTCAAGTTATAGTAGACGTAAATACCTCAAAAATTTGTACAATTATGTTTTTTTAGATTGGGTTCCCGAAACTGTACAAGTCGCACTGTTTGCCTCTGCAAAATGCGCAGGTGCGATTTTGAACGCGCAAAGTTTGTGAACGATTTCAGCCGTTTAGGTATATCTCCTCCCTTAAGGGGATAGTCCCCTCATGAGGTCTCGTAATATAATTTTATTGTATTTTTTACTTTATTGATCAATCAAATATTCAAGAATGTATATGTGAAAATTGAGACGATTTTTTTTGTTTTGGCATTTCCGTAGTTCATATAGAACAAATAAGTCTAACAAAGAAAACAAAAAAAAAAATTTCGATTTTCGTTGAAAACGATGGCTGCTATTGCTCCGCTATTGGACTCCGTCCGTGTCGAGACGCTGCCGTAAATCGTAGATTACGCAGCCATATAAATTTTTTTGTAAAAAAAGTTCGAAACATGTTGAAAACGTATCTATAAGTTCTTATGGCTGCGATGTTTCATTATATGAGAAAAAAATCAGAAAAAAAAAACACTTTTTTGGGGGGTTCTTGAGGGGACTGTCACTCTGGTATGAAATTTCAAAAAAAAAATTGTTTGAGAAAAAACTATGTCACTTACAAGATAACGTAATTAGCTTACTCTTTTATTTACACTTTCTTGTTATAGATACCTTCAAATCAGCTGTACATCGCACACCGTTTAACACTACACTGAGAAAAAGAAATATTTAATATCAACATTTCTATTCAGTTGCATGATTTTAAAAACATACGTTTATATCTAACGTTGTATCTGAACTATCATAATATATCTAATTTGAAACAATCCCTATGATGTCAAATACTGTTTCCAGTAAATCTGCGACATATTTGAATCACTTTTGTTGTGGCAAAAAGAGAAATGTTAACGGTAACAAAATATAGACCTAAAACTACTTTTAATCTTCCAACTTCGCTCAAGAATGATACATCGTAGCAAGTGGAAACCGTCATTTTCCGTTGATAATATTCGAAACTTCCTGCTGTACTCCGATTTTTGCATGAAACAAATGTTGGTGTAATGCAAAACAACATTAAATAAAATAAAAAAAATAGAAATGGTCAGCTCAACTATGCTTTACTTCTAGTTGAAATGGCATATTCATAGTTAATATATCAGAATTAGGAGGCTATTACAGAAATCCTCGCTTTCTTGCTCGTTTCCGCGCCGCAGAAAAACAAAAGCGCGTCATTTTTTTAATACTTGTGGAAGTGTCGACTTTGTAAGAGTTGAATTTGCAAAAAAAATGAATTTGGAGGAGATCGTAGATAGCTGGGGACTCACTTATCTGTTCCCAACACTAATAGGTAAGTTTTCAAGTTATCGATCACGTTTGATGTATTTGATGTAGATTTGCAATAAATACTCCGGTTATTTTTTCCTACATATACATATAAAGGTTAAATTGTCGTAACTTCCTTGCAATGTTTGCATTTTGCACATTATTCAAGTTTTGATCACGCTGAAATTTGAAGAACTACAATTTCACATACGTTTGCGTGATGTTTGGGCAATTTTAAATAAAGGAGCGGAAGATTCAGATAAAAAAGCGATATCTTAACTATTAAGATACCGATTCTTGTCCTACCAGTCCTAAATAAATCGAAGATGCCATGTTAGTGTTAAAATATTCAGATAAAAGAGCGATATCTTAACTATTAACATACCGATTTTTTCCTATATAGATCAGAGATGCCATATTGAAATTGAGAATATCTTCCTCGTAACTAGAATCGCTTTCGCCATAGGCAAATCTACGATATCTTAACATTAAATATACGCACTTATTAGCAAATATATCTTTTTTTCAGTGTATGCGCAAAGCAACCTCAACTTCAGAGGCATAAATAATGCAAGCCAATCAAGATTTTTACACAAAATACAATTTTTTTGTACTCTAATAATAAAGTACTATATGTGTCAAGAATTTATTGTATTTAACGTGAACAGTTTTTTTTTTCTATGAAGAAAGTTTAGTTACGATTTTGGCCGAAACGATAGAACGGTCCCTTTAAATTTAAGGCGTTATATAGACTTGTTCTCGAGGAAAAAAATGCGATTTCACAATTTTTTTGGAAAAATAACACAATATCTTTTGAAAAACTTATTGCCTATTTATTCATCAATGATAAAAGAAATTTTAGAAATTTTTTCAGAATGAAATTTTCATAATTGGGTTCACTACAGCAATTGTACAAAAATCCGATGTTTTTTCGCGGTGAGCACAGTGTCTCGAAAACCATTTATTTGAACAGTCTGGATTTTTTTAGGCTTATTTATAATTATAATAGCCTCTGCGTGAACGAATGATTTTTAACTTTAAGCAAAACTTTTTTTTTTGCTGCAAAAACTGAAATCCCCGACGTTAAGAAATCAAACATTTTAGGAAAATGACCACTATTTTCGTAAAAATATTAATTTGGCAAAACCTTCGTTCACGCAGAGCGTGAAGGTATAAACTAAAGGTTTTTTTTTATTTTTTTGTATTACGGATAAACAGTTCCTTATTTATCATGCTCACCGCGCATGGTGTCAGAAAAGTTGTGTTTTGGCACAATGGTCACTGCGACCTTAACTACGAAAATTTTTTTCTGAAAAAATTCATAAAATACCTTGGGAAATTAATACATAAATAGGCTTTGCGCAAAAAAACATCGTTTTATTTTTCCAGTAAAAAATGGTGAAAATGCCCTTAATTTCCCGAGCGCAAGTGTATATAACCCTGTCTTTGAAGCAGATTTCCCATACTGTATATTAAATTTTCTTTTTAAGTTATGGACGCATCTATGGAAAAAAAGCACTGTAAAAATAATGAACCTTTAAAAAAATGGAAATGTTTGTTTGATATATAGCAAACATTAACATCATTTTAACCTTAATTTAGGGTTTCAGTAATCATTTATGGTCCCTAAATAATGACTCAATAAAAATGTATAGTGAAATCTTTTTAAATTCAAATGAATTTCGACATAATACAATTTTTTGGAGGAGATTTTTCCTAATTCATCAACATCTGTTTCATTAGAAAAAAACTTATACTTTGTATCATATAAATTTTATGACAAGAATCAAAATACATATTTGATAACGTACAATACATACTTCCAAATATACAAGTATTTTTTCACATAAAATTCACCTAATTTGAATAAAATATATGGAAATTAATATATCCAATAAGAAAACAAAATATTAAATGTAAATTCTTTTGAAATTCTTTTTACTGTCTCCATACAATTTCAAACACGATTATAAGAGAAAGTCTATGAAAGATGTTTGAAATTTCAAATGTTTTCGACAGTGTGGATTTCATAGTGCTTATTTGGTGTTCTCGTTATTTTAAAACGCTCCCATGCTGTTGGAAAACATTTTTACTCGGTTTTATCACTATATTCACTATAGCTGTAGCTAGTGTACGTTTATCTCCTTCGCATGCATCTGATCCTCTCTTTTCATCTCGCAGTGCTCGATAGCCCGAACACTCGAGCGCGCCCGATAAAAACCCCGAATAATCCCGAAGTCCGCGTTGGCCTTGACCTTGAGTCCGGGCTCAGCACGCACGCACGCAGAGTACACACGCGCACAGCGTAGAATCTGCCGTAGGGTCGAAATTTCATCTACGTGGACGGATTTTTTTTACGGCTCGCAGGCCGTAGCCGCCACTCGCTTCTTTCTCTCTGCTCTTCTGTAGAAAACGCCGATGATGCCACGGCATTTACATCGGGTAAAGTCATTACGTGATTTCCATCCCGGAACGCTTAATTGTTTGTTTGACGATAAAAAAAGAGGTTTCCATTGAAATTGTATTACATGTAGAAGAATCACTAATTTTATTTTCGTAATAGCTTTATGATTTAGGGAAGTTAGGGTTTGTAATCACACTTTTGTTTTGATCGCAAAAACTTAAAACTTTTATACAACTTCTTTAGGAAGCAGTTCGAATTAAAGTCCAACTTAATTGAAAGTTAGAAAGATCACAAACTTTGCTTTTGAAATTTTTAAATCTTGAGTAATGCGGGTCACTTTTAAATTTAAATAAAAACAAAGAATTATGATGAAGGATATACAATGAAAGGTACGAAATTGACAGAAATAAGTAATTAACATGAACAGAGTTGAAAAATTCAAGACCTCATTGATCAGATTCATGATTTGCGCATGTGAAATAGCTTCCACTCATATTGACGCATTTAAAGTGAACAGCACGATCACACATATTCCGATTGAAATTCTTCGGCATATCCTCTTTGCGAACAATCCAGAAGTCAACATTTTCTTTTTCGAAAAAAGAGAATATTCCAAAATATTCTAGATTTCTCCAGTATGTTCGAGACAGAATGTTCCATGCAAAGTATTCTAGAATGTTCCAGAGTGTCAAAAAATATTCAGAAGTTTTCGAGAATGTTGAGTATTATCTTACGATGTTCCAGACAGGATTTTTTTTACTGTTTTGTATTGCGCGTTCTTTGTTAATACCAAAACCAACAGTAAATATTCTGTTGTGCCTTAAGGAAATTTTCTGAGCACTGTAAAAATACAACACAAATTTTCTAAATGTCAAAAATTACGTGATCTACCATTCCCGAAACGCTATGTTCTACCTCCTTTTAATGACGAACGATAATTTATCTATGACTCTATAAAAAACCTTGCTTCAGTCACAGCTGGCCATAAAGAAAAAATATACGTAGACTCACGGAATTCAATAGTTACTTTATGGTTTCTATATAAGAGAGTGCTTAATTTTTTCTCGATGTTAACATAGGATTGGAATTCCCTCATCAAAAAATCCACGACTAGTTAAGGGCTTAACCCATGACATAACCCCTAATTAAGGCATCACCCTTAATGTCAGGCTCATACCATCGGTTAAAGGTTTAACCGTTCAAAAATACCTTCAACTTAAGGTTACAATCCTTAAGTTTTCTGCGCGAGTTTTCAGTAAAAGAGAAATACGGACGTGGTTTTCAGCACAAGGTAGAGCCGAGTGTTATAAAAATACTCCATCTAGCCAGTCTTAGCCAAGCACTGAAAAAATGCCTGTACTTTTTGGCTTTACTATCGGAGTCCTTGATGTGGTAGCCTCTAACAAACCGTGGCGAGGATAACTTACGCGCTCGGTCTAACGGAAACCATAAAATGACCATAAATTTCGGTGAGCCAACGTGTTTAAGGGCCGTAATAAACAACATGGTTCCATCAAAACGTCTTTTCCTACGATTCAGGTGCCCGTAGAAAGTGGGTGCGGCACCGTTTCGGAATGCACATTAACTCGAAATACGCATTTACTTGGTCCTTGTAAGCACTTCGATCCCGGGAGAAAATCCTTAACCCATGCACTGCAATGAGGCCCGAGTGTACAAACCGAGTACTGAACTGAGAATGGTAGCCGTAATAGCGAAAATATCCTGTTATGAACGGTATTGTAAGTTCATCATCAGAATCCTGCTGAATTTTGCTATCTGCAATATTAGATTGCTACTGTAACGATACTCGTATTCTTGCGAACGTATTGTCACGTGAGATATCCCTTACTCTTATTGAATTTGATTGTATTGTTACTTCTTTACTTAATTCCGAGTATTCATCACCTTCTATGGACAATCTTGTATCGTTTTCTCAGGGATACACGATGATTGTTATGACAATGGAAACATTTTGCTACCGCACAGTTACATATGCTTCGGGAAACAAAATATATACTTATTATAGTAATGTAGTGTATTGTTAAAGAATATCGTTGTTACAGTGATCTCGACTTTTCAATGTAAGAATTTCGCCACTATCTTACTTGACCTCAGGGGTTGTCTATATATTACGTAACGCTTCTAGGGGGGGGGGGGGGGGGTCGAGCAGAATGTGACGTAACAAATTTTAAATGTATTCATATAACCTTGACTGACATGAAAAATTTCCAAATTGTTTCCCGCTTCTCAGCACTTTCATACAGAAAAAATCATCATCATCGACAGTGAATTAAATTACTACGAAAGTTTGCAGAACTCTAAACTGCATTATTCAAACATGAACACCAATTGACACCAATGAACACCTTCACATTTGTTTACTTGTGTACAACGTTAAAAAACTACATGAATCGCTCGATCGCAATACAATTGCAGAAAATAAAAGTTATTATCCGTAAGCTCGTAAATTTACGATTCCTAATTACCAAATTGTGAAAAAATGAATGTGACACTCATCGCCAACAAGTGGTATTTTTTTGGAGTTTATAAATTTTCATAAAAAGTAAATTAAATTATGTTTGACGTTTCGTATCTTTGTTTAATATTTTTATGTTTTTCCATACAAATAATTTCCCGATTTGAAAATGTTTCGAAGACATTGATCTCAATTTGTATGTTTTGTATTTTGTATGCTATTAAAAAGTACAAAAAAATGCTACAAGTATTTCTATTTTGCTTTTGAAGACTCCGTTAAGTTACACCTTGGGGGGGGGGGGGGGGGGTCAAAAAATGCTGAAAATTGCTTTACGTAATATATAGACAGCCATTATATTAAATTTTGTCATTTATCATAAATCAATGAAATACGAGGAGTCTATTTGGTAACTGTTCTGTGAAGGATTAACGAATGAACATCTAAAAATCTATGGAATATTAGATTCTAGAGCATGAAATTCTAAAAATCTACATAGGAATCGAAAACAATACTGAAAATCTTAAAACCTGTTACGAAACCGAAAAAAAAAAACGAAATTCAATAACTACATAAAAATCCAGTAATCGGAAATACACTTACGAATACTGATGTATTTTTTTAAAAAATTGATAGATACATATGTTAGAAATCGATAAAATTTTGAAATTTATACTGAACTCTATACAAATACCTAAAATCTTGAATATTCTAGAAAATATTACGAAATTCAATGAGCACAAAAAAATATGAATAATCCTGAAAATAACAAAATTTAATTAGGTACTTGTAAATACGAATTGAATTTTTCAAAAATCGATGAAAAACTTAGAAATATAAAAACTCTTATTTCTGCAGTATCGAACTCTAGAAATCTATATATAAATCCATAAAAATACCAGAAAATCCTTCGAATCATATGAATCCAAAAAAAAAATACGCTCAATACTAAAAGTTTTTGAAACCTATGTTGTTTTCTGTTTAATCTATCGAAATAATTTAAGTATTTTAAACTTTAAATTCGAGGAATCACGTCCTACAAATCTGACGAAGTATCTTAAAAAAAGAAAAACTAGGAAATCGTAAGTTTGCATGTACTTAAAATATAAAAAAAACATGGAAATACTGGAAATGTATCTAATACTGAAAATTTATGCAATTTCCTTAACTAAAACGTCAAAATCTTCGCGATTCATGAAAGTACTGAAAAATTCTTTAAGTTGTACAATTACTTAAAAAATACGAAAAATATTCAAAGAACTGAAAATCGCGGAGGATACTGTTTTCTTAAATATACATTCATACACAACAAACTCTATTAAATTCGAATTCGAAAGCCTCATTTTCTCAAAAATTAAATCATAGCATTCCTAAAAAAAACCGAAAATCGATAAAAATACCAGAATATCCTCCAACATTTTATGAATTATAAAAAATACAGAAAGTATTGAAAATTATAAAAATCCAGGTATACACGATTGTCTTAAAAATCAATGAAATATCTAGAAACTTTATAAATTTTGATTTCTGCGAGATCAAATTACGTATTAAATGGCGTTTCCGAGTGACCCGATCTGGAGCAGATCCGAGCAATTTTTTCTGTTGATATGTGCTCAAATCTGCTCGAACCTGCCTAGAAATTGCTCCAAATCTGCTCCAAAGCAGGTCACTCGAAAACGCCAAATAATAAAACCAGGAACAAGGAATTAGCTAATAGATAGAAAAAAATTCATTTCTCCCTGGAGCACTAAGTGAACTCATCTCCGGAGATTTCAGCTGTTTGTTCCAGAGTTGCGCGCATATAACACGCGATTCATATTCTGTGATGTATGAAAAAATGGGGAAAATCACGATCTTCCCGGGAAATACGTGCGGACTTGAGCGTGTTGCGGAACGCCCGGAGTAAACGAGCTCGCAATGGCATAAATCAAGCGACTCATTTGTCGGTTTATTCGCTATGAGATCGATCTTTTTCCATTTGTACCTTTATCGCGTTTTCGATTAATGCTTTTTTCTGCATTTAATGTATAGTCGAATTCAGCTGTATTGTAAGATGAAAATATTTTAAGAGTATGTCAGATTTTTTGATGCAAAAACATTTTTTCGCAAATTAGAAATTCATTCGATTTGATAATCGGAAGTAAGGGATTCAAAAATGAAGAGTCTTTCTGCGTACATTCCTACTCAATAATACTGAAAAACTTTTTGAGGACGTTTTTTCATGTTCATTTGGATTAGGGTTTGGAGGATGCTTGTTTGTAATGACCATTTTCATTGGTTCATCATTGTCTTCCGTTCAGACGCAGAGATTTGTTATTGTCTGGTATGAATTTTGTCTTATTTCCTTTCTTATTGATTTCTCGAAGGTTTTTTGAAATTCCAAAATTTTTTAATGTACAAAAAAGTGAAAAAAAGAGTTTGGTATATGGTGTAGGTCTTAGTGAAGTATGTAAACTTTCACCTTTGGCAAGTCTCGAGACCCTCGAGGGAATTCCAGCTACAGGCTCGAAGGAACGAGACTCTCGTTTTACAATTTATTTGATTTGTTTCTCGTTCTGAGGCAATAAGCTCAAAGGCTTCATTCATCTTGAAAACCACACGTGTCGTTTCTGAGCGCGAAATGCAGAAAATAGGATAGTGTATAATATTATATGTGCAGTTAAAAGAATTTACATACCGGAACAAAAAGTGTAAGATTCCGAAAGTTTCCAAAAACTAAAAAGTATTTAAAAAGTTTCTCTCTATGAAGTATCCATCTTGGAAAATTCAACGAAAAATATTTCTGGATGTAAACATGCAGAAAAATAATTTTCCAAACACTCTGATAAATCTTCGTGTAAAGTGAACAAAAAAAATCAGCTGCTTCATACCATGATTTCGCGTCCAGCAAGTTTGCAATCTCGCGACAAATTTATTAAAGTGCACATGCACGTCGTGGGCGTAATATTGGCTTAGCGTCTCAGCCATCGCAGCCAGATAACGACCCAGAAAGCGGCGGATACAAGGGAGGTTCTGCTGTCACTAGGGCACATATCTCATATTTTTGCGCCGTTACGATTGAGATAGTGCACAAGGAAAAACTTGGCAGCGCCAGGAACATTTTCTTCCCTTTTTTGATACGTATTCATATATCAGAGCCTTCGAAAACAAAACGAACTTTGAAGAAGGGCTGAATAATTGTCGCATCTCGTTAAGAAATATACTTGAGTTGACGTAAATTGAGGTTCTCTGCAAGAACAAACTGCTAAATAGGTATTATTAGTAGTTTTACCTATTTGGTAGGACATACGTATTTTTTAACTATGGCCAAAGAGAATGTAGAGAAAATGGTACACTCTCAGAAATTTCTCTATTAAATTTAAGAGACTGTCTTTGAAGCAGATTTCCCATACTGTCTATTAAATTTTCTATTAAAGTTATGGACGCATCGATAAAAAAAAAATAAACACTGTCAATGAAAATAATAAACCTATGAAATTAAAGTGGTCATTTAACAGAAAGCAAACATTGAAATCATTTTAACTTCAATTGATTCCTCATTAAAAATGTATATTCAAACTTTTTTACATTTAAGTTGATTTCGACTTGATACATTTTTTCGGAGCAGATTTTTCCTAATTTATCAATAGCTATTTCATTGAAATAAAAAACTTATATTGAATAGAATATAAAGTGTTGTAAAAATTATGATAATGTACAAAATATATTTTAAAATAAACAAATATCTTATCTCTTAAAATTGAATTGATGTAAAAAATATTCAAAATAATATATCTCATATAAAAACAATAAATTTACTATACGTTTCTTTGAAATCCTTTTCATATACGTGTTGATGAAAGTTTGAACACGATTTTAAGAGAATGTCTGTGAAAAATGTTTGAAATTTCAATTTTTTTTTGACAGCGTACAGTTGTTCTAACTCTATATACCATATGCCTCGCGGCTCAACAGGACACCTGAGTTGAGTCGGTAGTATTGATTCCATGAGAAAAGCATAGGATCAGTGCTACTAACTCAACTCAGGTGTCCAGTTGAACCGCGGGACACACGGTGCAGTATAGTAGGATTTGAGTTAACTTCCTGTATGGTATAATCACATTATTCACAGTTCGTACTATTGAAGTTCAAAAGCATTCTCGGCAATAAAGTTGAGGCATAAAAAAGATAGGCACTTGTCACATTACAATGTGTAACTATTACATCTTGATATAGTTGTAACGACCTTTACTATAGTCGGCGCAAATCAACTGTAGTTGAATAATATGATTTATTTAAAGCATCCTTGAATATTGTTTTCTTCCAACATATTCTCAGTCATTTAATGTTTTACCAGTGTAAGAACTTTTCTCTTCAATTTCTATAAATTGTCACAATTCCTCGATCTCTCTTGAGCAAGTATTAGCAGTTTCTTGGATGTGAATTTTATTTCCCATTCACATCGATAAGTAATTCTTGTTATGATTTGCCTAAGACGCCCGATGTACATGTCTTACACCTGTACTTCATACTTGATATGAAAAAGGGTTCTTACTACGTAATCTGTGATGGAAATGGCGGCAATGTGTGAGGTCGAATGCTCCTTTCGGGTCCATTCTAAAAGCGCTTTTCCGCCTGTTGACACGCGACGCGAGAGGTTTATGCAGAGGAGCTAAAGTCGCCTGAATGAATGGTAATGGAAAAAGCTCAGGTACGAGATGAAAAGCTCTCAAAACTTGCTAGTCTACTGTGGAGGGGTTTTTTTTCTGTTGAGCATCGACTAAGTTGAAAGAAACTATGAAACTGATTTTGAATCCGGGTGTATGTCATTCATGTATATCTGACATATGAGACAGTAGAAAATATGTTTGAGATTATTTGGACAAGTAACTTTGATTTTGAAGAGTTTTCTGAGGATTGATGGAAATTGTTTACATTAAGCGTACTTTTTTCAAATAGTCTAAAAGTGAAGGTCAAATTTACCTTCAGTCAAATGTACCTTCGGGGTTATTCAGATAGAAGATAACGAAACTGGAATATTTGACTGCTTCTCCCCTGAAAATTATTTTTGGGTGATGCTCTCGATATTAAGCGGGCTAAATCGCGCCAAAATACCTTGTATCGAAGTAGAAGGTAGAAGCATGCCTCTCTTTTGCAAGGAGGAATGTCGACAGGGATAGGAACAACGAGCCAGAGTGCGTCGTACCACGCTTGGTTGCCTTGAGAAAAGGTGCGGGACAGATAACATTTTAAGTAGGAACAAGAAGTGCCTGGCTTGAAGAGCGGTCGGCCTTCGGTCGGCTTCGATTTCACTCCAACGGAGATGGTACAGACAGAGACAGACAGAACAAGTGCACTAAGAAAGTCAGCTTCGGGGTTAGGATATTCAATTCCAATGGTACCAACTCTTAACAGCCGATAGAACTGTACTCGCGGCATTAGGTCCAGTTCATATGTGTTGGCAGATATGGAAAAAAGTGGGTTTTAAGTTGACGCAGACACAATTGAAGAGTTTGCTTGATTTGATTCGGAATTTGTTTGAAGGGCTTGAATTTATATCTGGAGAATGAAAATATGCAATATGATAGTGAAGTTCTATGCATTTTTATAAACATAAAATGATGGTGTGAATATCAAAAGGCAAAATGATTAAATTTCAAATGTTTTGTAGTTTCTGAATTTTTCATTCCCTATTTAATGCTTGTGTACAACCTTATGTAACACGAACAGAAAGTCATCGTAGAGTTTCTTTTTGATCTAGACTGTAGACATGTCACGAAAGTTTGTAATCATATTCAATGCCATTAATTAATAAAGCAATCATGAATCGTTTGGAGAAAAAGTAAGTGCTAATACTTCTAAAAAATGAGAAGCTATAAGACTTGCACAGAGATAAAAAGCGTTCATAATCTGCACTACGAGCGTTTAAAATAGAAGCCGCATTGCGGTAACGCGATTTTGTTCAGATCTTTAATGGTCAATTATTGAAGTGAAACGGCCCAAAGCTTAGATTCTCAACGCTCGACTGCGTAAAACCTAAAGAGTACCGTTTAAACCTAAAATGGCGCATCTAGATTTTGAATAAAAGTCGTGCAAAGGCCATGCTACGGAAAATCTAAAACTATCAAACACTCTGGAAACTATCGTCGCTCTTGATCTGAAAATAACTTCGCTATTTATCTACGTGTTTCTGTTTAGCTACAAAATGGTGAAGTATAGTTTCTAAAAGGTTAATCCCAGTAACTGCAAAACTTATGAAAAATCTTATAAAGAATAAATTTTTTATAGGAATATATGATTCCTTATGAAGATTTTACATTTCCTTAAAAGAAGTTGCGTTTTCTTTATGAGAAATCGCAATTTCCTGAAAAGGAAGCAAGTCCTCCTAAGGTTTTAAGTTTCCTTATAAGGATTACACAATTCTTTTTGAGAAATTGCCATTTCTTTATAAGGATTAAAATTTCTTCTATTTTAATTTCTTCACTTGTAAGTGAAACACATTTTTAAGATCTATTCATTACAATATTTAATAAAAATTTAATAAGTTTGTTGTGACAAATGAGGGAAACTTTGACTTATTACTGGGTTCTTTGAGTGAGTTTACGAAAAATGTGAGAGTTTATATAAGTAATTTGTAATGTAAGTACACTCGTTCCTGAATCGTACAAGCGCTTTCGTCTCTTTCTATTCTGATCTGTTAGCATCAGAAAAAAAAGACAGATTCATGCTTGTAAGATTCAGGAACGAGTGTATTATCCGCTTATCATTCTCTTTTGTTATGAGAACTATGTTTGCGTTTATGACGCTCATTCTTCTTTTTTTTTGGACTTTTATGCTAGTTAAACTGCTCTTGAATTACTCTTCGATTTACTCTTTGAATTACCGGTTAAATTACTTTTGGCTGGTCGAATTACTTTAATTAAATTATGTTTATGATTCTCATTCATCGTCTTTTCTCATTGTCGAGTGCGCCTGCATATCTAATTATTGTAATTTCTTTGTTGTCCTATAACCGGATGTCCTTAACCTGTTAGACATAACATTGTAAACATAAATAAATAAATATTATTATCTTTCAGCCTAACTTAATTAACAAATTTGATAATAACTTGAATCCACATCTCGATCTGAAAGGTTTTTTTTCTTATAAGATTTTAGTATCCTTAGAAAAGATTCATCATTCTTCATAAGGATTTGTCTTGTATAATCCTCACAAGGATTTTATAAGGCCACCTTTGACAAGGACTTTGATTTCATATTAAGATTTTATGAATTAACTTTATAAGGTTACTTTCTAAGGTTTTTATGATGTTCAGAAATACATAGATACTTATCCTCCAAGCGTTCTCAATTTATGAGGTTCTAATGTATACTCAGCAAACGCAGTTGACTTGATTTCAACATTTTTGTCGGCCACAGTTCTTCCAAACTGAAAAATGCTGCTCGTTTACAATTTTATTTTTTGTCTCAGTAGATATGAAAATACCTATTGTACCTGGCATAGAAAATAAAAGAAATTTCAAAAATAATTTCGCTGATAATAAAACATTTCAAACTTTCGTTCTTACGTGCTCACAAAAGCAAGCACGTAATCCTGTGATTAGTTTTTTTTCCCGGCTGAAAATCCGGCAATATCTACTCGCGTGCGCGTGTTTTCGCGTGCTTTTATTTGCGTTTCGGGCATCAAGTTCAGCGTTGGCTGGGAATGAGATAACTTGGGAACTTGGGAAAAATAACAATTCTCTTCCAACATTCGACTATTTACCCAAAAACTTGTTTTAAACTCACTTGCAGCAAACAAACGTAATCCCGAGCGTGGTACAAGCAAAACAAAAAATATCTGCTAAAAAAAGTAATTACTCTGTAATATAAAGTATTTAGTTGATTGTTTTCACAATGAAGATATTTATTAGGAGAAATGCGTTGAGCAACAAAAAGCTTTATCACAGGCGTTAGTCTCGCTTTATTTTCACCAAGCTCTACTTTATTCTCGCTTCCTTCGTTTCATCTTCGCTGATGTAAGATCCCCGGGCTCTGGGAAGCGATAAAAACAAAAGGCCACTCGCGTGCTTCCGACATTTTTTATTATAATTTTTTGTAACGATACCTGCGACTTCCGGATTTTGGAGGCAATTTTCTGCATCGTGTTTCGTTCCTAATAAGGAGGTTTCGTGGTTTTTTTTTGCGAATGAAAAGGAGGGGGCCAACCAAAAAATGTTCGGATATACTAGTTTACAGGTTGACGAAAGATGGGGATGAATATTCATTAGGTACTCCATTTATCAATAAATATAATTAATAGATTCTTTACACTCCCCCAATTTAAATATTCATCATGAAAACGATCGTTGGGAGCCAATATCAATATGTTATAAAATAAAATAAAAGACTTCCTTCTAACTTCCCATTTTCTTTCTCGAGCTTTCGGCTTTTATTAAGCCCTCTTCAGGAGATTTTTCACTTTCATGAATTCACATCAACATTCAAGAAATTGATTATTACAATAATTCGTCATCATAAACTTAGTCAAACTTTCTTCACAATAAATTACACCAAGAAACAAACTCAAACTCAAAAAAATGTAAAATCAAGTTCAGTTTTTGTTAGCAAGCTGTTGAGTTTGTTTCTTGGTATAATTTATTGTGAAGAAAGTTTGACTAAGTTTATGATGACGAATTATTGTAATAATCAATTTCTTGAATGTTAATGTGAATTCATGAAAGTGAAAAATCTCCTGAAGAGGGCTTAATTAAAGCCGAAAGCTCGAGAAAGAAAATGGGAAGTTAGAAGTAAGTCTTTTATTTTATTTTATACAACCCATCGATATTGGCTCCCAGCGATCTTTTTCATGATGAATAAATATAATTAACTTCTTAAGTTTCGAAGAACTTCTTTTCTCAATATCATCCATCGGAAAGTTTGCAAATGAAAAAGAGGATTTATTCAAATTTCTGATTATTCTGATACTTTGCTAAATTTTAATACATTCAGCAGATCATAAAAACATTTTCATCATTGAAAAAAAAAGGTCACCACGAGTTATTGTACGTCACAACGCACTTTAATGTGCGCATTGCGCATACAGGAAATCACTGTCCAGGTTAAAATGAAGTTTAGGACACTAGCTGTTACTGTGTTTTAAGGTAAAAATGAATGTGTCACTCAACAGCTGTTAGTGTCCGCTTAACAGCCAGCGTTGCGCAATACATGAAAAAGATATATCGATTTCCATTGTCCCGTTCAACAGCCGCTAGCATTCGCACAACCACTAGCGTTCGCTCGACTACCTTTATTGTGGGCTTCTCGAAATTTCTAACTTGCTGTAGAATCTCGACGAATGAAGTTTGGAACATTAATAATGCAGAAACAAAGTTATCGCAGAACCTTAATGTCCAAATATTCAGTCTTCAGGTATACGTAGTATCTTTCTTACTGTTTTTTTATTACAGAAATAAAAGTAAAGAATAAAATTTCTATTAATATCCAAAAAACAGTCGATTGGAGCCATAGTGGGAAATTAGCCCTAAGTTTTATTTTAGATATGTTGATGATATTATTACTGTGGTGCCAAAGGATAAAGTTGAAAAATTGTTGGATGTTTTCGATTTTTATCATTCCCGGTTGGATTTTACTTTTGAAATTAAGAAAGATAATAAGATTGTTTTATTGTGGACTACTTTGATTGGGAATTTTTAAACTAAAGGGTTGGAATTTGATTGGTTAAGGGAAGCTACTTCATCTGGTAAATATATCAGTTACTACTCTAAACATCTTATTAGTCAGACGATTGATATTATTTATGGACTTGTTGATAAGGCTATTTTGCTTTTGGATAAAAGATTGCATAATAAGAACCTGGAATACCATAGGAATATTTTGGAGATTATTAATTATCCATTGGAATTTGTTCGGAAATACATTGATAAAAGTATTTGGTCGTAGTAGTAATTTTAGTCTTTCTAATGATAATTGCATTACTTCGGGTGACATGGGAAAGATAGATTCGGTTGTACTGCCCTACATAAAGGGGTTTTCTGATGATGCTAGGTGGTTTTTTAAGAAACATAATTTTACAGTTGTGCATAAAGTTACCAATAAACTTAATGAAAGAATTATCAAGAGAGGTAAAGATATTCTAGTGTGTGGTTGTGTTTATATTAGTGAAACGAAAAGGAAATTGAGAACGAGAATTAAAGAACATCAAAATAACTTTAGATTAGCTGCTGATAAACATAGTGTTATTACGTGACATAAAGTGGAATCTGGTCATGAATTTGGTTGGAATAACATTAAAATATTGGATTCTGAAAGTAATTGGTTTAAGAGATCTATCGCAGAGATGGTTTTTATAAAAAGTAATAAAATAATATTAACCTACAGACTGATACGAAAAATTTCAATCCGATGTATGATAAAATTTTGAAATATACCTAATGATTTTCTTTTCTTATTATTCGCAGTTATGAATTTTGAATGAGGCCTACCCTGAATACTTTGACACCAAACTTTTGTGACAATTCTCTTTCTTCTTTGTTATAGTTGTGAATTCATTTGAGTTGTGGCTTCTAACGCAGGTCATAAATTTTTAGAAGTTATGTAGGAACGCTATCGGCTGTTGTGCGAACGCTAGCGGATATTGAGCGGGGCAGTAGAAACCGATAAGCTTTTTTCGGATAAACCCGGAAACGTTGACTGTGATAACGATACTAACTGTTATGAAACACATCAATTTTTACTGCTCCCGTATGTCATCAACGAGTGAGAGTGCCAAAGTTTTTTTCTTTTTTCACCGGACATAAAATCCTATGACATGCGAACATTAGCTATTCACCATGCAATAGATTGTAGGTCCTCTATTCTACGTGCAAGTATAAATTCATTCAAATCATAGGTAAGCTAAATGTCAGGAAATAAATTTTATTTAAATATTATAGTGTAATTTTTTATTCACGCCTACAAAAATTATGCTCAATGAATGTGATGATTGTCTATAATTCCAAAAAATGTAAATAGTCGAGTAGATGTTGAGGTATAAGTGCATGTTGAGCATAGTTTATATTTAAAATCAAAACATGATTTAGACTCGTGTGAAGTTGGCACCCGAATTCTGGAAAAATTTTGAAACTCTCAGAGTTCGAGAAAGAACTATGATAGTTCTGGAGTTCTTTGCTAAAATTAGCAAAAGTTCTGCAAAAATCAAGTCGATTACGTTACAGAAACGAAATATAGGCTGGCACCATGTTTTCAATAAAAAAGAGCTCTGACTTGATGAAAACGATCAAAACAAAGAGTTCCGGAGTTCTTTGCAAAAAAATTTCGCAAATTTAATTTGCCGATTCCTATTGAACTCAAAGAGTTCTACAACTTCTTTCCTCATCAAATTGCTCTACAATCAATAGTTCGGTTTTATTAAAAAAAAGATTGTGTATGCAAAAGTCTATAAACAAATAAATTTCATCGTAGAGGAGTTCTCTTGCGAGTTCCCGGTAGTTTTACAACTTATTTTTTCATACGTTTTTTGTAAGTTAAATCGTCCATTAAAAAATATGTGGAATAGTTGATGCAAATGTTTATAAACAAATAAATTCGATCGGAGATGAATTCTTTTTCAAGTTTTTGGCACAACTTAAAGGTTTTTACAACTTCTTTCTTCATTGAGTTTATCTAAAATCAATATTTCGGTGTAATAAAAAAAAGAATAGTATATCCAAAAGCCTATAAACAAATAAATTCAATCGGAGAGGAGTTTTCTTCCAAGTTCTTGGTAGAACTCAAGTCAAGTTTTTTCAAGTTAGGTTAAGTTTTCCTACAAGTTCTGTGTAATTATCGGTTATTTTGATGATTCTGTCTTTTGGAATTTTCTCTAAAATTACTTTATTTTGTAAAAAAATACCGAAGATTCTTTATGGGAAATTTCATAAACAAATTAATATAACTAGAGAGTATTACCCTTTTAGTTTTCTGTTCTAGATGATATACAAATTTTTTTCTGAAAATTCGTATCACGGTTTTTTAGTCCTTCATTAAATGATTCAAGAAATAAGCCTGAAAATGTTTTTTTCCTGTCGCTTTTTTTATGTTTTATTATTATTATTATTATTATTATTATTATTATTATTATTATTATTATTATTATTGTTGTTGTTGTTGTTGTTGTTGTTGTTGTTGTTGTTGTTTTATCACCTAACTTATCCGTCTTGCGATACTTAGCTGCTTTGTTTTCGTTGGTGATGCAGTTTTTTATAAATTTTTTCATTTGCTTTTCTGAAATAAAGTTGGTGAAATTACAAGGATCCTACGGATAGGACGAGTATTGTAAAAACGTGGGTATTAGACAAATTACTCATATATATTTTTCCTTTTAAATAAATTTGTTGTAATTTTCAGAAACTAATAACAATGCAATACATTTTATCTGTTTGTCTCAATCTTCACATTTTTTTCTTTCACTCGTTCTATACCCTGGTCGACTATAACAATGTTTTCTAAATTTTAAGCATAAACAATCTTTTTTCTAATAAAATCGAACTATTGATCGTAGAACAATTTTAAAAGGAAAGAAGTTGTAGAATTTTTTGAGTTCTACCAGGAACTCGCAAGAGAACTCCTCTACGATGAAATTTATTTGTTTACAGACTTTTGCATACACAATCTTTTTATAATAAAACCGAAATATTGATTGTAGAACAATTTTATGAAGAAAGAAGTTGTAAAACTCTTTGAGTTCAATAGGAATTTGCGAATTTTTCCGCATTGGCAAAAATTTCGCAATTTTTTTGCACATTTGCGGAATTTTTTTTGCAAAAAGTCTGGAACTCTTTATTTTTATCGTCTTTATCAAGGCGGAACTCTTTTTTTTTTATTGAAAACACGGTGCCAGCCTATATTTCGTTTTTGTAGCGTAACCGACCATATTTTGGAGAACTATTGCTAATTTTAGTAAAGAGCTCCAGAACTATCATAGTTCTGCCTAAAACTCTGAGAGTTTCAAAATTTTTCCGAAATTCGGGTGCCAACTTCACGCGAGTCATGATCTAGCCAAAAAAAAAAAAAAAAAAAAAAAACAATTTTTAATGGTATCCTTTCGCATAAAAAATCTTATTCGAGACTAGCGACTCCTGAAATATCTAGGATACTCAAATATCCGAAAACGAGACTCTATTTAAAGCAACAATCTCCTGAAAAAAATAAATAAGATTGACACAAACTTTAAAAGACTATTAAAAACAGTTTCGAATACTTTTCAAGATGCAGAATCCCTATTCAATACGCTAAAGAGACTGGCAGAGACCCATCAGGATACTCGAGATACTTAATAAGAGATTCTTTTTTTCGTCCCGAGTAACACGTAATTGGTTCAAATCGATAATGGGTTCTCCTCTTTAGGCACCCACGTTTTACGGTCTTGCGTAGAAGTTCCACCAAGAGTGTAAAAAATGTAATTTATCAGTCATTATGACCACATTTTGCTTCATTTTTACCACGTAAGAAATAATTTTCATGAGTTGTTATGAATTGTGGCCGAAAGTGAGAAATAGAGCAGGCGACGATGTATGAAACTCAAACATTCCGAATAAACTGATAGTTAAAGTTACTATTAGGTTGCAGTTGAGCTAGCTACATGTTCTAGATAGCTTGTGAAAATTTGTTATGAATTTTCTTCCGTAAACTGGATTTGGTATTAGTTACCTCTGCGAGAGTCAGCCAAGTTTTGTTAATTTATTCATTTAGTCTGATTCGCGTACTAAATCAATCAAGTTAGAGTAAAAGTGATTCACTGAATTAGCAATGGTACTTATAATTTCAGAAAAGCAATCTTTCAACTATTTAATGACATCTTGTTCAAAGCTGAAATGTCGTTACAGTTCTCATGATTATAATAAATATGTGTAAGTATAGTTTTTCGAAATTTATAAATAATTAGGACGACGGAATACAGCGTCGGAGTTTAAAATTTTAATGTTTTCTCTTCATAAGAGGCTTTTATTATAGACCATTATGGATATTTTCGAAAAAAAATTTTTTTCCATGTATAAGATTTTTCGTTAATTACATGTGACGCTTTCGGAAAAATAGGAGAGGTAGCTGTTTCAGTGTAAAATTTTAACAGCTAGGTGAGAAATCAATAGAAGAATGGAATTGAATGAATTATGTATACATATTTCTGGGTCATTCTGAAAGTTTTTCTTTTTTAATTGGAATTCGTCTTTAACGAAAGAAAAAATGCAAAAACTGCAAATAGATCTCAATTCGAAGAGTGACGACGAGAAATAATGAATTTTTCAGGAACGAGATAAAACTGCGAAATTATGCATTGCGTCGATATTATTTTAAAACCACAGGAGAGGATATACATATAGTGTTCGGTATTGTACACTGCAAATTGCGTTTTTGAAGCAATACATGCGGTTTTGCCATAACTGTGCGTCCCTCAGTTGTTGTAGGAATATCTCATAGGGTAATTTTCAGACAAAAAAGGCTTATTCTTGTGCTTTTTTTCAAACAGAAAAGTTAGAACACCAATTACTTGTAATTTCAGAAATGAAAATTGATAGGATGTATTAGTAATTGTGATTTTCGGAAGATGGTGTGCTCATTTTTGAAGATGACACTTGGACTGGGGTAGAGGAGGAAGCAGAAATGAAGATTAATTCTATTAAAAACAGGTTGGATGATAACTATTTAATTATGAACATGGAAAAATAAGTCTGTTTGGCGTTTGGGTCTTTTCTAGTGACATTTATTCAGACAAGATAACAATAAAACTTGATAAAAAGCAGTGATACCGCGAGAATCGGCTTCAATGAAACTGCCCTGAATTATGGAATAAACATTGTGCTCATTATTTCGGTGTGATAATAGATGATAATTTGAAAGGAATAGTAAAGTCACCAGAATCATAGATAGGAGTAGACAGCTTATTTACGTTTTTTGTTGACTAAAATCAGTATTCAACATGAGACAGATATTAATTATTCACTTTGCATTGTTTTGGTCTCTGGTATCTTATGTTTTGAAGATTTCGACAAGTGTAGATAAACTAGTTCCATTGGGTAGTGTGCAGAAACATTAGTGTAAAAATCATATTCCACAAGGTTAGGTACCACGCTTAGACGTTTTAATACAGAGAAGAGAAAATTTTATTCATCAAATGGCTTTTTTGCAGGAAACAATTAAATATTTCAATTCAGAATTACAGGGAGGATTACTCTCGGAATCTGGATCAGTCAAATACGACAAATTTTCTGTAAAATATGCCTGATTTCCTGTTGCCGCATTCCTTTTCATTGAATCAGTCACATTCGATTGTTTCAATCAGTGATATCAACAGATAAATCTATCAAATTTGACAGATTGAATTAAAAGTAATACGGCAACAGCAAAATCAGTCGAATCTAACTGATTTAGATTTAGAGAGTAGGAGGGTTAGAAATAGGTAGATAGGCTGTGGGGTTTTTAGATATTCCCAATCCTCTCAAATCTAACCTGAGTAGTATACACCTATCCTAACCTAACTTAATTCAAGTAGAACACTTCAAACCTAACCAAACCTAACTCTAGTTGAGAATCCTTATCGTAACCCAAGTTGAGAACCCCTAGTCCAACCGAAGTTAACATGATGCAAACCTAAGGCTAGGGGTGCTCAACTTAAGTTATAATAAGGGTTCTCAACTTGGGTTAGGTTAGGTCAAACTAGTAGTGTTTTACTTGGGTTCGATCATGTTAAGGATGTACTACTGGGGTTATGTTTGAGAGGAGTGGGGGGATTCAGAAACACCATAGCCTATCTACTGATATAAGAAAGAAATAAAAGGATATTTTAAAATGTTGCTATCACGTTCGCGAGAAGGCTTTATGGGAAATATTTTTGCTGAGTAAAATATATTTGCAATAGATTACTGTGGGAATCGAAAGATGTAAACTACAACTTTTCAAGGAACAAAATGAAAGATTAGCTAATAAATTTCGACTACGACACTGTTATCGATATTCATTATACGTAGCGAGTCAGATATTTTAAATTGTCAAAGAGGAAAAAAGAAAGAGACAATGTATTACAGTGTCACAATTTGATTGTATATTAGTTAGAGAAATAAGTGTAAATAATTTTTGTAATCAGAGTAATATTTATTTTATCTTCTACAACTTTTTTTTCTGGTAGCCGTGGACAGACACTTTTCTATTATGGTTCGTGGTGATGTCTGCACATAAATTTTGTATGAATACCGTCAATAAATGAAATGACATTACTTAATAAACAGAGCACTGGTTAGGTTAGGTTGCCTTTTTTTTCTAGCAAGTAAAAGCATCATACATTGAAATAAAGAATAGCATACTTTCAATTTGTCAACCACCAAAAGTCAAAATGTTAATAATAAAATGTTCCTAAAACGTGAATATCTTTATATTTTAGTATGCTCACCTCAAATTCTACAATGAGCAAAAAAATTGTAGTAAAAAATGCTACAGTTTTAGTGAAATTCACCATACCATTGAGTACCACGTGCCTAGTCTGCCTTCACTGAAAAACAAAAATTTGTACTTTCTGCCATATATATTGTAAAAAGTACAATAATATTGTACATTTTACAATAACATTGCAGTTATTACATAATTATTTTAGCTTTCACAATATTATTGTAAAAACTGCAATATTTATTTTACTTATTACAATAGTGTATAGTAAAACCGCTATATTGTACAAATTGCAATATGTATGCCACTTTTTGCTGTATAATTTCGGAAAAAATTAAAATCTGAAAATGAAAATTTTACTATACAAATTGTAATATTTACCGTACGTCTTTTCCACGTTTTCTAAGGTCAGCCAACTGGGAGCAGGTGGCAACCGGGTTTTTTTTTCTCGCCCGCAATTTATTTACACATGCAATAAAATAGAAAAAATGCATTGCTTTTTTTCAACTTTTTCAAATACTGCATCATATTACAATATGATGCACTTGAAATTTAGGAAGAACACAAAAATGTTGCAAAAAGAACCTATACAGATCTGTTTACTGAAAAAACTGTGGAATTTTCAAAAATCTGGATTAAAAGGAATTACAATATGATATTGCAAAAAGCACACGAAGTATAGTAGAAAACGAAGGTGTAGAGGAGTTTTAGAACAAAATATTTCTATAATTACAATATCATTTGACAATATTAACAATATTTTATTTCAAAAATTGATATATTATCTAGCAAAAAGTACAATATATCAGAGTGATTCCGGTTTACTGTAAAGTATTGTTATGATTACTATATTTTTTTCTCAGTGTTGTCCGTCGAAAATCACTATCGACTTAGGTTACTTCCATCACATCATTTTGTAATAATATCCACATCACATTATAATATTTTTTATCTTCGTATGGTCAAAATGGCTATTTATTCACGTGACTTTTCACCTCATAAGTATTGATGTTAATATTGCTCAGCAAATATGTCGATATCTTTGAGCTACATATAAGCGATTTATGATTTAGTGAATTGTACGAGAATTCATGGTAGTTTACATCATATTCTGATCACATGACTATACTGAAACAACCATCATATTCTACTTGATGAGCATCCTGTATGCATTCAGATGTTTATTCGTTAATTTATGAAAGAAAAAAATTGGATAATTATCTTTTTACGACTTGAAAACGTAATGCGAATCCCTCAACGACTCGATAGTAGCAATAACAGTAGTTGGCAATGCAGAAGCCGCAAAAGCTGAGGAAGTCGTCCCGATAGACCACTTTCCCGTTCGTCCGGCCTTTCTCCCTGTTTCGCGCTTCTCTGGCCCTCCTCTCTCGCCGAGACTCTCGGCCCTCTCCCGCTTAGCATCGCTGCCAAAACCCTCCTCACCAGCGGCTTCGATGCTGCTCGACACGCGACCCCACACGATCTTGCAGCGTGAATATTCACGGGATTTCATGAAAGGCGCCGTGAACGAGGCGTAGGAAGAGGAATTAGACCGCGACCGGTCTCGACTTTTCTCGCGCAGTACGAGCAGTTATTATAGCTGGCATTTTCGTGAAAAATAAAATTTATTTATGAATTATATAGTCAATTTAATCTATCTGAGCAGTTGCTGCAGTGACAGGGACATTTGTTTTTTTAGTTAATACTGTGAGTAATTCTTGAAAAGTTGAAAATGCATGCGAGTGTGAGTTACTCGGAAATAAGTATACAGTGTAATGAATAATTTTATAGCTATGTACTATAGGGTGGTCGTTAAAATGGATCAGGTGGAATTTTGATGGTGGCGCCCCCCAGAACGTTTCCAAATAATTCAAAAAAAATCCCTAAATTTTTTCAGATTTTTGAAACAACGTTAACCCGTGCCGATAGAGTCGTCTTTTAACCCATTTAAATAATATGGGATTTTGTCTTGAAGGCAGTTTATAATTTTTCACGGATACACGAATCGCTTTAAATATCGGTTTGACACGACAAGTTATTGTCGATAGTTATAACAAACTGCAAAAAAAGTGACAGCTGTCTAAAACAATCATATGTCTGTTGGTTCGAAGCCAAAAAACCAAAAATCATGGAAATTTCGGCTTTTTTCAATGAAACAAAGAATTTTACAAGATTTCAACAATCTATGCGATGTATACCTACATAAAATATCATTCTATACGTTCGTATTTTTTATCGTTATACAATTACAATTGGTCACATTGCTACAATTTCAAAAATATTAATAACGAAAATCGATGAAGAAACAAATATCTGAAAAGCGACTTCTTAAAATGAGTTTCCTACTAGATAAATGACACTTATTGGAATGAATTATCTTGTAATTAACTATACTATCAATAATAATGGTCATAACGATAATAATAATAAAATTAGTAGCAATAATAATAATAATAATAATAATAATAATAATAATAATAATAATAATAATAATAATAATAATAATAATAATAATAATAATGATGATAATTATAAGAAAAGGAATAGAATATAAATAGTTCTGAATTGGTAAAGAAGAATTAATACATTTACAAGTTAAGGGAAAAAGCTGGTTATTCTAATGATACCTTATTTGTTTTTCGAAATGATCGTGAACTAGTGTTATTAAGGATAATCTGAAAATGGATAAGAATAACATCAATAAAAATAATAATAACCTCAATAAGGAATATTATTCAACATTGACGAATGTTTCTGTGATTTCGTTTGCAATGTTTGATGCGCTCAAGTACGAGTTTTGAATAATTTGTTATTACAAAACAACTTTACAGAGTTTATGGATAAGGTAAATGTCTCAGTTGTCAAACAAATCTAGCCATTTTTTCGAAAACTGCAAACTTTTATGGAAGTTCTGCTTCTTTGTAAAATTGTTGATATTGTTCAGTGACTGATGGATCCTAGAAGAATAATATACGTTATCTTCTTATTATTCAATATTTAGCAATAAATTTGATAACTTGGTATTGATGGCTTAAAGTTAACTAGATTGCGTGTTGTGTTATAATAAAAATCTTTCTCCATTAGTACATTAGATTGTTCGCATGATTATTATTCCTATTACTATTATTATTATTATTATTATTATTATCATCATCATCATCATCATCATCATCATCATCATCATCATCATCATCATCATCATCATCATCATCATCATCATCATCATCATCATCATCATCATCATCATTATTATTATTATTATTATTATTATTATTACTACTACTACTTTTATTATTATTATCGTTATGACCATTACTATTGATAGTAGAGTAGATTACAAGATAATTCACTCCAATAAGTGTCATTTATCTAGTATGAAACTTATTTCAAGAAGTAGCTTTTCAGAAATTTGTTTATTTATCGAATTTCGTTATTAAAATTGTGATGCACATTTTTTAAACTGTAGCAATGTGACCAATTTTACTTGTATAACGATAAAAAATTCTCACGAACGTATAGAATGATATTTCATGTAGATATACATCACATAGATTCTTGAAATCTTGTAAAATTTTTTGTTTCATTTAAAAAAGCCAAAATTTTCATGATTTTTGGTTTTTTGGCTTCGAACCAACAGAAATATGATTGTTTTAGACAGCTGTCATTTTTTTTGCAGTTTGTTATAACTATCGACAATAACTTGCCGTGTCAAACCGATTTTTAAAGCGATTCGTGTATCCGTGAAAACTTATAGACTGCCTTCAAGACAAAATCCCATGTTATTTAAATGGGTTAAAAGACGACTCTACCGGCACGGGTTAACGTTGTTTTAAAAATCTGAAAAAATTTAGGGATTTTTTTTTGAATTATTTGGAAATGTTCTGGGGAGCGCCACCATCAAAATTTCACCTAACCCATTTTCACGACCACCCTAATGTACTAACATTCATAAAGTTGCATATTATTTATCAAGAATTTTTTCTTGTGAAACAAATTTCGTTAAAACGAAAATTATCATGAAATACCCATGTTTAAGTTGGAATTTTCCGGGATAAAAAATCAGAGTTTCCTTTAGTCTCAAGAGTATTTTGGTCTCCAAATTGATCATTAAGAGTATTGCGTTTGGCAAAACGGAATACTTATTCGGAGACTGTTGGAGAGTCGAGTTTCCGAATTGAATACTCGAGTCTTCAACAGTCTCCAAATGAGTATTCCGTTCGGAAAAATGGAATACTCAAGGTACTCTTGAGACTCAAACGATACTCTTGTTGTTGCTTTCAAGAAATAGAGTATTCAAATCGGAGATAAAAGGTGACTTTAGGAGACTTTTGGAGATTCGTTGAAAAAATTAGTTTACTCTCGGAGACTCACGGTCACCTTTTTTTAAAATTTTGTATACTCTCGGAGACTCCTTCGATACTCGTGGATACTCTTGGAGACTCGATGATACTGATTCCGAGACTCAAGATACTCTTGGTGACTGAAACGATACTTTGATTTTGTATCCCGGGTTATTAATAAACGTTTCCACCACATTGCCTTTACAATGCTACGAATTCCTACAATTTTTCAGGAATGTATGGAGAGCTTGAGAAGAAGATAAAATTTACGTCAGCATGACTTACAGTCGATGCAGGCTTCTAACATAACAGATCCATACGGCCATACTCAAACTAATCAAATTAAATCGATAATTATGAAATTAAATTAATATATTTTATCTTTATGGATACTACGTTGAAATTATACGGTTCTCAGCATAGTATTAAAATGAAGTAATAGGATTTATGGGAAAAGTTCATCGTTATAATTCATCAAATGCCATTACATATAAACAAATTTTTCTGCCACAGATTGAAATTTGAAGAGGTTCTTTTTGATTATTTTTTTAACGATCAAACGTTGCTTTGACTTTTTTTTGTAAAAATTTAACTTTGCAATTAATTTTCCCACTCAGGTATAGAATTGACTAAAGAGCGATATATTCTGAAATAAAAAAAGTTTTTGTGATTATGTCTACTCAGAAGTTACTCTTAACTCATCAGTGGGTTATAGTACAGGGTGCGCCATTTCTTATGTCGGTATTGTAACATTGAATAACTTAAACATTTGACAACCGATTTACTTGACTTCACTTGTTTTGGAAACGTCAATTCAGTACAATTTCAACCATGTATCGCTTCACACCAAAAGAACGCGCTGAAATAGTTACTTTGTACATTGAAAATAGTCGTTCAGTTGTGTTAACTCAACGAGCATATCGTCGAAAATATCTTGGCAAACAGGCACCATCTGACAACACTATTCGTCGTTTGGTGTCGAATTTTTGTGTCCACGGGACAGTGAAAGATCGCGAACAACCCGTTCATCAACGACCAAGACGTTCAAATGAACTGATTGAAGCTGTCAGAGAGAGCGTTGCCCAAAACCCAAAAGTTTCATATCGTCACCGCGCTCAGCATCTCGGCATCAGTGGAACCACTCTACGGCGCATTTTGAAAGATGATTTGCATTTGTTTCCGTACAAAATGCAATTAACACAAAGAATATTGCCTACAGATCATCCACGTCGCTTGGAATATGGACAAACAATCGCTCGAATAGTTGATACTGAACCTGATTTTTGGAAGCGAATTTTAATGACCGACGAGGCACATTTCAAACTTTCTGGAGGCGTTAATAAGCAAAATTGCCGCATTTGGGGAACGCAGAATCCACACGAGATCCATGAAACGCCATTGCATGACCAAAAAGTTACTGTTTGGGCCGGCGTTTGCGCCAAAACCATCATTGGTCCTTATTTTTTCAAAGAGAACCAAACGATCGATGGAAACCGATATCGGTGGATGTTGGCTCACTATGTCTGCCCACAAATGCGTGAAAAAGGTCTTGAAGATTACTGGTTTCAACAAGATGGTGCGACCTGCCACACTGCGAATCAAACAATCCAGTTTCTGCAACGAAAATTCCCTGGACGTCTGATGTCAAAAAGAGGCGACATTGAATGGCCACCCAGATCTCCAGATTTGACCCCTCCAGACTTCTTTTTGTGGGGTTATTTGAAAAGTAAAGTGTACGCCAGCAAGCCGCAGACCATTGAAGAGCTTAAGGAAAATATTCGTGCCGAAATCATTGCTATACCACCCGAGATGCTCGAAAAGGTAATGGAAAACGCCGCAAAAAGGGCATATTTTGCTGTGAACAATAAGGGCGGCCACTTGATTGATGTTGTGTTCAAAAACTAGTCTAAATAAATTGTAAAGGACCAAACTAAATAAAAATACCTCATTTACAGAAATCGGTTGTTTTTTTTTCAAGTTATTCAATGTTTACATGCCGACATAAGAAATGGCGCACCCTGTATCTATGATGAAAACAGAACTTTGTCACAAAAAGCTCCTTTGTATTAAAAGTACTCTCTAAATTCCTTCGAGTGAAATTTCACCCGAATCGAGTGAAAAGATGAGAATCCTGCAAATCAAACTCGAGTGAAAATTCACTCCTGTTTTTATACCTCACTCGAAAGTTCGAGTGATTTTTTCTCTTATTAGAGTGAATTCGAGCTCTTATTCGAGTAAATTTCAAATTTTACTCGAGTGAATTTCTGCTCTTACTGAAGTGAATTATATGTGACAATATTTACTTTTAGAATGAAATATATTCTACATTAAGTGTATAAAAACACTTCTGATTTTTGTACCAACATTATTATTGATGGTATAAATTATTTTACACAGTGGAATTCGACATGCATATGAAATCAAATTGTCATATCTGAGGTTACATTGACAATCATAACACTCCTTGTATCTCGAATGAAAAAATACGGAAGTTATTATTGTGAGCAAAAAAAGAATTTTTTATTTATCTAACTGCCTATTTCTGTGGGAAAGCGACAAATTTTGAAAAATCCACAATTACCACTCCGTACTTTGTCAATAAACTTTTTCACCGCTCTTCGTGATTATTCGTGATGAATAACACTGAATGACAATTTTTTGTTTGATAGGGGAAAGTGTTCACTCGAAGTTGAGTGAATTGAATGCGAATTTCGCTCGATTTTAAGTGAACCTTCAAGCGAAGCACAGATTCACTCTACCTAGAGCGAACCTCTTAGTCACTCGAAAGGTCGAGTGGTATTTTCAATCGAAGGAATTTAGAGATTAAGGACCAAAATCGACCAAATTAAAACTGATGATTGCGGCAATAACAGTCATTTTTGAAAATATGACATCGCGATATTTTATCTTTTAGTATTATTATTTACTGATAGTGGTGTATTCATTCTTTTTTTCATTATTATTATTTACTTTAGAAGAAAGAAGTACATCGTTCTTAACACGAATTCAAACGAATTTTTGTTTGTTTCAGGTGGGTTTCATCCTATCTATAGCGATCATTTTTGTGCGCATCCAGTAAGTAAACAAGTTAAAAAATAGTAGTCAGTTATTTTCGCAAAGTTTCTAGCTATAAAAAATGAATTTCCTGATCACAAAATGAAAAGATTGTATATCTTGCCTTGAAAAACTCACAAAATGAGTCTTATGTGCAGGAAATTAACAAATAATAGAGAGAATGGCAAATTGTCAGTCTCTATTATTTCTAACAATTTATCGGTTTCTCGAGAGACTAACGAATTGTTGTCAAGGATTCTGGGAGTGTTTCCTATAGTTTTACCAGTATTTCCTCAGTTATCAAAAATGTATTAGAAAAAACAGGAGAATATGTTCGATACACTAAATTCATATAAACTATAGGAAAAAATGCTAAAAAATTTTTTTAGTGCGCAAAGTTGAACGTCAATTAGTAGATATTGAAAAAAGATGGCTGACAATTTTCAAGGGAATGGTGTAGTACAAAAGGACCTGGAAAGGGGTTGTCGCGGAAGAATGAAAAAGGGGGAGAGGTTGGTAAAGAACCGTCATGTTGAAGGGGGTTCTAAGAGACGGATTGGCGGTAAATTAGTGCACGAAGCGTATGTAGGCACGCATATGAGTACGCACGTTTGGGTCGAAAGTATTCCTGAACCACCATTTTGTCGCTGCGCTTTTATTTATTACCTCAAGCTACGACGAGTGTCAAATGAACACCACGAGATATGTACGTACCTCGATTAAAGGAAAACGCTATCGAAGGGGCCTTGGCATGTAACGATCCACTCATCTGATATAACTGGTTTTCCTGCAGAATCACTCGCCAGAGAAAGGATCGTTGGTTCTTGAAGGATTTTTGTTTTCATGAGACGTTGAATTAGAAAAGGAAAGGATTAGTTCTCAACTTGACGTTCTTTCGTCTGTTGTTTTCCAACTGATTCCATAAGATTTTTATTTCATTCTTATCTATATTCCGTTCTCCCTCATTTCATGTTTCTATTAATTCATGACAAAATGTAGAATCTCTTTTTGATTGTTCAAGTATTTCAAGTATCTCGGCCAGCCTCCCGAGTATACCAAATTGAGCTTTTGCGTCTCGAAAAATATTCGACATTGTTTTTATTAGTCTTCCAAATTTTCCGTCAGTCTTTTTTATTTTATATAGTAGGCCGAAATATAGAACGTGTGACCATGTGACTTGGTTTTTCATTGCTGAATGCAGTTCTTTGGCTCTGAGTGATCATTGATATTTTATATTTTGCAGAACTTTTTTGCTTCAAATAGAGTCTCATTCTCGGATACTTGAATCTCCCGAATACTTCAAGAGATGCTAATCTCGAATGAAATTTTTTCGCGAAACGATGCCAATCCCCTAAAGAGTGACTACAGTCTCCCGGAGACTCGCATCTCCGAATGTGATACTTCTCCTCACTTTCATGAAATAAAGTATAAAAAATGAAACTGAATGTAGTTGAAAAGTCGCTTCAAAATTTCAGTTTTGAAGTTAGGGTGGTCAAAAATGCCTTTTTGAAAATAAATTTGTGAAAATAACTAAAACTTTTTCAAATCTTTGATATCTCCCAAAGATTGAAGAATTTTAATAAAAGTAAGGCAGAAAAATTTGGTCATTAAATTCAGTTTTGATATATTTGCCTGGAAGTTTCTGAATTACTCATTGTTAGACATGAAATAATTATCATCATTTCCTCATGCCAATATTCTTGTAATCAGGTTGTACTATTTCGATTATCAGATTAGAATAAGTAATGTGTTTTAGTTACTCATTGTTATTTTCAGCATTTTTGCAAATTGTGTGTATTTTAAGGTTGATATTGATAACGTAACAGATTCTCAAAGGTCAAAAATCGGAAAAATTGAATAGCGTGACTTTGAGAGTAGAGATCCAAAATTTGAAATTGTGTATTTTGAAACCGAGAATTTAAAAGATTGATAAATAAAATTTAGTCATAATTTTAAGAATGTTTTTGATCTTACGAATTTTGAGTACGAAGTTCAATGGATAATGAATTTTGATAAAATTTATAAAATTGCAGTTGGTAATCGTTGCATCGGGAAAAACGGACGTTGTTATTACCTGCAAAGAGACACTTTGGTTTCGAAAATTTTTACCATTTCAAAATCTCACGAGTTCGAAATTTACTAACTTTTATGTTAAAAATAACGTTATTTGGAATTTTTAAAAGAAACCGTTTTGATCATTTTTTGTAGCATGCGATTGCATGAAATCTAAAAATGTAACACAGGTAAAAGTAAAAGTTTATATTTTTTAGCATGTTCAAAACAGATTTAGATACTGAATTTTGATTAAATTTATGTGTGGCATACGTAGAACATTCGAGATGATCTCCTCTAAGATCTCTTAGAAGAAACGAAAACATTTCAAACACTGAGAAAAAAATATAGCAATTATTACAATACTGTATAGTAAACGGGAATCACTCTGACATATTGTACTTTTTGCTAAATACTCTATAAATTTTTGAAACAATATATTGTAATTATAGATATCTTTTGTTGTAAAAACTCCTCTACATCTTCCGTTTTCTACTATACTTCTTGCACTTTTTGCAATGCCATATTGTAATTCCTATTAATCCAGCTTTTTGAAAATTCCATACAGTTTTTTCAGTAGACAGATCTGTGAAGGTTCTTTTTGCAAAATTTTTGTGTTTTTTCTAGGTTTCAAGTGCATCATATTGTAATATAATACAGTATTCAAAAAAGTTGGAAAATAGTAATGCATTTTTTTGGCAAAACCCGGTCGCCACCTGTTTCCAGTTGGCTGACCTTAGAATACGTGGAAAAAATGTATGGTAAAATTACAATTTGTATAGTATAGTACATTACATTTGCATAGTACAATATTATTGTACTTTTTACAATATATATGGTAGAAAGTGCAAGATTTTTTTCTCAGTGAAATATGCAATTCAAAAGAGAACACCTTCGATGTACCTTTATTTCAAAATTATAGTTTTTTCAAAAATATCATCAATACTTTAGAAAATATCGATCGGCATGACGTTTTAGACGCTGTAAATATTGTTAGCAAAACTTTACAATCGGTACTATGCATTAAATGTAGCCGTTCAGGGCTTTCAAGGCTTTCCTTGATGATGATCGAGAGAATGGATTTGAAAAAGCATCATCAAAAGTGCGAGAGATCGTCGAATCTTTGGTGGACAATCCGATGTTTGAAGAAGGGCTCAAGCGAGTTCGGAAAATAAAAAAACAGTTTGATTATGAATATGACGATGAACCTCTTTGACCATCTAAATCACTTGAGACAGTTCTAGAAATCGTATACTTTAACATCATTATTGACCAGACAAAGTCAGCAGTGTCATTGAGATTTTGACAATTAAAAAATGTTGACAATCGATTTGGTTTTTCGTGCTTTCCAAAATTGCTACAGCAATTGCCTGATGAACAGATAATGGAGCATTGTCTAATTTAGAAGCAAGTTTGAATGCAGAAAAAGGAAAAGACATAGATGGGAAACAATTGTTTAGTTAGTCACAAATTCACAAAAATTTTATCACTGATGATTTAGATGCAGTCGTCGACATTCTTGAAAATCTGCAAGAATTCAGAAGGAGTTTTCCAAATGCAATCATTGCCTACAGAATATTGTTAATAATACCAATAACAGTTGCATCTGCCAGAAGATAAAATTATTATTACAATTTTACTTTCTAACAACACTTTCCATGGGAATAATGTAACAATAGTGAAATCAATACTACTTGAAAATCGTTATCCTACTGAATTTATCAATAAATACACGAAAAAACGTCAACATTATTTGATGAATAGAGGGTCTGACCGTGGAAGAGAGAGAGAACCTATAGATAATATAGTTCCACTCCTTTATATCGTTAGTTTGACTAATGGTCTTAGTAATGTTTTTAAGAAACACAATCTTTAAAGTGGTTGAAAGGGTTACTTACAAATTGAACAACATCATCACAACAGTGAAAGACAAATTAAAACGAGAACTTAGTACAGACGTTGTCTATAGGATCCCATGTAAAGATTGCGAGAAAACCTATGTAGGACAAACGAAAAGAAATTTAGGAAAAAGGATAGAGGAACATAAGAAAAACATTACCCATAATAATTCCTCAGTTATTTCTGAACATAGATTGGAAAATAATCATGAATTTGAATGGACTAATGTTCAGGTCCTACACAAAGACAACAATTTATCAAAAAGGCTAACATCAGAAATGATATATATGAAAAAAGAAAAAGATGCATCTTTGAACAAACAAAAAGACACGGAAAAATTAAGTTTAATATATGAACCATTACTTCAATATATAAATTAGCGTCCATCTTTTCCTGTCTTCTTTTCGTTTATCCATTCTGTGCGGCTCAATGTGTTTGACTTACTCTCTTAGTTCGAATTAGTCAATTTCGACTATTTCATAGTCATTTTTGAATAATTTGGCTAGCCAAAAGAAGGCTGCTAGTAAATAGTCAAAAATGACTATTTCAATTAGTCAACAAGCATCTACTACTGGAAATAGTCAAATTCTACTAATTGAAATATTCAAAATTCAACTTAGAGAAATAGTCAAATTCACTAATTGGAAAAGTCATATTTGACTAATTTGGCTAGTCAAAAGAAGGCTATTAGTAAATAGTCAAAAATGACTATTTCAATTAGTCAACAAGCATCTACTACTGGAAATAATCAAATTCACTAATTGAAAAAGTCAAATTTACTAATTGAAATAGCCTATTTCGGACATCCCGGGGGCCGCGCCCTGGGAAAAAAAACTCACCCAAAAATTGTTGAAGCGAAGTCCACGCAGTAATACTTGCGTCTTGCACAGAACACTGGACAACACGACAATGAAAATCACGAACGCGCGCGTGAACCGGCGACGAAACACGTGAATGCGTGACACGTGCGACTTTCATTTGTTTAATTTACACTACTCAAGTTATGCTATGTTATATGAAGCATCAGTACTTCCATGTATCGATGTGACTAGTACAAACATTATTTGACTAATTCAAATAGTCATTTCCCTTAGAATCGACTATTCAAATAGTCAAAGCTGCAATGACTAATTGCAATAGTCAATATTTGACTAATTCGGTAGTCAGAAAAATTGACTATTTGTATTTAGTTGAAAAATGACTACTAAAATAGTAGAATTTGACTATTGTTAGCAGTCAATTACGCGAAAACGACTATTTGAGTAGTCAAAACATCAGTGACTAATTCAAATAGTCAAAATTTGACTATTTCGAACTGAGAGAGAATACCAAAACTTAATTCAGTCATTGACGAGCGGTTGACACGAAAACAAGTGCCTTATACAGATTTCCAGAAAAACGATTAAAGGCGGGAAATAACACTCTAGTCAATGAGTTTGTTGTTACTATTTATTGTTACTATTTATTGTCACTATTTATTGTCACTTTTTATTGTTACTATTTATTTGGTTTTAATATGTGACATATCCTTATGGATTTCAACAAAAAAATGGTTCTCCTGAGTCTCGTCTGGATTTTAACTGTACATACTTGTATAATCGGCCTCCATGTCAATCAGTGATTTTTAACAAATGATTGTAAGTTTTATATCAATTTAATTTTAAGCAATGCCTTGTAATTATCATTTAAATATTGTACAGATTTCCTTGAAAATGATGGCACACAAGGTCATCGAAACGTTGGAGCAGTAAATATCTCCTGGAAAAAAATTTGGCTGGATTTGTCGTTTTTTGAAAACTCAAAATTATTAGGAATTATTAAAAAATTATTCAAGATCAACGACTAAGCAAGCACGCCATAATAATTTGGGAATATTATTATCTATTCAAAAAGATAATTCTAGAAAATTGAATTTTGAATTTGTAATCAATGCTTTTGCTGAAAAAAAGGCAAAAAAAGATAATCTATGTGAAATGACAGACACAGCAATTTTTTATAATTAATGTATTTGTAATTAGTAAGATGATATTCAAATAGTTTTTGTACATCTTAATGTACAAGCCTCGCACTATTAATTTGATTAGTGTTCCTACTCGAATGTTCGATTTGCAAAGGATTTATATAGTTTTTGTTCTTCATTTATTTCATGAATTTCAGATACGCACAATTAATATAACAAATTCTATCACTGTGGAATCATCGGAGTTAACTGATGAAATATTCTAGAGGATTCTGGCAAAATCCACTTGAGGCGTAGTACAAAATGTTTGTTGAGTGCTGGAAATGGAAAAAATTTGACACTTTTCAAGAGATCGGCTATCTCTGATCAAATCTATGACACTCGTCTCGCCCAGGGCCACGAAGCCCCCAAACGTATCATATTAATGCTCTATTCAGCAGGGCGCCAGTTGCTTAGTGACCGTTCCTGGAACTACGGCTTCCACAGTTCCGACTTTGACTGAACTCAACTCAGATCCCCGTTGGTCCTTCCTGCTTTCTGCGTGAAGCAGCGTTCCTCGTCCAACAAGGGAACGCCAACGGTGGTGTACTTGCCTACTCTTTGTTTGACGAGGCTTTTCAGCCGCCGCAAGCTACCTTTCACGACGGCTTTTCACCGTCTTATTTGTCCTCGAGTTTTTCCCCCTGTTCATCTACGCTAGCAGATGCATAGAAGCCATATTTTCCTGCTTTCCAGGCTTCACCATTTGATTTTAGGAAACGCATACATAGAATGGACATGATATTGTTCAGGTTGATATAGCTAATGTCAAAATACTTAATTTATTAAATGGAATTCTGGAAGAAATCCCCTGATTCCTACCGATTCCACAATATCTTTGAGGCCTTCACATAATTTAAAATCCTCATCGGGTTTGGAATTGCTGATACTAATTGAAGCTTTTCAAGCAATCCAAAAGACACCTAAATTAATTAGTTCCATAACTGTATAACTCATTAGTCTGATTCGTATAATAAGATTCCTTTATTTATTATTTCTGCACTTGATGAGTGACATAGAATTTAAGACCTGGAACAGAACGTTTCGTGCAGTGGCGGCCGGCGTTTGCTTCCTCCAAGATTAACCCTTTGACCCCACCTCTTTCTGAGTTCTGGAGCATTATCACACAATGGTCATCAATATTCAGCCAGTTTTTTGACTAGTCGTGAGCTATTTGCTTCCTGCCGAACGTCTTCTGCGGGTACACACAAAGAAAGTTCAATCTCCTTTGTTCGGGGTGAATAATATTCCGTTGATGAGCGCGTCGCTCAAGATTTCTGAGGAATTTCTAGAAGGTATACGTATCCACGGGTATCCGCAATCTTTTGAAGAAAAGTAGTTTATTTCTTATTCGTCGTATAGTTGTAGTAATACTGTTATAGTAGTATTCAAGTTTTTTTATTGCTCGTAGGACATTGACCTACAGCAGCTCAAATCGTAGGCAGAGTTTGGGAAAACTCTTATGCCATGACCTATGTTCAGTCTTTTTTATCCAAGAAGTAATCGATTACAGGACACAGATTTCATAACTTTATTTGTAACTATCTAGTGTCATTATTCCAAAGTTTATCTGTTATTTGAAAAGCGAAGATTCTATTAGAGCGTTGGTAACAAAAATCATTGATCTTTAATAATAAATATATATATATATATACTCAAGATCGAAGTTAGCTAAAAAATTGGGAAATCATAACATATAAGAACCATAAATTGTGTAGGAAAACAGTTAACAACATCTTTATCGTGAGTTTTTCCTAGCTTTGAATTAGCTTAAACAGTCATAATATTTGTTTCCCAAGCACGAGTTTCTTTCAATTTTAGCAATTCTCGTTCCAAAATAAGGACTGGTCCCTTGACTGAAATTCTTAACGCTATCGTGAACTTGCGGTAGCTATTTTAGAAACTTGGACTGCGTGACACTATTTTCAGGATGTTTGGTTTTCGTTTGTCATTAAAAATTTTTTCGTTTCTAAAAATAATGCCTCTAAATTATGGTGGAAAGTCGCTCGTTACAATAATAATGATCTTCACGTGGTCGAAGTCTCGGGTAGATAAAATTGATGATGTGAGAGACTTGCGAAGTAATGTTTTACAAGTTACAGTCTGCTTGGATTATATTCTGTAAAATTTGAAAAATGTCAAATTTTTATAATTCATTATCACCAACCAGGAGAATTTATTTACCAAATTTAGAACAATTTGGAAGAGTGGTCTCGAAAGTCATAAGTTACTGTAAAACCTTTAATTTACTGACCAAAAACTTTTAGATATCGAATTTTCAAATTTTTGGAAGTTTTATTACACTAGCCATTTTTTATAATTTAATATAATATTCATCACAGCAACCTATAAAATCTGACGATACTAAATGAATCAAAAATTAGATTTTTTTTTTTTTCACAAAAACAATTAACGTCCACCATTTTCTTTGTTTGTTTTTTTTTTTTTTTTTTTTCAAAATTTGAGCACGAATTTGATATCAGTGTCCTGAAAAATCCTATATGTATAGCAAAATTTCAAGTATATTGGATTTAAAGTTCTATTTATTACCAGCTTTTTGCTCTTTCACATCAATTTCACAATGAATGTATAATGAATATCCATGGTTCTTCGCAAACAGATACGATTTTTTTAAAGTACATGACTTACATGACAAACATTTTATAGGGGAGAGGCATGTAAGTCGGACCTCCAGTGTTTTTGACGTTACTAGCATCATTTTTATCGCGCTGTCAACTCGCATCGTCGTGTTTTTTTAGATTACAGTTTTGATATGGTTTTGGCGACAACACACGCATGTGTTATAGCTGTACCAGACGTCACTATTACTATACCTTTTGTAAAGATTAAGTCCTCATACTTTTGTGAGCTCTCAAATTGAACAAACTTCAGCAATATATTAAGGGTAATATTTCTGCTCGCTAGAATGTTTAGTGTATTTTTATGAGTCAAATAGTCTTCCAAGAAGCAAATTTTGAGTTTGAGTATTTTTTTATTGCTTTCAAAATGACGTCAGAATGTTAGTTCGGCCACTTGTAGGTAAATAAGTTCAACCTCTATTTTTTTTTTTCAGGCGCATGATTTTGACTTTTGTTATGATTTTTTCATGTTTGAAATCGTCATTTTATGGATAATATATTGCTAATTGACACCAGTAGCATTGAAGCTAGGCAAGTATTAGGTAAGAGTTAGGTAAAAATAATGCAGTTAGAATTCTATGCATTACTCCAAGATTTGACTATTTGCACATGGATGACTATAATTTTTGTGAATCAAGTGTTTTTACTCAATCATTTCAACTTTAAGATAGAATTTGTAGGGTAGTCCAACTTACGTTCCTAAATCTCAATTCGCCATTTTTCGGAGTTTTGGAAAATTGGTCTTCAAAACAGTTTTTGTTCACAATATCGAATAAGTTTCTTCAGCAAAGTATAGCATTTGAATTCCTCTTTCAAATGATATATGGACGTCCACATTATATTCAGTCAAAGTCAATTTATGACCGAAAAGGCTAGCCGCTCTAGCCAGGTCCAACTTACATGTCTCTCCTCTACTTCTTTAAGCTTTTATGCAAGTAAGTCAAAAAATGAAATCTGAAGACAGCTTTTCAATCCTGTAAATTTTTTACGAATAAAAAACCCAAAATATAAACGTCTTATAGATATTACAATGATTGCCATTCAAAGTGACAATGCCGTGAAATATCGATTTTAAAACGACCAGCACTACCTATTACATTAATTGTGAAAAGGTTATCTAATTACAAAAACAACCCCTTTGAAATGCGATGATTTCCTTCCACTGCACGTTTCGGTTTTGATTAGCTTTTCTCCCGTGTTCCCTTCTGTAGTAAAACGAATCGCAAAAAGAATACCTATGGGATTTGAAGACGAAAAATGAAAGCTTTCAAAAGTTTTCAAAAACTAAAAAGCGTTCAAAAAATCTCTCTCTGTGCATTCCAAAGTACTTTTGGGGAGGTTTTGAAAGTATTGCAATTGTGATCCAAGAGCAACCCAAAAAAATATGTGAACATATTTGACCTCCAATGATACTGTTTCGGATCGTCGTATGATGGAAAACTACTTCTGCTCTATTTACTTCAAATTCATTTTCAAACATTTTCAATTGAAAATAATTCTTCACTCGTATTCTCAAATATTTACAACTTTTATAACGTTCCTTTGGAAAAATTGCGAAAACTAAAGTAATGAATGAAAATATCGCTGTGAATTCCATCACTCTCAGGTCACCCCTTTACTTTCGAGACCCTCCAAATTGCCCATTTCACCCCCAAGACCCGCATGTATCGTTGAGCAACCCTTTTCTCTCGTAACAACCAAACGGGCGTCATCTCCAAAAGCATGATAAAAGCCTTACCCACCCTTATACCTTAAATTCGTGACTAGGACGTCACAAGGACGCGCTTGGAATGTCAGAATCCTAGTATGGGGAGCTTCCGTAAATGTTGTCATGGTCCCAAGGGAGGAAGGGGGCTCATCTGTGACATTTTGTGACAGAGGAGGAGGAGAAATTCTTCACTGATGTGAAATTACGTTTAAATTACATAGTTATTTTCTCTCCCATTGTTGGGCACTTTGTCAGCCAAATCATATTGGCGCTTTCTCATATACCTGTTGATTTATTCAAATACAAAATCAATTATTAAAATGTTATGAATCTTGAAGCTGTTGGAAATGCAATGTTGCAGTTGAAATGTGACTGTACGGTTTCTGTAACATTAAACAAAATCTTGGAATGTTACATCCCGAGTGGGTCGTATGGTAACCATGAACATTTTTTACGCAAATATTACAATTCTTATTGTTGTGAAAACCATACTGCTCACTCCGCATATGGAAAAAGTCTTATAACAGCTACTCCTTGAAAAAATTCATTTCCTTTGTGTATCCTTCTTAAATATGAGAATAATAGATGATGTAAGGCCAAGTTCCAATGCGTTTCCGGAGACCACGCGGTGTAAGTACTGTAAATCAGGACGCAGGAACTCGCAAAACTCGGGCGAGTTGATATAGGGTGCAGGTTGGGGTGAATTCTGTGGGTCGGGGCAAGTATAGTAGGGGAAAAGGGTGGCACGGGTGGAAATGACAGATAGTTTGATTACCCCTACCCGGTGCTGATCCCCCAAGGCTTCGTATATCGACTCGCAGCACGAGCCCTGATGTGCTTGATAGAAATATAAAGGGCGCGCACACAGCGCACTCGGGTTCACGCTTGCTTGAACGTGCCGATATGCGACTGTTAAAGCTAGGGACATAATGCGCATTTACGTACCGCTGAGTAAAATCCAGCTCCTATAGGACAAACGAGCATAAACTATAGGCAGTAAATATGTATACTCGGATATCTGCAGGACTTGGAGTGCCTATCATGGTTCACTTTATGAAGTACATCTTACTTTCAGCTAGAAAAGCTTGCTGAAATTTCGTTGCAACAAGAATCAACAGAAGCTTTTTATATTACACGGTTAAATTAACTTTTAAAGATACTTACTTTATGTTGCACCTAGCTGTAACGGAGACTGCTACAAGCTGAATTGCAGCCTCTTCTAAGCTGCTCTGAAGGTATTTTTGAGCTTAACATGATTGATAATGGTTGCAATTCAATTCAATCAAGATTCCATTTGCAATGCAGAAGGAGTTCAGCTGAATTTTAGTGAGTCCCTGAGCTGCAATGCAGAAGGCGAATCACTGAAATCAGCTGAATTTTAGTAAGCTCTAGGCTGCAGTGCAAAAGATGTTTATCTTCATCTCAAAAAGAATCAAGTTGTAATTTACTTGCTTGTAACTGAATTTCAAGAAGCTAGCTCTCAGCCGCAATGTAGAAGACAATCAGCTCAATTTTCGCACTGAGCTGGAATTCAGTAAAGTTGAAGTGGAGTCTTAGATCCAGTGCAACAATTTTGGATAGGATTTTTTACACACCCAAATATACGCTTTCCTTCATAATACACAACACTTTTATTACAAAAAGACATTTCACAACTTAATCTTGGTGTTTATTTTAGACTCTCTTTCCTTCAATGATCATATATATTCAATTTGCAGTAACGCATATCAAAGATTGGGTCTTATCAACAGTTATATCGGAACTGAGGAGTATGGACATTTACTTCTTATTGTATAAATAATTGGTAAAGCCCATCCTTGAGTATGCTACAGTCATTTGGAACCTGTATACTAAGGTTATGGCGTCGCATATAGAGAAGGTACAGCACAAATTCCTTAGACGATTGGCTTAATTATCAAATAGTTCTATGGCTTTTACGGACCATGATTATTCGCTGATTGAATCCACTGTTGGGATATCGACATTGGCCATTAGAAGGCGGGTTAATGATTTTATTTTTTTGTATAAGATCATTAACAGCATGGTGGATTCTCCGGAAATATGTCAGAAGATAGTTTACCATGTTTCTGATGGGGATTTTAGAACCACTTCGTCTAGATTGTTCTGTGCAACATGAAACGAACTATGGGGCGAAGGAATCACTAGCCAGGATAATGACAAATGCGAATAAGCTAAGGTGTGATGTCAATTTTTTCAATGACTCTCTACCAGGATTTAGGTATTTTCTTTATTATAGCTTGTCTACCGGCGATTTCAGCATGTTAATAAGCCTCGTCGTTAGAACACCTGATTGTGATAATGACTTCGTTGTTGCTTTATTTTCGTTTTGTTGGTTTATTATATACTTTGTATATTTATTTACATACATCTGGTTACTTGCTTACGTTTATTGTAGAAAATTATATTATTTTTTGTACAAAAGGGCTATGCCCGTTAATTTGATTGAATAAAAAAAAAAAAAAACATGCCAAATTCGTACCCTAATTTTGTACATCTTATTCATTATACACTGATTGTGAGAAAAAAACTTCTAGTTTTGACTGGAAGCCATTAATCAGTTCAATTATGGAAATTCTCCCTTATGGGCACGGAAACGTGCAAGTTTCGGAAGAAAAAATTCATGAAAAAACGAAAATTTTTCTTCTCGATACCGATAAATCCAGATACAAAAATTAAAAATTTCCGTTAAAAATTATAATTTCCGTTCGAACTGAAAAATTTCCTTCTACTCCAACAGAAAAATTTCAGTTTTTTTACAGTATATTATACATGTTTCGTAGTATGAATCATATGTACACTACAAACTTTCTGGGATTATGTGCTGTAATCACAGCTGAGTAAGAATTTGTGATCAGATCACCTTTTTCTCGACCTTCTCGTATTACGAAAACAATGATCGGCTTCTGGAGTTCCCATAAATAATATGATGTTCCTAAAATATTTTCGAAAAATAATAATATTTACGAACGTTATAGACAAGACAGTGTTTTTGACATCGTTTTTTTAGAAAATTCATATCATCGAAATGAAGCCCGTCAACGAAATTTCACAAGATATAAAAAATGCTGTAAGCCCATCTGATTTTCGTAAAAAAAAATTGCATTTGAAAAAATGATTTGTTCAATACTGAAAAATTGTTGATTATAAACAATTCCAATTTTCAAGACCTCAATTTATTCTGTAAAAAAGTAGGTGACATTTGACACGTGTAGGTGACAAAACGTTAGAACGAATAAGCGAGATTAAAAAATTTCAGTATCGCAAAAAAGTATCAAGTACGGAAATTTATTTGCAACATTAAAAATTACTTCTTTTACAACTTTATCCAATTAAAAAATTAAGATTTCAAAGACATAAAATTTGTTTAGAAAATCATATTACATAGGTACAAATACCCTGAACATTCGCTTTTATTGCTTATCGAATGTACACGATTCAAGATTTGAAAGTTTCCTCTCCGTTTTTTCTCAAAAAGAAGTGTAAAATCGTTGAGTAGGAAAAAATTCACGTTTATAACACACTTTTAGGCATCCAATCTCGCATTTTTACATCGCATTTCCTCACCTTCCCATTCACGCTGCGAGACTAGGCGTGTTGTGTAGCCCTTGCTTTATGATCGATGATCCATGCCGTTAAGATTTCCAAGGGGAAACTCTTCAGCAATCATAGCCTCGACTGCTCCCCCGTAATAACACAGTATACCCTTGAAGAAGCGTGTTTTTTTTCCTTCCTGCGCATTTAATCACCTTCACGTGTTTTCTTTTAAATACGACTCCAGTCATATCCCCCGTTCACGAAGATTATTATAATGATAATTATCAGATGAATAAAAATTTCGCTAACGTGTATTTTCAAAAAAAAAAAAGAATGGATTAAAAGGGAAATTGAGAAAAAGAGAGAAAAAATCGGTGCGTAATTAATGTGCCTCGAGATAAATTGCACGAGAAATTGGACGAGAGGCGGTTCTTGCAAGCTCTATATGACTAACCCGCAATTACGTAACGCGCGCTGCCACGCGTGTATATATAGCTAAAAATTATAGGTTCTAAAAAGCCGAATTGTATGCACGTGGTCTGGATGTATCATTCACCGATTCTATGCGAACCTTAACGCTGTGCTTCTATCCAAGTTATTTGTTATTAATTGGAGGATTAATAATACTCCAGGGATTGTTATTAAGAGGTTTGAATATTTAATATCCTTACTCACGGTTTTCTAGATTTTTGAGCTAGTAATAGTAACTGCATACACTGTGAAAAAATTTTCATCTGGTCACAAATTTTCACTGCCAATTTTCACAAAACTCAAAATCAAAAAAGATATTCGAGTCAAGAGTCTGAGAATGATTGATTTATCTTGGGACTCGAGTATCTTTTAATTTCGAGTTTTGTCATAAGTTGCAAAGCGCTTCTCGACTCAGAAAAATATTTTAAAAAATTGGTTCAATTATAATTATAATTATCAGTCGTGGAATTGGGGATACCCTGTAGTTACGTTTTGATCACTTCGTAGTCCTTATCAAAATCTGTGTACAAAGATGTTATAAACAAATATAAATTTTAACAGTCCATCATAACTAGCATCAGTGAGTATTTATTGTACTTACTGATTAAGTATATTTTTTATTTCATTTTATAAGTCTGCTTCATTTTTTCGACTTAGTTTTACGAAAGTGAAGAAAAGTATCCGATTTGGAGATGCAAGTCTCTGGAAGGCTATAATCACTCTTTGGGAGATTCTTAATGGTGTCGTTTTAAAATCAACTAAATTTCAGCACATTTTAACAGAATTTTACAAAAAATAGGTTCGATTTTTGGTTGAACTGCCTAAATCTCTAGAGCTACTCTGGAAATTCAAAAAGCAACGTGACGAGTGAAATCACTTTCCTTTCATACTAAAAACTAAAAACCACAATGGAACCGATCATTAGGACGAAAATAAAAAGAAATTATCCTGACAAGAGTTAAATAAAGAACTTAAAGCTCGAGAAAATAAAATAGGAGGTTTTCATTTTTCTTTGCGTTCAGTAGATTTAAGTTTCTATTTTTTACCATTTTATCATTCAAACAATAATTTTTCAACTCAATTTGTTTTGATTTCATTGATTGTCAGCCAACTTTTTGTATGAACAAAGAATAATTAAGAGGTCATGCTTAAATTACGTAAGTCGTTTGAGTGGTGACGGGATTCATCGGATTTCTTACTCAATTTTACTATGGAGAAGGGGAGGAGTAATTTTTTATCTTACGTAAGGTTCCAATTACTTCAATTTGTACGAAAGTCATAATAGTTTGTTGTAATATATAGAAGTGATAAGTACATTTTTGACTTTCGATAATCGTGAACGATACTGAGGTATCGTTCACGATACCTCAGTATCGTGTTCTGTGCTCTTCTGTTTATGCGTCGAAAGAAACAGGCGTACAATCATAGACATGTTGTTTTCGAATTAACCTGAAATTATGTTCAATTTAACAGAGGTTCGAATAAGAACTTTCAGAATGTCGCAAAATATTTACGCTTTACTTTATAAAACTTGGATAGAGTGTTATTCTAGTAAAGCAGCAAAATTGTTCAATGGTCAAGCTTACATCCACAGTTTAAAATCGTGCCTCACGATTTTTTTTGTCCATTGCTTGTGAGCGTGTTGGTTGATCGAGTTTTTGATATTTTTGGTTAGCACTTTGCCACAAAAAAACTACTGTGATGTATACAAATTCAATGGAAAAGACTGCTCGTATTCACACGATTCAATTCGATTTGGAAACTTAGACAAGGGCAGAGCCTTTGTATTTTGAAGCAATCAGCAATTTGCGAAGCTGTAGAGTGGCATGATGATGAAGATGTTAATGTTGAAGCCAAAAACGAATAAGAAATTTTAGAAGATGAATCAAGTGTGCTACTGATAAGTTCAGTGTAAGACTGGTTGCGAAGTGAGTGAATCAACGATGGCTGAGCTCTTTTGAATGTTATTGATAATTACGTTTAGAAAAGTAAGTTTATTGATGTGATAAAGATAAATTTACATAGTAAACGGCAAACAAAATCTTTTTGATGTCAAATTTTACCTGGAAAATCTAACGGAATCTTACTCATGGGCGGGAGGAGGTCGAAAAAATCGAAAAATCATCTTACGTAATTTAAGGATGGCCCTTAGTATTAGTGCATTTTTAAGAGAGGATCGATCAAACTTGAACAGTTTCTCAGCAGTGTGTATTCTCGTGCGCAACTTGAACTGGAACTCTTTTATAATTTTTCAAGAAATCGGATATTCAAGAAGGGTTTTTAAACCTTCAGAACCTTTTTCCTCTGGTTCTGCCCAGCTAAAGTCTCTTTTACCTCTTTGTGCCTCGCGACGTAGACGTGCAGACGAAGCATTGAAGGGTTGACCGGGTGGCATGGGCCGCGGGAGGGTAAGGTGAAGGTTGGAGGGAGGTACAGCAACAGGTCGCCCTGAATAATGCGTTCCCTTCGCGTGTATTGACGTGTATTCGTGCACGCTGCCACCACGTTATCCACGTCTATGTAGTTAGGGTGTTTAAGGTACTTAGTTGCTTAAGGAAAGCGAAATCCTGATGCGTTTACTTCTGATGAGGAACAAGAATTGGACGTTGAAAATTTTTTTTTAAACCAAATAACGTGTAATTCAGTGAAAACAAATGAAAAACCGGAATATCATGAGTCTTCGTATGAGTATTTCGTTTTTCCAAACAAAATACTTTTTTTAGATTCTTGACCATCGAGGTAGTATTCAAAAACGTGACACATATCCTGAGAAAATACTGAAGTCTTCAAAAAAAGTCACCTTAAAAGGTTCCAGGTCCTTCATTGCACCACAAAGCAGCAACATTGCACTTTTTTCTAGACTATCCTGAATTTAGAATATATTTATGCTCATTTATCAAAACAAAAAAAAAGTATTCTGTGACAGGCTTTGTTGTCGTTTTGATGATTGGCCGTCACCGAAGCCCGCATGATGGATTGTACGAAGCAATCTCGCCACAGATGCTGGTTTATCTGAGAATTGTCGAAGCACAAAATGCATGTATTGCAAGATTTGTTTTTTTTTTTTGTTCGCAGCTTCGGGAGAGGGTGGTCCAATGCTGGTCCCTCCCGTAGCCCAGACTGGGTCTCGAGCCAGAACGGGTGACGCGGCGGCAAGGATGCAGTCATCGGCGGCGGTAGCCGCGGCTGCGGCAGGTACTACCACCACAGCCCTCTGGCCTTTGACACCTGCCCACATCCAGCCCTCACACCAGCATTCACAGATCACTCCACCGCTTGCTGCCACTCCAGCACCGGCTCACACACAAGGTATTAATCAACTAATTTAATCATTTTCAAGTGTGCCAAAATACAGAGAAGTCAAGCAGTCCCCCACCCTACCATTAAGGTAACATTAATTATTTGACAAATTTGCAATCATATACTTACAGTATCTTTTTCTTTCTCTATTGCTATATATTAGAAATTTTCGCAATATATATATTTTTTATGTAGTTGAGAATATTGTTATGTATCCAGAAATAAAGACTTTTTTCAGATCTATAATCTAATAAAATTAAACACGAAAATTAAGATACTCTGTCAACGCATCAGAGGAATGCGCGAAGAAAGTTTAGACCACGCACTGATAAGATAAATATCCGCCCGAGTAGAATCACAGACAATACAAGTTTCGTCTTCAGTCCTGAAAATTACTCGAAGTATGACAAGATATCGATCAAGTTCTACACTGAAAAGCCCTAATATCTCTGGTAACTATGAAAGGTAAAAATACAAGTCGTATTTACGGTAGGGATTAGAATAGTTGCGGCAGGATTCTTCACGCTTTGTCCAGCGATGACAATCGTATCTGCTAGAACAGTCCTTTCAATACCTACTGTAGACATCAATCATTGCTATTGTAAGAATGAAAGATGCCTTCTACCTTTTTTAACGTTACGGTAGCAAATGGTAATAGTTCTCACAAGTATTACGAATGCTTGCAACCAGCATGAGTCAGCAAGAATACTCTCATAGATCTGAGAAAGGTATGTAATGCTAGTCGTGCTAGGTTCTTGTGGTGACCGCTATAAATGCTTCCTTAAATGATATAATACTTCTTGTAACTGTTAGAGCTTTTCAGTGTAAGATATCATACCTCTCATGAGGAAAATAACGATATAAAAATGTAGGTCTCTTGCAAAAGAGCGGCAGTCCAATCAGTCGTCCCATGCACTTTTAAGAAGCGTTTCGTACCCTGAAAGAAATACAGTACACCCTAGTGCAACCAGTACCCCCCCCCCCCCCCCCGGTCTTATCCTGTCGTACTCAGCGTAGAATTCGTTATTGGTAAGTGTAAAACTGCTCATTTAACATTTTTTCTTTCTTCTTTCAAAATTTATCCGTGTCGCTTTTCGAAGCGGATTCTTGAATTTATTCTTTGTCGCTTTTCGAAGTGGATTCTTGAATTTATTCTTCGTCGCTCTTCGAAGCGGATTCAAAATTCATCTCGGTCGCTTTTCGAAGCAGATTCCGAAATTTTACGTAGAATCGCTTTTCGCACTGTTTGTTTTGCGAATGTGACTGCACTGGCCAAAGAACGTCACCGTCAGCTTGTTTATACTAGTAAGTCTTCAAGATTGAATAAAAAAAACGAATGTCCTCAGTTAGGCTAAGAGTGAGTAAATTTTATTTGTAATTGAATCCCATGAACTCGCAGCTAATTACGTACTTATTTTTTGTATCAGTCCATTAACGTGTTCTTTCTTTTGTATTCGGATCTCTCATTGACAACGCCCTCACATACCTTTGTGAATCTTGATTCTCATCAAGACGTACACGGAAAGAAATGTTAGGTAACAGTAACCAATTGTATAGTAAAATATGGACCGACCAAAGTTTTGGGCATGACTTTCCAAGTTTTGGTTATGACAACCATAGCTTTCGCTTTACAACCAGTATGAAATTTTCATAGTGAAAACTTTGGTTGACACAACCAAAATTTTGGTTGTTATATCAAAATCTTTGGTTGATCTACATTTTATTAACTGCTTTGGTTGCTGAAATCAAACATTTCTCTCCGTGTATGTTTGTGTGTTCCAATATATAACACTTTATATTATATAACACAGTCCGAAAAATAAACACTTTTTGTAAAATGATGAAATTTCGAAAATATGTAGCTTGAGTACACCTGAAAACATTTCTAAAAAGAATTTTTGCATGGCACGTCCTGTTTTCGAACAATAAATTTTTTTAAATATAAATAAAACTACAAGCATAAAATCTACAATTTTTGTGTGATTTCGGTGGGAAAAAACTCATTTTGAGGTTTTTCGAATGCTAGGAATTCACTTTTGAAATAACTTTTGCAAAAAAAATTATATTACAATAATCTGAAAAAGCTATGAAAAAGCTGAGATCTTTAATTTCGAGGTTTGACATTTCTCGGCAGATAGTCAAACCGGAACCGAAGTCCTCCTTTCAGAAATCTACTGTGGGGCCGGAGGAGACGATTCAAATGGTCCCCTAGGAACCGAGGCTTTCCGAGAAATGTGAATACATTAAAATAAACGTTCTCACTTTTATCACAGCTTATTCCTAATTATGGAAAAATGATTTTTTCTTGCAAAAATTCGTCCTAATGGGTTTGTTGCAGACGAAAAACTCTATGTGAAGTTTTATTCCATCAAAATCGGTCAACAATTGTAGATTTTAGGCTTGTGGTTTTATTTAAACTAAAATAATTTATTGCTCGAAAACTGGGCGTGTACATGCAAAATCTTTTCCGGAACTGTTTTTAGGGCATGTAAAATTAAATGTTTTTGCTGAAAAGAACCGGTCAATTTTTTTTGTCGGGCTGTGTAATTCAACAACAAAGTTAACAGTTTCAAAAAAAAAAAAAAAAAAATGCAGGCTAGCATTATAATAAAAAAAAAAATATGTAATCCTAACAATCTGGAATGATCCTGTGTTTTATTTCTACCTGAATATGTACGTCCCTAGTAACGGAGTTTGAATATAATAATAATCGTTTGTCATATCCCTTCGGACATTTCAAATTTTCCTAATTTCCATCTCCTCTAAATCCAAGAGTCACCTTCCTACCCTGCGAAGCTGTCGGTTTAGTCGGAATACTATACAGTAGAAACCCGTCCATACCGAATCCATCCATACGTAACGTAATGAAGTGGAACGGAAGAAAAACACGTTCCGAACCTTTACTAATGGACCGTCGAGTCTCGTATCTCGGAATTTTGTTGATTTAGCAGTGTCGTACCTAGTGCAAGGTTCATAAGCAAGGGAACGTGGGAAAATTTTAAATAGTTTTCGTTAGTTTTCGTTGAACTATTGAAGCGTCAACACGATGCAAGCGACAAGAAAAAAAAGACACTGTGCATCCTCAACGAAATAGTTCAAGTAAAATACCAATAAACTTTCTAAATGGTACTGAAGTAAACGTCACCGGACCTTAAATTAATTTTTTTAACTTTGCAGAATTCAAAATTAGCTTCATTAAAATTATTTTTATGCAATTTATTTTATTCAAAAAAATTTTAAGATTACAATACGAAATAGGTTAAGTTTTCTCAAATTCTATCATTTCGATGGAAAACTTTGGTCTCTATAAAATTTTATCGTAAAATAATCTTTATTCAATTTCTTGGGAAAATTAATCGTTTTTAACATGCTAGAATCCTATAAAACTTGCATTTTTTACGCTGATGAAAAGAATATGGTTTTTTACAGGTGTTCAATAATTTTTGTAATGAATGGAATAGTAAAACTGGAATTATTTAAAAAAAACTTTTTCACACTACATGGCGAAAAAATATATGTACTTTTTCTTAGTGGAATAACCTGAACCCAAACTCCCTATAAATTTTCATGACACCGCATTCTCCCATTAAAAATTGTTCATTTTTTTCTTAATCGAACAACATGAAATTCGAACTTTATATTATAATGTGCATATTTTTCATCTACACCTACTCCAGAGCATTCAGATAATATCAGTCCTATAAGCCAAAAAATATTGTTTTTATCTACATACCGTACATTCAACTAAAATAAAACATTAATCACTTTACGAAAAATCATTTTAGAAAATAAAATTTCTTTAAATAAAAATATTAGAAAAGACGCTGAAAATAAAGGTGTTTCGTTAAAAATTCTTGTTTACCACATGAAGGAATTTTTGCAATACAAACTTCACAACAATTGGTGATTGTTACGGAATTTTTGTAATAAGTAGAAATAATTTGAAAGTAGCGGAATACGACGCTTGAAAAGGCTTGATCACTCAGCACATAGGTACGACACTGTCGAGGGACTGAGGGTCGGAACACCTACTGGTTCACTTCACGCTTTAACATATCCAGCCATACGTTATTATCCCCGAGCTTTCCGGCTGCGCGGGTTTCTACTGTATAGACATTTTCTTAGTCTAAAATTTCTCGCGTTAATATTAGACACACTCCTTCGAATCCCTTTAATTCTGTTCTTCAATTTTTGAAAACAAACTATACATAAAAATACTATTTTTACAAGTATATCTGATGCGAAACGAATTTTTCTTTTATACCAAGTATAAAAAACTCATATTTTTCGTTTACTTGAGATCTGTGTACATACTGAATTGTTCAATTCAGAAATTTTTTAGATTTCATGTAAATTGAATAATTATTTCATTTTATTTGTGCGACACTGAAACAGGTGATGTTTGGTTGATTGCAGGATTGAGTCGTTACGGGCTCTACTCGTTATTCCCGGGAGCTGGTGGGGGTAGTTATGTCGCGGCCTCGGCCAACCCTGGGCCACCCGCGCCATCAACTGCCCGTGCTTATCATGCGACGACTCATAAAGGTAAGCTTTTAATATATTTTCTATGTTTTAATACCAACATAGGCGAAGATGGTGCAAAGCAAAGCTTCGTTAATATCTTTTCCGAATTATTGTGTTATTTGCCGAAACAATTCTGAACCGAGTTAAGGAACACTCGAATTTTCAAAGATTGTTAATTTTATTGTTTCTCAAAATAAATTTCTTCATTTGAGACTAGCGTCTACCAAAGTATCTGTGAGACTCGAGTATCCTAAAATAAAGCTCTACTTGAAGCAAAAATAACAGAAAAAACTGACGGAAACTTTAGAAAACTATTAAAAACAGTTTTTAAAACTCTTCGAAACGTATTAAAACTCTATTCGGTATACTCGGGATAGACAAAATGGAATTCTATTTTTCGTCTTGGGCACTGCCGGGTTGAAAAATGAAATTAAAAAATCGTGAATCTTATAAGCACTTTATTCCAATTTTTTTCCAACTTCAAGTTTCGGTGTTAAAATTCCATTGGCGAGCAGAAACCTCCTGAGCACGATAGCCGAGATATTTTGTCCCTTTTTCGTTCTTCCCTCCGTTCTTTTCTGCATGGCCCGCGACGTTTAGAATTACACCTTCGCACGATGATGTCATTAAACGGAGGGCCTTTCACTCAGATTGCACCAGGTCGGACCCCGAAACTTCTTTTTGCTCTCGTCCCAGATTCTCATTCACGGGCTCTAATTGAATAATTGCGCGATTGTGCCCAGTGCCAAGGCTCGTAAAATGGCTCGCGCGCTAAACAGTTCCATAATAAAAAAAAGCCGGTTACGTGGAGGATGAAAAAATGATTAATATAACAAAAAGTCACAAATACGAATATAAAATTTCACCTATGAATAATATGCTTGTCTGCTCCTGTAATGTGCAGGAAAATCGTGTTTTTTTTTTTACGTTTGTATAGTTGTAAATTAAACAACTTCATTCCAGATTTAACAATATTACTCAAATAAATTGCACTCATAAAGCTGAATGAAAAAAATGTAAAGAAACAACAACTACTGTACACTACCCATGCAAATAATTGCAAGTTGCTCTCGCATTTGATCGAAATGTATCGGCTTAACGCTAGCCAGCGATAAATATTCAATACGAACGGATTCAAGTAAGGTGCAGGAGTGATCCATGCAAATGAATTTAAATGAATAGTTAGATATTCTGCACGAAAAGCTTTAGATGCTGCGAGCCGTACAGCTAATGCAGAACGAAGAAGGCACAGATGAGTACTTCATTCACAAATTTACAAAATTTTCCGTCATCTTCCTTTATTCGTTTTGCACTTTGGTAAAAATGCGTACTTACTCTAAAATATAAAAATTTATTACCGTTTTTACGAACAGTTTTGAAGAGCACAACTTTATTCTGTAAACAAAGAAAGTAAAAGTTAAAAAAATATGTGACATAATAGGATAAACATTCCTTCATCTTATGTTTGTGATACTCCCTTCTAGAGATGGGAATCGAAAAGAACAATATCGATATTGACCTTTTCGATATATCGTATCTTGCGATATCTAATATCGATGTATCGAAATAAAAAAATCTATATGTGGAGTATATCGAAAGGATTTCGTGTTTTTTTATTATTAGCCGTATTAGCAAAATCACATACAATAGAGAAAAATTTATTGAGGCATTTCAAATTATGAACATAAATCTTTCAAGATCATAGAACAAAAGTGTTCGCAATTTTTAATTTTAATTTTTAAATTATTGAAAATTTAAGTTTGAAATAATTGAAGTTGAAATCTTCCCTCTAATCCATCTTTTTTCACTCAATTTCTTTTGACATTTGAGCTTTCGGCCGCCGTTTTTAGGTTCTTTGCAGAAAAATAGTGTAATTTCTACACGAACAAAAAAACATCTTTCACTTAGTATAAAATAACAATCCTTTTTTGTCGCCCACGGAAAATGGAAAAATCCACGCAAAATCCAAACATTTTACGACCACCCCGTTAGGATCATCGATATTTTACCGACAATTTGTGTGTCATTTTATAAATAGTAACTTGTCAAATTTACCAGGAAGTAAAATATTTGGCGATAGTATTGTGTTTTGATTGTTGGCGATGAAATCTGAAGTTCTAAGGTATAAACTCAAAACATGCAATATGTCAATTATAATGGATACACAAAAACACAACTCCGTAAGTGATCGATATCGATCGACAAATGAGACTTTCTTTGTCTCTCACATAAGTGAAAGATAAAGAGACGTATAGTAAGATAAGGTATAGTACGGTTTTCGGTAATTTTTATTATATGTGATAAAAAACAGCAATAAAAAACTGTTGATCAATATAGCTTCGCTTACATTTTATGACATCTTGTTAAATATGCATCTAAATATTACAGTTGCATGTAAAATATATAATACTTTACATACATGCACATAAATATCTGCCACTCAATATCGATATAATATCGGAAACATATCGGAAGTAAATATCGATATTCCGATATATCGTCCATCTCTAATCCATTCTCCCTCTAGTGTCACGTAATACTTAAACAATTCCTAACGTCGATAATGTAATATATCGATGAAATCGTATGATAGAACAAAAAGGGGAAAACCGAGGTAAAATGAGTTGATACGGAATTACTGTGGGAATAAATGAATGAAATTGCAACGAGCGCAATCGAACTTTGGTAGAAACAAGAAGATTTAGAGAAAGATTTCGATTTTGCAGTATCGGAAAGCGTGTTCTCCGCGGCGGTAGGTGTCGGGGTCGGGGGCTACACGTGGGGCGCTCCCACGCCACCTCCAGTCTCGCCCTACAGCCCTGTGCCCGTCACCCAGCTCGAGTTCCTCGCGAAAAATCTAACTAGCCTTGCAGGCCCCACACCTGGACAGCCGACCCTAGGCCTCCAGGGTGTCAGCACCGTCAACGTTGGGAGCCTCCATCACACCCAACATAGCACACAGCACACGCTTAACCTCGCCAACGGGCTGCATCATTTACATCATGGTTCGTAAAATATTTAATAAATTTTTTTTTGGCAATAGCCACACGTTTGACGTGAATTTTCAAAATATTATTACAGGGCTACTACCATAATTCTAGGAGATTTGAAAAATTAGCCAGATTTAAGGAAATACAGTAGAGTCTCACGCATTTATAAAGCCCAGGGGATAGTTATAAATGGGTGAATCTAAAAAAGCATGAAGAATAAATGGGTAAATATATTAAAGCATGAAGAACGGCACTGCTGACAATAACGATTCCGAAGTCAGTCAATTCAAAAATATTCAGAACGTGTCTTTTTGCCGTTCCGCTTTATTACGTTACAAATGGGTGGTTTATAAATGGATGCGATACTACTGTAATGATAAATTTTACAAATTCATGAGTGAACGAAAACAAAGTTTAATTCTAGTTAAGCGACCCAAAAAACGATAAAAAAGCATTTATAACATGTACCATCGTGAGTTTTGTGACAATTTGTTGAAACATAATGTTGTAACAAATTTATTTCGTCAAACTGATGTCAAATTTTTGTTCAGCGGCCCAAAAAACCATGAAAAGCATATGCATCATGTGATAAAATGAAACAAGGGCAAATTTGTTTAAAACGATTATTTAAACAAATTAATTTTTCAAAATGAATATGAGATTCTTTTTTTGCGACCAAAACAACCATGAAAAACATGTACTTTAAGAGAAAACGTTAAATTTTCCAAGAAATTGTTTAAACAAATAGTTTGAACAAATTGATTTCAGGTAAATAATTTCAATTTCTTTGTCAGCAACAATAAAACACAAGAACCGTATATAAATTACAGTTCCGTTTATTTTAGTCACGAAATTTCTATTTTCTCTAAGTTGTGAAATAATTGTTTTTGATTTGCCGTATTTTTGCAACAATAACTCTAGGGAAAAAAAAAACTGTATGTATATTTTGAAAAAACAGTCATTGAGGACACGATTTTTGCTCGTCATAGTTGAGTTACAGATCGTTGACGCTTCGAAAGTATGTATTGAAAACAAATATAACTTAAAAATTGGTGCTTTTTTACGTTATTTTGCGGAATAATTATAATAAAAGTTTATTTTGAAAAATTTCAACGACAGTAATGAAAAGATCGACCTCGAAAACAGTCGATAAGGTAAGTCGAGATTTTTTTGAAATTCGATTGCGAGATGAATAATACACTGGTACATAGTACGTAAAAAACGTATCCTCCTGAAGTTAAAGGGTTGAATTACGTAAACTGTAATATTTATTATTATTGTGTAATATGAATAATGACACGTTTATCGTACGGAGATCGTCAATAATTTACGAGATTCCAATAGAAATCCAGAAATTTCGAAAAACTAAAGAACATAAAAAATTAAAATAATCATATCCATTTTTCGTGAAGATTCGAAAAAAGTGTATGATTTCTATTTAATTTAATTCAAAGATTGTCGAAAAGTATGAAAATTCCGTGAAAAAAAACTGGTTAGTACCAAAAAAAATTCTCAGAAAGTAAAAATATTAATATCTTATCTCGTACGCATATCGTCGATAATTTTGAAAAAGTCAATGAAAATTTAGATATTTTTAAATATCATGAATAGATATAAACAAAAAATATTTCAAAGATAATAAAAAATCCAGATATTCGAGAAAATGTATGATTTCGGAACATAGTGATTAATATTGAAGATTAAGGAGAGTTTCAGGAATTACGTCAAGAGTACCGACACTGAGTAAAAGTCTTTATATTTGTAGAAAAATAATAATAATTGCTATTATTTTTCCTCCGAAGATTGCCGAAATAAGGAACAATTTTAATAAAAATCTAGAAATTATTATAATTTGGAAAAAGTAAGAAACAATTGAAATGAAGATGGCAAATATGTATAGGTCGATTCGAAAAGTTTGAAGATTTTAAAAAATTTTGCAGATTGTGAAAATCCTTGATAATCTTGCAAAATTACAGAAACTGTTGAATATTCTGAACATTCTTGAATCGAAAATGTTTAGTCCTATGGAAATTATTGTCTATTATTGCAGAAGTTTTGATAAAAATATTATAATTTTGAAATTTCGAAAAATTGGATTACATTCGAAATTATAAGGGACCTTACAAAAATCTGACTGGTTCTGAAAATTTGTGGGATTTCAGGAAATGCAGATAAATTTTTGATAATTGGGAGAGTAGACATATTAATGTAAATAACTTCAAAAATCGCGTAAAAATATGAAAACTGTATGGAATGCAGAAAATTCTTAAAAAAATAAAGTATCATTATAAGATTATTTAAAATAATCGTTGATTATTTTAAACAATTCAATAAAGATGTTGAAGTTCTGGAAATTTTGAAAAATAAAGCGACATTGAGAATATGAAAGATGGCCAACAATTGTGAATAATTTGAAAAACCTAGAGAAGCTCAGGAATTGTTGAGAAAATTAGTGTTATATTCCATAAAACAACTACGTTATAAAGTTCCGAATATTTTGGAAAATGTTTTGTCGTATGGTGACGCTCGATAATTTTGTTAATTTCAATAATTATATAATAACATGGAAAATTTTGAGAAATGGGAAAAAATTGCAAATGTCAAAGACATTCAATAATTCGAAACATAGCAAAATTCGTAAAATTTCAACAACTTGTAATAAATTTTGTAAATTTTTCAAGATTTCGTAAAGCGACAAACGCTGTAATATTCTTCAGTTTTTCGAAAAATTAATAAATGTCTAGTCGCAGGAGGACTGCGGAGAATTTCGCAGATTTAAATAATGACTTCATATTAAACATTTCAAATATGAAAAATTGTGACAATTGTCGATAGTTTAATGGAGAAGTTCGGAAAATTCGGAAGTCTGCGAAAATGTCGATATATTTGGAAAATTCTGGAAGTTATGTCTAACTTCAAATACTACAGAAACTCTATGATAACCTTGAAATTTTCGGAAATCAAAAACTTTTTTGTCTTACAGACATCGATTAGAATTGCAACCATTACCTTGCAATGAACAAATAAGTTCTCTTGGAGTGACTCTTCAACTCATAGACGAAAGGAAATAATTTCAAAGAATTCATTTATTCTAGATTTCAACAAAATTTCGCGGTCCTTACTATTTTCAATCATGCGTTTGAATCTATAAAATTGTTTTCAGACTGTATATATGTATATATGATAGGTTACAGTATGCAAATCGCGTTTTTTTGTTCATGTTTTTTCGGAAATATGTATTTTGACATAAATTTCCAGACAAAAATAAAAATTAAACAAATCGCACATTTCGGCAACGCTAATTTCAGTCCTCAGTTTCGTCTCGGACCAGAACTCTGTTTTACCAAAATCACCAGAGTAAAAATGCAATTACTCTAGTTTCCTTGAAACTAATCCTTCTACACACTGAAACGACATCAACGTTTGAAAAAGGCACGCCAACTTCGAAGCCTTTGCCATCTATCTTCACTGTACTTTTTGCTGCGTTTCCTACCTTCTTTAATTGCACCAATGCTCTCTCTTAGTGTGTGAGCAACTGACTGTAAGCTCACCCGTGCTTATTCATCGGTGAAGGCTACAAGTCAGCAAAGATATAAATTTACGTTATACCTGTTGTTGAGCTTTTCCTAATCGTGACACTGTTTCAAAAGCATATGACAACGAGAATTTCAAGAATCTTTACTCAAATTAACAATGGCATGAAACAGAAGGTATTGCAATGTAAAAATGAAGATTTTCATTGACTAATTATGGAACAACGATTACCTAGTCAGGCAAATTCTAGTCCCACGTCATTAACTCAATAAAGCTGGGTTCAAATTTTTTGTCTGATCAGTTGCAGCATGTGAACGGTTTTTAGAGACACTGAACGTATGCAGCCATCCTTATACATTAAATTGCATAGGAAAACGCGTTCTATTCAATCGAGTTAAAAAAAAAATGTTTTTGTCTCCTTTTTGCAGGCAGTGGGATCCACCAAAACGCGTTTTCGCCCCAGCTTTCGCTGGTGACGGACACCACGCCAACGTTGACGATAAGCAGTTGTTTCTCTCCACCAACGCCCGGAGTCGTGCTGCACGAGTACCAATCTCCAACGGGTTCCGTCTCGAGCGCAGTGTGTTCGACGAACTCAGTGAACTCGCCCGAGCCCAGTCTGAGCGGACAGAACAGTTTTAACTCGAACAACGCCAACAACACCAAGAAACGGGAAGCTTACCTACCTACGCAGCCTATCAAGCTAGATAACAAAAACAAACAGCCTTGCGTTTGTAAAAACACCAATGGTACGTTCCCCAAATTTTTTTAGGTACAAATCGGTAAATCATTGAATACATAGGAGCAACTTAAATTAATTGCTGAAAAGCGACTAGAAATAATTATGGGATAGTTGAACACAAATTTTTCAACTTTGAAATTGGATACAACTGTATTCGTGATATTTCGTTCATACAAAAACAGTTTTCCACAAAATTTTAAGTTGAAGGTTCACGGTGATGATTATTTGACTAGAAGTATTACAGAGAAAGGTGCATTGCTGCTCTGGCGATTTGTGAACTACCTTAAAACATCTGGCTTAAAGTACGTTCTGACAAAAACAAACTCCTACGAATGAATGACACCCAATTCTGTGGCTTCCCGGCATAACCAAAAAAGTCACTAGTGTCATGAGGTTTAACATTTTACCAGAATTTCATGTAAAATGAGCCTTATGGCAGTAGTTATTTTTCCGGTTATGCCGGGGAGCCACAGAATTGTCAATGTCAAGAAATCATAAGTTTCTCAGATAAAAAGTATCTTGGTGCTATGATTGATCAGAACATTGCCTGAAAGACAAACATAGATATGACCGCTAAGAAATTGAGATATCAAGTTTATTTGTTATACGGACTGAAAGTTTTACCATCTCGGAGACAATTACTTACTATTTATTATGCACTTTTCTGGTCTGTGGTGAATTACACAGGTCTGCAAGGTTTTGTTGTTGAAAAGCTATGGGTCGTCTCCGAGGTAATTTTTCACGTAGAATCTGAATCCGAACCCAGAATTTGCCTACCACGTCAGGATTTTGAGATATTTGAGGTTATGTGCTCGAAAAATGGGGTCTTTCGCTACTTTTGAGGTTATGTGCAGGGCGCAAGAAATTTTTCTCATCTTTTTCGTGGATGTCGTCATTTACTACTAATCTTCCTTTTCAAAATGAGCTATTGATCAGTTATGAGCGATTTTTTTTCACAGATACAGCTATAACAAGTTTCGACATTTATCTAAACAACCTAATAAGCATTCACATTCACTTTTTAGCGCCCACCATTTTGCACTTGAAAATTTACCGTGGAAATTTGTACTTGAGGGTCTTAATCAACTATAAGTAAGAATTTACCGACAGAAAATTAATATTTATCAGTTTTTAGAGAGCAAAATCGTAAAATTCCGTGAATTTCGATCCGCCATTTTAAATCCGCCATCTTAGATATGAAAATATTAATTTTCTGGCTGTAAATTCTTATTTACAGTTCATTAAAATCCTCAAGTACAAATTTTCAAGGTAAATTTTCAAGTGCAAAATGGTAGGCCCTAAAAAGTGAATGTGAATACAATACCCAGTAAGCCAAGCGTACACATCCAAATCAGCACAATGTCATGGCGTCAATATCATGCAGCTAGTTTGCCCCTATTATGCAGCTAAGAATATTCATATACATTTTCATTCCTCAATCTTTGTGAAATGTTTACAACAAAAATGGCCAATGTCTTGCCGTTATTAACGAGCAATAATTGTAATGCAACTGCTGAAAATTTGGGTACAAACTGTTATAGCAAATGCGTAACTTCAAAATGACTGAAGTTTTTCGGAAATGTTTTTCGTATTAATATTTTTGTTAATCTGCTGCCAATTTGAGGGCAAACTGTTAGTGATAAACATTTGGTCATAAACTAACTGATAAACTAACTGAAATTCGTCGACAAAAATTTTCTTCAATAATAAATTTTTTTATAATAGAAAAATTATTCATTGTGTTTATATGGTTAAATAAATTTGATCGTTTTGCAAAATGTGTTAAATAATTTATTCAAATTATTATTTGTCCATAATGAATTATTTATAACAAATTACAAACAATGAAATAATTAACAATTGAAGGATTGGTTCAGGATAGTTGTTTACAAACGATTGTTTAAACAATTTTAACATTTGGGGGGGGGGTATCCCCTCCTTACGTAATAACTACAGTCAGCTGCAATTAGCTGTGATTTTTGTGCGTTGACTGCACGGCAACGCTATTCGGAAAACGTAAAAATTACTAATAATATGCATATTTTTTTTTGGTCGTTGCATTTATACATTTTTTTTTATATTTTTGTCATTGTTTATAAGTATGGCACGTTGATTTGAGTGCAAGGTGCAAATATTAAAACCTGGCCACGTTGTGGTAGGTTAGATTTCCGTCCTCGTGTTTTTGTCTGACGCAATATGGAATGATTGTCGGTGGTGCTTATTGTTAATATTCTACGTTATGTTAGACACAACTTGAGTATAAATTTGCGCCATTTATTTTTGTCAGTTCATTATATTACTATATTTACTTCAGGAGCATATAATTGCGACAATATGACGTTAAAATTAATATTTTGCCCATGGGCAGTAAATGCATGACATTGAGCTAGCTTGCATCATATTTGTAGCTGTTTCGTTGTGACGAACGCTTGTCGACAAACTGCCGACCTATTGCATCTGCAACTGCTGCCAACTTTACGCCATGCATGTCAAAGAGCATGCAGCAAATATGACCCAAAAATTGACTGCGTTTGGCTTTCTGGGAGGTTGTTTAGATAAATGTCGAAACTTGTTATTGCTGTATCTTCGTGAAAACAAATCGCTCATGACTGATCAATAGCTCATTTTGAAGAGAAAGATTAGTACTGAATGACAACATCCACAAAAAAGACGAGAAAAATTTCTTGCGCCCTGCATATAACCTCGAAAGTAGCGAAAACCCCGATTTTTCGAGCACATAACCTCAAATATCTCAAAATCCTGACGTGATAGGCAAATTCTAGGTTCATATTCGGATTCTACGTGAAATGTTACCCCGGAAACGACCCATAGCTTTTCAACAATAAATACAAACCCTTTATTTGCAGACCTGTGTTATGGGACAGTTTCATGGGGTAGTGCGTCCAACAATGTACTAAAATCTATAAGGACGTTACAGAAAAAGGTAATAAAGATAATTTCCAACAAGAAAAGAACCTGCCCATCTACAATACTTTTTGAAGCGAACGAGATTATGGATATCCGGAAGGGTTTTGCGAAAAATACTTTGTTTCAAGAATTTGTGGATTTGCAACTAAGATATTTAGCTTCATTGAATGAGAGAAATACAAGAGGCGATTCTTTAAAACTGCCTTTAATTAGGAAGAGGATATATAGTAGATCTTTTTGCTGTAGCATGTATAGATTTTTCAATGCACCGCCGGAAAGTGTTAAGACTCTGGATTCAGAAGTTACAGGTAAATATAGGCCCAAGCGACAGATTAAACAGAGGATGGTGTCATATATAGGATGTTAGAATAGAGATGAGTTTGATGTATTTATGCTTTAGCCAGTACTTCTGATTTGTTTTCGTTTTAATTTATAATTTAGATACGTTTCAGGCTCGCGACAGATCTGATTTACTTATTTTGTGGGTAGTGTGTAATGTACTATGTATTTATTTACACCTGAATGAACATTATTATTTATTTTTTTTTTTTATTATTTCGGGCGACGGAAAAATACATATTTTCATACCATTTGCAAACTATTTAAAGTTGCCGTTTTTTTTTTATTATTTGTACACTGCACCAGTGGCTAGTGGATTTATAGATTTTGGTAATTTCTATCGTGAAGTCCAGTTTACAATACATACAGTACCCAGTAAAAAACGCTGATGAAAAACTCTAGCCACTCGTAATTTTGATGCAATGCTGAGCCAAGTAATTTTCATTTTGTCATCCACGTACTAACGAGAAGCTAGCAATTTCACTAGGCTCAGCCTAACTAACTTTCGACACTAGGCTCTTGTCAGCCTAGTGATTTTACAATCATTGCGAATTTCACCAGCTTCTGGTGAAACTTCTAGCTTCCAGGGATTTTAGTATAACTTTTGATGGAAAGTAATAGGATATAGTGTTTTCACTATCTTGCCTTTTTTTTATCCTCTTCTTGTCTTCTCACGTATCGCGTCATTGTCGTCGATTTTGTCACTTTTCGCTGTTTTTCGCCCGTTTTGACGCGTTTTTACGATAGTGTATAAATGATTCGAATAGTGCATAACACGGAGTCTGCGATCGACAACCACGAAAGTGTGCTCGGTAATTAGTGATTATAACTTTTTAATATACTACTTTCAAGTATCCTAAAGAGAAAAATAGCAACTCCAATGGGCGCGGCCATTGTTCTGATGGACGCGGCCATGTTGAACGCTCACTTCAATCTTGTAATTCCCTGAAGTTAACCGAAGCATTAAAATTTGAATTTTTTTTCGAGTGAAATTTCATTACAATTTGGTTCCTTTGAAAGGAAATTCGACTCTTGGCCTTAGAATCTCTATTGTGTGCTATTTTTTTTCATATCCCATTTCATACAGTACTTGAAAGAGCTCAACGAAACTTAACAATAAACTATGATTCAACTGTATAACTTTTTCTGAAACAGGAAAAGTCCATGTAAAAAATATTGAAATTCTTTCGCGAATGTTAAAAATATGAAAAATTCTGTATTTTTTATTTTATTCAAAATCGTTACTGTTTTTTTTTCTCAAATTAAGGGGTAATATATACTTGCGCTCGAGAAATAAATGGCATTTTCACGATTTTTTTCTAGAAAAACAAAACAATTTTGTTTTTCAAAACTCATAGCCTATTTATGTATTCATGGCAGAAGGTATTTCATGAATTTTTTCAGAAAACAATTTCCGTAATTAAGGTCGTAGTGACCATTGTGCCAAAACATAATTTTTCTGACACCGCGCGCGATGAGCATCATAAATAAGGAACTGTTCATTTGTAATACAAAAAACAAAAAAAAAACCTTAACGCTCTGAGTGAACGAAGAATTTCGCCAATGTACTATTTTTACGAAAATAGTGGTCATTTTACTAAAATGTGTGATTCTTTAACGTCTAGGATTTCGGTTTTTGCAGCAAGAAAAAGAGAATTTTGCTTAAAATTAAAAGTCCTTCGTAAAAACAAGGTAAAAAAAGTTAAGACTTTTCAGATAAATGGTTTTCGAGAAACTGTGCTCACCGCTAAAAAACATCAGATTTTAGCACAATTGCTGTAGTGCACCCAATTACAATGATTTCATTCTGAAAAAATTTCCAAAATACCTTGTAACATTGATGAAAAAACAGGCAATAATTTTCCAAAAAATACGTTGTTGCTTTTCCAAAAAAAAATGGTGAAAACCCACTTCTTTTCCCTCGAGAACAAGTGTATACAACCCCTTAAGGCGCATTCAAATGACAGTGTCATTACCACGTGAAAGTGGCTTAAAACATGTGCGAATTTCAAGGGTTGAACTTAACCTAATAATTGGCTTATATTTGCGACGAAAAGTACAAGTTGAATCAACGCGCGTATCGCGCTACAGTATCTAGTAACATAAAAAACATAAAAAATCAAAAAACTAGCCGATAGTTATACTAATAGAATCTGGTAGTTTTTCCAGCCGCCAGTAAATTTCATCAAGCGATTAATGCCTGCAATAATTTTACTAGCTTCTCATAAAATTGCTAGGCTGAGTCTAGTTTTAAAAGTTAGTAAGACTCAGCCATTTTCATCAGAGATTTTTTACTGTGTATACGGTAAATAAACCTGATCCTGCTTTTTGTTTCACGAACAGCGTTGTAAAATTTGCGTTCATTTCTGTAAAGATCATGTATTTTCAGTAAAATATTACTAATCATAGTCATAGAATTGACTAATAATCCACTATATCCCAACTTTCTAGTGCATTGCACGGTAAATGTTAACGAAACTTTCAATTAGTATGATTACTCATGAAATTTAGTAAACAAATGTCACAAATATTGTGCCCTAATACGTAGTAAAAGAAATTGATACGTTATGGTGGTCGCTAAAATAGGTTAGGTGAAATTTTGATGTTGGCGCCCCCCAGAACGTATCCAAATAATTCAACAAAAAACCCCACATTTTTTCAGATTTTTGAAACAACGTTAACCCGTGCTGATAGAGTCGTCTTTTAACCCATTTAAATAATATGGGATTTTGTCTTGAAGGCAGTTTATAATTTTTCACGGATACACGAATCGCTTTAAATATCGGTTTGACACGACAAGTTATTGTCGATAGTTATAACAAACTGCAAAAAAAATGACAGCTGTCTAAAACAATCATATTTCTGTTGGTTCGAAGCCAAAAAACCAAAAATCATGGAAATTTTGGCTTTTTTAAATGAAACAAAAAATTTTACAAGATTTCAAGAATCTATGTGATGTATATCTACATGAAATATCATTCTATACGTTCGTGAGAATTTTTTATCGTTATACAAGTAAAATTGGTCACATTGCTACAGTTTAAAAAATGTGCATCACAATTTTAATAACGAAATTCGATAAATAAACAAATTTCTAAAAAGCTACTTCTTGAAATAAGTTTCATACTAGATAAATGACACTTATTGGAGTGAATTATCTTGTAATCTACTCTACTATCAATAGTAATGGTCATAACGATAATAATAATAAAAGTAGTAGTAGTAGTAGTAATAATAATAATAATAATAATAATAATAATAATAATAATAATAATAATAATAATGATGATGATGATGATGATGATAATGATGATGATGATGATGATGATGATGATAATTATAAGAAAAGGAATAGAATATAAATAGTTCTGAATTGGTAAAGAAGAATTAATACATTTACAAGTTAAGGGAAAAAGCTGGTTATTCTAATGATACCTTATTTGTTTTTCGAAATGATCGTGAACTAGTGTTATTAAGGATAATCTGAAAATGGATAAGAATAACATCAATAAAAATAATAATAACCTCAATAAGGAATATTATTCAACATTGACGAATGTTTCTGTGATTTCGTTTGCAATGTTTGATGCGCTCAAGTACGAGTTTTGAATAATTTGTTATTACAAAACAACTTTACAGAGTTTATGGATAAGGTAAATGTCTCAGTTGTCAAACAAATCTAGCCATTTTTTCGAAAACTGCAAACTTTTATGGAAGTTCTGCTTCTTTGTAAAATTGTTGATATTGTTCAGTGACTGATGGATCCTAGAAGAATAATATACGTGATCTTCTTATTATTCAATATTTAGCAATAAATTTGATAACTTGGTATTGATGTCTTAAAGTTAACTAGATTGCGTGTTGTGTTATAATAAAAATCTTTTTCCATTAGTGCATTAGATTGTTCGCATGATTATTATTCCTATTTCTATTATTATCATTATTATTATTTTCATTATTATTATTATTATTAATTTTATTATTATTATCGTTATGACCATTACTATTGATAGTAGAGTTGATTACAAGATAATTAATTCCAATAGGTGTCATTTATCTAGTAAGAAACTCATTTTAAGAAGTAGCTTTTCAGAAATTTGTTTACTTATCGAATTTCGTTATTCAAATTGTGATGCTCATTTTTGACACTAGCAATATGATCAATTTTACTTGTATAACGATAAAAAAATACTCACGAACGTATAGAATAATATTTCATGTAGATATACATCACATAGATTCTTGAAATCTTGTAAAATTTTTTGTTTCATTTAAAAAAGCCAAAATTTCCATGATTTTTGGTTTTTTGGCTTCGAACCAACAGAAATATGATTGTTTTAGACAGCTGTCATTTTTTTTGCAGTTTGTTATAACTATCGACAATAACTCGCCGTGTCAAACCGATTTTTAAAGCGATTCGTGTATCCGTGAAAAATTATAGACTGCCTTCAAGACAAAATCCCATGTTATATAAATGGGTTAAAAGACGACTCTACCGGCACGGGTTAACGTTGTTTTAAAAATCTGAAAAAATTTGGGGATTTTTGTTGAATTATTTGGAAACGTTCTGGGGGGCGCCACCATCAAAATTCCACCTAACCCATTTTAACGACCACCCTATTACACATGTAGTTTTCAACTGTACGCTTTCAAGATTTTGAACAAATATTTTTCAAGTTTCTCATGCAGACGTTTTAAATTTTTCTTCACTTTGAAATTCACACTTTGAGTATATTACACTTCGTAAAATTCCGTCCCTTCGATAATGCAATATTTTTTTGTTTTAATACAACGAATCTTCCGAATTGTGACGTATTTTTCTCTTGAATTTTCAAAGATACTTTCATTTTCACAAAAAATTCTCAATTTGGAATCTTTACATTCTGCAATCAGAGTCTGCACATTAAAAGTTTAAATTATTTGTATGTAGTTTTAAAGGCACTTAAGATAACACTTAAATTTCCTACAATACTTAAAATCAAAATATGGAGTAAGTAGAGAAGAAGTTGGAAAATTGTGATGTTTGGCAATGTGCTTGGAAGGTTCGCGAACGCGCGTATTAGCATAAAACGTGTTCTCTCGCGTGTAATGAAAGACAAAGCCTACCCTTGTGTTTCGGACGTCGAAGATGTAAGCGACGACATCGGGGAGACTCATACAGCCATGTTCTGATGTAATCCTTAGCCTTGAAAAGTCCCCGCTTGAATACTATAAGCGCGCTGCTCCTTGTTTGACTCTATAAACGCGGAGGCGAGCTTACGCAACAGCGCAGTTCTTTCTTGCCAGCATCCATTGTCAATGGAGCATTACTTTTTTTTTGAGCTTGTTCCACCCTCACGCCACTGATGAGAAGGACGTGGAAAAGCTGATGATGAGGTTTTTAAGTAAGAAAAAAAGAACGTGAATCGCTCCATTTATCGAGGATATCTGGCGAACTCATTTTTTCAGGTCTTATCATTGAAAGTTCCAAGTGATTTTGATCGTTGATCGAATTATCATTACTACTGACGGCACACTCAGTATACCTTAGGACATAGCAATTAATTTATATTGTGTCTTTGATAATTTTGTTACTGTAAATATTTTCATAAAATGGTTAAGATATGTTTGGGAAGCTTTTGTAACCCCTATTGCCAGAATAACTTCTTTTTAAAATTTGAATATAGTAGATATTCAGAGTGGATCGTTTGTTTGTTGTGCAGGAAAAGCGAAAGTGACGCACTCCGATGCGGGATGTAGCAGGACATTGCCATTTGCATCATCCTGGAATGGAGAGGACGAGGTAACTTCGAATGTTATTAATTTAGTGAAGCGCGAGCCCTTGACTTCTGTGCCTTGTCAAGTGGCTGAAGTCTCAACCTCGTTACATGCCACGACCACTGCTGTTAAGGTGGAACCGATGCCCCTCAAATCTGAAAGTGGTAAGTTTGTTTCGACTATTTCCTATTTTTATTTACAGATATTTCATGTAAAAGTTTAAGAGTTTTCTTCTGTGATTCGTTTTTCCCATTTAATTTAGGTTCATGAAATCAATTCCTTCATTTTCTTCGTGAGGGTATTTTAGAAATTTTAATTTTGTGTGTGAACATTTTTAAAATGTCTGCCAAAGGCTTTATTTTCAATACACTTTGTTTATTTTAAAAATTGTTTTACCCTCGATTATAAAAAATTTTTCCCCTAGATAGAGATTAGGTGACAAAACAGTGATTTCGTTTCCTTTCTCGGGATATTGTAAAATAGCTGCTTTTTATACCTCACTTTTTGCTCCAGGCGTAAAATTTCTGCTCCTGAAGCTATAATATCTTCTTTTCTCTGTCCTGTCATCCACTAATCATTTGCTTCTTTTTGTATGCTTTGGTTTTTTCCAATATCCGTGTTCGCTGTTTTGTAAGCATCGTGTAGTTCGCGATAAAGTTTTCCGAGATCAGACATTTGCAATAAAAAGTAATCAAAATATCAAAGCTCGCACTTCTAAAGAAAACAAGTTTGACAGAAACAAAATCAATGTGATTTAGAAGACGTTAGAAAAAGAAAATATTCAAATTTACATGCTCTTGGCAGTTCTGCAAAACGATTGCTTTAAGGGTGGATTATAATATAGACGGTCAAAATCATACTGAATCTTTGCACGTGGTTTAAAATAAAATTTTTTAAGTTTAAGGGTCATTTTTTTTTTTATTTTGAAGTCTTTATTATAAAAATGATACTTTTTTTTATTTCGTGAAAATATATCAGTTCATTAAGGAGATATTAATGCGCAAAGTCGACCATGCATTCCGTGAAAAGATAAACGACGTCCCTGATTTCGTCGCTGGTGACGCTGGTAGTTGATCTAGAACAAAAATCATACTTGATTTTTTTCAGTAATGCGTCCTCTTCGATGTGCACCAAAATAAAAAATTCCAACTATTTTTAAAAAAATTGTAAAAAATGTTTGTTTGTTTGTTTGTCTAATAATGCACGTCAAGAGGTCCCATTATGATTTGGTAATAATTATGAGCAAATTATCAATTAAAAATTAAAATATTTATGTTTCGAAAATAACGTTTGATAAAGAAAAATTCAGCATTTATCAAATTTCATACACTTTGACCACGGTGACTTGAACGAAATGAGCAATACTGCACGTACGTAGTTTTCATTCAAAAATTCCAGTCAAAAAATTAATTTTGGTTTAGAATAAGGTTCATGCTTTTTTGCTTCATTTGAAAAAATGTAATATGAACGCGTTTCTTTCTTTGAAAATTTTATTACATTGTGAATGAAATCACAAGGATGAATTATTTGATAGAATTTCGTAATATTTTAATTTTATGATGAATTTACCTCATCGTTTTTGATAAAGGATATATCAATCAATGTTTTTAACTGACATTATATCAATATATACACTACCTATTTGATACATCAAAATTACAGTAAACCTAATGCATCAAAAGATGCATCGTCAATATTAAAAGAATCTGGATGCGAATCATATTTATTTTATGTAATTTTAACAGCAACATCAGGTTTAAAGATCCTTACTGCACTGTCAAAAAAATTTTGAACTTTCTAACATCTTTACTTTCTATTATTGTTAAACTCGTGTTTGAAATTTCATGGTCCCATATTTGAAAAGGATTTCAAAGAAATTTATATAAAATGTATCGTTTTCATGTTGAATATATTTATTAAAATATTTTTTATTAAAATTAATTGTATTTTAAGCACTCTGTTGGAAAATTGTCTATTGTCTACTTAATTTGAAGTACGTAATAACAGAGTTAATATTTAAAGGTGCATATTCTAAAACATTTTCCATGAACGTGTCAGGCGCATAGGCAGAGGAGGGTTTTGGGGGTTCAAACCCCTCCCAAAATTCTGAAAAAATCATTCAGTATTTCATGTAAAAATGAAAAAAATAACATCGACAAACAATAGAAATAGAAGTTACAAAAAATGCATGTAAACGGTAGCAGTCTATACTTAGTAGAAAAGTAAAAATTATCAAAACGTAGGATTACGTAAAAAATATGAATCAGAAGAATTGTTGCAACCCAGTGAATAATCAAGACAAATGAAAATCTCCGAAAATCCTAAAAATTTACAAAACTTTGAATCTTAAATCATCAAATTCTAGGCATCTGTATGAAATCCATAGAAAAATAAATAATAACGTTATAAAACATAGAAAATCTAGATGAATGTGATTTTATCATTAATTCTTGAAATTACTGATTACAGATCGAAATTCGCATTTTAAATCATCAAGCTTCTTATATCTCTGTAGCAATGTACAAGAATATAAGTAATCTAAAAGGATATTTAGAAATCCCTCAGTGTTTCATATACTTCAAAAATGTAAAAAATAATTTTTCTGGTTTAAAAGCTTAATAATTTACTCGTTTACCAATTTACAAGCTAACTTGTTTCCTAGCGTTTACTAGAAATTTTTTAATACATAAAATATATGTAGGAATAATTTTCTTAGAAATGTATAAAACTTTCTGTCCTGGAGCATAATTATAAATATAATACTATAATTATACATAATTTTAGAAATCGTTTCAAAAATTCATATAGAAAACAATTAAAATACATCCAATATAATTGATACATTTTATACAGTTGAACATACTTTTCTTTGTAAAAAAATTAAAAAAATATGGAAAAAAAGTATTGAAAACCTTCATAAAAAAAACTGCCGTCCAAATAATCTATTGAGTGATTCAAAGAAATATTAGAAATATATAAAAATACCAGAAAATACAACAAAATGTGATGAATAATACACTATACGAAAATAATATTTATGATATACCTTTATCTGTGTGGTTCAAATTTATTCAAAAATCAAATCAAACATATAAATTTTTTAGAAGTTTGTTTCCTAGAACATCGAATATTTTAAAGCTTTATAGAAATCCATATAACTTAGAATTAATATCAGATAATCCTTCAAGCGATATAAATACAAAAAGTAATAATAAAAAAAATTGAAACCTCAGTTACTAATTCAAAATCACAAAAATCGAATTCTATTATTTACAAACATGAAAAAAGCGTAACTCTTGATTCCAAAAGTTATACAACTTTGAAATTCCGAAATGTAAAATATTTCAAAATCGCTCTCTGGTAACCATAATGTCAAAGATTAAAAATTATTAAACCTCGAAGGAAAAATATTTTGCAGAAAAACCCCTCCCGAAAATATTTTCTGCCCACGCTCCTAGAACGTGTCTTCGAAATTTCGAGCACAATTTGAACAAAAAATGTAATATTGGATGAAAAATTATTTCAATTATTCAGTAATATTGTAGCCCCTGGTTATAACCTATTCGAGACGGACTTTCGAACTAAAATGCAAGGATAAATATTGTATGCAACTTGGCCCATTGGCATTTATGCTCAAACGCAGTATTCTTGGGTCAGAAACCATCAGTATTATATAATAGCTAGGTGTATTTTAAAATATTGTCGATCCCTGCACTTATTCTACAGTTTCAATTATTTCAGGTAATGCATTTTTTGAGAAATCTTGCAATATACGTTCAGATTTAATAATTCAGTCGGAGAAGCCACAGATTTGTGGGGTCTATTTCAAACGCGACCTCATGTCTCTCGCAGAGTTACGATGTCGAGTGATGAATCACGCGCGGTGGCGTTCGAAAATGGAGCGAACTTTGAAAAAAGACAAAGTCGCCTAAAGCGAGGCAGGAAAAAGAAAGGATATAGCGGTCTCGTTAAGTGGGAGGTGCGTGGCACGCACAGCGACGCAATTGCAAGGCGTGGAGTGGGCAAATCAATGCTTTTATCTTTCATTTCATGTCAAAGTTACTTGAAAAATCAGCTGGGTTTTCGAATTGCAGTGCTGTAGAAACACCATCCCTCGACTGTTAAAAGTCACCATATCTTGAAGAAAAAATTTTTCATTCAACGCCGTGCGCAAAAGGCTACTTTTCCACACGCTTGGACAATGCAAAATTCGCATTTCCACACATTGTTGAATAAAGTATCGTTCTCAACTAGTGTGGAACGGTTTTTTTAACTCATCTGGTTACAACGCTCAGATTCGTTAAAAAGAACTTTTCCACACTAGTGAAGAAATATGTATATACTACTTATTGTGTCATATCAACCTCATGAAAAGTGTTTAATTGTCCTCTCCGTTGCTTTGGGATGGCCGTAATATAATTATAACCGAGGTAGAAATGTCCAAAATTTTACTTGATACATGTTTAGTTAATGGCAAGTAAAAATTGCCATTTACTATATGTACAAGTAACTCGCGATCTTAACTATCGCTAGTTAAACTTAACTCTAACTTGGCTAGGTTTTATCTTACTTTTGACCATACCTTGCAAGTTACATATTTGCTAGCTACTTGAGAGTTGAATTAATCCGATTGATTTTATCGGATCAATTTAAACTAACATTTAAGAACAATTATACACTTCACCTTTCGTAACTCATTTTGTCCAAACTTTTTCGAAAATTTCATGATTTACAATCTTGTGTTTGGAATCTTGTAAAGTTTGTTTGTCGATCGACGTTTACCATGATTTTATTTATTGTTGTATGCTGAAAAATTTTTTAAAATATTTTCTAAAGCACGTTTCATCATGATTGATATCTTGGAACATAAAGGACGTTTTGAAGATTTTTTTTGAATAACATTAAAATGGCCAAGCAGTCGTAAAAAAGTGTAATTGTGAGGGTTTTTGAAATTCTGATCGTCTAAAAGATCTTTGAAGATGTTTGTGCTCTAAAATTCCTCAAGGAATAAGGATAAACATTTTCTTGTTATATATTTCGCTATTCATGTAAATAAATATTACAATTTTCATGTTCGTTCTATGAGTTTGGAGAAGTGTTCCGAAATAAAATGGGGTAATGTACATTTTCATCGATTGATTTCCCAAGAGTACCGCTAATGCACTTCTCATGTAGCCCCTATTACTTTCTAAATCCAACTTAAGCACAAATAATAATACGTACGAAAAAAGTCAAGCACAAAACAATCAATCAGGGACGGCAGAAGATGTGGGGATGACGGGTAGCGATACTCAACTATGTAAAAAAATTTGAATGGGTAAAATACCTAAAAATATCTACGAGAAATTGAAGCCATTTGCAAATTATTTAAATTATAATAATGAATTATATTGGATTGATTAATTTTTTAATTAATTAATTAGAGTATATTAAATTAGTACTGTACGATAAAACATTACATATTATTTTACACAGTTTAAGAATATTACACGGTTTCTGAAGCTTTACGAAATATTCAAAATTTTTTAGAACCTATAAAATGTATAGAGAATTTCCTCAAATTCTACGAACTTACCGAATTTTTTTGAATTACTGACGATATCTTCAATTTTTAATGTTCTGTCAATTTTAAAAAAGTTTTCTGAATGTAAAACAATGTATAAACTATTCATGATTTTCCAGTTTTCATAAAAATTTGTCCGATTTTAGGATTTTTGGTCACTTTTTGACATATTTCAATTTTTTCAGACTTTAATGAAACAATGAAAAAAACAACGTTATCATGCACATTTAAAAGAAATATGGTAAAGAATTCAATGTGATCTATTCATTAACTTTACAAACTACGCGAATTTTTCAAATTTTGTTAAACTATTGACAATCTTCTGCATTTTTCATGTTCTTTAATTTTTCGAGATTTTCGAAATTTCAATCTTGATGCTAACAGTTAAAAATTTCCAAATTTTGTGAAATATCGTCATATTTATTAAGTTTTTTGATAATTTTTGAATATTTTTTTTTTTTTGGTTTCAAGATTCGAAAAAAATTCTCTCGCATATTTTAAAGAAGTAGGATAAATTGTTTGAAATTTTTCGAATTTTATGTTTTCTAATTTTTTGAATTATTACAATAATTATAAACATAATACGCTATTCTAGTCTTTCCGAAAGTTATATTTGCTCAACTCAACAATATATTTGTCGCAATTTTTTGATACTTTTCAAGTGTTTCAGATTTTTTTCAAAAAATGAAAAAAACATGATGCATATTCGAAAAAATCTAATAATGATCAAAAACTATTAAATGTAATAATCTTTCTTAAAACTCTACAAATTATTTAATTTTTTCAGAGTGATCAGCAATTAAAGAAATCCCCAAGGTTTTTGATTTTCCGAAACATTATCAAAAATTCAGAAATCATGGAAACCATTCCAAACTTTCCTCATTTATTCATTAAAATGTGTTTAACCAATTAAAATTTTCAGTTACTTTCTGGTACTTTTTAAGTTTTTCAGATTTGTATTAGGAATGAGAAAATATAATCATGCATATTTCGAAGAATACTGATGAACACAATCTAAAAAATTGAACAACAGGATCCGAAATTCAACAAATTAATTTTATTAATGTCTCTTTGTTTTAGACAAGCTTTAAAATTTGAAATGTTAATCAATTTTTCTAAATTCTTAATATTCCAAAAGTTATACAAATAATATAAAAATTTCAAAACTTTCAAAATTTAAAACAAAAATTGTGTTACTTTGCAAAATTTTTCGCGATTTATACATACGTTTCAAGTTTTTTAGATTTAAGTTAAAAAATGAAAAAAAAAAAAAAATAATAATAATAATAATCATGAATGTTTCGAAGAAAATTGGCAATGAACACAATTGACAAAATTGATAAACGTTTTCCAAACCCCAACTATTTTTTTGAATTTCATATGATTGCTAACGATCTTCCATATTTCCAATATTTTTTACTTTTTCGGAATTCACACAATTTCCAATACAGTAAAAACTATTCGAAACTTTGCAGATACTATAAAAATTTGTTCATCTCGTTGAGATTTTTCAGATTTCTTTTATAATATGGAAAATCATTATTTCGAAGAAGTATGATATTGCAAACCTACCCCCCCATGTTGCTCGAGTTTTAATTACTAATACCTACCCGGAAAAATCGTTTCCCCCCCCCCCTTTACAAATGATATTATTTTATTAAACTTTGAAAAAAAAAAAAAAAGAAAAAAGAACGCAGAAAACAAAAAATATTAAACTATCCAACGTGTGATAGACCGAAACAGAAATAAAATTACAGCTGCTAATGAAGATCTCAAAATGAATTGGAGTTGCTTTAAAGGTTTGGGAGGAAATTAAATAAAAACAGAATAACATTATACTATGAAAAATTCCTTAAAAAACTCTTAACAACGTGAACTAATTTAACAAAAATATACGAGATTGTAAGGTTTAAATGTAAGCTAATTCTGCTATTTGTATTTTACAAAATATTTTTTTTATCATTTACTAACGTATCCTGATCGATGGCAATAAATTTTCAAATGTAAACATAATTCATATTTTCAACATTCTTAGATCATACGTGAATACATCACTATCCAGGCAACGCATTTCGAAGCCACGTTTTCCGTCTTAAAATCATCAATCTTCAATGATGTGCGGTTGAATGAGTGAAGTACCGTTTCTTCAGACATGAATATTAACGTTTAATTAGCGCAAGTCGATGCTTTCAAATATCAGAAAAAATGGTCGGTCACCTTTGCTTTTCGATCCCTTGATATAATTAGTCTGTCCAAAAATTATAATCAAATTCTATATTGGTTACATTTTTCGCAACCTTCTATTGTAATAATGATTATATAAATCAAAATTTATCTTCATTAATATGTACATATATGAACTATGCAGTTTACTGCGGAGGTAATGTTTTACTAATGAAACACTTGTCATAATAATGTGGAAAGAATTCTTAGAAACATTGGAAATATTGATAAAAAAAAGTTCGGAATTCACCCTTTTGAAACGCATTGAATCCAGCATAATTAATTGGTTAGGCGCGGTTGCTAGAATGTTAATGCAATAGCTCGTGCATGCGCTCTAAAAGATCGTCGTAATTATTATGTGCCTCGTGCAAGTTGTGTTTTTTTTCTTTCCCTCACGCCACGCAGCTAATCCTTTTACCGGCCAAGAACGGGCTTACGACGATGCGCCATCAGTCATTTTCTATTTCCCTACGCGACGTGACACGATGACGAGGTAAAGAGAATAATCACTGGGCTCGTTAACACTGCCTTTTTCTCTCCCTCGCGCATTTTTCCCATCGCGAAAAAACGTGCCACATCCTGCCAAGTGTTACATTGCTTTTACTACGTTCTATTTTGTTTTTTGAAAAACCATTCTTTCTGGAGAGTTGTTACGTAACTATATAGGGCATAAATAGGACACTTTTTCGGTCGAAGATGGATAAAAGTTGTAGATTTCGAGTTTTTATCATACAAATATGGTCAGACGCGTAGGCAGAGGGGGGTTTCGGGGGTTCCAACCCTTCCCGAAATTCTCATAAAATCAATCAATATTTCTCGTAAAAATAAAACATTACATCGATAAACAATATAAATATAAATTACAAAAAATGCATGAAAATGTATATTTAAAAAAAAGTAAAAATGACCAAAACGTAGTATTACGAAGAAAATACTAAAAATTTACGAAACTTTGAATCTGAGATCATCAAATTCTAGAAATCTGAAAAAAATCTAAATAGAAGTATTAAAATTCTTTCGATTCCTACAAACTCTAAAGGAATAATAAAATTGATCAAGTTTTATTAAAAAACTGTTTTCTGAAATATCTCGACAAATGCCTCTACGGTCTTTAAATTTTGGGAATTTAGAGCATCAAATTCTACATGAATCTATAAGAATTCTTGAAAACGCAATAAAATCATTGAAGTATTTCAAAAATACGGAGAAAGAATAACGATACAAAACATGAAAAATCTATAATAATATATCATTAATTCTTGAAATTACTGAGAATACATCGATATTCGCATTTTAAAGCATCAAGTTTTATAAATCTCTATAGCAATCTACAAAAATATAAGAAATTTATAAAAATACTTAAAAATTCTCTAGGGTTTCGTATATTATACTAGATATATGTGAAAAATAAGTTTACTAGTTTACAAGCTAACTAGCTAACTAGTTTACTAGCTTACCAGTTTACAAGTGTAATAGTTTAGTTGCTCACCAGTTGACTAGTTCACTAATGTACTTGTCAACGAGTTTACTAATTTACTAGTTCGTTAGCTTACTAGCGTACTAGTTCTTTATTCAACTAGCTCAGTAGTTTATAAGCTTATTAGTTTTTTTTATGAAACTATCTTTCTAGTTTACTAGCTTACTAGTTTAACAGTTTACCAGTTTACTATTATATGTTTGAGAACTTTTCTAGTTTACGAATTGGCTAATTTACTTCTTAACGAGTTAGCTAGTTTACGATTTTTCTTTTTCACTTGCTTACTATTTTACTATTCAACAAAATTAGTAGTTTACTAGTTTACTAGCTTACTAGTTTACTAGAAATCTTTCATTAGATAAAAATTATATAGAAATAATTTTCTTAGAAATGTATAAAACTTTCTGTCCTGGAGCATGATTATTAATTTAATACAATATTTATATATAGAATTACGAATTATTCTAGAAATTCATATAAAAAATAATAAAAATACATCTTATTCAATTGATAAAATTTATGCAACTAAACACACTTTAAATTGTAGAAATACTAAAAAAATATGGAATCAAAGTATTGCAAATTTTCATAAAAGAAACTGTCGTCTAACAATTCAGTTTAAGTTAAAAATCGTTGAATGTTTCAATACTACACCATCAATTTCCAATAATCTATTGAGCGAATAATAGAAATATAAAAAATACAGAAAAATACCTGAAAATAGTAAAAAATTTGATGAATAATATGCCACATGATAATATAAATTTATGATGTACCTTTTATCTGTGCGGTCAAAATTTGCTCAAAAGTCGATTCAAATATATAAATTTTTTAGAAGTTTGACTCCTAGAGCATTGAATTTCAAAAACCTCTATAGAAACCCATATTACTTGATATTTGTTAATCCTCAAAGTGGTGTAAATACAAAAAGCATTAGTAAAAAAAATTGAAATCTCAGTTACTAAATAAAAATCACAAAAATTGAATTCTATTATTTACGAACATAAAAAATTTGCTTCTCTCGATTTCAAAAGTTGTATAACTTTTAAATTCCGAAATGAAAAATATTTCAAAATTTCTCGATTGCAGCCATATTGTCAAAGATTGAAAATTATTAAATCACAAAGGAAAGATATTTTCCAGAAAAACCCCTCCCGAAATTTTTTTCTGCCTACGCCTCTGAATATGGTTATGGGTCCAGGAGTTAAATTGCTCCTGGTATGACCAAAAAAGTATTTTAGGTCATAAAAACAATTTTCTAGTGCTTTTATTTTTTTGAGTGTGCGTCTTGGTGCAATGTTGGTTTTTTATGTGATTTCAGGAATCGTTGTGTCAAATGCAGGACCCGCAGGAATTCCAGTAGGTATTGCTGTAGCTCGGCAGAGGCTACAACATCAGGAATCGTCATCATCAGTTCGCAATGTTTCCCTCAGTCATCATCATGCGAGCTACCATCATTTTCAGCCAGACGCTTTGAGTAAGTGTTTTGCAACTTTTCTCTGTAAAACTTTAAAAACTATAAAAATTTCTGAATAAAACTGTTCAATTTCAAACTGTTCCAGACGATAGTGATTCTGCTTGTATACAAAAAACATTTAATGATGACTATTTTCTTCTGCGAGATTATTCTTGCGCACCTGTCGGGTGCGCCATTGCATTTTCCTTTTTTTTTTGTCATTGCCCCCTAACAGTCAAACCATGACAAACATATCATTTGGAATTTGAAATCCCCGCACTTTTTTGCGATGCGCGCGCATTTTATCTCGACATAACAGCCAACTTCAGGCAGTGATGAACATTTTTAGAAAGGATTTTAGTAATCAGGTAATGAAAATTTGGTAATGGTTAAGAACACTCACTTTTGGGGAAAAATGGGTTTCAAATAACTTGAGTGGGTATTTCTAAAAAAAATCTAACCTAATTTTACTTTGGGGGGAGAAAAATAAAAAAAAGAAAATACTTTTACGTACCTCTGGCATAGAAAACTCGTTTCTCGTCCAGTTCAGAATCTCTTAACTCGTTTTCCAGCCCGCGGTACGTAAAATATCGTACGCAAATAAAGAATTTATGTCCTAGGTACGTAATATACTATTACCTAAAGCGAAATGACTTAGGTTAGAAATGACTTTAGGTTTTTTTTAGAAATATAACCGTTTAAGGTTTTCTCAACCCATTTTTCCCAAAAGTGAATGTCCTTAACATTTACCGAAAATTTTTACTCGGTAGTCTTTTGATTTGTAGAATTTTTTTTCCAAATCTAAAATTCTTCAAACCTTATTTCATTTATCTAACTACGTTTCATGATATTTTATTTGGTGCCAATGCAGTTACATTAAATAAAAAATGTTTGAAATTCAACTCATTGATACCTTCATCTTGATGAAAACTTCATTTTCAGAATTAAGCGTTAATTTTTTCACCATTTTGTTTAGACAACTTCTATCGAATATCATCAACACGAGGTATTTCGTTTCTAAGTATTCAAGTATTATGAAAAAAAATTTTTTATCTGCCAAATTCAAATTTTTCAGTTAGCGTACTTGTTTTTTTCAATTTCCAAATAAATGCAAAGCAACGCAAAGAAAACTTATGCAAAATTCTCGTGGAATCATGATAAACAAAACCACGTTATCTTCCACGTGACTTCACGACCAATCACGTTCGAGCGCGGCATTATGAGAGGCGTTTAAACGCGTATAGCCGAAAGTCAACTTTCAAATACCATTATTTCGAAAAGTATCGGAGTTCTGAACCTGTAGAGCATTTTTTTTTATTGAAAACTTATAATAAAATCAACCTTTCTACGAACAAAATTTTTCGTAAAAAAAACCGAATTATGTATATGAATCTCCAGAAAACACGTTATACTTAACACCGATTTTACAAAATCTATTCTTTGAAGATAATCCTGAAAGGTCGAACTGGCTAAAAATAATATATCTTGAAACGTATCAACATCACAATAAATTTTCAAATAATTTTTCTTATTTCATTAAAAGAACTATCTGCAGTACAAAAATAAGTAGGTGTATGTGTGATAAAATTGTATTATACTAACAATTTGACACATTTGTCAAGCGATAACGGTCGAATATACGACTACCTATACATTTGTAGTGAATTGTGTGATTTTCCATTAATTTATTGTTCACTGTACAATTGTGCATAAGGTAACTGTTCATTGTAATATTACGCACTGGTTTATTGTTAAGTGCATATTTGTGTAAGCATCGATTGAAAACCGTACTATTGTGCACAATCTTCCACTGCACAAAATATGGCTAATCAAACGCATGTTGCACAATAAATAGATGCACAGTCATAAGTTTCACATTTCTTTCCCTGCACAACCTAATCTTCATCAAAAAATTTTTGAGCGATAATATTTTGCAAAATTCAATACCTGCATCAAAGATTATTGCATCAAAATTTCTTGCACAACTGATTTTTGTTCATTCGTGCAATGCATAAAACTTGATGCGCAAAAAACGATGCTCAAAATGCTCAATGCACAAAAAATTTTTGCTCAAATGACACTAATTGTCAGCGACACTAAGCCCTTTCTAATCCTTTCAATAGTTAACACTTTTTTGGTCTATTGTGAGTACCTCGGTAATCAAGAGCTTTTAATGTAAATTCTGGATTGCTAAAAACAGAGATAACAGTTAGTTATTTTGAAGAAGTGTTTTTGACATTTTAATTATTTTATTTACAATTTGCTTATAATCTGACTTAGGTAGAATTAGAATTTTCATGGTAAAAGAACGTTTTTAATTTGTTATGATATTTGTGCATTGTTGTTTCTGAAAGAGGGCTGAAGAAAAGCTGAAAGCTTGGAAAAATTTGGATTGTAAATATTCCCTTATAAAAAAATTAGCTTCTAATGATCGTCAAATGGATAGATGTTTCAGTCAGGAGAGTATTAAGAAATTAATATCAACAATGTACCTAATGTTGACAGATTTCATATGAAGTCTCTTTAAAATCGTAAGGACCATTGAAAACTGTCCCAGAATCATATTAAACTCTTTTTTGAAGTTTTTGACGACATTTAGACGATTATTATCAAACAATACTCAAAAGTTAACTGATACTGATCGTAACTCTTTCATAAAATTTGTATAAATTTATACAATAAATCAAATTAGGTTTTTCTGAATAAAACTTCAATATATCTTGTGGTTTTTATATTACTTTTAAAATAACAAAACTGTATTCCTGACACTATTTCGTGATGCATTCCTTGTTGTTGTAACGAATCATTTTGCACTCGTATCTTAAACTGAAATAAGGACTAATAAGTGTATGAAAGCTTATTTTGTCTCGTCAAACATGACGCTCTCTATTGCAAAAACGAATGTGCTCTTAATTTTATTGTAGAAAAGGCTGCAAATAAGTAGACAAAGGAAAATTTCCCAAATCGACTTTCAGTAGAACTCATGTAGGTAATTCAGATTCTCGTTGTGCATTGAACAGGAGTTTTATTTTCAGTGATGATCTCGACAATATAGTCACATTTAGGATATGTAATTTTAGTTTCTGTGTCGGAATATTACATCGCTAGTTAAGAATTAGTTTTTTTACTGTTAATATCAACAATGTGTTTGTTTACTAGCTCAGAAGTTAAATTTTCATAGTAATTTTTTTGCAATAGCGGACTATGCTGATGAATTATTAAACTTTTGAACAAAGCTTCATAATTTTCTCCAAGTAGAATATCAGTGAATTAAAAAAAAAAAACAAGCATTTCACTTCTCATTCTGAACAATGCCTCCATTGTAGCACGTCATTCCTACTCTTTTTATCTTTTACCATGTTCTAATAGTGGAACATTCTACGTTTGCCTTTCAATTTGCACAAAGGTCACATCACAAAATTTTATATTTGCTCGCAGTGCTCGTAATACTTTTTACTATGCTACCCTCATAAAACATTCTATATGTCTCTCTCACTTTTTACAATGGTCTCATCATGAAACGTCGAATGTTCTCCTTTTACTTTTAACTATGTTGCTGTCTTAAAGTGTACAATGCACTCTTTTTTATTTAAAAGGAGGTTTTACTGCAAAATAAAAACCTTAAAGTAGGTTTATAATAAAACTTGGTAGAAAGTTTTATTGAATAATGCGTTTTGGGTCATGTATTTTTACTGTGCTTCACGTGTAAGAATACAGTCTTACTTTTTTAAAAATGGTGAGACATTTTATAATCTGTTGTTGCAAAGGCCAACGAAATAATTTCAGGCTATGTATGGAGTTTAGAATACTGGGAAGGGGGATGTAGAGACACAATTTTTGAAAATAAAAATAAATAATTGAAGAGGAATAGTAGATAACTATCCACTATGTCGGCTCATTTGCTTGATTACCACTTTTAGGAAAGCAGAATGTGATAATGTGCTTGCCTAGAATGCAGCAGCTCACTTTACTATGTTTTCACGGTAGTTTTTAACGTATGACATGACATTCATTGATAGACGCTAATGGAAATTTCGAGAAAAAAAAACAGTACATTTTTTCATGAAGAATTTTTTTCAAATACAAGTTTATTTCAGGATCATTAAATTTATTGAAGACTATGTAGAGTATCCAGTTAGATCCTCAGCAACTTTCTTTTTCCAAAATCAAAATTTTTATGGATGCTCTCATTTATTAAAGACTTGGGCATCCTGAAGGTAGACTGAAATCTTCGCAAAAAAATGGGAAGGACTGACTGAAACTTAGGAAGACTATGAAAAACAGTATCAAATACTTTTCGAGACGTGAAACCTCTGTTTAGTATACTCGGGAGGCTGGCAGAGATTTATCGGGATACTTTGGATACTCGGAATACTCAAAAAGAGATTCTATTTTTCGTCCAGGGAGTTTTCTTCGCCTCAATACAGTACACATTTGCACAAAGCCTTTGGCACACTTTCTAAACATAAGTAGACAAATGACCCTGTCGGGATGTTTTTTCTAAAGTTGAAAAACGTTTTTTGCAACTCTCTTGACAAACAAAAAATTTTTTCTGCAAGAAAATCCCTGACAGTGGATACTCGACCATTATGGTCGAGAGTAACGGTCGAATAATTCTCAAGTGCCTTTTATTGATGAATTTTCACCATAATATAAAGTGACAGTCAGCAAAAGAATGTCAAGAATTATCGTAGTCAATCGTGTGACAGCTCAATTCACTATCATTATTGTGTGGCAAGGTTGAATAATATTTCGAATATTCGAAATATTCGACAATAGTAAATTATTAGTATAAATTCAATGAGATGAATTTAGTTTCAGTGTCTCAATATTATATTTGGTTCATATCACGTAAATTCGACATACCGTGCTTGTGCTGGAGAACTCTCTTAATTTAAAATAGTCAAATTTTGACCTTTTGAATTAGTCAATGATGTTTCGACTACTCAAATAGTCGTTTTCGCGTGATTAGCTGCCAACGATAGTCAAATTCCACTATTGGAGTAGTCATTTTTGAACTACCTTTAATTAGTCATTTTTCGACTGTCGAATTAGTCAAACATTGACTATTGTGATAAGTCTAAGTGCAGCTTAGACTATTTAAATAGTCATTTCTAACGGGTATGACTATTTCAAACGGCAATATTTTCTTATTCATATTATTCATAAATTGACTTATTGAAATAAGTCAATCCTGTGACAACGAATTAGTTGAAACTTTACTAAAACAATGAGTCATTTCTACATATACATTAATTATAAATATTGAAAGAGTCGGACTATTTGAAGGTAAAGTAATTATCATTGCTAAAAAATTAGAAATTTTTTCAAGCCTGGAAAAATCTGAAACGTCGTGAAAGAGTTAAAATTTGTTTTGTGCAAGGATCGAAAAAAATTTCATTGCAAAAATAAAAAATTTTACTTACTCCATGATTTTGAATTCCTCTTCTATTTCTAATACGGTATTTAAAAGTTTGGAAAATCTATAGGAATAAACGTCATGTTCTGGCGCAGTTTTTTTTTCTTTCGATTATTAACCTTAGCCAGAAATATCTTATCAGACGAAGTCTTTAAGACAAGAAGCAATTATTGAAAGACTCATGGTGGACGGCTTCAATGTGTGAGTGGATAACCACGTGGGACATATGATCAGGAGGTCCTGGGTTCGAGACCAGACTTCAAGCAAAGTTTTTTTCGGATAAAATTGTCATCCCTTTCCAATAAATGAAAAAATATAGTGTCAACTTGATAAAAAAATTAATAACCTGATGTAATAATTAATGCCAGGAACACCGAAATTTTTTTTTCAATATTAAATTAACGATTTAATGTGATCGAGTTTTAATCTTTTGAATTAGTAAATTTGACTATTTTCAGTAGTCAATGCTTTTTGACTTATTCAAATAGTCATTTTTGACTATTCACTGGTAGCCTTCTTTTCGCTAGGACCATTGGTCAAATATGACCATGAAATAGTCAAAATTGACTATTTGAATTTAAGAGGGTAGATTTTTGAAATATTTCACGATTCGTGGTCAAGCTACTTGACCACGATCACTTCTCGACTATTTTGGTCGAGACATGGCCGAAAAACGGTCAAGGCTCACCGTAAAGAATAGCACCAAAGCGCAATTTGTCTCCTCAATTTCAGAAGTCCCGTAAAAAGATTCTCAACAAAAAAAATACCTATCTTTTTTAAAAACCATGTTGAATTCGTTCCGTCTCCTCAAACCCAACTCAAACGGCATTATCAATCCTGCTATTCATACTGTCGATAGTTAATAACTCAGAAAAAATTGCGCCCGATAAAAATCAGCCAACAATGATCCCTACCTACGCGCAATCATTTATTACAATATTGCAATGTTGGAACGAGGGTGTGTGAAACGAGCATAATATTTTTGAGACTCGGAAAGTGCAAAGGGTGGGGCGACGTACAAGCGGAAAGAAGTCTGTGGAAGACTGGTGGGGGGTTCGCGAGTTGAATGGGCTTGGCCGGTAAGGCAGTTGAAGGAATGGGGAAAAGAAAGAGAGAGAGAAGCATCGACGTGTAGAAAGTACAAAGAGCTGCTATAGGGGGAAGCGAGATGGGGAATGTAAGTGAAGTGGTGGTGTCTTGCAGGTTCAGCCATGACAGTAGGAGGGACGGCGTTATTGCAGTGCGCCCCAGGAAGTGAGGAGCGAACCGCCCATTTGGCTATCCCGGTAGGGGGCAGCTTACCGGCCTCTCTGAATGCCGCGCTCACGGCCAGCTTGGGAAATATCGGCAATTCCAATACCACCACGGCCGCATGGCCGCCCACTCTCTGGCAGTACCCGGTCGCCACCGCTACCGCGGCCGCAGCAGGTGGGTCAACTTTTCTATGCATACATAATGATTATAATAATGATCTTACAGGTTCTCTACGTCGGAAAAGGAGGAAAGAAGTTTTTAAATAAAAGATAACGCCCCGCTAGGACATAGAGGAGTTGCCCCAAAATTAAACTGCCGATTTTTTTTTTTTTCTTTTCAAATTAAAGATTAGGCTTTATAAATATCTTCTGCTTTGAAAAAATGTGATTTCTACTGTCCAATTTTTTATAAATAACTTTTAAAAGTCGCTAAAATGAGGTCCCGCTAAAACGCTACGTGATTGGTTGGCACATCTGTGACGTCACTAATGTAAATCCAACGTTTATTTACCTTTGCACTTTGACAGCTCTGAATTCAGGGACGTTAAAACACTCTTTTTTCGCAAAGTATGCGAAAATCGTTGCTAAATTCACGTTCGGGAGATTATCTGAGGTATTTCGAACAAACCCATTTTCCGGGTTTCGGCTCAATGTCCCGATTATTTGAATTTTCCCGTAAAATTCGCGCGCGGCCCGTGTTGTAGCATAGGGAGACCAAAATAAACAAACATTAGTGACGTCACAGATGCGTCGACCAATCACGTAGCGTTTTAGCGGGACCTCATTCTAGCGACTTTTAAGTTATTTATAAAAAATTGGACAATAGAAATCACATTTTTTCAAGGCAGAAGTTATTTTTAAAGCCTAATCTTTAATTTGAAAAAAAAAAAAAATCTGCATTTTAATTTCGATGCAACTCCTCTATTGTCATCCAAAAAGGCGGGCAAATTCGTGAAATTGAGTATTGACGATGGGTAAATGTGTACTGAAGCTCCTTCCATGAAAATGAGATTTAAAAAAATTTTGTTTTTTCAAAAACGGTGTATTTCACATTAAGACTTAGAACCAAATCGGGGGAAATGCAAAAAATCAGATATTTATTTATAAATCAAACAAATAAATAATGGTGTTTGAGCTATCTTGTTGAGCCTATTTTTGCCAAATTATGAGTATAAAAAGGTGAAATAGGGTACGTATTTAGTATCTGACCATATTAGAGTTTGTTGTTAAAGTGTTATTGTTAAATTTAATTGTCAAAACATAAAGATCAGAAGTGTCAAAAAGTGAGGTTAAATGACTTTTCTCAGGACTTGTGATCAGCTGTGCGACTGCTTCTTTCGTTTTCTTCGTTTCGCGCGTTCTAAAAAAAACCTAACCCGCAAAATCTCGCTTTTCGCGAAAATCCCGTTTTCGTAAATTTTTGCGAAAAGTGACATTTTCTGGGTTAGGTTTTTTTAGAACGCGCACTACGTGGTTTTTGCGAAAAGCAAGATTTCGTGGGTTGGGTTTTTTTTTATAATGAGTGAAAAATATCCGATTTTTGGCATTTCCCCCGATTTGATTCCAATTTTTATGGTAAAATATACCGTTTTAAAAAAAAAAAAATTTTTTTATCTCATTTTCATGGAAGGAGCTTCAGTACACATTTACCTGACGATGTAATTCACAAGATTAGAAGGAATTATTGTAAAGGACGTATGGTTAGTGCGGGCAAAACTCGATACGCAGTCATTATAATATAATTGATAATAACAATAACATTTGTGATTTCCGTTACAAATTTGATTGTTATTCTCAATTTTTGCATAGATGATTAAACTGTAAGTTTTGCCAATTATGTATTATTTCCACTATAGAGCTTTAAACGCGTTTTCCCAAAAGTCGTGCTTTTCTAACTTAGGGGCAAGATTTTGACGAATGTTTTTTTTTTACTTTCTCAGAATACATGTCGGTATAGTTAGACAGGAGCTTTTGTCAACATATTGTTTTCTCTTATTTTGACAGTCAATAATAATTAAAAAAAAGGGAAACGATCACTTTTTTCGGAAAATGTTGACCCTTTCAAAAAATTTTGGAATTTTGCGAAAAGCTCAAGTCTAACCATAGTTGATGCAATAATAATTATAGATTAGTATTACTTTTTGTTGTAAGTTACATAGTTGGCCAAAAATCTTGCCAGCAAGTTGATATCAAAATTCTGATGAGGGCACGTTCAAGGTCACCCTGCAGTTGAATGTGTGGGAACATTTCAATGGCAATGCTTATTCAAAGATTACGATTAAACAAACGAAAAGCAAAAAAAAGTTAGTGAATATCCTTTTCCGTTCCTTCGTAATAAATTTCGGAAAACAGGCTCGAAAATCGGGTCACTAAACGACCCCCTTAAGGTAGTACTTGCACTTATGCAATTTTCTATAGATTTTCCTGAAAATTCGAGAATTTGATCTTGATATTGTACCTAATTTATGGTAAAAATTTCATAATCGCTTACCGCACTGATTTTTGAGTTATAATTTTTTGAAATTAACACGCGCATATATGGGGAATCGTGCATTTCCGCTTATATTTCAAAAACTTTTCTATAATTAATTCTGGAAAAATTACTGAAAATTACTTTTATCATGATTATTAACCTTGCAAAATCTCAACAAGGGTGACCGTACTATTTTTTGAGAAATTTACGAAAAAAACCTACAACTGTCACTTTTGCACGGACCATAGCTACGCTTGGCAACGTCGCATTTTCAAAAACGCAATGATAATATTTCCGACATATTTATATCATTTTAAAATTGAAAATAAATTCAAAAAAACACTACATGCGTGAACTACAGTTACGGCTGCGCATGCAAACATGTTTACATATACATTTACATATTTACATACGCTGAGCGAGATATAAAGAAACAGTTGCGATGTTGCCAAATCTACGAATTAAAATTGCGGAGCTGAATGAAGTTGGCCGCGCAAGACTTTGTCAATAAATTCAATTTCTTTCAAGTGCAAGAACTACCTTAATAGTAAGAATATTAATCTACTGACTGACACTAAGAATTTAAATCCGATATATGACATGAAGATAAGGCTTTGGTGCCTTGCGTTTTATCGTCTTTGACGAGTATTCTTGTTGACGAACGTGTGTAGACGTGGGTGCTGTTCTTTCTGCATACACTGTAAAAAAAGTTTGTAAATTTCTTATAACGTAGTATAGTTAATTTCCAATACCTCGAAATTTACTATACCGCAATAGAATTTTTTCCTCGACCATAGGACTTTTACTACTCTTTTCATGAATTCTTTTTATGTCTGGTATATGAAAGATAAATATAGTGCTTTTACTCTGGGCCAATATTATTTCAACCTTCTCGCTGTACTAAAAATATCTTACCCAAGTACAAAATTTTTTCATTATTTTTTTAACCATATGGTAAAAAAGCTGGTAAGCTCAATATGGTGAATTTCCGAAAATCTGCATTTTTCTATACTTCATTCAACACTTTTCTACAGTCATTGTTTATTAACTATATTTTGCTTATGCATTTTTTCAATGTCTCGTATAGTAAAAATGAATGTACATATTGATTTTACTACAGAACGATAGAAAATTTTTACTATTCTTGAGTACAAGAAAAAAATTTACATGCCCTGTTTTATAACCACTATTGGAGATATTCCGTACTCGAATGAGGTAAAAATACTATACTGAAGTATGATAAATACTATTTATATAAAGTAAAGCTACTATACACTGGGATAGGATAATTAATAACGCCTGGAATGGATTAATTGCTTCCAATACCGGTATGGAAAAATACCATACATTTTTTTACAGTGTAGACTGTAATTTATTGTTTTTTATTTAAGTGCAATATTGGCACAAGATTTTAAAGTGTAGTGCTTTTTTCCCTCTTTTTCTCCGATTGGCCGCCTTTTTGGATAATAAAAGAAGTTTGTCTTTTAATAATGAATGTTCTGTAAAACAAATAACAGTTATTTTATTGAATAAGTTATGACTGAGTTAAATTAAGAGGAGACGCAATGTCCAGCACCGCCCTTGCCACCTCAAATAGGAAATTATAATGCTAGATCTCTAATTAACAATAGTTGGACAAACCCTGTTGCAGGAACAATGTGTAGATGTGAATGAATGGCACTCTGTTCATTTAAAAAATAAAAAAAGGTTTTGCTTTAAAATCGTAATAATAGTAGAAAATTGCCATTTTCAGGATGCTTTTTTTACGATTTCAAAAAAAACTTTTTGCTTTTTGGAAAAAAATGACCAGAGCGTATATTATTCACATCTACACCTTGTTCCGGCAAAAGGGTTCTGCCAAATATTGTTAATTAGAGATCTGGCATTATTACTATTTGTGGTGGCGATAACAGTGACGGACCTTGCGTCTCCTCTCCATAAAAAAAAAACATTCTTCGATGTCCCAGTCAAATTCCTGTATTTCGTCATTGACGACGTAAATTATTATAATTATTTATACGTTTTAGTATGGATTTTTAGTGTGTATTGGACCAAGGGCATAGACAGAAAAAATTTTCAGGAGGTATTTTTCGATAAAGTATATGATCTCGAGACTCCCTCTGCCTATGCGCCTGTATTAAGACGTAAGTTAAGAAATTATTTTTGAAAAAAACTTTTCATTTTTGTTTAGAATTTGTTGATTGAATTATCATGAATATGAGAAATTCTTAAGGGTCTTGAGAAAAATTTCAATGAAATGAAGGAATTTGACTGGGATATCGAAGAAGTTGTATTTTATAGTAGCAAGATAAAAATGATGCGAAGGAAGTTGCAAGGTGAGATTTTAGGCAGCCATATGTCCATTATCTAGAGCGAACTCGGATACAAGGGGTTGACAATAACGGTGATGCCCCCCCCCCCCCAATCTCAAGATCAGAAAAATTTGTATCAATTCATGCAATATTTTTAATTTATATACATGCACAAAATTCCCATCATATCCATTTCCATTATTTGTTTGAAATTGATTATTGCGAATTCTAGGATCTAAATGAAAATTAGGAAAATTCAAACTTTGTAAGCTACGTTTCCAAAACTTTCGATTTCCGCCCGGAGTAAGAAACTCAAGTATCTGGAATTTCAAAAGTGTTTAAATTGGTCATTAAGAGTATTCTGTTGGGCAAAATATAAAACTCAAGATACTTTATGGACACAAACCATACTCTTGTTTTTTCTTCCAAGAAATAAAGAATTCGAATCGGAGATCAAAGGTGACTGTAAAAGACTTTTAGAGACTCGTTAGAAAATACGCATCATTTTGGAGACTCACAGTAACCTTTTTTTACAACTTTATACACTATCGGAGACTACAAGTCATTTTTTTTTGAGCCTTCAGAGACTAACAATAAGCAGTGCTCATTTTGAGATACTCTTCGAGACTGGAACGATACTCTGGTTTTTTTTCGGGAGATAAGTATATAGAATTTTGAAGTTCTAAGCTTTGAAGTGTGGAATTGCAGTAATTTTAATTACGCGACACACTATTTTCAAGTTTTGTGGTTCCACGATCCAGATTATATGAAATCTCACTACCATGATATTTAATTGGAAATTTTTAAATTTGTAATCTGAGATCCTGGAACCATTTATTCTAGAATGAAACATTCTAGACTTGTATTGGATCGATGAATGCAGAATTGAGGATTCGAGAATAGAGGATCCTACTGCTATTAGTTTTTGAGTATGCAATGCTGGCGTGTTTTAAATTCAACGATGTACATATATTTTTTCGATTCCAACACGTGGAATTTTTAATGTGATAATAAAGAATCGTCAAATTTTTTAACCTGGAGCTTCATATTATATAGTACAGAATTTCAAAACTGTGATTTTGATAGCATAACTTTCCAAAGCTTGGAAACCCAGGGCAAAAATCGGAGTATCATTAAAGTCTCCAGAGTATCTTGAATCTCCAAATGATTATTGTTTTCCCAAACGAAATCCTCTTTTGAGATTCGTAGTCATCGAGGTATTATTCGAAATGGAAACTTCAATCTCCTAAATACGTTCTCGAGTATTAAAAAAGTGACGCAAGGTGACTTGAGTATCCCAAAAAAAGTTTCAAGAAGACCGAAGTCTTCGAGACCAAGATACTCTTGGAAGCTGAAACGATACTCCGATTTTTTGTCCCCGGAATGTAAGGCATATTTCTTGTGTTCCCAATTTTCGGAAACAGGAGTTCCAAATTCTGCAAGAAAATTATCTGGAAGTATGAGCTTGAAACTATTTTTCTATGGAATCTGAATATAATTCATAATAGAGTATTATTGGCAGTTTGCTAATAATTCACGTCCAACTTTCCGGTTATTAGCAAATTGTTAATAAACATTTTTTCTAGAACAAGCATTTACCTGAGATTTTTATATTGCGATTTGTAATTTCTACAATGCGAAATTATAGATTTCTCAAGTTTCGGATAGAATATTCTCGTATTTTGAATTCGGCAATACAGTTTTCTACGATTCGGATTCCTAGAAATTTAAATAAGATAGTATCGAATTATAAAACTTGAAACCCGCCTAAAGTATAGAATTCCAGGGTAAAATGTAAAGTAACTAATTTAAGGATTATAATTTTGTTAGTTTATGTATATTATTCGGATTTCCAATTCTATTAAAGCTTCCAATTCTACAAAAAAGTGTTTTAGGACTATAACTTCGAGATTATTATATTAATTCATGTGATCTGAAGTTCATGAACATCAACTATGACGACGTATTATAGAATTTCCGACTAACATAAGTCCAACGTTGAACCTTCTAGCTCCTTCTGTTTGATGGTTGAACCAAAATTCGCCTGTCCAGAGAGGACCTCAATGAAAACACTGATTAAGTGGACCCTCAAGATGGTTCCTAAGGACTTGGGTGTTTCAGGATAACGATAACAATAGTGAAGTCCAGTTAATGCGACTTTTATTTTAAAAATAGTTTGATATAGTGTATTAGTACAGTATAGTTGACAATTTCAATATTCGCGTCGACAAAATATAATTCAATAATTCGTAATCTGTTGGTGTTGGCAACACTCTTTAGAACCACAATTTACCAATTCTTTCTAAATCATCCATCAAGGTCATAGATGAACCCTCAAGACTAATGAACATCATACTCTAGAGTTTAAGAATGATATAAATTTTATTGAATTCAGATTTTCTGATCTTTGAATAAAGCATTCCATAGTTTTTCATTTTTAAAACAAAATATTCTGGAATTTAAAATTTTACAATGCAGAGTTCTATTACTGTATTACGTAAAGTTGCGAATTCGATAAAATAGGATCTTGAAGTTTTCAACCCCAGAGTACTCAATTTTGATGTATATATTATAAAGTACATAATTTTAGGATTATTCTTCTCACATTATAGAGCTCAATAGCTCAAGAATGTGAAACATTTTTATATTGTTCCTCGTTCTATAGAAAACTCCAAATTCTATAAAATAGTATGCAACTCACAGTTTAATAATATCGGTTAATGAAATTTCAAAAAATATAATTGAAAAGTTCACATCCACCTATTAATCTTGGAATAATGCGACAGAAACGTGAATTTTATGAATTAAAAGAATTTCATGAATTAAAAGAAATTCATGAATTAAAATTCTAGAGTATAGCACCCTGTCATGCCAAATTCTACAAATAAAATTTCTTGAACCGTGAAATGTAAAATTATCAATTCTATGACGTCCATGATATATGTTGAACAAAAATCGAACACATATAAATATTAGTGGAATAGTCCGAAGTTAATTGTGTCTCTTTTGTGCAGCGCAAATTAGCGTGTGTTCGACAATGTGAGTGCTAGATATTTGGAGAAAATAACTCATCCCCTTTTTCGACGTCTGTAATGTGGCGGCCATAATCCGATAGGAATTAGCGATATATCTCCGCGTCAAAACAAAGACACAATTTTTTAGACCATCCTCCCCTCCATGCCCCCTTGAACCTACATTAACTTGTCACATAAAACCTTATACGAATGAAAGGTATTTGAAGAACAAATTAAAATATTTTCAAAACCCAAACAAATACGACAGTATTTACTTGTGTTTGCTTACATCATTTTCCTTTATTTATGCAGCTTTTTATTACGTTTTTTTTGGCATGGACGCAATGATAATTTTAATGATTTCTTTTTTTTTGTGTACGCATTAAAGGCGCAATAACAACGCAGCTTTGTTTTACATTTACTTTTATTTTCGAAAACTTTTTTTTCGTAGCAATGCCTATGGAACCTGTAGGCTCAATGAGCTTACCACAAATGGGGGTCGGACTTCAGGGCGGCTTGCAAATCGTTCGGGATCCAACGACAGGCCAGCTCCTTTTGATACACGCAGCCGGTAAGTCCATGGTACTGATGACAAAGTATCCATGTGGACTTTTTTCAAAAACTAACCACGTTATTTTGGAGACGAATTGTCGCATTGATTTTATCATCATTCATCAAATTGATGGATTCTTAGTTCTGGCCGTTTCATGTGATATTTTTTGCGTTTTTTATGATATTATTTGATTTTCAAGGTTGAACTGGGTAAACGAATCATAATCATTGTTTTTCAAATGAAACTGAGGGTAATGGTGCAATTGTCCGAATCATGCATGATTCTGAAATGACACGACTCCCAGTTCACCCTCGTCGCCTCATCATCAAAACAATTTTTCTCCAAAAGTACCGCGCTTGCTAAATGCAAAATTGGCTTTTAACGGGGCATAACAACCAGGCAAAACGACACCAAACGAAAACTCGTGTTCGCGCCAAATTTCACAACTGAATACGATATTGCGCGGAGTGCGAAATCCCTTTCTACTAACCTGTATATGCATTCCTCCGAGCTCTCTGAACGTATCCCATTTATCGTTACGTTTACGATATAGCTCTTCTCCCCATTAATTGCAGCCTATTCATTTTTCACTCGCGTACATTTCAACACGTTGAGGGCACAGTATTATTCAAGCAACGGTAAAAACGTCGGCGAATTTTGTATTTCTGTCCCTATCATAAAAAAAATCGACCATTTGATTTTATACTTTTATTGGGTGATTTAAAAAAGATCGAAAAAGGAATTATGGGATTTTATCGGTGATGAAAAGATACGGGTAAATTTTCGGGACTTTTGCAGAACAAATGCAGCAGGCAGTGGTTTGGCCAAATTATCATAGTAATGGAAACGTGAACGTAGGGGCGCCACCGCCGCTGCTGATTCCACCAGCGCCACCGTCGCTGCAGCTCTTGAGCGATATCGGAGGTACGAGGCTTGTTATCACAGAGAATAAACGGAAACCAATCGTCAAGATCGAGGCAGATTGTAGCAATAACCCGACCACGATTATCAGTAAGAAATGATTTTTAGTTTTGGCGAAGGTTCCAGCCATACCCACCGAGTTAGGTTAGGTTTCACGATTACGTTTTGTAAAATGTATCCACCACAAATACGCAAATATACATCTGAACGATGAAAGATCGACTATTTAGATACTATGAAGATAGTCATATAATAACTCTTATTGATCATCTATGGTTACTTCAGTAACAGAAATATATATTGTAAACCTTTACAAATAAATTTATTAAATATTGCAGCTTCAGCTGAAACGACTAAAGCCTTGCAAACGGTTACACCGATGACTGCTACGCTGGTTCCGGAAACTCCAGTAGTCACAACAGTGCATTATTACCCGCACGCCCCTGCTTTTCTACAAATCAGTCAGGCCGAGCCCGCACATTGTCGCTCCCAGGTAAACACGCAAACGATTTTTTATTAGCTATGTGAGTTAGGAGTGTTATTTTCCTAGTCCCCTTATCTTTTTAGATAAAAACTTCCCAGTAAATGTTCGTGATTATTCGTGATCATGTCATTCATGATAGCATACATATGCGGAAACACTGGTATATCATCATGGCATCATAATCACGAAGTAATTTTCAACATTTTCCAAGTATCTGTTTCTGTTGAAGGCAACCTCCCCCGTGTCTTGTCTAACACCACCTCCAGAATCCGCGACAATTCAAGCAGTCGACTCTTCAGAAGTCAATGTCCAAGATGCATCTAACCAAACTGAAACCCTCGAACCTGAGGAAGAGCTCCCCGTGCTTGAAGCTTTAGTCAAACAAGATCCCAGCCCGTGCCAAATGCAGAGCTCCACCACGACTACGAATTACGAAATCGTCACATCAGCCCCTGAAAAAATTCGCAATGTCGTACGGATCACAACAACTACCAGTGTCAACACTGGCTTCGTCAGCAAGGTTATTTTATATTTATTATTTTTTGTTTCTATGTCATTTGATGCTGATTCGATATGTAGTTGGAATCGGATAAAACTACACATCAGTATTGTCCACTCCAGTAATCATTCGTGATTATTCGTGATCATTGATGTCATATGACGTACCAATGCTTCCGCATATGTATGTCATCATGACATGACGTCATGATGATATGCATATGTGACTTGAAATCAAGAAATGGGGTTTGAGAGGCAAAGCCGTAAGGTCCATATATGCGTCTCGCTTCTTCCTCAGGTACGTAGGAATGCTAGAAAGTGTCGCATGGTGGCCCATCTCGAGTAAAAATATAATAGTGTCCATAATAGTGGAGCTTTCGTAGCTTTTTTTGCTTCCCCAGTCATTTGCTTTACTTGGATATCGGTTTTTTAAATTCGCTCTCTTACTGTTTGCCCTACTACCCGCGGGTTAACGGGTTCGAATCTCAAATACACGAGCAATTTTTTTTCCTCGCTTTGATAGGACCTCTTCCTAACTACATTGTTAGAAGAAAATTTTTTTCTGCATTTATTCTCAAAGACATGTTCTTTTCTTGTCACTACTGTCTAATTTTTTCCAGCGTTTTGTTTTTTTGAACAAGATTTTGTTTTCTCTAATTTTGAAAATATTCAAAACCTTGAGTAGTATAGGGAAGAATAGATGTTCGAGAACAAAAAGTGTGAAAAAATTCCACCTTATAAGTTTCTGATAACATTTGGAGAATTTTCAGACAAATTAAGTTTTTTTTTTTTTTTGTAATTTTTGTTTAATTAAAAGAAAAATTCATTCCTTTTTATGACAGCATAATCATAAACATTGCGATTATGTGAAAAACATGGGTATAGCATGGATTTTCCAAAAAAAAAAAAAGGGGGAATAAAATAAAAACTCGCACTTCAAGAAAATTGATAATTTGAGTGACAATGAAAATAGTGAGAGTGAAAGTGAGACGGTTACCTCAAAAATAGAGTAAGCTCAAGCGTCGGCACCCGAAAGCAAAGTTAGTTATGAAATTTCGCTAGATGACATCGAAGAAGCTCAAAGATGTTCAATATTTTACGGGCTTCGGTGATGTGTTGCAAAAACGAGTGCAATTCACGGATTCCTGAAAACATGGCGCGTGAAACTCGTGATTCATTTAAAGAATTATCGAAATCAGCAGGATTTGATTTTGATCGGTCACTTGGAGTCGAACAGAGAGCATCCCATGCTAAATTACGAAGAAATCAGCAGGAAGAAGAAAAAAATTGATCATCAGTTCACTACTTTTTTCGTGCAATGCCTATTTGTAAAAGAATGTATTTTTTTTTTGCACGACATCCAGAGCAATCATCGGTATGACGCGTTGAAAAAACATTTCGATTGTGAAGGGCTTGTACTGAGAACTCACAAACTGAGCGACGTCAAAGCAAGTCGTGAAGTTAACATCATCAGTGAGGAATCTAAAGTAATGGCGATCACATTCATCAAAAACTATGCGGAACGGACTGCTATCCCTTTATCAGGGTGGATGCCTAATTTCAAAGATTTTCGAGTCCTAAAGTTGCCATCATCGGAGACAAAATCCTCTACCTACAGGTTGTACGCCAAATCGGGAATGAGTCAGATGGGAAACCGATCGTTCAGGAATTTAGGGAATCTCCATGTCCCCTACATAACAACCATGAAACCTGCTACCGATCTATGCGATGTACGTCACAATGATTCTTTGATAATTCAAAAATCAGCCGACATTGGGACAGAAGAAAAGGCATGCTTGTTGCAAAAAGCAATGGATCATTAAAGTCGAGCCCAAATCCAGCGCATCTTTTATCAAAGTTTGCGAGAAAACAAAGGTAAAAGTCATTAAAAATTTCGATAATCTCTCCAGTTCTATGTTAAAAAATTGTCACTTGACTGTAGAAAAAGTATGCTTCTTCCAAAGAACTTGGAAAAATTTATATAACTGTTTGAAAAATGTTTAATGTTGTTAACCAATATATATTTACAATAATATTAATGAGCATCATCACATACAGTAAAAGTGTTCCGAACGTTTTTTTTTTTTTAATTTTCTATAGTACTTTATCAAAACTTTACGGTTTTAGGTAGCATGAGTAGAAAATTACTAATTTAGTAACAACTTTTCTCTAATAATAATAAGTGATTATGAACCTATAAACCAATGATTTTTTTTACAAATAAATAAAAAAAACTTACACTTGTGCTTCATAACTCTTTTGAACATTATGAGTAAGAAAACTGTTACTATAAACAAAATACTATGAATTATTAGCATAAAACAACTAATTATAAATGAAAAATTCCGAATTTCTAAATTAAGCATAATCATTAATCAAAATTGAGAAAAGTGTGTTGCCTCAAAAATAACTTTTCAGTTATTTAACCTGGAAGAGCTCTGTAATATCAAATTTCGAACAGTTTTCAAACGAAAAACTTCCTTTTTTTGTTGTAGACGGAAACAAGATCGCTTTATCGTTTGATTTCATACAAAAATGTGCATTACTCATCAAGTCCGCAACAAGTTGGATCCGCTTATTTCAAGGCAGCCAGAAAATGTTCTATATTCGGCATTAATAATGAAGGGACACGAGTTCAAACGAATTTTCTGATTAACGAGGCAGACCCGATTGGAAAAGCACCAAATTGTGTCATAAGCATGATTCACTTTTACTTGGAATGCAACTCTTGTAATGATGTTGTTTTGTTTGCCGACAATTACGTTGGACAAAACAAAAACAATGCAATGTTGCAATACCTGCTTTGGAGGGTCTGTACCGGAAGAAACGAAAAAATTTCGGTCAATTTCCTGTTGACGGGTCACACCAAGTTTGCACCCGATCGAATGTTTGGCTAATTGAAATCCAAGTATGCCAAAAGCAACATTGATTCGCACCAGGACCTTGCAAACTGCGTCAATGAGTCATCAATTGGAGGATTCAACAAATCCGTGTGTAGTGAGTATGTAATAGAATATTCATACTATATTTATAAATTTTTAAACGTAGGATTCTATAAATATTGTTATTTTCGAATCTTACATAATAATGAAAAAGTGTGGTATTTAAATATAACAATCTTTCACGGTTTTAACTTTTCTTGGATCGAAAAATTCGGTTTTATTTATGTATCGCTTGTTAAATTGATATGGGCAAGGATTATTTTTTTTTTAGAAAACATAAAAAAATGTTTCAATGGACATGCGCAAAAATTTAAAAAAAATTTCTAATGCGAATCGTCGCCAAACTAAATGTGGAATTTCAAAGTTGTCGGCGCACAGGCCTTAAATATTTTTTTTATGATTCTGATGAAAAAATCGTACCTCTTAATGAAATAAATTTTTTTCTACATGAATTTTTAGATCAACGCAAGATAAAATTTTATGCATACTTGAGCATTATCTATTTCGACGAAAAGATTACGATACCGAGGCGAATTTGATTCGTCAAAATAGCCAAAACCAAAATGGGTAGTAAAATTTTTTTTAATTGTTTTTTTAAAGGTATGGTACGAGTGGGATGCATTTTCAAAAAAATATTTCAAAGCCCTGTCAGGCATCACGAAATTCCACCATTTCAACATCGAAAAAGATGGCGCCCGCTGTAAACAGTTTGCAGATTCTGAAGAAACAGAATTCTTGAACCTGGTGATACAACATCCACTGGAACCACTTCCCAGGGTTTGAAAACCCACTGGACTCTCTGCAGATGGTCAGTGGTATTTGTTCAATCAAATACGAAGACTTTGTATGGATGCTAACAAGGCGGATGCAGTTGCACCTAAACCATCAGTGGATCAACCAAGGATGCAAGGATCAAAAAGATCAGTATGCGAAACAGTGACGGATGCAAAAACGAAAGTCGCAAAAACTGTTAGAAAAGTGTGAAAACGAAAAAAATTATGTTTAATTTATAAAATTTCTGCGAATCAGAAATGATAATCAATTTCACACAAAAAGAGAAACTTAATAATTAAAAGTAGTATTAAAAAACTTGAAATATGTAAAATATTATGAAAATAAAAAAAAAAAAAAAACAGCGTATCAAATAATAAGATAATATTTTTTGTTGCGTATCAGTTTGTTACGAGAAAGACTATGAATACGGAAAAATGTAATCTACTGGTCCAGATCCAACTAAGTGTTATAAAAACAATGAAAAATGAAGCCCATTTAACTCTTGCGGAAACTCGCAAAACTGCATTTTTGTCTAAAATTTCTGAAAAGTTCACATCAGAAGGCACGATTTTTCGAAAGCTTATTGAAAACAGAAAAATTCACACGTATGAAAGATCCGAATCCACTAACCCTCGAGTACTAAGGTAAACAGAAAAAAGGTGAATTTGAAGACATTTGAAAAACCGATATCCAAGTAAAGCGAATAACTGGAGAAGCAAAAAAAGCTATGAAAGCTCCACGGGAGACCCTATTATGTTCTCACTCGAGACGGGCCAGTGCTCGTTCCTACGCGACCCTGTCTACTATCCCTATGTATCTTAATGCGAGGTTAGAGAAAGAAGCGAGAAGAAAAATATGGGCCTTGCGGTTTTGCCTCTAAAACCTCATTTCTTGATTCCAAGTCACATATGTGGGAACATTGGTATGTCTTGTATGAAACATCAATGATCACGAACAATCACGAATGTTTACTGGGACGTGACTTTCATTGAAACAGTTTACATTTTCTACGTCTGCAGACTTTTTGTTACTTTGCACAAGGCTCCAGTTAACAATAGAAATTCAAAAACTGCAGAGCATAGCATGATTAAGGTTTATTTTCTACCAGATACGATGATAAAATAAGCCTTATTGTGAAAATATAAAGTGTTTATTTCTAAAATCCTTTTATTTTTCAATAAAGGTCGACAAGGCTGAAAACACTATCATCAACATGGCTGATTGCACTAAGTATTCGCTCTCGAGGACGACGTCCGTGGACCAGACGATTGAACACGTCATAAGCTGTCACAGCGGAGTCCGCGAAAGCGAGAGGGAAGAAAAAGTCTTTGATGAGGTTGAAAATGAAGTAGTCCGAAAGCCTGGGCCCAGAATCATCGAGATAACGGAGGAAAATTGTGATAGTTTTCACGAGAATTTAGAATTTTTCAGCAGTCGGAGTAAAGACAGGAGCGGAGAGGTAGTGAGGAATTCTTTGTTCGTGGAGCAAAGTGAGGATGAGGAGGAGAGGGAAGAGGAAGCAGGTGGTGAGAACAAAGAGGAAGAGAAAGAGGTGAGTAGTTGTTAGTAGTTTTGTTGGATGGACCCAGTAAACATTCATGATTATTCATGATCATGATATCATGTACGCAGACACATGTTCGTGCATATGTATGTCATGATCACGAATGTTTACTGGAGTAATGCCAATCATTTTCAAAAACCGATAGTCTATAGTACAAACCAAACTTTAAGGACTAATTTTGGAATAATTTGTATAGTTTTAGGTTGCTATTTCAATACTACAAACTTTTCTTTCGTCCAAACAGATTCAGATTCAAAATCCTCCACCAACTCTACAATCAGAAGAATGTTCGTTTACGCCCCTCTCAAAAGAACCAGTAGAAAATGGGAAAAATTCGGAAAAATCCCTCGATATGCCTTGTGTGGACGATCATGAAATCCAAAATAGCGTAGGAAATTCTTTGGAAAAACAGAACGTCACTATCAAAAACTCCAAGTCCAAGTACAACGAAAGTATCAAAAAACACTCATCGGAGAAAATTTCGGAAAAAGGGATTGAAAATGTTGTGGAAAAATTGAAGAAAAACGTAGAGGCCTTGCATGACGCAGAAATGAAATCCGAAAGAACACGGACACTTTGCCCGAGGAAATTAGGAAATGGCTTGAAAAAGCTTATTCTACGCTCCTGCGAAAATTCTTGCGAGAAAATCAGCATGTCGTATCAACAGGATGAAAACGATGTTTCGACTTCTGTAAATTGTGTTTCCACTGATGAATTTTGTTGTGGCAGGAACGTTTGTTCTGAAAATAATAATTGGGACTGCGTTAATAACAAGGAAAAACCGACTGAGCTGGTAGAAAATGAGGCGGATACGACGTTTCAGGAGGCTGTGACGCCGGAGAAAAATTGTGTTGTTCGACAACCAAGCGGTGTTTCCGGTAAGTTTTTTACGTTTTTTTTTTTAGATTTTTAAAAAAGAAATACTTTTTTATATACGGTCAATCTATAACGTTAGATCTGACGTTAGACCTGTCGTCAAATTTTTTCTGATGTCACGTCCCAGTAAACATTCATGATCACGAATAATCATGAATGTTTACTGATATCAGACATATTTGATGTCAGATCTTGACGTCAAAATAAATTTCATTTTCAGTAGGGAATTTGACTGTTTTTATGAAAAAAAAAAAAAAAACTTTTTTCAGACGACGAAGGCCAAGATCCTTCTTTGAAATCCAAACCAAAACTTACAGTCGACCTCAGTGGTCTTGAACTTCTCTCCAACAGCATTGAACAATTCGAACACTTAAAACCCGAAAAAGTCAACGATTCCTCAGCTTCTCCTGAATCAATTTCTTTCTCTAAAGAGAAGAGTAGCAACGAAAACAACAATGTCGACAGTCCACTCCGACTTTTGTGCGCCCTCGCCGAGCAAAGATTCATGGAAGAAGTTGCAGATGACGCTCCGAAATCTGGAACGTCTCAAAACAATTCAGTACACCAATCTTACGAAAAAAGAAGACATGCTTCTGATGAACTGGAAAAACCTGTGAAGAAACAAAGACGGGAAATGGAAAATTCACCGCTTTTTAATTGCGATGCTAGATTGAGAAATCTAGTGACAAAGACGAAGAGAAACATAGAATTTGTCAAGTTAGAAGGAAATGGAGATTCGTCATGTTCAGAGAAGAATGGAAATGAAATAAAGGGGCGAAAGGGAGAAGAAGAGAGAGGAGAATATGGCGATGAGGATCTGGGAATAATAGATGGAAAAACTGGGAAATTAGGAGAAAATTATTGGGCGAAATCTGGCATGAGGACGAAATTGACGAAGGATGAGTTCGAGGGGAGAAGGAAGGGAAAAAGTACTTTCGAAAGGTAAGGTCGATTTTTGTTTTAGGAAATTTCATTTCGCAAAGTTTTCATTTTGTAAAGAAATTTATGGATTTTATTGCCATTGTTTCTACATTGCATGGGTTTTAGAAATAGCTGGGAAATCAAGTTTTTTTTTATTATTATTAATGTTGATGAAAATACTGATAGTATAGCAACAATTAAGTTTCTATTACGTTTTAAAATCACAAATTTTTCGAATGCTCGAGTTTTCGGATAAAAATTACGAAAAAATTGGGAGTATTGAATTGTTAACTCGACTTTTCGACTTTATCCTTCAAGTTAGCCACTTTGGCTAATCTTAAATTATACTGTCAAGGTGGCCAAATTTCTATAAAACAAATGTTCTAATTTTAATTATGCAGCTTGAATCCGGGGAACAGTCCATCCCAAACCTCTTCAAAATTAGATCACTCGTTTGAGCAACCCTCCGATGAACAAAACAGTTCTACTTCAGAATGCAATACGAATTTTCTGAGAGTTGATGAACCCAAGAGTCACATCAAGCTACTTGAGAGTATTCCAAATGTTTTGCCTCATGAGTCTCTAGTGCCATTACGACATGAAAGTGAAGAACAAAATCCAATGAGGGTAAAACTTTTTGCCGATATTTCATTCTGAGGATTTTTTATTTGGTAAAATGAAAAACCAGAAAAAATACAGTATACACACTGTTCTCAATACTTCGTAATTAGTGAATTTTTACATTTTTTTTATCGCGAATAAGATTGTATTATGAACTGCAAGAAAGTTACGAATATCCTGAAAAACTTTGGAATTTCTTACAATCTTACAATCAATGAAAAATGACATGAAATTTTAATACTAGTTGATAAAAAAAACTAACTGACAAGTTATCATTAAAAAATGTTTTATTTAATTATTAGGTGGATTATGATACCTCGTCCCCATTAACAGCAACTAGCTCAAGTTCATCATCATCATCTGCGAAAAAACGCAAAGTTGGTCGACCTCGAAAATTAATGTGCACTTCCGGAAGTAGTCGACATTTCACGGAGACACTCGTCGCGAAAAAATCCAAGAGCAAAGCAAACCTCGCTGGATATTTCATAAACATGAAGAAAAAACACTTAAAAAATAAGGTAAGCTTTCGAAATTCTCAAAATTTGCGTGCACGATTTCTGTCTTGCAACTGTGATCTTCATTGATATCTGTTAATTTGATAAGTACATTTATTTCATATTACGATTAATGTTTTATTTTCCTAGTTTGGCAGTAAACTGGGTTACACGCCATTACCTTTCAAATCGAGTATTTCGGGGTCGAAAGGGAAGATCGGCAAGAAGTCAAAGACGAAATCATCAAAGGCGCCGCTGCTAACATCGCTACACAACAAGAGCGTCATCAGTTTGATTCTCGCTGAGAAGGAAAAGCTCAATCGAGACAAACAAGGCGGGAGTAAAGTGAAGCCTAAATTGAAAGCCGAAGCGAAGCTCAAAACTTGGGATGACGAGGGCGATATGGAGGATGTCGATTTGAACTGTGACGAAATTTCGCAAATTTCGAAAGAGGTAAGAAAAACTTTTTCTCGCAATTGTTTGAGATGCTGACATTGAAATCCATTCAATCATGGAATTTCAAAAAGTAAATATGAATCTAAGTAAAACATACAAAATGCTTGAAATAAACTTTTTAAGGTTTTCAAATTAGAATAACGTTATCCCTGTTCGTGCCTCAGAAAGAATATTGTTATTTTTGGTTTGATTTGTGGCGACATACTTTACTTTCTAAAATGTAAAAATGTTTACTTTTCCATATGTACTAATTTTTACTTTCTAATGTGTACCAACCCAGTAAACATTCGTGATCTTTTGTGATATGTGATATCATTACGCAGACAGATGCTTTAGCATATGCATGTCATATGATGTCATGTCATTCCATGACATCATGTGACGTAATTATGACATCAATTATGACATGACATCATGATGACATACATATGCTAAAGCATTTGTCTGCGTAATGATATCACATATTACGAAAGATCACGAATGTTTACTGGGAATGTTCACTTCGTAATATGAATACCGAATTGTGATTCTCCAATTTCATAAGAATGGAAAAACAGCATTCTGGCATACTTTTCATTTTTTCCTCACAGATTTCTAATATTCAAGATCCTGAAATTGAGGGTGCCCATGCAATAAGGGCATAGGCTGGATAAAACTGCCTAAGCACCTATGCCCTTCCCAGTAAACATTCATGACATCGTTCCTGATCATTTCTGATCACGCAGTGGCATGTCACACTATGATATCATTTCGCATTCCAATGACATCATAATGTCAAATGGTGATCACTCACTTGAGTGTAATATGACATCACACTATGCAATGCTATAACGTGTCATGCATGATATCATGATGCATCCATATGATATCAAGTTGTCATACCGTGACGTCAACTGAATACTAAATGACATCAAAATGTGACATGACATCATATGATTTGCTAATGATGAAGCATATGTATGTCATATGACGTCATGGCGTGTATGTCATGACATCACACGATGGCAGTCTAATATCATAAATTTTTACTGGGTTATTGCATGCATACCCTCAATTGCATGAATACACATCTTCAACACGACCGAGTGTCACTGCCCAGTAAACATTCGTGATGATTCGTGATCATGATGTCATTATGACATACAGGTGTTTCCGCATATGCATGTCATCATGAATGACACCATGATGACATGCATACCCGAAAACACCTGTATGTCATCATGACATCATGATCACGAATAATCACGAATGTTTACTGGGTGTCCATCCATACCGCGTACCGAAAGTCACTGTCCAACCATGCCCAGTACTGCATAAATCGATCTACCGTTTCCCACGTCTTTTTGACCCCGCGCTGCGGAATTTCCGAACCAGAAATAATACGCAGTTTTTCAAGGAACTAACAATCCTTACGAAAAAGTTGTTCAAATTTTAGGATAAAGTATCAGTTCGACTATTTTCCGGAATTCTCATACGCACACTTCCGTTGCATCAGCTTCCATTGCATTAGTAACTTCCGTTACATCCACTCCCGTTGCATTAGTAACTTATTCTGTTTTATCCACTTCCGTTGCACAATTAAATTCTGTAACATACACTTCTGTTGCATTATTAAATTCCGTTATATGCACTTCAGTTTCATCAGTGAATTCTGTTACATCCACTTCCATTGCATTACAGTAATGCTCCTCGTACCGCAGGCTCCGCAGGAACGCGACCAGAACCGAAATCCGATGCTCTCAATATGTAGCGGGAACTATCTAAAGAATCTACCGATTCCAGAGAAATAATTTTTACCTCCTTGTTTTATATTTCAAAAAATTACATACAATGACGTATACTTCCCAGTAAACATTCGTGATATTGCGTGATCTATGATATCATATGATATCATATGATATTGCGTGATCTATGATATCATATGATATCATAGATCACGCAATATCACGAATGTTTACTGGGACTTCTACATATTTATAATTGAAATCATATTTAGTACATATAAATATATTCAATGTTGATTTCACGTATTTTACAGATACTTAGTATTGATTTTTACTTTTTAAGAATGGGAATGATTATTGCAAAAAAAAAAAAATGCTTATTTTTCACATTTATTTGCTATCCTTTTGTGATTTATTTTCAGGAGTTTTTTTTGAAATATTTTGATTTAACATTTTTCCGCGATGACGGTGCTAATTGGTCGTTGAAAATTATGAAGAATCTAAAAAATTTACAGTGCATTCTATCGATTAGCTATAAACAAGAATCATAACTTTGAATTTCGAAAATTGATACTAATAGCAAAACTATAGTACATATATGAACAGTTTATAAAGGACAAATGTAATACACATAGTATACTGTTGGACTTTAATCATATCACATTTTATGTTATATATAAAAATAATTATGTCTTCTTTTCAAGATGAAAATTTCAAATCGCTTTGAAAATAGTGGAAAATTGATGCATTACAATATTTATATCAATGAAATTAATAACTCTATAATCAAAACTTGATAAAAATCTAATTTCGGTGCATGGAATATATATATTGAAATAAAATTCTAATAATCAGTAGCATTCATAGTAAATATTTTCAGAATGAAATATAAAATACAAAATGACAAAAAGGTATAGAAAAATTAATGAAAAATGAAAAAGGGATCATGAAAACTATAATTTTTTGTACACTGAGAATCAAAATTTTTGAATTAGGATGATATGGTAAATTATAACTTATACCTAAATTTATAATTAATTAAATAGTTTGTATAAATTATCATTATTTGACTACAAAACTAAAAAAATTGTCCAGTTATTATCATATATTGTGAAAATATGAATTGAATGTTAACTAATAAAAAGATTGATGTGTTAAACAGAAAAAAAGTAAAGAATACAAATGAAGCAATTGACCCTATTGCAATCAAACTTCTCAAATTCATAAAATGTTGATAATTTGTATGGCTTAATATAGATAGAAGAATATAAAAATCAATATTTTAAAAAAAAGAAAGAAGAATATAACAAATTGTAGAAAAAGGTTTTCACATTTATAATTCTTAGCTCAGAATTGTGTACGTCAATAAAAGCCTCTAGTAACTTATGTGTATATCAAACTTTGAATAAAACCCCTTATAAAATTTCAGTTTTTGAAAATAAAATTCCGCCATTTTTATAAAGTGACTTTATAAAAAAAGCAACGTTTTATAAAGTTTTCATCAGTTTTATGTAGTTACTTTATAAAAATTGTATAAAATCTGCATAAGGTTTTTATAAAGTGAATTCATAAAAACTGAGCAAAACTTTATAAAACACCGTATATTAAAAACCGAAATTTTATGAGAAGTTATCCAAAAATCAGAAAATTAAAAAAACCCGAGTAACTAGGGGCGTAAATTTTAGAAATCTATTCGGCTCGAATTCTACGTTATTTTCCCGTTTACTTAATTCTTATTCTATTAAAAAAATTACTCTTACATTTATTGTTAAACTCAATTCACTTTTTATATTTCCTGTTATATTATTAACCGCTTAGGTATTGGAAAAATTTATAATAATAATAGATAATATTAGTTATAATAATGATAAATATAAAAAAAGAATATCATTATTTCATAAGTATAATCGAGACAATAATGCGATAGATAAATTATATAAGTTCTGAGGGTCATCACGACACAGCTGTGTGTCTCCCCACCGCTCCTGGCCCATAGGGTATATCGGCGGATTTACATCCAATGCAAATTTTGTTTTCCCAAAACCTTATACATATATATTCCCAGCACGCACAACAACTGTGAGAGTGTCTGGATTTTAGGTGGATTTCGAACCACCCATAGTTGCCGTTGGTTACTTTCAACTTAGCCTTATACTTTTTTCCTACAATGCCTGCCATCTATTGCCAAGTCCAGTCCACTTTGGCCTTTGGGTCCAATCTCCATATGCCGCAATAGTAACGTGACAAAAGCAAACCGTTACATTATCATCATTAACTAGATAAATTATATAACTATGATGTATGTTTTCTCTATTATAAAATTATAAATTAATTACAAACATATATTTCTTAATAGATTCAGAACTTACTAGGAATGCTTTCGAAAAATTTCAGAGACCGTTCTGAATAAATTATTGTTCATATTTCCTCTAAAAAAGTTTGTTGTTTTGAAGTGATGCATAACAATATTTATTCATCATTATTTTCACGATTTACTTATAACACATACCGGAAGACAAGTATAGTTTTAACAACTTCAAGAAAAAATATTATGATTTAATTTTCTGTGATTGTTCACTATGTTCCTTTTGAGCATTGAAAATGAGTGTAATATATGTAATTATAAAATAAATGCAATTATTTACAAAGTATTTCGCAAGTACAAGAATACAACTAGTAACATTTAAAGGTAATAACTGTACATATAAAACCACGCATTTGAATAATACGCTCCTGCTTTGAGGCGTGACTCGCCGCCAAATCGTTGTCCATCGTAGTGCAAGGTGGAGACCGCAAGTCTTGCACTACGGTGAGCATTACTGTAGTAACTTATTCCGTTACATTTACTTCCGTTGCATTAGTAAACTCCGGTACATCTACTTCCGTTGCATTAGTAAACTCCGTTACATCCACTTCCGTTGCATTATTAAATTCTAAGGATGGGTATCGTCTGCTAAAGTATCGAGTATCGGGTATCGAAAAATATCGTCCAACTGGTATCGCTGGTATCGAAGTATCGTCCGGAATGAAAGCGATACCTCAAGTATCGGTATCGACTTTTTTTAAATCCAGTATAGCAAAACGGAATCAGGTTTCTTACCCAACTATACAGATATGAGCTTTTTAAAAAAATTGACCAATTTGAACCAAAGAAAAAATATTAATTTTTTTCAAAGATTTACAAACGTTTTGATGTCAGGGGATTTTGGTATTCTAATTAGAAACCCACAATTCCGGGTCTACACTTGTAAGAAAAATCTTCATTTCCAAATGGTCTGGAGTAAAACGATTCGTGTATTGGTCCATTATGCGTCCGGCGAGTGAAAATAGCCTTTCAGACGGGACTGATGTTGCAGTAGCTGTTAAATAAATTTGCGCAAGCTTATGAAGATGAGGAAATTGGCTTGAAATCGATTCCTAAATTGTTAGCGGACTCATTTCCCTTGGTGACAACTTTCGGCCAAAGTACGCTCTCACTTCCGTCCGTGCCTTGCTTGGAAAGTCGTCAATTTTACTGCTGGGATTCGCTTTTTCATACATTTCATCGTAGAAGTCCTAAATATCATCTTCGTCATTTTTTTTGCCGAGGCAGTCGACTTTTCTTTCTGTTCCTCTTCGATGTCCATCGATGTCAGATGAGCTTCTTGATTCAGAATTTTCACGATTTCTCTCTCCATCAACCTGACTGCTTTGGAGACCGGCAAGGCATTCTGGAAATTAAATTTCAGAAAGCGAAGATCCAGCAAAGTTGCCATTGCAAGCAGCATGTTGTCTTCTACTGATCCAAAGCGTCTACTCATTTCGCCAAGCAAAAATTTTTTGAAATTTGCCGCAACCACGTTGTCTTTTGGAGTTTGTATTGCATTCAATTTCTGTAAAAAAAATAATTTAGTGTAATATATGCAACAATTTTCGATTTTTCAATTCTTTTTACTCACTTTGAAAATCAAGGACACCAATGGAATTATTTCGCTGATCGTTGTAGTTTTTTCTGCAGAAATTTCTTTTGTCACTTGGTGAAATGGTCGAAGTAAATCGTGAACAGCCTGTAGGGTATTTATCTCTGATCCAGTGAGCATGACGATGTCTGGAAATTTGACTGCTGCCGATGCAACGACTTCTTTCAAATCCAAAAATCTTCCACTCATTGCGTAAGTAGATCCCCATCGAGTGATTATATCTTGAATGAGTCGTAGGATATTTCCTTCCGTTTTTCCTTCTTGCCTCTGTATTCTTTTAATTTCGTTTGAAAAATTGTAACTCGTGTGGGATAGAGTTACAATTTTTTTCACCTTCGCGATCAGTTCTGGTATGCCGTCTACGTTTGGAACTGGAACGTTTTCGATTTTTCTACTGCCCAAAGCAGCCGCTGGAATGAGGTTAAGGGTATGCGCAAACCAAGAAAGATGCTTGTCATTGCCGAAAACTCTTCTTAAAGCGCTGACGATGTTCGGCGCGCTGTCTGTCACCACGACTGAAATTTTTCGTTGGTCAATACTCCAGTCTTCGCAAACAGTTTCCACTTTTTCCTGCAGATAGTCTGACGTGTGTCTTTCTGTCAGAAGCTCAACGCCTAAAACACTGGATTGAATTTGATCTTTTTCTAAATAGTGAGCTGTGAAACCCATGAAGCTGTTCGTATTGTGAGTTTCGGTTCAACAATCTGTTGTTAAACATATGGTGGGCGCTTCGGCTAAACGCTGACGTACAACTTCCGAAAACTTTTCGTATTTAGTTTCCAAGCACCTAGTGATAGTAGAACGGGACGGAGGTGTCCACAGTGGTACTGCTATCTGGAATAGTTTCCGGAAGCTTTCTTTTTCAGGCAATGATAGGGGCAGGTCTTCTACGCAAATCATGCGCAATAATGCATCTTCAAGTTGGACACAGCGGGAACCACCAGCTAAAAGTAAAAACTTTTTATGTGTTTTTATCGACTCTCTAAAATATTTGTGGGATAGGTCACACACACAAATAAAACACTTCGCGTAATACAATGAAACTTTTATTACACTCGAATTTTACACGTGAATCGGTACTGAATACTCGAATTAGCCCGTGTTCAATGAAGCGCGAAAAGGGTCAATTAGGTAGCCGGATTAGGTAGCTGTGACTCGGAGCGCGGTAGAAAATTGACTGACTGTCCCGAGGTTTGACCGCTCTTTTATAGGAAAGCCTATTGTGCCTCGAGATGATTCCAGACGGTTCTAGTACAATGATCTTGAAGCGTCTCGAAGTTTCCAGAATATTCTCAAGTCTTCTCGAGTTAAGGGAAAGAATGATCGCCACACACTCCCCCGCCAGTGATGGAGTCACGCAAATCCTGCTTGCAGGCGGTCAGGGAAGTGGACTCGTCTTCCTGAGCGCGTTTGTCGAGCTGAGTCTGGCTGGGTCTCCTTGAGAGCGTTGGATGCTGCTTGTTGTGATGAGTGATGCTTCTTTTCTTCTGAAGGTCGGTCATGTCTGTCTTCGTCGGTGATAATATAGGCTGGCTTCAGCCTATCGATTGTCACCTTCATTTCCTTTCCCTTGTGGTCGATGGTAAAGGTCTTGGAATTGCGATTTACGACCCTGAACGGTCCATCATATGGCATCTGTAAACAAAATTTTGGCCCATCGTGTCGAAGAAACACGTACTCTGCGGTTGCCAAGTCCTTGAAAACAAAGCTTTTCCGCTCTCCGTGTCTTGTGCCGTCTACTGGTCGGATCTGCTGCATTTGGTCACGCAAGTTTTTGACGAACTCTGATGTAGGTTGAAATTTCTCTGGTCTATCTCCTGCTGCCAAGAATTCCCCAGGAAGTCGAAGCGGTTCTCCATAGATCAGCTCTGCCGAGGTGGTTCTAAGGTCTTCACGCCACGCTGCTCGTATTCCTAGTAAAACTGTCGGAAGGGTCTCTGTCCATCTCTCGTTGCTGTGGCATTTGATTGCTGCTTTCAGTTGGCGATGTGATCGTTCTACCATTCCGTTGGCTGCGGGGTGATACGCTGTTGTCCGTAAGTGGTCGGTGCCTATCAGCTTACTTAATTCGTTGAACAGGCAGGACTCAAATTGGCGGCCTTGATCCGTGGTCACACGATGAGGAATCCCAAACCGGGATACCCATTGACTGTAGAATTCCTTGGCCACCGTTACAGCTTCTTGATCCCGCAATGGAATCGCCTCTGGCCAACGAGAAAACCGGTCGATACAAGTTAGACAATACCGGTAGCCTTCCGAGTAGGGCATGATGATGATGTCTAAATGGACGTGTTCAAATCTCCGTGACGGGCGGCTGAACGAACCCAGTGGTGCTGCTACGTGGCGTGAAGTCTTGGCTCGTTGACATTCAATGCAGCCCCGAGCCCATTTTCTGCAATCCGCGTTCATGGAAGGCCAAACGAACCGTTGTTTGGCAAGTTTCACGGTCGCGTTCGCACCTGGATGTGATAACCTGTGAACAGTTTGAAAAGCTGCCCGTCGGAATGGCTTGGTGATGAAGGGTCTAGCTGCGGGTGTTGAGACATCGCAGTACACGTTCGCTGTTGAGCCTGGTATTTGAATTCGCTTGAGGTGTAAGCCGGTGTTTCCTTGCAGGCACCTGGTCAGCTCGGCATCGCCTTGTTGTGATGATGCTAGGGCTGCGAAGTCCAAGATAGGTGATAGCTCTTCCACTCGAGACAGAGCGTCGGCCACAACATTTTGCTTCCCTGATACGTGCCGAATGTCGGTAGTGAATTGTGAAATGAAGTCAAGATGCCGGAATTGACGAGGAGAACACTTTTCTGGTTTCTGTTGGAACGCAAATGTTAATGGTTTATGGTCCGTGTAAATAACAAAGTTTCTAGCTTCTATCATGTGTCTAAAATGTTTCACTGCGAGATAGATAGCTAACAGTTCTCTGTCGTACGCTCCATATCGTTTCTCAGTATCGGACAGCTTCTTTGAAAAGAAGGCCAAAGGTTGCCACCCATCGTTGACTTGTTGTTGGAGTGTGGCGCCAACTGCTGTATCCGAGGCGTCGCTCACGATGGCTAGGGGTGCGTCGTCCTTTGGGTGAGCTAGAAGGGTAGCGGCTGCTAGCTTCTTCTTACACTCCTCAAAGGCTGCAGTGGCCTGTGGTGTCCACTTTATCTCTGTTTTCCCTTTGAGGTTGGGCACCAGGAGGTCGTTGAGGGGCGCCTGCGTTTCCGAGGCTCCAGGTATGAAACGTCTATAAAAGTTGATCATGCCCAGGAACTGTCGTAGGCCTTTTGCGGATGTCGGTTTCGTGTAGCCAAGAATGTCGGTGACACGGTCAGGCAGGGGACGCGTGCCCTCAGCTGAGATCCAGTAACCCAGGAATTTCACCCCCGGTTGCCCAAAGACGCACTTTGCGGGATTAAGTACTACTGAGTACTTGCGAAACCTCTCGAAAATGATGCGCAAGTGTTGAGCATGCTCCTCCTCGGAGGTTGAAGCAACAAGTACGTCATCGATGTAACTGAAACAAAAATCTAATCCTCGCAATACCTCATCGATGAACCGTTGGAAGGTCTGTGCTGCATTCCGTAACCCGAATGACATATATGGAAACTCAAACAGCCCAAAGGGAGTTGTGATTGCCGTTTTTGGGATGTCTTCTTCGGCAACTGGAATTTGGTTGTATGCTCTCACCAGGTCGATCGAGGAGAAAACCTTCTTGCCCTGCAGGAAGTGTGAAAAGTCCTGGATATGTCGTACTGGGTATCGATCTGGAATTGTTCGGGCGTTCAGTGTGCGATAGTCCCCGCACGGTCTCCATGCATCTTCAGTGTTTTTCGGGACCAGATGTAAAGGGGATGCCCAAGGACTTTCTGAAGGTCGAGCGATGCCCAGTTTGAGCATGGCCTCGAACTCCTTTTTAGCGGCCTTGAGTTTTGCTGGAGCAAGACGTCGTGGTTTGGCGGCAGCTGGGGGCCCCGCGGTTGTTCGTATGTGATGTTCAGTCTCGTGGGTGATTTTCTTGGGTTGTCCTTCTGGTCGCGTTATTTCAGGAAATTCTGAAAGCAAACTATGGTACCTGGATGATCCTGAGATGGTTTTGATGACTGGAACTGTACACTCAGCCATTTCTCCTTGAGTAGTGAGCTGGGTAGTGCCGTCCAAGAGTCTTCGGTTTCTCACGTCCACCAGGAGGTTGTAAAAACCCAAAAAATCCACACCGATAATGGGCTTTGACACGTCTGCTACCACGAACCTCCATGTAAATGCTCGTCTCAGTCCCAAATTTAGGGTAAGATTCATGGTACCATACGTGGCGATGGTCGTGCCGTTGGCTGCTGACAGGACATATTCCGACCTTTCACGCTTGCCAGGAGCTGTGCTGCGGGGAAATACGCACAGATCTGCGCCAGTGTCTACCAGAAATTGCACTTTTGAGTCCCGATCGGTGACGAAGAGGCGACGCGGAATCGGGCTGGAGTCACTCGTCGCCATTAATGACTGCCCCTCTCGTTTCCCTCGGAGAAAGAGCAAGGTTGATCGCATCTGGTTGCCCCGCTACCGAATCTCCAGTGATACCAGCACGTGCCATCTGTCCCGTGTCGACTACGGCTCCGCTGACGAGGTTTGGGATCCCCCCGGTAGCTGCTTCTTGACGGGCGCCCACTGATTGCAGCTATTTCAGCTCGTAGAGCTGCGATTTCCTCATTCAGCCCCAAAGTCATTTGAGACAGCTTGACGTTGAGCATGGCCTCCAATGCATGAGTCGAGGTGGCTTCGGCAATCGAGGGTACAGGTGGCCGTGATGCTTCTGCTATGTTGTCTGCATGTGTAGCCAGGTCCTCCAGGGATTTATCCTTGATTATGGTCAGTGCCACCTGTATGCTTCTGGGCAGCCGACTCAGCCACAGTGTTTTTACTATCGCTTCCGGGACATTGATGCCCGCTAGGTCCTGTAAATGACGTAAAAATTGTGATGGTTTTCTGTCACCTATTTCCTCCCGTTCCAGCAGACGCCGTGTTTTCTCTTCTTGAGAGGCGCTGAGTCGCTTGGTCAGCTCTGTCTTCAGTTTCTCATAGGCGTTTTCCTCAGGTGGTCTCATGATGACGTCCTTCACCTCCGTTGCGTACATCGCCGGTAAGGCCCCTACAACGTGGCCGAACTTCGTTCGGTCGCTGACGATGCCGGCACTGACGAAACTTCCCTCGATCATCGCGAACCAAAGTTCTGGGTCCGATGCAACGAACTCGGGTATTTTAACTGCTACTCGCGCAACTGCTGTATTTTCACCTGTGTTGGCCATGGTTAGTTGTTGTTTGGAGTCGAGGGTAGACTTCTCGTTGTCGGATTCGTCGTCCGTAATCCGGGAGTCGTTCGGGCTAGGCATTCGCGCGCACTTGATTCACTTCAAATCGGGGTCACCACTTGTGGGATAGGTCACACACACAAATAAAACACTTCGCGTAATACAATGAAACTTTTATTACACTCGAATTTTACACGTGAATCGGTACTGAATACTCGAATTAGCCCGTGTTCAATGAAGCGCGAAAAGGGTCAATTAGGTAGCCGGATTAGGTAGCTGTGACTCGGAGCGCGGTAGAAAATTGACTGACTGTCCCGAGGTTTGACCGCTCTTTTATAGGAAAGCCTATTGTGCCTCGAGATGATTCCAGACGGTTCTAGTACAATGATCTTGAAGCGTCTCGAAGTTTCCAGAATATTCTCAAGTCTTCTCGAGTTAAGGGAAAGAATGATCGCCACATATTAAAATTCTCGAAGTAGCGATTTTTCATTTTTATTTTGTTGTCAGAGTCTTTAGGCATAAAAAAAAGGAAAAAAATGTATAATACCTCTTATAAATTATGAAAATCACGAACTTCATTCGTTATAATGAAATTTAATATTTTATCTTACTCGTATTATATTTTGTTCTATAATAGTATATTTCATATCAAGGGGGAGAGCAGCGTCTTTTCATGTGCGACAGCAACATTTTCAGAACGAGTGAAAATAGAGCGCCGATGGCGCGAGAATGTTCTATGAGTTCCGAAAATGTTGCTGTCGCGCGTGGAAAGGCTCTCCCCCGTGATATGAACTATATTTTTCATTGTTAGCGCGGAAAATGATGCCGTGTTTTGCTGCGTCACGGATTGAGCGTAGGTGCCCTTTTCGAGTCGGTGGAATGTTAATCTGAACTTCCGCCTGAAGTGAAATGTTTCCTCCTGAAGCGAAAATACTCGCTAGGGATGAAAAGCTTTCGAGGCCACTCGCTAGGACCGGTTTATAGATTCTATCCATTCACCGCTCGAAAAGGGCATTCTTACGCTTAATCCGTGACCAGCAAAACACGATCATTTTGTGCGCGCACAATGAAAAATTATTTTTTGCAAAAAAAATTTTTTTTCAAATTAACTTATAAGAAATTTGAATAAATATGTACATCATAAAAAACTCTTTCTGGATTTTTTTAAAAAAGTCTAAGAATACAAAATTAATTCTAAAATTATTATTGCTGTATGAGACGAAATTGTTTAACCAGTGAACAAATTTCGCAACTTCTTAAGAAGCGTTGAAAATTCGAAAATATTTAAAATGAGTGCATGAAGTCCATTCAAAATTATTCTATTATTAGTATCTGTATACTACTTTTCCATATTTTTATATCATTTAAATATATATTATTTTTATATAGATATACATATTATACATCTAGAAAAATGAAAAATGTTTTCTTTTTTTTGTAATATATTTTTTAGGTCAAAAATTATTAAAATGACAAAATAATACACCTGGCATGGCACTTCGTAGTTAAAAATTCGAGAATATTGAATTCGGCAATTAATGGACACGAAAAAGAGAAAAAAATGAACAAAAATTTTTGAAATATTAGTAATTACGTACGCAATTCAAAATTCTATCAATTGCAGCTATAAAATATTAAAAGGATCTAGGAATTAGGTCAACTGGCTAAATATATTTACATTTGAATGATTTTTCATTTGCGAAAACTGTTTCCAACGTTGGTTGCTTTGGTTGTCCCAAAAAACGTGCGGAGCTTACGCCACTGACATTAACTGGACACTGAAAAGTTATGAGTTTTTTATTTAACATAGAAAATGATTTTTCGAAAATAAAAAAATATAAATAATATATAATAATATAATCAATTTAATATATGAATAAATAAATAAATAATATTGTGAATAAATATATATTATCATTATAATAACACAAATATTAATAACAAATTATATGAGTATATAAAAATAATAATAATAACAATACTAATGATACGTTTATCACGAACCTACGTGGAGTAGGTTGGGACAGGGACCTGGAACTGCCGGAGCATTCCAGACCCCGATCTTCTCTATATTTAGCCAAGGCGAGAAAACCACGGGAACTCCCGGGAGTGGGGGTAGGGTTTCGGAATCAAAAGGCAATCATTCTATTACAACAGGTTTATATATAAATATATATTTAAAAAATGTTCAGTTTTACAGGTACGTACACAGCAAACGAGAAAATATTGGATGATCAAATCCTCAATTAAAACTCGATGACTTTGAATACTTTCCATAAAAGATCAAAGTGCCGACATGAAAAGTATTCAAAGTTATCGAGTTTGAATTGAGGATTTGATCATCCAATATTTTCTGGTTTGCTGTGTAGGCATACAGAGGTCGAGTATAAGGAAGTAAAATATATATATATATATTTCATAATTTTTCTAATTGATCTCGTTCCTTTCTTCTCTCAATCACTATCTCTCTCCTTATCGCTGTATTAATTACATCTACGGAAAAAGGTATATGTCTTTGTGTATTTCATAAAACGCAATCTATTCAAACATCTCGTCAATTATACCTAAACTTAATGCTTGCGTGCGACTCTCTAAACTATTACAAGCTATGCCGGGTTCCCAACGCGTCAGGGACACCCGAGGAGATCGTGAACCGAGCCGTGAGTACCGAGGTATTTTTGGGATGAGCGTGGGGGTCGTAGGATCGGGGGAGGATTTCTTTTTGGGTTTCCTTTGCCTACTTTCCTCAGCTAGGGCCTTTTTGAGTTTTATGATCGTCTTAAAAAAACAGATTTCTTTCTTTTATTTCTAAGGATGGGAGTAGGAGTGTAGGTAGGGGGCGAGTCCACTGGGGTTTGAGTGGGGAGCGGGATATACTCGATGAGGGAAGGGTATGAAACGTAGAGAACAGGAAATATAACTCCCTATCCCTCGCTATGCTTCTCAACACGTCTCGATCCCTCGTAAGCTGCCCCCCACAAACCAGTTTTTTGAACACCGCGCAGAAAGCCAGAACTCGCTTCTGCGCCGCCCCTCCCTTCTAGCACTTTCCCATCAAAACAAATTCAAAGAGAGACAAAGATGCACGTGGACCGCACGTGGATCGGCGCAGAAACGAGTTTTAGCGTTCTGCGCGGTGTTCGAGGAACAGGTTTTTCGGGCGTAGCTATCGAGAATTCGAAACGTACCCCTTCCACCCGAGTTATATTTCCTGTTCTTTACGTTTCATAGGGAAGGGTAGAGGGGATTTGTAGGGGGTTCTCTCAAAAGCAAGGGAAGATCACGTGGAGGAAGGGGTTCCGGGGAGGGAGAACGCTCCGGGAGGAGAGACCAGACTGTGTCAGATATGGGGGAGGAAACTTCGGAAGGGGGATTGGAGGGTGAAATAGGGGGAATATATGTGGGCGAGTAAGGAGTGGATCGCAGAGTTGGAGATGATGGGGGAAGGGGAAGTTGTTCCACTGGTATATCTACATGCAAGGAAGTTGTAATTGGTAACACTGGGGGAGACGGCGGGGGTGGGTGGGGGGGGGGGGTGGCGGTGCTTCCAGGAATGGGAGTAGAGGCGCAGGGAAGTGAGGATTGAGAGGCGGATTTTTTGGGAGCAAAGGAGGCAGGTACTTTGATTTTTCAGGCGCTTCGAACTTCTTAGCCAAGTCAGGGACGTGACTGGGCGGGGGTGGATCCGATTGGCATCGAAAAGGATGTTGGCATTTCGGGCAAGTCACCCGAATCGGTTTTGTCTGAGGAACCAGTGGTATCCCGTAGGTGGCGGTAGCGTGGTACCCGACCACCACGTCTGGATGGATATCTATCTGGGCCGAACGGAAAACGTGGAAACTTATCCTGAGCCAATTGTAGTTTTACCCATATCCCGAGTGCACCCTTGCTTCGAAACTGCCTACAGGTGTTCCTTTTTCCTAAACCTTTAGTACGCGCGGCCTGGATGGCACTATAGCACACCTGATTTGCACTGGTGCCCACTGTAAATAATAACTTGGTATACTACTTGGATTCTAAGCAATGGACTGTTGTAAAAGGTTTCCCGAGGTAAAAAGAGGTTCAGTCTTATTAACGGAAGGTATGGTTCTTATGACATAAAAAAAAGGGTATTGAAAAGGGAAAATAAAAATAGCTTCGAAGGAAATTTTGGAGAAAGGAAATTTCTAGGCGGGGAAAGAGGTAATTCCTCTGAAATAAAAGACTCGATTATTTAAGGGACAAAATCTGAAATATTTAAAGGAAGTTAATCTAAATTGGTAATAATAAGATAAGATTACTTTTATTTAAAGGAAATATTGTTCATCCAAATTTGTAATAAAGAGATTAGCGTTTTAACCAGAAAATAAGACTGCTTCTATTTGAAGGGAACATTGTTAATCCAAATTGGTAATAATGAGGTTAGCGTTTTAACCAAAAATAAGATTACTTCTTTTTATTGAGCTGTATTTCGCGCTCGTGGAGGGTACCCGATTTTTCTGCAAGTTGTCGAGCTTTGTTCTGCGCTCGTAGGTAAGGAGGAAAAGCTCGATGATCTGGGAGCTGAGACGAGCTAAAATCTGCGCTCGTGGGGAACGACTCAAGGAAAGTGGACCCTGATTGCTAATTTGCTCCAGTTTTTATACTGTGCGAATTAGAGGAGAAATTAGGAGAGGTAAGAAAGAGAGTAGGATTATCGCCATGGGGTCAGACGGTTTCCCGAGAAGAGCTATCGTAAATTGCGAACATTATGATAGCTTCACCGAAACTCTGAACACCGATAGTGTCCTATTTCGTGACGGCGACAAAACGGATATTGTTTATCGCCGCGTGCGGCGACGATACCCGCATTGTCCGGTTTCACCCTAACAGCGGTGATTGATACGCGCCGTGTGTGACGCAACGCGCGGGGAATCCGCGTATTTTCTAATTGCTCCGCGGAAGATGAAAGAGGAAAAAAAAACCTCTCAGCGGGTTCAAGGCTCGGTTCACGCATAACTTATTGACTACATGAAAATAAATGGAATGCGTATTTCCGCGTTCGTTACATTTTTAATAACAAATTATATAAATACATAAATAAATAATAAAATTAATTAAATAAATTAAGTAATTGTAAATCTTACATCCGGACTGTCAGAATTTTTAAGGTGAGAGCTGGGAGCTGGAGCTGTGTTTGCTGCTTGGTTATTGCTGCTACTGGTAATGTTGTGATACACTTTTAAATGTTTCCACAAATTGCTCGTGTTTTTACTAAAAGCTACAATTTTATTTCACAAAGTACACGTAGCTTTTGTGCCCAAGACTTCAAAATATTCACGAGCCCTCTTTGTCGTCGGTGCCATGTTTTTTTTTCGTTCATCCCTACAACGTTTCATTTCAATTAAAAAATAATAGACATACTTAAAACATTGTTTCGTACATTTAAATAGTTTGAAAGACGTCAAAAATAACTGTCTTTTTATTATGATGTTATATTTGTAAACAATGTTGACATTTGTACATTTCCGGGTAAGTTCCTAGCCACTCTAGATTGATAAGGCACTAGGATAAAAAAAATGAGTTTTCGTAATTATTCAACTTACGTGCCATTCACTGATCATAAAATTCACCATCTGTCACTCTGTCAAACAAATTTTTTTGTCGTTATTTATTTACTTTTTCGACCGAGTTTTCTGTCTGGAGTTTCGAAATGTTGTATCTGTTTGTATCATTGCATATCATTGAAACAGTTGATCAACGCTCTTTTTCATACACACATATGCAAACATAATCTACATATGTACCTACAGATTTCTACATAACTAAAACCTGATTAGGGATTTTTCGCTCATTTTGTTTGTATGTTGGTACTAGCAATAAAAGTGTGTAGATACTACAGGTATCGAAGACAAAAATATCGGTATCGTCAGGTATCGTTCTTCGAAGTATCGTCGAAAAGTATCGACGATACTTTTACTTTAGGAGCGATACCTCGGGTATCGTATCGGTATCGCCCATCCCTAGTAAATTCTGTTATATCCACTTCCGCTGCATCCACGTCCATTGCAACCTCTTCCGTTGCATCAACTTTCGTTGCAAATCAACTCGATCCCACAACCACCTTCATAACGAGCCGCGGAGAAAGACAGATCTCTACGTCAAAAATAAATTTGCAGACTATCAAGTATCAAGAGAGAGGCGTTGATGAAGAACCCAACGAAATCGTCGACTGGAACTCGCGAAACGAGAAAAATGAGGAAGAGATGTGCAGCAAGAAGAAAAAGAAGAGGAAAACGAGCACGAGCAGTTCCTCGAGAAAGAGGCAGAGGCGCGACGGGAACGAGGAGGATTGCACCGAGTGTCTGAACAGCAAGAGGACCGAGGCGATAGTTAACAAATGCAAATTAACATCGGCACATCTGGCGATCGATCAGCTTCGGGTGCTTACCGCCATGGGCGGTCTATTTTACGCAGGCCGTTTGAGTGCTGTTCAAGCGCCGGATGTGTATGCCATCACTCTTGACGGCGAGAGAGGCAACCGGCCCCACATACACTCCCGAGAGGAAATCCTCCGAGATGCTGTAATTGCCGTTATTTTCTCGAATTTTCCTTTTTTATTTAAATACTTCTTTGAAAATTTTATGAAATCACTTTCTAAGAACATATAATCTTCTCTATTTTTAATATGACGCATTCTTCTTAAGATCGTCGAGTTTTGTCCGGAATCAACGAAAGATTTACCTCCCGGAACCCGATTGTGCGCTTATTGGAGCCAACAATATCGATGCTTGTATCCTGGAACATCCGTGGAACCCACGGAACCAGAACCGGAACTTGACGAAAAATTCGTTAGCGTCGAATTTGACGATGGGGACAGTGGGAGGATCGCTTTAGAGGATATTCGTTATTTGCATCCAGATTATCCAGTTGTTGGTGAGAACGGAATCGCAATTTCTATAAAAAAATTGTTGTGTGACACAAAAAAGTACAATGCATAGTCAGTAAACATTCGTGATGTCAATATGATGTCTTGACGTGAATTGACACGTCGTGATAAGACGTGACATCACGAATGTTTACTGGGTGATGTCATGATGATGTACCGCATATGTATGTCATCATGGTGTCATTCATGATGACATACATATGCGGAAACACTGGTACGTCATCATGACATGACCACGAATAATCACGAATGTTTGCTGGGTATGCATCAATAGACATTTTTGGAACAATGTATATATCTTCTTAATTTTTTCCACTAAGTGAGTTCCATTCGAATGTAACAAAATCGTTTTTACTAAACATAGTTTAGTTTTTACTAAACATAGCACAATAATTTTGCGTAAACTAATGATTTATGAAATATTTTGTAATAAAAATATGTATTCTTCAGAGTACGATCCGAATCCCTTGTTATCCCTTTGGAAAAGACGACGCCAAACTTCAGTCACTTCGAACACAGAAGAAACTTGGCAAAATCCAGAGTTGACAAATGATGTGGACGTTGCGAATGAGGTTGAAAAGTGTAGCGATGAAGAACATCGCGAGCGGAAACGAATAAAGAAGAAGAAAAAGGACAAATTGAAAAAATCTGATCAAGTTCAAGATAGGAAAAAGAAGCATAAGAAACACAAATCAGGAGACGAGCACAAAAAGCACAAACACAGAAAACACCGAAAACATAAGCACAAGCATGCACATCATAGCGATGCGAGTCATTGCAGGTATTTGAAATATTTATCAAGTCTTATTAAGTATTTAATTCAAAAAAGTACATTACGTACCAAGGGGCAAAGCCAAGCAATTGTAGACGAGTACTGCTATAACCCCCAAGTTTAAAAATTTTTATTAAATCATGATAAATACATTACATTTAAATAAATGGAGTTATTATGGTAAAAAATACAATAAATTCAAAAAAAGGTGCATTTTTATAAATAAAAATGTAACCAATTCACTTTAATGTTCAATAATATTCTTTTCCTCATTTATGATTCCAAAATCATACCCATAACTTGCATTACAGTAGCGCTTGCAGGGTGGCACTTGTTTAAAAATTATAGAAAGATGTGACATCCAATCTAAACCAACAAAAAGAAAAAGAAATGAAAATAATATGTGTTTTCCCAGTGGTGCCGAAAACAGTTCTGGTCAAAAAAGTGAAGAGGAAACAAGTAAAGTTTCTCAAGGAAACCCTCTGAATGACGAGAAAGTCGCCGTTGAAGCTTTAAATATCTCCAGGGAACCAGAAAGCTCCAGCACCGAGTATGGAGTTTTTGAAGTTGAAAATGAGGACAAAAGGAACAAAGTGAACAGAAAAGGGACGAAATGGAAAAAGGAGTGCGAAAGACAAGACTCGGTGGAGAGTAGAAGTAAAATGGCGGCGTTTTTGCCAGCCCGTCAATTATGGGGCTGGTCTGGTACCGGATACAAAAGACCCGGCGCCAAAGGTCGAGCGAAGAAGAAATTTTTCAAGGCCATCGTTAGGGGCAATGAGATGATCCAGGTCGGCGACAGTGCCGTATTCTTGTCCACAGGCAGGCCCGATAGGCCCTATATTGGGACCATCGAGTCCATGTGGGAAACTTCCGGCTCTAACATGGTTGTGAAAGTCAAATGGTTCTATCATCCCGAAGAAACCGAAAAGTGCCCCACATTGAAACACCCGGTAAGTACTGTAAAATTTTTGTTTTTCTTCTATAGTTCGTGTGGGCAAAAAGACAAATACACTAGACCCTCGTTTATTTAAATCAGCGCGAAACAAGCGACTCTCGTGTACTTTTACTCTACTCAATTCCCTACTGTCTCTCATGCCGGAAGGGGAATTCGGTACGCTTCTTCTGATTGGCTGCCGCACAGTTGCGCGTGTACACGCACTCGAAGTGTCGAATGTTGTATGTGCTTATCGGTGCTTATGTTTACATTCTGTCATTCTGTGTCAACTTGTTTCATTAAAAAAATGGAAAAAGAAGGAGAAGAGCCTCTTGCGTGGAGCCTCATGGTTCCACTTGTCGTGGAACCATGGGTTCCACGACCAGTTTTCAAAAGGCGCCTGTCATTGAAAGTGAGTCATTGAAATATGATTCCATCGTGTTTGGTCGTGTTCAAATATCTTGCGTAGGAAAACAGTTCAGTGCAAGATTTCAATGAGAATAGAGATTTCAACTTGAAATTACCCAGTAAACATTCGTGATTATTCGTGATCATGATGTCATGATGACATACAGTTGTTTCCGCATATGCATGTCATCATGATGTCATTCATGACATGACATCATATGATGTCATTATGCTGTTATATGATGTCATATCACGAATGATATCATGATGACATGCATATGCGGAAACACCTGTAAGACGTAATGACATCATGATCACGAATAGTCACGAATGTTTATTGGGTAGTAAGTTTCTTTACATTAAGACATTTGAAAAATTAAATTTTTGTGCAATGTGAAGTCGTAAATAGTGTTTCTGACCTTGCAAAGTCAAGTACATCGCACTGATGTACGCAATTACCAAGAGTGGGAATACGACGTCGAGGAGAAGTTAGAGTAGACGGGAGTTAAAATACATAAGCGTTAAAATAAAAGAGAGTCTAGTGTAGTTTGAAGTTTGATTATTCATTCATTTAACTATTTTTATTGACAGAAAGAAATCCACTGTTGAGATTTTTGTCTTGACAACACATTTACAATAAAAGAACAAACAAATCGATAGGAACTTTTTAATTAACTGTTGCTTCCATGAAGCTCTGAACTGACTTTCGAAATCCATACAAGTACACTGATAAAAATTTGAAAATTATAAAAGTATGTAAAACGTTTAACTTTTCATCTTGTTCAGGTTGAAAAGTTTCAGTAAAAATTTGGAGTAGAAAAATGTATTATTTCTCGATGTGTTTTCAGGGAGCTCTTTTCGACTCGCCGCACATGGATGAAAACGACGTCCAAACAATATCCCACAAATGCAAAGTATTGCCTCTGCACAAGTACGTTGAAAAACTTGGAGAGGAACCACATCGATATAACATGATTTATGACAACAACGACTTGTACTATTTGGCTGGGTATTACGACCCTACAACGTACGTTTTAAAGTTCGAGCCAAACGTCGCTTGAGAGAAACTTGAACTGACGTTGAAATTTACTGATCAATTAGAGTTTGTCAGTCAAGGATTCAATTCCGAGACATTTAAAACATCTACGAAGTAGAACTTTTTCATACTATAAACTTAGAAGTTAACAATGTTGAAAAAAAAATAGTTTCGATAGAAAGGCGAATGATAATTATTATATTTTCAATCCATTTATGAATATATACATGTGATATCAAATTTCGGATTGAAAAATAAGATTCCGATGTTCATATTTTACTTACTCAAATTCGATGCAGAAACTTATATAGATTGCGAAAATACTGTTACAATATTTTCGTGATATAGAGATAATGGTTCTTCGTGGTAAAAAAAAAATGCTAGGGAATCATTGTTTTCGAGAGAAAACTGGATTTAGTGGGAAGAATTTAAAACATCTGCATTTTAAAATCTACATGTTTACTTTTTTTATCACAACTACAATCAGATTTATGACATCTTGATGAAAACTTCCTTATTGAACTTTGACAGAAATTTATATAATTAATTCACGATTCTGGAATTCTACACTTCAACTTTTAACAACTTAACTTGAACGTGTTTCCACTCTGTAGTATCTTGAAGTTGTAAAATCTCTGAAAATAAAAATCCACGTTTTTATATTTTGTAAATAAAATTCTCGAAAATTAGAATTCTTAGTGCGTAGAATGTACGTAGCGGAATTTTCGTCGGTTCAAATTTTCTTTGAAATAACGAAAAATAGTTTCGAAACTCCTTTTTGACCCACGAAAAACCATTTTCTATCACTGTCTATTTTTCTTCATGTTGACAATGTCAAAAAATGGCACATGTGAATTTTAATATCTGTTCAAACAGCTCACTTGCTTCAAAATACCCCAAAACCCTCCTCCTGTGCTATATATGTTTTTCCCTATCCTGATGATGTCTCCCAAAACGGTGCATATGTTTATTCCTCACATTTTCTCAGACAGTTTCCCTGCAGTTTTCTCAAAATATGCGAAAATACCTGTAAGTTACATGTGCCGTATAAAAAGACGGATAAAACTTGTAAATAATGTAAATAAATACATTGAGCTGAAGTTTGAAGAATATGCAATGACAAGTACCTAAAAAACCAGCCTTTAAGAATTGTCGAGAATATCGTGAGTTCGTTTCCACACAAAAAATGTCGAGATGTACAAAAGACGTAGAGTCAATTTATTTACTTTCATGTGAGAAATGTACTCTCCAAACGTCGTTTCTTTCAGGAAAATTGTTTGATTTCGTATCACGCGATATGATAGAAAACAAAAATTAACTTTGAAATTTGCGAAGGAAAACGTCGTTTTCAGGGATACGAGAAAAACGGTGCTACAAATCTCTAATTTTGTGTTTTCTTGTATTACTACGCTTAGTCATTATCAATGTAATTATTGTTTACGTTTTTAGGCTTTTTTTCAATCAAAGAATGACAAAAAAAGCAGCCCGTCCCTCGACCATACAAATTTATTAGTTTTAAGGACTTTTTTATCGAGCAGTTATTGTAATTCGATGAGTTTTTGCGCTTGAGAGAATATGCTTTAGAATTTAGCCGGGCGTGCGACGAATTTTTTTCTTTTTGTACATTTTTTTTTTCTTTCGCGTATTATTGTCTTCCCAAGAAAGTAGCGCGTTGTTACTTTGGTATTAAAATGATGAAAAAGCCAGAATATTTTTTCGTTTTTTCCGCTATGATGATATCATCGAAAATCACTAGGACTGTCTTACTTTTGCTTGTTTTAAGAGAAAACTTGAGAACGATTTTTTGGAATTCGACTTCAAAGCGACATGATGGAATCACAGTAACAAACCGCTACTTTCATTCAACGCTAGTAATGTTTGTTGCCGACAAAGAAACTTTCGACTGTTTTGATTTCATTTTACAAAGAATTTTTCATTTGAATTCGTTCATTGAAAAAAAAATGTTGTAATCTTTTGAAATTGTCGAAAGTTTGTGGCAATCGCGCTTACCACAGAAGATTATTTTTTAAGCGAGATTGAAAAGAACGAAATAAATGCAAATGGTCTGTTAAAGAACGGCAAAAGTTATCCTCTATTTTTTTTCTTTCTATTTTTAAGTCGCGAAAGAAAAACCTAAAAATAATAAATGTATTTTGCGTTTTTTGGAAATAAAGCCCTCGGGAACTTAAGAAATTTTGCAACTTGAATTTTCCAAGATTTTTCGAGAAATTGAATTTTACAAAAGACAATGAATTATATTTCATTATGATTTGATAAAATCAGAAATTTCACGCGACGCGTGTCTGTTATTTTCAAATATTAATGTAAAATGTTACAAACCCAATAATGAAAATTTTTTTACATGGTGGCATCACAAGCGATTATTTTCTAGTGCATAGACACTTTATTAAAATTTTATATGAATTTCGCATCTTTATAAGTCAACCTAATAAAAAACCCCATAGAGGTTGCTGAATTCTTCAAAGGTATTTTACAAAAATGTTTAAAAAAAATGGAAAGAGATTCTGATAAACTTACTTCAAAGAATTCTAAGTGCTTGTAAGGTTTTAATAAGGTGACCTTATGAGAAATCAAAAAAATTATGAGAAAATTTCGTTCATAAAAGGTTCTATAAGGTTCTTACTAACAAGGGCATTTGCATTAATTTCATGAATTCGTTTATGTTTCTTGATATAGTTTTATCACGCTTTTATTGCCGAGGTAAAAATTGTAAAAAATAAATAGTATTATTATTTAAAAATCGCGTCGTTATTTAATTTTAACTTTCCCCTCTTAGTTTTTCAACATGAGTTCGTAAACTTGAAAAGTTGATTACTTATTGAGAAGTTCAAACTTTTCAAATAAAAAGTTGAGACGTTCTGATTGGAACTTAGAAAAATTATAGTTTCAATAATATTCTCGATCAATCAAAAACTAAAATGATTAAAAACATAAGAATCGCAAAAGCTTTTGTTACATTTGGATCAAAAATATTTAACATTTGATTCTGAGTAGTAATAGAATATTGAAATTTTGATGTTTAGGAATTCGACAAAAAAATTAAAACAAAAATTCATAAAAAGTCACTTATTTTAAAATGATCCTTTTTAAAAATATGTAGGTGGAAGTTTTTGAATACAAGCATTCAGAAATTCCAGTAAAAGTTTATAATGGCTGTTTTTTGAATTTTAGTTGATAAATTACAATGTGAACTGAATAATCAAAAAATTTATAGTTGTGAGTTGATAAATTATGGATTAATTTATGAATGCACATCAAATAATTATAAATTGAGAGACTATAAAATACTATATCGATGCATTAATATAAGAATCCATTTGCATAAAAATGATTGAATATAGATGAAAAATTATTGATTATATACACAGATGAGTTTTTCTTGTAATAGGACTTGTTTGTTTAAAATAATTATTCGTTCTCAATAAAAAATGAAACCAATCAAAGGAAAATAGATCAACAATTTAATTTTTGTTTTCCTCTACATATATTTCATAAACGTTTCCAATTTCAGGCACATGGACAAATTAAAAAAAAATTTTTAATCGTGAGTTTAAATTTTAGTTGTTTTTACTTTCAACGTTTTTTTAATAATAGGTTAAAGCATATTCTGATTGAGAATCAGAAAAATTTCAAGTCTAAAAGATATCTTCGATAAATTGACAATAAGAACATGAAGAATTTGGGAATATTGAAAACTATAGTGTTATTTTGAAAAAATACATATAATACCATGAAAATTCTTAAAAAATATGATTCTGAGAAGTTACTAAATGATGGAATTTTTATTTTTACGGATTCAGAAAAAAAATTATAAATAAGATATATAGAATAGTCTCCAATTAAGCCCCCGGATGCAATAACTCGCCGAACGCTCGAAAACGCTTAAAAGTATTGTCCGCGCGGTGATGTCACGAGTCAAAATCAAAATCCGAATTTAGGAAAATGAAAAATACTACTTGATAGCTTTTGAAAAATGAATGTTAGTCTACATTTAAACTTTTTTTTGTAAATTTCATAGTTTTAATTGAAAAAAATAAAAAACGGTGATTTTTGAATCAGAAATTCAATGTTTTTTAAAACTTACATCGCCGCTGAGCATTCATTTTTCAAGATATTTACATAACCTTTGTATACTTTTTTTCGGGAAGGTCTAGCGATGAACACAGTATCAAAATATTTATAAAAAGTTATTAACAACTGACTTTTTTATTAATCCGACTGAAAAACCATGTTTTCTGACGTTCGCATTAAAAATGTATCGAGGGAATTTTCGTTTTTAACAGGGTTTTCACGCTTGTCATAATTTTAAGTGTACTGTCGAACTTTTTGGGACGTTTGAGCTCTCTAAAACTATTATTTATAGTAAAGCTAGCAGGTTGAACACAACGCGCAGCGCGATGTGATTGAATTTTACGCGCTCGAGTCAGGGTACGTAGTTTGGAAACGTTTTTGCTCGCACACTTTAAAAATTAGTGTCTATGAGCTCTCATAGACGCTACTTCTCGTAGCTTTAAAAATTAGTGTCTATGAGCTCTCATAGACGCTACTTCTCGTAGCGTGCGAGCAAAAACGTTTCCAAACTACGTACCCTGACTCGAGCGCGTAAAATTCAATCACATCGCGCTGCGCGTTGTGTTCAACCTGCTAGCTTTACTATAAATAATAGTTTTAGAGAGCTCAAACGTCCCAAAAAGTTCGACAGTACACTTAAAATTATGACAAGCGTGAAAACCCTGTTAAAAACGAAAATTCCCTCGATACATTTTTAATGCGAACGTCAGAAAACATGGTTTTTCAGTCGGATTAATAAAAAAGTCAGTTGTTAATAACTTTTTATAAATATTTTGATACTGCGTTCATCGCTAGACCTTCCCGAAAAAAAGTATACAAAGGTTATGTAAATATCTTGAAAAATGAATGCTCAGCGGCGATGTAAGTTTTAAAAAACATTTAATTTCTGATTCAAAAATCACCGTTTTTTATTTTTTTCAATTAAAACTATGAAATTTACAGAAAAAAGTTTAAATGTAGACTAACATTCATTTTTCAAAAGCTATCAAGTAGTATTTTTCATTTTCCTAAATTCGGATTTTGATTTTGACTCGTGACATCACCGCGCGGACAATACTTTTAAGCGTTTTCGAGCGCTCGGCGAGTTATTGCATCCGGGGGCTCAATTTGTAAATGTGCTAGAAGCTTAAAAATATGTACGCTTAGAAAATTTTGAATACAATAAGCATTCGGAGATTCAATCAAAAATTTCGAATATTTGGAGAATTTTGTTTGACAAATTATACCGTAAACCTAGCTAATAATCAATAGTCAAGAGTTTAAAATTATTGAATTTAAAAATACATATACCAAACAATTCTGTGGCTTCCCGCCGTAACAGAGAAAGTTACTTCTGCCATGTAAGGCTCAGTGTACATGATATTCTGATAAAATTTTGAACGGTATGGGATGTGTGACTTTCTCAGTTATGGCTGGAAGCCACAGAATTAATAATGAAAAATGAGGTTGAATGAGGTTTTCTTCACCCTTGCAGAAATGGTTTTTGTAAACACTGTTTACGTAAAGTTTACATCCCACCGCGTCTGTATGTTGATGTATAAAGTTTATGTAAACATGATTTTACGTAAACTTTATGCAAACAACATAAAAATCCTGTAATCTTTACGTAAACATTGTGTAAACAGTGTACGTAAATTGTTTACATGCTATTTACATTAAGTTTAAGTAAACATTTCTACAAGGGCATATAATGCGATTATTTTTATGGGATTTGTTCTTTGATATTCACATTTTTTAATTTACATACCTAACATTAAATACATTACATATACAAAAAAGTATTATAGTTATACAAATTAAAAACACAGTTGAAAAAGTTTCATAAATCTATTTATGAAACTTTTCATTACTTACAATAAAAAAATCGTCGATAGAAAAATAATAAAAAAAAAAATATAACTTATATTTTAAATATTTGTATTAGATTATTGATAAAGTATTGCACATACATTATCAAATATAATTGTCATTATATAATAAAATTATATAGAATTAAATAATTTTGAAATTTTTATTTTTGAAACAATATATAATAATGAAGTGTAAGAAAACCCAGGAATATTTTCACAATTCAAAAATAATGTATATTCATAACACCAACCTATCAAAATATTCGTTGAATGCAACAAAACTCGATTAAATCTGTCTGCTCGAGAGGTCCCCCGAACCCTAGGTGGGTTCGGTCCTGGTTTAATGGTGTTCACAGGGCTGGAATTAAGCAGGAGCAACATGGGCAACTACCCAGGGCGGCAAAATTTTGGGGTGGCAAATTTTGGAAGGTGTAATAAATCTCTAAAAAAAAAATGAAAGGTCGTCAAAATCGATAGCAAATAAAGTTGATGATTTTTTATTTAGAAATTCATTTTCGAAAAGGGCGGCACATCGGGTAAATCCGCCCCTGCGGTGTTCAAGTGTTCAGCGCAGTTCATGAACTGCACTGAACACCTGCAGCCTGCAGGGTACGTAGTTTGGAAACGTTTTTGCTCGCACACTTTAAAAATTAGTGTCTATGAGCTCTCATATACGCTACTTTTCGTAGTGTACGAGCAAAAACGTTTCCAAACTACGTACCCTGTCTGCAGGTGAAGAAACTGAACAAACACATGACGTCATGACACATGGAACGTTTGTTGTGACAATATTGGCAAATATCTCGCGAGTGGATACGTGGACGCGTGTAGTATCGTACACGTATGTTGCATATTATATTCTCGTTTCTCGAAAACTGACAGTAGTCATAAAACAAATAAAAACGTTAAATCCGTTAAAATATATGCAATTTTATAGTGATATACAGAAATTCAACTGGATTCCACGAACATTTACAGCAGTGCAGCAAGTAACCTCAGAATTTGCAGGTAAGTGTCCGGCTGAAAAAAAAAAAAGAAATGGCAACGTTTGCATGGTAAACATTTCGCAGAGTTATTTAAATCGCCGCATCGATGAAACGAAAAACGGAAAAGTCGGTCATGATCGAGGATGGAAAGAAGGATTTAAGTGGATTGTTGCACGAAGTTAGCGACATCAGGGGCGACGAATGGAATGTTGCTTTCCTGTTATTTCTTTACCTTTTGCAAGGTATACCACTGGGAATCGCGAATGCTATTACTATGCTTTTGCAGAATCGACATGTATCGTATAAACAACAGGTTTGTTGATGGTTTTGTATGTCATGTATCTGTTTACATTAATTGAACTTTTTGGAGTAATCTAACTATTAAAAAACAAAAACTATTATTTATAAACATTACTATAGAATTTCGTACAGATATCTGAAATAAATGCTTTAAAATTTAAGGTTTCGTGTATATTAAGTGATTTATAGTTATTTTAATACATGATGTCTATGTGGATTTTCATTATTTTATTGATTTGTAGTGTAATTAATATTAAGTAGTAGGATGTTTTACATTATTTATAAGAAAACGGTATTTTTAAAATTTCAATTATGAATTTCAAGAATTCGATACACTAGGTTATAAAGTTTTTGAGATTTTTAGTATTTCAGTTTATTTTTTCAAGAACAGTTTCTGTGTAGATTTCAAGTTTTTCGCAGATTTTCAAAATTATTGATTTATATTGTATTTTTTTAATATTCATACATTTTATTGTGTTTTCCAATATTCTGATAGATGATAAAAGTGCTGTAGAAATAAAATTTTTACAGATGTTTTTTATTCCTATATTTTTTTGAGAAAACTATGTTTAGAGGATTTCAGTATTTTGAAGATAACAATTATTTTTGATTGTGTTTTCAAGTTTTCTTGTATTATTGAAATTCAGTATAATTTTCTAGGCTCTTAATAAAAATCTGATATTTTTACAATTTCTAATGTAGGTTTCTAGAATAATCTAAAGTTTTGGAGTTTTTTGGTATTTTACTAAATTTTTGAGAAAACAGTATCTTCGAAGATTTTAAGTTTTTTACAGATTTCTGAAACTTTCAGTTACTTTTGTATTTTTTTTCTTATTCATACATTTTATTGAATTTTTTAGTATTTTGATAGATTTCTACATAGATTTTTGGTATAGGGTTCTTTGGAGTTCAAATTTTTATCGATGTTTTTTCATTCATTTAAATTAAAAAAAAATTATATTTATAGAATTTGAGTATTTTGAAGATTGTAAATATTTTTACTATTTTTCTAATAATAACATTAGGTAGGTTTTTCATAAAAATCTAGTATTTTAAAAATTCTTATTATAGAAATTCGATACTCTGGAATCTGAAATTTCAGAGAGTTTGAGTATTTCAATAAATCCTTCAGAAAAAAAGAATCTTAAGAGATTTCAAGCATTTCATAGATTTCTGAAGCTTATACTCAATTATCTATTTTTTCGATATTCATAAATTTAATTGAATTTTCCAGTATTTCGATAGATTTTTACATAGATTTTCAGTGTAGGGTTCTTGAAAATTCAAATTGTTACAGATGTTTTTTATTCATTTAAATTAAAAAATAATTATTTCCAGAGAATTTGAGTATTTTGAAGATTGTAAATACTTTTGGTATTTTTCTTTTTTTTTTTTTAAATAAAATTTAGTAGGTATTTCTAGGTTCTTCATAAAAATCTTATACTTTCCAAATTTCCAATATAGATTATAAGAATTCGATACTGTGGAATCTGGAATTTCAGTGAGTTTGAGTATTTCAATAAATCTTTCAGAAAAAAATATCTTGAGAGATTTCAAACATTTCGTAGATTTCTGAAGATCATAGTCAATTATCTATTTTTACAAATTCATAAATTTCATTGAATTTTCCAGTATTTTGATAGATTTTTATGTAGATTTAAAGTCAAGAGTGCTTTAGAATTAAAATTTATACAGATGTTTTTTATTTGTAAATCAATTTTTGAATATATTATATCTCGAGAATTTTAGTATAATGGAGATTAAAATGATTTTTAATTGTCTTCAGATTTTTTAGTATTATTGATATTTAGTAGGATTTTCTAAGACCTTTGTAAATATTTGGTATTTACAAAATTTCTAATAAAAATTTATGGAATTTAATACTATAAAATCTGAAATTTTGAGTATTTCAACAAATTTTTCCAAAAATGGTGTCTTGATAGATTTCAAGTTTTTAACAGATTTCTAAAACTTTTGATTCATTTTGCATTTTTTTAAATTCATAAAATTTATTTAATTTTTAGTGTTTTAATACATTTTCATGTAGATTTTCAGAAAAAGGTGCTTTAGAATTAAAACTTTGACAGATGCTTTTTATTTCCATAAATTTTTGAAAAAATCATATATAAAGAATTTCAGTATTTTAAAGATTTCATTTAGTTTTTATTATATTTCCGATTTTTGAATATTAATACTTAGTAGGATTTTCTACATTCTTTGTAAATATTTGGTATTTTTGAAATTCCTGATATAGATTTCTTGAATTTATTATTTTACAATATAAAATTTTAGAGATTTTTAGTATTTTAATAAATTTTCAAGAAAACAGTATTTTTGAAACGTTTTTGGCTATTCGTAGATTCCTGAAACTTTCAGTTACTTTTTTTTTCATATTCGTGAATTTTATTTAATAATTCAATATTTTATTAGATTTTTATGTAGGTTTTCAGAAGAAGGTGCATACGAATTAAAAGTTTTACAGTTTTTTTTTATTTCCCTAAATTTTTGAAAAAATCATATCTGAAGAATTTCAGTATTTTAAAGATGACAGTTATTTTTATTTATGTTTTCAAATTTTTTTTTATTATTCAAATTCAGTAGAATATTCTAGATTCTTTGTAAATATCTGGTATTTTCAACATTTCTCATATAGATTTCTTGAATTTAGTTGTAAAGATTCCAAGTCGTTCACAGATTTTAAAATTTCTAGTCAATTTTCTATTTTTCCAGTATTTATACATTTTATTGGAGTTTTCATTATTTTGATGAATTCCTACTCGGATTTTCAGAATTGAATGCTGTAGAACTAAGAGTTGTATATATATTGTTGATTTATCTTAACTTTTGAAAAAACAATATCTATTTAGTAGTCTAATATCTCCAAGATTCCTATTATTTTTCATATTCTTTAGAAATATTTAAATGCAGTAGAATTTTCTAGGTTCTTTGTAGATATCTGATATTTTTAAAATTTATAATATAGATTTCTTGAGTATTATACTCTATAGTTAAAATTTTAAAGTTTTCTAGTAATTCAATTAATTTAAAAAAAAAATAGTGTCTTAATGGATTTCAAGTATTTTGCAGAAATCTAAAACTGTCAGTTCATCTTGAATTTTTTAAATATGTATAATTTTTGTTCAAAATTCTGGTATTTTACAGATTCCTATGATTTTTAGTATTTTTCATATTTTTTAGTATTATTGTAGGTTTTCTACGTTTCTTATAAATATCTGGTATTTTTGAAATTTATATTATAAATTTTGAGAATTTGATACCCTAAAATCTAAACGTTTGGAAATTTTTGGTACTTCAATAACTTTTTCAAAAAACCGTATTTTCTTTAATTGCAAGTATTTCACGGATTCTTAAAACTTTCGGTTAATTTTGTACTACAAATTGCATTGAGTTTTCCAGTATTTTGATAGATTCCTATGTAGATCTACAGAATTGGATGCTTTAAAATGAACATTACTTCCATACATTTTTGAAAGAGTAATATCCATATGTACTTTCAGCATTTTAGAGATTTCTATTATTTTCAGTATTTTTCACATTTCTTAGTATTATTTAAATTTAGTAGGATTTTCTAGGATCTTTATAAATATCTAATACTTTTTAATTTCTAATATAGATTTCCAGAACTTGATACACAAGAATCTAAAATTTTATGGATTTCGGTTAATTAAGTAACTTTATGAAAAAAAAAAAAAAAAAAAAAAAACAGTATATTTACAGATTTCAAGTATTTGAAGAATTTATGAAACTGGTATATACTTCATTTTGTATTTTTTCAATACCCATAAATTTTATTGAATTTTCCAGTATTTTAATGAATTCCTATAAGGATTTTTAGAACTGGATTCCTTAGGATTAAAAATTTATTAGATGTTTATTATTTTCATAAATTTTTGAAAGAATCATATTTATGTACCTATATAACAATTCTTCCTTTTAGAGATTCCTATTATTTCTAGTGTTCTTCATGTTTTTTGAGATTAATGTAATTTTATAGTATTTTTTACATTTTTTCTAGATTCCTAATGCTTTTATGAAACACTATGTAAATTTCAATAATTCTATTTTCCTAATTCCAAATTTTTCAAAACGCATTCGTAGATTTCTGCTGTTTCGAAGAATTATTGTTATTTCGATATTTTTGATATTGTTTGAATATTTATAAAATCGAATAATTTTATATTTTCGTAGATTCCTTCATGAATTTTCTGAACGAGATGCTGTAAGATATGAATTTCTGAATAAATAAATAGATTATAGAGAAAATTTTATCTACAAATATTACATTAATTCATAGTTTATTGTATTTTTGAATTTTTCTGCACTTTTAAAATTGTTTACAATTTTTCAGTTCTTTTGTAAATCCTATATGAAGAGTAATTTTACTAATAGTAATTATGTTATTAAATATTTAAATAATAATGAATTTCACTTAGTAATTAACTAGAAATGAATGAAAATCTATATGGGATTTCAGTATTTTAGAGATTCCTACTATGTGTAGTCTTTTTCATATTTTCTAAGTATACTTTTGGATTTTAATATCTTTATAGATTGCTATGTAACTTTCAAAAATCGGATGCTCTGAATTTCACAGTCTTATTAATTTTTAGTATTCCGAACGATTTTTCAGAACACAGTTTTTTATAGATTCCTAATATTTCAAAGAATACTTGTTATTTTCACATTTTTATGCTTATCATTGCATAATAAATTAATTATTATATTTTCTCGTTCTTTTCTAAACTCCTATATCTCGCAACGTCCCTGTTCATAAAAGTTTATTTATGCTTATAATTGTTCTTATTTACAGGCAGAGTTCAGTTTCGTAAACTGGCCGTTTTCACTCAAACTGCTGTGGGCGCCTATAGTGGATTCTATTTTTATATACAAATTTGGGCGTAGAAAAACATGGCTCATTCCATCGCAATTGTTGATTGGTGTTTTTATGTTGTTGCTGTCGGGATACGTGGACGATATTCTAGATGACGATAGCGAAAATTTAAATATCGGATTACTGACGGTGATTTTTTTTTCTCTCAATACACTCGCCGCGACTCAAGACATTGCTGTTGATGGCTGGTCTCTCACACTTCTTCAAAGGTAATGAAAAAGTTTCATTGTTCATAAATATTTCACATAACTATGTAATTCACCCTACACATTAATATTTGACAAAATTTCATTCATAAAATAATATATCACATACCTGAAACTTGAAAATTTCAACTCCAAATTTTGTAGATTTAATGAATACTTAACAGGCAATCAATTTTCATTGAAAATGTTGCTAAATAATAGTATATTTCGTAACAGGCACGGATGTGCGAATTTGGGGAAATTATGGTCCGAGGCGAAGCCGAGGACTGTAACCCGTTTTGCCTATTGTTGCGAGCGATATTTTATGAACCGAGGGCATAGAAAACGCGTTTAGAGATCTCGAGTTGGCATAGAAACGTGTTTTCTATGCCAGAGGTACATAAAAAATATTTCCATGCTTGGAGGTTCCCAATTTAGAAATGTTTACAAAAAAAGGGCTGTAACTGCAAATTATGATGCAATGATTACTTTTGTATTTGATTACAGTAATCATTACCACTTGTAGTAATCGAATACTTAATCATTATTTGATTACTTGTATTCAAGTAATCACGTAGAGTCAGAGTGCTTGGATACTTGTAATCATTATTCATGCTTCTACAGATTACATTCGAACAGAATACTTGAGTAATCATTACTTGTTCGAATAATGATTCCATGCAATCGAATACATCACGAGTCAATGATTACTTTTATTCAAGCAATCCAAAAGAGTCCAAAAGAGTGCTCGAATGCATGTCACATTAATTAGAACTCTACAGGTTCCATCGATTAGAATACTTGAGTAACAAATATTCCGACGAGAAATAAATACATGTAATCTAAGCCGACACGAGTCAATGATTACTTTTATTCAAGTGATCATGAATTTCAGAAAAGTTGAATACATGTCGTCAATTAATCTGGACATTATTCGAGATGACATTTTATCGGAATACTTTGCTAACTTAACATATGCCGAGTAGTTAATAAATTGCATCCAGCTCCCTGTAACGCAACGCACTAGGCCATCACCTGTGCACCGATGACTTGGACCAGGGTGACCTGATTGTCGACTCCAAGGAACACGATGCACCATGTGTACCAGAACGTCGTACATGGTTTTCTTTAGCATTTCCTCGAGGAATGTGCATTCTCCTGTGCACCGATGACTCGAGCCAGGGTAACCTGATTGTCAACTCCAAGGAACACAATGCTCCAGGTGTACCAAGACATCGTACATGGTTTTCTTTAGCATTTCCACGGGAATTTGCTGTCACTCTGATTCTGAGGTTCGATGACTTTTCATTCCGGAACAATGCTATTATGAACCATTTTTGCAAGTGCAGCTCAAGTTAAATGATAAGTGAAACATAATAGAAGGAATTTACTTCCGCTTGAAAAAATAGTTCAGGAACCCATTGTTCCCAAATGAAAATTATCCAACCAAGGAATCTTATTTGACACGCCTAGAATGAAAACGTAAAGCAAAAAGGAGCGTAAGGTAAACAGGAATAGGAATTTGTCGGATGATAATGTAGAACGGAAGCATTCAGGTAGAAAATGTGAGTCATTCAGTATCAGGTTCAAAACGTAAATGCCATGATGGAAGTTGGAAACACCAAAGCGAAAGGCTCAGTAGAAAAACGAGGAAGAAAATTTGTCGAGGTAAACACGCAGGAACCTGCGAGTCAGAAAGAATATGACGAATACAATACACGTCTGATGACTCAGCTGTTTGAGCGAGAAGGAATTAGACATTTTTGGACAGTTTCAATACCTATGGGATTTGACCTGCATTTAAATTGAAAAATGCTGGTCATGTTGTTACTCTGGGAAATAAAAGATTTGAGATTTTTTCTTTCCTTGTCAAAATGAATATCTTTAGGGTTTTGAGACTTTTCAGAAATGAGAAAATCTTCAAGAATTAGTTTTTTTTAGAACTTTTTTATATAAATTTTTTTTATACATAATATTTTTCAATGTTTTCAGTTGGTCGTATGAACAAAAGATATTTCCTGTATAATTGACTTTTTGTATTATTATCACGTTTTACGCATTTAAAAAAATTCGCAACAGTTTTTCATGGTTCTGTTCAGTACAGCAATGATAGGAGGCTGAATATTTCGTTTTAATTGCAAAAAAAATTATCAAAACATCTACTCCAAAATATGAAGTAATTTCATGCTTCCTTGAAATCTTATATATTTTACTTATGTAACCTACAAGATCCCCGACTGACAATGGACAAGAAAAATTATATTTGTTAGCAAATATGATATCGTGTCTGTTTTAATTTTTTTAAGCATGATATATTACACATAATATATTATATCATATGTGGCGTGGAATGAAGAAACCGACCTAAGAGTGCCTTTTTCATTTTACGAGAAAACGTAGGTAAAGAAAAAAAGATTCTCGGGGACCGCTCGCACAGGTAGTAACGTACGCCCGAGACAGCTTCCCCCTCCGCCGACTTTTTTCCCCTCTAGCGCCACGTTCGGTGATCAATTGTGTTCGATTCCCATCATCACGCAGCTAGATGAAATTCTCAGTCATCATGAGTAATAATGATGGGCCGATCGCACTTTATCAACGTTTACCTCAAGTTGGAAACAATTATGTCACTTATAGAATGAAAATTTACGTTGGACATTTTTATGAACGACCACATGAGTCAGGGATATGCGTAAAATAATTGAACTCGTACAAGGGTTTTTTGCTTATTTATTTCAAAAAACTTTTTTATGCTAAAAATTTCTCAAAGTAAAAAAGTAACTCAAATTTTACAAAATAATTTTTAATCGAGTACTAGCCATATTTTTTTTACATAATATACACAAGTAAAAAATTGTCGTTTATCACTGAAAAATGCAATTTCAATTCATTTTCTTTTCTTTTTTTGAACTTTCTGACTTTCCTTTTTTCCCAGCGGAGTTGATCTTTTTAATTTGGGTTGTTCAATTGCTGGTCTCGGTGCCACAAGATCAGCTTTCGTGAGGTCGGTGCAGAGATTACGTATTTTTGTGAACAAATTATAATTTCGTTATGTCAGGCAATGGTTTGAAATAATTTTTTGAGAAGGTGTCCCACTCATACCAGACCTGGTGGAATAATATCAAATCGTATGAAAATTTGATTTGTCGAAGTCCTTTTTAGACTTGACATGATGAAATCTTTTTTTTTTTCATTACATTTAAAATTACTCTTGATTAATTAAAATCCGAAACTGAAAAAAATAAAGTTACGATGCTGTAAAATAAGTATCGACTATTTCTTCGAAGAAACAGAATAATAATATAAAATTTGTATTAAAAGAACTTGGAATATATTACTGTACCAGAACAATTTAATTTGTTTACTTTATTTGATATTTTCCATCACATTGAATCTAAACGTTACCAGCAATAATAATGTATCAAGAGAACTTCAGGAAGTACCGTAAAATGTATACATTTTTTTTCTATAAAAAAATATTAGTAAATGATCGGTGATTTCGAAGGACTTCAATATGTTTCAGTAGCAAATAAATTATTATAAATTGTTCAACGATTGTCGAAGTTTTCTAAAGACACGTTTATAAGAGCGTGTTTTTTAAGTGTTACTAAACACTTAATTTATTGGTTTAAGTTGATACAGAACTATTGGGCAAAAGAAAAAAAAAGAACATAATTGTTTAAATAAAGCTACTATTTACCACATTTCCTTTGGTAGAAATGGCTTTATTAAATCCACCAATAGACGACTTTTCAACACAATCGATGAGATCACAATGCGAATCGATATTACTTTTGCTGTATCTCAATTTCAGTAGGCCAAACATCCTATCAGGTGCGAATTTTGTATGGCCCGTTAAAAGGAAATTGTATAAAATTTTCTTTTGTTTCCCTTGCAAAACACGCCACTGCAAATAATGTAGCATAGCGTTGTTTTTATTTTGCCCAACGCAGTTGTCAGCAAACAAAACAACAGTTTCGCTGGAAATACGTTCCAAGTGATCGTGTAATAAACTTATCACACAGTTCGGGCCTTTTCCTATGCTGTCCTCCTCGTCAATCAAATAATTGGTTTGAATTCGGGTCATTTCATTATTTATTCCAAAAATGGAGCATTTTCTTGTAGCCTTGAAATAAGATGACCCGACTTGTTGCGGACTCGAAGGATAATGAACGTTCCCGGCAAAGTCGAATGAAAAAACGGAAACGCTCGCATCTTTAACAAAAAAAAAAAAAATAAATAAATAAAAACATGATGATAGTTTTCAATGGCGATGAACAAAGTATTTGCTCAAAAGAAAGTTTTCTATTAACTTTTTTATTAATTCATCACTAGAAATAGAGTTGAAATCCTGCAAATCAGGGTTACTTGTAAATTTTTATCTACTTGCTAAATATCTTCAAGTGATAGTTCACTCGGTAAGAGTGAATATCCTGCAAATTCAATGCAAGTGAGATTTTACTCAATTTTAGTTACATTTTTACTCGTGTTTGATTTGCAAAATTTTTACTCGTACTGTGCGAATTTCCATTCAAAAAAATTTACAGAGTCATTGAAGAGATTTTATTTTTATCTAGTGATATTTTACTTATTAAAATAAATCATAATCCACAAAATATATTTTTGAGCAAATTATCATAATAAAGAAGTGAAATTTTCTCAATTCGATTGGAATTTCAAGATTTGTTACTAAGTTGATGTAATGAAGGTTCTGAATTTTTCAGCAAGTTAGCAAAATTTTCATTCTCTCAAAGTTTCCAAAATTTAAAAGATTCAAGTTTCAAAAAATAACTCTCAGTAGGCAAATCTTTAAATTTTAGGGTCATTAACACGTTTGAAAATTTGAGGTAATTTTAAAATTTCAGGCGTTCACGAGGCCTGTGAAAATTTTAAAAATCCTGAAATCTTCAAAAGTGTTTCTAATTTTACAAAATCTTGAAAACTTACAGATTTATGTCTATCTTGCAGAATTCGAATAATTTTTTTAAATTGTACTGATCTTATCTGATCAATAACGCACATACCTGTATTTTTGCACCACCTTTGATAAAATTGACGCTGTACTTCGGCATTATGCAGGTGGTCAAGTGCTTCCTGCAATTTTTCTTTCTTCTCCAAGGTGTCAAGATTTGCCGTTCGGAAAATATTTAGTGAGTTGTCACGGCAAGCATCACATAAATCGGTGGCGGGTCTCATGACAGTTATGCATGGAACGTATTTATTCCATAAATTCCGGAACGACCGATTTCCGACGAAATATTTTTCTTCACTGACAGTTTCTAGATAAAGTCTATGGACATGGTGTCTTTCGATGGTAATTTGAGGGCGCGGAAGTTGGTAAAGTTCGGCATTCGTCCAGGTAACGGAATGGCATTTTTTTCAGCGTAAGCTTTGATGAAATCGATGACATGCTTTTTTATTTCCTTGGTAATTATGTTTGTTTTTCTCGAAGGTTCTTTTTTCGCAAGGCCGTGCGAACGAGGAACGAGACCTTCTTGTATAAAATGACGATTTAGCGCCTTATATCGAGAGGATCCAACGGGGTGAATGTAAAGATACAAATTTTTGCAAATTGGAACTGCGCGAAATGTATACCGTACGTTTAAACGTGCTTCTGTATTATTTTTCCTGAAAGGTTTTCTTTCATAGACTTCATCATAATTCTTGGAAAACTTTTCATGCTCTTTACTCGACTCAAAATGACTCAAAATAACTAAGTCTTGTTCTGTTTTCGACATTTCTAGAAATGAATCACGATACGGTTCCACGATTGCTATCGGTATTTTATCATTGTACTTTTTTGGACAACAAGGTCCCGAATTTGGCCCGTACATGTTAAGTTTTTCCTCCTCACGTTTATCTCCTACGGAAAGTTCGAAAAAATCGTTGCTGTTGCTCGTTATTTCGTCATCTTCTGATGATTCGTCCTCCGATTGATCACTTTCATCTTCAAAAGTAAATGGTTCATCAGGCGATGTTGATGGCATGTACACCTTATTTAACTCTTCGAGTTCCTCGTCCAAATTCATTGTTTCAAAATATTCGAAAAGTCATGTGGAGTCTGCGAAACTTTTTTTAGCTTACTCACTTTCACTCAACTCTGAACCACGAAAAACCCGGGTATGAAATGAAATTTAGTCTCGAAACTGTATTAAAATGTGTAAAAGTCACGAAAAAAAGAAATAAGCGCCACGCACGTTGCTTAGCTGATTGCTTCAGAAAGACTGAAAGAAGGTTTTCCGTCTTTTTGGTTTCATCGCGAAAGATATTTTCAAGATTGTTTATTTTAAAAATAATTTAGTTCCTTTTCCTAGAATGCATTTTATCTCTTACGACGGACCCGATATCTCTTTTTGGCGAGCTTCTGTCATTAATCATGTCTTAGAAAGAACGTTCGAAATAGATGGAAAAATCACAGACAAAAACCAAAATTACAATCACAAAAAACAATTAAAAAATTGTATTGACCCGAAGTATAAAAATGCGACTACAGTATATTCCCATCAAATTTACAAGTTAGAACAAAAAATAATAGTTCATTGTGATCTTTCATTGAAGTGAATTTTCAGAAAGAAATTGAGAAATCTTCATCTTTTATTCTCTGTTTTTCTTGGTAAACCGTGCCTAATAGACCGCATAGACCCTTGCACCTCAGAAGGATCTCGTAGAGAACCGAGCGCAAGGAGAGGAAACTTCCCCGACTGTCTTTGGCTGGGGAACGCAGGTAGTGGCACGGATATTTCTCGCAGTTTCACTGGACAAAAAGTCGAATTTCGCAAAGAACAAAATTTTTTTGATTTTTAAGACCAAGTTCATTCGATAGAACAGATTTCTCTCTATCAGAAAGTGTAAGAACCCTGAAATCGATTTTTGGCACTCTTAGGTCGGTTTCTTCATTCCACGCCACATATACAGATTAAAATATTGCGAATTTCCATAGTCATGAAAGTCTTGCGAAGGTTATTTTATTCCATAATAAAACAGATAAGGAAAGCAATTAGTAAGTACTACATACAGTTTGACGATATATCAATTAATCAAAATAAAATATTCAAAAAACAAAATTTATAACCAACATGTAATAAATTATTCAAGTTTCTTGCAACATTAGAGTCTGACACGAAAATGCTATGTGAAAGCATGTATATTTTTGAAATGTACTATTTTTAGAAAAGGTGGTTCTTTCATAGCCACTTTTTTGAAGATGTTTATAATACGGAGCAAATGGAAAAAATTGGTCTTTTATGATTAACAAAATATACGATTTTCTATATTAAACTTCGTCAAAGAGTTAGAATTCTTTCAACTGAAAAAAAAATTTGTCACTTATTAGGCACTGAAATACATGGCAGTGAGCACACACTGACAAATTCCTCGATAAAATGCTACAGAAAACCATGTACGACGTTCTGGTACACATGGTGCATCGTGTTCCTTGGAGTCGACAATCAGGTCGCCCTGGTCCAAGTCATCGGTGCACAGGTGATGGCCTAGTGCGTTGCGTTACAGGGAGCTGGATGCAATTTATTAATTACTCGGCATATGTTAAGTCAACAAAGTATTCCGATAAAATGTCACCTCGAATAATGTTCTGATTAATTGACAAGATGTATTCGCCTTTCCTAATATTGTCGGACTAGATTACATGTATTCATTTCTCGTCCGAATATTGGTTACTCAAGTATTCTAATCGATGGAACCTGTAGAGTTCTGATTAATGAAACATGTATTCGAGCACTCTGGCTCTTTTGGATTGCTTGAATAAAAGTAATCATTGACTCGTGATGTATTCGATTACACGTAATCATTATTCGAACGAGTAATGATTACTCAAGTATTCTATTCGAATGTAATCTGTAGAAGCCTGAATAATGATTACAAGTATCCGAGCGCTCTAACTCTTGGTGATTACTTGAATACAAGTAATCAAATAATGGTTAAGTATTCGATTACATGTAATCAGTTATTCAGTAATCCACGAATACTTTTTTTCCCATCCCTGCTATCAAATCAGTGGGTGTTGTTGATAATGAAAATTTAAGACAGTAAGAATAAGGTAATTAGATATCTTCATTAAATCAGGTATTTATATAAAAAAACACATTTTTGTCAAATTCTCTATAGGTTGATTAAAAAGAGTGGAATTTTATCAATTTTTTTAGACGCAATGTGGGGTACTCTTCAACATGCAACACTGTGGGCCAAACAACTGGTTATTTTTTGGGATACATTGTATTTTTGGCACTTGAATCTGCACACTTTTGCAACACCTACCTTAGATCCGAACCTTTGGATGACGGAATCATTAATTTATCAGGTAATTTTGGAAAGTCAAGTAGACAATGCATACATACATTTTTTTTTCTCTAAAGATTTTAAGTTGTTAGTTAATATTTATAACGTTATTTGACAAACTGGAAAACATTTTTTCCCTGCTTTACTTGGTTAAAATAAAAAAAGTAATGTGTTCATTTAAACAGGGTTTGGAAAGTTACTTGAAAAAATGTAACGCGTTACGTTACCGTTCCAAAGGTGGAAAAAGTAATTCATTACGTTATCGTTACTTAAAAAGAAATAGTAACTCATTGCCGTTACCACTTGAAAATAGTAACGTTCCGTTACTTTCACGTTACTTTTTGGAAGAAATTGAATGTAAATAACAAAAATCGAGAAACTAAGACCAAAAAATACAATTTCAACGTGCTTGTGATTTTTTTTCTATAGAAATGGTTTATTTCAAACATAATAAAAAATGTTAATCTGAACTTTTTCACCCTCAGAAAAAATCAATCAGCTTGTTCAAATTTTTATATTTTTTTCAAGTTTACGAAATTTCTGAATCTGACATTTGATTCAATTTTAGCCACGAGCAAACATTCCCAAATTTCATAGATTTTTGAAAGAATCTCAATACCTACCCAGATTTTCAGAATTTTTGAATCTTTTCGTACTTTTTAGTATGTATAAAATGTTGCAGGATTTTAAAAAATTTTTATAAATTTCTACTATTTTTCTGTACATTGATATATAGATATCTAGAATTTTATGCTCTAGAATTAAACGTTTCTTGAAAATTTTTCGAATTATTGGTATTTGAGAGGATTTTTCAGCAAAAAATGTCTAAGAAGATTTTTATTTCATTTGATTTTTTTCAAACTTTTTTAATTTTTTACGATTTGAAGAATTGTTCAGTATTTTTGAAACCATTCGTATTTTTCAGTATGATAGAATATTGCAGAATTTCCCAGTATTTTAACGTAAATTTAGTATTTTTATGATAATAATTGTTCAATACATTTCAAGAATTTCGAACTCTAGAATTTGAATATAATGAAACATAACGTGTTTTACAGGATTTTACAAAAACAGTGCCTTGATAGATTTTTAATTATTCAAGTACTTATTGTATTTCTTCAGTTTTTCTATGATTTCAGGGATCGTTCATTATTTTTATATATTGCTGTATGAATTTCTGGAATTCGAAAGATCTTCAATGTTTTATATATTTGCACGTATTTTTCCGAGCATATTTTCTTTCTGCATTTTTTAATATTTAAAGAATGTTGTGGAATTTTTAGTTTTTCTCAAAGATATATCTTTAAATTCCCAGAATGGAATAAAATTGGAGGTTCGAAATTTCTGGAGTATATTTCGATCGATTTTGCAGAAAACAGTTTATTTATATATTTAAAAGGCCCTCAATATTTTTTGTATTTTGCACAGAGTTATTACAATATAAAATTTTCGTATCTTCTTAAAGACTTCTAATAACATAATTTTTTTAGAATTCAAAGCTCAAGAATTTGAAGTTTTTTGATTCCTTCAATTAAATAAGTTTTTTAAAAATCAACTAACTTAAAACTTAATAGAATCTAGTATTTTCCTTATTTTTCGTATTCTATTTTATTTTTTTTCATTTTTTTTTTTTTTTTTTCATTATTATTCCATAAAGTTTTCTAGCAGGATCTCTAAATCTTACAAATCCTGCTATAGATTTTAAGTATTTTTATATCTTTTCATGCGAATTTTTAAAATTCAACGCTTTGAGTCGTGAAAGTTTTTAATAAAAAATAAAAAAGCCTATTCTTCGTCAAGATTTTTGCACAACCTACGATTATACCACATAGTTTCATTAAAAATTAATAATATAGAATTTCGTATCTTAAAATGAGGAAGTTAAAAATTACTAAATTCTCAGTTTCAGAACCTTTTTAAAAAAGTTCTAAATTGTGCTAAAAACTTGATGGGACAGGTAAAAGTAACGTAAAATAACGGGATTTTCGTTACTCGTTACCGAAAAAAAGTGACTCGTTTCCGTTTTCGTTACTTATTAAATAATGTAACGCGTTACGTTATCGTTACAGTAAAAAATCTAACGTTTTAGAGTAACGCGTTACTCCCAATCCCTGCATTTTAATGTACATGTGAAATTCATACAATCATCTACATTTTAAAAATCATAAACTATATGTACAGGTTTTATTTTTTTACAGGTTTCTTGTACTTTTGGGGAATAATTTTTGTGGTGACAACGATTCTTGTTGCCTTGTTCAAAAAAGAAGAGCCCGAGAAAATCTATAAAGGTGGATTCGATTACAAGAACATCAAAGACGCTTATGTAGTTTTGTTACAAATTCTGAAACTTCCTAGCGTCAAGTTGATTGTCATCATTTTGTTAACCGCAAAGGTTCGTATCACGCGCATTTTTTTTTTTCAATATTTATGTCTTTAAATTATGATGAAGTTTAAGTTTATGAGTTTTTTTTCTTTTTTAATGAAAGAAATATGGTTAATTTTTTCAATGCTTGAGTCAACTAAATTTTTTTAACTGAAGATTGAAAAATTTTAGTCTCGAAAACCGTACACTTGAAGTAAAAAAAAAAACTTATGGATTTTGAAATTTTGATAATAAATGTTGCTTATTCGCATCTGCAGAAACTAAATATTTTAATTTAATAATGATAAATTTGTTGAATTTTTCAGATAGGATTTTCTGCCTGCGACGCAGTGACAAGTTTGAAACTGGTTGAAGCTGGAATAGCGAAAGAAAACATGGCTCTAATGGTGGTACCACTGATTCCTTTCAACATAATTTTGCCATTGTTTATTTCAAAATACACTAACGGACCGAGACCAATGGATATTTATCTGAAAGCCATACCTTACAGGTATTAAAAGAATTTTTGGTTTCTTTTGAAATGAATAATTTGGAAGTATCTTGTTCAACTATAAAAAGTTGATGACAGATATTGTTATAATTTTAATTTTTTTAATTTTGATAAGTAATTATATGGAACAGTTTTAATCAAGAAATTTAGATTCTATGATATGTGCTTTTTTCAACTTCCTATTGGTTTATATCAGGGGCGTAAGCAGAAAAAACTTTCGGGAGGGGTTTTTAGAAAAAAATATATTTTCTTCAGGATTTTATAATTTTTCATCTTTGACGATCTGGTTACGTGAGTGTGATTTGGCATTTTCTTGAATCTAGGAATTTGAAAGTCACAAATTTTGAATTCCAGAGTTTCAAATTTCCAAGTTCCTATTTTATGAAATGAAACTTGATTTTTGTGATTTTCATGCAAGTTACTGAGTTTTTCCAAAACTTATGGTATTTTTTTTTATTTTTTAGTATTTATACGACTCATTCAAGTATTTAATATTGATATAACTTATTGAAAATTTTTCTGAAATAATAATAAATTTTCACATAGATTTTTAGAATCCGATTCTCTAAGAATCGAAGTTGAAATTTTTTTTATTATTTTTATAAATTTTTTAGGAAATTGTATCCATCGAAATCAAAAGTATTTTATAGTTATAAAATTTTCATATTGTATGTTATGTAGAAAATTGTACATGTTCCAGTATTTTCATGAATTTCTAGTATTTCTATAGATCGCTCTCTAGATTTCTAGAACTTGATGCTGTATTATTAAAAGTTCCAACGTTTTTGTGCATTTCAATTGATTTTTCAGGAAACAATTTCTTTTATACAAATTTACAATACTTCAAAGGTTTTTTTTTTCGTATTTTCATAATATTCAAGCTTTTAGAATTTTAAGTTCTATGATTCAAGGTTTATTATATTTTACACAAAAAATCACATCTACGTAGTTTTTTCAGTTTCAAAAGATTTCTAGGTTTTCTCGCATTTTTTTAGTTTTTTTGTAGCTTGCGGTTTAAAATTTCGGAATTGCATGGTTGAGAATTCAAATTTCAATCGATTTTTATAATTTTAATAATTTTATATATTTCTGGGAAAATTATATTCACATTTATATTAAGTATTTTAAAGATATTTTTTATATTCGTATTTTTTTGAATATTTTAGATTTTCATAAATTTCTAGTATAATTATGTATTTTTATATATGCTTTTTAAAATTTCATTCTCTAGAGTTCAAAGTTTTAAATATCGTAGGCATTTCTTTTGATTCTCCAGAAAACAGTTATTTCATAAAATTTTATTTTAGTATTTCTTAAGAGTTTTTATGATTCGAAAGGTTTTCTGGTATTTTTATATATTCCTATGTAGATTTATAGAAGTCGGTTTTTTAGGGTTCAAAGTTCATAGATTTTTAGCATTTTTGTAGATTTCAATTTTCCTTCATAAATCGGTCGGTTGAAATGATTTTTCTGATTTTTTTTCTACGTTATTCTAGCTAAACATTAATGATTATAATTTTGTTAAGGAAACTATTATTCTAAAGACAGGATTATTGTTATTCTCGAACTGGTTAAATTAAGAATTCTGAATATGGTTTAACTTTGAGAACTTACAATGAAACGATTTGTTATGTCCTCTACGTTTTAGTAAGTACGATTTGATAATATATTCTTATTTAATTATTTGGAATTTTAAAGTTTTTGTATTTTGACGTAAAAGAATTATTAATGTTATCAAAATTCTGGGAGGGGCTTGAACCCCCTCTGCCTACGTTCCTGACCTATATTTTTTTATTTTAACAATTTCCAACTTTCGCGTCGGGGCTTTTCTTTCGCCAGCATTTTATGTTGTGAAAAAAATGTATGTTCCTTAATTTTAAAAAATATTGTCTTCAAGCCTTTTATATTTCACAGAGTTTTCTAGAACATTATTCTAGAACGACCTTGAAAAAAAATTTATTAAATATATTTTTTTTTTAATTCTAACAAATTTGTTAGTTTAACAGATTTTTATATTTATGATAAAAATTCGCCAAACGAAGAATGTTTGATATCCAGAGTATAACACCAATAAATGAGTATTCCCAAATTTTATTAAACGTATCAAAATTTAAAAGAACCAGAAATAATGAATATTTATGCGAATTCGCATCACGATTCCATTTATCAAATGATTACACAAAATTTGTCCAATTTACGTATATTCAGTCAAAAAATGTTTAGGAATCAATTAAATAATTTACAATTTTTTTAACAGGCTCATGTTTGGATTGATATCTGCATTGATGGTATTTTTGACACCATTCCTCATAGAAAATGGAAACGTCCCCCTATATTTTTACGGCGTTTTGATTACTGTGTATCTTCTGCACCAGGTAAGTTTATAAAATAATTTTTTTAAATTGAAATTCGATTTGAAAATTCAAGAAGTTTTTGAAAGTTGAAGTTACAAGAACGAACATCAGAGAGATGACCAAAACGAATTGTATCCTAATACGAAAATTAAAAATTTGGGGGTGTTTTTTTTTTCAATTTTTACTTTTATCCTACTCTAAAATGATGAACTTCTGAACAATGGTAAATATGAAAAAAATACAGTAGTTAAAATCAGAAGACATCTGAGATTTTTTTTGACGAATAATGGAAAAAACACCATGTGCTATGTATTGCATACTATTTTAGAAAATATTGAATGTTATTAGAATTTTGCTTTCTATTTAGGTTACAACGAACAGCATGTACGTCTCCAACATGTCTTTCTTTGCCAAAGTCAGTGACCCTTCGATTGGAGGGACTTACATGACGTTATTGAATACATTGTGCAATTTGGGTGGAAACTGGCCAGCTACTGTAGCACTTTGGCTCGTTGACCCTCTGACGTTCAATCAGTGCAGTACTGATCCACTTAATGATTGCAGTACAGTGACGGAAAAAGAGGTATGCATTTGAAAAAGTGCCTTTTTTGCAGAAAATGAAGTTTTTCAAAGGTAGTTCCTGTGCAGAGATTTATTTTATTAAATTTTATATTAATCAGTTTGATTGGAGCCCAGAATTCAGTTCATAACACTTTTCTGTGACAAGGGAATTCTTGCCAACAATGGGTAAAAGTTGTAACTATTGAACATATTCGTGAAATATTTTTGCAATCTTTCGGCCTATTTTCAAGATATTAAAAGGCATTTTTTTTAGGATACGTTATTCTTCAAGTAGGCAATTTTTATCCTTTTTGTTTTTAAAAATAAGAAGTTAAATTGTATTTTTTTGGAATAAAGAAGTCTATTCCAAGAATTATAAATATCAACGAACAGGCGCGTAGGCAGAAGTTTCGGGGGTGTAGTTTTTCCATGTCAAAATAAAAAATAAAATAATATATTATTCAAAAAGAACTTTCTGAGATCTATAGGATATAACAAATGCAAAATTCTACATTTAACTAATTCAAGAATAAAAATAATTGTGGTTTGAGGAAAATAGTTTTTTAAACATAATTCTAATCATTGATGTTTAGCTACGATAATGTAGAAAATAAAAATTTGAACAATTATTTCTTACCTTGTGAATTATAAAAAAAAAATTAGAATCCACCAAACTGCTTGAAATCTAAAAAAACTTTGAACTCTGAAGCATTAAATTCTCAAAATCTTCATTTAGAAATCGATAAAAGTACCATAAAATTTTTGGGATAATTAAAACTTTCAAAAAATTCTAAAACAGAATTTTATAAAAGAACTGTTTTCTGGAAAGTCTGAACAAATACCAACAATGTATACATATAACTTTGAATTATAAAGCGTTAAATTCTAAAAAGCGTACACACTATAGTAATATTAGAAATTTGTAAAAATATTAGAAAATCCTACAGAATCATGTATATTTTTAAAAAATACAAAAATACAAGATATCTATACAATACCAAATATACATATATGTGAATATAATTTTCTTTGAAATCTATAAAATTATTAACAATCGATTGAAATTCATGGAACTCAAAATCCTACACCGTATGATTCTAGAAATCTTTATTGAAATTCATAAGCATACCAGAAATTTCTTCAAATCTTGTAGATACTTATAAAATAAAATCCAACTAGTATTCGAAATCTGAATAAAAGACATTGTTTTATCTTTTATATCATTTAAAATAGTCAAAGCGGTTGAAACCTTGAATAATATAGCATCAAATTCTAGAAACCTATAAAAATACCAGAAAATAATACGAAATTTTATGAATATGTAATATACAATACGAAAATTTTATGAAGCTATGAAATATTTGAAATTTCCGTAGATATAATTTCCTCAAAGATCTTCAAATATAATTTAAAAAAATTTATAGTTTTGATTCCTGGAGTATCGAATTGTATAAAAGTTTGTGAAAATTCAATATTATATCAGAAAATTACCAACAGATTGTATAAATATGAAATACTTGAATATACTAAATACCAGGTTTTCGAAGTAACGTTACCCTTTTTCTGTAAAGATAACGTAATGCGTTACATTAATCAACAAGTAACGATAATGAGGACCATTCACTTTTCTTCGGTACCGAGTAATGAAAATTGCATTACTTATTTCGCGTTACTTATATCACCCTCATCAAGTTTTTAGAACCATCTTTAATTATTGTAAAGAAATGTTCTGACCCTGAGATATAAGTAATTTTTAACTTCTTTGTTTCCGAATAAAAATTTCAATATTTATATTCTTACAATTCAATGTAACAGAATAAAGTGACAGTAAATAATGTATAAATATTGGCGAAGAATATATATAATTTTTTTTAAACTTTTTTTTTCAGAAATGTTAAAAATTTAAAAGATGGTATTTTATAAATTCGTACATAAATTCATAAAAATACTTAAAATAATAGATTTCGATTAGTTTCTTATAAATGCTAATAAAGCTTTAAAAAATGAATTAAATGCAAAAAATTAATAAAACTTGAATTCCTCGAGCATTGAGTTTTTCAAACATATATGTATAGAAGTCCATAAATATACCAGGAAATTCTTCAAATCGTAAAAATCTTTAAAAAACAAATAAAAATATAAAAGCACTATGAATCTATAAATATACTGTTTTTTGAAAAATCGATAGAAATACTTCATATATATTTCAAACTTTGAATTCTAGGAAATCGTATTCCAGAAATAAAAGATATCTTTGAAAAAAAGAAAATTTTACATTTTATAAATACTCGAAAATACTACAAATCTGTAAAACTTAAATAATTAGAGCATCGAATACCAGAAATTTATATAAAAATACTGAAAGAAATAAAAATTTATAGAGATTCTTTTTTCTGAAAATTCATATTGATAAAAAAAATTGGATGAACTCCAAACTCTACGGCACGAAATCCTTGAAATCTATATAGCGATTTATATAAATACTAGAAAATCCTGCAACAATTTATACATGCTAAAAAATGCGAATAGTTTCAGAAATACTAAAAATCCAGGTAGATAAGGTTCTCTCAAACCTCTATGATATTAGCAAATTTTATCTCAAAAAATTTTCCAAACTTGTAAAAAATATAAAAATTCGAACAGGCGGACTTTTCAAACAAAATCTCGAGTACGTCGATATCGTTTTTTCATTCTCAGTTCCTCGATGTCTTATTATTTACATTCACTTTTTTTTCAAAAATTAATACGTTACACTTTTTTAAGTACATTTTCAAATCCTAGTATTTGGTCTAGTAAATAATTATTTTTTGATAAAAATAATTGTAGCTATTGATTCCTTAGTTTCAAAAAGTACAATTTGATTTTCGTTTTTAAAAATACGATACAAATCGCTCATCTGAAGAATCGCAGAACTTGAAAATGTCATTATAAATATCTCGAAGACAAACCAAAAGTTTGCAAAAGTACTCGAAAAATGTGTTCAAGAGGAGTAATATTATCCATTGTCACAATTTATATTTTTTCGACATTACATGTGCAGTTATGAACGACACATCATTTTCATAAGCTTGGAAAGTTTTGGAAATCTTATTTTGACACTTTTTATATATCCTTCTATTATATCGACTTTGAAAAAAATTGGGAGTAAGAGCAAATCTGTTTATCGGAACATTAACTATTATTTGAAAATATCGTTGATGAAAATTGTCTTATTACTTTTGCAATCAGTCAAAATTTGAACAAGAACGTTTTTCAGGCGTGCGCTAAATTCAACAACGGCACATGCAATAAACAACTGGACGGTTTTTACATCTTGAGCGTTGCATGCGTCGTTATTGGTTTCCTGTGGCTCAGATGGGCCAGAAGGAAAGTGCAACATTTGCAACAACAGCCTCCATCGGCGTGGAAAGTTCCCAAACGCCACAGATAACGACGCAAGTAAATACATTCTATGTGAATTTATGTAGATGCAAAAAGATCGATGGTCGATGCGACGTACAATGCTGCAGAAATATTGTTGTTCCATCGATTCGATAAAAAATTCTGTGATATTTTGCATAGAAACACGATTTTCTTCAGTTGAAATTTCACTGACTGCGAAAAAACCGAGAATTTTATTTTTTATCGATTAGCAGTTTTCGAGTGGATGATTTATTTATTGTCGCAGCTGTTATTGTATTGTTTGTACAAATTGTCGCGTTAATTATTTGTTCTATTGTATGAATATGTGAAATAGGTTTATCAGCTCTCAGGTTTCGGTCTGTTCCGGTGAAATATTTTCTGGCAATTTTAAAAAATTTACGAACTTATGATTGCAATATATAATATTCTTTTTTTGTCTTGATGATTTAACTGCAGAGGTTGTAATTTTTTTTACTCGTGATAACTTTGAATGAAAATCTGAAAGAAAAGTCTAATTGTTTTTCGAAATTTAAACAATACTCATGAGATTTACCAAGGATTCTCATACTTGGAGAATTTTAAATATAGAATTATTCATATGTTGAAACACTTTAAATTTTGAGAACCTATTTGACACGTAAATCTTGAATTGTATATGGTTTGTTTTTGTTTTTTTAGAAAACTTGCTGTATATATATATTTTACAAAATAAATTTCATGAATTTGAATGTGGAGTAATGAACAAAAATTTTCGTGAAAAATGAAATAATAGTACATTTTCGTTAAATTTTTGGTATTGTCTATTAAAAAATTTCTGGAAATCCTGCAGAATTTTATAAATTTTTATGCATTTGTTGAAATATGATGTTTTTATAATTTCAATATCAAAGAATTCATACAATTTATGATTTCTTTCAAAAATTACACGAAAAATTGGAGTATCTGTCAAAAACAGGACAATTTTCTGAACAAAATTGTTTGATTTGGAATATTTTTAGGTGTAGTGTTATACTTATTAAATTTGAAGAATCGCAAAAGATTTTCAAAAGTTCATGGGAATGAAAATTCTGTAAAATCCTTGAGGGTTGATGAAAATTTGATACATTGTGTGAATAGTTGTGAAATCTTTAGGGGATTTCTTATTGTAGGATAATTTTCAAAAACTGCTGAAGGTTTTTATAAAGAATTAAAATAATTAAGAAACTTGATTTAAATATTTTTTTTTCATAAGCATGAAATACGATTAGAAGAAAAAATCGCGAATTTGTTGTGGTATGTCGAGTCGATTGTAAGAATTGAGGAATTAATTGTATTGTTTGCGAAGAATGTTACGATCCTGCTGTCGCAGGATATTTTTGAAATAAATTGCAGTTTTACACAAAGCATTGTTTTTTTATTTGTAGGAGTCCGATTTCAGTAGTATTTGTTCACTTTTGGCATATTTTTCCTAAACGCTTTTAACTCTTTGTAAACTTTATTATTTTTTCAGACCTGTATATTTCTCCGAAGTTATCAATTTTTTAGTAGTCTTTTCTGTTTAAACAGTAAAGTAATCTTTACTATACTAGCGATGTAAAATTTTTTAAATAAAAAACATGCATACTATTGCAAAATTTTTCATGTCGAATGTAATGCATGAATGCATTTATTTAAATATTTCATGAATAGTGTAACATAGTGACTTGCTATTCAATTCAATTTTGCATAATGTGTATTTCATTTTCAGTTATAAAATTTGGTAGAGAAGTAATATTAACTAACGTATTGATTTTTCAAAAAACAAAATATAATCGAAGATAAACACAAATACCAATTTTTAAAGGTAGTCGAATCATTGATGGTGTTGCTGTTTTGTTTGTCAATACACGTGCACCATTCCATACAAAAACCTGTATACATATATCTTAAGGAAAATATTACGTTCCATGAAATAACATAATATATTAAAATTATGTACTACATTTTTGGACATAAAAATTTCATGCTTTTTTGAAGTTGAGTCTTTACGTGCAAAGAAGTCACACATTAAAATTGATCCAATGAGTAGCATAAAAAATACAGTCATTTTTTACAGTATTTAAGGTTTAAAAAAGGATACGTCCAGAAGAGTACATAGGTCTGCAAAATTCAGCGAATAATTCTGAAGTCAAGGAAAATAATTTTATTTAGATGAATCAAGGACCTGAAAAATAACAGGTTCTCAAAGTTTAAATTCCTCAGTGCGAATTTTTCGATCCGAATTGGTCATTTATTAGTCTAACGTTGGTCATGTTTTTCCAAAAATTTTTGTTTGTTTTTCATTTAATCTCATTCATATTACGTAAATAAGACTATCAAATTTTATGAAAAAAAAGTATAAAACAGAGCATCTTGTTCTGAAAATTTATATATGAATCCATGTATCATAAGTATCGGAAAATCATTCGAATTGATGAATAACAAAAAATATGAAAAATACTAGGATGACAATATTTTTTTTGAACACTGGAAATCTGCGAAGAACTGTGTGATGAAAAATCGTTTGAAATATCCATAATCTAGAAAACTTTCAAATTTAGGGAATCAAATTCATGAAACTCACGTAGGAATATATAAAAATATTAGAACTTTAGAAGAATACTTGAAAATACTATATGAAACTTTAAAATACTAAAATTCCATATGTATATTATTTTACCAAAAATTTATTAATGTAATTGAAATATATAGAATTCTTAATAATTCAAAAAAAAAAAAAAATCTGGAAATCTACATAAAAATTAATCAAAATACTAGGAGATCCGATAAAATTCAAGAATATTTAAAAAATACAAAACGAACTGAAAGTTTAACAAATTTTTATTGTGTAATACTTTACTTGTTTAACATTCACTTAGCAAAGGAATCTATAAGGGTTCGACAAATTCTGTTGAGTCTAGGACAAACAAATGAAAGCTTTGGGCAAATGATCTAAAATGTACAGTGAAAATTAGAAATTTTTCTTCTGAGATAATGTTATTGTTTATTATTGAGAATATAAATATTAGGCTAACGGTTATGTTCCGTGGTTAGACGAGATACTTGGTTTATAATTTACCTATTTTTTTTTTTTTTTTTTTTTTTTGTTTTGTTTATAACAATTCAAAGGTGGAAAAATCGGTTATATGAACATAGAATTAACTTAATTCAAATATTTATGAATGTTGACTAACCTTAGACAAACTGACTGTTTAGTTATCAAGAAGATAAAAGCTTTTTCGAAATATAACGAAGTATCTACTGTCTTTTTGTTTTTTTTCTAATTTTTGCAAACATTGGACAAATGAAAAAATTGTGAGATAATCATGAACTTATGTTGAACTAATAAATACCTAATTCAGAGTAAAAATTCATACTTTGAAATAATTCCTTCACGTTCCTAAAAAAAGTTTTTCAAATAAAAGGATACAAATAATCCGCCGAAAAATCCACCGGTCAGCAAACCTTTTCTGCTTATAAAATACTGTTTCCATTGTCCCCCTGCTTTCAACAAAAGCATCGACTGGAAAAAAATGTGATTCATCATTTATTGCTTATAACAACAAATTCGTCGAGTTTTCTAGCATTATATTTAGTTTTTTTAAAATGTCTTAATTAATCACATTTGAAAGAAAAATTTAAAATGCCTAAAGGAACTGGAAAATAAAATAATGGAACATTCAAATTTTTAAATTTTCTGTATGAACTAACTAGCAGTTTCAATTTTAATACTTTTTGATTATAAATGTTAATAAAAAGAAAAAAATTATTTTGCATTTCAGGATTTAAATTTCCAACCATTAACTGATACATTTCAACTATCAATTTGAAAAATTGAACATTTTGTTTTTTAAGTATAAACTAGTAACTTGAAAGTTTTGTGACATATTTTCAACACGAAATAATGAGATTGCCGATCATTTACAACATAATCCATAAAGTCATGAGATTCCATATGTGAAACTTACGACGTAAAATTCAAAAATATTTTTTTAATCTTATAATTATTCAAAACAAGGTCTGTTTATATGTTCTTAGAAAATAAGTTCAGTAATGTGCTGCAAGAATAAAATACATTTCAAAGAATATACCAAATCTTGTTTATACCTAATGAAATATTTGAAAAATAAATTCAAAACTCACCCACAATCCTAAAACCGCAAACAAATAAAACACAAAACCGTATAAACTTGTCAGGCCCAAAAGTCCAGCTGTACCACCTGATAAAGCAGACATTGATATTCTACAATATTCGACAACTGCAGCATTATTTCGGGCTGCTCCTTCACTGTAGGCAACAGCATCTAGAAAATTTTTTTTTTTGAAATAAATATAATATGCAAACATCAGATTTTTTTATGAAGTATTATTAATTAATGTCTATTAATTATTATATAATTAATATACATTATAATAATAATTAATATTATATACTATATAATTAATAATAATTATTAGATAATTCCTAGTCAATTGTCAATTTAATTTATGGTGCACATTAATTGCACATTGAATTTTGGATGCACATCGGTCACTTATTGTCATAAATAACTTACTGTCATAAAAAATTTTTTTATGACAATAAGTTATTCAAAAATAATAAAAATTTGAAAAAAATTCGTGATTCGTCAATTTCTTCAATATTTTTATTTTTTTAATTGTTGAAAACATTTTATGTCAAAAAAAGCATTTTGTATTGTTTAGATATTCAGAAAGAATCAAAAAATGATCTGAAAAATAATCTTTTATTTACAATAATTAAACATCAGAGGATGAACCACTTTTTTTTTAATAAATACTGAGTTCGCTGTCATTGTTTTTGTTGAGAGCACATATAAAATGAGGCAAACAAAGTGTGTTTTTCCTGGGACCCTCAAAAATGATCAGGAAAAACAGTGTACTTCGATTAATTAATTCTTCAAATTTAATTTCGGTTTTTAAAATGTAATCAAATATTTTTGCATTAATTTAATAAAAAATTATTTAAATTCTTTCTTGTTAATATACAATAATAAGTAACTTAAATTCTTAAAATCTAACCAATTAGTTGAAATAAAATTTAATTTTTCTAATTCATACCATTTAATTAAATATTTAAAATTTGAATAAATGAACAAAAACTATAGAGTTGATGTTGATCACCGCAAAGTTTTACAACTATAACTTTAAAAAAGTGAAAAATGTTTACATGTTATAGGTCGTAAACTCTGACATTCTTCAATAGGATTTCATTGAGTTGTTCAGTTTAAAAAATCTTTCAATTCATTTTATGGAGAAACGTGAAATGAAAAATGATGATTAGGATAATTTGAATTATGAAAATTCATGAAACTATAACCAAGCAATGACAAAGTTATAATAACTGACTTTATTGTAACTTTTCATCGTTTGATTCTAGTTTTTTAAGTTTTTATAATTAAAATTAGAGCAAGAACTTAAAGAAAAAAATGTACTACAAACTTCATAATATCCAAGAATTTTTTATAGTTAAACAATTGTATCTGTTTCAGGAATATGTAAGATAGAAAACTTGCTAAGCAGAATTCAGATCTAATTAAATTAATGATTTAGATTGCCTTCTAACTTTCATAATGTCAATTCTAATGAAATTCATCAAAAATATCAAAATCACAAATTTTTAAATTTAGAAGACTATTTTTTATTAACTGTATAAAAGACTACTATAATTTTCAATTTTTTCATTTCTGACTATTATTTTCTAATTCTTATATAATAGTATATTTTATGAAAAAAATTGACACATATAATTCATGAAATGAAACTTAAAATACATAGATAACATTTATTCTACAAGTAGAAATTTTTCAGCTCATAATTATAATATATAAGATCATATAAATTATAAGATATAATTGGTACCATTGACATCATGAAAATTTATTAAAATATAATTAAACAGTGACAAATTTACATTAATTGATTTGACTGTTTGTTTGTGGTTTCATAAATTTTCACGATAAAAATTTTTATAAAAAATTCATAATATCCAAGAAATTGTGAACGTCTTATCTGCTACACAAACATATAAAATAGAGATTTTTTAAGTTGGAATTTAGATCTTAATGAATAAAAAATTTTGATTGACCATTAACTGTCATAATTTTCATTTTAATGCTATTTATCCTTAACATCAGAACCACAAATCATTCAAAATTAGAAGTTTCCATTTTTATTGATTGTATATAAGACTATATAAATTGCAATTTTTTGACTTCTGGCTTTTCTTTTTAACTCTTATTGTACAGTAAATTTAAATTCGATTTATGAAAACAACACTTGAAATTTACAAAATAAAACCCGAATAGTTAATTTTTAATTCGCAAGTAAAAATTAGTAAGTTCAACATAACCTATTTCATCATTTTTTTTTAGCAATAAATTATTAACTTGGATAATTTATATTTTCACCCTGCATTTATCGAGAATTTTGAATACTCTTAATTTTTGTTTTATTATTCACACACTATTTCTACGAACTTTGAGTATTTCTGTAATTGTTTTTTTTTTTTTTTTTTTAATGGAAACACCATGTAAAAAAGACTGATTGTTAATACAATAATTTATAATTTGTCAAAAGCAAACATCAATAAACCTGCTGTTTTGCCATGTTTCGATTTCACTCTTCCTGACATTTTTCAGAATGTTGATTGCTGCTGGTTTTCAGTAAAGTCAACTTCTTATGTTACGGTAATAACAGTAATTATAAATATCACGTTTGTTTCGACTAAGGAATTTGATATGAAGCTGACAAATCTGTTGAGAATAACAGTATTGTTTACATACTTTATTTTTATTTATATTATTATGCTTTTTTTGAACAGCTGATCAGTCCAAATATATATCGAATCAGTGTGGTATCGATACTTTAAAGTATGTATCGATCTTTTTTACATAAACACGCACACATGGGCACAAACATGCACAAAAGAACACAATTACACAACAGCAACGCCCTATTGCCTGTATTGAATTTTGAATTGAGAATGTTGAACTGAACTGAATGAACCAACTGAACATGAACAGTGTTGAACTTGGCAGAACTTGGTTGAACTGAATTGAACACGCGTCTCGACCAGTCTTGACCAGTCTCGACAAGTCTCGACAACCACTGCGAGATTCCTAATCCCCAAAATTTCGAAAAAACCTTTATTTCCCATCGAAATTTTGCCAAAAAACATTGAAATGTTTAAAATGTTGCGCCCTTCTTCACTTTTATCATCACTGATGATAATTTCCACGTTTGGATTCGCATTAGGAGGTACGTATAATCAATTGTACGCCCGAATTTTTGTTAAAAAAAAATGCATTCTCTAAAATTCGTTTATTCCGGACATTCTTCCGCTGCACTGCGTAACAGTTCGAATCGCTTATCGGGATTGAGTCATCGACAAAATAAAAATTTGTCATCGCCATTTTTGTTGCCCTTTGTATAAGCGTATCTAACTTCTGAAAGACGTCTTTTTTCCAAATTTCTAATGAAAGTTTAGTTTCGTTGTCGAAAATTCCAGCAATGTTTAAAATTGGTCTGTGTAGGAGGAAGCGGTTTTTCATGTCAAGGTCTTTTTTTATGACCAGGGGTCTATTAATGTATAGGGTTCGAGAGAGATGTTTGTTTATGAGATTTCGAAGCGGCGCGGATATTCTTTGTTCATTGGGCGTCGACAAAAAAAAAAAAAGCCGGAGATGTTTTTCTTTTTTCAGTAATTTATTGCCTTTTTCTTTGATTATGCTGGTTTACGTAATGTAATGGGTTGTTGATATTTGATAGAGGGAATTTTCGAGAAACGTATTGTGCAAAATCTATGGATTTTTTTTTCTTAAGGCATGTTTTCAAATTGTTAGGGCTAATGCGTTTCAACGACCTACAATTTTTTAACGTAAATTGTACGAATTCAATTTTCATTGCACTTCGTACGAATTTCACCGAAATAAATGTACTTTACAAGTAATGAAAACTACCTGTTTTTTAATGAATGGTTTTTACTATTTCACCTTTAATTCTACTGTTTTAATCATTTAATCCAAATTTTATTATTAAATAATTATTTAATCACCTCTGCGACACGTTTTTATGAAAAAGAAACATCCAACTAATTTTTTTTTTTAAGGTATGCTTCATTGTAATCGTTCTTCAGTGACGTATATATTAGGGGTACCATGCTCTGAAAATTTGTTTTGTATGAAATGCAAATTTTCCATCGCCTGTATTAAAAATGTACAAAAATATATTTAGTTACACTACTTTCATACAGGGGTGTCTTCAATTTCATACACGTGTGTTTGAAATTCTACATAATGCCAGGGGCGGCAGAAAATGTGGGTATGGTTGGTAGCACTCATCACCTGGAAAATTCTGCATGGGTAAAATATAAAAAAATACCCATGCAAAAATGCATTAACTTATAAATTGTAGTTTTATTGACTTGTTCAACTTTTGAAAAATCACAGGATTTATCAAAATTGTCTAAAGTTTTAGATTTTTAATGGATACTTCTTGATTTTACAAGTTTTAAAGATCACCCACAGTTTCTGTAGTTTAACAGCATTTTTAAAAAATTCTATAATCTACAAAATTTATATGCATTCATTTCTGAAATTCTAAAATTTTTTTATTATTTTCCAAAGTCATAGACAATCTTTTGGAATTTCAAATGTTTACGTTTTAATAACATAATTTTTAACTGCAAACCTAATAGATGTCTAAAGTATTATTAAATTTTTCACAATTCATAAAAATTTGCTCAACTTATGTAAGATTTTTCATAATTTTTGAATACTTTCCATGTATTACAAATTTTTATTTAAAAAAAGTTTTGTAATGCATATTTCAATGAAATATGATGAACACAATTTACAAAATTAATGAACACTTCCTGAAGTTTTACTAAAGTTTTGATTTTTATATAATTTTTGGCAGTTTTGTGTAATTCTCAATGTGCTATGAATTTCAAAAATTTTACAAAAATTTGTGTGACATGATTTATTGTGATTTTTTAAAACTCCCAATTTTTTAGATTTTTCTTGCACTATCATGCATATTTTCAAGAAATAAAAAATACGTATGATAGTGAATGTAATATACAAAATTCATTAAACTTTCATGAAATTCTACTGATTCCTCAAAATTTTTTAGATTATCGGCAATCTTCAGAATTTTAAATATTTTATGATTTTCAAAATTTGAAATGAAATGCCGACTATCCAAAATTTTCAAAATGTTATGAAAATTGTCTAACTTATAAAGATTTTTCTTAGTTTTTGAATGCTTTTCAAGTACTGCACATTTTTGGGAAAAAATTAAAAACAAAAATGTTTTTTCAAACCAACATCAGCAAAAAAAACCAAATGTTGAGTTTTTCGTACTGAAAATAATAATGCTGTAGAAGAATCAATGGTCAATGAATACATGATTTGCAAAAACACCCAATATTTCAATTAAAAACATAATTTATTGTAAAAAATTTCTAGTTTCAGAAATTCTTTAAATTATAAGTGCTGATATATCCAAAGTCTGAACTTGGTATATATGAGTTTTTTATAATTAAAAAAAATTGATTACAAAAAAAATCAAGAATTCATGTATCAACATGAAAATTAAAATATTCAAAAGTTTCAAAATTTTAGTCAAAAATTTAAAATAATGCTTTGTATGAATTTCATCAATTTTGGTATCAAAAAATCTTGTTGAAAAAAAAAGTATATGTATATATCGATGTCAAAGACTCATAAACATGAAAAAAATTCTCAATTTTTGAATTTCATTACAAATAACCTATTGCACACTTGGCATTTTATCAATTTCATGAGTATACTTATGTCAATATTAAAAATAAAGAAAAATTTCTCATATCAATAATATATAATTAACAAAAATCATAGAGTGAAAAATTAAAAAAAAATCAAATTCTTGAGTATACAGTTTTGAATGACACTGATTCTCAGAATTACATAGATATTATATTTTGATGACAAGATATTTGAGTTCGGGAAGAAAAATTCAAAATATAAAATTTATGAAATTTTGAAAATCACGGATTTCCCATACATATTTGAATTTACTGGTTAATTGTTTACATAAAAAATGTTGCTCATTTTCGAAATTTCAGATATTTATAAATAAGAAGAACTTTAAAATTTATGAACTCGTGATTGTCATACTCAAATTTAGCAAAATGTTGAAATTTTCAATTGTTTAATGAGAAATAATTAATAACTTGTAAGGTATAAGTTCAAGGTTTTTATGACTATGACAATGTCAAAGTTAAATAATTTAAGTGATTTTTATTGCAATTTTTTCTGTCAGGCTCAATTATAACTTGAGCTTATCTCCGGTATCTTCAAAAAAAAAAAAAAAAAAAAAAAAAACAATTACATATATTTTAATTGAAACAATCCCAAAAAAAAAAATAAAGTATTTAATGGAAAATAAAAATATGAAGTTCTGTATTGCATTTTCTGAGCTATGTATCCATCCTTGAAAAAATGACGTTGCTTTTAATGTCAGCAGTACTGTTGCGATGAATGAAGGAAATATGAGTAGAGTAACAGTTTAACTGTAATCACTTTCCTTTATCACAAGCGACATGATGAACAAAGCAAAATGAAACGGAAGTGTATACATACTGAAAAAATTTTGTTGAATATAAATGGCATTTGGAGAATCGCGTTTGTGATTTGTAATGCAAGTAAAATATTTTTAAAAATATGATTGAAGTTTTTTGTGAGTAATTTTATGTATATTTTTATTTTATAATGATTTCGTATATATTTTTTCCAGCAAGAATTGTTAAGAAAATTGTGTTGTTTCTTATAATAACCCAAACGTAAGCCTGAAAATTTAAAATATTTAAAAATATATTAACAAACCAAAATTATCATTGTTTAGATACAACTCATAATAAAATAACTCCAATCCACGAATTGTAAAATGCATGTAGAATTTGCTCTTATAAATTACAGTGATTTATCCAAAGCATAGTCAAAGACGTAGACATTATTTTACAAAAATATTATTTTCAGGAATGGATTGCTCTCTTGGAACAAGCACCAATTTGCTCGACAAACTAGTTGAGCATTGTCCCAGCATTTTGCACCCAAATTCAGAATATTGCTGTTATCAATACGATGGAAAAAGTTATTGTTGTGATGCTGATGAGTTCATTAAATCATTGTAAGAAAAATTTTCTTGAAAAACTTACAATTGTAAATTAGCCATTAGAATTAAAATTTCAAAATAATTGATGATCATGATGTTTGGGAGCGATACATACCAAAAAAATTTTATTTTCAAAAATAATCCCTTAAATAATGAGATTTGTAAGAATCACATTTTGTGTTCAGATTTAAGGCTAACTTCATGTCAGTCATAAGTTTTGATGTGGAGCATAATTTATGAAATCGATTTTGATATAAATTATAGGTTGGGGCTGACGATTCCAGTCATTGCTGGAATTATTATTCTGGTTCTGATTGTGTCGTGCTGCATTACCTGCCTTTGCTGCAGTTGTTGTCCAGCATACAAACGCCGCCATCGAGGTACAGTTTATGGAAGTGAGTTCGCTTTGCTCTCTTTTTCTGCTCATTTTGTAGCACTGAAGAGAAATTTAGATGTATAAACAATGTCTTGACTTCTTTAATAATCCATAAAAATTGTTTAGAAATAATGCAAAAATTGAGGAAAGAGAATGCTCGCCAAAATATATATATTTTTGAGAAATATTTATATAGTGAAAATGTGAATTGAAAAAGTCCATATCATTAAAAAATGGAAAATTTGTACTAGACGTTTTTATCCAAAATCAGAGGAGTATACTAAATTTTTATTTGAATTGAATATTGATAAAATCTACACTGAATATTGTAAGTGTAGATTTAGTGCTATTTTTTTATGTAGTTTGAATTAGAATAAAATTTTAATAAAAATTTCTTCAAGTGCTACAAAATCTTTATTCTTCTTCACAAGATATCACACATTTTCTGGGTGTCTGATGATTATATGAAGGAATTGTAGCAAAAAGTTTAGACCCAATGTACAATTTGTGTTAAGCTTTATTTTTAGTACATATTTTTCCTTTGAAAGAAAAACCTTGCAATGTGAGTATAATTATTGGCAGGTTTGATAGCATGAAAAACGTGTAATTTTTAAAATAGCACTTCTCCAATTATTGATTTTACACAAATTGTGCCATTCGTTTTACTGAAATTATTTGTCACATACTCTGCACATTTTTTATTGGTGTCTGAATGTATTTAAAAATTCAGTCGTTTATTTTCATAAAATTTATTGTTGCAAATGTTAGCTGCAATATTATTTCAAAATGTTAATATTTCAATTTTAAATGAATTATGCGCACAATTTCAAGAGAATTGGTCAACTTGATTTTTGGCTCTTATGCATCATTTTCCTTCTATTTTAAGAATAAAATATTCCCATTTTCAGATTGTAACAAGTGAATATTTAAATATTTGAATTTGTAATTATTTAAATTCAACACTTTAAATGTAATGCTTTATGCGTTTCTTATTTTTCAACTTGCAACATTTAAACTTCTGACTCTTAGAATTTCAGAATATTTAATTTGCAATGTTTAAAGTTACAATTATATTTTTAAAATTATTGAACTTGAAAATAATAATTCCAGGGACTGAAAAAAAAAATCAAGATTTATTGGTTCTGGAATTTTGTTTGAAATCGCAAATTGCAGTTGAAATACTTTTGATTTTTGATCCGAAGACTTGGCACTAAAAATATACTGGAAAAATTAGCTAACAATAATCTAAATCGTTGAATTTGACAATAAGATATTGATAAATATCAAAATGTTCATTCAACAATGTTGTAAAAGTGAAAAAGTGAAAAATCTTGATTGTCTGATGAATTTCAAGAGTTGAACATTAACTCGATGGAACATTTTAAGTTCTTACCCATATTATTGCCAGTTATTTTCTTACATGTCAAAATATGTGGTTTAAAAAAGGAAATATTGAAAACGCAAATATTAATAACGGTAAATTGAAAAACTCTGTATAATATTTGAATTTTCTATATTCAGTTCTAAAAAGTTATTTTCTAGTTTTTTAGAATCTCACTATCACAATAACAGTTTTCTACAGTTAGCACAAATATTAAAATTAAAAAATTACTCACAATCTATTAGACACCCTGAAAAAAATAACAATAATACACTTAAATCACTCGATAACAAACTAATTTCTTCGTCAAGTGGCAACATTCCATAAGTAACAACCATGAAAATAATGAAAAACCTGAAAATAACTTGATGCTTTATCGCAAGCATGACTTATTAATAAAACATTGGAAATCTGCTTTTTTAAACCTGGCAAAAGATTTTTCACCAGTTTATTCTTTTCAGGTTCCGGTTTCGCATAAACCTCGCAACAGCTGTAATTCGTCCAAGAATATTATTACTCACATACTTAACATTCCACAATTAAATATTTTCTTTCCCATGGGCATAGTAGTTTTTACTATGTAAAATGTGCGAAATTGCGTAACTTTTGTTACCGAATTAGGCCCTAGCTTTTGTATGCTAACTTTTGCAACTACGAATCTTGTTCAATCTCGTTAAAAAAAGTGTGATTACCCAAATTTTTATTGATGTATTAGTGGCTCAAACGTTTGTATACTAACTTTTCAAACAACGAATCGCATTCAATTGGTATGCATTAGCTTCGCTAATGTAGTTTCATTGTCAATTTAAATTCAATGTTCATCATTTTCACGCGTCTTCCACAGTGTTCAAAGGCTTATTCTTCATAAACATACATATATACAGATATATATACAAAGACAAGACATTATTTCTGTGATACTTGAAGCGCACTGAATGTAAGACTATAAAGGAAAAATTCTCTTTGCCTACATTTTTGAATTGGAAATATTTTTCTTACACGTAGTATAAGTTAACATTCTAAAATTTTTGATCTTGCGCACAAATGTAAAAAAGCGTAATAGTGATGTACAAAAAAAAGCCACTCCAGCTGATTTACAGTTGTACCTGGATATAGTTACTGTTTGATATTTGTAGTGTTATTTTTGTAAACACGTTTCTTGGCTTTTTGGAGACACTAATTTCAAAATGTATGCAAAATATATCTCATAAAATAATGAACAAATCTGCGAAATAAAGAATGTTTTGCCCAAAAAAGATTTCATTTATTTGCGATGCATCTATTTTCACATTCATTAGATAGTTTTGATGGAATAGAAAATTTATTTTTCATCTGCCACTTGACGTTGAGGTTGTTTTTTGTTTTTGGAAATCAGAGATGATTTTTCAGTTGGGAATGTGCAAAAATTTTTTACAGGAGTCCAAGAGATGATTGTCAGTTACCCAGCTCAGCCTCCTGTGAATCCCTACCTTGTTTCAGGGTACCCCGCACAAATTGGTGGTATGGAAAAAAACTTTTTTAAAAACCATTTTTTAATAATTTAATTTATTATCATAAAACTTTATTGTATTGTAACTGTATTTTTATAAATTTTCCTAAATTCTTTTATATTTATTTATGTTTGACTTGATCAATATGAATTTTCATAATTTCAAATCATATTATTTGATGTATTTCAATTTTAACTTATTGTATTATTATTTCTTTCATTTTTCAATGTTTTCCTCATATTCGATTTCATACAATTTAATTTCAAGTTATACTTTTATAAAGCTTATGTTTATGGTTTTGAATTGTTGAAAATGTTATTTAGTTTTCTTGAAATTCATTATCATTTTATGTTATTATATTAATTATCTTTGAATTAAATTGCATTGTACTGCATACGTGATATGCTTTATTGTTTCACTTCATCAAAATTGATTTAAAATATTTTAAGTAATGCAATTTAATGTATTTCAATATAAATTTAGTTTTTTTTTTGTTACTGTTAATTCCTTTTTATTTAATGTTCAACTTCAATTCGATTTCAGATATAGTAATTTAAAGTTAAATTTCCATCAAACTAATTGTACTTCTGTCAATGGTTTTTGATTTTCTAAAATGTTATACAGTTTTATTAAAATTCGTTAACGCTTCATATTATTTGATTCATTATCGTTAAACTTCATAGTGCTGTACTGTATTTTCTTAGTTTTCCTTTTATTTTTATTCAAGACAATTGAATGTAATTGAAGGTGGTAATATGCATTTTATTATTCGACTTCATTAAAATTAATTGATATTATTCCAAATAGCACAATTTAATGTATTTCAATATGAACTTATTGAATTTTTTATTGATTAATTTTTTTATTATTATCGTCCATTTCTTTTTATAATTATTAACAAACTGTAATATCCAACTTCAAGTCAATTTCATATGATATAATTAAATTTCTATAAAATTAAACATGCGTCTGTCCATGATTTTTAATTTTTTTAAATACTGTTTAGTTCTATTGAAATTTGTTATCATTATATGTAATTTGAATATTTTATCAAATTTTATCGTATTTAACTGTATTTTTTTTTATTTTATTCCTTTTTTTTTAAACAATTAAGTGTAATTGATCGTCATAATATGCGTTATTGTTTGACTTTGTCAAAATCAATTGAGATTATCCCTGATAACATAATTTAATATATTTCGGTTTGACTGCTTGTATTTTTTTCTTTTTCATAATTATTTGTAAATTTTAATATTTACTTTCAATTCAAAATGTTTGAGGGCAATGAAATCGTTACTTTGTTGTTTTCAAGTCATGTTTGGTAATACAAAAAAATTATAAATGATATAGAACTAATATTAATTGATACTAACCAATTTTCTTCAATGTTTTGTGGGGTCTATAAAAAATTCAGTTGAGTTATAAAAAAAATAGTTTGTTTTTTAACTCGTTTGATCATGAACACATTTAGTATATTTATATTTATCAATTATTCCTCAGATTCAAAAATATCAAACAGATTTTTTAGCAAAGTTTTTTTTTTGGTAATGATTTTAGTTGACAATAAAATCAAACTGATTTTTCTGTTATAAACTACAGCCACATTTTTTTGTGCAGCATAATAAATTTTTTCAGTAACGCAGTCTCAAGAAGCTCCACCACAATACACGTCTGAATTGTACGCCACACAAGCACCGTACAACCCCAATTATCATGCGTGAACATGAAAATTATCAGAATCATTTCCCACGAGAAAAGCATGTGGAGAGCAATCAATTATTTGTATTTTGGTGTATACTCAATTCATGATTTTTCATATTTTGTAGCTACAGGATGGCTGAATGAGGGAGGGATGTGTCTTAAGACTGAACGTTTACATGCGTGAAAATAAGAAACAGAGATATTTTCTAAATAAAATAGCCTGATTATACTCGCGAAATGTAATTGTAATAGTTAATTGCTGCGAAGTTCCCAGCTGAAAATAATGAAATTCTCATTTTATTGTTCTTATTGGTAAATGGGTATTCTGACCAAATGGGATCCCCAGATGGATGGTCAAGTTAGAGATGAAAATTCATTTGGATGCCTTATTTTGTCAGAATGCTCATTTATTCATGTGGACAAACATAAGGATGACCATTTTATTATTTTCAGCTGGGTTGGCAGTTGTCAATTTGAGCGAAGTTTTTCTAAGTTGAAGGCAAGATTGAAAATCAGCGTTTGCCACTTGCCTAGTTATATTTGCGTGATTATTAAGTTACTGTATGCAATGTGAATTCAATCAAAAATCAAAAACAATCTAGAAATTCTGAACATACCGGTGAACGGGATATTAAAACAAAGATTTTAGGTTGTAGGCAAAAAAGGCATTGTTCAAGTGAAACAATTTTGTTGCGTGATAATTATATTCTTGCTGAGATAGATTTGTGAATGTAAATTTTTTGATTTCGTAAGTGCCAAAAGGGATTTAAGTGTACCTATCGTCATTGTAATGTATAGAATATACGAAAATGACTGAATCTCCTAGAGATGGACAATTTAGTGGTAAGAAACATTCGCAACATTAAAAATAAAATTTATTAATTTGGAAAATGGAAGTTTTTTCAACACCATCGAATTTTGAGTGTATTTTCGTGTGGTACAAGAACTTATTTTTGATTTAAATGAAAATTTTTAATTGCATGAAAAGTTTTTCTTTTATCATTGTATCACAAAGAAATGATGAGAAGTTAATGAATTTTATATGAAAATTGAAAAAAATTACATTACAAGGTTAAAATACTCACCGTTTTTTTGTTGCAATAAAAAAATTTATACTTCCAATGTGTATAGTTTAGAAATTAAAAAATATGCAGCGCAGTAATAAATATTGATTATTCATAAAAATGAAGAATATGTTACATCACAGGGTGTTCACCGTTCAGGCAATTTTTTTCGAGGTTTTGAAAGAGTTGGAATCGAAAAAGAAAAAAATTATGGAAGACACTAAAAGAATCAGCATTCATAAGGAAATTGATGCTATAAAGCAAATATAAGACTTTAAATAATTGAGATAGGTGTCATATTTCAAGCTAATTTGACGACGTTAGTATTCTCAAGTCAGCAGAAAACTGATTAAAAAAATGAAATGATTTAAAAAATTTTTAGAGTGACAAATGCACCTTGCATGCAATTCTACTTGGCTAGCAAAACTGAAAAAATTCATTTTCAATTCTTTAAAAAAAATATCACTCATAAGGTACTGTCGAAGTCCGCGACACCGAACGCATCGGGAGTTCGAATTTACATTCCGCTATGGCGAGCGACATAAATCACGAAAAAACTACAATGGCGGAGGGCCCGGGCCCAAAATCAGGAGTCTCAAGCCAACACTGACTGAATAACATTCCAGACGTTTCTGGCGACAGAAATTTCCTGGTCAACTGACCTTGACTGGCTATACAAAGGCTTCTCTCTTCTAATCTCTTTGCGGTTATTAGGGAGTACGCTGCGGCCGAGGTCGCTGTCGCGGACTTCGACAGTATAATTTACAAGTTGATAAAAAAAAAAAAAAAAATAGTGGGAAATTTAGATTTTGATTGTGTATTTAAGAAGATTATACATATTTTTTATTACAAATATGAAACTTAAAAATCGTACTTATGAGTTAGGGTTAGCGTTAGGTCCACGCCTGCGTCCGAACGATTGAACAACATTGACGAATCTTCTGTTATACTGAATACGCCTCTTTGCACGCCCAGTTTTCTTCTTTGATTTTTCTTTTTTTTCAACCTGTAAAAAACAAACAACAATTTAATTCCAACTTGTACTAGTCTCTGTTTCAAACTAATGCATGCAGTTTGTAGTATTAAAAATTGTTACAAATCGATGAAAAACCAAGTTTATGACATATTCTTGATCTCACTTTGATTTGTTCATTTTATCTAGCACTCAAAGCGACTGACAGTGCGAGTATACACAATGCCAGGTAATAATGGTGCAATGATTTGAGTCAATTTTTGAAATTAAATATTGTGATCATTTGAACATTACCTTTGGTGTTTGTCCCTTTACTTTTCCAGCACGGGCCAACGAACCATGGACCTTACCTAAAAAAAAAACACGAATCAAATAAATTTTCCAATAAAAAAATTACAACACTTGCATTTTAGAAACAAATTGTGCAGTTAAAAATTAATACAGAAAAGTCAAGATTTTAGAATTCATTTTTTCTTGAAGTAAATTTATAATAAATAAATTACCAAGTTTGAAGTATACACAAAAATTACTGGGAATAAAACAATTGATAAATATTACTTCAAGGATACATATTTAGAAAAATCTTACCTCCCACTAGGGGAACATTAAGATCCAATGTAGTGCATGTGAGATCTTTAACAAGCACATCATCATTAAGAAGAGATCCTTCAGCACTTAAAGTGAATTCAGCATCTTCAATTCCTGCGACTTCTTTCACTTGCAACTGAAAAAAATTGAGATTTTTAATTATAAAGGGCTATTATTAAAGGCTTCAATCATATTTTGGTTACATGAAATAGTCATATTCAACTTGTTAAAGTATAATTTCAAAAATTAGAATATACAAAAACTTTCATGAATCCTAATTTAAATAAGATAATTGTATGAAATAATTTGATAAGCTCAAGAATTTGAATGAAAATAATCAACTAATGAACAAAAGGAAAGTCAACAATTGAACCACTTATTTACATTTTGGATGTAAAATTATGACATTCAGTCATAAGAACTACGAAATAAATAAATAATAATTTGAATATTCTTATATGTTGCAAGCTTTTATACGTTAAAAGTTTTAAGTTCACATTTAACCCCTGAAACTTGCAACTTATTATTGCACCTATACTCGTCCAAAAAAAGCATTTAATGCAATTTCTGGTTATCATTAGATGCATTCACTGTAAATTTTAGAGCTTTTTGGTGTTATCTTCAGAATTCAAAGTTTTCAAAGGTTGCAATTATCTAGTGAGATTAACTAAATTTTCCTATTTTATTGTTGAATATTTTTGAATGTTGCAAGCTTTTATACGTTAAAAGTTGGAAGGTAACTTTTAACCCCTGAAACTTGCAGTTTAATTTTGCACCTATACTCGTCCAAAAAAAGCATTTGATGCAATTTTCTGGTTATCATCAGATGCATTTCCTGAGAATCTCATAGTTTTTCAGTGTTTTTGACAAGATGATAGGGTTTAAAAGGTTGCTATGACCTAGTTAAATCAATTATATTTCTTGATTCTAATAGTTATTATTTTTAGATACAGCAAGCCTTTATACCTTCATAAAAAGTTTATTATTTGCAATTTCGAGATGTTTTATTCACTGGGTACATGAAATGAATCATAATATTTTGACTGGAAAAACAATAAGGATTATTTACTCATAAACTTTTTACAATTGTACATTTTGTAATGATACTTGCCTAAAAACAATTTGATGCCAATAACACAAAAAGTCAAATTTTCAGATAATTAATGCAATCAACACTTTCCCTTTGATCAGACAATTTTTACACAGTGAAAGTTTTATCAAACTTATGCATTACTAAAATTTCAGAATTAAAAAATTGAAGTTTAACTCTATTTATCAACTTTATGTGTTTAAGGAACCTGGGCACTTTGAAAAAATTGTTGGAAAACAAAAAATTACAGCGTTGAAAAAATTTACAACTTTGAAATCTAAGTATATTTAGCTTTTTTAACTTCTCTTTAAAAATTTGTAATTATTATTTTATGGTTTGAAATTGAAAATCTGATTAAACTTGTTGATATTTTGCTATTGTGTGGAATTTTATTAAAATCATGTGTTTGAAAATGCATCGATTTTTTGTTCTGCTACTAAAATTTATAGAAAAAAATTTGAATCATTTTTGCACATTTTGTACATTACACAAACTAAAAATCAGAAGAAGGCGAAGAGTTTGGAAAAATTGTTGATTTTTCAAGTCCTACATTAAAAAGTTAGAGGAAAATTTTTTGAAGATTTTTGCAGTAAATATGCCATTTTCACAGAAATATATGAATTTCTGTCTTCAACTCATAAATGACATAACTTTCAAGCCTAAGACAATAGTACGCAATAATTTAAAATAGTTACTTATTAGAAAAGCCATGGTCTAAATATAAATATTCAACAAATGTGAGCACAAAATTATGAAAATATGAATATTTAGCATCTGGAATATTCTCAAGTTGTCAAGAAACAGGAAACTTTGAGATTACTTGAAGACCAAATGTTGGAAAAAAACAATCAAGTAATGAAATATTGGATTGTTTAGAGAAAATATTATTCAGATCATGGATTAATTCAAATGATATAATTAATTCCTCGAGTTCCATTTCATTGAATTAGTTTTTCATAAATTTATAAGTTTTATATAGCTGCAAAATCTTGAATCAAGTTTTCAAATGTCAGTATTTAATTTTTGACAGTGTCGCAAGTTTTAATACATTGAAAGATCAATTGATGCTTTTAACCCCTGAAACTTGCAATTTAATATTGCATCAACACTTGTGGAAAAATGCGCTGCAAGCAATTTCCCAGCATCTAAATATCAAATAACAATTAATAATTGAAATTCGAATAATCAATCAATTCGATAAGTCTATTATTCTCATTACATCACAACCCCTGATAAAAACTATAAAATTGTGATTGTTGTAAATATTTTATTCAAGTTAATTCAATCATTGGTATTGTCATACTATTAATATAAAAATAAATTGAAATTGTATTTGAAAAAAATTTCTCTCTTCACCTACGAAAAATGTTATTGAGTATAAATCAATACTTTAGAATGTTCAATAAATATTGAAATTTATATTTTAATTGACATACAAATGATATAATTGATAACTTATTATAATAAATTATATACACATGATGTAACATAATTTGATATCAAGTAACAATTATAATATTCATCAATATTCAATGAAACAAAGTATTATAATTTTAATTATACTGTTACCATAAAAAATAATTTTAATTGATTTTCAAAATCATGATTAATGATTCCCAAATCCTAAGGCAAAATATACAAATACATAATTAAATTAAAAATATATATTCATCAATTATTATTGAACTTTGAAATTTTTTCATTTTAATAAAACAAATTCTTCACTATTGCTTGTCCAGGAAGTGTAAAAAAATCATTCCCTTGCAATTATCACATGGAAATCAATTAGCCATTATTCATCAACAGGTAAAAAATCCATCAAGAAATTTTTCAAGAGGAATACTAACCTTGACTTGTGCAATAGTCGTATTATCGTCAACGTCAACGACTTGCGTGTTTTGTCCTCGGATTTGGAGCTGCATGTTGAATTTTTTCCCTGTAACAGATGAATTTTCGTCAACGTCACTCGCACTATGACCAAAATGTGAGGTTACTTTTTAAGCACGTGTATTTGAAGCGAAAAGTCGTTTATTTACTCACGATGGCAGGAAAAAAAAGCTTTGGAATGATTGTAATTTAGTTTTTAAAGGTTTAAAATGCTTCAGACCTAATTTTTAGCGCTATTTTTTGGATAATTCCTAATAATTTTGAGGAAAATAATGCAATCTATACTCACTTCAGAATTGTCAACAAGACATAAAGGCGGAAGTGAAGTGAGACACTTTGAAATCGAAAAATTGTCATGGCGTGGTTTTGAAACCTCACTTCCGGTTATTTGAATTTAAGCGGGAAAATTCAAAAAAGTAAAAGAAATGTAAAGGATTACAAACAATGATTTACCGATTGTTATAGTATGTCACGTTCAGCTCTTACGTTAGTATTATTTTAAAAAATTTTTCAAAATTTTTGGAAACTTCGTTTTTTTCAATTTACATCTTTCTGGAGAATTAAGAATTCAAAAACTGAAAATTAAATTTTGAATCAAACTTCTTATCAAGTTGCTAGTTATCGCAACTTGATTACTGTCAGTTAATCATTAAGTTGACAATATAAATAATAATTTAATAAATAATCAACCAACGAAAAAGCTAAAAAAAGGTTTAACATGTTTAACATCGTTTGCAAACGATGGTATAAAGAATTTAATTTTAATCTTTCTCAAAAATGAGACAAGGTCATCGGGTGATGCAATAAAGAACATTCTTTTTGATTTATCATTTCGCGAAAACGCCGCTTCTGCGATTAATTAATCGGGATGAAAGCAGATGAAAGTGATTTTCAAATGCATATGTGGGGAGCTATATAATATATGTATATATATATATATATATATATATATATATATATCCAGCTGTAATATGCATATATGTGTGCGTATGTGTGCGTGTTGTTTTGATTGTGTAATGTTTATTATCAGTTTGACAGTTTTTGAAAAGCATATAAAAACGACTTTTTATCAATTAATTGCAATTAATGATGTGATTGGCAACGATACAGAACTCTTCAAATAAGCGGCAGAAAATATTTTTGAAATAATGTCTGCGATTTGGAGAAAATTGTTTATAAATAATTCATCTATAGGATTTCTACGTCAAAAGTGAGTTAAAATTTTTCTACCGTCAGGAATAAAATTTAAATAAGAAAAGTTTATGAAAAATTCAATACAATAGTTATTGATAGAATTCGAAAAATGACGTACTCGATCGTGATTTCAAAAATTCAAAAAAGGTGACATAAATTAAATTTGTTATGAGGGTTATTCATATTTTTTTGTTTTGATAAAAAAATTGTTTTATTCCCTGTTTCGTTACTGCCGTTTGTTACTTAATTTATTTGTTTATTTTCATTATTTATATTTTTTTTATTCAATGTTTACTTTCTTATTTTAAATAATTTAATGTTTTATTTCAATAATTTTTTTATTTGAATAATCCAATTGTTTGTTCTTATTTACTATTTTATTTTGTTGCTTATTATTGTTATATTTTTGTATGGCAATAACAAATTATAATCCTTGTAGCTCCTGTGGGTATAAACTTTTTATCTGGCTATAACTCTTTATCTGTTTTGTTTTCTTTGTAAAAAAATGTGAATTTTTGACAGTAATCCATTGTTCATAATTTTTAGTAACATTTAAGTTTGTAAGTAGCAAAATTTATGAAAAAATAAGTAATTTTTAAAGTAAAGGAATATAGGTGACATTGTTTGGAATTACAAAAAAAGTAAAATTTGTAATCAATACATCAAATTTTCTTTGATTGAATAATATAATACTCAGAAATTATTAAGAGGAATGTTGAAAACTTTTAATTTTTTGACTGAATACTAAAAAATATAAAAACTACAGATTTTATAAAAACTTTGGAAGACTAAAAATCTAGCAGTGTATCAAATACTGGAGTCCTAAGCCACATAAATTTGTCAGATTTTCATAAAAATACTGAAAAATCTATAGAACTGAATCTGTGATCATCAAATTCTATGGGTGTATATAACAATCTATTTTGATATGGATAAATCCTCAAACCATGTAAATACTGAAAAGATAAAAAAAATATTAAAAGAACTAGAAAGGAATAAAATGTGTACTATTAATCTATAAGGAAATCATATTCTGCAACATCTATAAAAATACTTTTAAACTAATATACACTTAGAATTGTAGAGAATCGAATTCTATAAATATATATACAGGTATATCCATAAAATTTTTTGTATTTTTTTTAATCTAAAAATTTGAACAATTTTTTGTTTTGAAAAATATTGATAGATATCTTGTTCAGATTTGTGGAATAGAAGCTTCAAAATATAAGGTTTTAGAGATTATAAAAATTCCATGCAAATTTGTAATAAATAATAGCTCCAGGTTTCTTGTATTTCATAGTTTTTTATTATTATTAGTTTTTTTTACATTTTTATAATAATCACCGACACAGCATAATGGAATTCGTAGTATTTTCCGGTATTTCTTTAGTTTTCTGGAATTCAATGCTTTAGAGTTCAAATACTTATGTATTTATAGATAAATCATACACCATGCGATTTTTCAACAGATAGCAGCTTTAAATTTTTTTAGTATTATAAGTATTTTTAGATTATTTATTGTTATTTATTCGTTTATTCTGATTAATTTCATTTTTTCATATATTAATTGTTATTTATTTATTGAGTATTATAAATAGAATAGTTTTACTTAATTTATTTGTTTTTCTTATGAATATAATTGTTTGTTCTATCTGTTTCTTATTATTTACTGCTTTTTTATTGACTGTTATATTGTTGCATGGAAATAAAAAATTATAATCCTTGTACCTTTTTTGGGTAAAAAGGTAGATTCTTTTAAATGTGTTTTTGTTTGTTTGTTTTTTTTGTATATGAATTTTTTACATAAATCCATTTTTTATGACTTTTAGTAAAATTAAGGTTTATATTAAGTAGGTTTTAAAATGTAAGAAAAAATGTGATTTTTTAAGTAAAAAAATTTCAGTAACACTGTTTAGAACCCAAGCAAAAAAAGTGGAATTTTTAATTATCAAATACAATTTCCCAATTCGAATTACTGATTAACTACTCAGTCGGCATGAAAGCTTTCAGAAATATGGTTATGTCCCAGAAAGATGTCTGATATCGTTTTTTTGAAACATATCGATTAGGGCATGTCTGGTACACTTCTGTAATGTTTCAATTGAAAGATTTCTGAAAAAGTATCTCTGAAAGATGTCATTTGAAAGGTTTCATTTGAAACCTCAGAAAGGTCAGTGAAAATGACTAGTGACACATTTCAGTAACTGTGGTTTTGAAAGATTACTGACAGCTTTCATAGGAAATGTTTCATTTGAAACCTCTCAGAAACGTCAGTGAAGATTATTTGTGAACAGTTTCAGTGATTCTGTTTGTGAAAAATTTTTGAGAGGCTCCACAGTAAAGTTTTATTTGAAATCTTTCAAAAACTGAAATAAAAGTTACTCGTAAAATTTTTCGGTTATTATATATAAATGAACGTTTCACAGTGATTTCATGGGGATGGTTTAATTTGAAGTCTTTTTGAAATTATTTTCAAGATAAATAGTAAAATCTTTTTAAAAATTTTATTTTTAAATTTATTTGGAAATTTTTGCGAGTGTCGTTTAAATTAAAATGTTTTTGAAAGTCATAGTAAGTTAAGCAGAAAAAATTTTATTTATTACTTATGAAACTCATGCGGTAAGGTATTTCATTAGAAAGGTTTCGATATTTTTATTCTTAATCTCATTCTCAAAAGAATTCAATCGAAGATGTAACATGATAATATAAGCTTTTCAAAATCTTCCTGCATTATTTCATAACCTACCAACTTTGATTCTTATAAGGACCTTATAAGGTTCTTAAAAGGTCTCTTTATAAAAACCTTATAAGGTCCTCATAAGGATCAAAGTTAGTAGGGCATCAAACACGCCTCATTAAAAATATAAACAAGAGGATGATGAAAAATTATGATGAGAAATTCCGGTCACATTTATCTTTTAGGTTTCTACTTAATTTTATCTGAGACTTAATTCAAAATCTATATGAAACGTTTTCAAATACGATATCACTGTCTTTCGAAACCTTACTGTTTTTTTTTTTTTTTTTTTTTTTTTTTTTTTCATATGAAATTTTTTCCTCTATATCTCACCTGAACGTAGAAGATGGACAAATTTTGAATTGTATTTTTAATAATATGTCATCATTAGTTTGCAATGTAATCGACAAAATGATCTAAGCTATAAAAACCCTTGTATTGGTAAGCCGTATGATCATCTTGTCATTTTCTAAAATTACATTAAATTGTAAAAGTAACGTTATTTTCTAATGGATTTTTTTATTCCCGTAGCAAGATGGTGCTTGTACCGTCTTGCACCGCGGTGTCTTCATGGATGGCAACATTTCAATGCTTAACCGGAGACAAAACGGCGAATATCAATTTTCAGCTAAAAACTCGTGGTGATTTTGCATGGTTTTTTAAAATTATGCAATAAAATCTATATATAGATTTTTCGATGTTTTTCGATTTTTCTATGTATAGACGTTTTTTCAAAGAAACAATAATTTTTCTCGATTTTTATATAAAAGAGCATGACAAGTATTCAAAGTTTCGAATAATGCAATAAAAATACTTCCTGATTAATTTAAAGATTAAAGATTTTTCCTGAAACCGAAATTCGCCTCTAAATTTCTCGTTAGTGCTTTTCTTTAGGTGTTTATTTCAGTATCCCCACAATGTCGCCTTTTGTCGAGTCTTCACCGAACGGAGACAAAATGGCGACAAAGCGGAGACACCGTCTTGCTAAGGATTATTTCATTGAAGCAGGTGTATTGAAAATGGTAATGAATTTAAACAATCAGATATCGAAATTTGAAAGTGTATTGTTCTTTCTTATCAGCGTCCTCTCTGGTAAAACTGGACCCGACGTGAACCCGACGCTAATCCGACGATGTAAATAACAAGCTTATATGACCCAATTAACAATCATTTCTTCGTATAAACAACATACTTTTTTGTTTTGAACTTTCGATGATTTTCACTTGCAAGTGGAATTTTTCAGTAACAATAGTTTTCATGATGTTTTTTATATTTCTTCAAAGTTTTCAACAAAATTTCGAGAAAAACAAACTTCTGTTTTTTTATTGAAGTTTTAATTTTGAAGAAGTCTTTATTGAAATTAAAATGAAGGATACCTCAATTTTTAGATACTTTCTCTTTGTAGAGTTCTTTGCAGTTTTCACAGTTAAAAATCATAAAATGTAGAAAAGTTTGATAATGTAATCCATAGATTTTGTCGCGTTTTGCTGGACAAGTTTTAAAGTATTTCAGAAATGCTCGTCAAAAAATAATTTTTAAAACTTATAAAAGAAATTGTTGAAATAATTCATAATTCAATTGGAAACAATTTCTTTTCTGAAAAAATTCAACAAACGGTTAGAAAGAGTTGTTACGTTATATCAAAAATAGAACAAAAAATGATATTGCCCGTTTGAAGAAATGCCTTTCAATTAAAACTTGCAGAAATTACAATACAATAGAATATTGATTAAACGTTGGAAAATCGAGTGAGCATTGTTCGATACATTTTTCATAATTTTAATAAATTGAATAATGCTTGATCGTTTATCTAATAATTATTAAAAGAATTTCCGGAAAGGGTCATGAGCAACCTTAAAAATTGTAAGAAGGGAAAGGAAAATTTCCTGCAGATATTTTCTGCAATGGCAAAAACTCGAGTTCACAGTTATCTCGGAAAACGTAACAATTTTAATTAAACTTCGTGTCGTAAAAAAACTAATAAGTTCTTTTTTAACATCATTATATACAGAGTGTATCCAATTCTCTGTAAAAAAAAAACAAAATAAAAAAAAAATACATAATTTCTTCCATTCAATTTCAAGTTAAAATGTTGTTTACCATTTTTTATAAAACTCAAAATAAAAAAAAATTATTCAAGACTAAAATGTAAACAATAAATGCGCTCTCTCGACAAGTTAAGGACGTAGGGGTAGACTTCACGGACCAAACTTTACTTTAATTTTCTTCAATCATCAAAATTGTTGATTATTATCAACGATTTTGTAATTTATGAGCTTAGTTATCCATTTTCAAGTATATTAATTATATTTTCATTTTTCAAAGGTTGAAATTGGAAAACAACAAAATCGAATAAAAAGAATATTCCCCAGACGGCAAATTAAGCTTCCCAGATAGCAGACATGATTTCATAGTTTAGATCATGCGTGAAATCACTCGCATGATCTCATTATGCCAAACATATGAAATACGATCTGTGAAATCATTCCCGTGAGCTCAAAATGACATCATAGTCACATCATCAATGCTAGACAATGCGCATGCGTCAAAAAATCATGCGTGATTTCAATTCCTTGTCATTTTGAAATCAGAAATTTTTGTGCTATATTATCATGGTAGAATATTTTTTGTTTGTCCATGTGCCATGATGTGCTAGGATTCAGTGCCAGTGTAACTATCGCATCGTGGTCTCTCGTGTTTTCGTTTTGTTTTTGTTTTTTTAAATAATTTTTTGTGGTTTTCTTCGAAAAATTTTTATATCTTGTGTTCTATGATTTGTGATAAACCATAGTACCGCATTCCTCGAAATCAGTGTTTACCTGGAGGTTAGAACCGTTTTCGTTTTATTATGTGACAGTTCTAATTGTAATAATTTTCATCGACATTTTTTGAACTATATATTTGCGTACAAAATGTTTAAAAAATGAACGAAAGTGTGGTTAAATATAATATTGATTGTCTTTTCTGCATTAGCATACTATATATTGTATAATATTATGATGCTTAATAAATAGTATATTTCGTAACAGGCACGGATGTGCTCATAGGAAAAACGGGTTAAAGTCCTCGGTTTCGCCTCGGACCGTAATTTCCCCGTTTCGCCAAATTCGCACATCCGTGCCTGTTACGAACAATATTTTATGTACCGAGGGCATAGAAAACGCGTTTAGAGATCTCGAGCAGGCATAGAAACGCGTTTTCTATGTCAGAGGTACATAAAATGTGCTTACAATTATTGCTTTTGTTGTGAATTAATACTGCAATAGAACAGAAACAAGCATTCAGATTTTCCCGCGATGATCATCTGCGCAAGCGCATCCACGAGGGAAAAATCTAAAAATCACGCGTGATTTCATATTGACATAATAGTGAATCGGTAACGGAGGTACAAATGTCTGTCACGCGTGATTTCTTTTTTTCACGTGTGATTTGCGTATGATGTGAATATGAAATTATTTTGCTATCTGGGTTCAGACAGCTTCAGAAAGGTTTCGAGTGAAACCTTGCAATCTTTTAGAAAGCTTTCCAAGAGCACGAAAAGTCCGGCCGTAAGCTTCAGAAAGATTGCTGAAACCTTTCAACAGAGAGATTTGCAGTGAAAGATTTAGTAAGTTTTCGCTATAAATCCTTCTGTCGAAAGGTTTCAGAAACCTTCATCAAACTTTTTGAAATCTAACGGGCGGGCATTTCGAGCTCTCGGAAAGCTTTCTGAAAGGATGAAGAGTTTCACATGATAGCTTTCTGAAGCTTACTTCGTCGTCTGGGTCCCAAAAATACATTGATATAATAAATATTGAAACAATCCATCTTTGAAGATTAATTAATTATTATTGTTGAAAAAAATAAATTTTTGTTTAAGCCTTAAAAAATCCCGAACGTCAAAAAATATTTCAAATTTCTTTTATGTAAGGAAAAAAAATTTCATTGGAAAAATAAAAAAATGATATACCTATTTTCATAATTTTGAGTCCTTTCTAGTACATTATTTAGAATTTTATTTGAACAATTCACGTATGCTCATCATGGTCTATCGATGGTCGAGTGGATAAACGCGTGAGACAAGCAGCCTCATCAAAATGAAGATCTTGGGTTCGCGTTCCCGTCTCCAGCAAAGATTTTTTTCATACATAAATTCCCCACTGATCGTAATCTTTCTGATACGCTTTCTATTAACGTTTCAGAGAGCACACAGTAACCTAAACAGAAACGTTAATAAAAACTTTCAGAAAAATTCAAAAATCCTTTCTGTAAGTTCTCATATATCTTTCATTGTTACCGAAAAACGCGAATTTAAAAATCTCAGAGAGCTTACAAGTATCTATCAGAGAGGTTTCTGTAAGCTCTCAGAAAGTTGTAAGGTTACTAATGAAAGCTTTCAGAGAGGTGAATGAAAGCTTTTTTGCCGACTGGGTACTTAACATCCTCCTTAAACGTTGTTAAAAAGTTTGAATTCGAAAAATTTTGATAGTTATAAGGAAAATTTTAAATAGCAATCTAACATTCAAAGATAAATGGATAATTTAAAAAAATTGTCATAGTAGTTTCAAATTATGATATGTCCGCTAAATATACGATGTAGTTTTTTTTCGAACTTTGGTTAAGGGTCCAGAAAAAATTAAAAAGTTTATGAAAAACAGTGAAACTAATAATAAAGAAGAATGAAGAAGAAAGTTTTTTTTTTTTTTTACTTTGAATAATAGAATACTCAGAATTTTTCAAGAAAAAAGTTGCTAAATTTTTCAAATTTTGACCATTGATCAGTCACTAAACGTTATTTTTTTATTACTCTTGAAAAGTCTGAAATTCACAAACTTTCATATTAATGAAGATTATTTCGATTTGTAGTTTATCATCCTACGATTCATAAAATAATTTTTTTAAATTTTAAATAAGCTCTCAGTTATAAAATATTTGCTGAATTAATCATGTATTTTCTATTTAGAAGACTTAATGAAAGTTCAGAAAAAATTAAGAAGTTGATAAAAAAAAGTGGAACTGATAATTAACAAAGTAAAGTGTTGTTACACTAAGTAATAGAATACACGCCTAGAGAGTTAAATATTGCAAATTTTCCAATTGGCCATCAAACACCCTCTTTTTATCATTTTTAAAAAGTCTGAAAATAAAAAAATTTTTACTTCATCGCAATTTTTGAATTCAAAATTCACATAACTCACTTTAAATTTCTTTAAAACCTCTTAATTCATGAAAAACTTCTAAAGTTTGACAGGGCCAAGAAAATTGTCCAGAAAATCGTTCTCGCAGCGTACTGGGACCATCGATCAAGCAGATGTCGAGCATCTTTCATCTTTAAGCAATGATTGGTGGTGTGGCAAAAGAATGAAGCCACTTCTGTCAATGAACAATGTCAGGGTGCCTTTCATTAGGTGTTAAAATATTAATAATTATTTTGTTACTACTATACAGCATGATTACAAAATAATAATAAATATTTCACATAAATACAGTAAAAGATGTGATAGTTTTAATTCAGCATTTTCAATCAGAGGTATGATATTACAAACATTTATAATTTATATGAAAATTCTTATTTACATTATTTATGTCTTCTTTTTCTGATTTTCATATTACGATTATAAACAGTAATTTTTTTCTATTATTTTGTGGTTCTCAGATTACAAAATATTGTTTAATTGACGTTTTAAGATAGAATTTTTTCCAAATTCCTAGCCAAGAATGTTAAAATTCTACATTTGATATGAAAAAATATAGATTTTCCAAACGGTCAACAAATAAAAGAGTTTCTTTGCTAGCATTCTTTGAATTACAATATTTCGATTCTATGTAGTATATAGTATAAATATATCTTCAAGACTTTAAAATTAAAAACTTAAAAGCTGTTGAAAAACTAAATTTAAAAAAAAATGGTAATAACTAAATACTTATAATTTCAAGTTTGTAAAGAGTATCAAGAATATTAATTCCTCATTATTGCTGATTTTACATGGATTAATAAATACAATAATTACAATTAAAAAAAAGTATATGTCTGAAAGTTCACTGTCAAATCACTACTTTTAGGGAATAGAAAATAATTCAAATTTATTCTATGCAAAACTCATTTCTAGGGACGGAATGGCAAACGCAGGACACATTCCAAAAAACATTTCTTTGCCCCTGGAAAATATTCGGATTCTCGATGTCGGTTGTGGAGGAGGATTTTTGTCTGAAGCCTTGGGGCGTATTGGGGCTCAAGTAACTGGAATAGATCCATCAAAAGAATTACTTGCAGTGGCTAAAGAACACGTTAAATACGACCCAGAAACAGAAAAACGCGTCAATTATTTAAACATCACAATTGAAGAATTGGCTGCCAAAGAAATAGAAACTTTCGATGCTGTTGTTGCCTCTGAGGTCATCGAACATGTTTCTGATCCCAAAATGTTTCTCAAGGTATTCCTTCGAACGTCTCAAAAGTCATAGAAAAAAGTCCCTAACACTGCTCAGAGCATAATGTACTATTGTCAAAACTTGCTCATTATCATACAGTATTGCGTGGAGACACTGAAACCTGGAGGGTCAATATTTATAACAACCTTCAACAAAACACTGTTTTCGTATCTTGGAGGAATCATTGCTGCAGAATATATTCTTAAAGCTATACCAAAGGGAACTCATCATTGGGATAAATTTGTGTCATTGGAAGAATCTATAAAACTATTAGATCAATGTAAGGGTTTGCTTAATTAAAATTTGAATTTTCAGTCTTGTAAAAATGACTGCTCATCGTATTCTGGAATGTTTCAGATAATTGCAGAACAAAATTGATACATGGCATGATTTACAACCCTATAATAAGTTCATGGACTTGGTGGCATTCCAAGTCATTGACTTATGCTTTGCACGCAGTGAAAGCTTCGAGAAAGCCAACCTCGTGATGAAAAATATTATCTCTGTCAATTTTGATAATTTAACTACAAGTGCGTTATTTATTTACAAGATCAGTAAATAGGGTTCGCCAAATATTTGGAGTGGAAGAAATTCGTGGGGGAGAATGAGATATATAATTTCTAAATTAATTGATAAAATTTATAGTGATGATTTTAAGCTTGCAACATTTTTTTTTAACGAAAACACTGTATTTTGTCAATAAAATTGAATGGCTCGATAATGTACAAGTTAAAATATTTTTTCATTTTGTGAAAATATCTCCCACCACTTTGAGTTCATTTCTGACAAACTGGAAATTTCGTTAACGTCTGAAAAATGAAAAATCAGTTCAGATATTGACCAGTTTCTTTTATAATATTTGAATTATTAGCCGAAAATAGACTAAAATTAGTTTACACTTCATATTTATAAATTAAATAAGAATTTCGAACGATTCACCATAGCCGGTACCGAATATCAGATACATGACTGAGCATGACTTGATTCTGACTTTGCCCAGCGCACTAAAATCCCTATGCTTCCAAAAGTAGAATATCCTTTTTATCAATAAATAACAACTTTTTCTAACATTAAATCATTTTACATGATATTCTTAGAGCCCACAAATACCTTACTAATCTTAATATATTGAATTAATGAGAAAACATTTTTCTTATTGAACTGTGTACATATGTACATACATACGAGTACATACCGAATACTGTATTTATTGTTTAATCAATTGCTGCAAACCAGATAATAAAAACAGAAAAGGACTCGCCGGTACTAAGCAGTTTTCAGTTGACAAAAAGCTTTTTCAAATTTATGCAAGATGTTAAAATCCATGGCAAAGTACGATTTATCTATGAAAATAGGCCAGTATCTTGATAGTCACTCCGTTCTTCCACTTTTGGAATTTTTGTCTGCTTTTGAGGTACGCCAAATTAGAAACAGTATCAGTAAGGATTACTTTAATCAATAAATATTGATTGGTATTTATTAAAGAAAGTCATCTTAAATATTAATATTAATTATTTTGCTGACTTACTGTTTTTTTTCCACAGCTCTACGATGAAAAAGACTTACTGGAAGCAAAACTCAAGATTTTGGATAAAACTTACATGGTGGATTATACCATAGATATTTGGCAACAGTTACACCCAGAGGAAGAAATTCCAACGGTAATATATCAAAAATATAAAACTTTAATCTGTTGGAACCAGAAAAAAATATTCTCCCAAGAAAAAGGATTTCTCATGAATAATTTCTCTTTCATTTTTTAGAGCTTTCAGTTCTTGATTAGATACTCTTCGGGAAATCAATTTTTGAAAATGAATTTATGTTACAATTTTAATTACTATGTAATTTTTTATTCTTTAAAACAGAGAGGGGTTTCGGGATTTCAAACCACTTTCGAAATTCTGATGAAATCAAATATTGCTTCATCTAGAAATATAAAAATTACGTCAAATAAGTGATGAAAATAAAAGCTGTAGAACAAGGTATGAAAACATATCGAATAAAAAAGTAAAAATTATCAAAACGTAGGATTACGTAGAAAATATAAATTTGAAAAATTGTTTCAATCCACTGAGTAATAAAAAAAAGCTAAAAATCTACAAAACTTTGAATCCTAAATCATCATATTCTAGAAATGAATGTAAAATTGATATAAAAGTATAAGAAAATTTTTCGAACCTTTGCTGAAGAAATACTAAAAGTAATTGAATTCTATTAAAAAAACTTCTTTTTGAAAATTTTTATGAAATGTCTACGATCTATGAAAATTTCTAATTGTAGAGCATCGAATTCTAAAAAACGTACATGACAATACGTAGTTGTACTATAAATTCATAAAAATTCTGTAAAACGCTAGACAGTCTTTTTAAATACTTTAAAAATACGAAAAAGCCAAAACCTAATAAAACATGAAAAATATAGGTATATAAAATGTGATTTTCTCACAAAGCTATAAAATTACCTAGAATATATTGAAATTTCGTATTCTAGAGTATCGAATTTTTTGAAATCTATGTAGCAATCTATGAATATTAAAAATCTTCAAAAATACTGATAAATTGTCCAAGATTTCGTATATACTATGAAAAAAAAACGAAAAATATATACAAATCTTTTAATACCTAAAAACTATGTAGATATAACTTTCTTACAAATTTTTAAAACTTTGAATCCTGGAGAATATATATTATATATTTATATATTCTAGAAATTCATGTAGAAAACAATAAAAATACATCAAATTCAATTCACACAATTTATACTATCAAATATTTTTTTAATTGTATAAAAACTCAAAAAATATGAAATAAAAATATTGAAAATATAAAAGATACTGTTTTCTTGAAAATGAATTTAAATACTTGAAATCGCTGAAAGTTTTAATACTATAGCATTAATTTCTAGAAATTCATTAAGGGACCATAAAAATACAAGAAACCTATAAAAATACTATAAAATACTACAAAATTTATTAAATAACATATTATGCATACGAAAATTCCAGGAATCTATGTAATACTTCAAATCTGTGGTTATAATTTCCTCAAAAATTTATTCAAATATTTTCATTTTTTATAACTTCCCAGAGCATCGAATTCTACAAAGCTATATAGAAATCTATAATATTTTAACTTGAATTATCATTATGCTCCGTTTATTCAATATGGTGAAGAATTGGAAATGATCACTCGGAGCCAAATTTCTTTTTCGTATTTTTAATTTATTTTTCTCATCATCTATAATATTTATTCTAATATTTATTCTTTAATAATATAATATTTATTCTTTAATAATATTATATATTTAATAATATTATTCTTTAATATTTATAATAATATCTATAATATTAGTATCAGAAAATCCATCAAGTTTTATAAATACCAAAAAAATACATAAGTAAAAACAAATTTAAGCCTCAGTGTCTTCTTAAAAATCACAAAAATTGAATTCCATTATACACGGACATGAAAAATGTGCCATTCTGGACTCCAAAAGTTGTATAACTTTTAAATCCCGAATTGTGTAAAATTGAAAAATCGTTCTCATGCAACCATATCGTCAAAGATTAAAAATTATATGAAATACCGAAGGAAATATATTTCATGAAAAACCCCTCCTGAAAATTTCTTCTACCTTTTTAAACAAATCAAAATTTTTTTTAACTCACTTTTTTTCCTTCGAAATAGTGAAAATTATTTAAAAATTGTAAGTTGTTTGAAAGATTATATAATGACATAATTTGTGAAATTGTAATGCAAGTTTATTTGTGAAAAGTGTAGTTCCTGAAGAGTATCAAATTAATTTAAAAATATCAAAAAATAATAACTCAAATATATTTAAATAATATAATAAATATTATTATGATGTGATTTGGATGACTTAGAGAATTCAAAACCTATATATAATGGAATGAATAAAAAGTATTATTATTTTTATAATAAAATATCATATCAAAAATATCAAAAAAAGTATCAAAGGACAGTTGATGATATAAAATAAAAGGAGTTATTCATTTACAATTTTTTTTTAGCTTTATCAGATTAAAGTTTGATATTGAAAATGTAGCGTTTTTATAAAAATTATTCCAACGGTTAAAAAAAACCCAATTTTCTGTAAATTTTCGCTTATTACTTGGTAAATTACAAAGTTTTCTTGAAATTTTTCTAAATATTACACAAAGGATAATCATGATAATTTTTACATTTTGTATGAATGAGAAACATATTTATCGTTTAAAACAGACGATGCTTTTTGAATAATTTTTTTCCATTTTAAAATAATTAACGTTGTTTATTAGAATTATGTTGCACGATTTTAATGTGCAATTTGAATAATGATAAAATATAATTATAAATTATATAGTAATGTTTGATTGCTATGTATGCATCAAAGTAAATAGAAATTGAAGAAAATTTTAGCATAATTTTTTAACTACTTAGAAAATTACACTTTTTTAAAAAAATCCCTGCGAATAAATTTTGCGAAAATTTCTCATGTCTTGCAACATATTAACAGCTTTTTTACAGTCTGAGAACGTCTAACTTTATAATGGAACTTTTTCGACTTTTCAAGTTTTGAAGACATCAGATATTGTTCTTCCTAATTAAACAGTTCTTGAATTAAAAAATTTTACAGGAATACAAAGATCGTCGCGCACAAATTGTACAGAACTTAAGCAATTTACAAAGCAATGCCAAACTTATAACCGAATTGCTCAACGACGTGGAGAAGATGGTTAAAAATACGACGATGCGTGACTCCAAATCCCTTCTCATTTACCTTCATCAAGAAACAAAAGTACGTTAAACCAATTGCTATGGAAAGTAAAATTTGCAAAAATTTGTGGAACTCAATAGTGTATAATTCTAGTTCAAAATGGAAATGATGGATGATCTGGTTAAACTGGCCAAATGGCGTTATGAATGTGGCAATTATTCCGTTGCGTCTTCCTATTTGTATTTTTACATGTTGATCATGTCACCAAATGACAAGGTAAAAATGATAAATTTTTCGATAAACATTTACTAATTTTACATTTTTTTAGCATTATTTGAGCGTTTTGTGGGGAAAGTTGGCTGCGGTGACACTTTTGCAAGATTGGGAAGCAGCTTTGGAAGATGCAACGAAATTGAGGGAATACATTGACAGCAACATTATCGGAAGCCCGGTGCAAATTTTGCAGCAAAGAACGTGGCTTATACATTGGAGCCTCTTTATTTTCTTTAATCATTCCAAAGGACGCGATTTAATCATTGAAATGTTCCTCTATCGACCGCAGTAATTAATTTTGTAGAATTTGAATTCAAAACTGTTAAAACTTTTGCAAACTGATTGGATTATTTTTTGATTTTGAGATGTCTTCAATACATGATTTTGTTTTTCAACGAAAGTCTAATCATCTTATGTGTATACGTAACTTGAGTTTTTTAATTTTCAGCTACTTGAATGCCATTCAGACAACGTGTCCCCATATTCTACGTTACTTGACTGCTGCTGTAATCGTGAATCGTTCGCGTCGTTCTGCTCTGAAAGATCTCATTAGAGTAATTCAGCAGGTAAACTACTACATATTCTGATACAGGAAAAAGTGGGCTACTGTGTGAGACTTTGATTATCGTTTTGAAATAGGAATCGTATGCGTACAGAGACCCTATAACCGAATTTATTGAACACTTGTACGTCAATTTCGATTTCGATGGCGCTCGACAAAAGTTGCAGGATTGTCAAACTGTCGTGTACACCGATTTCTTCCTTGTAAATCTTCTTACCGAGTTCGTTGAAAACGCAAGGTTGATGATTTTTGAGACGTTCTGTAGAATTCATCAGTGCATCAGTATTACGTGAGTTGTTTGTTCTCGTGGTTTGTTAGAATAACGCAATGTTGTTAAGGATAATCAATAAAATTAGGGAGGTGTAACTAGGTTTCAAAACGAATTTTCCTGGAAATTCGAAATGGAATCTAAATCTTGACTAATGATGATCACGTAAATTTCTTAAGTGAAGAGAAATTTTTAAAGCAAAGAATGAATATTATGAATCATGAAAAATACTAGAGAATATGAAGGGGCTGCAACGACCAATGAAGTCAAGAAGAAGAATGTGAAATGGAATGTTATTATAGAAGTATTGTAAAATGGATTATAATATTTTTTTGTTTTTGTAACTTAACGAAGTTCAAGGACCCGATAAAGGTTTGAATAAACGATACCTCTACTAGAGAATATGACAACTACAGAATTTCATAAAAACTTAGAATTACTAAAAATACTAACAGTCTAAATCAAATACTGAAATCCTAAGCACACGTAGCTTTTTCAAATATTCATAGTAAAAATTATAATAAATCTATAAAATTGAATCTTTGATCATCGAATTATATAGAGCTATATAGGAATATATTGTGATATGGATACATCCTCAAATCGTGTAAATACTGAAAAGAAACAAAAAATACTAAAAGAAATAGAAAGCAATGAAATGTGTACTAATTAATGTATGAGGATATCGTACTTCGAAAAATCTATAAAAATACTTTTGAGCTAACATACTTTGAATTGAAGAGAATCGAATTCTATAAATCTATGAATAGGTATCCATTATATTTTTGGTATTTTTTGGAAATTAGAAAATTTGGATAATTTTTTTTCAAATTTTCATAGATATCTGTACAGATTTCTGGAATTGAAGCATTAAAATATAAATTTTTTATGTTTTAGAGATAATTAATATTCTGTGCAAATTTCAAATGAACAGCAGCTTTAAGTTTCTTGTATTTTATGGTTTTTCAGTATTATGAGTATTTTTTACATTTTTCTAGTATTAACTAACACAGCATGATGGGGTTCGTAGTAATTTTAAGAATAACTAGTTTTCTGCAATTCGATGCTTTGGGATTCAAATATTTATAGGTTTATAAATAATGAATACTATATGTGATTTTTCAATAAACAGTTGCTTTAGGTTTCTTGTATTCTATAGTTTTATAGTGTCAATAGTATTTTATATTTTTTCACCATTTACCAGCATAATATATTGGAATTTGTAGTATTTTTATAGTTTTCTGGAGTTCAATGCTTTAGAATTCAAATATATACATAAGTAATGCTCTATGCGATTTTTCATAATTGTTTCCTGAATTTGATAGTTTTTTAGTATTATTCATATTTTTTTATTTTTGTTTAGTAATTACCAACATGATAAATATAATAGAATCCGCAATAATTTTAGGTATTGTGAAAGTTTTCTGCAATTTGATGCTTTAGAATTCAATTATTTATAGATTATAAATACTCTTTGCGATCTTTCAATAAACATTATGTAGTTTTTAATTTCTTGTATCTTATAGTTTTCTAGTATATTATGAGTATTTTACAATTTTTTCAGTATTTACCAACATAATCAATATGATAGAATTCGTAGTTTTTTGAAGTATTAGTATAGTTTTCTGCGATTCGATGCTTCATAATGCCAATATTTATAAATAATTTATACGCTGCGATTTTTCAATAAGCAGTAGCTTTTTTGTATTTTATATTTTTGTAAAAATATTAGTATTTTTTAAGTATATTTACCAACATAATATGATGGAATTCTTAGTATTTTCAATTATTAATGTAGTTTTCTAGAATGTAGTGCTTTAGAATTCAAAAATTTATAGATCGTCAATAATTTCATAGATTTTTGAAAAAATTATGTCAACATAGATTTTCGGTTTTTAGACATTTGTTGTATTTTCAGTATTTATTAGATTCTGCAAGATGCAAGAATTTCTAGTATGTTTATCGTAGATTTCTAGAATTTATATAGTTTTCAATATAGACGTTCAGAATTGGATTCTGTAGAATTCGGAGTTCAATAGATTTTTAGAAGTTTTTTTGATTTTTCAAAAAATATTTCCTTTATATATATAAACAAATATATTTCTAGTATTTTCAAGATTTTGGACATTTTTCAGTATTTAGTTTTCAAGATCATTAAGACTTAAGTATTTTCAAGCATTTATCTATAGATTTTAGGAATTAGATGCTCGAGAATTCAAAGTGTTATATATTTTTTTCATAGATTTCACGGAAGATTATATCTACATTTGATTTAATTAGAGTATATATTTCTCTTATTTTAAGTATGATTATTTTTCTTTTTATACTATTCATTAAATTTTGCAGGATTAAGCAGTATTTTTATTGATATCTCTAAAATTTCTAGAGTTTGATTTTCTAGAATTCGAATTATATTTGATTTTGAATATTTTTATAGATTTTTCAATAACAATAACTTGAAAAATTAAAAGTATTTCATAAATTTCTAGATCTTATAGTATTTTCCCTATTTTTTTCAGTATTGTTACGATTTAAAGATATTTCCATATTGCAATGAATTTTTATGTAGACCTATTGAATTCGATCCTCAAAGATAAAGTTTTACTGTTTTTTTAAGTATTTTTATAAATGTATGAAAAATGTCTGCATAGAATTTGGAGTATTTGACAAATTGCTATTATTTACAATGTTTCTGAGTTGCTATAGAAGCCTAGTTTTTATATTTTATGGTATTTTATCCGATCGCTTTAGAGATTTTTCCGCGTTTGAGAAATGTATGTGAGTACCACTAATCCTCTCACTAATAAGATTTCTAGATACCATTTTAAATTTCTAGAAGCATTCGTTTCACAACTGATTCGTATCCTCGACATAAGTTTCCAGTATCATTAGTTACATATTGGTTCGCAGCATGTTGGCAGAAAAATTGAACATGAACGTAGAAAGTGCTGAATGCTGGATCGTGAACTTGATTCGTACTGCTAGATTAGACGCCAAAATTGACAGCAAACTCGGACACGTCGTAATGGGTGGTCAACCAGCTTCCCCATACCAGCAATTGATCGAGAAAATTGAGACTCTCAATGTGAAAAGCGAAGCTCTTGAAAACTTGATTGAAAAAAAGATCAAGGTCAAGAGCCAAGATTCATCTAACATAGTATGGAATTGAAAGTATGTTTTCGCAACCATCAATAAAAACATGTAAATAATGTTACATTCATGAAATGCAGTTTCAGATTTGAGCTGCAATAATGAGACATGGTGAAGAACAGCACATTACATCTTCAAGAGAATAACTAGAATTTTCTAACAAACCTTAAAAAGAAGTGTTACTTTATGAATCAAAATAAAATCACGTAATGGCATAATTGTGATATGAAAAAAGGAACAGGTCTTGAAGAAAAGTGACTATTTAGGAAGTCGACAGAAATTGAATTTGTTTTTCCTTTGGAGAATATTATATCATAATTAATTGACAACAATCGATAAATTGATTTTTTGATTGTGATTCCACTATGGGAAATTTTGTAATATGAAAGGCATGATTGAAGTCAGGACTGTGATTATAAAAAATTTTTGTAAGTAATGATGGAGAATTTCAATGATTGCATTGTATCAAAAGAAAATTTTTATTTTATTATATTTATTGTGTTTCATTATATAGATCTCTAAAGAGGACTCAAAAACGTTAGGGACGACAGCTAAGAAATAAAATGAATGTTTTAAAAAATGAAACATGTGTCTCATTTTATGAATTATATTATTTTCTCTGACGATCATCAAGCGAACAAAAAATCATTCTGTATGAACTAACGAAATTTAAAAATTAAATATAACCAATAAATTTTTTAGTCAGAAAAAATTTTTGGTTAAATTTTCATGGGTCCATTGAAACAAATAAGAAAATACGCCAAAATTTTTCTATAAAAAATTTACTCGTTTCTTAAAAAACATCGCACAAAACAAATTTAGGGCATGACAGAAAGCTGAAGTTAAAAAAAATTCTTTCATATCAGACTTGATACCCTGTTTTCATCAAATTGCTTCTTACTAACTAAAGTGTTCAACAATTTACAATAGAAATATAAATCAGAACTCAATTTAATCAGGCGTAAAAGTTAAAGGAATCGTTGTCATTGCCAAAATCATCGTCAGAAGCATCAGAGGTCAAGTTGCATCCAGTGCAGGCTTTGCGAACGTAACAATAGTCGATTACGTTCCGCCAGCAATGGTCGTAAGAGAGCAAAGATGGATTCCCAATGATGATCAACAAAGCACGAGCTCGAGTTATGGCAACGTTTAGCCTCTCAGGGCAAGCCACAAAGCCCAAGGCGTGTTTCACATCGTCGCAAATAAGACCCTTAGATGATCTCACTGTTGACAAAATGATGATTTTTCTTTCTTGTCCCTGAAATTCTTCGACACTTGCGACTTTTGGAATTTCGGTGTCAAGATCTGCTAGTAAATCTCGAATCTGGCATACCTAGAAATAATTGGACACATATTAGGTTTCTGTCATTTTTACTGTTTTCAATTTAATCTAGCTTACAAAAGTCGGAAAAAATAAATATTGGAAATGCAATTACTGTTTCAAAGGAAGGACGTAGGAAGAGAGAATTTATGGGTGTTTATTGGAAAAATATACTTTTATGTTTCTTCAATATTAATACGATTTCAAAGAGTTTATGGTTTTATGCTGGATATCTATGTAAATCTCTAGAATTCGATGTTTTAAGGTTCAATGTTATGCGCATAAATTTTAAGCAATTTTGTAGATTAATAAGAAAATAATATATACATAGATTGAAGGTATTTTTTTTAGATTCATAGTATTTCTAGGAGTTGCTATGCAAATTTCCATACTTCGATAATCTATTATGTTCTCAAGATTTTAGGTGATTCATAGATTTTAGAATTTTCGTTTTAATTTTTTTTTCTTTTATAATATATAACATTTCGTGTTGTAATTTATTGTGTTTTAATATATTTCTGGAATTTGATGTAATAGAACTGAAAGTTTCATAGATTTCAAATATCTCAAGAGATTATCAGAAAACAGTATTGTTTATTCAAACTTTCAATACTTTTTAAAAATATTTTTTCAAGTAGATAATTTTATATATTGAAGAATTTACCGATAGTTTCATAGACTTCTATATAGATATCCATAATTTTATGCTGTAGGATTCAAAGTTTTATACTTTGAGAAAATTACTTCTACTTGTTTATGAGCATTGATAGGTATCAAATTTTCATTCGAATATTTTGATATTAATGAAATTTAGGATTTTCTAGTATTGTTCAAGTTTTATTGTATTTTTGTGAATTTTTGTATGAATTTCTAAATTTTGTGCTCTATAATTGGGATTTCTTTAAATTTTTAGTATTTTTATACATGTCTGCAAAAACGTCTACATAGATTTTTTATATTTTCTAGATTTCTTGTATTTTTTAGTACAAATTTATGAAATTTTGAACTATGTTTTAGTATTGTTATGGATTTATAGTATTTCTCTTTATTTCTGTATGGATTTCTAAAATATTAAGTTTCAGAATTGTAACATCTTGAACTTCTTAGTATTTTTTTTTAGATTTCTGGAAAAACATATGCATAGATTTTGGAATTTTATCGATTTATTGTATTTTTGTATTTTTTTGTATTTATGAAAATATAAAAAATATTCGCATTGTTATAGATATAGAGAATTTTTCTGGATTTCTAGAAAAAACATCCACTTAGATTTTTATATTCATTAGATTTCTTGAATTTTTGGTATTTATAAAATATTGTAATGTTTTATAGTATTTTTATCGATTTGTAATAATCCTATAGATTGTTATATACATTTTCTACAATTTGATGCTCTAGAATTCGAAGTGTTATATATCTTAAATATTTTTTATAGATATTTTTGAAAACAGTTCTTTTATAGATTTCTATTAATTTTTATTTCTTCAGTTTTTTTAAAAATCAGAAAGATTTTTTGATATATTCATGTATTTCTATGTAGATTTTTAGAATTTCGATGCCACAGGATTCAAATTTTTGTAGGTTTTCATCATTATCAGAGATAATAATTTTTTTTTATTATCAAATTTTGCAAAGATTCATTTTCTCCCTTATCCTAGCCAAACATTATTATTTAGAATTATGCATGAGAAAACATTTTTCTGAAGCTACGATTGTTGTTATTTTTGAGTTAGTAGAATAAAGAACTATAATTTTTGTTAATAATTTGAATTTCAGTAAGTACATTTCTGATAATTTCCAGTTATTTTCAATATCATTATGTTTATTTTGATGCTTAATATTGCATAAAATAATTTTTAATAATACCCGAATTTAAGGAAGGGCTGAAACCCCAAAAACTTCCTTCTGCCTACGCCACTGTTCCAAAGTTTGGAAATTCCTAATTATATCAGAATTTTCCTCTACAAACTCGAAAGTTGAAAAGTTTACTCTTTTTTATAACAAAAGAGTTGTGAAAGTCTATATTTCGAACATTTTCGTAATTTTTATTTATGAATGTTCATATGCGTTTGAAAAAGTTAAGAATCATCAATCGAATATTTTTTACTAATGATCTATTTTACTAATACGATTGCTAATAATATTTAAAAATACTCTTATATTTTAGTTGAACTTAAAGTGTGAAAGACAAAATACCTTACAAAAGCATTAATGCCAGAGGCATCAAAGTCATTTAAAATAAATAAATAATAATAATAACCTGTTTACGGTAAGGTGTAATAATGCCGATATCATTAGGTGATATTCCTTTCTCCATGAGTTTCAAGAAATATAAGTACACCTGAGTCGCTTCTTCTTGATTGTACCAGCTCGGGCTTTCTGTGTCTTGGTAATTGGTACCAATCACACCGTGGAATACAATGGCTGGAGGGAAATCCTCTCTTGGCGGCAAAATATCTTTCAAATTCAGCAGGAACCTCGCTTCTTTGCTGTTTTCTGCCGATACCTGAAAATTTTGACAACAAAAAAATTAAATAATCATCGTATTAAACCTACATTTATAAAATTTCTTAACATGAGATAGTTATAATTTTATTTCCAAAAACTCCACCACACGTTTAAACAAACTTCCTACAACCACATAAGATTTTCAGAGCTTTTCAAAGAAACATCAAATAAATTAAATGTAAAGCAAGAAATAAAATAAATAAAAAATGACTGAAATATTTTATCCAAGTGTTTGTAAGCACAAAATAATTGCGAAAAATCATTCCTTAATTTCCAAAAATTCCATCATTCATAAACTCATGGACCTATCGATATTCCAGAATACTACTCACTTCAGGGATAAGTTCTGAATCGTAGAACAAGGCATTGGGCAGTCCCAAAATCTCCGGCAAACTTCTGTAATTCATCAGCAATTTCGTGACGAGCCTGGGATCGTAACCATCAGTGTCAGGGAAACCTTCCGGATCTTTTTGGTATGGAAACTGTTGAAGTAGCCTGAACAAGAAAGACTCGCCAAGCCCAAAATATAAGGCCAATTTGCTCATAATCATAGGACCAAGCTGCATTGGATCTCCGGCGAGAATGACTTGGCCGGTGCTGGAGTGGACGAAAGTCATGGGTACCATGATCTCAGGCTCTGTAGCTTGACCAGCTTCATCCACGACAACGTGGGTAAAATGGCCCCTTGGAAAACCCATGTTGTACAAGAGGCCCAAAGTCGAGCAGGTGCCAATGGTTATGCGATGGCGACCTAAAACTTTTGCTGTGAGACTTCTTTTGTCTTCGTCTTCCATGTATTTATTATCGCCACGTTTTGTGCTGTTGACATTTTGCAAGTTTCCAACAGCACAGTAAGGAAGCAGTTTTTCGGAGATATCGCCGTCTTCAAAGTAGTTGTAGGACAGTAGACGGACCTGGGAAATAATTAAAGAGACATTTTTGGGTTATGGCTTTAAGTTTTTTTCTAAGTGTTGTGAGTTAATGTCAGCTTGCTTTAATAAATTTCAATCAAAAATAAAAATTAAGGTTAACAGAAAAAAATTATTCTCACCAAATCTCCAGGTTGAAGCAAATTGCTGCCGAGCAGTCTTTCTGCAATAAGATTTGCAGAACTGTTTGCTGGAGTCGCGATGAGAATTCTGCTATGAGGTATCACTGTAAAAATTTGCAGCACCGCTTCGCAGAGGGTGATCGTTTTCCCGGTTCCCGGGGGTCCAAAAATGACATATGGCAGAGGTCGCGCGATTCCCATTAAAATATTCTTCACCGCAGCTTTTTGGTAAATGTTCAGTCTTTTGTTGAACCATTCCAACTTTCGAGTCTTGAAAAATTTAGCATACTTTGCTGAAACATTTCCATTCATTGTTTCCTCGTTATCTGTGGATTTAAGAATGTCATTTCCATTTGTTTCAGGATCTTCACTTTCTTCTTGTAAAATATATTGAGGTTCATTCTCGTTGACTCTTTTTGGGAACAGGAACTCTTGACCGAGAAAACTGACAGCATGATTCACAGCCTGGTGACATCGCTGAATCACCGCAGATGATGCTTTAAACGTCACGCTACAGTCTTCGGAGTTGTACTTTTCGAAAAATTTTTGATTAAATTTGAGGAAGATTTCGTTGTGCTTGAGTTTGTGAATATATCCTTCGTACTTGGTTCCACCTGAAAAAAATCAAACGATGATTACGTTAATACATAAAAAATGGGATGCGTCATATGTAAAACATAAAATATAGAAATCCACAAAGATGGAAGAAATTTACATAAATTATTAAATTTCTTAAATATACGAAAAATTTTATCGATATATATATTAATTTCTGAAATGCTAAGTATTCTATTTTCAAGGGTTTATATAGATTTTTAAGCAAATGATATATTTAGTAGTTTATAATATTTCATAGTTTTCCATTATTTTTTTTTTTACTGTTTTTCGTATCTTTTCAGTATATCTACGATTTGAGGGTATATTCATGGTATGTCATTTTGAAATTCCAGAATAATTCGTTTCAGAACTGATTTCTTTCCCCTTGAATTTAAAAACATTATTTACCAATATCATGACTTACTTTCATCAAACTTGAGCGAAACAATAGCCTTATCCCCACGAATGAGCGACGGCCGTTTCTCCGCTAATCCTGGAACCTCCATCGTCAGGTATTCCCCGCATTTTCTCATGCAAACACTCTCTATGTCATAACGCTGCAAGCTCACAATGCACTCGATCTCTTCCAGGTAAAGTAGAGCGTGGAATTTTTTCTGATAATTTTCAAACGTCAAGCTGTCTTCGAGGAATGGCATTGCATCCCTCAGTGCGATCTCTCTCTCACTTTGGTATTTTTTATTGTTCAACAGATCCAACACAATGTTCCAGTATTCCTTGGGAATGCGAAAAATGGCATTTCTTACAGCAAAGGCTGCGGCTCTGATTGGCTTGATACCCGGGACATAAGTTTCCTGGTCAAACTCATCGCAACGTGCGATAGTGTCCTTTTTCTCTTTCTTTTTCTCTGATGGCTGGGGCAGATTTTTGCCATTACATTTTGCCTTGACTGTTATGGTGAAAATGCGGGCCATTTTGAAGTGCTGGAAGCAGAACTCGAATAGTTCTTCGGAAGTGCCGACGAATTTCGCGGTGCACTTGAATGTGTAATTGATCGCATCCGACTGACCAAGAACAACTGGTTCGTCCATTTTCGGATTCAAGAGGGTCAGTTGGGATTGTGCTTTGTTGGATCTGAAATAGGACCTGTTGATCACTTGCGTCATGTGTCCTAAATTTTTCACCGTCATGTTCAAGGTTTTTTCTTCGTTTACTTCGAGGACGATGTGAGTGACTTTACTGATGGCGATTCCATCTTTGTCTTCCAGCAAGTCTTTGATATCTGCAGGAAGTTGCATTCCGGTTGCACTGAGTCCATTGTGAGTACCTTTGTCATTTTTCTGGAAATAAAGTTTCAAAGGAATTTACAGCTAGACACACGATTATACTATTATTTTATTACAGCTAGATACATGATTATACTATTATTTTATAAAAATACCAGCAGTTTATCAAATACTGAAAGTCTACGCAGACATAAATTTTTAAATATATATAGTAATAGTAAAAACCATAAATCTATAACTATAAAACTATGGATTTGGTTATGGCGGTGATCGGGTGTGGACGTGTGTGAGTCGTGGTTGCATTTTTGGGGATTTGGGCGGATTTTTTTGTGACAGAAGAGATGAAGGGAGTGTGTAGGAATTTTGGACTTTCGCGGGGTTTGTTGGATTATTGGCGTTTGTGAAAAGGAGGGAGAAAAAGGCGAGTTTTTCCCATTTCGTCGCGGAGCGGGCAGAGTGAGGTTAGGATGTCGGGGCTGCAGACAAGGAATCAGAGGAATTTTAAGAACATGTTAGAAAAGAAAGGAACTGTGAAAGGCAAGAAGGTGAAAAGTGTTAAAATAGATGGGAAATCAAGGGTGGAGGAAGAGGAGAAGGGGGTGATAGAATTTGAATGGGAAAGTGAGGAATAAGATGAGGGGGAAAATTGAGAAATTTCATGAGAGGGCCCAGGTGAAGAAATTGAGGGAGGAGTTAGGGGAGAGAGAGGATTTTGGAGGGGAAAATCGATAGTTTGATGAACAGAATGCAGGAAGTCGAGGAGAGTGAGAGGATTGGGAGCAGGGAGGGCAGTACATGGTCAGTAAGTTAGGTAAGGCAGAGATTACTCAGAAGCATGGCAAGTTTGAATGAATGATTGCTCTTGGAGAAGGATAGGGAAGAGAGGAGTAATTTAGTGATGAGGGGATTAGGTAGACAGATGGGGATAAATAATTTGCAGATTGAGGAATGGTTTAGGGAGAATCTAGGAGTGGAATGCAAGGTGGTAGGAAAAAGGGTAAGTGGGGGTGCAGTAGTCGCGAGATTGGAAAATTTGGAACAAAAGAAAGAGGTTATGAGGAAAAAGGGCAAATTGGGGAAGTCCAGTGGGAATAGTAGGGTATTTATTGACTTGGACAGGACATGGGAGGAGAGGATGGAGCAGGCAGAACTGATGAAATGGGCAAGAGAGAAGAGGATAAAGGGGATTTTTGTGAAGATAGGGAAGGGATATGTATGGGACGAAGTTGTGAAGGAGGTTTATGAGGAGGCAGGGAGAAAAGGGGTAGAGGGAGTGGGGGAGGAGGGGAATTTTAAATGTAGGAATAGACCGGAGGGGAAAGGGGAAGGAATAGGATGAGGATAGAAGGGGAAGAGGGGAAACGAAAGTGGGGTTTTGGGATGTAGCGGGCTTATGGGGGAAGTTGAAAGATAGGGAGTTTTGGGAATACAGTAGAACGTTGTCATTCAGGCAACCGTAGTTCAGGACAATTTAATAAGCGTGAAGAAAATTCAAATGCGTGCCACTGGATTCTGAAGATTTCGAGAGATCAAATCCTACTCGCCGGAAATTTCAAGTCATGATGCATACATTAATTCATTGTTGTACAAAAATTCTGGCACTTGTTACGTATTGTAGAGCATTGTGACGCATTATTTAAATTGCTAAATAATGTTTGTTCAAGTTTACCGATCATTCCTAAACAAGGATGTCCCACTGTATGTAGATAGTTATGACATAATAGGTTTAGTGCAGATGTGGAGAAGGATAGAGAGAGTGTAATGAATGGACTGAGTGAGGAATTTGTGTGGTTTGTAGATGGGGCAGTGAGGGATCACAGTAAGGGAAGAGCGAAAGGAGAGACAATTGTAGGTATCAGGAAAGAGAGGGAGGAATGGAAGGAATTTGACTTAGTGAGAAGGGAGGAGGGGGTAGTTCAGGTGAGATTCAGGGATGTAGGAGAAGGGAGTTGGTGGAATGTTTATGTGATGTATAATAGGGGGAAGTGGAAAATTATAGAGGGGGATGTAGGATGCCTGGTTGAGGAAAAGAAAGGAGAAATAGTGATTATCGGAGAGGATTTCAACATTTAAACGGGAAGGTTAGGTGGGGACGTTGATGATAGGGAAGGGTGGAGTTTGACAAGATCTTCAAAGGATAGGATGGTAGGAAATGAAGGAAAGAGGCTAGTGGAGGGGGCAGATGAATGGTCTATACATGATGAATGGAGGGGGCGAGGGGTGGGATAAGGAAGGGAAGTACACATATGTAAGGGCAAGGGGTGCATCAGTGATAGACTGTATTTTCGTGAACGAGGAATGAAGAGATAAGGTTTGTTGCATGAAGAACTAAAATTATATGGAGATTCAATTCGGCAAAAGAATGGCTGCAAAACTGTACGCAGCAGCAGGGGCTAGCGGGGGCGGGTGAACCATGCATTGTCAACTTTTTCTCGATGGTTTTTTGGACGAGGGGCTGAGAGAGGACAGGGGAGTGACAGTACAGCACATGCGCATTTAGGCGCAGGTACGTCAGTACATCATTATTCTGGACGGTTTTGTAGCCATCGAGTTCTACCTCCTCCACGTAAGTCGATGTTCTCTATAATTCTAGTTTTTCGTGGTTTGTTGGTTTACAGTAGATGGAAGAGTAGAGTTGGATCATTTGCCTTTGGGTCTGGGAACAAGGGCGAATAGAAAGAGAGGGAAGGAGGGCAAGAAAAAGAAGAGTAGAAAGAGAGTAGTGTACAGTTGGAAGGAAGATGAGAAGGACAGTTATTATAGGGAAACGGCGGAGGTGGAATATAGTTGGGGAGAGGGGAGTGTTGAGGAGAAATGGAGTAGGCTGAAGATGAGGGTAAAGAAGACAGCTCATAGAAGGGAACCGGGAACTACCGAAGGTGAATAGAAGGGGTTTCAAGAGATAGATGAATAGGGATTGTATTAGGTTGGTGAGGGTGGTAGAGAGGATATATAGAAAATGGGGAGGAAATTTATAATGAGGGAGAGGCAACAAAGAGGCGAAAAGAATGAGAAACTGGGGAATCTGATGAATGAGAGTGATATCTGGGAATTAGATGTTAGATGGGAAGGAAGGGAGAGTAGAAGGCAGTGGGAGGAGAATTAGAATTTCTGAGGGCAATAGGAAAATTGAGGAAGAATAAGGCAGCAGGGAATGACGGGATCCTGATCGAGGCGTGGAAGTTTTGCGGGATGTAGGACCAAGGTCCGGTTTCTTAGCCATATAGGCTCAAACGAAATAAAGTATATACAGTCGCCTCTAAATATATTGCCGCAGACCTCTCTTTCTATCTCCATTTAACAGTCACTAGATGAAAAAGGACATATAGCAGCAATATATTTAGAGGCGACTGTATAACTATAAAACTATATAACCATAAAAAAAATCATGTAACCATCATACTAAGTAAATACAAAATATTAGAATAAGCGGGAAAAAATTATATCAAAAGCTAACCTCATCTAAAGGAACCAGATCCAAACACCTCCACTTGAACCTCCCCTGGTTACTCTCGATGGCGTCACATGCAACTATGTCCCTGATGCTAGGAATATAGCCTGTCGAGAAGGCTCCTTTGGTGAACACAAATTGGTTGTCGATGATACCCACTTTCGTTGTGGGATTGTAGTCTGTGATCTTTCCAGTATACATTCGCGTTCTCAATGGACCAATGGCCCTGATTTGCAACACCTCTCCACACATGTCGTCAACCGTGTTGTCCACAGAAACGTATGCTGTCGCCTTCAACCAATCACCGATCAAAGGGATGAACTTGGACTTTACTTCGTTAAGATCGAACCAGAACTCCTCAGAGGAAACGCCAATGCAGACTTTTCGTCCTTCTCGTTTAATCACTTCCCCAATCAAATTCTTCACCATCAATTTGCTCTTCCTTGAGGGATTGTTCTCTTCTTCATAAAATTCTTCTCTAGCCCTGTTTTCGCGTTCTATGTAGTCACCCTCGTCCCAATTGTCCTCGTTAATAGACATAACGCTGCGGACTTTGATCTCTTTGTCCTCATCCAACTGGAATGCCAGGTAATTGACTTTTTTGTTCAAGATATCGTCCAGGCTAACTTTGATGTTGAGCTTCTCGCACGTGTATTTGTTGTCAATGACGATGAATTTATCTGCAACGCTGGTGACGATGCCGGTCTTATAAAAGCATCCTTCTTCAAAATCTTCAGTCTGGTGAGCATTTTCCTGCACTTTCTCTTCTAAAAATGATGAGTCTTGCAATTTTTTTGTTATTTCTTCAAGTGTTACTTCTTTGTCTTTTTCTTGGTAGACTAAGTTGTCCATCAAGTTTTTTAAGCTTTGGATCAATGATAACATGATGGTTTAGTTGTTTCTCCCTTGAGTCAAATACCTGAAATCAAACGAAATTGCGAGTGCTTAGAAACTTGAATGAAGAAAATTTTTTTTGTTAGATTTACATGGCATATAAAACCAAGTTACATATGTGCATGGGAATTAATTAATAATGTTATACGAGTTTGAACAACAAAAAAAAAAAAAAAAAAAAAATAGAAAATAGAAAATGATTTCCACTACATGATTAAATTTAAAAGAACTCATTAATGTTTATGTATCTCTAATTTTTTTAAAGCTAGCATATCATTTCTTGAAAATAGGCTAATTCATTTTTGAAGTAATGCAATCCTGCATAGTTTTAAAGTACTTTTGTGTCTCAGGGTAGAAAATCTTATGTGAACCTTGACGCATTTGCCATTCTCAGATAAGGACGATATTTTCCTGTCCGCGGCTAGCGCCTCTGACTAAAAATTACCGTCCTTGTCCTCAGAACAGCAATAATGTGCAGCGGTACACAATGTACTATTATTTGAATTTTTTTTAGTGAGTCTCAAATGTTACAAAACCAAATCAAGTCAAATATTGATTAAGAAATCAATTTCTTTATTTTTTTTAAATTATTTAACTTTTAAAATATTATAATATGGTCTATATAGATGACAGTCTGTGATTGTATGTTTCAAAAATATAATTACAGTAATATCCAGTAGTCGCTAAGAATTTTCTCAGAATGATATTTTTTGTTATTTTCTTTTTATGAAATGAATATACTTAAAATTGAAAATTATAGATATTATCCATGAAAATTTTCATGAAAATTAGTAAAATATGAAATCTATGAAGTAACTTACGATCAACCATTATTATAACAAAAGTTTATGGAAATTGAGATTCCAGAATTTAAAATTATAGAAATATGTATGTTAAGAAATTTATAAAAATACTGAAAATACTGAAATAAGCTAGAAAATTTTACAAGATTCAATAAATACAAAAAAATACCAAAAATGCTTTAAAATAAAGAAATATTAATATTTATATGATTTTTCAAAAAATTCATAAAAATACTAGGAATTTCTTCATCTTATAGAAATAATTGAATATTATTACATACTTGTAAATTTTAATTAAATTTGTTTTTACAAATTATAAATTTATACAAAATTAGGAAATCTATAAAACTTTCATTTCATACCATCGAATTCTAGAAATACATGTGTAAATACTTGAAAATACTAGAAAATTTTTTGAATCCTATAAATCTTTAACAATTACAAGGGGTACAAAAAAATGTTCGCCCAAAAAAATACATAATTGCTTATTAAATTTCAAGTTGCAAACTCCTCTACTACTTCTTATAAAAGCCTAAAATTTAAATAACAAATGTGTTCTCGGCAAGAAGAGAAAGATTTCACTGTTAAAACTTTTTTCAAATTTTTTCTATTGAAAAGTCTTTTGCCACTGTTTACAAAAATCAAATATAAATATTTCATTAAATTATAATAATCCATTATATTATTGGTTTTTATAAAGGTATAATTTATTATAATTTAAAATGAATTTCAAATCATAAAAGTTAAACTGAAAAAAATATTAATATGATACTATGTATTATTGTAATATTATATATATGAGTCATGGGATGTGGCATAAGGATATCAAATGACAAAAATTTATTTTGATTGTAAGAAATGATAGAAACATAACCTTATTCTTTACCTTATCAATGTTTATAATTTTAAACCTGAAAATGCATTATTTATTGTCAAAAATGAGCAATTCAAGAAAAAATAATTTATGAAATTTGTGAAATATCACTTAATCTGTCAAAAAGCCTAAAATTACTCTAAATTTCGGTAAAATTTTATACTCGGTTTTCGGGCAAAATTTAGGAAGAAAAAAAAAACTCACTGGTCAAAAGACTGGTACATCCACTCGGTGGACTTCAAAAAGTCCAATTCCTTTCGCAAATCTTGCACCCTTTTTAAATGTAGATCCCGGACCAAATTTTTTTCTTGTTTGTGTAACTGCGTGTCTGTTCTAATGTGCAGCAATAGTTTCGACGTCTGAGCGATCCTCGAACCGATTTCTGTGTCTTCTTTTTCCGGAGATTTTGGCTTCAAATCAAATCCCGTCGACAGTATCGTTGGGTTCATTTTCTATTACAACCCGGACAAAGAAATGCATAAAAACACGCGAAATTAAATCCGATTTAAGGTTAATGAATGTTACAGAATGTTAATGAGCAGCAACAATGTTGCTCTGAACAATTAAAACCAATCAGAACAGTGTTGCAACAGTTGCACGAGTTACGCTGAGTTGCACACGATTTTTGTTCCCTTTGTTTCTTTGTTCGTACCGACGCCATTTTTGCTGCACCGCGAAAAATTTAAATCTTTTGTGTAAAATAATTAAGAGTAATGTTTAAATCGTTCTGTTTTTTTAAACAAAGGAATATGTCATCAGCACGAATACACGTTTCATTATTACTGATTGTAATAGGAAATACATATTTGTAGATTACCAATAAATGTACATACTGCATAAATAAGAAAAAAAAAAAATGAAAAATGCAATTTTAGTGTCGCGTTGTTACTAAAAAATGTCATATTTATACAATTCAGTGTCAAAAAACATTAAGCAATGAAAATCTGTGTTTGTAAAATAAATAAAATGCATACAAGGAACATGCATTTAAAAGTATCTATTTTCAGGGATTAATAAATTTAATATTAAATATCATCGATTTTGGCATGCACGATGGTAACGTTGCTGTTTTCATGTTTTTTTGCTCTGATGACGACATTTGTTAAATAAATATGGCGTGGCCAATCAGAAAATTTGAAATAAAAATCAGCTGTTTTTTGTTATGACTGTCCCATGTTGTCCCATGTGATTCTGTGTTGTCTTGATTTAAGACGACTCGCAACCTACTGTAGTGCGAGAAAGACGCCTAGAACGGGATTCAATTGAAAGAAAGAAGGACGAAAAGAGAAGGTCTTGCGAGTCGTCTTAATGTCCAAGCCAAAGTGAGAATAAAAAATCATTAATTTTTGTCATCAAACATGCAAAAACTTTAACTGCAAATCAAGAAAAAGTAACTTTTAAATATGCCTGTTTCATTGTGCGTGATTCGCATCGAACTAGAAAACGGGAAAACCAAAGAAAACGGAGGTTAATTTCGTTTTTCGCCAACTGTCAAAAAGTTGTTGCCAAAATTTACAAAACAAGGAATCATTATTTACGTAAATTTTTCTTTAGATGTTTCAGTCGTCAAAAAAATGCGAGGTTTTCGAGATTTGGGAGACATCGACATCGAAAGTTTTTTTGGATCGACACAAAAATTAGTCCCACTCTTGAATTCCGAAGAGTATGAAAATTCTGAAAAAAAGGACAAAAACGAAAAAACCATTGAAATTTTTCATGATTTTCAACATTCACCTTTTAAAGAGAACGCCCAAGGGATTTTGCATCTTTTTAAAGAAAAGTAATTATGATCAAATCCGAAAATTTTTTATTATTTTGTGATACATTAAATGACTAGTTTATGGTAAATTTGTGAATAAATTAATAATTCATAAGTAAAAAAGTTATCGTTAATAAATTTAGGAGAAATAAAAAATTAAATAAAAATTAATTGATTAATTTAATTGGAAATTAATTGATGAATTAATAAATAATTTTGGATAGATTTATATATTAACATCGATTATTTATATTCAAACAATCACCTTGTATTTTATATTCAAAGTTTTTTTTTATTTACTTTTTTGATATATTCTATATTATTGAATAATAATTTTTTCATTGTACGAGCACAAAATGATCGTGTTTTGCTGGTCACGGATTGAACGTAAGATGCCCTTTTTCGAGTGGTAAATGGAAGTGAAAGGACTCATGAAAAAAAAGGTACTAGGTCATCAATTATTTCACTGGTCACCATTTATTCCACCGACTCGAAAAGGGGCACCTACGCTCAATCCGTGACGCAGCAAAACACGTGTATCATTTTCTGCTCTACAATGAAAAATATAGTTTATATCACGAGGGAGAGCCTTTCCACTCGCGACGGCAAATTTTCTGAACTCGTAGTACACCTTGCGCCTTCGGCGCTCGGTGTTCACTCGTTCCGAAAATGTTGCCATCTCGCACGAAAAGACGCTGCTCTCCTTCTTGATATGAAATATATTATTTATAACTTCTTCATTTAGTTCATTTATGTATTTATAAATGTCCCATTTGAGTGATATTTGTTAATCTATTATTTAATTGGCATTCGATTTAAAGTTTGTTTTGATTATTATAAAGTAAATTTGTTATGAATAATAAATTGTTTTAAAAGCCACTTTGGATTTTTTATTATTTTAATTTTTATTGCATTTAAAAAATCTTGTCAACATTTTGTATTTTATCTTAAATAAGGTTTTTTTATTTTTTTTTTATTCTATTGATTTTTACATTAATGTATTAATATTTTGAACACTGCTCCGCATGACAAATTCATCAAATATCAAATTAATCCCTTGGATTCTTGGCTCCGAGGGATCAATTTGATATTCGATGAATTAATGTATTAATTTTATAATATTTATATATTCATTGTTGAATTAGCATTTTATAAGGATTTTTTGTTAATTTTCAAGAAATTTATAATGAATATACATCTATTTATAATACTTGAATGAATAATAACCAGAACAAATGATAAGTAATAAAACCACTAAATAGTAAAATTATTTATATTAAAAAAATTAAAAAAATCAGTTATAATTATTTATATTTATTGATTCATTTATATTGAAACAATCACATTGTATTCTCTATTGTTAATATTTTTTATTATCTTTCATATTTTTCAACGTTTTGAATTTAACTCATTATTCATTTTTTACTTTTTTTTTAATTTCATTTATTTATTCATTTATGCATTTATTCAGTGACATTATTGGTTTATTATTAAATGAGTATTCAATTTGGAATTTTTTGATTTAAAGTAAATTAGTAATGAACAAATAAATAGTAGATATTTGGATAAATAATAAATAAAATTAACAGTGATCGATAAATTTAGTAACAAATAACTTCGTAATAACTTATTTATGATGTTTTAATAATAGTGAATCAATACTTATTACTAATATTAAATAATTCGTTCATATTTGTACAATCACTTTTTATTCTTTATTATATTCCACATCTTTTTTTAAACGTTTCTTATCTTTATGTATTATCTTTATCTTATCTTTAAATTAGCATTCATTTTAAAAATTTGTTTCTCTTTTAAAGTAAATTTGCCGTCAATATTTATAGTATAGTATTTGTTCATTTTATTGATTTATACATTCATGTTTAATTTAGTAATACTCATTTATTCATTATTAAATCAGCATTTTATTTAGTATTTTTTTCTTATTCATTAATTTAGTGTTCCATTCAAATTCGTTGTGGATTCAGTCAATTTTTTTTTTAATTCTTCAAAATATTATAAATGATTATATTATCAGACATTTGATCGTAACGCAAATCGTCATGTTTCCATTATTATTTTTTTACAGCGAAATGACAGAAATACACAGTGCAGCTGATAGAAGTCTGACAGTTTGCATTTTGTCGATACCTGCAACAATAACGAATGAGGACATTATAAATTTTACAGCAGCTTTCCACAAAGACATACAAAATTTCCGGATTTTAAGAGCAAACAATTTAAATCAGTATATAACTCTCATTACTTTTAAAAATTCTGTAAGTATCATTAAATTATCGGTAATAAATATTTAAAATTATGAATAACTTTTCGAAAAACAAACTTTATTGATTCATACAATATATGAAAATAACAAAATTTATGTTTTTTTTTAAAAGAATATACCACAATAGAATACATTTTCAATTTTATCACATATTTATGAAAAGTCCTAAAAGCTACATGAAATAAAAAAAAAAATATTAAAAGCCTTTTAAATATAAGTTATTTTACTGTAAAAATTAATCCACTTTAAAATCTGACTCATCAAGTATTTTTTCATAATATGATAATTTATCGCAATTCACAGGGATCAGCAAGTGAGTTCTACAAAAGTTTCAACGGTGTCCCATACTATGGTTCCATACCTCTAGACGTCGTCTGTCACTTGGTCTTTGTTTCCAAAATTGAAATAACCGATAATGGTCTGCCCCTTTCAGGACACACAGAATTACCTTTTTGCCCTGTTTGTCTTGAAAGAATGGATGAAAGCGTTGATGGGATTTTGACTATTTCACGCAATCACTTTTTTCAGTCAAATTGTGAGTCGGATTTCGGAAACGAAACTTTCTGCCCAATTTGCAAACTGGTTCGATCCAACGAGCCATTGTCAGAAAAACGATGTATGCAATGTGGTAAGATTTCGCATTAAAATTTAGATTTTGCGTTTCTATATAATTTTCTTACTTGGAATTTTGTGTATGCTTTGTTTAAATAATTTTCTTGTGAATTGATAATAAAATACAATTCTGTGGCTTCCCGCCATAATCGAGAAAGTCACTCGTGCCACAAGGCTCAGTTTACATGATATTCTGATAAAATTTTGAACGTTATGGCATGAGTGACTTTCTCGGTTATGGCTGGAAGCCACAGAATTATAAAATGGAATGTAAAGTATGTTTATCTTTATTTTTTGCTTAGTTATATAAATATTCTCCTTCATAACTTTTTTTTTTTTCAGGAACTGAAGAAACTACCGAAGACGTTTGGGTTTGTTTAATTTGTGGTCACTTGGGTTGTTCTCGTTACGACAGTGGTCATGCGTTCAGTCATTATCACGAAACTCGTCATTCCTATGCGTTGCAATTGGGAAATGATCGCGTTTGGGATTATGTTCGAGACAATTTTGTCCATCGATTAATGTTAAACAAAGATGGAAAAATGGTTGACAGCAATCAAGAATCCACGAAGAGTGAAACTGCGGCTGTCGATGAAAAAATTGACTCGGTTCAATTAGAGTTCACATACTTATTAACTTCACAACTAGAAACTCAGAAGAAATATTTCGAAGAAAGATTGCAGAAACTGAAAACAAACAATTGTGAGGAAATTTCGGAACTGAGGAAAAAAGTTGAGAATGTTGCAAAGAAAAATTTGGAATTGAAGGTAAGGTTTAGGGTCGAAAAGTTTTTTATGCAATCTAAAACAAGAGCTTCCGTTTTTAGGAAAGAACGAAACAAATTCGCCAACAAAAACAGGTTTTGGATAAAAAGTTGAACTTTTCAAGCAACAAGTTATGCCAGGTTCAAAAAGATTTGGTAGATGAGAAAGAATTGAGGAATTCTTTGAGTCTGGACCAGACTTCGTGGCAGGTGACGTATGAAAAGTTGCAAAACGAAGCAGAAAAGTACAAAAAAATGAAAAATTGTGAGATTCAAGAATTAAAGGAGCAAGTGAGGGATCTGATGTTTTTCCTAGAAGCCCAAAAGCAGGTGGAAAATTCAGCTGATAGGGAAGATATTGCTTCTGGTAGTGTGATTATAGGTGAAAAAGAAGAAAATGGAACCTCTGGAAGATTAGGTAAAAAGAACAGGAAAAAGAAAAACGACGGAAAATTGTGATATGAATTTTTGGATAAAAAATAAAGTGTTCAAATTGTAAAAAAAACTGAACATGTGAATAAATGTGTACTTGGATTAAGAAAGTTTTTTATTTTGAGATAAATCCTTAAAATAATTATAGATAGTGCAAATTTTGAAAATGTGAAAAAGAATTGTAATTGTTTGTAACAGATTTTCAGTAGTGTTTGGTCAGCATTGATTTGTAACTCTACAATAATTCACAAATAATTGATCTACAAAACCATACATTATAACAACAATTTTTTGGAGTGTTTTCTTATCAATAATTAGAATGCACATACAGACTTACAAATTCACGAAGTCACAAGAAGTAACATTATGGAATCTAATTCTTTTATTGTACCAATTAGCTAAAAACTATGCTCCGTTTCCAATTTCCTAAGTGGGCCACATATGTTTTGATGGTCGGCTTTTTTTGGCGGAAATGACTGTTTTCAAATCGCAATAACAAATAAAAAATGCAATTCGAACAGTTTTGCGGATCGCTTTTTTATAAAAAAGTTATTATTTTGCAGATAAAAATTTGTTAGTAAAATATACAGAGCTCGAAAAATCGAAATTTCGGGGAAAACGTTCTTGCATACAGAAAAAACGTAATATTCATTTTTTCAATCATCCAAGAACTAGATACATTCCTAGACTAATAAAATTTTTTGGATGTTCTAATTTAACTTGATCTGTTCGACTTGCATCGTGGTTACCGCAAGCCTCTTAAAAAAAAAGTTGTTTCGGGGAAAGATCCATAACTTCGCCAATTGTTGGTATTTTTTAATGAATAAATACTTGTTTTTTCAAGTGGACAATGCACTATTAAAAAACAATAACTTTGGTGTCATACCATTACTGCTACATACTTTAAAAGATACTCCAAACCATCCTGAATCCGTCCGCCTAAACAGGTATATAACCCCTTAAATGAATGAACTGCGTTTGTATCATGATGTAATTGTTCAGAAATGACAAGTACGCACTAAAAAAAATTTGTGGTAATTTTACTGTACTGATACGAAAGTCATTAACCATTACCCCGGTGGTGAATTTTACTATAATTTTACCGTAATTTTACTAATTTTACTGTAAGTTACCAGTTTATATTAATACTAATATTCCATATTGTAATGAAATTTTCCTATTAAAGTATGTGAAACATAAAAGAATAGTAAATTTGCAGTACCACGGTATAGGAAATTTCCGTATTTTTTTTACAGTGTAGTTAAGATTTTTAATTTCGCTATTTTTTCTGCAATAAACTACGTATGAATGTAAAGTTGCTTGGAAATTGGACCCGTGCTGGGAATGTACGGCATCTTGTTCTTGGCATGTGTGATTTTCGGAGAAATTCAAAGAGGCAACGAATTGACCCTTACTTACTGATTCCTGCTTTTCATTGAAGTAAGTATTTTGAGAATGTGCCAGGAAATCGTGTTTGACACATGATGGTCATTCATTTTCAAGCAGTTTCAAAATTCTTCCCTTGCTAATGAATGCTGTACTATTTCACATCTGCAAGATGTGAAAGATTATACTATGGTCGACTAAAGTGATTCAAAACTATATACATACTTTCATTTTTCTACTCATGGTGCACATAAAACGTGTCAATTTGCAAGCTAAATATTATGTTTGTGTTTACTGTGAATTGGATCAATGGCATTGAATTTCCATAAGAATTTGTCATAGGAAGAGTCTCATTTTTCATATTTTTTATCACGGATGAAAAAAAAAAAAAAAACACCAAAAATGCGTCATTTTTAATGATTCTAAGCAATGTCTCACAACTCCCCACGATTTTTGAACATTCGAAAAACTAAGGTTTTTTTGTGCAGTTTAAAATTTGAGGATCAAATCACTCTCTATGAAAAGTTTGAATCAGTAGGTGCAATTAGTGTCGAACTAGAGATAACATCTTTTAGATATACAGAATAATGTGATTTTGAAGTAGTTCAACTTCAAAAACAAAACCCGTCTCAAAACTCCCCATTCTCCCCTACCTATTCTGTGCTGAATTTAAATAAACTGATGTCAAGATTGTATGATACTGAAATACGTTTCAAAATTCTATTTTTTATTCACACCAGAAATCCTTTTTACACAGCAAGAAGCATTTACGTGGTGAAGAATAAATGCGCGCGAATGAACGGCATGGTTTTCGCACCGTTCCAAAATGCGGGCGATTTTTTTTTCTCAACGAAATATAAAAGAGAATTAAAGGAAGTATTTTTTTTTCCTCTAGTCAAAATCCAATGAAGGAGTCATTTGTTTATCAATTCGTTATAAACAAATATAAAAATTTTACATAAAAATGTAAGTTTTCAATCGGAAAAAATCAGAGTTAATCTATGTTAAATGACGATTTGATGGCCGCAGATGTAATAAAAATCGAAAAATTAGATCAGATTTTTTTAAAAAAAGTGACAAAAATCTTTAATTTATTGTTAATATTGTAAACAAAAAAAATTTTTGAACTAAATCACTTTGTATTTATGTCAAGTAGATTTAAATTTTCATCCAATTCAGGTGATCCGTTTGAGAAATTCTGACCAACGTATTGATCCTTTTGACATTTCAATTGGCCTCTCTATGAGAAGTAATAACAAGTCACTATTTTGTGTCGAGTAACGGTAATATAACGAATTAATTTTTACACCAATCGTAAGTGACGAAACGTAACACGTTACATTTTTCTAAGTAACTTTCCAAACCCTGCATCAAAGTGTCTTTCTGATGTGAGACTGAAATCTCCAGTATCATTACGAATTACGAAAGGCAATGGGTTTTTGTATAGTTTCCCCCGAAAGGGAAATTCTTAGCTTTTTCTCTCAACTAGCCGGATACAGACCAATTAATTGCGCGTGTGCGACATTGTAAAATATATGAAAATGGAAATCTTTCATCGTGATTATCCAATATAAAATTCAACACACATTGTAAAGAACACGCGAGTGGTTGCCAAACCCGTCATGTATGACGAAATTGTATAGAAACATGATCAGCTTTGTTTATTCGGCGAGACTGTATATAAAACCATGTATATTTTATATTTTGAATGAACATCTTTAAGGGGTTATATACCTTTTTGTGCGGAAAATTTGGGGATAGTTTTGAGTAACTTTTAAGGTATGTAGCAATAATGCTATGTCACAAAAGTTATATTTTTTTGATAGTGTATTGTTCACTTGAAAAAACAAGTATTTGTTTATAAAAAAATATCAACGATTGGCAGAGTTATGACCCTTTCCCCGAAACAACTTTTTTTTGAAGAGGCTTGCAGTGACCACGACGCAAGTTGAACAAGTCAAGTTAAATCAGAAAATCCAAAAAATTTGATTAGTCTAGGAATATGTCTAGTTCTTGAATGATCGCTTTTTTATAGAAAAGTTTTTATTTTGGAGATAAAAATTATTTAGAGCTCGAAAAATCGAAATCTCGGGGGAAACGTTCTTGCATACAGAAAAAACGTAATATCAATTTTTTCAATCGTTCAAGAACTAGAAACATTCCTAGACTAATGAAATTTTTTGGATTTTCTGATTTAACTTGACCTGTTCGACTTGCATCGTAGTCACCGCAAGCCTTTAAAAAAAAAAGTCGTTTCGAGGAAACGGCCATAACTCCGCCAATTGTTGATATTTTTTATGAAGAAATACTTGTTTTTTCAAGTGGGAAGTATAGTATTAAAAAACAATAACTTTGGTGTCATAACATTATTGCTACATACTTTGAAAAATACTCCAAACCATCCTCAATTCTTCCTTACAAAAAGGTATGTAACCCCTTAAAAGTTAAAAAAAGAAATCTCCAGTTTGAATGATTTTCGAGACTTCAGTTTCTGATTCAAATACTGCCAAAGTCTCCCAAAAAGTATCCCGGAGTGCGCAGGGATAGTCTTTCTGAATTCTTTCTAGTATTCACAAATTCTTAGAAGCTTTAATTTTTTACCTCGCGATAGCTGCAGAAAATAGCAAAGCTACATTTCCGTTTCTCAAAATCACCTTTAATCCCAAAAAATTTTCTCTCAACGACAATAAAAAGCCAGGGCGCTGCACATGAGGGAGAGCTTACGATGTGAAGTCGAGTGGGCTGGGAGGGATGCTCGCGTTGCGAAGCTTGCACAATTCAGTCGCCACCCAGGCTTCGCCGCGAGCGATTCTCCAAATCGTCTCAATTTTGCTCAGAAAAACTACGAAAAGTCTCTAATTTTCCACCACTGAAATTTCATCCTTCCCTCCCAAGGCCTGAAAACCCCCGATGAGGAAATCCTGAGCGCGACGCAAAAAAGAAAGTGAATTTTGACCAGCGCGATCGCAGTGCTCGGCTTCGACTCGTTCTAGAAACCATGCGCTCGTGAGAAGTCAAACTTTTCGGTATTGGGCGGTACGTGCTTCCGCGGGTTTTCGGAAAATCGGGAAAATGTTTGCTCGTTTCTTCGAGGAGTCGAAATCGCGAAGGAAAAAAGTGGCGCGTTCTCATTAAATCCCGGTTCGTTGGCCTGGACGTTCGTGCCGCATCGTAAGGCGGTGCGATAATGCCGGGGTCATTTTTCATCCCCGGCCGAGCGGGCACGTGATCCACGATTTTTTCGCTCCGGAAAATGCCGGAAAAACGAGGTTGGTTTCGCAAGAAAAGTTCCCAAGGTACACTTTTTTCAGGCTTGGAGGCTTCAGAGAGTTTTACACATAAGCATCGTGAAGATTTTACTTGGAGGCTTATGTAAAATGTGGAAAATTCGGAAAAATCAGAGGTCGAAGGTTTCTATTCTTTATTCACAACTCTTCGATCACTTAGATCTATTTTTCTTTTTCTTCTGGGTTCAAATAATTAATCCATCCAGTCTTGTGAAAAACCCTTATATTTTTCAAGCTTTTGGCCACAATTTGGCTCTAATAAGGGATGAAATCTCCTATCTCGACGCAACACATTTTAGAACATTATCTCTTAGGGAAGGCTTATAGTATTTTAAAAAAAGTTTGGAAAGTTGCATTAAAAAATGTAACGTGTTACGTTACCGTTACAAAGGTGAAAAAAGTAATTCGTTGCGTGACCGTTACTTGCAAAGAAATAGTAACTCGTTTCCGTTAACACTTAAAAAAAGTAACGTCCCGTTACTTTCACGTTACTTTTTGGAATAGATTGAATGTAAATAACAAGAAATCGAAAAACTAAGGCTGAAAATAACAATATCAACGTACTCGTGGTTTTGTTCTATAGAAAATGTTTATTTTAAATGTAATAAAAAATGTTAATCCGTACTTTTTTACCCTAAAAATATATCAATCAGCTTGCTCAAATTTTTATATTTTTTTAAAGTTCACAAAATTTCTGAATACGACATTTGATTCAATGTTAGTTACAAAGAAACATTCAGAATTGTCCAAATTTTCTTTACATCAATCACTTATGGAGCCATTTTTTAATAAAAACAACAATTTTTTCTTTTTCTAGCTTTCGGGATATATTTTGCCCTCATCAGGAAATTCTTAAAAACATCGTCCAACTATCAATAAATCAAAAACTTAGATGGTCCCATTCTTTTGCCCTTATCAGGAAATTCAAAAAAAGAGCAAAAGAATGGGACCATCTAAGTTTTTGATTTATTGATAGTTGGACGATGTTTTTAAGAATTTCCTGATGAGGGCAAAATATATGCCGAAAGCTAGAAAAAGAAAAAATTGTTGTTTTTATTAAAAATTGGCTCCAGAAGTGATCGATGTAAAGAAAATTTGGACAATATGAAAATTAAAGGAGCGGACAATAAATACTATGAAACATTCAAAAATTTCATAGCTTCCTTAGAAAATCCCAATACCTACCCAGATTTTCAAAATTTTTGAATTTTTTGTATTATTTTTATTTTATTTTTAGTACGTGTAAAATGGTGCAGGATTTTCTAGTATTTTTTTTAATTTTTAGAGACTATTTTTCTGTACATTATTATATAGATTTTAAGAATTTCTTTTCACTAGAATTGGAAGTTTCATTGAATTCTTTGTATTTGAGAAAATTTTTCAACTAATAGTGCGTATGAGGATTTTCATTTCCTTTAATTTTTTTATCATTTTTCAATTGTTCAACGATTTGAAGGATTGTTCAGTATTTCTGAAATTATTTGTTTTTTTTCAGGATGTTAGAATGTTGTAGAATTTCCTAGTATTTTTAAATCATTCAAGTATTTTTATAATGTAAATTGTTATATATATTTTAAGAATTTCGAAATCTAGAAATTTGAACATAATGAAGTTTTCCGTCCTTTACAGGATTTTCCAGAAAACAGTTAATCTCTATAGATTTTTATTTATTCTAGTACTTTTCGTATTTCTTCAGTTTTTTTATGATTTCAAAGATTGTTCATTATTTTTATATATTGCTGTATGAATTTCTGGGATTCAAAAATTTTCAATGTTTTATATGCATATTTGCACGTATTTTTCATTACGTATTTTTAAGTATTTATAGAATGTTTTAGAATTTTAGAATTTTTTTTAAAGATATCTCTTTGAATTTCCAGAATGAGATAAAATAAATTGAAAGTTCGAAATCTCAGAAGTACTTCGATCGATTTTGCAGAAAACAGTTTCTTTATAGATTAGAGCGCCATCAATATTTTTTGTATTTTTCAGAATTTTACTATTTGAAAAATTGCTTATATTTTCATTGACTGAACATATATTTTTAGAATCAAAAGCTGGAGAAATAGAGGTTTTTGGATTCCTATAGAATCACATAAATTTGTGAAGAATGAAATTACATAAAACTAATGAAAATCTAGTATTTTGAGTATTTTTCGTATTTTTTTGCAAATTTACAAATTCCTTGAATTCCACTTTCAAGTGAAAATAAAATTAAATAATTCTTTCAGTAAACACTGTTAAAATTAAATTTTTTATTCAAAAATGAGGAACTTAAAAATTATTACTTATATATCCAGTTTCAGAACATTCCTTTAAAAGTTACAAATTGAGCTAAAAACTTAACGAGACAGATAAAAGTAACGTAAAATAACGGGATTTTCGTTACTAGTTACCGAAAAAAAGTGACTCGTTCCCGTTATCGTTATTTGTTAATTAATGTAACGCGTTACTTCCAAACCCTGCTTTTCTTTATGGTAAGGAAATTTTCTGGAGTCGGAGATATTTTGTAAATTGTTCACTGTAGTTAAGAAAAGTTCTTTGGGCGATCCTGAAGTTTTTTTGAGAAAGTTTGTGAGGTGTTGCAAGTCGTGGAACATTTGCAAAAGAGTGAAGAAAACACCATTCTGAAAGCCAAAATGCTATTCCAAGTACATAGATGTTTGTACGTTGATGAAATTAGAGTCTTACATAAATGTGTAGGACGTTATGACTGAATTGAAACCACTGAAATTTAACTGATTTTTACTATAAATTCACTAACTGGTACATCAGTCACCAACAAAACACTGAGAAAAAGTAATTTTCTACATCAGTGAAATGGTAACTCAAAGTCAGTGAATAAATCATTGATTTTTATCATTGAACGACTTTTCACTGATTCAGAATTATAAAGTTATTACATTAGTCATTCTATTTAGAATCGATCAGGTCGTTACTGATTATTTCACCGATTTCTTTTAAATTTTAAAACAAATTTTTTTTAAATTTTAAGCTTAAAGGAAGTTATTTTTTAGAAGTCATCAATCCCGATTTCAATGTCAAATTTAGTTTCCTCACTTTTGTAGAAAATTTTATTTCTCGTCGGAAAATCTTTGGATTACAGTCATTTTCTTCGGAGATGCTCAAAATTGTACGAAATTTCTATAGATTGTTAATTTTTCTCGAAGCTTTGTTTAATTGTTATAAACGTAAACAAATAATGCGTAAACAATTTTTAAGTCAAAAATTTTCATTTTGCAATATCTTTCTTTCTTTTCTTTTTTTTTTTTTTTTTTTCTTTTCAGGTATGTACTCAAAAATTTTTACTCTTTTCATTTACGCTAATAACAATTCAAGAACGCTACGAGAAATATTTATAATTCATTATTTATAAATTTCATATAATTTCGAACGTTTTATACAAAAAAGATTGAAATAGATGGATTTTACGATGAGAAATAAAGATTTTGAAAAAATTTTCGACAAAAGTGAGGTTACTCTGAATTTGATAGCCCAATTGGAAATCTAAATTTCTCAGAAAAAACCAATTTGCAGTCCAAAATGAAAAGTAAGTATGTTTTAGAAATTGTTTACGTATATATATATATATATATATATATATATATATATATATATATATATATATATATATATATATATATATATATAAAAAGTTTGAAAGAAATCGGTGATTTGGCCAGTGACGACCGAACTGATTTTGAAAATAATGACCCATATATGTCAGAAAGTACTGGATTCTTTTCTTAGTGTGGCAGAGACTCACTGGGATACTTTAGAGACTCAAAATACTCAAAAAGAGATTATATTTTTCGTCCCGAATCACCTGTTTCTTTAGTGTCATAATATAAATGTATATTACTTTTAAAATACTTTATTGAAGTTGAGTATGCAAAAAAATTTTGCCTGCATTTTTTTTGATATAATTTTTTTATGTGAATATAATTTGTTTAGATTATGCAAAAGATGTTGATCAGGATCAAGATCACAGGCGATGACATCGTATGCCGATAAAATTGCTGCTAAAATTGTAAAGTGACCAATTATAAATCGTGGCATTTTTTTGGTTTTTGTGTCGTCTATATTTGTTAATATGTTTTAGACATTAAGAGTACAAAAAGACTTTCGCATTTCAAGGATATCATATGAAATTCCAATGTCAGATGCAGTGAATAAAATATGAACATGAAACATGACATTCTCAATAAGAAATATCTAGAAACAGAAGGAATGACAGAATGTTGACAGTCTGCCGTATTTGAATACTTCCAATTTCATGGAGTACAAACCTAAAAAATTTTGTCTAAAATGGACGATTCAAACGATCGATTATATATTTCTTGTTTCACCTACGTAACGGTAACGTAACGTCTTACACTTTTTTGAGTAACTTTCCGAACTCTGGTTATTACGAAAATCTCTGAAAAATGAAAATCTCGAGAATCAAGGAACAAAATATTCTCTGCAATCGCAAGTGCACTTTCTGCGGGTCACTTTTGGCGAAAGCGCAGAAGGGAAAACGCGGCACGCGAGCGACCGCGTTTTACGGTCAAACACCCGCACGCGACTCGATTCGAGGCAAATCAGAGCCGATTATCAAGGATTTCTATCTGCCCAAGTTTTTTTTTTTGAAACGATGAAATCGCACTGCGAAAATTGATATTTTCTTTTATTTTTCCGCTACGCTTTTACTATTATTGTTTGGAAAGTTGTAAATGGCAGAGGGAACAATAAATATCAACATTTGAATGACATGATGAAATAAAGTTGAAGATAAAATAGTTTATTAATGAAAGAGCAAAACAACTTCGTAAATAAAATATAAAATAGAAGAAAAATAGTGAGTGTAGTGAGAGGACAAATTGTTTCCTCTTCATTTTAGTTTCTCTGTATTTCTAACTTTCTTTGAACAAATGAATATTCCATTGTTGCCTAAACATTATAAATAAAACGTAAAATGTTCATGAATCTCTATCGCAAAATGGAATTTGCTATTAAAAGTCAATTTCGCTTGAAGAAGTGCACTTCCATTAAGCGTTAAAGGGTTGACGCCAAGACTCGGTGAAATTCTAAGTAGATTTATAATTCACGAAACTTTGCCTCTACCATTATTTTGCGTGCATTACCTGTTGAAAAAGCGACGATAGAGCAAAAAAAGACCATTCAGCCTATTCAAAAAAGCTTTTAATCCGTTTTATAGAAGTGAAGGACGAATTACTTTAAAAAAGATAGCGAAATGCCAACATTTCTACTGGTTTTTTATATTTTTCGGACAATGAAGAGTGAAGAAAGGAGATATTAATAATTACAGTGGGCAATTGGAATAATTATCGAGCGAAAGGTATTGGAATTTTGTTCTTTATATGAGTGGAAATTCGTTGAGAATTTCAAGCGAAGGGATAATGAACGAAAGAGACGATCTCGGAATGTAAAGTTTTTTTGCTCATTACTTATAATAAGAATTCATTGTTAGCTTGATATAGTTTCAGATTTGGTTTTTTTAAAAGCAAAACTCATTAAGATTTTGTATGTTAAAGTTATAATAAAATAATTTTATATTCTTAAAATAAGGATAAAATTAATGCTCAAAAATCAGGAAGAATAATTCAATTTCTGGTTCAGTTAACAATGGGATTCAAAATTAATAGTAAACGAAATGAGTGCAACAAATTTTTGTTCATCAATCTGAATATATAAAAGATTTTAATCGATTTAAAAGTAAATTGTTGTTACATTACATATTGAATATTGATTTCTGGAATGCTAAATTGTACAAAATGTGAAAATAACTTTATTCTTGTTATGAAAATGAAAGGTTATATAACATGTGTTAAAAAGTGTTTAAATTTATTTTCATTATTATAGAATCTTAGCAAAATTGGTGTTAAGAATTCCAAATTCAAATGCATTTGCTTCATAATCTCGTACAAAACATAAATTTCTTGAGTAGTTTTCGTCAAAATTTAAAAAAAAATTGATTACTCAGACTAATTCTCTTTGTTGAAAATGAGCTGTGAATCTCTCGTACGCAAATTATTTTAATGAGCCAACATGGAAGAGAATGCAGAGTTAGTCCATTAATGAATTGAAAATTGCATGTATATCGTTGTCTTAATTACACCCAAGTGATGTTAATTTCATTTTATGACATTAGCTGTAAATTAATGATACCGTTTCTTGAAACTTGGATTTTTAGATCAAGGTTTACTGGAAATGCAGCCCATGGGCATTGTAGATTTTTCTGCGAAGTAGAGAAATTCGCTTAACATTCTTTTTAAATCGACTCCAGAAGCAACATCAAAATTTATGATACTGGGAGGAATTTTCGTTCATTTTGCTCTTGAAATGAACTCGAAGAATCATGAGAGTATAAGAATTGTTCGTAAATTTTCTTGTATATTAAGAATATATACTTTAAAAAATCTGAACACTGAGAAAAAATTGAGTACTTTCTGATATATATGGTAAAATGTACTAGAATATTGTAAGTTTTATGATATTATTACAATTTTTTTAATTTATATTTTAGATATTACGAAATTGCATTGTTGTTGTTATATTCTACAAATTACAATATGTGTGCCAGTTTTTACACGATGATTTCGGGAAATTAAAAATCTACAGAATGCAAATTGCACTATGCACATACATTGTAATTTTCATGTAATTGTAAACATGATTTAATATTAGTGTATAGTAAAACATCAAAAACAGTATTTTACTGTTTGTAATTTGTTTTTCAATTCATAAAATTTGATATTTCATGTAAAAAGAAAAAATATTGTATCAATCGCAATATGATATTATATGAGAAATTACACGAAAATATAGCAAAAAGAACTATACAGATCTGAATACTGGCAAACTGTAAAGCATTTACTGAAATCTGCAATTGTAGGAATTACAATATGATATTGCAAAAAGTACAAAAAGGTATAATAAAAAACAAAATATGTATAGCAGTTTTTACAATATCATTTTACAATATCTACAATATATTATGATAACAATTACCATAAATATCTAGCAAAAAGTACAATACTTAAAACTGATTCCACAGTACAATACTGTATTGTAATAATAACTATATTTTTTTCAGTTAAGTCGAAGAAAATCTGGAAAATTTTATTTAAATTTTTTCAGAATTTTCAACGATCTCCAATTTTCTGAAAAATTTTAGGCAGCATTTTCCTCGTCTCTATGAATTTTTTGGAAATTAAAAAATGAGAAACATCTGAAAAAGTTAATATTTAGAACAACGTTTTTCTTTACGTGATAATAGTCTGTTTACAAACTTTTAAGCAAGAAAATTCTCTAGAAAAGAAAAAAAAAGAGTGAACAAAAAACTTTTGAAAACAAAAAATTTTGGTTTTGATTTGTTCTAGAACTTTCTGGCAACAAGTTTTTATACTTAACTAACTAGAAAACGTCTTATTTAACTAAAAGTCAAGAAAAATTTCAGCATTGACATAATTTATGTTATGTCTGAATTAATTATGTTGATAATTATGTGTAAACGAAGGATGAACAGAAAATTATATTGTACACTTAAATAACATCAACCGAGAGTTAAAAATGTTTTTGAAGGATTCGATTCTTTTCATATACCTTTATCAAGAGTTTCCTGTATTCGAAGTATTTTGAAGTGAAACTTCTAATGGCTCGTTGGGAGTAAAATCCGTTTGAGAGTGTAACAATGGATTGGGAACAAAGCTTAGACCATATAATAGACATTGAAAACGCTAATTCTTACAAGAATTTTAGGAAAATAGTAAATATAAAACCTACATTTTTAGTTGCATCTTTTTGATTCATTACATAATAATTACGATTGAAGAAATTATTTATTATTCAATTAATAATAGTTGAAAAATATTATAAAGACATTATTTTCAGACAAATGAAACTAAAATTTGATATCTTATAATATTTTTCTAACTTTCTTGTTATTGTGAAATAAAAATTAATAAGAAATGCTCATTCTAAAATGCATTTCAGAGAAATGGTCAACATGAAACCTACATTTTTAGTTCCATCTTTTTCATCTATTTTATAATGGTTACTATAACAGAAATTGATTGCTTCACATAAATTAGACACCAAAAAATATTATTTTATGAAAAAATGATCATCTGAGAAACCCATGTGAATATCTTATGTTTTCAGTAATAATTAACTTGAAAAAAATATCAAGTTGATTATTTTGAAATGAAAAAATATATAATTCACTTTCTCAAATAAATTTGTTGGAAATTTAAAAAGGGAAGTTCACATTTTTATTTTTAATTTCATTATGAATAACATTTGAAAAAAAACTGGTGTGAGTTTTTAAGAACTCGCGAGAGAAGTGACACTTCTCACGGCAAACTACTACAAGTTTATTTAAACAAAAAAGAAAGTTCGTTCAATTTTATGAGAAAAACAACTGAAGAAACCATTCAAACCAAAGCATGAACTGCTTTTAAAACTGTAGCTTGAAACTGATTATAATAAAATCAGAATTTTAAACGAGTGAAATTCAAATATAAATCTGAAATTTGACGACAAAGATTTATTTTTCTTGTACAGCTCGAATCATATAGTATACATGCAATTTGGAGGAAAAGTGAAACTTTGTCGTGAAACTTTGAATTTAAATTTGAATTTCATTCTTTTAAAATTCCGATTTCAATTGAATATGTTTCAAGCTACTGTTTTGAATGCAGTTCATGCTTTCGTTTGAATGGTTTCCTCAGTTGTATTTCTCATAAAATTGGACGAACTTTTTTTTTGCAATAGTTCGTCGTGAGAAGTTTCACTTCTCTCACTAGTTTTTAAACACACATCAGTTTTTTTTAAGAAAGTCCACTGTAACTGAATGTTACATGAAAACAGTTAATTTTGTTCTAAAATATAACATACCTACCATTTCTCTTCGATTTTCTGTCACCTCTTGAAATGCTCTGAAATGGTTATCGTAACGAAAGCATAATCTGAAACTTAAGTGTAAGCGGAGTGTGAAAACCCAGGTTGGAAGTAATTAATTCATGGGGATAGATTAATCCGGCATTCGAAATACTGCTGACAAGCCGGAGAAATCCGCCCTTCTCGCGAATTCCGGGTGTAAATTTGCCTCCTGAAAATAGATCTTAATTGGATAAACGGCGAGTAATCGTTTTCGTTCGCGGGCTGATTTACACAATCCTATTGACACGTTATAATCCGCCGATTTTACGGGCGAGCAATTTATGAAGGGGACCATGAAATACGGTTTTTCGGTTTATTCCCGTCCCGGCATAAAGCGCGCCGACCTTGCTCCCAAAAAGCTCTCGTTTCCCCGATAAATGAATGCCTTGGTGTTTTGACGTGGTGGAGATTTGCAGTGATTGGGCGTGTTCATTTTTTTGCAAAGGCAGTGATATTTGAACGGGAAGCTCCGAAAAGGATGATTTATCCAAGTTTCTCTGGAAATTGTTTTGCATACTTGATTGATTTTGAAAGGTCTAAACAACACTGATAGTAATTATTGTATTGATTTTCATTAATGTTCATGTACATATGGCTTCATTATTATTTATAATGTTCCATTTCTAACGATCGTTTTGCAGCTAATCTTCCCCTCAGTAATAAAACAATATTTCTTCCAAGCTTTCGGCATTTATTTTGCCCTTTTCAGGAAACTAAAATACATGATTATTTATACAATTTTTACAATTTCAATATTATTCAGTACAATTATTTTACTTACTCAACCCGAACATATTATAATTTCTGTTACAAATGTCCAAAATACATCATTATTAAATTCTTTCACGACTGTTCAATACAAAATTAATATAATCCCTTTCCTACTGACTGAGATTATACAATTCATGTCGATTTTATCAAATGTAGTAACAATGTGAAAACACCTGTTTTTTATGTCGATTCTTTTTCTTCCTGTTTGAGAGAAAGCTTATTGGGTTTTAATAAACTTGTCTTGGAAGTTTTTTACATAAACGCATGTTAAAATAAATATACAGTATTCTTTAAACTGCATAAACGTTTTGGAATTTTAATAAACAAGTTTGCGGATATTAATAAACTTGTATTTAGAATATTTATATACAAGTATATTAAAGTCCATATTCTGGTTTGTAAAATTTAATGAACATTCCATGCATATTTTGTTCAAACTTAAAAAAAAAACAATTTATAAATTTGTTTTATGATATCTCACTGTACTTTTTCGAAAATTGCGAAACGACTCCAAAAATATGATTCGCCTCAAGGAGGATTTGAACTTTGTATTATCCTACTTGAGCTACCTACAATGACTTTACGTTTTTGCAACTGAGCTAATGCCGCGCATTAACAATGTATTATTTTCTTTTTAGATTATATCTATTCAATACACTAATTTACAACTTTTAATGAACACTGTAGGGATTTTCATAAGTGTTAAGTTATTCGAAAATACATGTTGATTATCAACGGTTTAATAACTGGTTCATAATTTTTAACACAACCTAATCACATAAAAGTTTATTTTAATTAATGACGACTAGTTTTTTCGATATACATGTTTAATAATCACTGTTTCATACAGACGCTTATGGTTTTCGAAAAATATTTATTTTCAGGCACTTACAAAGCGAGGTTTTGGAGGTTCAAACCCCTCTTTGAATTTAGATAAAATTTATTATTATTTTATGAAAAAATGAAAAATCTAAAGCAATAAATAATGCAAGTAAAAATATTAAAAAATGTATGTACTTTACTGGAATCTAGAGGATATAACAAATGATTTCATATAAGTTTTTGTAGTTCAAAGTTATTGAGGATTTTTAATTTTACTAACTCTAAAAAAAAAGCAAAGACCCTCGCTTTTGGAGAGTTTCTTTTTTCAAACAGAATTCTAAACATAGATGTTTGACTAGGAAAATGTAGAAAATGAAAATGTGAAAAATTATTTCAGCTTAGTAAATTATGAATAAAAACTAGGATCTCAGAAAATGCTAAAAATCTGAAAAATTTTGAATCATACGGAATATCTTGAATCATACAAATTCTGAAGAAATAGTAAAAGTGCTCAAATTCTATGGAAGAAATTTTTCTGAAAAATCTTAAAAAATACCCATGATCTATAAAACTTTTAACTCTAGAACATCCATTTATCGTATATAGCAATCTATAGTAATACTAGAAATATATAAAAATACTAGTAAACGTGACAAAATCTTATAAATGCTAAAAAATATACGTAAATACAAAAAAACTATAAAAAGTAAAAAACTGACAAATGTAATTTTCTCAGAATTCTATAAAATTACTAGCAATTAATGGAAATTTGAATTCTAGAATCTAGAGCATTGAATTCTTTTAGTCTATGTGTATAACAATCTGCGAAAATACTGGAACCCAGTACAAATACTAAAAAGTCCTTCGTTGTTTCATAAATAGGTTCTAAAGAAATCGATTGAAATATTGAAATGTATTTGAATACTAAAAAACTATGCAAATGTAATTTTCTCAAAAATTTATGAAACCTCGAATTCCAAAGCAGACATTCATAGAAATTTATATAGAAATCCATGAATATACCAGGAAATTCTCCAAAATGTATAAATAATAAGACTAAAAAAATATTGGCAATTTGTATTACAGATACTATTTTCTTAAAAATCAATTAAACTACTCAATATTGTTGACATTTTTCATTTCTATAACATCAAATTCTAGAAATTTATTGAGCGATCTATAGAAATACTAGAAATTAATAAAAATGCCAGAAAATATTACAAAATTTCGTAAATAACATAAAATACTTAAATTCTAGAAGCTTATGTGACAATAATTTATATAGACATCATCTCCTTAAAAATCTATAAAAATATAAAGAAAATTTTTAGAACTTTGATTCCTGAAGCGTCTTCTTCTAGAAAGCTATAAAAAATTCATTATAATATTAGAAAATTTTCAAAGTTGTATAAATACTAAAGAATTATGAAAAATATCTAATGTATTAGGCAAAACATTTTAATATTAGTCATTCGAGAATCACAAAAAAACTAATCCCATTATTTTGAATACGTTAATGAAAAATGTGCGATTCTGGACTCCGAAAGTCGAGTAACTTTAAAATCATAAAATTCAAATAATCGAAAAATCACAGTTCCTTAACGAGATCATCAATGATTAATAATCATGAAATGCTGAAAAAAATTTATTTTTTCGAAAAACCCCTGAGGAAAGTTTTCCTGCTTAACTCCCTACTTACTTTAAACATATGTGTCTTTTTGATAGAGTTAAGTCCTGACATGTGACAAAAGCTTGAATTATATTAAGATTAGGTTAGGTTACAGTAAACTATTTAAGTGTGTCTTTTTCATACAGTCAACTCTCTGTACGTGTCTTTTTAATACAGTCAACATCAATACTGGATTTTTGGTACATATGAAAGTTCCTAAATCTTTTCATGAAAAGATTTAGAAAACAGTATTCTCTAATGATGTTTATATTACTAATTTACAATTTTTTTCGTCATATTGATTCGGAGTGAACCAAATGGAGGAAAATGATCGATAATCCCTTTTTCAATCAAAAAATCCACATTAAACGTAAAAGACTGTTACAACGAAAAAAAAAAACAAAATAAAGGAAAAAGCTTGTTTTCGGCGCTCAGATAGTAACGTTAGATAAAAAAAAACACATCGCACAAAAAAAAATCGGGTACGCGTTATTTCCGAGGCAGCGGTTCTTAATTAAGCACGAATGCGTTATTTATTGCGTGATTATTAACGCTCCTTCTGTAATTTCCGACCGAATTGTCATTTCGCTTCATGCGTTTCGCGGGATTTCGCGGCGCAATATGACCTATGAGTATATTTATTCGAGCTACTGAACAAAAACTGGGTTTTATTTATTTGTTTGTGAATTTGAAAAAGCACCTACAGAAGTTATTTTAATAATTTTGAATAGTTTATAGGCATGTTTAAGGAACCATAAGGGATGAAACCGAAACGAAAAATATTAATATTGACTCATCCGAAATATTTGGGTCATTTGATATTGCATATAGATGTATCAAAAAAAAAAATTTTAGATATGCAGATGTACCGCATGGATTTTGATGGGTTTTTTTAGAAAATAGTAAAGTTTGTTCGTGGATTTACAGTATTTTTAGTATTCTTAGTATTTTTCAATTCTCGTGTAATGTAGAGGATTTTTGATATTTTTCTAGATTTTCACATAGATATCCAGAAATTAGTCCCAAAGGATTAAAAAGTCTTAAGATTTCTAGTGATTTCGTAGATTTTTCAGACAATCATGCATATGACTATTAGAATTTGAAAATTGTTCTAACTTTTTGGTCTTCGAAAAACGTTTTGGATTTTATAATATTTTTTAAGATTTTTCGTATTTTTATGAATTGCTATGATTTAGATTGCTAATAATTGATGCGTGCTTTCGAATTCGAAGTGTAATTGATTATATGTAGTTAAATGGATATTTCAGAAAACAGTGCCTTTATAAATTAGTAATTCTTTCAATATTTTTTGTATTTTCTTAATATGTAGATATACTACATATTCAGAGGTTTTCTCAGTATTTTCATGAATTGCTGTAGATATTTTTTATATTTACACATTTTGGTTAGTAAAGTTTCATGAATTTTTAGTTTTTTTTATATACTTGTAGTATTTTCATAATTTTTTTGTATTTTATTAGTATTTATAAAATGTAGGATTTCTTGGTTTTTTTATGTATCTCTTCAGATTTTTAGAATGCGATTTCCTTCAATCAAAAATTTGAAATATTTTAATTTGTAAGAATAATTTATTAATAAACATCATGGATTTCAAGTAGCTTTCAATATTTTGCATATGTTTTAAGGATTCATACGACTTAAAGGATTTTAAGGTAATTTTATAGGTTTATATAAGTATATTTTTAAAATTTCATGCTCCAGTAATCAAAGTATCATTGATTTAAAAATTCTGTATAGATTTTTGAAAAAATTCAATCAGTATTTACGAGCATCTAATGGATTTTTGGTATTTTTTGTTTCTTTTTCTGTACTTATTGAATTACGTAAGATTTTCTAGGAAGTTAAAAAACTTCCAGTATTTATTAAATTTCTATAAAGATTTCAAAAATTCAATGCTCTAGCGCTTAAAGTTTCATTGAGTTCCAAATTTTAAGTAAATTTTTGAAACAAATTAATCAGCTTTTACAAGTATCTGAAGAAATTTTATTATTTTTTGTTTTTTTCTGTATTTGTTGAATCTTGGAAGATTTTTTAGAAGCTTTAAATATTTGAATTATTATTATTGATTTCTCTACAGATTCTTATAATTTAATGCTCTAGAAATCAAAGTTTTATCAATTATTTACCATAATTTTCATAGATTTTCGAAATAAACAATTAAGCGTTCGTGGGAATTTTTTAAATGATAGTATTTTAAGTATTTTTATGTATTTATTTGAATTTTGTAAGATTGTCAAGCAGACTTGAATATTTTTATAGATTCTGATATGAATTTCTAGAATTTCATGCTCTGGAATATAGAGTTTTGTAGATTGTGAGTAAATTCATCAATTGCTCATTGAATAGTAATTTTGAAAATTCCTTGTATTTCAGAGATTTCGGTAAATTGTGACAAAAATTTTAATCGATTGAATGAATAATATTGTTTTTAAAGTATACTTATTCAACAAGAAAATAATTATGAGAATATCGTTATGAAAGAATAGTTCAATTTTCTCAAGTTCTATTTTATTTTTTAACTTCTGTATATTTATTGAATTTTGTGAGATTTTCCAGAAATGTCTGGGATCTTAAGTCTTCTTACAAATTTCCATATAGATTTGCGAAATTCAATGCTCTAAGATTCAAAGTTTTTTCTAATTTTATGAAATTTTATAGATTTTTAAAACAATTGATTCAACATTTATCAGTATCGTTTCAATTTTTAGTATTCTTTATATTTTTGTATATTCATTAAATTTTGTAAGGTTTTTTAGCTCATTTGAAGATATTTATACAGTTTGATTTGAATATTTCTAGAATTTCATGCTCTAGAGCCTAAAATTTCATACATTGTTAGTTTACTTATAAATTGATTATCTAGCAGTTGCTTGACAAATTCACAGTCTTTCATAGATTTTCGATGAATGATTACGCAAATTTGTACGTAGATTGAATGTTTTTAAGAATATGTATTCAATAAGAAAAAAATCATTAGAATATTGTTATGAAAGAATCTCAATTTTTATTACATTTTTGTGTATTCATTTAAATTAGTAAGGTACTTTCTAGAAAATTCTGGGATTTTTAGTATTTTACTAGATTTTCATATAGATAGATCTTTGAGATTCAATGCTCCGAAAATTACGTTTTTTTTCAATTTTCATAACTTTTACAGATTTCCAAAATAATTGATGCAGCATTTTTGAGTATCTTTTGAATTTGAGGCATTCTTACTATTTTTGTATATTCATTGTATTTTGTAAGATTTTGTAGCTCATTTTAAGATGTTTATGGAGTTCGATATGAATTTCTAGAATTTCATGCTCTAGAGTCTAAAATTTCATAGATTGTTAGTTTATTTATTAATTGTTTCTTAAAAAGTTTCTTCATCAATTCCTAGTCCTTGATAGGTTTTTGATTATAAATTATTACTAAAATTTTTGTGGAATAAATTTATAAAACTGGTTTGAAAGTATACTTATTTTAAAAAAAGAAAATCAAGAAAATATCGTTAATGAAAGAATCCAAACTACTATTGAATATTCCTGCAATTACATTTTTGAAACTGACAACCACAGACTATCCTCCATATTTGATAGACATTTGAAACATTTTGAGGTTAAGAACTGTGAATAGAGGTCAGAAACCTTATCTTGAATAAAGTCAGGCAGTGGGCGATGAAATGGGACAACTCCAATCAGAAGTTGACGAAAACTTGTGCTCGCTGCCTTCGAATCTTCAGTAAGATACAGGAGTTATTTTAAATGAATCATGAGTTTGGGGATTCGAGAATTTCGAGGTGATGCTTTGGCTCTAGATTGAGATTCCTGAGAACAATCGATTTATCTAGGACATAACAGTGAAGTTAATTATACTTGTAGCTTATTCCAATAATTTCTAATAATTCAGGGAAAATTTGGTTATTTTACGATCCAGAAGGAACCTAGAAATATTGTCGATATAAAAATTAGTTTACGTATATTGTCTTCAACAGTGAAAAGTTTCATTTGTTTTCTATTGTTTAATCATTTTTGTATCACAAAGTCTATTATGTAAAACAACATTGTAGTCTAACAAAAAAGCTCTTACAACTGAAATAATTCTTCTCATTCAATCTAAGAGAACGCGATCGAAATTCCTGGTGAAATGCACGCGCGAGGCAAAGAACTCATGAATAAGTTTTTCCTTAATCGCGTACTTCGATCTTGGCAGTTTGACCCTTCAAGAGCCGAAAGCACGAAACGCCTCTTGACCCGTATTACGCGGTCGTCCTGGCAAGGGATACAAAGTGGCCGCCCCGCATAATTTCGATACAAAGAGCTTTTATGCGCATCGTTACGAATTCGATTGAGGCAATGAAATATCGATGGCTCCGAAATCGATCGTTTTACGCGAAAGCTTCCTTTCGCGAACACGTTTTTATTTCCCTTCAATCTCACCTCGCGTTTTCACGGCCCGGTGAAATGTGTTTTTCCGCATTTTCTCCGCTCTGAAAAGGACAATGACGCGAAAAGCGCGCTCGAGTTTTCAAAGACACTCCGGGGATCTCGCGTTTGAAGATGGGAAACTCGTTAAGCCCGCAGTTTTTTGTAATTTAGGTTTATAAGAGGCCTTTGAAGGAGAGTTCTGTACTTTATGGGGGTGATTTCGAGTTTTTGGAGTCATTGAGCATGATTGAGGAAAGAGTTTTCAATTTTTGGTGATAAAAACGATTTTGATGCTAAATGATTGGATTTGAATTTCTAAACTGAAGTTTTGGGTAAACATTTGATCTATTTTCATACTTTGTTGTGTATTTTAGTGTCTTGTAAAAGAATTCAAATGATTTCCGTTTGACGGTTATTTTAGTATTTACAAGATTATGTTTAAATTTCGATGTCACAATCCTACGACAAAATTTTACTACTTTTGACTAATTTTTTTAGGTATATCTGTATAGTATTCCTGCATAGTATTTTTCAATACTACTATCCAACAAAAACGAATATTATTGTTTACCAAAATTTATTTCTATTTCATCAACTCATAGCTGAAAATTTTAGAAAGATTCTCTGCTGCAGTATTCGTTCATGTCTGACCTAATCACGACCTATTCTACTTGAACATCATAAACTCGTTCAAATATCATATTTAGCTTTGTAAAAATGTATGTTATCCATACTAACATTTCTAAATAACTAAAATTATAATTCTACTACTAATATTATTTTCATGATTGTAGATTTTTACATTAAAAAATTTCACGAATATGATTTTAAGATGACGTAATGAGTAAATAACTTAAGAATTGTCTTGTGTATACATGTAAAATGTGATGTTTTCTTGAATTCAGAATTATATATCTGCTGTCATACACTTATTTATTTATTTTACGTCTTAAAGGAAGTTAAGTAAAAAATTTCTGCGTTTGTGTTGGGGGGGGCTTATTTTAATTTTTTTCCCTTGAATTAGAAATGAATCTCATTCCTTCGCCATAAAATTGGTTCTGAAATTACTTTCTTATGAGTTCAAATTTTTATACTAAACAATAACTTAAAAAAGCTCGAAATGTAAGTAAATTTAACGCTCTTTTACTATCGTAAACATAGTTGTTCAATTAGGTATCGAAAAAGTTTGGATTGTAATTATGATTTAAATCGTTAGGTTTTACATAATAATATTCATTGATCTTTGATATCACTAATATCATTACGAATAATAATAAATTTTTCATTATCAGATATAATTAATAGTTCTATTTGCATTTTTATTAAAAAAATGTTATATGAATTTCAATTTATTAAGATTAATAATTATAATTTCATAATAATATTAATATCTGTAATATCTGTAAATTATATTTATTAGTGCCTATGTTTTATTCAATTTTTTTAGGGGATATCAAAATAGTTGAATCTTACCATAAATATCTTTCATATGCAAAAATTTCAAAAGAAAATTGAAAATTGGGATTTACATTTTATCAAAATACCTTCATTTGCTAAATTTTAGAGAACTTTTTGTAACCACAAACAACAAAAATCATCATAAGTTTAGACTTTAAAAATCTGGATTCGAAAAACATCGAAATCGTTTGATGATAAATAAATAATGTAAATTACGCATGCGTAATACGCATACGCATGCATTTGGAAGTATCAAAATTATAATTTTCCGAAATTCGGAATATCGCGAATATCATAAGAATTTCAATTTCAACATGTGAAATATCTTCAAAAAAAGGTTATGAGTCTTAGCTCGAGGAATAATATTGGATTTTTAGAAAATGTAAAACCGAAGTTTGGATATGAATCTTTGAAATCGCAGATACTTGCAAATTTTAAACTGAAAAAAAAATTCAAAAAATTTGACTGGGATATCAAAAACTTTGATATGTATTGTATACTACCCAGTAACAGAAACCGAAATACGTAAAATTTCCAAAAGTTAAAAGTTTTAACAACTGACATGAAGTAGAAAAACTTTTAGAAACATGAAAACTGGTTGGAGTTATCTTTTTTTTTATCAAATCTCCAGCTACAAACAGGAGTTACATTGATGTGTCTATATAATGAAAAAAAGGAAAAATTGAAGAAAAGCTCATGAATAAATTAATAAATAATTGGGATACAATAAATGTCAACATTCATAGTTACGTCTGTCATTATTAACAAAAAGTTAAATGACTTATTGACAGTGAAAAAATTCAGGAAATCTAAACATTTTAAGTACCAAACTACACGTATTTTTTTCTGAAAAAGCCTGTTATCGCCTCAACTCTTATCAGGAAACATCGAAAAACCATTCGAACCGGGTCCAATTGTAGCTATATCGATATATCTATCCATTCTCGGAAACTCTATATAGCACAAAATACACATTTATCTCAAGATAGTTTTTCGGGAACTTAACTCAATCGGTTTCACGTAACACCCTGTGTTCCATTAGGTAATGGCAGGACAAAAAATTGATCCTCTATCATGTAAAAAAACAAAATAGATTCCGATTTAATTAGAAAGTCGTTTTTCTTCGAATTCTGAAATTATTTTTTTAATAGTATTTTTCGAACCATTTGGGAAAATTACTGAGTCCAAATTTATATACACGATTCTATGTCTAAGGGTATAACATTTTCATTGTTTTTTAATGAATACGTTTTTCTAACTTTTTAAATATTTTTATATTCATGAATTATTTCTTACATTTTGAAATCTTGATGCTGATGAGCCAAGTCTTTCTGTGGGAGACTTGAATTTTCATCCTTGGTTCTGATTTCATATTTTCATTACTAAAATAATCACCTTGATTTCGGGAATAAAATATGAATTCAATTTAGATTCAATTACACTTACAAGTCTTTTTGTTGATTATAAAAATAAGGGATATATGTTTCCATTTCCGTAAGTTTCTTGAGTGTGGTATGTTTTTCGAAGGCGTTCAACGCCCGCATTGATATCGATTGCTGGGCAGTTAGAGCGAGTCGGAGTAAAAATGGTGTACCACATATTTCTTCTTGATTAAAGTCAATTATGAGCGTATTTGTCAGCAAGCATGCGAAGAACATCAATTTCACGTCAGCGTTTAATCTCCCGCGCCAGCGGCGCTTTCGAGCTTCTCCCATCCTTCAGAGGGGTGAATAAAAAAAGAATTTGGCATGGATACTTGATTAGCGATAACTAATTTCACGTAACACGTCGATAAAAGTCGTTCATGATAATTTTTTGCTTATATTTTCATGAAATACATGATATTATTTTTAAAGTGAAACTTCTAATGGTAAAATCCATTTGAGAGCGTAACAATGGTTTGGGAACAAAGCTTAGACCATATAATAGACATTGAAAACGCTAACTCTTACAAGAATTTTAGGAAAACAGTAAATATAAAACCTACATTTCTAGTTGTGTCTTTTTGATTCATTTTATAATAATTACGATTGAAGAAATTATTTGTTATTCAATTAATAATAGTAGAAAAATATTATGAAGACATTATTTTCGGAAAAATGAAACTGAAATTTGATATCTTATAATTTTTTTTCTAACTTTCTTGATATTGTGAAATAAAAATTAATATGAAATGCTCATTCTAAAATGAATTTCAGAGAAAAAGTTACCATGAAACCTACATTTTAAGTTCCATCTCTTTCATCTATTTTATAATGGTTGCTATAACAGAAGTTGATTGCTTCACATAGATTAGATATCAAAAAAATATTATTTTATGAAAAAATTGTCGTCTGAAAAATCAAAGTGAATATTCTATATTTTCAGTAGTAATTAACTTGAAAAAAATATCAAGTTCATTATTCTGAAATGAAAAAAATATCAAGTGTATTATTCTGAAATAAAAAAATATATAATTCTCTTTCTCAAATGAATGTGTTAAAAATTTAAAACGGAAAATTCACATTTCTAGTTTCAACTTTTTACACTAATTCCATTATGGATAACATTTGAAAAAAAAAACTGGTGTGAGTTTAAAAACAAGCGAGAAAAGTGACACTTCTCACGGCGAACTACTGCAAGTTTAATTGAACGAAAAAGAAAGTTTGTTTAATTTTATGAGAATAGAAAACAGAAACCATTAAAACCAAAGCATTAACTGCTTTCAAAACTGCAGCTTGAAACTAACTATATTAAAATCAGAATTTTAAACGAGTGAAATTCAAATGTAAATTCGAAATTTGACGACAAAGATTTACTTTTCTTCCACAGCTTAAATCGTATGGTATACATACAATGGGGAAGAAAAGTGAAACCTTGTCGTCAAATTTTGAATTTAAATCTGAATTTCATTCGTTTAAAATTCCGATTTAAATTTCATCTGTTTAAAGCTACAGTTTTGGACGCAGTTCATGCTTTGGTTTTATTGGTCTCTTTAATTGTTTTTCTCATGAAATTGAACGAATTTTCTTTTTCGTTTAATTAAACTTGCAGTAGCTCGCCGTAAGAAGTTTCACTTTTCTCGCGAATTTTTAAGCTCACTCCAGTTTTTTTTACATCTGAATACCACGTATACATTCTTTGTGAATGAGGGATTTTTGAGATTCTGGTTCATTACTCAAATTAGATTAAGATCCTAAAGTGCTGATTTAGAGCATTATTTTTATGGCATAAGATTTCTGGGTGGATTTATGTTCGAATATTTTCGCTCTTGGTTTCTTACTCGATGACATCCCGCGATATGGCGACTGAGATCGTTAAATGAGCCGTAAAAATGCAGCTATTCTATGACGCAATATGAAAATTTGTAGAATCTTTTAATAGCTATATTTGATTAACCTTTATACCTTGTCAAATTGCATCTACATTTTTACTTACATGATGTTATTTTAACAAGCGTACATGGACAATAAAAAACGATGGAAAATTGTGACCCAAAAAGATAGTTTATCATTTTTAACGAATAATTGACTAAAACTCGGTTACAGGCTAAAATGATATATTTTGAACGAGTTTGAAAAGCACCTTAAAAACCGTAATTGGCATATAATAAAGCACAAAAATTTCACTCTCAACTTCCGTATTGCGAAATTTGCACAATCGGATCGGAATATTGAATTCTTTTTCACCCAACATAGGAATACTTTTTTTTATCACGATTTTACATTTTTTCATATTTATTGGGGATTTCCAACTCACAGTTTTGAACATCACACTACAATATTGAAAATTTTTTTGATTGCGTAAACTTTGATAAAGTTCATCACTTTAAAGGTGTTATTAGTGTCAATGCACTGCAGTTTTGTACGTCATGGGCTGGAATTGCAGAATGAGATTTTTTTTTCTAGTACAAGGGTTTTTTTGCAAGTGATGTTTCTGGAGTGTATGAGAGAGTTTCTCGAAGTGACGCTCATACAAGCATTTGTTTTATGAAAAAAAAATTTGTTCCGGAGATTATTGAAGTACAGAAATTCGTTTTTCGAATTGAAATCATAAAATAATTAAATTTTTCACAGTTTTTTGATAATGTACAGTCGAAAAAGGTGAAACAATATTTTAAAACACATTCAAAATGAACCATGATTTTGAAAATTGAGCAACTTTCGAAAATGTTTCGAGGAATAAGGAATTGACGATGAGTAAAAATATTTCTTTCCGATATAGTAGACTTTTTATATCGATGTATTTACAACCGATTATCGTTAAATCAATATTTTTGTACTGATGTTTAACGATATCGAAACTTTTTTGCGTAAAAAAAATTAATACGAAAATTTTCGTTTTTAAGTTTTTTTTTTAATTCGCTTATATAGCATTAAGATCGAGAAAAATTTTTTAAATGTAGAAGTATCATAGTGACATAGTTTATCTGGAAAAAAAGTTTGTGATTGTCAGTTTCAAAAATGTAATTGCAGGAACATTAGGAACATATAACCTCATGTATTCATGTTTTTCTACTTACAAAATGAATTTACATACTTTTGTATCCATTTTATATATTTAGTCTACGAAAATTCTTGTAATAGTTTATTGAAAATCTGGGAAATACTAGAAATTTATGAAGTCTCTGTTCACTGAACAATCTATGAAATTTTAGATTTTAGAGCACGAAGTTATAGGAATCTATAAAAATCTTCAAATATGATAGAAAAACTTACATGAACCAATAAATATACAAAAATACTTGAATAACTAAAAAATTAAAAAGATACCTACAATTAATGCTGATTTAATTATTGAAAAAATCAAGAAAAATTCTAGAAAATAATAAAAAGACAATAAATTCTAGAAAGTTATTGAACGAGCATTATTATTTTAGAAATCTGTGTGTCGATCTATAAAATTTATACAAATTTCTTAATAATCTAAAAAATGTAATAAAAAAAAAACTAAAAATACTACAATTTCATTAGATATTTGGAAATGTTCATTGAATTTTTAAAAAAATATAGAATTCGAAAATCAATAGAATTTCAAATTTTGAGTCTTAGAGTAGCGAATTCTTCAAATCAATAATAAAATCCATGATATTCTAAAAAACCTCTAAATTGTATAAATGCTCAAAAAAATACGCAAAATATGAAGTGGACTTAAAATTTATATGATTTTTTTTGGTAAATTAATCAAAATAATTGAAATTTTACAAACCTTGTAATTAAGGAAATCTCATCCTAGGAATCCAAAGAGCTAGGTATGAAAAAAAATTGGAAATTATACAACACTTTATTAATATTATAGGAATACAAAAAAATTGTAAAAATACTAAAAATATGATAAACTCTTAAAATTTCTAAAATTTTACTAAAACTAGAGCGTCGAAATCTTGAGATTTATACATCATCCATCAAAATCTCAAAAAATATCTGGAATTTCAGAAAATCCTTGAAAAATACGCAAGATATGAAAAGTACTTGAAATTGATGATGTTTTTTGATAAATTATTCAAAAAAATGTAAACATTTCAAACTCCATATTCAGGGAAATCACATCCTAGAAATCTGGAGATGTATTTAAAAAAAACTAGGAAATCCTACAACATTTAAAAATACTAAAAAAATACAAAAACTGTATACATATACTAGAAATATTTATAGTATTAGAAGTTTATAGTAAAATCCTTGAAATTATAAAAATATTGAAAAAATACGAGAAATATTTACAGAATGATAAATCAAGAAAGATTTTGTTTTCTAAAAAATCCATTCTGATACAAATAATTCGATAAAGTCCGAACTCTGAAGCATCAAATTTCTAAAAATCAAAACAAGAATCGATGAAAAGACTGAAAAATCCTAGAATATTCTTTAAATTGTATATGTACTAAAAAGTACTAAAAATACTGGAAGTACTACAATTGTATGAACTGTTTTCTAAAAAATCGATAAAAATCTGTGCAATACATGGACGCGTCGATATTTTTTGTTTCAATTTTCTTCCTTATATTAGAAAAATATACTTCAGTTTAGGGAGAATTGATCATAAAAATTTTCTGTAATTAACTGTTCAATTGTTCAAATAAAGGCCTAAATGGACACATTAAAGACTCAATAAGTATGCTTTAGAGATTTCAGTAACCAAAGTCTTTTTGGTCTGACGTTTTTTGATGTTTCACATCAGTCATTCGCGAAGAATGCGGTGCAATGTACACAAACACATCACCGGGATGAAAAAGCAGCGGGAATGTTACGAATCAGTAACAATAACACATCTCAGCCTTCGCTTGCACGGGTATTTTCATGATCGGTGCGAAGTTTTTGTTCTGAAAGAAACCCAGAAAATTCCTCCCGTCTTTTCCGTTTCCTGTTTTCTTTCTCTCTCTTTTTCAAGGAACTCATCAAGCCTCAAAGCTTATTTGCAGTGTAAATGAAAATTAAACAACTTTTGTGTACCTTGAGGAAAGTTGAAGGAACTATTCCGAAGTCGAAAGTAAGCTCATATAACTCGTTTGAGTTACAGAGTGTTTTTTTGAAGTGTTTTTTGAACTCATCTTTTTTGTTCAATTTTGGGGAAATTTTTTGTTTATTTCAACTATTTTGTTTCTTCAGAGCTAGTGCCATTTCAGCAAGTTTTTGTTGTTTATTTAACATTCATAAAATATTGCGTATGATTATTGAAAATGAGAATTTTGTTGGAAGCTAAATCTCAAAGCTGAAAACAACAATTTCTCTAGATTTTTAGGAACTTCAAGTCACTTATATTCATAGAATTCATTGGAAACGTTCATGTTTTCATGTATGTTTATTTTGTAAGCAAGCTGTACATATTGAAAAGATGAATCAGAATTCACTCGATGTACTCACCGGAAAGTTCAAACACGCAAACAAACCTCGGGAAACGCGTTGGTATTACAGAGACACGCGCAAAAAGTGAAGATGTAATTTAGTAATGTTTTTTTTCCTTTTGTGAGCTGTAGAAAGGTGAAAAACTTGATGCTAAAAGAAAAGAATCCAACTTGACATTGTTTTCCGACACAATGCGGAAAAATATCCCGTTTTCCGCTGTGAGACAATGGGGGTTTTTAAAATTCTTTGGGCTTGTTTCGTTTGTTTCGAAGTATCCAATTCAAAAAGTTTTCATTCCTGATCTAAAACAAGAATGTTACTGCTAATTTTGGGTAAGATTGGAGAAGTGGAAGTAAAAATTTTTCAATTTTTTTGGTTAGTTCTTTTCAAGGATGGAAAAAATTTGTAAGGGATGGGCATCAAGTTTTTGAAATCTCATTGAAATCAATTGGAATATCAGAAAAGTTTTTGAATTATGCAAGCACTTAAAAGAAACTGAAGGTAATAGAAAGTAATACTTTAAAGAGTGCATAAAGCAATTTGGATTAATACTAGATATCAATACAAATACTAGAGAATGCGACATGATGTTGAGAATACGTACTGGCAAAAAAACACACACACACACACACACACAAATATACAGTAGTTATAACATAATAGTATAAATTAATAAGATTTTATAAGAAATTCATAAAATTACTTCGAAAATTAATCAAAATTTTAATTCTAGTGTATTGAAATGTGGAAATCTATACAGTGATTTACAAAAACACTGTAAATTAGAAAATCTTTCAAAGTTTTACCAAAACGAAAAAATTCAGATGACATTAAAAATCTTTTCATACTTCGAAACTATATGTATACCATTCTTTTGAAATTTATAAAACTTTATATCCCAGAACATTCATTCAAATCTAGAAATTTACATGAAAAACGATAAAAATACCAGAATATTCTTTTACTAGTATAAATGCTTTCAAAAATACGGAAAAAAATGAGAAATCTCTAAAAAGATACTGTTTTCTAAATAATCAATTTCAATACTCAAAATCGTTAAAATTTTCAATACTACGCATCGATTTTAGAAATTTACCAAGCAATCCGTTAGAAATACTATAAATCTATAAAAATACTGGGAAAAACTGCAACGTTTCATAAATAATTTCATAATTTTGATTCTAGAGGATCAAATTTTAGAATTTTTCATATAAATCACAAAAAGTACTAGAGATATAAAAAAATTGAAAAAAACTATAAGACTCTCTAAAATTTCAAATGAATGCAAAAAAAAAGAAGAAAAATCTGTGATTATTACATGAACACATTAAAATACAATTTTTTTCAAACTTTTTGAAATTTTGAGTTTCAGAGCATTAAGTTCTGAAATTCTGCGTTGAAATCCATAAAAATACTGGCAAAAATTCAAATTTTATAAACTCCTCGAAAACACTAAGAATAAAAAAATTATTGAAAACCACTATAAGCGGTACTGTGGTCTAAAATATCTTTTCAAATACTTAAAATTTAAGAAATTTTCGACTTTTTAGTATAAAATTCTAGAAATCTATAGAGAAATGCATAGAATAAATTACCTAAAAGCTATACAGAAACCATAAATTACTAAAAAATTTTACCTATAGGTAAATTACAAAAAATGAATATTTAAAACTGTATCAAACACTGGAAATCTGGGTATATATTATTTAATGATTAACCTATAAAAACACGAAATAACTTTAGAACTTTGTTTCCAAGAGCATCATCCAGATTATAGAAATCTCTAGAGCAATTTATTAATACCAAGTCTGAAAAAAATGCAAGAGAATACTACTAAATATTATGAAACTAAGGGGTTACATACTTTTTTGTGCAGACGAATTGAGGATAGTTTGGAGTAACTTTTAAGGTATGTGCCAATAATGCTATATCACAAAAGTATTAGTTTTTTAATAGTGTATTGTTCACCCGAAAAAGAAAGTATTTGTTCATAAAAAAATATCAACAATTGGCGGACTTATGGACCTTTCCCCGAAACAATTTTTTTTTGAAGAGGCTTGCGGTGACCACGATGCAAGTTGAACAGGTCAAGTTAAATCAGGAAATCCGAAAAATTTAATTAGTCTAGGAATATATCTAGTTCTTGAAGGATCGCTTTTTTATAGAAAAGTTTTTATTTTGCAAATAGGAATTTGTTAATAAAGTTTTCAGAGCTCAAAAAATCGATATCTCGGGGAAAACGTTCTTGCATACAGAAAAAATGTAACATTAATTTTTTCAATCGTTCAAGAACTAGAAAGATTCCTAGACTAATGAAATTTTTTGGATTTTCTAATTTAACTTGAGCTGTCCGACTTGCATCGTGGTCACCGCAAACATCTTCAAAAAAAAGTTGTTTCGGGGAAAGGGCCAGAACCACGCAAATTGCTGATATTTTTTTATGAACAAATACTTGTTTTTTCAAGTGTACAATACACTATCAAAAAACAATAACTTGGGTATCATAACACTATTGCTTCATACTTTAAAAGATACTCCAAACTATCCTCAATCCGTCCGCACAAAAAGGTATATAACCCCTTAAAACAAAAAAAAGGAGGAAAACCTGGGGAACTAAAACATACTTTTAATCTATGTATGTATTATTGTTTCAAAAATGTATAAAATACTTAAAATTTGTATAATCCCGAACTCTAGAACATCAGATTCTAGAAATTTATATCAAAACTCATTATGAAACCAGGAAACCTTTTAGGTTCTATTTATGCTTGAAAAAAATGAAGATGTAATTTAAAAACCATAAAAATCTGTTTCAATAATTGAAACACATGAATGAAAAATTCAATAACAAAAATGAAAAATGTGTAACTATGACTCCTATACTTACATAATTCGAAAATTCTGCAATTAAAAAAAAATGAAAAACCGCACTTTTTAAACCAGATCATCGACGATTCAAAATTATAAAATGCTGAAGGAAAAATATTTTCCTAATAATCCCTTCCCTATAATATTTTCTCCCATTACCCTTGGATAGCACCATTGTGAAAAGTAATATAATTCCCCCTCGAAGATAAGGCCACATTTACATCATGATTATACAGTTCCATCATCCACAATTTTTCTCATACCTTTAGGAAGCCCTCATCTTAGAAAAAAAAATAAAATTTGAAAACATTGTACAATAAATGAAAAATTCCTTGTCCAACAGATATTTCTCAATTCCTCATCATTTGTTTCAGGCGCCTTGGAAACGTCAAGGAAAAAAACGTCAGCGTCAAGCTTAAAAAATGCGAGGGTTCCGTATGTTCTACAGATGACAGAGCCAGAATTCTTAATTTAGGATGGCAGAAGGTGCGAAAACTAGAGTTGGGGGGTTCCTCCGGCGCAACGAGGACCGCGTAAAATTCGACCCCGAGGCGCCCCCCACCTCCATGCACCACTCCCATCATTACCTAAAACGATCCGAACTCGGGAAGAAAGTCAAGGTGAGTTTTTCGATCGGTTTTTCACTTTCATTTCCTCAATTTCCAATTACATATTCGAATCGAGTTCCCGATGTATACGTTTCCCTCATTCGCAATTTAAATGGCGTGTTCAACTTGTTATTCAGGAATTCAAATTGACTCGAACAAAAACATTGGAAATCTCTTCATCTTTCAGTTTAGTTTTCGAGTTTTGTAATCTTCTGATTTCGCAAAATGCAGGAGGAAGATTGGGAAATTCAAGTTCTTGATGATTTTTTTTTTGAGAGAATGTCACATCTATTGTTGGAAAAAAGGATGTTTGTGAAATGGAGTACTTTATTGAAATTTATGCTGCAGGAAACAAGATTTTGAGTTCTATAATATTTGAATGCAATTTTTGGCAGAAGAGTTAAAAAAAAATCTACAGGATAGTATGAGAACTGCATTCATTATCGATACCATGACACATAATGGTCGTACTTAAATTAACGTTTAAGTCAAATGATAGCTTGTGTTCTTCTGTGACGATTTTCTCTTTGACAAGTATCGTGATATATTGTCCGAAGCTTTGGTATTTGGAAATTACAAAAATATGGAATTGAACAGTTTGGAATTTTGAGACCTTCAAATAAAAATCGCTGATGATCTTGAGTTTAATGATGATGCAAATTCTCCAAAGAACAAAAATTAACAGCTGAGCCATCAAAATTTTGCAAAAATTATAATTTCCATAAAAAAATTCCTCATTTGATTTTCATAAATCTCCTCATCCGATCATCATAAATCTTGAAAGAATATGATGATATTTTGTACTAAAAGATCGACCTAAAAAGTAGAATTTACTCTGGATTTGCAGATACCAGCCAGCGAAAAAAACTTTTTGAAATTCAAAAGAAGTTCGTATAATTTGAACTTTGATGGTAAAATTTGTTCATCTTATTTTCTGAGTATTTTCACAGTTTGAACGATTTTTTGTTTGATTTGAATAGATTTTTATACTATAAATATTTATTATTAGATACTCTAGGATTCAAGGTTTCATGTATGTTAAATAATTTCAAATTTATTCAAGGAAATGATGTCTATACGGATATTGAGTATTTCATTAATAACCAGTATTTTTAGTATTTTTTATATTCTTTAAGTTGTGCTTGAATTGAATGAGATTTTCTAGGTTCTCAAAGAATACCTAGTATTTTTTAGAAATTTGAGTACAGATTTCCGCAATATTTGATACAATACATATAATATGAAATTTCAGAGTTTTTATGAGTTTCAATAAATTGTTTCGAAAACACCATCTTTATGGATTTTAAGCATTTCATAGACCTTTAGAGTCTTTACCACTTTTCGAATTTTTTCAATAAATTCAAGAATATTCTTTATTTTTATAGTATTTTAATAGATTTTTGTATATATGCACAGAATTGGATGCTCTAAGATAAAAAGTTTCAAACATTTATATTATTTTCAAAATTTTTTGATAAAATAATATCTATATAGGATTTTAGTGTTTAAAAGATTCTTATTTTGACCCTTTTTCATACTTTTAAGCATTTATAAAATTTCCTAGTCTTTTTTAGAATTATTTCAAATTCTTTGTATTTTTACAGATTTCTATGGAAATTCTTAGAACTCGATACTCTAAACTCTAAACTTCCAAGTTCTCTAGATTCTTAGTTACGTAACACAAGACGAAATTCCCCTCCCCAGTAACGAACAGTATAACAGTAGCGTTCGTGTTGACCCTCCTCCCTCTTACAAAGCATTATGTAAATTTATTTTTACTATACAATATTGTAATATATAAAATAAAAATGACTAAATTTGCAGCAATATCGTAAACTTGCAATAATACTGTAGAATCTGCAATGTAATTGTAAAAATTACAATATTCTAGTACTTTTTTAACATATATATGTTAGAAAGTACTGGATTTTTTATCAGTGTAATGTTCTTGATTCGAATAATATGCCTAAACGATTGGGATCTTTAGGTCGATTTTTTTGTACCAAGCCACATAATATATTTGAATTTATATGTGATATTTGGCATAGTTTTTCAAGCTGTTAATCTTATAAAATTTATCAAGTAATGTATAACTAGGTTAAAGATACCTAAATCATGCAGTAAAAATTGGTTTTCATATTATTCGATAATGTTAAACAATAAAAATTTGTTGTAGTTCAGGGCATTACTCGTTGGGAGACTCTCCACTGCGTACATGAAAACCGTTTTTTTTTTTATATTTGAAACATTCAAATTTAAATATTTTTCACCATTTACAAGTTTATCTTCATCCTAAAGGAAAAGATATTTATTCAAATATAGAAGATTGCATATTTCATGAGCGGTTGAAAAAAATTATACGTTGTTGACGAAATTCTAAGTTGATTAACAAGAAATAAGCATCAAAAAAATGTGTCTCCTATTTTTCAAAGGATCTGTTTTTTTTTCAACTTTAAAAAAAGCTATTACTCACTGAGAAAAAAATTTTGTACTTCCTGCCTTATATATTGTAAAAAGTACAATATTATTGTACTTTTTACAATAATATTGCACTTTTTACAATATCATTGTAGTTTTTACAATAATATTGGTAAATCTGCAATATTTATTTTGCTTATCACAATATTATACAGTAAAACCGCTATTAATGTACAAATTATCTAAATATGTGTGCCAGTTTTCACTGTATAATTTCGGAAAATTTAAAATCTTGAAATGCAAATTTCACTATACAAACTGTAATTTTTACCATACATGGCGAAAAAAATGAACTACATTACTTTTATCCAGCTTTTTCGAAAAGTGTATCATATTACAATATGATGCACTAGAAACCTAGAAAGTATACAAAAATATTGCAAAAAGAACCTGTACAGATCTGCATACAGAAAAAGCTCTATCGAATTTTCAAAAATCTGGATTAATAGGAATTACAATATGATATTGCAAAAATACAAGAAGTATAGTAGAAAACGGAATATGTAGAGGAGTTTTTACAACAAAATATATCTATGACTACAATATCATTTGACCATATTTACAATATGTTATTTCAAAAATTGATATATTATCTAGCAAAAAGTACAATATGTCAGAGTGATTCCCGTTTATTATACAGTATTGTGATAATTACTATATTTTTTTCTCAGTGCTTATCAAAATGCAGCAATTACAAGATTTCTTAGAAAATAGAAACAAAAAGTTTTGCGTTACATTATCGTTACTCTGAACCCTGCTCCAAGCTCAAAGTCCGCTCGAGAAGCGAAAAAAAAATCCAACGCCTACAGGAAAATTCCCATGGAAATTTTCCTCGTTTTCCCTGATTACGAGTTAATAGTCCTCGCCTGAGTGAAGTGTCTTATGAAAATCTAGGCTGGATCGATAGGCCGCTCGTCGTCAATCAATAGCAAAGATTCGTTTGCCCGCTCGAAAAGCGAGCTAGGATTTCGCACCGAATCGAAAGCAAAAGCTTCATTCGCAATGAGGCACCACATCGGAAACATTGACAAATTCGATCGTAGCTGTAATGCTGTTATCAGCGAAAATACGGAAATTCTGTGGCGTTTCGAAACATCGTAAAATTGGAGTGAGACAAAAGTCGCTGAAAGCTTAAAAGGGAATGAACTCTAAATATTTTAACTGTCAAAAGTTTTTAAATGCTTCAGGCTGGATTTGATTCTTTGTGTCTTGGATTTGGAAAATTGTAGTTTTGAGTGTCGAAGATAAAAATCGACGAGTTTTGTCAGCACTAAAATGTTTTTTTTTTTTTTAAATTTTTGAATGAACCTTTTTACTTGTACCTTTGGGAAAATAAAATGTTTTATTCAACCTCATCAGTTAATGTTGGAAATTTCATGAAAAAAATTTTCCTATCGTTGTGGAGATGTCTTGAGCGAAATTGTGTCAGATTCGCTCGACCTCACGATATCGAAAACCACGTCCTCAATTAGCGATATTTACCCTTTTTATACTCGAGGGCATTTACTTTCCGAGGAAAATTCGTGGGTGGAAGACTGAGCTCAGGAAGTGCTCGTCTTGCCCCGTTTATCCGTTTGGCAATATTTCCCCTCGCGATGTACGAATGAGGCCGCGAGATATCGCTTTACCGACACCGATCCTCCTTTGCTCGATTATATTCCGTCGTGGGGGCGTGTTTTCCTTGGCGTCTTACTTAGCGCTGACACCTTTGTTTTTCTCAAGTGGACTGAATAATCATTCCCCAAATCATTTCCTTATTACTTTTCCTAATTTTTTACGTTGCCTGAGACTTCATGAAGTTATTTATTTCATTTTTAGTACTTTTGAACAATGAAATATTAAAAATATTTGAAGATTTTAGAGCCACTTTGAAAATAGATATTCTTTGGTGAAATAAGTTCACTGCAGCACTCCTATAATTTTTATCATATTTCAATTTTCACGATACTTGACAAATTTTCAGGATTTTAGCAGAAGCGTAAATGAAAGTTTTATAGCAATTATTAGCGAAGAATTATTATTAAATAATAATATGTATTGAGCTACAAATCTAGTACTTTCTGACATACATAGAGTATAAAGAACTAGAATATTGCAAATTTTACAATAATATTGCAGGTTTTACAATATTATTATAAATGTTTATTTTACTTATGAATTACAATATTCTATAGAGGCCATTCCGCGAAAAATTTTTTGGGCTGAAAGATTTTTTTTCTGTTTTTAATGCATTTTTAATCAATACGTGTTTTTTTATTTGAATATGATACGTGTCATTCACGAATTTCGATTTTTAAAAGTTCCAAAGTAAAAAATTTACAACTTTTGGAAATTCCTTACCAAATGTAAAACATTTTATCTGAAAATGTGATGTTAATGAATGTTTAAGTTTTACATATAAATGTTACAAAACTCATAATTTTTTTTATTTATGCAAATAACGTGTAGTTTCTTGAACAAATTGAAGGATAAAAAAGCGACGTATTGAAAATAAAAAATTCTTGACCTTAATTTTGCATCGTTGTCCTTCGAATATATAAGTATAAATTTCAGAATGGCAAGTTGAATAGTTTTTAACTATCTAGACAAAGTTTTTTGATTGTACAAGTTACAATATGTACGCCAGTTTTAAATAGAAAATTTCGTAACAGTAAAAATCTAGACAGTGCAAATTATACCATATAAATTGTAATTTTTAGTATTCTTGTACACAGGGTTAAATATCTATATGTAGTGAAACATAACATAGTATATTTTACCTTTTGTTGAGTGTTTTTCATTTAACTTAATACGATATTTTATGTAGTAAGAATTCATATCATATTGTAAAGTCAACAATATATTTCCAATTTCTTACAATATTGTATATATCGATTATAATATTATATATTAGAAAGTACACAAAAATAAAGCAGAAAGAATTATACAGATTCAAATACTGGCAAAACTGTATGGCATTTATCGAAGTCTGGATTAGTAAGAATTACAAAATAATATTGCAACAAGCACAAAAAAACTATCGTAGAAAACGAAATCTGTATAGCAGTTTTTACAACAAAATATATCTGCTACTACAATATCATTTGACAATATTTACTATACATTATGACCAAAACTGCTATAAATATACAGCAAAAAGCACAATATTTCGAACTGACTTCACAGTACAATACAGCATTGTAATAATTACTATATTTTTTTCTGAAAGCGTACATTAATTTCATTTCATTCATTGTAAACAAATGATCACAATGTTTGTCATTCCTACAAATTTTCAAGAGAAGTTTTGATGTTTTGGGTTCAGAAAAAAATTGTATGATTATGGAAGGAAATAAAAATAGAAACGTTAGGAGAGTAAGAAAAAAAATATTATTAAGACGGGTTCATTAAAAAAAATGTATTTTTCAGCATTATAAAATTTTCAATATTCGAAAACTTTGTTTAATATTTTCAAGTTATTCAACTTTTGAAGCGCAAAAAGTTGCATTTCTTTTAATCCCTGTATTTTTGCATTATTTATACGTATATTACAAAACATTTAATTAGATGTGTCTTTAAGGTCACTGAGTCATGAATAATTGTCATTTTTAGTAAGTAAAATTAAAAATGATTTATTTCGTTTTAATTTTATATTATCACGTTAAAATAATTTAATTGGTACGTTTAAAATGTTATGTCATATTCATCGTTCATTATATTTGTATGCTTCACAAATTTTAACAATAATTTTTGGAAATTTATAACATGGCAGTATTACATTCTGGAAATGTACAGTATTAGTTTATTGTTCTTTTCAGTTTCTAATTTTTCGGTTTTTTAATTTAAAAACAGAGTTTCCAAGTTAGTATTTTTCATTTGCCCGATTCTTTAATTTTACACTTTTTACATTTTAATTTTTTAATTTGTAAGTTCCAAGTTCCCATGTCTACTAAATCAGATATAATAAAAAATCATTATTAAAAATAACACAAAAATCAAGATCGTTCGCTATTTTGATAATTTTAAAAATGTCTCCTCTTCTTTGTACTTAAATTTTCACTGTTCCACAAAAAACTTCATTTGTTGGAAATCGAAACTCCAAAGTTGTTTATGTATGAAAATTTCATTTAATTTTCAATTTTCCTTACTTTGAAAGTTGCACATTTTTCATTTTCATAATTTTTTATTTTCATATTTTAATTATTGCATTCGATTTTCGTGATTTTGATGTCAATGAGTTCCAATTGCTATTTTCCAGTTTTTAAAATAACGAACTATAAATTTTGTTTTCTCTTCATAATTTTCATACAATGAATTTGATTGTAACGTTTGAAATTTCTTATCTTGTAAATTTAAAAGGATGAAAAATTTTATTATCAAAATTCATATTCTGGAAGTATGCAAAATCGAGTTAACAAAATATAAAATTTTTTAGTCAACATTTGAAGATTGGGAATCGCAAATATTAAAGTAAGAATTTATGAAGTTATTAAAAGAAGAATCAACATAAAAAATATAACAATCCAAAAATAACGATATTTTAGTATTTTTATAACTTAGATAAAAATGTTTTATTTTTGTTAAATAAATTTCGATTTAAAAATATTTTTTTTTTTTCAAACATTCAATATTCTCCCTAAACTAAGATAAGTTTTACTTTCCTTTAAATATAAATTACTTCATCTTCAAAAAGTTAGATGATCTCAGTGTTTATAATCAATGTACACAAAATTTTATCGTATACATGAACACTCTTTACAATGTTCAAATTCTGCTGTGTGAGCAACATTAACTTACAACGAGATAAATACCCTGTCAATAATAATAACTGCATTGAAATTCATAACAAAAGATATTCGGAAGTTCTAATCGCGAGACAAGTTGAAGTAGCAATCAGAGAACATCGAGCAATTGTATCTTTTGTATAAATCAGAGTGAAAGTTGAAATGAACAGGAGGCGACGGTACATTCATCACAATGTGGCCAACTTGCATTGTGCAGATCATGAAAAGGAAACCGCGTATTTGCAGCTTGTAAATGTTCTCTCATGGAGCTAAAGAATATGAAAAGAGAGCAATTTTCAAAGCAATTGTTTCTCGGTTTGCACAAAAGTTTTCTCATCAGCATGTGGGACGTGTGTAGCAAATAAAGAATGTTGAATGTTATCAGAGAGTTTTTTTTATATCTTAGGTAAGTTTCAATTAGGTAAACTTGCAGAAGATGGTTTTTTTTAAATTTTCAAAATGAAAGCCATTCGAGTTGTATCTGTGAACAAATTTAGAGCCTGTTTATATTTGGGTACTTAAAACTTTATTTCTAAGTTATAATTTGAAAACAAAGTAGCAAAGAATATAGTTGTTTTGTCTATTAGAAGCTTAAAAAATGTTATTCACTTTTCACTTTTTCAAAAGTCCTTTTTTTCTTCGCACTTCATTCACTATTCAAAGAGCTTTCTATAGGGAATACTTTACCGAATGACATCAAGCCGCATCAAAACCACTTGTTTCCTCCTCTCTACAAGACTTTTCACTCGTCAAAACCACGAATTCAACAGCCATTACTTTGGTGAATTCGCTAGAAATCGTTTCCCGATACTACACTTATTTTTGAAAAATCCCTGATGTATGGAATATTTGCAATTTCCAAACATTTGAATGGTTTGGTTAGGCTCTTTGAATTTGTGGAACTCGAATCTCGTGACCAATGAATCACAAAAAGAAAAAAAAATGTTCTATCAATCTTCAACTGAAAAGATCAGTTCATATTCATATGAACTGATCTTTTGAATTTTATTATCATGAACTTCAACTCTGGCTCTCATTATTTACTAATAATTGTAATCAAGGATCTCGAAATATTGTTTTTTACCATTCGAATTGATTACTTAAAGATCACTTTATTTTATGACAAATGCATTCTTTAAATCTCTCTGCCTGCCAACGTTAAATGATTTTGATTCAAAACTGTTAATTTATGATTCAAGACTTCGTAACTCCTTATTCTCAGAAACTTAAATAATTATTGCCTGAAACAATGTATTACTCTGGAAGAGAACAATTTTTCTTCTTGGCGTAAACGATGTTCAATTTATTTCGAAATCTTTGTTGCAGCGTCACAGCATCCACGGGATGATGGACGAGGAGAACGTGATAAAGCCTCACCAGGAGATGGCCAGTCTCTCGCTGGACGAGAAGAAGTATTTGCTAGCTGTGGAACGGGGTGACGTTGCTTCTGTTAGAAGGTATGTTAATAATATGTATTAAAAATTAATATAAATTAATGTACTCAAAAAACTCCCACGTACAGTTGGAAGGGGTTGAGTTTTAAAGTGAAAAGGATTTCCTTTTACTGTCAATGGGTCCTTTCACTTTTAAGTATCGACCGTTTTCAAATGAAAGGGTTAGGGTTTTATTTTGAAAGGAGATGGGTTTGAAAGTCTTTCAGTTTCAAACGCAAACGGAAATTTATCTGATAATGAGTGTGGTCTATGATTGTAGGACACTTTTTCCAATCCGCATTTTCCACCCCGTAATTTCCGAAAACCATTTTTTCCAACGACTATAATTTCCAACAACTATCTTTTCGAATGATTAGAATTTACGAAAACCGTGATTTCTACTGATCGCAATTTTTGAATAATTTAATGTCCAACTTGTTTTCCGAAATTTTTTCCATAAATTCATATCCATGTATTCGTGGTATACAAATTTATGAACTACAAATAAATTTTTCTGAACGTACTATTTTTTAACAGTCATGCAAATTTTAAAAGTCAATTTCATCCAAATGACATATACATGGTTTCTATACTTATATTCTCGTCAAATCTTATTCATAAAATTTTCTTAGTCCAGGGGCATCGCAATGAATCGATCAATATTTATTCCATTATCATAACATCTTTAAGATCGATTCGCAAGCTTGATATTTTACTCTCTAAAATGTATTATTTTCCTGATAAAAACACTATGTTTCATTTCTATCATACCTTTCATTGCTTATTTTTTTAGTATAATGAAAATCATTTGAATAATCATTTCGTCTTAGCAGGATTTTGCTAGATCGATTTCTGGAATTTGATATTCTACGATTCAAGCTTTCATAGATTTTTAGTATTTTCATCGATTTTTCAGAAAATTACGTCTGCATACATTTAATAAATTTCATACTTTGGCTCAACTTTTGTATATCATTGAGTTCTAGTATTTTTAGAATTTTTTGTGTTTAACACTATTTAGAAATTCTTAGGAATATTCTGTTTTTTTATGTATTTCAAGAATTTATATAGATTGTCACATGGGTTTAAAGAATATGTAGATCTAGAATGAAGAAGCTACTATATTTTTGGTAATTTGAAGAATTTCACAGGATACATAATTTGTGACGCGATCCAAGAAAAGGGACCTACTATCCAAAAAATCGTTTTTCCGATTATGAGTGATTCTATAAGTTTTGAATCCGATTTTCAATTATGTGCAATCAGAATTTACTTACTTCGATTTTTTTGCAAACTATGAATTTTTAAATATCTTTCATCCCATTAACCGTTGTGTATTTTGGTACATTCAATCGCTCGTCCTGTGAAATTTGCTTTTTGGATGGTAGGTCCCTTTTCTCGGATCGCGTCACATTTACAAAGATATCTTGTATTTTATAGAATTCAAATATTTTTAGTACTTAGCTTTTTTTCAGTCTTTCTACAGTTCGGACGATTTTTGTCATTTAATGTAGATTTCCACTTATATGGATATTCAGAATTCGACGCTTCAAGATTCAAAGTTTCATACATATTTAGTAATTTTATAGTTACGTATGAAAATTACCTCCACGTGAATTTTTACTTTGTTATTAATTTCTAATATTTGTAATATTCTTCATTTTTTAGCTATTATTATTATTATTATTATTATTATTATTATTATTATTATTATTATTATTATTATTATTATTATTATTATTATTATTATTATTATTATTATTATTATTATTATTATTATTATTATTATTATTATTATTATTATTATTATTATTATTATTATCATCATTATTATTATTATTATCATTATTATCATTATCATTATTATTATTATTATTATTATTATTATTATTATTATTATTATTATTATTATTATCATTATTATCATTATTATTATCATCATTATTATTATTATTATTATTATTATTATTATTATTATTATTATTATTATTATTATTATTATTATTATTATTATTATTATTATTATTTAGTGAGGTATTCTAAGATCTAAATGGATATCTAGTAGTTTTAAAAATATCGATGTAGATTTAGAAAATTTTTTGCTCTTGAATCTGAAATTGAGGAAATTTTTAGTTATGAAATAAATTTTTCAGAAAACAGTATTTTCGAAGATTTTAAGTGCATTAAAGATTACCTTAACTGTCAATATATTTTGAATATTTTCGATACTACATAATCACTTCTATTATATTTTCTGCTATTTTGATAAATTTTGGTAAAGATTCTCTGAATTAGACGCTGAAGGAAAAGAAGTTTCAAAGATTTTTATTGTTTTCATTATTTTTGAGAAAATAATATCTTCCATAAAAAACTTAAGTATTTTAATGGTTTTTATTATTTTCAGTCTTTTTCGTGCTTTTTAACATTTTTGAAATTTCGTAGTGTTTTCTAGTGCTAAAATTGATTTTTTAGTATTAATAATGTTTAGTACCATTTTCTAGGTTATGCAAAGATATATAATAATATTAAAAACTTCAACAATATACAGATTTTGAAAATTTAATGCTTCAGAATCTGGAGTTACAGAAATTTGTTATAATTTAATAAATTTTTCAGACGACAGTATATATCTTAATAGATTTCAAGTATTTTACAGATTTCCTAAACATTCAATATAAGTATTATGCAGAATATTACTGACATCTCTGGATTTTGATAGATTCTTATATGAATTTTAACAATTGAATACTCAAAGCTTGAAAAATAAAGATTTACATTGTTATTTCCACGCTTTTTCAAAAATAATATCTTTTCATAACTTCCTTTGATTTCTTATAATATTCCTATTATTTCTAGTCTTTGTTATACTTTTTAGCGTTTATGAAAATCTGCGATATTTTCTAGCACTCTTCGAGATTTTTAATCGATTGCTTATTAAATTTCAAGAATTCGATTCCCTAAATTTCGAAATGTTATAGATTCCTTATATTTCAAACGATTTTCTAATACGCAGTTTTTCTTACACTTCTGCGGTGTTTTAATGAATTCTTGTTATTACAATATTCAACACATTTTTAGGATATTTTGTGAAATACGAGTTATTTTCAGATATTTTTATGGATTTATGTATCAATTTTCAGAATGAGTTGCTCTAGAAGCAAAGCACTACAGATATCAGGATCATCGATTGAATTAATTAATTAGGATGAAAATGATTAATTTCCTCTTCATACAGTTCGTGCATTTACCTATGTATTTGCTATATTTTTCATAATTTCTATATAGCGCTAGTAAAATTTTCAATGATTTTCAAGTTCTTTTGTGGAACCCTATAAAGATGACTAGAATTGAAAAACAAAATTAATATTCTGCGCCCCGTTCGGAATTTCTAAGCCCCTCGGTTGTGACGTCCCTTTCTTAGTACCTTTTTTTTCTAATGATAGAGTCTTGGAAAAACTGTAGTCTTCTATTAAGAGACTGTGATTTTTTTATTTAGCAATATTGAGTCTCCTGAAGTAAGTCTCCTAAAATTAACGAGACACTCAAGACTCCATGACAGAGACTCTTACCTGTGACATGATTCTCTTAAAAAAAGATGTTGATGAGCTAAGTCTCTCTTCCACAAACCTAAAATGTCATTTATGGAGACTCTGGGAGACTTAACAGGAAACTAAATTTTACATCCCAGTCATTCATTAGAATAAATTCACACATTCACAATAGCGAAGGCTTGCGATGCTCTAAAAAGTGACCTACTTCGAGGCCTCCGAGTATCTTGATGTACGAGCCCCGCTTTTATAAGGTCCTGGCGTCGCCAAAACCTGACGCTCTCCTCTAATCATCCATGTTTACAACTTCCCGTGATCACTGACAGCTTCGTTCTGTATGCCGAAACGTGCTCGGCGGAGGCAATCAGTTTTCGGGTGTAAATGGAAGCGGGTCGAAAAACGTTTACTTCAGTGAAGAAAGTTGGCAGTAAGTTCGATTGCAGACGACGACGAGTGATCGTTCTCGGATTTTGCGTAACAGTTCGAGACTTGTTTCCAATTCGGATTCACACTCAGATCTTGTGACTGATTCCACTTTGAAACTTATTGACATGGAAGAGATCGTAAAACAGTCGTAAAACTCAAGTTCTATGAGCAGAATGTAGAGGCGAAGATGTAAAAGAATTCGATGTGAAATATCCATATTGTAAATTGTTGACTTTCAAGTTTTCGAAGTGTAGATTTCAATTGTCTTAGAATACCTTTTTCTACATGCAAACCTTGTTTTTCAACCGATGTGCCATTTAATCAGCTGAAGACCTGGTCCTATGTACATGTATTCCGATTTTATATTAATTCATAGCTAGATTTTTCTGGTATTACTGTAGAATGTTGCAGAAAGCTCAAGCCACAGAATACATAAACCTTAACTGTGTCGACCCTTTGGGGAGGTCAGCACTGCTGATGGCGATAGACAACGAAAACCTGGAAATGGTCGAGCTTCTAATAGAATACAAAGTTGACACCAAGGACGCCTTACTCCATGCCATCTCCGAGGAATTCGTCGAGGCTGTGGAAGTACTCCTCGAGCACGAGGAGTCGCTTTCCAGATATGGTGAACCACATGTAAGTATTAGATTTTCCTGCTGCATGATTATTACATAAAAAAATTAATGAAAAGAGTTATGTTTGTTCGAAAATGATCCATCTTGGTACATGAAGTTGCAGTTGATTCTCATAGTTTGGTTTTGTGCAAAAAATATGGTCGTCTTATGTAAGTTATACTCTTGAATGACCAGCTGTTTATAGTCGTTTAAAATTCAATTCCCTAATAGTAACCAAGCTTTTTGAATGGTGCCTCTCTCATTTGAAGAATTTCAAAACAGAGCATCTTTGGAGAATATAGAATTAGATGAGGTTCAGTTAGAATAGGCAAGATCATATTATTTAGACCAATTGTTTTTTTTTTTTTTTTTGAATAAAGCCAGTCACAATCATTTTCGATCATTTTACTACCCTCGAAAAATGGTGGGTTACATGTATTCACAAATTTTGAAAGGTCGGATAAGGGTAACTGATGTTTTTGGGTCATAGCACAGAGCCTTTTTTTTTATATATAAACACTTTGCGTGGTGAAAATAAAGCCAGACAAATTATATTTACAATGCATACTCCCTCGGTTTAATCCGTTGAAAAATATGGTAGCATGAGCACTGAAACAAAATTTCTACTATATCACTTATCTCTATTCTAGTCTTGATTTAAGATTGAAGTTTCGAGTTTAGGGGGAATCCGGGATGGAATATAGAATATTTTTTTGAGTATCCCGCTAAGTCTCTGACAGCTTCGTATATACAAAATAGAGATTTCGCGGCTCTAAAAGTAATCAAAACTTTTTGGCTAGACTTCCAAAATTTCCAAAAGTCTATTTATTTATTGTTTTTTTGTGAGATTTTTTCTTCGAATAAAGTCTTGTTTTCGGATACTTGAGTCTCCCGGATACTTTAGAAGACGCTAGTCTCGAATGAAATCTCTTTTTGCGAAACGATACTATTTTTCAAATTCCCAAAGAGTTCAGTAATATTAAATCTTAAAACTTCCAGAAATGAAATTCTCAGAAATTACTAAGTTCGAAAAAAAAAAAAAATATTTACAAAATGAAGACCCATGAAATTGAGGGTTTATAGCTTCTTTCAATCGAATGTAAAACGAGTAAAAAAATTATACGCATAAAATAGAATGACATGATTTTTTAATCGAATGTCGCGTTAGAAGGTTTTTTAAAGAAAAATTTAGTATAATAAGATGCCAGAAAATAAAACAGATAAAAACTTTTGACGTTCACTGAGAAAAAAATGATATTGTAGTAGTAATACATATTTTTGTTGTAAAAACTCCTATAAATACTTCGTTCTCTACAATACTTTTTTTGTACTTTTTCCAATACCATTTTGTAATTCCTACTGATCAAGATTTTAGAAAATGTCATACAGTTTTGCCAGTATCTGGATCTGTATAGTTATTTTTGCTATATTTATTTACTTTATAATATAAATATAATATTGCAATTGATGCACAATTGAAAAAGGTTAAAAATATATTGTAGTCTTTACAATGTGATATGAATTTTTGCGATGCATATACTTACATCATGGGCGCTGGAAGGTAATTTGGGGGGGGGGGGGGGGGCAAGCAATGATAAAATCAAATTCATATAGATTTTTCATGTTTTAATATATCGTTATTATTTTTTCGTATTTTTGAAATATTCAAAAGATTTCGTTGCATTTTCTATAACTTTTATAGATTTATAGTATATTTAGAATTTGATGCTCAAGAATACAAAAATTTATAGATCTTAGAAGCATTTGTCAAGATTTTTCAGAAAAAAGTTTTTTTATAGAATTCAATAATTTTATTATTCTTTTAGAGCTTGTATAAATCAAAACATTTTTCATACTTTTATATGGATTTTATATGTATTTATAGAATTTGATGATCTTAGATTCAAAGTTTTATAAATTTTTAGTATTTTCGTATATTTTAATTTTTCTTGATTATTCACTGGGTTGCAAGAATTTTTTTGATTCATATTTTCTACGCAATCCTAGGTTTTGAAAATTGTTACTTTTTTATTAAATATGTACTGCTAATGTTTTCATGCCCTTGTTTGTAACTTATATTTATATTGCGCAATGATGTAACTTTTTTCATTTTAACATGAAATATTGATGATTTTATCAGAATTTCGGAAGTGGTTTGAACCCCCAGAACCCCCCTCTACCTACGCGCCTGAAAACATGATAAAAATTCCATTTTCTATAAGGTGATCTTATAAAAATCTTATAAGAAACTGAAATTTCTTATAAGAATGTATTTTATAAAATCTCATAAGAAAAAAAACCTTATAAAATAAAATTCAAATTGTCCTTTCACGATCATTCTGGAGCGAACACCAAATGAATAATTTCGACAAATATCTTTTTTCAAGCTTTCGGCATTTATTTTGCCCTCTTCAGGAAAACTGAATGTACAAAATTAGAAACAATTAATAAATTTCCAATTTAAACAATAATTTTCATCACTTAATCCACTTACTCAGAATATAAATTTCAGTTTAAAATCATCTTATGTGTAAATACATTTTCTCAACTTTTAAATATTATCATATGTGTAAGAAACATTTCGTCAACTTTTTATAATATTAAGTGAATAGGAAAGAAAACAATATGCTATCACAAGAACTTATCAGTGGTCTGTACACGACTAACAAAAATACCTCAGTTTTTACTTCCTTATATAGAAAACGAACCGATAAGAACTCATGCTACGTCATCAATGCATGCATCATAAATTGAACATAAAAATGTCTTCTTGTTTGTTTAAAGTATTTTTTGTCCTCTTAATAAAAAACATCTCTGAAAACATTCTTTTTCTATAATCTCTCTCTTTATCTAAAATTTTTACTTTATCCCAATTTAATTCATGATTCATATTTATTCTATGTTCTGTTATAACTGAATTATTATCTGTAAGTTTGCGAATATTTCCCTCGTGTTCCTTAATTCTAGTTTCTAAACATCTTTTTGTCTGTCTTACACATTTAAATTGGCAATTCCTGCAATCTATTCTGTAAACTACATTCTGTTGTCTTTTAATTCCGAATTTATCTTTTCCCCTTTTAATAATATCCATATTCAATTTATCATCACTTTTATATATCACTTTCATATTTTCTTTCTTAAATATTCTTTTAATTCTTCTTTGTCCTTTTTCCATATATGGTAAAACCAAAATTCCCCTTCTCCTATCATTATTATTCAACAATTTATCATCTTTATCATTATTCGATTTAACATACTTCAAAAAATCAATTCTACTCTTAATATTTTTCAAAACAATTGTACCTTATAAATTGTACCTTAAAAGCAATTGTACCTTATAAAATATTTTCGATCAATTATTTATAAGAAATGTTAGTTTCTTCTATAAGGTTTTTAGTAGGTCAACTTACAGGAAATTGACTTCTCAAAAGAAATTTGATTTTATAATAGGCTTTCTATAAGGATTGTAATTACTAAGGTTAGAACTTTTGACTTTGAAAAATTAATAAATTGGAACTTGTGTCACTCGAAAAATAATATCCTGAACTTCTTGTTCTTGGAACTTTTATCGCTATACAGTTGATTTATTGTTTAAGATACCGATTGTACCTTTAAATTCGTTTTAATTATTAACATAATTGTTCTATTTTACACATTTTATTTTCCTTACATTCATAATATTATTTTTCATAACATTTCAAGTTATTATTTCCTCACATCGTTATATTTCACAGTTATCCACAAGTCAAAACTCGCTAGTTTAGTTTGAAAAGCATAAAAATTACGAAGGCAGCGAGGTTTTTATTATTATTATTCTTTTATCGCACGTTTCTCTTCAATCAATTGTATTGAGCGCTAGGAGAAAAACGTTCAAGCGTGCGTATGCATGAAATCGCTTGTTAATACACTCCGTAATTTAAGTCGACATCGACATCGACGGCCGTGTCAAGATGTCACATACTCGAACTTTCCCCTCTTTTTCGTGCCGCTCCCTCGAATTGATTGGATGCGATAAAACGTGCTTACGAACTCTCTTGAACGAAAATTTAGTATTATTATTCCAGCGAAATGGAAGAAATTTAATTTATTGTTGGGTGAATATATGAATTATTTTTCATTTTGATAAATTTTATTCTGTGAATCTGTATTAGAGAAATGTTTTACCTTTGGTCAGCTAGCTGACATGAATAATGAGGATCATAAGATACATAATTTTATTCTAATTATGTTTGAGATTCTGTGGCAGACTTGTGAAAATTGATTCATCTCACAAAAATTTCAGGTTTCTGTACTATTCTACAATTTAACTCAATTTTCTGAAAAAATCCTTAAAAATAAAGTAACTACTATATATTTCAACTGTTTTAAATATATTATACAGTTTTCTTGTTCGAATCTTGGAACTAAAGTTCATCCAATTATTCTGAGAGATAACAGGTAGTATCGCACATTCTAGGAGAATTTGTGGTCGATGCATGAGAGCATGGGACGTTGCATATTCAAAGACATGCATGATTTATGTTAATGAGGAATTATGCAGGAAACGCGCTCGCAGGAAAACGTTTTATAAATGTTTGCCGAGGTACCAAAAGGTGTATGCAAAATCGACATTCGCGGTGGATTTTTATAGACCCATGAATTTCCGTTGACGATACTACTGGGATGTGAAAATATTTACATTCACCCAAAAACACGATTGCACTTTGAAGATGAAATAGAGCACCTGTGTTTTTTTACTTACATAATATAAAAAAACCAGCAAAGAGCATAATTAATTCAATAGAATTTTAATTTTTATGAATCAACATGTATGTATGATGTAGACTGGGAAATTGAACTCAACGTTAGAAAGAATTTTGAGGTTAAATCATCAAAAAACTTGTTTTTTTTTTTTTTGGATTCTGATTTTCCATTCAATCTTTTGATAGAAACAATCAATTTTTCGTAAAATATTCTTTTGGAGTATGTTTGAATAAAAATTTGCATAAAATCTTTTTTGGAGCTTTGTTCATCAGTAAAATTATACGAATTTTCTTTGCTTGATTACAAGAGCAAAGGGAAAACCGGGAAAATTTTTTTTTTTTTCAGAGTTGGGAAGCTTTACCACCCGACACGGCGACTTTCACGCCGGACATAACACCGTTAATTTTGTCGGCGCACCGTGACAACTACGAGATCATCAAAATCCTGTTAGACCGCGGCTCCACGCTGCCAATGCCTCACGATGTTCGTTGTGGGTGAGCTTATTTACTGACTTCCCGACGAATTAACCAAAACCCGAATCCTCAATCAACCCCTAACACAATACACATTTGGTACACATCTCGCTTGTGAGCTAATCAATTTCGTAGAATTTGAGGGAACGAAATTTGGATTAGAAATAAACGGTTTGAAGACAAGAGGATAATTTGGATCATGCAGTGGTGGCAGAAGATGTGCGTATGGTGTGTAGCACTACCCATCATGAAAATTCTGCATGGGTAAAATATAGAAAAATACCCATGCAAAAATGGATAAATTTTTTAAATAGTAATTTTACCTTCTTGTTAAATTTTTTAAAACTTACAAAATGTATCAAAATTTTTCAATTAAAAATTTTTAAAGATTACACTTAGTTGAAATAAGTATATCGATGATCTCTTGGATATTAATATTAATATATAGGTTAATGAAGACCCATGTTGGAGATAGAAAAAACTTTTATTTTGGCCTCTGTCGGGACTTTTTCAGAAGCTTTACAAAGAAAACAAAAAATCCTCATTGAATACAGATCATAGTATTACAAATAGAAACCCAAATCCCTCTATACTCACAATAATAATCTTTCAAAGAAATCCGTTAACGAATGTTGTCAAACATAATAAACACTTCTTAATTGAAAAACAAGTAATTTATGAGTATAGCAATTTATTTTGACACGTTATATTCTGAACGCACCTGAATTTTTCGTACTTATTGCTTTGATGGCATTGTTTCTGCTTATTCCTCTGGGAGAATTGACGGTTTTAATTTCTATTCTTTGACACATGTTTTTCAACTTTAGAAATGTTTATTATTTTTGAAAACAATCGTGAACGGATTTCTTTGAAAGATTATTATTGTGAGTATAGAGGGATTTGAGTTTCCGTTTTTAATACTATGATTTGTATTCTATGAGGATTTTTTGGTCTCTTTGTAAAGCTTCTGAAGAGGTCCTGATGGAGTCCGAAATACAAAGTTTTTTTTTACTTCCAACATGGGTCTTCTTTAACCCATGTATTTATATTTGGCTCCAAAAGATCATTTATATACTTATTTCTATATATTACACAGAGCATATAGGTTTTTTTACACTGGAAAACACTTAGTTTCTGTAGTTCTTCAGCACTTTCAACATTTTTTGCAATTTACAAAACTTACGTTGATTTTCTGCAATTTTACAAATTATTAAAATTTTTCAAATTTATTGTCATTCTTAGAAATATTCCATGTCTTCTGATTTTTAAAAATTTTCAATATTTTAACGTAGTAGACTTTTCAATTTTTCAGTATTAATGAAAATTAGTCTATTTCATGCAAGATTTTTACTAATTTCAAAGTACATATCGACTATATCGAGTATTCCTAATAAAAAAAGGAAAAAAATAAAGAAAAGGTAATATTATCCGTAATTTCGAAGAATCATGGTAAACTCAATTTACAAAAATTCTTAAATTATACAAAACGTTCGATTTTTCTAAACTATTGATAATAATCGTGATTTCTTATGTGTTATGATTTTACGAAATTTTCAAAACTTTCAATATATACCAACTATCAGAAATTTTCAGAATTTCATTAAAATTTGTCCAACGCATGAAGATTTCTCGTCTCTGTTACACTTTCCATGTTTTTTTTCAATTTTTCTAAGAAAATGAAAAAAACATCATTATGCATATATATTTTAAAAAAACAATAAATAATAATGCACACAGTATACAATATTCATTTAAATATTTTTAAATTTAACCAATTTCTTGCATTTTTCAAAATAATCGGCAACCTTTAAATTGGGAATAATTTCCCATTTAAAAAAATTTTCCAAGTTTCAAACGTAATGCAGAGGTCAGAGGATATTTTAAGTTTCTGGAATTTTTGAAATGTTGTTCAACTTATTAAAAATTTTTATATATTCAAATATTTTCCAATTATTACGAAATTTTCATATAAAAATTAGAAAAAAATTTTTCATGCATTTTGGAAGTATAATTATAACTAGACATTGAGAAACTAATGAACATTTTTGAAAAAAAAAACTACAAAAATTGAGATATTTTTCGAAATTATTTTCTGTTTCCAAAATTTTTATTGAGTTCTGATTTTTACGATTTTTCAAAATTTCGAACATCAAACCAGCAGCTACTCAAAATTTCACAGTTTTAGAAAAATTTGTACAACTTGAAAAGATTTCTTGTGTTTTTAAAATTTTTCGCCAAGTATTTCAAATTTCCGTTAAAAATATAAAAAATATCACTGTGCACATTTTAAAGAAGTATAGTAATAAACACATCTTACGAATATATGAACATTTTCAGAAATTCTATTATTTGACATTTTTATTGACATTTTTTTATATTTTCAATGGGTTCTGATTTTTAAAAATTTGCAAAATCTTCAATATCATACCAACTATTCGAAATTTCAAAATTTTATAGATATTCATCCAGCTCATTGAGATATCTTTTGATTCTTAAATATTTTTCAAGTTTTCCGAATATTTGTTTAACATTTGAAAAAAAATATCGATCATACATCTAGAAAAACATGTTTTTTAACACGATATACAAAACGTTTTCTAGATATTCACCAATTTCACGATTTTTTTAGAACTATTGATAACAAGTCAAGTATCTTCAATTGATTTGATTTTTTCTTTATCAGTGATATGCCTGTAACCGATCAATAAATTAATACTGCATTACATCGAACAACATTGTACAGCAAAATTTTGGTTTTTGAAAATAACCAAAACACAAGTAGCCAATGATGGTGACCTTCCAAATCAAACTACTAGAGATTTTTGAAAAGTTCGCTCATTTTGTTTATTTATTTGCAATTAAACAAATTCATTGTCAACTTAGACGATTCTCAATCATTTTTCCATACCCAAAAAGGAGTAAATTTATGTGTTTTCAAGAGTAAGGATTTCATTTCTGAAGCAAAAAATAACAGAAAAAAAGAATTTTAACAAATTTGAATGACGAATTCCTTTCATCTCTGGAGAAAAACAGTTTTCATTGTCCCCAAATCAAGAGCAGTCATTTTTTAGCATCTCGAAATAAAGAAAGAAGGATAAACAAAATGATTCTTAAACCTGCTTCAATTCATGAATAACGTATTTTCATCCAAATATGTCAAATCACTGCAGACAAAAACTATTCAGCTACTTTGAAGTCCCCTCACGTTAATACCCCTTAAACATTACTTAGAAAAGCAGCAAACCAGAACATGAAAAGAGTCTCAACGCGGCGGTCTGAATTAAATTCGCAATCCGGCGCCAAACGTGAAAAAACCTCAAATTTCAAGTACGCGCTCGCCGCCATTCTCTTGCTAACTTTGTTTGGACCGCGAATTTTCTGTACACTCTAACTTCCACCACGTTACACACGAAAAAGAGCAGTAAAGTTAGGACGAAGTCGCTGTAAAAGCTAGGGCGTTTCGTGTCAGAACTTTCGATGCATTAGAATATCTTGAAACATCTCACATTCGAAACGCGCGAATTATAGCTTTCTTCGGGTCCACGAATTCTGGCAGAAGAAAAAGTACATCGAGATGAATGCCATGGATTTTCACGCTCGATTAGTCATGAAAAAGCTTATCTTGGTAAAAGAGAATTTGATTGATTATGGTTTGAAAGGGAAGTTTTATGAGAAAAGGGAAGATGGGACGTTTTTTTAGGAGGAAAATAAAATTTTGATGTAAGGAATTGTTATGAGAGTTTTGAAAGAACGTTTGAAAAATCGATCGATGATACGTATGTTAAACAATTATGATTTTAAAAAAATACAAACCAATATAGTTTATAGAAAAATTTTTCGAAAAAACATTACGTAACGAAATAAAGAAAAAGTTCGGAAATCGTCTTGAAAATAAGAAAAATTTTTCACCCTTACGTAAAAATACTCAAAACCACTCCAATTAATAAAAATATTTGTACATTTAAATACATAAGTTAAAAAAAACTACTCATCTGAGGTTTTTTTTCGTTTTGTACCGATTTTTTCGCTCAGATGCGATGTGTGCGTTACTTCGAGGATGGAGGACTCGCTGCGACACTCGAGGAGCAGAATTAACGCGTATCGCGCTTTGGCTTCACCTTCCTTGATAGCCTTGTCCTCAAAGGATCCAATTCTAACGGCCTTTGAACTTTCTTGGGAATTGCGGCGCCTATCTTTTCTAGAGCACGAATTCAAGAACGAGTATCAGGTTCGTGCAAGCAAAAGCATTCTCTTAACGTCGTAGATTTTTCTCCGGGGAGGAAAGAAGGGCTCGTTCGTGAGAAAAACGAACTCCTTTTTCAGGAGTAGTAAAAAGAGTGGCAAGGAAGAGTAAAAGTAAGATCGATGTTGTATGAGTGCTCTGGGATGGAAGGAGAAAAGTGTTGGCGAACTGATATTGCATTTTTTTAATCAACTTGACCTTTTACAGATTTTTGTTTATTAAATATGTAAATATTTAATTGTAATTTCCACTTGAAGATCGTTCAAGAAGTTATTTCTATGGCCTGAATCTTCAAAAAAGAATTGTCATAAGCAGGTGCGTAGGCAGGGGGTAGTTTTAGGTTCAAATCCCTCCCGAAATTTTGATAAAATCAATGAATATTTCATATAAAATTGACAAACGTTACATCGCTAAACAATAAAAATAAAAGTTACAGATAAATGCATGAAAACGTTAGCAGTATATATTTAACAAAATAGTAAAAATTATCAAAACGTAAAATTACTCAGAATATATGAATCATACAAATTGTTCCAACCCATTGAATGATAAAAAAAATCGAAATATATGAAAATGCTGAAAATTTACAAAACTTTGAGACTTATATCATCGAATACTAAAAATCTCTATAAAATTCATATAAAAGTATTAAAAATCTTTCGATTTATAAAAACTGTGAAAGAATAATAAAATTAATTTGATTCTACGAAAAAAATGTTTTCTGAAAAATCTCGACAAATGCCTCTACGATCTATAAATTATTGGCTTCTAGAGCATCAAATTCTCAATATACTGTTAATCTCATATGAAAATTCTGAAAAACGTAACAAGATCTTTGAAATATTTGGATGATATGAAAAAAGAATAACGATATATTTATTATTAACGATATATCATGTTTTAAAACATGTAAAATCTATATAAATATGTGATTTTATCATTAATTCTTAAGATAACTGAGAATAAATTGAAATTTGAATTTTAAAGCATCGAGTTTTTCAAATCTCTGTAGCAATCTACAAAAATATAAGTAATCCATAAGAATACTTAGGAATCCTTCAGGGTTTCGTAAATTGTATGTATAATACTAAAAAATATGAAGAATTAGTTGAATAATTTATTCGTTTACTAGTCTACTAGCTCCCTATTTTACTAGTTTAATAGTTGACCAGCTCACTAATTTACTAGCTTACCAGTTTACAAGTTTACTAGTTTACTTGCTAACCAGTTTACTAATTTACTTGTTAACGAGTTTACAAGTTCACTAGATCAGTAGATTGCTAGTTTACTGATTCACTAATTTACTTGTTAGCGAGTTCGCTAGTTTACTATTTTAATTTTTCACTTGTTCAGTATTTTAATATTTTACAATTTCAGTAGTTTACTAGTTTACTAGAAATCTTTCAATACATAAAAAATATATAGATATAATTTTATTAGAAACGTATAAAACCTCATGTCCTAGAGCATATTTATTAATATAATACAAAAAATATACAACTATAATTTAAGAAATTATTCTAGAAATTTATATCGAAAACAATAAAAATACATCCAATTCAATTTATATAATTTATTGAATTGAACATTCTTTCAATTGTAGAAATACTAAAAAAATGTGGAATGAAAGTATTAAAAATCTTTATAAAAGAAACTGTCGTCTGAAAAATCAATTTTAATTTTCAAAATCGTTGAAAGTTTCAATATTATAGCATCTATTTCTAAAAATCTATTGAGCGATCTATGGAAATATTAGAAATATATTAAAATAGCAGAAAATACTACAGAATATTATGAATAATACAACATACGAAAAAAATATAAATTTACGATGTTCGTTTCATCAGTGTGGTTAAAATTTGCTAAAAAATCAATTCAACTATATAATTTTTATTTTTCAAAGTTTGATTGCTAGAGCATCGAATTTTAGAAAACTCTATAGAAACCCATATTCCTTACTATCAGATAATCCTTAAAGTGGTATAAATACAAAAAGGATTCGTAAAAAAAAATTGAAACCTCAATTACTTATTGAAAATCATAAAACTCGAATTCTATTACATACGATTATAAAAAATTTACAACTTTGGATTCCGAAAGTTGTATAACTTTTAAATTCCGAGATGTGAAATACTTCAAAATCGCTCTCTTATAACATTTTGTAAAAGATGAAAAATTATGAAATCTCAAAGAAAAAAATATTTTTTAGAATAACCCCTCCAGAAAATTTTTTCTGCCTACGCTCCTGGTCATAAGTTTCTGAACCATCTGTAATTTCACTCTCCCAACTGTTCCATTTATCAAAAAACAATCAAAAAATCGAAGGTTTCAAACACCAAGACCTTTTCGAAAAGTCAAACAAAGACAACGACAAACGGAAATTCCATTAGCAAACAATAGTCTTTCATTTTACCGAATTGCGCATCGTTTTCGAGACCGCGCAAAAACGCTATTGAGAAATGCTGGAAACTCGTTTAAACACGAGAAACTTGGAGCTTGAAGTGTTCTTTTAAAGTAAAAAGAGAGGAAACTGAAAGGGGAAGAAATCGGAACGTTGTTTAAGAAAATACGGGATTTTATTCCGCAGGAACTTAGGAGACAGTGCCAGGATTTCGCGACTGCATTACTGGACCACACGAGAAGTTCTTACGAGCTTGAGGTTCTCTTGAATCATGACCCTACGGGACCAGCTTTCGAGCACGGCGAGAGGATGCACCTCAATCGACTGAAATTAGCAATAAAATTACGGCAAAAAAAAGTAAGAACTCATATTTAGAAATACAGTTATTCTGGATCACCCGATTTGTTTGCTTTATTTTCAATTGTCAAGACTAACGCCCCCAAGTCATAGGTGCTTGTATGCTGATAAACGTAGCTCGTTAATTTTTTTTTAGTGTATTGCATTATTGTCGAGAGATGTTCTAGTTTTGCATATTAATATAATCAAATAATGGTTCTACGAGAGACAAGTTCAGTAGTCCATTTATTAAAAACGAATCGATTGCACTGACAGTTTCTCGTGTGATGTAACAAGTAGTAAAAAAAGAAATGATTGTCCGTTTTTCGTAAAAAAGTCGAAAAAGAAAGCAAGCCTTTATATGTCTTGCAAAGGGTACAATAGTTCTTGAAAAAGTTGAACAATAATTTAAAAAAATGTCGAGGACAAGCGTATGATGAGGCTCGAGTAAAGAGTGGAATATATACAGGCGCGTAGCCAGGAGGGGGGGGGGGGGTGGTTGTTCAACCCCCTCCTCCGAAATTCCTGAACATGTGAATATCTTTTCATACCCTTTTTTAGACATATGATTTTCAGTGAAAGTGATAATGCATTCCAATTTTTGAAAAAACTGTGTTTTTTCTGTCAGATATGTTTTGTTTCTACTTTATTTATAAAAATTTTAGTATTCGTAATCGTAGCAATCAAAACTGCCTACATTATTTATATCTCTCGAGCATTAAGAATTTCCTTTAACAATATCCAGGGTCTAAAAGCTTTTTTTATTTTAATATCTTTAGGGAATTATAATATTTTTTCTTAATATTTTCCCCTTCGGAATTCCTTCATTACCATGTGAGTCCCAAACATCTGTTAATAAGGTAAGTGTAGCCCAGGCTCTCTTATAGCAGTCTTTACTCCTGATTCAGTTTATTAAAACTTATCTCCTGACTTAAGACGACTCGCAAGATCTTCTCTTTTCGTCCTTCTTTCTTTCAATTGAATCCCGTTCTAGGCGTCTTTCTCGCACTACAGTAGGTTGCGAGTCGTCTTAAGTGAGAGTTAAAACTAAAAGGCTTTACGGATGCCTCTTTACTCGGTTTTGTAGCAGTCTTATTTAAAACTTATTTCCGTTTATAAGTTTTCGTAAAGGTAAAGGGTTACTTTCGAAACGATACCTTTGTTTTTCTTGCGGTCATAACTTAATTTTTTACGCAGAATTTAAATGTACTAAAAAATTTGTCTCTTTTTTTTAAGTAATAATTTGAAATTGAGATTATGATTTGTTAAAAATTAAGGTAGTAATCTCAACGGTTTCTCGCTTTAAAGATAAACTTCCGAATATCTCGAAGATTGATATCAGTTCACAGTTCACGGCACTGTAAATATAAGATGGAAATTTCGCGATGAATTCGGTTGGAAAAATAATGTTCTAACATAAGCTTGAAAACAAAATTCTGAAATTTCAAGTATAAATATTATTGTATACATAAATGCATTAAAAATCTGAGATTTCCAGCATGTTACAGTATTCGCCCGCAATTACTACAACCTCCGAATTCCCCATCATTTTCTAGGTCCTACAGGACCTATTGTAGTAACTGAGGGTTGATTTACTGTCAAGATCTCAGATTTTCTAAGATATACTCTGAAACTTTTCCAAATCTCGAATTCTTTAGTATTCTTAAAGCTTTTGTACCCTTAATTTTTTTGAATCGATGAAGTTGTTAAAATCCCGAATTCCTCAAAATTACCGAACATTCGAAATAGCAAATACGCCTGGATTCCCGTACTTCTCGTAATCCCGAATTTCCCGAATTTTTTCGAAGACAGAGAAACCATAATGTAAATGTATGCATCTTGCAAACAATAGAATTTTTATGTATTATGTGTTTCGGCAAATATTTTACATATAAGATTTGCCAATCCGACACTCGCTTCATGATCAGCAGCAGAGAAAACCATAAAAAGCATATTCATCTTGCGAAAACTTCAGTTTACTAAGTACTTGGGAAAAAAAATTTGAATCAAATTAATTTTTCAAATCTAACGCAAGATTTGTTATGAGCATACCAGACAAATGTTAAAAGCATACGCATTTTCCAAACAATTTAATTTTTGCACATAATTATTTCAAGTAATAGTTGATAAAAATGAATGTTATGATTATGAATATATCATACCAAATTGATGATCATCAGTCTAATAAATTACAGACAGCGGATTTATCTTTATAAAACTCAAATTGTGCAAATATTTGTTGAAAATAAGGTTTAAGTAAATAAGTTTTCCGAATATAATGCCAGATTCGTAATAAGCCTACCGAACAATCATAGAAACTATTCGTGTTTTTTGCAAATAATTTAAGTGTAATTCAAAATTTGTTTTAACAAGATATATTTCAAAATAATTAATTTTGCAAATATGTGTCGTGGAATGACAAAAGGGACCTATGGACCAAAACCGGTTGGGCACAGTATCCGACTCGAAAGCATTAAAAAGTAAGCCAAGAAGAGTTTGATCCTCTGGTCCCTTTTGTCGCTCCATGCCACATATAATTCCAAATTTATCATCAGGAACCCTGAAAACCATAGGAAAGATATGCATCTTGCAGAAATATCAATTTTACAAGTATCTATTAGGAAAAAAGTTTCAACCAACTACTAACACAAAAAAGCATCAAGTATTGAATAGAACTTGCGACGAAGTGGATGCACATGTGGTGTTAAATTTTAATTCTCTCTAATAGTTCTAGCACATAGAAAGTTTTAGCACTGAACGATGTGTTTCAGTAAAGAACTAGTTAAGTGAAGATTGAAAGTCTGTAGAACTTCGTATTAGTTAAGACAGACATAAATGATCTCTTAACTCCATCAAGCTAGAGCCAGAGTTAAGAAGTAGCGATGCAAGAATAAAGTTACAATTGAGAGTACTTTAGAGTACTTCTTAGAGACTTCTACAAGAACTAGTTAAGAGACAACTGTGCTGCTTAGGGATGTCACAAGCCATCTTTTAAACATCCATCGGCGAGATGTATAGAAGCGACGTTCGATGAAATCTTGGATAAAATGTCCAAATCATCGAGAAGGATGGACATTCTTCTATGACTTGCACATGAGGACATTCACATAATTTTCTTACGTTTTATTGAATAAATAAAAAAATTATCATTCAGGAACTACTTTGTTCAAGTTAGATTGAAAAAAAAAAAAAACATTACACCTTAAAAGATGTATAGGAAAAACATAGAATACCTACAAGCTCTTCTCAAAGAAATTTCGCATAACGCAGATTTTGTTTATTGCAGTGTTCATAGCTTGAAGCTTGCATTATAAAATTCCATTAAAGAAGTGCCAGAACCTAAAAATTTTTACAGAAAAATAAAAAGTATAGACGTTTATTTGAGCAAAAGCTTGCCTAGATGGGCAATTTTCAATAAAATTGATGTTGACGATGAGAATCGTTTGGTTAAGAAAACGTTAAGAAAATTGTTCCCAGCAAGGTGGGCTTTTTGGTATGATTAATTAAATTTTGGTTCTATCAAATTTCATTTTACGTCAGTCATTAACGCATTATCAAAAATGATTTTGACATCAAAAACAAAAGTTGAAATCGGAGAAACATAACATATTCAGAACATGTTTGATTGGTTTGAGTTTGTTGTTCTACTTGTTTTCCAATGCAAAGTCATGCACAGTGAAAATTTAACCTTGACAAGTTAAGGTTAGAAGATGCTTGTAATAAAATACTTGAAGTAGTGAAGATTAATTTCATTTTTTTACGAACACATTATAATAAAATAGAAGTTGAAGATATTGCCACAAATAGGTAGTTCGGAATTTCATTCTCTCATGCAATTATATAATACTTATTTTTGTTTAAAACTCTTACAAAAAATCAAATTCCGTTGAAAAATCGTGAATTCGCTTTTTCTTTTCCAGTTCGTAGCGCATTCGAACGTTCAGCAGTTACTGGCGTCCATTTGGTATGAAGGATTGCCCGGATTTCGGCGCAAAAACATGATGCTCCAAGCGCTGGAAATCGTCAGGATAGGAATACTATTTCCGTTTTTCAGCGTAGCCTACATTATCGCGCCGCACAGTGTCATTGGCCAAACGATGAGAAAACCTTTTATCAAATTCATCTGTCACTCGGCTTCCTATTTCATGTTTCTTTGTAAGTACATTCTGATTCACTAGACTACATTTCTCTTCGTCATTGGAACAAGTCTTGGGAAAGAAAATTATGGAATGGAAGATGGCAAGGAGTGATTCAGAGGATTTTGAAATTGATGAATTCTGCGTTTGGTTTTGCATTGAAACAGACTAATTGATGAATTGTTTGAATAATGGATTTCATATTTTCAAAAAATGGCACAAAAAACGACATCGAATTTCCTGAAATGCATCATAAGTTCAAGAATTATTTTCATGTATATCTTCAAACTTTTGAACAACATTGAAAAATCTCTGACGAAAACATTCAAAAATTAAACGCAACTACCTTATTTTGTCAGATTTCTAGAGTAATGTTTGCTTACTCTTTTTACATATTTTTCATGGCAAAAAAGATAAACTAATAATTAACTTTCGGAATCATCTTTAGAATCCATAAAAAGTACCATCTTAACAACTTTACGATTATTAAAAAACTTTGTTTTCTGTGTTCAAACATAATCAACACGCAGCAAATAATTATTATTGTATGACTCATGACCCAAGTGTTTCCGACGTAACTGTTTTAGAGAGCATTGTGATGCTTCATTACATAATGCAATTTATGCGGGAATGAGCGTGCTTTTGCTTGTTCTCGCGGGTGGTACGAGTTGTTTTAAGTAGTAGTAGTCGCGTTTGGGGTCGGCCTTAACGATAACGTCGTAATCTAGGAAAATTCCTCGGATTAAAGATGGAATGACGGAGCGTAAGTTCATTACCTCGGTTTGCAACGGTGTAGGAAAACTTTTTTCAGGGAAAACTGTTAACATGTAACAATGTTTTTTAGTGTATTATTGTTTTATACAACATTTTTAGTGATGTACATACAAATACATAGGCAGAGATGGGTCTTGAAATTTCAAACCTCTTCTGAAATTTCAATCAAATTAATTATTATTTCAGGCAGAGTTGGAAAAATTAAAAATTTCAATAATAAAAGAACCAAATCTAGAAAATGATGTAGAAAAACAATGAAAACAATAATGAAATAAGTCTGAATCGTACCTATCGAAAATGTACATACTGAAATTTAGAGGACATTATGGTTTCATGTAAATTCATAATGGTAAACAATATTCAGAATTCCCAAATTTACTCATAAAAAATTACAAGTATTTAAAATAATTTTTACATAAATAGAATTAAATGTTTGGTTAGTATAACGTAAAAAAATTTTTTCGAACAATTGTTCCAACCAGGTGAAATATAGGGAAAAATTAGAATCTATGGGAATGCTAAAATACAAAAAACTTTGACACTGGAGCCTGAACCATCGAATTCTAGAACACTACATAAAAATCCATAAAAATAGCTGAATTAATACCAAAATTAATAGAAATTCATAAAAGCAATATTTTCTTTAGAATGTAAATACATATTCAAGTCTTATAAAACTTCGAATTCCAGAGCATAACATTCGAAAAAACATACATCAATAGAAATACTAGGAATCCAGAAAAATAAAAAAAATTCTATAAAATTATTTCAATACTTAAGAAAATACTCTAATACATACTCGAAATCTAAGAAATACTCAAAATCTACTGAAAAAGTAATTCTAGACCATTCAATTCTAGTCATCTTCTTCAAATTCATTAAGAATATCAGAAAATCTTACGAATCATACAAACACTTAAGAAATACTGAATGTAGTATAAATCTATCACAGCAATTTTTTTTGGAAAATCTAGAAAAATTCTCAAGATCAGCGAAACTTTAAATTCCTGAAGGGAAAACTCCGAAAACGTATAAATCTATAGAAATACTAAAAATCTATAAAAATATTTAAAAAACTCTACAAAATCTTTTTCGTACTTGAGAAAATACAAAAATACCTGAAATCTATAGAATACTGATGAATATCAGTATTCTATAGGTTTTATTTTCCCAGAAATCAATTAAAATATTTGAAATCTTTTTAAATTTGAATGCAAAACATCAAATTCTAGAAATATATGCAGCAGTTCACAAAAATTCTAAAAATTTGTAAAAATTCCTCGGAAATCCTTCAAAATTCCATTTATTCTAATAAAACGTGAGTGGCACTACACAATTATTTATACCTACTAACTATGTAGACATAATTTTCTCAAAAATTCATAAAAATTTAAATGTTCAAGCGTATACACTTTTCAGTACTAAATTAATTGATAAAAATAAATACATAAATTATAACAGTATCATAGCATAAAATCTTTACGACAAGATACTATTTCCTAAAAAATTATTTTAAACACTAAAAAACGTTGAAATTTCAAATTGTATAGCACTATCTGTATACGAGAAATCTATATAGCAATCCATACAAGTGCTATAAATCTATAAATAAACACGAAAATATCACAATATTTTATGAATAATATAAAGTACGAAAATGTTTGAAAACTGTGAAATACCAAAAATTAGTGTAACTATAATTTCCTTCAAATTCCACAAAAATAATAGATATGCTTCTAATTCCGACGCCTAGGTTGTTATTCTAGAAAGCTGAAAAGAAATCCATAATAATACAATAAAATCCTTATAATTTCATAAATCCTAAAGGATTATGGAAAATACCAAAATTTGAGAAAAAAATTTAAACCTCAGTAACTTGAAAATCACTTTAAATCAACTTCCATTATAATAAATACGAACATGAAAAATGTGTGATTCTGGACTCTAAAAGTTGTATGAGTTTAAAATTTCGAAATTCGAAAAATGTAAAAATCGTTCTTTTGTAACCATTTTGTCAAAGATTCAAGAAAATGAAATGTATTAGAAAATAAATTTTCCCAAAATACGGAATATAATGATAATTAAAAATTTATTTATAATTTACTTAAAGAAAGTCACAATTTATAATGTGCTGCATAAATTAGGTTTATTTTGATTTGTCACTATATTTTGAGACACTTATTCCTTTGTAACTTTTTTCTTAAGTAAATGTTAATAAAGTTATTCGAGATTAAATCGAGTTAATAAAAGTACTTTGAACTTAATAAATTTGAATCATCGAGATTTTACTGATTTTTAGTGAAAATCCGATCAATGGTACACCAGTGGCGAACAATTTACTAAAAAAGAGTTTTTTTTTACTAAACATCAGTGAAAAATCACTGATTTTTACCAGTGAACGAATTTTTACAGATTCATATTTACAGAATTTTTTTAGGTTTACTTCATTTAAAAAATTTTAGTATAATCGATTATTTAAATTCACATGTTCAGAAACTTTTACCAGTTCCAATAATTGAACAGTCATTGAAAATTAACTAAGTCGTGACACTTCGAATTCGAATATTTTAACTTATAATAATTCAATTCAATTTATTATAATTATAATTAGAATAAAAAAAAATGATTTGGCTGTAGAAAAGTTCAAAACAAATCTTTCATGTTTTCAATAGTTTTTGAACGTACTTGATGATTTTTTGCTTTTTTAACATTCTAATGAATCGAAGGTTTTTTGGGTTTCGATAACGATTTTTTGTTCATCATCTACCCTCTCGATAATTTCAGTTGTTTTCTACAATTTTCTTATATTCTCTAACGTTGGAGAAAAATTATTCCATTAATCTTCAAAATTTTGCTGATGAAAAAGTATGCTAAGATCCATACAATTGACGGTTCACAATTTTCTATGACAAATTGTTCAAAAAGTGTTAAATAATTGAAGTACATTTATAATTTCTTCAATGAGTTTCTCTTTAAAATTCCACTCCAGATCTGCCTTTAATTTCAACTTCGCGGCACTTTGCGTCCCGAAAAAATGCACTTATCCTACATATGGTCACAAATGCGAATTGACCTTTTCCTGCACTCAATTCTGTTCACAGTTATGTTAATTTTGGCGAGTCAAAGAATCGAAAGCGTCATAGGCCTTTGGATGGGACATGACGTACCTGAGGAAGACACGATGAAAACGAAAAGAGGAGCTGCTCCCACCATTGTTGAATGGTAATAAATTTCCCCTTATGCTCATTTTAACTTTTACTTTCATTTTGCTGAGCGTTTTTGTACTCAATATTTCTTTGTATCAGATATGAAGGTTTATTTTTACAAAAATTTTAACGAAAATACCATTTCACAATATTGTTTCTTGCAAAATTGTGAGAATGACTTTTTTTAAGCTTGAATGTAGTAATATTTATTAAATGTTACGTATTTTGTTAAAATTATTTTACACTTTGTATCAAATTAAAAACAGTATTATTAGAAACATGGTTGAAATGAAAATTAATTAAAATTCATACAAAATAAAAAAAAAATTATGGCTGTCACCCTTATTTATTATTATTCATTATTTAATGTATTTATTGTATTTACTTAGTTTTTATCATTGTATAATTTATTGTTGTCAGGGGCGTAGGCAGAGGGGAGTCTTGGGAGTTCAAACCGCTCCCGAAGTTCTGATAAAATAAATCAATATTTAATATAAAAATGAAAAAAGTTACATCGATAAACAATAAAAATATAAGCTACGAAAAATGCATAAAAACGTTAGCAGTATGTATATTAAATGAAAAAGTAAAAATCATCTAAACGTTGGATTACGTAGAAAATATGAATCAGTAAAATTGTCGCAACCTAGTGAATAATCAAGAATAATAAAAATCTACGAAAATGCTGAAAATTCACAAAACTTTGAAACATAGATCATTAAATTCTAGAAATCTATATAAAATCCATATAAAAGTAATGAAAATCATTCGATTCATACAAACTATAAAAGAATAATGAAATTAAGTGAATTCTATAAAAAAAAACTGTTTTCTAAAATATCTCGACAAATGCCTCTACAATCTATGAATTCTGGGATTCTAGAGCATCAAGTTCTAAATATACAATAAATCTATGAAAACTATAGAAAACGCAACAAAATCTTTTAAATATTATCAAAATACGTGAAAAGAATAACGATATAAAACATGAAAAATAAATACGAATGTGATTTTATCATTATTCCCTAAAATTACTAAAAATAGATCGAAATTCGTATTTTAAAGCATCGAGCAATCTACAAAAATATAAGTAATCTATAAAAATACTTGGAAATTTTCCAGGGTTTCGTATATTATACTAGAATAATGTGAAAAATAAGTTTACTAGTTTGCTATCTTACTTGTTTGCTAGTTTACTAGCTTACTTGTTTACTAGTTTACAAGTTCAGCAGTTTTCTTGCTTATCAGTTTACTAATTTGCTAATTTACTTATTAACAAGCTTACTAGATTCTAGTTTACCAGCTTACTAGATTACTAGTTGATTAGTTTACTGTTACAAATTTGACAAGTTTACTAGTTCACTAAATAACTAATTTACTTGTAAAGGAGTTAGCTAGTTTATAATTTTTCTTTTTTACTTGTTCACTATTTTAGTGTTTTAAAATTTCAGTAGTTTACTAGTTGGCTAGTTTACTAGAAATTTTTCGATACATGACAATTATGAGGAAATAATTTTCTTAGAAATTTATAAAGCTTACTGTCCTAGAGCATAAATAATAATATAATACTGTAATTGTATATAATTTTAGAAATCATTCTAGAAATTTATATAGAGAACAATAAAAATAAATTCAATTAAATTAATAGCATTTATACACATAAACATACTTTTAACTGTAGAAATACTACAAAATATGGAATGAAAGTATTGAAAATCTTTATAAAAGAAATTGTCGTCTGAAAAATCAATATAAATTCTCAAAATCGTTGAAAGTTTCTATACCATAGCATCGATTACTAAAAATCTACTGAGTAATACATAGAAATATTTGAAACATAAAAAAATACCAGAAAATACTACAAAGTTTGATGAATAACATACATTACGAAAATAATATAAATTTATGATCTACATTCCATTTGTGTTGTTAAAATTTGCTCGAAAATCAATTCACGTATAAATTTTTAAGAGGTTGATTCCTAGAGCATCGAAATTTAGAAAGTTTTATAGAAACCCATGTTACCTTATATCAGATTATCCTTATAGTGGAATAAATACAAAAAGTATTAGTAAAAAGAATTGAAACCTCAGTTACTATTCGAAAATTACAAAAATTGAATCACATTATTTACGAATATTAAAAATGTGCAACTTTAGATTCCGAAATTCCGCTCTCTTGTAATCATATTATCAAAGATTAAAAATCATGAAATCCCGAAGGAAGAATATTACTCAGAAAAACCCCTCCCGAAAATTTATTCTGCCTACGCCACTGATTGCTGTGTTTATAATTGATGTATTTATTTTTAAAATTTTATATAATATTAACTAGTAGAATGGTATCTCGTGTAATTAAAGGATAGTCCTTACGTGGGTGTCGGGGCTAATTTGGTCGGAGGTGAAACAATTGTGGGACGTGGGTCTCGAGGAGTACGCAAAGGACATGTGGAACGTGATCGACTTTGTTACTAACTCGTTATACGTGGCCACGGTCGCGCTTAGGGTAGTGGCGTACAACCGGGTCCTCAAGGAAATGGAGGGTCAAGTTCCGGGATTAATGGTCGAGCTGCAGCGCGAGCAGTGGGACACCTGGGACCCGATGCTCATTTCCGAGGGACTTTTTTCCGCCGCCAACATTTTAAGGTGAGCGATTAACGGTGTGAGATCGTGAGATGTGAGATGGATTTATTATTGCATTATAATGGAATCAACAAATGTAAAGAAGCAGCATGTTGTTTCTTTACAAGAACCTCAGACATTTTGCAGACTTTTAATTATTGTACAAAAGTTGTAGAGAAAAATGTAAACAAAGAGCAGAGAATTTCAAGAGTTCTGCAGAGATTTGCAGACATTTTGCAGACTTTTAATTGTTGCACAAAAGTTGCAGAGAAAAATGTAACAAAGAGCAGAAAATTTCAAGAGCTTAGTAGAGTTCTGCAGATATTTGCAGAGATTTTGCAGACACCTTAAGAATTTCCGCAGAGATTTTTTTTCAGTAAATGAAACCTCAGACATTTCGCAGACTTTTAATTGTTGCGCAAGAATTGCAGAGACGAATGTAAACAAAAAGTAGAGATTTTGCAGACTTTTGCAGAGATTTTTTTTCGCAAGTGTAAAAAGTCTTTGGTCATGAATTTGCTGTATAAAAAAACCCATCAGATACTGCTTTTATTATATAATTATTCCTTTTTCATTTTCCATTATATAAATAACACATATCAATAATTCACTTTACGTATTGAATGATATCAAGTATATACATTTATCAGTTTTAATTTCGACTAACTATGTAAACGCGAGTACCAATATATTTCCTGGCTTAACATATTTCAGAAAACATTTTTCACGAGCCTTGTAAATCGTTGCGAACATAACTCAGCACGCTGACAAAAAAAGATATATTTAATTTCTTTTGCCCTGTTTCGATACAAGCAATTATCGTTTAGAAAGTGACAAAATAAAACTATAATTTTTGAATAGAAGAGACTTAATTTTTTTACTCCATTTATCACTTCACAGGCGAATGAAATAGTATGTAATACAGCAATGACATGGGCAATAAAATTATTTTGGATATACTTGAGTCGTATCTAAATCCGAAGTCTCCTGATGTTAAAACCAGAATAGATTCATGAAAAATTCGTCACACGTGTATTCAATGATTCTCAATTCGAACATTTCTGAGGTTTTTATTTTTGATCCGTAACCTATTTTCTTATTTTTTTTTTACTGAGTGACTGCAAGCAACATTAAAAAGTTTTTATCTTTTTCACCAAGTATATGTAATTTTATTGTTTATTATTTTTATTCATCAGGAATCCTTTATCAAACTCTTTCAAGTCCTGAATTCTGAACCTGGAAGTTACTGAAAACCTAACTTTCTCATAATTTATTCTACGTTTACATTTCAATCAATTCATTGAAAAACGTTATTAAATACTTAATAACTAAATTTAGTATCTCTTCATAATATCTTAAAATTAATTACGAAGAGATTATCAAGATACTCCTATATTTTCTTTATTGATTGAATTCCATAATTATTCATACCTGCAGTGTTTTGTAAATGCAAGGTTTGAAATTTTGATTGACGATTGAAAAAAATGGGAAACTAGGAAATGAATGGATCTTAATCAACTTAGAAAGAGACCATTCAAGTTTTAAGATTTTAGAATATCAATACACGTAGTTTTCTGGAAAAAAACTTTGTAACATTTTAATTCATAACAAATTACCGAAAAGATATGGTTTTAAGTATCAAATTTAGCTAGTTCAAAAAATCGCCTTTTTTGTAGTATGATAATCAAAACAAGTTCTCCAAAATGTCTACATAATTCACTGTAATAGAGTCTCTAATACAACAATACCAATTTCATCATTCAATTTGGAATGTTTCGAAACAAACAAGTAAAACTTTTTTGGTACAAAAAATCAAAATGTAATTCTTCTCGGGAAAGAAATAAAAGCTTCCTAAAATCTAAGAAACCTGAAAAATATAAAAAAACTGGCGTGAGTTTAGAAACTCGCAACTGCAAGTTCAATAAAATGAAAAAGAAAGTTCGTTAAATTTAATTAGAAAAAAACCTAAAGAAACCATTAAAACCAAAGCATGAACTGCGTTCAAAACTGTAGCTTGAAACAGATAAAATTAAATTCGGAATTTTAAACGAATGAAATTCAAATTTAAATTTAAAGTCTGCCCACAAAGTTACACTTTTCTTCCCCATTGCATGTATACCATACGATTTGAGATGTGATAGAAAAGTAAATCTTTGTCATCAAATTTCAAATTTATATTTGAATTTCACTCGTTTGAAATTCCGATTTCAATATAGTCAGTTTCAAGCTACAGTTTTGAAAGCAGTTCATGCTTTGGTTTTAATGATTTCTTTAGTTGTTTTTCTCATAAAATTGAACGAACTTTCTTTTTTGTTCAATCAAACTTGCAGTAGTTCGCCGTGAGGAGTGTCACTTCTCTTAGTCTTAAGTTAAGACTAGAAATCTGAATTTTCCGTTTTAAATTTTTAACACCTTCATTCAAGAAAAAGAATTATATATTTTTTTATTTCAGAATAATTGACTTGATATTCTTTTCATTTCCGAATAATAAACTTGATATATGTTTTTAAGTTAATTATTACTGAAAAAATTAAATATGCACTTTGATTTTTCAGATGATAATTTTTTCATTAAATTATATTTTTTCATGTCTCATTTATGTGAAGCAATCAATTTCAGTAATAGAAACCATTATAAAACAGATAAAAAAAATGGAACTAAAAATGTAGGTTTCATGTTGACCATTTCTCTGAAATTCATTTTAGAATGAGCATTTTACATTTATTTTCATTTCACATTATTAAGAAACTTTACAAAGGAAATCGTAAGATATTGAATTTCAGTTTCATTAGTCTGAAAATAATGTTTTCATAATATTTTTTTATTATTATTTATTAAATGAAATATAATTTCTTTAATTTTAATTATTATAAAATGAATTAAGAAGATACTGAACTAAAAATGTTGGTTCCATATTTACTATTTCCCTAAAATTCTTGTTAGAATCAGCGTTTTAAATGTCTATTGTATGGTCTAAGCTTTGTTTCCAATCCTTTGTTCCTAAATCATTGTTACGCTCTCAAACGGATTTTACTCTTAACGAGCCATTAGAAGTTTCACTTCAAAAAGTATCTTTTAGGGCTCTCCAGCATACTTTTCAGGAGACTATGTACTTTGAAATTATTCAAATTGGAGACTTAAATAAAGCAAAGTATTGAAACTGGAGATTTCTGTCTCCAAAAAGCTACTTCAGGAAGAACGAGTCTTCTAAGAGTCTCTGAAAAATCTTTGTTTGGGAGTGAACTTTGCTCAAAAATTCTATAGTAAATAAACTGGATGATAGAATTGAACAAATTGTAGCGTTAAATAATAAAAAACTTTTCTTAATGTATAATGATTCTAGACTTATGTATTTTGTAAGCTAAAAGTAAAAAAAATCAGGAATATGTAACCTACACATGTTATGTCTAGATGAGAAAAAACATACCCCGAGGGTACATGATTTTTTTCTATCCGTTCCCAGACTCTTCAAAAAGACTGAAGGGTATAAGATATTATAAAAAGTCAAAATTAACAAAAATAAAAACCTTTCTACAGTTACATTCTTCACTGATACATTCTATATTTAATTTTCGTCGTGCCTGTTTTTGAATGTGTCTCCAAAGCTCTCCGTTCAACGTTCCTGAGCTTTTTATTTACTAAAACAACAATCGCTACTTCGAAGCGCTCGATATGTTCGATCGGGCTTTCGCGGAAGTCCATTTGACGCGACGTATGTTTGCTTGCAGCTCCCTCAAGCTCGTCTATATTTTCTCGGTGAATCCTCATCTGGGTCCACTCCAAGTGTCGCTGTCGAGGATGGTGATGGACATTATGAAATTTTTTTTCTTGTACGTCCTCGTGCTTTTTGCCTTCTCATGCGGTGAGTACAGAGCGACTGCAAAAAAAATCAATTCTCCAGCAAAACTCCATTACCCGACTTTTTATTACGCCAAGCGTCAAAAACGAGAGGATTCGTATTAGAGTTTCGTCTGACGACGACGGGAAAATCGCGAGTTTCCAGTAAGAATTTTTAAGAATTCAATTTCACCGAGATCGCGAAATTAATTTCATAAACCTTTATTTTCGTTACTTTCTTGTTAAATGTGTGTTCATCATATTATGACAAAATTTTGTACATAATGATTGCACATAATTTTCATTGTGGTTATTGTAAATATTATGGTCAATATTTTCATCTTGATAAATTGTGTTGATTTTAAATTTCAAATTTATAGTCTGAAATCAGGAAACATGACTCATAAGACCCGTAGAAACTGCAACGTTTTTATTTTATCGTTTCTAACGAAATTGACATTTTTTATTTTACCTACAAGCAAGACAAATGCCATAAACTCTGCTCGCTAAATTTTTGCGCCTGAATTTGCATGCCCTAGATTAGGAAGGACGTACTGCGTGACGGCAAAACGTGGTTGCAGACAAAGTGGCCCACATGACTTTTTGCGATTTTCTCGGCGATGATGTAATCTCGTTTCTCACTAGTCAGAATATATGTATAGCGAAATTCGTAAATCTGAAAATCGCAAAGAAGTGATTTTTATCAAACTTGATACGTTCACTTTGAGGTTTTGATCAAGAACTTGTGAAAGTTTAGTATAAATCAAAGAAGGGGCGTCGCAATGAAATTTTACATGGAGGGGAAAATAAAATATCAAAAGTATCGGAATGTATTTATTTTATTGCATCGATAAAAATTCATTCCATCGTCATAGCATGTTTGTTGTTGATTTGCAAGCTCAAGTTTCTACTTTCTGAAATATATCACTTTTGATGTTTCATTACTATCGTTTCTCATTACTTATTTTTTAGTATAGTATATTATGTAAATCATGTAAAGAATTATCCTTTTATTTGTAGGATTTTGCCAGATCGATTTCTGGAATTCGATATTTATTGATTTAAGGTTTCATAAATTTTTGTATTTTCATTGATTTTTGAGAAAATTATATCTATACATTAAATAAATTTTATACTTTGACTTTCTCTTTTATAGTTTTTCATAGAATCTTGGTATTTTAAAAGTTTTTCGTATTAAATACTATTTTTATAATCTTTAACACTTTTCTTTTTTTCATCAATTTTTTCTAGAATTTATCTAGATAGTCACATGCGTTTTTACAATCTAATAATGATGCGACGTTTAAAAATTATTGCGTTTTCAGTAATTAGGTTCCCAGTACTTTTACTATTTATCGTATTCTTTTATTATTTTTATAGTCATTATTGATTTCATGTTTTTTACAGATTCCATAAACTTTTAGTATATTTTTAATTTTTTGCAATTATCAATAATTTTATTGAATTTTTCATATTTTTATGAATTTCTGTATAGATTTCCCGAATAGCATACTCAAGGTAAAAAAGATAAGGAGATTTTTATCATTCTCATTATTTTGAGATCATATCTACTACACAAATGAGGTACAAAAATATTTACTGTCATGAATCGATTAATATTAATTCTATCATTGTAGCATCTTCGACATCGATTTACAAGCTCAATACTTTAATTTCGTAAATATACCATTTTCCATAGAAAATCACTGTTTTTTTTTTTTTTTTTTTTTTTTTTTTTCATTGAAACTTATTACGTATTCTTTAGGTACCTAATATATAATACCAGAATCATTTAAATAATTATCTCGTATTCGTAAGATTTCGCAAGATTGATTTCAGAAATTTAATATTCTATGATTCAAAGTTTCATAGATATTAAGTATTTTCATCGATTTTTGAGAAATAGTATATTTAAGAAATTTTATACTTTCGTTTTTTTTTTTACCTATTCCATTAAGTTCTAGTATTTTTAGGATTTTTTGTATTTAATACTATTTTGCAAATTGATAAAAATATCACAGTTTTTGTATATTTCTTCAATATTTTTGTATATTGTCATCTACGTTCGTAAAATTTCATGATCCAGAATTCGGAAATACAAGATTTTATATATTTTAAAAAATTTTATGAGTCAAAGTATTTCAAAAGATGTGAAAAATATTTCACAGATTTTTAGTATTTTTTATATTTAACCTATTTTGTGAATTTTTATACACTTACGACGATTTTATGGCATTTTCATAGATTTTCATATTGACATCGAGAATTCGATGCCTCAAAATTTAAGGTTTTAAAGATATTCAGTAATTATGTAGTTATTCAATGTAATTTCATCTTCATGGATTTTCAGTATTTTACTCGTTCTCAGTAATTTTAGTATTTTCCATATTTTATATATATATATATATATATATATATATATATATATATATATATATATATATTTAATTATAGTAAGTAGGGATTTTTTAGGTTTTCGATTCCCATCTTGTATTTTTCATAATTGCAAAATAGATTTCCAGAATTCGATATTCTAAAATCTAAAATTTGACAGATTTATTGTATTTTAGAGAATTTTCCAGAATACAGTATCTTATACATAGATTTTTGGTATTTTATAGAATTCTCAAAATTTATTTTCGCTGTATATTTTTCAGAAATTAATAAACATTATTACAGTTAGCAGTTTTTAAATTGATTCCCATGTAGATTCTCATCATTGGATGCCTAAAAATTAAAACGATTATGAATTTTTCCATTTACCTGAATTTCAGTGGAAATGATGTCTGTATGGAATTTCAGTATTTTTGAAACTTTTTATATTTTTATTTTTTCTCATACTCTTCAGCATTCATGGAATTTTGTAGTGTTTTCTTGTATTCTTCTGGATTTTTCATACGTTTATGAATTGCTGTCGAAATTTCAAGAACTTTATGCTCCAAGTTACAAAGTTTTATAGATTCTTTGTATTTTTGAAAATTTGTCAGAACACAGTTTTTCGTAGATTTCTAGTGGTTCAAAGAATTCTTGTTATTCTAGTATTTTTCATGTTTCTTGGTACTAATAAAGTTAATGAAATTTTTTCGAATTTCTTTTATCTAATATGATTTTGTATTGTTTTCATAAATGTTGAATAAATAAAATGTATATTTAAAGAATTTAAGTAAGTATTTGACAAATTTTTATCATTATGATTTTTTTTATTTTCTAGCATTTATGAAATTTCGTAGTAGTATATTCTGGTATTCTTCTAAATTTCTTACATTTCCATATACCGATATCTAAATTTAAAAATTTAATGCTCTAACTTTGAAAATTTAATAGAATAAAAGTATTCTACACGATTTCTCAGAATACAGTTGTCTGTTAATATCTAGTATTCCAAAAAACTTTTGTTATTTCAGTATTTGCCATATTTTTCAGCGTTCATGATTTTTCGTAGTATGTTTAATATTTTCTTCTAGATTTCTGTCATAACAATGTAGCACACTCTAAATTTCAAGAATTTGATGTTTGTAATTTGAAAGTTCATAGTTTTTTAGTATTTAAAATGATTTTCAAAACTAAGCATTTCGTAGATTTCCAGTGTTTTAAAAAATTTCTATTATTTCAGTTTTTTCCATATTTTTGTAATATTCATAGAATTTGAATGATTTTCTGATATTATCATAGATTTCTACGCATACATTTCCAGAAAGACATGCTCTAAGATTTAAAATCATATTGATTTATCTTAGGTAAATGAAAAGACTATGGAGAAAATTTTATTTTAATAGACTTTGTGTTTTTTCATATTATTTGTTGTTTTTGTTGTATTTTTCAGCACTTATACAATTTCGTAGGGTTTTATAGTTTTTTTGCGACCTGTTATAATATATATATTGATTTCTAGAATTTATCACTTACTACCATACGGGCAAATTGCAAATAATGCCCCCCCCCCACCCTCGGTTGCGACGTCCCTGTATCAAAATAAAATAGTGCGAAATAGTTGAAAAAAATCTATGTTTCGATAGACCAGTTTTTTTTAAATGTGCATTTTTTGTCCTTTTGTTTTCGACAGTTTTTGGGCAGTGAAAATCATTTCTTCAAAATATTATATGAGATTATTCAAATTTTTGAAAATCTATAAAATAAACTCTCCCATAATATTCTACTTTATTTATATTATTACAATATTCTTTAATATAATACATACTAAATTCTGGCGTGTAAAAATTCCTAAGAATTAGCGATTTCTCCATCGTATAAAATTATTTTATGAGTTATTTAGTTATAGGTTAATCAAAAAAATATATTATTTTGAAACTGATTTTTACTTTACTCATATTTACGGATCATTGTTTCATTTACTGTTTTATTCATGCTTATAAAATAAATTCTGAATTATTTTCTGTTTACATTATTTTATTACACACAATTTCCTTTCAAATATCGACATACTCTTCAAAACACCAAAACATCCACATATATCACCATCGTTTTCAAAAAACTTGAAAAGAAAAAAATGTTGTTTGTAAGCTAAAGCGTCGACCTGCCTTTACATTGACGACGTGTGTGGTTAGAGGGGAATATTTTATCACCCCCAACATTGTTATCTTCCAATGCATAATAAGTTTCGAAAAATGTGTAGGTACAACGTTTCACAGTGTTTGTGTCTTTTTACAGCGACGTTTGCAATTTTCGCGGTGGATGAAACGTTGTCCCCTGAATAAATAAAACATGAATTCTTAGTTTCGCGCAGGGCGATAACTCAGTTAAAATCCATTGTCGATCGTGGAAGAATGTTTTAAACGTTTCGTAATGAAGCTCTTTGGCGAAATAGAGCGCGTTTTAAAGCTGGAATTAGCGCCGCGATCTCGCGTTGAGCTATTGAAAAGTTCTCGGGGAACATAGTGCGAGGAATATTGCATGAATCTGCCGGATTTTTACGGATAATGGTTTAGGTTTTGCAAGGGTTTTGAAGGGCATCGGCATCATTATTTGAAGATTCTGAGAGCTTGCAGTAGTTGGCAAGTTTTTCGAGAGAGGAAAAGAAAAGGAGAGTAAATCAATAATGCGAAATAAATATATGTGAAAATTTAGAGATTTTAGTTAGATACTTAGAATTGAAAATAAAAACTTTACTTAATAAATGAACAACCTGTATTGCATTTTTTTAGTAACTGACGGCTATTTATAAATTAGTTATGTATAATGTAATTAATTGGATAGTGTTTTAATTTACCTGATTTCAATACATGTTTTTGTGAAAGTGAAATTTTCACAAATTTATGAACATTCTTTAATTACGGAAAAATGCATATTCAGGACTCAGGTTTTCGAATTCTTGAATTTTGAATGCCAAAAATTACAATTATTATCGATGATGGAAATAATTGAAAAACAATCATTAGGAATATTAATTAATCATTTTTTTGACGTACCAAAAAAAAAACATTGTTGGACTAGTTAAATCGAAGGAACTTCATAATGAGAAAACGAAATTTTAGAAACTTTAGAAATTTTGAGAAAAATCTAATTATGATATTCATATAAAACAAATTTTTCATTTTCATGTATGAATTTCTCTGTATTCTGGTATCGACATTCAAAGCTTTGGATTATTTGGAAACAATTAATAGAGTTAGTTATAAATCATGCTCTCTACGTATAAAAAAATTTTTGGACTAAAAAAATCGAAGTAACTTTATAATGATAACACGAAATTTGAAAAACCTTTGAGTAACTCCATCATGAATTTCAAAAAAGTTAAAATTTTCATGTATGAATTTCTCGATATTCTGATATCGAAATTTTGGGCTTGGATTGTTGAAAAACAAATATTAGCAACAGTTATAAATCTTTCTCTTCATAAATAAAAAAAGTTTTTTGGACTAGAAAAATCGAAGTAATTTCATAATGAGAACACAAAATTTTAGAAACTATTGAGAAATTCTGAGAAAAATTCAATCATGAAATTGAAAAAAGACAAAATTTTCATGTAAGAATTGCTTAGTATTTCGAAATCGAAATTTTAAGCTTTGGATGATTTAGAAACAATTATTAGAGCGATAAATTATTTTCTTCACGAGTAAGAAAATTTTTTGGACGAAAAAAATCGAAGTAACTTTATAATGAAAACACGAAATTTGAAAAATCTTTGAGTAACTCCATCGTGAAATTCAAAAGACAAAATTTTCATATATGAATTTCTCGATATTCTGATACCTACATTTTGGGCTTGGATTGTTGAAAAACAAATATTAGCAATAGTTATAATTCTTTTTCTTCATAAGTAAAAAAAGTTTTTTGGAGTAGAAAAATTGAAGTAATTCTATAATGAGAACACACAATTTGGGAAACTTTTAAGAAATTCGGAAAAAAATTCAATCATGAAATTAAAAAAAGACAAAATTTTCAAGTAAGAATTGCTCAATATTTCGAAATCAAAATTTTAAGCTTTGGATCATTTAGAAACAATTATTAGAGCGATAAATTATTTTCTTCAGGAATAAAAAAAATTTTTGGACTAAAAAAATCGAAGTAACTTCATAATGAGACCACAAAATTTCAGAAACCTTAAAAATTTCGTAAATAATTCAAACATGAAATTCGAAAAAGACAAAATTTTCATGTATGTATGAATTTCTCGATATTGTGGTGTCGAAATATTGAGCTTTTGATGATTGAAAAACAATTATAAGCAATAGTTAGAAATCATTATCATCACAAAAAAACAAGTTTTTTTGGCAGAAAAGTCGAAGTAACTTCATTATGAAAACATGAAATTTGAGAAACAGTATAAATTTTGAGAAAAATTCAATCACGCAATTCAAAAAAGATCCAATTATAATGGTAGAATTTTTCGATGTTCTGAAATCAAAACTTAAGGCTTTGGATTACTTAGAAACGATCATTTGAGTGATACATTTTTTTCTCCAAGCGTGAAAAAAAATTGTGTATCAGAAAAATCAAAGCAACTTCATAATGAAATCATGAAATTGGGAAGTTTTAGAGATTTCGCGAATGATCATTCTATCATGAAATTAAAAAAAAAAGACAACATTTTAGTGTATGAATTTCTCGATATTCTCATCCCAAAATTTTAAGATTTGGATTATTTAGTAGAAACAATTATTAGTGATAGTGATACATCATTTTTTTAACGTATAAAAAAATTTTTGGGATAAGAGAGGTTGAAGTAACTTTACATAAAAAATACGAGCTTTAACAATTCAAGAATAATGTAATCATAACGTTTAAAAATGAAAAAATTTTTCATTTGTGAAGTTCATGATATTTTAGCACATCGTAATTTTCTGCTTTGATTCTATATTTATAAAAGTATGTTTTCAAGCACCAAAATTTCTTTATTTAAAATGTTTGGTTCATGCTCAACAAATTTTTCGATGTAGAGATGTACGGAATTCTCAGAATCAATATAGTTGATAGTGAAAAATTTTTCCAGATTTTGAAATTTTAGTTCATGCTAGTACTGCATTTTATATTTCCTGAATAGAAATTCAAGTCAACGATCATACATTTTGAAATTTAATTATCTAAGTTTTTGTTTTTAACAAAATATAATCGAAATTTTTTCATGATTCTATTATCATTCTTATTATAGAATTTCGAGATTACAAATTCTTAAGCGCTCCCATTATAACGAAAATTGCAGTTTGGAAATTGTCTCATTGATCAATTTCGTGTTTTCAGTGGCATTCAATTTAAAATAATAATAAATAATGATAAAAAAAAAAATAAAAAAAATATATATATATAATGTATTCTCCTCATATTGCAAAAAAATTAAAGAAGACATCCTTCAAATGGAATCATCAAATTTTCGAGTTTTAAAACTACGTGAATATTTCGAGAATTCTATAATTCCACACACTTCAAATTTAAGATACATAAACTTGTTCTATCCTAAAAAATTAAAATTTTTCATTGTCATTAATATTCATGTCGATTCCAAATTTCGAAACTCTAATTTGATATAAACAAAATACAGCGATTCCTCAAACACGACAAAAAAAATTATTTAGCTTGCAAGATTTTGTATTCTGAAAATACTGAAAAGTAAAAAGAACAAAAATTTATAAAATCTACATTTAAAAGTACATGGAAAATTGCTTGTTGTTGTAAAAAACTTAAATCATCAGAGATATTGACATTCTTATCGATATCATGTATTTCTTGAAATTTTGTCTCTTGTGGCGGTTTTTGTGGTGACACTGTGACATTATAGTGACTTTTTCGATTTATTATGCACCTCATTAAAAAAATTCAAGTACTTTCAATTGAATATACAATTCGATGAACAAATATCTAGTGTACTAATAAGTTAACTAGTTTTCTCTGTCAGGTCGTATCTGAAGTAAGAGATTTTTAATTCTAAGAATGAAAAGAAATTGCAGTTTCTCATACCATCATAATCTTTTTTTGTTGTACCTAGAGACGTTGTAACGTTCTTTTTCGAATTTTTCAACTTTTTTTTATCCGCAACAACTGTAATCAGGATACAAGCTGGAGTTAAATAGAAGCAAAAAAAAGAAAAATGTCAAATTAAACCTATTTCACATATTTCTCTTTTACTCGAAAGTAAATAATTAAAACTCTAAGTAATTTCTTGTGTTTAGAGGTATTCAAGCTTTGTTTAAATTTAATCAAACATTTCTAATTGACTTCACCTGCGATCAATAAGATTTGTGAAGCGAAATTACATAAATTCCCAATGAAAGCACCAAACTCAATGAATTATTCATTTCCAAATGAACTGTTGAATAGTACATTCAATATTTATATTTCAGTAGTTCCAACTTTCGACTGAAGTTCTACATTAATGTACAAAAAATCTAATTTTTATGTCTATTGACTTGAAGCAAAACAATTACATGCCATTAAAATAAATTTCTTTTTTCTTTACTTTAGAGAAAAATGAAACTCTATCGATTTTGCGCCTGGCACTTTTTGGATTCCCATTTCCTAATCATTCTTCGAATCATGGAGATATCTTTGCAGGTCTGAACCAATTACTTTGGTACTACGCTGACCTAGAAAAAAAGAAGTGTCCTACTGAGAACCCTAATGCAGTGAATATCGCGGCCGATTCCAATGCTTGTGTTGTGTGGAGAAGATTTGCGAAGTATAATTAACAAAATTTACCCTAATTGTTAAAATTAAGAACATTTATTACTCTTCCATCTTCAGCTCTCGAAAATATTAATTGCATCATTGAAATGGTGAATATATGTAGAAAAATTTGTAGTTACTTCGACTAAGATTATTTTTACTTTGTTTAATGATCTAGTATAATTTTCTAGAAGGTGATTAGTCAAGATGGTATAATTTAATTGGGCATCATTGTTTTGGTTGTAGTTTGTTCGAGACAATACAAACACTTTTCTGGGCAGTTTTTGGGCTCATTGATCTAGAAAGTTTTGAGCTCGACGGTATCAAGATATTCACGCGTTTCTGGGGGATGCTGATGTTTGGTACTTACTCGGTCATAAACATCATCGTTTTAATCAACCTTTTAATAGCCATGATGAATCATTCCTACCAGTCGATTTCGGTGCGTACAACAAAGCATATATTCGAAAATATATCTTCTTTCACTCCAGAAAAGTAATTACCCAACTTTTATCTCAATTTTAATTTACTTTTTGCAACTTATTTTCGTATATTTGTACATGGGACTCACCATAAGTTATATATATATTTGTTGTCAAACAAAATTTTATGTAAATTAATCAGGAGCGAGCTGATGTCGAGTGGAAATTTGCACGAAGTAAACTTTGGATCAGTTATTTTGAAGAGGGGGGTACGGTTCCACCGCCATTTAATATTATTCCAACGCCAAAAAGTGCATGGTACGTGGGCCAGTGGGTCTACAGAAAACTTTGTGGACACAGTAAAGCAGCCAAGAACGAACGTGTGCGAACCATCAAGGTAATCCGCGTTCCGTCAAATTTTCATCCTCGACGAGGAAAATTTCATCCTCTGCATCTCCCGGATTTTCCTGAATTTCCTTTGGAATCTTTAATGATCTCTCCTGATTTTCTCGGATTCCATTACGTTTTCAATTATAATACAATTTATGAGATTTCACCGGTTTTCAGAGAATACTGAATTTACCAGGTGCGTAGGCAGAAGGGAGTTTTGAGGGTTCTACAATTTTCTGAAATTCAGATAAAATTGATTGTTGATATGAAGAACTGTCAGATTGACCTGAAAAGGATAACGCATTAGCGGTCGAAACTTTGGGAAAATTAATATAAAAATGACTGGGTATCGAAGAAGATATTGACTAAGTACTATCATCAAAATTTCCCCTGTGAATACAATGAAATTCAGAACAAAAAATCTGGGGATCGGAATTTTTTAACAATGAAACTCTAGAAATCTATGTAGCAATCGAAAAATATATTGGGAAATTTTTCATGATTTCATAAATACGAGAAAAATTCGGGAAATACTGCATATTTATTGATACTTAAGATTGTGTACCTATATATGTATAATTTACTCAAAATCTATAAAATTCTAAATCCTTAAGTATAAAATCGGGAAATCTACGTAGTAATTGATAAAAATAGTAAAAATACTAAAATTTTTTGAATCATACAAACATTGAAGACATACTAAAAGTAATAGAAATCTGTATAAGTACTATTTTCGGCAAAATATAAACATGTACTTGAGTTCTATAAAACTTCGAATTCTAGAGCATGAAATTTCAAAAAACCGTATACATCTACAGATATAAGTGAAATCTATAAAATATTAGATAGCGCTACGAAATCTTATAAATACTAAAAACATACAGAAATACTTTGACATCTATAGAACGCTTAAAATCTACGTATTCATACGTAATTTTTCCTAAAATATTATGGAACAATGAAAATCTATTGAAATTTGTATTCGAAAGTATGAAATTCTAGAAATATATATAGCAATCTACGAATTTACTAGGAAATCCTTAAAAGTGACATAAATAGTGAAAAAATGCATGAAAAACTACAAATCTATTGGTACTTAAATATGCATTTATATATAATTTTTTCAAATTCGTTAAAAATCTTAAATCCTTGAGCATAAAATATGGAAATTTTTGAAATTTGGAAAAATACTGAAGATATTGCGAATCATAGAAACACTGAAGGAATACTGAAAGTAATAGAAACCTATCATAGTACTATTTTATAAAAATCTAAACAAATACATAAAATTTCGAATTCTCTGGCAATAAATTAAAAAAATGATATACATCGATTAAAATACTATGTAACTCTATAAATCTTTTAATTATTTATTCAAGCAAAAAAAATTATCAATCATAATGATAATAGTAATTATATTAATAATAAAATAATAATAATTATAATTTTATAAATACCAGAAATCTATGAAATACCAAAAACGTATGAAGATGTCATTTTTCCAGACTCCAAGAAATTACGTAAAATCGATCGAAATTTCAACTTTAGAGCATCTTACTTCAGAAATCTATGTAGCAATTTACAAAGAAACTGGAAAATTCTTTTAAGTTACAATATACTACAAAAAATACGGAAAATTCTCAAAATTTATTGATACTAAGTAAGTACCTGTGTATGATTTCATCAAAAAAATCCATAAAATTATGAATCCTTGAGAATCAGATCTAGAAATATGTATAGAAAGCTATAACAAATATTGAAAATCCTCTGAATCATCTAAACACTTAAAAATACTGAAACTAATAAATATATATGAAAGCAGTATTTTCTGAACAATCGGACAAATATTGTAAAGATCTATTTGACTTCGAATTTTAGAGTATGGAATTCCGAAAAACTTGTTCATTCATCGAAGAACTAAAAGTCTATAAAAATACTAGAAAACGCTGCAGAATCCTGTAAATGATAAAAAAAAATTCGAGAGTACCTGAAATCAATGAAAAACTAAAAATCTATTGTAATTGGGATTATAAAGCATCAATATTAGAAATCTATGTAGCGATCTACAAAAATTTTAGAAAATCTTTCAAAATTTCATAAACATTGAAAGAATTCAGGGTGCACTAAATATTAATAGACACTCGAAAACTATGTAGACGTAATTTTCTTTAAAATTTATAAAATGTAACTCCTCAAGCATTATATTCAGAAATCTATATAGAAAGCCATAAATACATATTATACTAATCGATGAAATTTTCGAATTGTATAGGTGCAAAAAAAAAAAAAAAAAAAAAAAATACGAAAATTAAATAAAAAGTGCTGGAATGAGAATATAAAATACCTTAAGTTTTTCGAAAAATCCATTTCAACATCATACTCAAAACCATTGGATTTTCAATACTATAGAATCAAATTCTAGAAATATTTAGAGCTATCCATTTGAATAAATAATACAATTTTTTAAAGCACGAAAAAATACTTCAAATTTCATAAATAATATGTGAGACAAAAATGTAAGAAGTTTCTGAAATATGTACTTGAAATGTATGTTTTCAAATTTTCTGAAAAATTTATAAAAATTTTCCCATTTCTCAAAACTGTAGAAACTTGAAAATAAACCCATTAATTCAAGTGTTATGAATACTTAGAAATTACTAAAATCTCGACCTCAGTAATTTGAAAATCATAAAAAAAGAATTCCATTATCTTACATACGTACGTAAGAAATTTGATACTCTGGACTCTAAAAGTTGTATAATATAAAAATGCCAAAACTCGAAAAATTGTCTTCTTGTAACTCTACCATCAAACGTCAAAAATTATGAAATCCCCAAGGAATTAAATTTTTTCGAAAATCCTCTCCCGAAAATTTTTCTGCCTACGTTCCTGGCTCTCACATGGATGATTCGTTAAGGGTAGTTAATGTATATAATTCTCATCATTCTATCCAAAAATTTATCGAAATATTCCAGTGCTCAGAATGAACATGAAATTTCGTTTATTTCGTTAACACTGCATATTTTCTACTCTATACATATTTCATTCCTTTGAATCTTATAAACTTGAAACTAAATACCATTAAAAAGAAAACAGCACTTGAACTGAACAAAATTTTCTCTTAATTTCCGTATAACTTATCTCCTCAACATAAAATTTAATTCATCCATCCAATGTAATCTCTAAATTACGAAGCACTCCATGATAATTCACTTTTCCTCGAAATAATAAGAAGAATGTGACAAATTGAACCAAGAAGTCTCTTCATCAAAGTTTCGTGACGGAAGGCAAGTTCTGAACCTGAAAAAACAAACTTTAGCGCAAGTGGAAACAGGCTTCAGAGCGGGACCTTCGTTACCAAAGTATTATGAGAAATTTAGTGAGGCGCTACGTGACAGTCGAGCAGCGTAAAACCGAGGGTGAGGGGGTCACAGAGGACGACGTTAATGAGATAAAGCAGGATATCAGCGCTTTTCGCTGCGAGCTTATCGAAATCCTGAAGAATTCCGGCATGAACACGTCGACGGCTTCTGGGGCTGGTTCAGGTAAATCATTGGAACACTTCAAAGTTCCTTCGCAGTTTCTCTCGGCCCTTTACGTTGGTTACGATTCCAAGTACCGTGAAATGGAGTGAAGTACGTCAAAAGGCAAAGTTTCAATCGCGCTATTTCTCGGCTCGAATCAGTAAAATATTTATTAATTCAATTAGTAGGCCAGAGATAGTCAGAGATCTACTAATAAATTAGTAGAATTCTGCAAGTTCACTAAAAAAATTAGTCGAATTCTACTAAATTATATATTACATGTACCTAAATGTAAAAAAAGTTAATATAAAAAACAGTGTTCAAAGATTGATGTTTCAAGGAATAAATATTTCAACAAATCTCTAAATATGTTCTATTATGATTTTTTGATTTTTTACTATAAAACAATAATAAATTAGTAGCATTTGAATGATACTTAGATAATCAATAATTGCAGTGGTAAATATTTATTATTACGAACAGTAAATATTTACTGAAGTATAAGTAAAAATTGACTTTTTCATTAGTTGAACTAGACTTATCTTTTAGTCATAATGCACGAATAGGACTAGTCAAAACCAACTTACTGTAATAGTGAATTTCTACTGAAGTTTAAAGATAGTTATTCATTTTTTTCTTCAGTCAAATATTGCTAATTTCATGATTAAGCTATAGCATTAATAAAATTAGTAAATTTTTACTAAAATTTTTGTTGCTCCCTTTTCAATTTTTCAATTAGTGAAATTCTGCTATTTATCAGTAGTTAATTACACATTCAAACTTAGAAAGCTCTTAAGTAAAAGGAACTTACACACGAAAATCATGGTCAAAATTAGGGATGGAAATGGAAACGGAAAGTATCAATATCGGCTCATCCGACATATTTTGATATTCAATATCGATATATCAGAAAGAAAACATGGAATGCTGATGAATCGCATAGATTTTGATGGATTTTTTAGGAGGAAACAGTACATAGATTTAGTTCTTTGAGTATTTTATTTATTTTTGAGTTGATTTACAATTTTATTGATTTTGTAGTATTTTTATGGGTTTTTACATAGACATAAATTATAGAATTTGACCTCTTAAGATTCAAAATTTTGATGATTTTTCAGTAATTTTATAGGTTTTTGAGACAGTTGTATACACCTGGTTTTTTCGAATTTTTCATGAACTTTACTACTCATAAAATGTCTTAGAATTACTCGTATTTTTAAAGATACTTGGTATTTTTATGGATTATTGCTTTAATTTAGATTTCTAGAAATTCGTGCTTCGAAATCTTTTTATTTGATTGGATTTTCCAGGAACTCACTAGAGTTACAGCTCTTTTATTATTTTTCGTATTTCTTCAGTGCTAATACGATTTAAAGGATTTTATACTAATCTTGTGAATTGCTGTAGATATTTTCAAGATTCCGACGTTCTAGTTATAAGCAAAGTTTCAAAAATTATTAGTTTTATAACGGTATATTTCTAGATTTTTATTTTTGTTGCCTTTTTAGTATCAATAAAATATTGTAGGAGTTCTTGGGTTTTCTCTTCAAAATAATTCCCCGAATTCATAAGATGCTATTTTCTTCAATTCAAAGCTTGTAACTGTTTCAATCCCTATGATTAATTTATCAGAAAACATAGATTTGAAGTACATAATATAGTATTTGCAGTATTAAAGGGATTTCTACAAATTGAAGAATTTTCAGGTATTTTTGTGGATTTATATATAGATCTATAGATTTTAATGCTCTAGTTGGTAAAGTTTTAGAAATTTTCACTATTTTACAGGTATATTTCTGAAGTTAATATATATATTTCTGTATTTTTTCTATTTATAAGATGTTCTAAGATTTTCTAGTATTTTTTACATACCTCTTTAGATTTCTAGGATTAGATTTCCTTGAATTCAAACTTTAAAATATTCCCATTATGTCGAATAATTTACTAGAGAACATTGTAGATTTCTACTACTTTTATTATTTTGCCTCTTTTAAAGGATTTACACGATTGAAAAAATTTTCTAGTATTTTTATAGATTTGCATGTAAAGATCTCTAGAATTTGATGCTCTAGGAATCAAAGATTCTTTGATTGCTCAATTTCGTACTGGTTTTTCGAAAAATTTATTAGGCATTTACAAGTATCTAATGAGATTTCGATTTTTTTAGTATTTTTCGTTTTTGTATCTTCACTGAATTTCGTAAGATTTTCTAGAAAATTCAGAGATTTTCAGTATTTTTGTGTCTTTTCAGAAAGACCTATCAAATTCAATGCTTAAGAAATGGAAGTGTTTTCAATTTCAGAATTTTCATAGTTTTTGAAATCATTTAATTAGCAGTTATATCCAGGTATCTTTTGAATTGATAGAATTTTCAGTATGTTTCGTATTTTTTCGTACTTCTTGAATTCCGTTCGATTTTCTAGAAGTTTTTGACATTTTCAGTATTTTTATAGATTTTAAATATTTTTAGAATTTGATGCTCTAGGAATCGTAGATTCATGAATTTTAACATTTTTTGTAGATTTTTGAAATAAGTAAATCATAATCAATAAGTTCCTTCATAACTCATAGTTTTTATTAGTATTTTTCTGTATTTATGCAATTTCGTACGATTTTTTAGTGGATTTGAGGAATTTTTCAGATTCTGATATATATTTCTAGAATTTTATGCTCCAAAAAAAGAACTTTATAGATTAATATATTTATATATCAACCGTTCATAGAACAGTTACTTCATATATTTCAAGTGTTCCATAAAAGTTTCATAAATTATTACAAATATATATGTGGGTTGAATTTTCGATGCTAGTCTTACTGTACATTCATTTGAAAATAAAAAAATCATTCGAGTATAGTTATGAAATGATAAATTACTGTAATTATGTTTTTGAAATAGACAACCACAGACTCTCCTCTAAATGGATAATTTCACTATGATATATAGAAAGTTTACAAATTGAAAATGGAATAATGAAATTCATGTACGAAGAAACCACTGACCTGAATGCTGAATTGATAAATTAGAAAAAAAAGGATCTAAGCGACAATTCTCGTCTTTATTTTTTTTTACGCAAAAAGGTTGCGATATCGTTTAATATCGCAAGGAAAATATTGATTCAACAAATATCATTTAATGTATATATCGATATAAAATATCTGATATATAGGAAATAAATATCGATACACATATTGCCTATCTCTAGTTGATAATTGAAGGAACACCTAAATTATCAAGAGCTGCGAAATTTCACTTAAGTAATGCTCAAAGGAAAATAAAAGATTTGGTTACCAAGATCTCTCATTTAAAATTTCGTGCTAATGCATAATTAGACTTTGTAAACATATAACTGTGACGTCATTGTCCCTAAACCTGAAAAAGTGAAACTTCACTGTTTCGCAGTAAAAATCTTCTACTTTAAAAATAGTGGAAGATATTCAGCAAAACTTTCTTTCTTTTTTTCTGATAGTGAAAGATATTCTACATTTTTCAAATTCTAACCTAAACGTTCCATTTCATTTCACGGTACTCCGTCCCCCCCTAACCCCCTGCTTGCGTCACAATCCAAATTTTCAGTTTGTTTTTTAGTCGTCGTTTTTTCCCTTTTGTCGCATAGACGGTAGCGTGAAAGAGTCGTTCGTAGGTGCAGGCGGGAAGAAGAACCGTCAGAAAGAACGCCGGCTCATGAAGGGTTTCAATATTGCCCTTCAACATGGTACTGGGACTGGGACAAGTAGCAGTAGCTTGCCACCGGTCGCCGAGTCCTTGTCTTCTCCTCAAGAAATTCAAGGTCACAACGAACTCTTTAACAACACCCTCAGCAGTATTTTCGGTTCCGGCGCGAGGGAAGCGAAAATGAAGAGTCCACACCACACGAGTACGAACAGTGTACCGGGGTTAAATTACGCGCCCAAAAATGCCCAAGAGTGTAAGATCAATGGAAGAAAAAAGAGGTGGGGCACGATCATCGAAGCTGCTAAAGCTGGTCGTGTGTCAAGGCTCATCGGTGAGATTTTCGGATTATTTCTTGTTCATTTTGTAGATTTAGATGTATAGTTTATGTTGTATCTCGAATGAACTTTTTAGCAAGGGAGAGACTAATAAGATATATATATATATATATATATATATATATATATATATATATATATATATATATATATATATTGTGAACATAATAACATAATGAACATAAGTACGTATAAGTACATATATGGGCAAGTCTTTTCAGCTGATATCAGATAGCGCGAGTATTCAAAATGAAGATATTACAGTTTAGATTTTCTGAATGTGATTAGGGGAATTGATTCCACAAAGATATTTTAATTCATTTTAGCAAGTAGAGACAATCAAATGGTGTTTTCTTGCTGTGAAATTTGAAATTCATATGGTCGATACTATCCTTTGAGATCTTACGTTTACATACAGTTGTCATTAAATCAATAACTTTTTTACTCAAAATTCAATGGTCTTCATGCCTATTATAAAAGTGAAGTGTACCTTTACCTCTGAAGATGAAAAATTAGTATTGGTGGATGTGTGAGCGAGAATACATTTTTTAGTTATCAGGAAGAATACTTTTAAAATAATTTCTGTAGAAAAATGTATTTTGTTATCACGCTATTGCATCATATTATTCATACGATGTGATGAAAAGACGAATAAAGTCACACATTCGTTGCACTGTGTAAGTTTCCAAGTGGGGAAAGTTAAGAACAAGCATCATCATCCATAATGATGCTTATTCGCTCATTATGAACTAAAGACGACTATCAAACGAAAGCCTGAGTAAGGTTTTGTTCTTCTATGTTTGCTAGAACTACAAATCTCGTGTCTGATTGTTGCTTTTGTACTTCTCAAGTCCTCAGTTACAGTGGGAAAATGGGATCTTTGGTAACTAATCATTTACAGAGAGAAAAATTGTTTGAACATTCATTTCTAGTGCAGGAGCGGATCCAGAGCTAACTTTTTTTTGGGGAGGGGGAATCAAGTTGACTATAATAAACGAATGATAATATCAATATAATATTCTTAACTAAGAATTATACTTAACATTTATTTCATTCGAAATTCTGTTATGGGCAAACATTTCACTTCAAATCATTTTTGTACATCGTTTGAGCAACAATTAGCTATTCTCGAATGATTCACACATTTCGCAGTAAAGTTTTGACCCAGAATTTCTATGTGATGAAAAATTCCCATTAAAAAAGAAACCATTTAACCAAAGTATGAACTGCTTGCAAAACTGTAGCAAGAAACTGATTACATTAAAATCGGAATTTTAAACAAGTGAAATTCAAATACAAACTTGAAATTTAACGACAAAGATTTGCTTTCCTTCCACAGCTCAAATCGTATAGTATACATGCAATGTAATAGAAAAGTGAAACTTAGTCGTCAAACTTTCAATATAAATTTGAATTTCATTGGTTTAAATTTCCGATTTTAATTTAATTTGTTTTAGGCTACAGTTTTGAACGCAGTTCATGCTTTGGCTTTTATGGTTTCTATCGTAGTAGTTCGCTGTGAGAAATTTCACTTCTCTCGCGAGTTTAAACTCACACCAGTTTTTTTTTCTATAACCTCAAAAATAAGGCTCAAAGTCATAACGCTCAATAGAAACCAAATGAACTACCGTTATCATACATCTTAGTAACCATACGACTTAGAAACTATTGCGATTTTAGAGTTTAAGGTAATGAGGTTAAAAAGGTATGAAGTTAAAGGATAAGAAGGTATAGTTGTTTCGAACATATTGATTCTTACTACTTCAATACGCATAAGTCTCTTTTCCTCTACGCTATGGTATTTCAGGCTGATGAAGTTTTAGAATTTTGGCGTGAAGGACTTAATTTGAAATTTATTTCTTTTTGCAGAGCTGTGTTAATAATCAAAGACTCGATATCTCATAATTTTCAAAGGGAGTTAAATAAAGACTTCAATCATCAGTAAACTTTTCATATTCCAATCGTTATTGTTTGATGTTAAGTACTTCTTCAAGTAGAATAAAGGAAAAGATTTGTTTCAACAGAATTTGCATACATGGCTTCTCCATATTTTCGAGTAGCGATTCGCATTATTGATTCTGAACCGCCGCAAGTATACTTCAGGACAGAAGAATCTCGAGTGCGATTTAGAGCTTGGAAGAACCCTTCGACGTATGCACCTGCAACTTTGACACTTTCAACTCAATACGTGACACTCATTTTTTTTTTTTATCAATTTTAGCTCCTCAAACAATATTTGTAAAGCTTTAGATAATTCTTACCATTAAGGAATATCAATTCTTTTGTTGAATTATTATATTATTATATTATATATATATATTACATTAGTCATGAGCTTATTTTAAACCTGAAACCTGAGAGATAATGAAGCCTAATAATCACATAGGTAACAACTTTCAGTCATCTAAATAATGTCAACTGTTGTATACCTTGTCTTTTAGTGTACATTGTTCGTTGTCTGAAGATTATCAATGTGATAGCTACTTTAATAACTTCCATGACAGGTCATTCACCTGACCTATGAATTCATTTGCCAGGTCATCTTCTTAATTTCCGAGTGTCATAAAAATATACATTCATCCGTCATCTGTCATAAGGAAAAAGGGAATTAGATAGTATGGTTATTCTTGAAAACAAGGTTGCAATGATCATTGATCGACCTGAAATCCTCGAATCCCCGTAATTCAACTTTTTCAGGCAGATCTCATTCGGAAGATTCAGTGTATTCTGACGGGGGTTACGAAGCCGGCCTGCATTCGGACGGTGGCATGCGATCGGACGATTGCAATGATTCAAAGTCTTCCTTGGACGGTGCTTCCCAAGTTTCGCATTCCCGGCAGCACTACCACAACGTGTTCAGCCCAGCCCTCGCGGCCTTAAAGAAAAAACGCAAAAAATTTTCGGCTTCCAGATCCACGACACCGACTATCAGCGGTTCCACTGAAACAGGGACAATCCAGAACCTGCTGCCCTCGTCTTTGATTTCTTCAAAGGAGTCGAGCAGGTAAGTAATTTTGGAACTTAGAGAAGAAAGAAATCTTTCAAAGGGTAAAGTGGGGTGAGATGCTGCTCTAGGAGAGTTGCTGCATTTTCGTGTTTATGTAGAGTGCTGTATACAGACTTGGTCCACCCGAATTTTTTTAAGATTAGTAACATCTATGTCAAACCATGAATAGCGATTATCATATTTTGAAGCCAGCTAACTTTTTATAATTTATAAGCATTTGGAGGTTATTGTGCTGTGAATTTTGCCGAGAAAGTTTTTACGCTTGTCTTCATTTACGCGATTTGTCATTACATTTTTATCGCAATAAGTCAGGTGTATGTGCAATATGCTAGTTTACGATATAATCTTTGGAATGCAAAGTGATTTTTGCCTATTATTCACATTGTGCTTTTGTGGGATGCATATGCAAAAAAAGGCGCTTGTAGATAGAAGTGAGCCAATATTTAGACAATAGTATATTTCGTAACAGGCACGGATGTGCGAATTTGGCGAAACGGGGAAATTACAGTCCTCGGCTTCGCCTCGGACCGTAATTTCCCCGTTTCGCCAAATTCGCACATCCGTGCCTGTTACGAACGATATTTTATGTACCGAGGGCATAGAAAACGCGTTTTCTATGCCAGAGGTACATAAAAGTATTTTCCCAACACCTTTGAAATTTTCAGTTCATTACTCCTTATTTTTGAAATTTGGAAAGAGTTTTCTATGCTCCTTATTTTCCAATATAGTGTTCTCATTCTTGATTTAGAAGAACTTCTTGCTCTACAGTCTTCAAACCTTGAGAATTATGGGTTTTCTTCTAGTCTAGAGAGTGGGAGTCCCTCGCGTGTTCGTTCTTTTCATTTTCTCGGTCCCTAGTAGCTCGCGCCTGCGAGGAACGAGTGTACATTAGATTTTTATTCTCTTAATATGAGCCTGTTGAAATTTTGATAGATTGATTTGTTAATAATTTGTAACTTCAACATCTGTCAACCGACGAATCTGTCGAATTGAGCTAATTGTCTGTTGTTTTGATTTTCTATTGTATTCTACAAATCCAATCAGTTAATTTCGACAGGTTCTCTTCGTGAAAGGTTTACCAGATTAAATCTTTCGAGTACAACGATAGTCTGTTGAATTTGACCGATTGAGATTTAAAGAGTAAGGAATGTCTAAATATTTTTCTACAATGTTTACACTAATGATTCTACACTTCCTACTTATTCAATGTTAATTTTGAAAAAAAGTGCAACATCTCATTCCTCTTTACTCTAAATTTGAGCTTCTTTTTCTTCATTACTGGAAAATTTCTCCAAAAGGTCAAAAAAGCTCCAGCTGCAACGCGCGAGCAGCGTCCCCACGAGAAGCCAAGAACCTGAACTCGCGTCCCGAAGGCACGAGGTCACCCAGAGTCAACAGCCTAGTTTGGACGCCGTCGAGATGTTCGACGAGGGCGATCCAGGTATTTCATGATGACTTGCCTTTGGTAGTGTCTACGGCCGTTTACTTTCTTTTAACCAGCACGAAACGCGTAGGATTTGCATCCGATTTGCATCCGAGTTCTTTTTATTACTGCAACTTGTAGATCTGTGCGATGAGCGATGCTTCGTTCGGAAAAGCCTTTCGTTTGAGGCTGGCGAGTCTGCATGCGACTGAAACGCGACAAGTCGGTGTTTTTACAAGATTTTCACGGAGCGTCCTCGAAGATGTGGGTTTTGTACTTTTAGTCAGCAGTGTTTCTGGACAGTTACAGGGGTTGTTCATGAATTTCGTTCCAGGAAAAGAAGATTCATTTTCTTTTATTTCACACGTTTTTAACGACCTCGTGAAAACGTAAAATTTTTTACGTTTGTTCTATACATTGCTTTGAAGAAATAATTTATCTTTTTAAGAAGGAATTTGAAGTTGAAAAATTGATTTATGTACTTCTGTTCGTGTAAGTCACGGAATACAAATTAGATAAGTTTATGTCTGTTATGTTAGTTTGATAAGGATAGAAAGTTTAAAAAAAGTCAAAATGAATGCATGAATAAAGGAATGAACCACTCCTCGAACCGTCCACTTTCTAAGACAATTATAACGATGTATGAAACTGTATAGATTTCTCTAGGCCGTTGCTTTAGAAATTTGGTATTGTTATTGCCGAAAATGTCATGCTTTCTGCTCTTCTGAGTGATTAACTAATAAATTGTTATGTTAGTGATACGCAAATTATACAGAATGATTGTCATGGATGTTCTACATAGTTGGTTTTTGACTTTCTTTTCCTCTTGCAGAGGCTTGTATTTGAAAACAAAAAAATTTCTATTTATCATCATTCAAATTGATTATATTCCTGATAATAATTGGATATTGATTTATTTCGTGAAAAAAATTTCAGTCATTTTCAATTCCATTGCAAGGAATAGTCAAAAAAACACAGAACTCATCAACCTATTGCTTTTTTCATAAAATGTGCGAGTTCCCATGAATTTTTTATTTCATGATTTTGCGCAAGTTTTTATCTTCTCGGAGCTTTCTTCTTATCACTTTTTATCGGGATTATGCATCGTGCGCATGCCGCTGTTTTCTGTACAATCCCATTTTCTCCAGAATTTTCTAGGTTTTTCTTTTTTATTCCAGTTAGATTTAACGCTCCAAATACGAGTGATTCATAAGAATCGTCCCTTCAAAAGGTAGTCCGATAAATGCTTGTTATTCGTAATACGTATTTTAAATAAAGTTTTAACTCTGCAGCTGTAAATGCCAGTAATGCGAAGAAAAATAAAAATGCCTTCAATCTCTTAAAAGGAAAAAATTAAAAATTTCAAGATCACATTTGCATGCACTTTTTCGAGACTTTTTTACTTCTGACGCACGTATTTCTGTTGAAAAATACAAGCCTCTTTTTAAAATTCATTTTTAATTTGATATTATCAATGTTTGGACAAAAATTGCTATTTTGCATTTTGGTATGACTTTCGATGATCATGTTTTTGTGAAAAGAACAACGTTGTAGAACCCTGTAAAAGTTGCTAAAAAATTAGCGGAACGCTTCAAGAACTACAACATTGTTCTCTTTTTTCGTGAAATGGTGGTATTAAAAAACTTCGTTGCTACGGACGAACGTTCGAGTTGATTCGGGAAATTTTTATTTGCGGTGTAAAATTTCATTGGCTGAATTTTATGGGGGATCGCTTGAGGTTGAGCAAACGAAACTGGAAAAGAAGTATTGGAACCAGATACAAAAGGTGTTCTTTATTTTTAATCCACTTAAATTAAACAAAAAAGTTTTTATATACATTTTCATCAAGAAATCATTTGAAGTTCCAATGTTTGTAATGTCTGTTATATATTAAATTAACATTTATTAACATTGACATTAAGATAATCTCTTGAAATCAATAGAAAAATTTCCGACAATGTATGACAACCTTCAGTTATATACTATAAAAATTATTTTCACATGAAAAATCCTATCATATTCTCCAATCGTCAAAACTGTAAATGACATATTCACCCATACAATAAAAAAAACTGATTTTTGTCCTCTGGTTCCAATCCCCGATGGCTAAAAGAGCACCCCATTCATTCAAGTGAATCGCGTCGTGTGCGTATCGCATAAAAGATTTACGGCACCGTGAATAATGTAAACGAAGTAAAAAAAAGCGAAAACGAGAACGTTTAACGAAGCAATTTAGAGAGCGAACTTTGGCTAACGAGCAACGTTGCTGCGCTTGTGAAAAAGCGTAGGCAATAGAAGGTGGTGCAGCATATAACAACGTTCTAACGAAAGCGGAACGCATGGTCACGAGCCAGAAGCAGGCACCTCGAGGTGGTGAATCAATAAAATTTCAGGTGCGGTTGTTAGCACCGTGCCGCTGACGCCGTCGACGACGGAAGAAAGCATCGTGACCTCGGGCACGATATCCTTGACTGTAAAGAGGAACGGTTCTGTAACGCAGCTTTTGCAGCGAGTGCCGCCGGGCATTGAACCGATCACCGGCCACGACGCGACCACGGGCTGGCTTTAAAGGATTACACTTGTTCTTTTTTTATTTTGATTAGTTGTTATGAGTCACTATTTATGGGTTTCCCAGGCCAGGGTAGTAGGATTTTTTTGTACGTGGTCGTACAAAGTCTTTAAGAGGAAAAGAAACAATAAAAAAGGGCTAGAACCTAGTTTTCAGAAGAAATATTTTCTGGAATTACTAAAAAACTAGGAAACAATTTGATGAAATCTAATTTCCGGAACAACTTCTTCAATCACATTACAGTATTTTCTATGTTGGTATGGTGCAAATCTGGATAGAGTACAAGGGCTTAATGGCTAGGTGCTCTGAACCACGATACAGTGGCCCTAAATACAAATACGAATAGTGAAAATAACTATTTGGTCACCTGACTTTTTACATTATAAGTATCTATGTTACATTATAAAGCAAATGTGTCGATGTTTTTAAGCTACCCAATCAGCCAGTTTCTGGAACGTTTCCGGAAAGTTGCTAGAAAAATCCGAGAAAGGTTCTCATCGATTTTCCAGCAGATGCGTCAGAAATAGGACAGCTTATGGACAGAAACGATCGCTGTCAACAGTTATGCGCAACATGACAGAAATCGTTTCCGACATTTAATTGTGATGTCGGCAAGTAGACGGAAACAGTTTCTCTTTTTAAAAAAGTTGATAGAAATGTAATGGAAACATAGCAGAAACGATTTCTACTGTCAATAGTTTAATGCATATTCTTAACATAGTTAATAAAACTGTTGGTAATTGTTTGTTAATTGTTTTAAAGAAATTGTTTCTGGAAACTGTTTCTGTTATGTTGCTGATGGGTTGCAAAAGACGGCGTTGCTGGTAAAACGTTTCCATAACAATAAGAGCACTATTATGGAAACACTTTCTTGGAAATGATTCTACTGGATTTCCATGGAAACTCCAGCTGATTAGGTATCAGCGATTTATGGTTTGGTGAAGTGTACGAGAACTTATGGTAGTTTACATCATGTTCTGATCACATGACTACACATCCTGCATTGATCTGAATATACGAGCAGGTACGTGCACATTCTTGTATACTTGATCATTGAAAATTTTTTGCTGAAAGGCTGCAAAAGGCATTATATCAACTAATCTCATCGGTTTCTCGGATTTTCATAACTGTTCTTAAAAGACAGTATTGAAAACACAAAAAAAAAACATGCATTGGTAAAAATTCAGTAGTATTCAGCTTAATTTCGAGTACAAAACAAATAAGGAATTTTCACTCATATCACGTAAACATAACCTAAACAAGAGAGCAAAATATAGTCGTATTTTGTAAGAACGTTATAAATTTAAATTTTTCGAAAAATTGAGGAATTTCTGAAGTTCAATGTTGAAATTATTATTTACAGGTTATGGTAGCTCTGATAGACAGTGGTGGAGTTGTCTGTAATATATAGAATAATTTCCATTATCATTTTGTGAACAATCATTTTTCGTTAAGTAAGATATGTTATTCCAAGCCATACAACAATTTATTATACACTATAATCATTTATAGGGTGACCATATGTCTGGTGTTGGTTGGGAGGACAGGATGAGAGGGGGGGGGGGGTGACCTTAGTCTGTACACTGTACATAAAGGTAAAAACCTTATTCACAAGCAAATATTTTATTTATCACTTGATATTTTCGTAATCGCAATATATTGCATTGTACGTCGTGGTGATACAAATAAAGTCGTTCTTTTATGAAAAAGCTCAATTTTTGGTCGATTTTCGGTCATTTAATTATAATTCGCTTAGCTTTTCTGAAATTGCAACTTTTCGAAAAAGTGAAACATTTTCTGGACGAAACAAATAGTTATAAAAATTCTGATTCCTCGAATTTTTTCGAACTGAATTGTACAAGGATCACGTGTCAAATTATTTCGATATCTATATTATTTCTTCCTTTACTCCACTGAATGTTGAAAGGGGAAAAAATTCTTCCTACCGAAGTGTTGTGAGCAAAAATGGAGAAGAAATATTCAGCGATCTTTGGAATTTCAGAAAATAATGCTTCGTTGATGTTACTATTCAATAATTGGGAAATTTGTGTGCTTATGTCTAATTGGAAAAAATCAGAATTTCGTTTAGTTGGGAAATTTTTTAAATTCGTGTATTGATCAAATATGATTGAAACATCAATTGAAACACCCTTAGTTCCTGAAAATCGCGAAATATCAGTTTTAACTCAAAAGCAGGACATTTTAGTCAGTGGCAGGATGTAACAGGATAGGACTAAAAAGCAGGATGTATTGTCAGTGGTCACCCTATATAATCAATGTCAGTATAGAGTCTTGCACATTTAACTTTAGTGTTATGGCATTTTTTTAATGTAAGAAAATTCACCGTACCATATAGAGCTTAACACACTAAAAACACGAACTGGGCACGCTGTACTCAATGGTGTGGCGATTTTCACTTAAATTGTAGCATTTCTTACTACAAGTTTTTTCTTAGTGTACTAGTTCTTAAGTTTTTTTGTAATCCTTCAATTAATCATTTTCACTTCTTGCTTAAATCAGTGAATCATGATAAAAAAATAGAAATCAGCCAGAAAAATCGTATGGGTGGCACCTTAAGGTTCATTTTCAATCAATCTTAACTTGCACTGCAGCTTAGTGTTCAGTTGTTTCATAAGTTGTCTCTCCTGCAATATTAATTTTTTAACACTGAATTTTTCACAAATCTAACAACTTTGTTCGATCACGTACAAAAAAATGCCAAGTGTGGATTATGAAATTCAGAGACACTCTAGGGGCCCAGACCAATTTAGGCTGTTAACGAATTATCAGCAAAAATACGCACAAAGTTGCCTTCGCGACCGAAAGCGCTTGATCGATCCCGGGAAAAAAAGAATCTCGTTACGAAAAACCCGACGTTTTTCATGAGCCGGATTAAAGTCGGAACGTTAAGGTTTTCTGGGCGATATTGGAATTGAAAAAAGTCAGGGGACTATTCACGAGAGATGATACCATAGAGCTTTAATGGCTCCTTTTGAAAAGTATTTCTATGTATGAAAAATTCATGATCAAGGCTAGTTCGAACATTCATGACCTCTTATTTTCAGAATGTAATATTCCGTAAGATGTTATGAAACGAATATGCATAAATAAAGTGAATGGTAAAATACAGACGAGTTTTAAAAATTCCCGATATTTTCTTCAAGAAAGTATGAACGCAAAAATTATAGTTTATTCATATTATTGAAACAGGTAAAAAGTCGAATAGTCGCTTGACAGAGACGAAAACCCACGTTATAAAAGGAAAATTATTCTTTTTTCCCAGGTTGTCGATTGATTTTCAGCCCGCGAGCGCCGAACAAAATTAGCGTGTCTGATTAGGCATCTAAACGATCCTCGTTTTGTACATATACAAATGTATCCTGGAAAATTTGCTCACGAGTCGAGCACAGAGGGAAGCTTTTGCCGGTACTGCAATTTCGGCTAGAGTAGTAATTGGGTGCTTCTACTCCTGTGGTTTCATACCTTGTATCGAAAACTCCTCGACTCGAGAGTTGTGCTTGACGTATGCGTGGGCCTAAAGTACAAAATTGATTATAATACACGCTGTATCCCGTAGGAAACTCAGCATGTACGGATAATTACGTTTATCCGCCCAAAGTGGCAACTTGAGCTATAAAAGCACGTGAACTTAAGCTAAAATACAAGTGATTATTCGTCTAAGGTTGATCGTTTTAATTTACAAGTAAATAAAAAAGATCCTGTTTTCTTGGTCACGAAATAAAGGTAGTTCTTACTACAGAAAGGAATGAAGAGAAACTACATAATGTTGTCGCTGACATTATATGAGAACAACAAAAAAATACCTAAATGAAAGTAGCTAATAATGGTCATTTAAGACTTCTTGAATCAAACGACTCAAGGTTTTTCCAAAGTTAGCTCATTTTATTCCTTTATTTGCAATTCAATATTTTTATTTGCAATTCGGGTAAACTTCAATCATTTTTAAATATTCAAAAATGAGTATGTTTTCAAAGGTAGGAATCACATTTCTGGAGTTTTTTGACGATTCCTATTCATTTTCTGAGAAAAAAAACTCTTCCTTGTCTCCGCATCAAAAGGGGCAATGACCATAGACATAGGAATATAGGAACGGAGTGTAAGGCAACGGTGAACATTCCTTAGGGGCGAGGGACAGGGTTGGACCCTGTCCACTTTTGCATTGGCTAGTGACTTAGCGCATGTTCAGAAGTCTTCTGAGTATTTTCAAAGATATATTTTGCCACCTTTTGTAAACATTGCTTTCAAATGCTTTCATGTTTGCTGTTGATTAAAAAAAAAGTGGGCTTGAGTGAAGTTTAGCAATGTACCTTTCGAACCCTTGTAAAAAACAGAGTCTTTGAGCTAGAAAGGTGTGCGATGGCTCTAATTAAAGCTTAATGCCTCTAGATTTATGTGAGAAGGTCAAGAATGGTTTCCCACGTATTATAAAATTAAAATCAGCACTTAAAAAAACGACGATTTTGATTTTCAGCACGGATTTTCACGCGAATTTCCGGATTTTACGGTTTACTTAATGTAAACATTTGTTTAAAAATGATGATTGGTCGGTTGACGTCACAAATTAATGCAGACAAGCGCGAAAAACTGTTTTTTTTTCGAAAAAACATGTAAAAATATCACTCACCCCGAATGTCCCCAAACACGCATGTAAACAAACACTAGGGAAAATGGTTGGCAGTGTGGGCAACAGTTGGCATCCATTGCGCATTTGCGATGTATATCGAAACTCACCATTCTATCGATATACATTGTCCGTAATATTTTTTCAAATTAAAAAATTAAAAAAGATTGTATTTCGCTATGGCAATCTATTATTATTCGAAAACAAAATGAAAAAAATTATTGAGGATAGAAAATAAGCTTAAAGAGACAAAAATAAAAAGAGTGGCAAACGTGTATGACAAAAGCGCCATCTGTGATTAAAAAATTTTAATTTGAATTTCGATGTCGTTATTGTCACAGTGTAGGTCGTTCGTTGTGCCGTTCAACATCAATTTTCATCTACGAAAATGGCCTATCAGTGGAATTTCCATAATTTCCGCGAACTGGAAGAGAAAAGTCCTCGAGAGCTACTCCAATGGCTACAAGGACACCAATAACTCATCAAAAACCAAATGATTTTCCAATGTGGGGTAGAAATGAATGTAACCGTACATTCAAGTTCAATCGACGGTTTCACGATTTCTTGCCTAAAAAAACGCTGTAGGAAAAAAAAAACAATAAGAAGGGGTTCGTGGTTCGAGAAATCTCACCTTGATTTCTTGACGATTCTTAAAATTACTTATTACTGGGCGCTTAGATATCGGCTTGCTATTCACGAGTCGAGGTTGTCTAATCATACAGTTACTGATTGGTACAATTTCTGTTGCGAAGTGTGCATCAACATCATTTGCACGGAACAGCAACAGATCGGGGGACCGGGTCGCGTTGTCGAAATGGGTGAGTCCATGTTCGGCCAAAGAAAATACAATCGAGGCAAAAATGTGCCCGGTGATTGAGGTATTAAGCTTTAATAAGAGCGATTGCGTATCTTTCTAGCCCAAAAACTTTGTTTCATACAAGGGTTCGAAAGGTACGTTGTTAAACTTCACTTTGGCGAAGTGCTGCGTGAAATCATGCAAAAAAAGGAGTAATAGTCGTGGATGGAAAAATGTTCAATTCTCAAACATAGAAGAACATAGGGATGATGTAAATGTATTTGAGAAACATAACATATTTTTGATTAATGCAATTGCTGCAAAACAAACAAAAATTCGTTTCCACTTTTTGTCATTAAATTTCTTAGACAAATCTAAGAGCAAGCGTTACTTGTACAACACAAAGATTTTTTTCAAGAGCAATAAGCCTTGGGAAAAATTTTTTATCTATTTTATAATTATTCTGATGTTTATTTTTTAATAAACTTTATACTGCAAAACTACTTTTTATTTTTTTTTCAAAGTCACTAATGTAAATATCAAGTCCGTTTTTTAAAAAGATTATGAAAAACGAATTTCTATCTTGTGCAGACATTTTAATATCCACTTATTTTTTTTTTTTGAAGCACAGATTTATCATTTTTCTATGATTTTTCTTTATTTTTTCATTGATTTAAAACATTTTTCTTGCGCTCTAACGGAGCAGTAGAAATTGTCCTCAAACGTAAATATATATTTACAAATGTAGTATATCATTTTTGAAAGTATGTTACGACCATAAAGTGCAATTCTTTAAACTTATTTTTTTGTTTAAATGCTCTTATCGATCACAAAACAAGTTTGTGTTATAAAACGAGTACAATGTCATTCCCTATGTAAGGAATAGCTGAAACTAAATTTGTAATAACTGAGGCTCCTCAGAATGATATTTGACCTCATGGTAGAACATATCCTAAAAATGCTGCCTCGTAGCACAATAAAATTATTGTTTGCAATATAGTTTTTATATTCAAACTTTCCCGCAACTGAGCCTGCGCACTGTGCTAACCAACCAAAAGCGGTCATGGTCCTATACCCCGCGGGAAGTACACCCCCCTCGTCTAAAGTAGGACCTTTTACTCCGTCCCTATATTCCTATGTTTATGGCAATGACGAATTAAATATTAAAAAAACATGTTGAATCGATGCTTTTTCAGCATGGGATTCCAGAGACTGTAAATGGAGAACTAGTATCACAAAAAAACACACTTTCATGCTTCCGAAGAAGCCTCAAAAAGTATGAAAAGTACAAAAAATGCTCCAATAGCACAAACAAGTTCCGTGCCATTATAGCTGGAGTTTTTCCTCCTTGTGGGTACGAAAAATAGTATTATATGCGATTCTTTCGTCAACGTGATTGCACTTTGAAAGTATTTTGGTTCTAGGAAAATGAAATGTTGAGAAACAATTTCATCCTATTTTATTGTTTAAATTTTGAAATTCTAGTGAAAAGTGCTGCCAAAAATTTCTTCAACATATAAATAAAATGTTTCGTATTTTACATTATAAAAGATTTAAAGAGGTTATTTAGACATTTTCACATTAAAAATCATTCGAATGGAATAAAAAATTCAATGAATTCGAATATAAAACCTTGAAACCTCATTTTTTTTACTTGAACAATTGTCGATGTATTCCTGTATAAAAATTGTTGTGAATTCTTCAAGAAAAAACTGTTTTTCAACATTTGTATTGTACTAATCAGAAAAATTGTTTTTTCAAGCGCAGCATGAAAAAATACGTGTACAGTAGGTAGCATTCTCAAAAAATGTCGATCGTTTTTTTCAAATGAAAATAAAATATTTAGTTTTTTACACTGTTTATTTCAAAAAGCACATGCATATAATCAAATCGTAGGTAAACAAAATCAAATATACGAAGTTGTGACTATTCCACATTTGTATCATAATTAATGCGCGAAAATGACGTTACTGTTAATATACGTATGTAACCTGTGAATACAAATTCGAACTTTAATTATGTCTACGAAATAATGTTAAGTGTTACATCGTTATAAATTTTTTAAATTTTATCGCCGTCAAAAATTCGAAAAGAAAAATATTTCTTGAGTTCTTCTCACGTCAAAATAAATTAATTCTCTACATACTTCCACCAAAAATTAATAATAAAAGTAATTTTGATTGCATTTTTTTTGCTGTATTTTCGTGTATTGATAAAAACTGCCACCGTTTCAAAACGAATAAATTAAAGATAAAAGAACAAGTTTCATAATTTTATTAAGAAATTATATGTAGTTCTGTGAGATCGCGAAAAAATATTTGGCCCTTTTTTAACCTTTATCTGAAAATCTCGAAAAATTTCTCAATGTCGTCTGTGCAAATGAAATCCTGGAAACCGTAAACAATGTAAATAAGCAGAGATAAATTGAAATTATGAAAAAAAAAAAAAAAACGAGTAGCACGATGAAATAGTACAAGCGTATTTTCAAGTTATACAATCGATGTTAAAAACTCTTCAAACAATTTTATAAAAACGACGAGATCGCAAGGTATTGAATAAACATCGTGGACTTAGTAAAAATGGCTTTATTATGGATTTATTTATAAACAAATTTTTTTTTCATTCGCATGGTGCTAACTGGCACCGCTCGCGTCGACGTAATTTTTTCGTGCAGATTTTTTCACCATTTGTGGCAGGTCGCTGAAAAAAACATGAGAAGAAAAATTGGGCTGGAAATTATTTTCGAAATAGAAAAAAACGCTGCAATTTTTTTTTTTGAACTGTATACATTAAAATTATATTTATTTTAAATTTTTTTACTTGTCAACTCCCAATCTTCTCATTTTCACGATTACCTTATATTTTAACATTTTATGTCATCATACTTCAATTTTTCTTGTTCAGCGGAAAATATGTAATTTTCTCCTTGTTTTTGTTAGGTAATTGGCTGGTGATTTTGTTCGGTTGAGGATAAAGGAAAAGAGGGTTGAAATTGCAGAGTAACGAAATTAGAAAGTTAGTAAAATCTACCTCGATTGTCCTGAAACTGAAAACTCGGCCAACGCCGCACGTCACGCTGCAAGGGGTCCATTGTGACCACTGACTATACAGACAGTCTTGTGATTGGTCTTCGTTTTCCAAAAAAGAAGTTTCATTCGTCGGTTGGGAACGATCTGTTCTTTGGGTGTCGATCACCTTTTCACGAAAATGATAAGAAAAGACCATAAAATCAATTTTTGGTATTGTTTTTATAACCATAAACTCAGTTTGATTCATATATGTAGTTAGTAACAGTTAGTAAGACTATTCTGTAGGTGAATCTCACAAAGTTACACTTTTGTACCATATACAAACCCGGACCGGAAATTAGATGAAATGAATTATTTCAAGTCAACATTAAAAAAAAAAATAGTAAATTATCAAAAAGATGAAAAAAAAAAATCAAAATTAATGACAAAATAAGTAAAAATCATCAAAACGTACTTTATTAAATTGAGAGGGCAAAGCAAATGGTTTCTTGTCAATTCTCAAAGCAAAAGAATCTTCAGAATTTTCAATTTCAACTCAAAAATAACAATGATCTGGGCTTCGAAAGAATTTTTTCTCAAACAAAATTTTTATCATAAATGTTTGGCGAGGATAACGTAGGAAACAATAATTTGAAAAATTGTCTTAACCGAGAAAATTACGAAGGGAAATGATAATCTACGAAAATGCTGCTGATAACATAAAAAACTTAGAGCCTTGGAACATTGAATTCTGAAAATCTATATAAAAATGATTAATAATACGAGGAAAACCTTCTAAATCATACTAACTGAAGGAATACTAAAAGTACACAGTAAAATTATACAAAAAGAACTGCTTTCTAACAAATCTAAATAAATACATATGATTTCTAAAACTTCGAATCTTAGAGCATGAAATTCTAAGAACATTTAAAGCAGACAACAAAAATACTAGAAACCTGTAAAAATACTAACAAATCAATACAAAATCTTGAAATTACAAAAAAATTTACACACTTTTTCCAGAAATACATAAAGTAACTGAAAATTGATGAACACTTGAATTCCAGAGCATCGAATTCTATAAATCTATGGATGAGTCAACAAAAATACTAGGAACCTATAAAAATACTAAAAAACAAGAAATTTGTAAAACACGAAAAATCTATACGTATGACATTTTTCAGAAATTTATGAAATGGCTTAAAATTGATCGAAATTGGAATTCTAGAGCATCAAATTTCAGAAATCCATATAACAAGTAACAAAAATACGAGAAATCTAGAGGAATACTAAAAAAAACTTTTGAAGTCTCATAAATACCAAGTAAATGTGAGAAATACAAAAAATCTTACAATGCTCAAAAACTACGTATATATAAGTTTCTCAAAACTATATGAAACTTTGAATACTAGAGCATACATTTCTAGAAATCTGTATAAAAAACCATTCACATACCACGAAAATTTTTCAGTTGTATAACTTTAAAAAAAAATACGAATAGAAACAGTAATTGAAATCTATGGAAAAATACTGTTTCTGAAAAATTATTTTAATAACAAATTAAACTTGTTGAAACTTTTAATACTGGAGCATCAGGTTTTAAAATCTATAAAGTGATTCATAGAAATACCAATAACCTATGAAAATGCCACGAAATACAACACAATTGTATCAGTAACATCCAATACGAAAATTCTAGAAATCCATGAAATACATAATTATGCATCTTTGATTTATTAAAAATTCAGAAAAATATCTAAATTTTCCGAAAACTCAATTCCTACATTATCGAATTTTAAAAACCTGAGTAACAATCGATGATGATGTTAGAAATTGCTTCAAATTGTAAAAATAACAAAGATTCATGAATAGTACTAAAAGTATTTGAAAAAAGGCTAAATTTTAGTGACTCGAGTTAGCAAGAATTGAATTCCATTATATTGAATATATATTATATGAAAAATGTACGACTGCAGACTCTCAAAGTTGCGTAACTTTAAAATCCTAAAATTCGAAAAATTTCGAAATGATAGAAAATTATCGAATTCCAAAGAAATATGTATAATGAAAAATCCCCTCCCAAAAATTATTTCTGCCAACGCTACTGACCATATATTTCAATTTTCAAAGATTCTTACTTCTGAATTCTGTTGCAAGAATACAGGCAATATTGCTAAAAAAAGCAAATTTCCCCTTCTAAATAAAAAAATATCATTCTAGTCCCTTCAGAAAATTTTTTTCACTACTTGTTTCTGCTTTTACTATCTTTTCAAAATTACACGAAAATTTTGCGACTCACCCAGTTTCAGCATTTGTAGAGTATCACGTCCATAAAAGAAAGAAGGAATAAGGGAAACAGGTTTATGTTGCAGGGAAAAAGTTATGTACATGAAACTCTGGAAACTCTGGGTAAGCTCAAAAAGTGCACTTTTTCTGACATCTGAACTTACGGGATTGCAGATTTTTCTGCACTCGCTCTCGCTGAGGAAATTGTTGCGATTGCCTTTGCAACCTCCGTATGCGAATGGCACGCAAGTCTTTTTCTCGGCGTTGAATGCCCAGCGATTGAAGGATGCTCTGCATGGACCACGTTTTAGTGGTTCCGAGCATACGACTGAGAAAAACATTTTTAAGAGATTTATAGGAAAAGTGATAATAAATTTGAGGTTTTTTGTTAAGGGTGGAAAAAGACCTTTTATACATAGAGTTCTTGAGAAAAAACCTAATTTTTCTTACTGTTTTGGGAGTAAGAAGTGATGATTGAATCGATAAATAAAGATGGATAATTTTTCTTCTAGCAAAAAAAGTTACTTTTAATATAAAAAAAAAGGAAACTTGTATTTTTCGAGAATGATAGTAAAAAAATGGTATGCCATCTTGCTAATGGTTTTAAAAATCTTTCGCTTTTTGGAGTTGTATTGTTCTACAATTTTCTGACATTATTCATCTCAGTACATTTTCCATGAGATAAGTTATCAAGTAATTATGTCTCAGATTATTATGAAACTGAATTATTATAAATTCACTCTCTCCATTTCTTCTTTTTCATATTTGGGTGAAAACCGGTTATCTCTTATTTTCAAAAATAACTTCTTATGTTTTTACATATGGAAATTTTACTGATTATGCAAGATGAAAATTACCTTTCGCAGTTGCAACATCAAAAGCACAATCAGCCGATTCCAAGCAAGTTTTGTGTTGAATAAGGTCGAGATTTTCTGTGCAGTAGCGAATATTGGGGTTGTTGGGCTTCATGATCAGGATTCGAGTTCGGGTCTTGACACCTTGTCCGCAAGATACGCTACATGTCGACCAGTCTGACCAAGGTGTCATCTTCCAAAAATTTAATTAATGTTATAAATTTTAATCTTCTCTATTAAATGATGCCGTTAGAACCAACTTTTATTCATTCTGAGAAGTCACAGTAATAATATTGACTTCTTTTGATATACCTCGTTCAATTTTCAAAATTTCCACTAAAAAATATGTAGGTCATTGAACAAGTTTTTCAACTGGTTCATTGAAAAATAGACATAATTATACAGAATGGTATAGAATTATTGTTAAAAATAAAGTAGCTCTTTTGTCGAATCACTATTCAACAGGGACGTCGCAACGGGGGGGGGGGGGGGTGAGGGTGTAAAAGGAAATCTGTCCCCCTAGAAATTCCATAGGTAAATTTATTTCACGACTGCTTGTAAGCATCCAATTCTAGAATTCTATATAGGATTCCATAAAAGAACTTGAAAATCATACAAAATTATATGTATATAAGTTCTGAAAAATATGAAAAATACAGTAAATAAGTATCACGAAACATATAAAGATTAAGTCATATCGATGATCTATTTATTTACTTGAAATCTATAGAACTTTGATTATAGAGTATCTTATTCTAAAAGTTTATGTAGAAATACATAAAAATATCAGAAAATCATTTGCATATCATCAGGTTTTTTGAAAATATTAAAAATACTGAAATACATAATGACAATTCTGTGAAACACTTGAAGTCGACGAAAAACTATACTCCTATTATAAAATTATTTGAAACACTAAGGATCTAGATCATGTTGAACATTAGAGCATCGAATTCTTTAAATTTCGATAGCAGTCCATTAAAATATTGAAAATCTAGAAAAATGCTAGAGAATATTATGTATATTCAATAACGCTAAAAAGTACCTATCAAGAAGACTAAAATAATTTAAATATCGAAAATACTGAAAGTATTGAATATGTACATACCATTATCACAAAAATTGTGAAAGAAATAGAAATTTCTAACACTTAAGCCTTCAGCAACGAATTCTGGATATCTTGATAAGAATCTAGCAAGATACTAGAAATATATTACAATTCATGGATAGAAAAAAAAAAAAAAAAATACGAAAAGTACTGATAGTTTAAAAATATGTGCAGTTCTTGAAATCTATGAAGCTACTGTTTTCTGGAAAATGTATTAATATACTAAATATCTTTGAAATTCCAGATTCTAGATCTCATCTCATTCTATGAACGTATAATGAAGTTTTCAAAAATACCAGATATTTTTCAAGATACTAGAAAATAGTACTAAATATAAATAATACTAAAAAATCAGTGAAATTACTACAAAAATACTACGAAACTTCAAAAATGCCAAACAGTATAATAAAACTAAATATAATAAAATTTTGTGTAATACTGAAATTTATTGTAGTAGATATCATTTTCTCGAAAAAGAATTGAACTAATAAAATCTTTGAAATTTTATTTCCTTGAGCATCTACTACAGAAAATCTATACGAAAATCAATCAAAATACTGAAAATTCCAAAAAAATTATCGAACATTGGAAAAATTCAAAATATACCAATAGTTTGAGAAATTTGCTAAATACCTGAAATCTATAAAAACACTGTAAAAAAAAATTATTGGAGTACCCAAAATTCGGAAAATTCAAGATTCTAGGGAATCAAATTCTTTTAAATTTTACATGTATATTAAAGTTTTTATAAAATTAGATATCATTCAAGAAGTTGAAAAATCATGCTAAATATTAATGATACTAAAAAATCAGCACAAGCACTAGAAAATACTACGAAAATTCAAAAAAGCTAAAAAGCATGAAAAATACTGAAATTTAATAAAGAAGATATTAATTTTTTAATAATTTTTGAAAATGATGAAAATCTTTGACAATTTGTTCCTTGAGCATCTGGTTCAGAAATATATACAAAAATCCATGAAAATACTAATAAATTCAATGAAAATGATATATATTGAAAAAATTCAGAATACACTGAACGTTAAAAAAATCTGTAAAATACCATACTGTAAATCTATGAAGATACTGTTTTCTGCAAAATTTGTTTCATTATTAAACATTTCTAAAGTTTCAGGTTCTAGAGTATCGAATCCTTTGAATTTCTATCGATATTTTTGAAAGTACTATGGATATTTATGAAAAACCTAGAAAACTTTACTAAATAAAAAAAAACCTACAAATATGAAAAATATTAGAAGTAAAGGAATCAATAATAATATACAGAAAATTCATTTCGGAGTAGTTTTCGTGAATAACTAAAAAACTACTAAATATACACACAGCTTTGAATCTGAAGGCATCGAACTCTGAATATGTATATAGGAATCTATAAAAATGCCAAAGAATCGCCCAAGCTGTAAAAATACTATAGAAGTACGATAAATACTAAAAGTACCGGAAATCTATGAAATACTTCATATTTTTGAAAATGCTGTTTGCTGGAAATTTCTTGAAATCACTAAAAATGTAATAAACTTTGAATTCTAGATCATCAGATTCATGAAACCCATATGACATTCTACATAAATGCTTGAAATATGGTATATGAAAAAACTAGTATATGTATTGTCAAAAATTGTTGAATAGTATTAAATACAATAAATCATAAAAATACTAGGTATCAATGTAATACCTTAAAAAGGTAAGCCAAAGTATGAATTTTTTCAAATATATGTATGCCGATATAACTTTCTCAAAAATCGAAGATATACTTAATGTATATGTAACCTACATACGTAATGTCTATGTAACCTTGAATCATAGAATATCGAATTCCAGAAATGAATCTGGTTAAATTCTACAAATACAAAACATTTAATTATTGAGAATTATTGTCATACAGGAAGGAATTATTGTCATTATTTTGTTACTATGCGTCTTAGCTGGATTTCTGGTACGATGATTACTAATTTTTGTAATAATATATAATGTAAAGGGTTTTTTTAACCCATTGAATCTGTTAAATCAATAAATAAAATAAATAAATAAATATTGAGATGAATACGAGATTCTTTATTTATTTACATATAATGAGAAAATAAGCAATGAGAGATGATAGAAATTAATCATTGTGTTTTTATATCAAAAATGATATATTTTAGAAAGTGAAACATTGAGCTTGCAAATCGATGTCAAAGATGTTATGGTGATAGAGAGAAATTTCGTTGTGACGCCCCTGCAATTCAACGTATTATTTACATATAATTGTTACATTTCTGTAGTTTCCCAAACAGAGAATTTTCAGAAACTTTTGAGTTCTCCCTCCAGTCACTTATAAGAACATTCGAAACTTCGAAAGCATCTTTTTGGAGACTCGAACTTCTCACAGTATCTTTTTAGGATACTCACATCTCTTATAGTATCTTCATGTGAGACTGTAATCTAAGTACTTTACAAGACTTCAGTTCTGATTCGAGTCTTTCAAAGTCTCGAAAAAAGTATTCCTGAGTGCACAGAGAGAGATTTTTCAAATACTTCTTTGTTTTCGTAAACTTTCCTCTGTCCTCTCGGAAATTCTTGTCTATTCAAAAAGATGTTATAAACAAATAATATTTTATTCACCTCACAACGAGGCTCGTTGACATTTTTCGACCCAGTACATTCTGCAACAGGACCGGAGCACTCGGTTTTTTCTACGAGAGGCACATAAAAGCATTTTTTACGGTTTTCGCGGTTAACTAGTTGCCTGTACCGCATTTTAAGTCCTTCCCCACATGATGAGCTGCATTCCGACCACGAACCCCAATCGGTCGTTAAACAATCCGTGTTTTCCACAAATTCTGGCGTGTCATCGTCATTTTCAGAACCTCTACATGTTGCAGAAAAAAATCTCAAAATAGTCTAGAATATATATCCCAGAAATGAAATCACGAATGATCGAAAAACATGCAAAAATGTCTCAGGAATATTTGGAAAGAAGATCACTTCATTATTATTACTTTAAAAATGAATCAAAAATCTTCAGTTCTCACAAAAGTACTTGCAAGTTATGTTGATAATAACTTCCTATTGTATAAGTTACTTTTAGGTAAGCAATTTAAAAATTTATAATATGAAGAACATTCTGCATCATCTGGATAAGCCAACGTTAGTACCACTGTGCATTAAATTTCGGGACGAAAAAGTTGAAGATTTATAAGTTGTTGAATTTAAACGAGAAACAAGAAACCGTTTTCCGAGGGAATCGTTTTACTTACGGGCACTCCGGTGCAGCGGCAACGCACATTTCTTTGGAAACTAGTTGTTTATTGCACCCCATCATAGCTGCCTTCTCCGGCATCCTGTAATCTCGCGTTCGCATCCTCAACCCTTTTCCGCAGGAAACCGAGCAGGGTGACCAAGGCGAGTATTCCGTTGTTAAGCACTCGGCTAATAAGAGTTACCAGAGTTGGCAGGGTATTTGTTTTAGTGAGATGTAAATGTAGTCGATTAAAGGCGGGGATTTGAGAGAAACTTTTAAATAGAGGACTTTCTTTAGAATCAAGATTTTTTTGAAAAAATAGAAGAATCAAAAGGGAGCATCTGGAATTCACAAATTTTTTTATCTTGACGAGAAATTTATTTCGAAAATGATTTCTAAAGCATTTTGAGTGGTATTGATGTAAATAAATGTAATGTATCCAAAATTTTTGAATTTTTTCCATCATTATTGATAATTAACTGTAAGTAGTTAGGTACTCTCTTGAATAAATAAATTGAAATGAATTACGTCTTTCTGTATCCTCAGTATTTTCTGTGTTTTCTATGATTCCGAGATCAGCTTCCTCCAAATGATCACTACAAGTCTTGGGGTAGGTTTCTAATCTCGTTAGGTAGAGCCTGCATTTTAAACGTATCAAAAAAATTAGTTTTTCACTGATGCAACGATGTAAGATAAAAAATAATTTTTATTATCTTCATGTTTCATATTTTACAAAAAAAATTTCTTTTATTCACAAATTATTTAGCAAACAAGATGTGTTGTGATTTTTTGATGTTTTGTGATTTACGAAAAATTTTTGTCATTTCCTTTGCAAAAATGTAATTATGTCTGAGAAATGACGTTACAACTTTACAAAAACAATTCAATTTTTGTTTTAATAAGAAAAAATTTTATCACAAGAACATTTCGAACCAACAAAAAATTAACGTAATTAAAAAAAAATGTACTTTTGCGAATTTCGTTTCCACCATTTCAAAATGACCAGAAAAAGAGATTTTGATATACGTAAAACGCTTTTGGACTTTTTTTTATGTAACCATTAAATTTTGAAATGAATAAGTATATTTTCAAAAAAATTCAAAAAAAGAGGTACGCAAATGCTAATCAAAATCTAAAGAAACATGGCTGTAGTTTAGAACAAATTATTTCGTACTAGCTCCCAGAATCAGATTAATAGAATCTTTTTCAAAAATCTTTCTTTGCTAAAAAGAGAAACGAAAAATTTTGTTTCGAAATGGATTGTAACTATTTCTGAAAGTAATGAATGAATTTTTCAAACTCTGTTATTAAATTTTCGATCCATAAAAGCTCTAGGGTAATTTTAAAACTGTAAAAACTTTATGAACGTTTATATCTATCCTATAACAGTAAAAATATACATAATTGCCACATGGATAGAAGCTTGCAAAACAGTAATTGTACTTTAGTTCAAAATGTGTTCAGGATATTAACAAAAACAATAAAAGTTAGGAAGATGTTAGAATATTAAATGAATTTCCGGATATTTTTATATGTATACATATTTCACAGATTTTAAAACTCGTGTAAAATGGGAAGAACTTTTCAGAGAAATTTCAGTAGGTTATAAAATCATCAGAATAATTCAAACTTGCTAAAGAACTTTCATCGTAACAAATTCACGGGAATAATTTATGTTCTCCGTATTTTCTTGTTAGTAAAAGTTATTCTGATTTAAGAAATTGTTTCGAAATCGTTGAAAATATGACGTAAGAAATAAATTTTGAAGATACCTACATAGAACATTTGCAGATTATTTGTGAATATTTTAAAGTTTTAAGGTTAAGACTTAAGAAAAATTTGAAAACCGTTTATACATGGTAATGAATATGACATCCAAAGGTCACTTACACCAGTTAACTGAAAAAAGTGTTTCATAGACTAATTTTGAGTCCCTAAAAACAGAAATAACTGTAATTTATTTTTTTAACTGAGGGTTTTCGAATTATTAGCAAAAAACGTGTTTTTAGGTCCTTGTTCCAGTTATTGAAAGAAACATCGAGAACTATCAATTTTTTAAACATGAAATATATATCGTTCGAAAGGTATACCTATTAGCTTCACATACTGCTTTTGTCAATCGAAACAGTAGTTTTAAGTTACAGGAATTTGAAGTTGAGAGAAAGTTCCTTTTTTGAGCCTCTCGGTAAACTCATGCTTATGTATGCACTTTCTTCGACTTTAAACACTTATAACTTATAAACTACTATTTATAATAACAAAAACATCATATAGCCGTAAAGCTAATAAGTATACCTTTCGAATGACATGTATGTCATCTTAATAATATCGACAGTTCTTAACCCTTAAAGTGCCATCCTATCTGATAATTTCACGAAGTGGCATGTCGGGTCGTTGGTAACCCCCGCTGGAAAATTTTATCCTGCGAAGAGAGTATCCTTTATTTCAATCCGAGAAAATTCCTGGACGCTCCCTAACTATCCTTTTAGTGCTATGATAAGGTTCAATCGATGCAAAAATTAATGGTGAGTCAAAAAAAAAAAATTATCACAAAAGAATGAAAGATGTCTTTAATCACACAAAAAATCATAGCTCAGTCAGTTTTCATTATTTTTACCTAAAAATTTAAACTTTTACTACTGAAATGTAGCCCTTGAAGATGAAAAGAAAATTCAAAAACTGCAGTTTTGAAAAAAAGTAATGTAGTAAAAATTCGAAAAAAACCTAAATCGGTCCAACCAATACATGAATAATAGAAAGGAACAATTTCTAATCATTATTTCATTATTTTGTCATTTTTAATTTTGTTAAATCATATCTTATGTAAAAATGTGACCCCAAAGTCGCTTTAAAGGTGAATATTTCTGGAAATAACTAAAAAAAAGATAAAAGCATTTTTTCTGATAATATTTGAAAACGCTTCTTTAAAAAAAAAAAATTAGAGTTATTTTCGTAGTCAGCGCCTATTGAAAGTTTTTAACCCGTATTCTGTGTGGGATTTTCCCCATAAATAGATCTGGAAAATTTCCATATACTATGGTAATTCCTCCATAAATATGGAAGTTGCTCCATAATTTATGGAAGAATTCCTAGAACGTATGGAAAATTTTCCAGATCGATTTATTGGAAAAACCCCATACAGAATATAGGTTACGAACTTCCAATACTTTTCTGGAAGTTCTTAACAGTAACATTTAATTCTTGTCGAAAAACTTGTCAAAAAATCACAAACAAAAAAAAGCAAAAAACTTCTTTGAATTAATATAAGGGCGTCTAAAGATTTCATGTGGACGCCCAAACGTGTCCATCTTATCTCTATCCGATGATTTATAAAAATACTCTCTATTTACAAACGTATACATTTATATGATAAAAATTATTTTAGGTGGGAACTTAAGAAACTCGATTCCTGAATTATTCCAAGTCATTATTTATAAAAAATCTACTGAAATTCTCAGTGTTCTTTTGTTTGTTCAAAGAACCAACTCCCTCTTTCTTTACAAAAAACATCTCTGAGATCAGAATATAGATCATCAGATCTATATTCAGCCACCCTGTTCAAGATTTCAACATTTTTCAAGTCCATGTCATGACCAGACTCCAATCGATGCAGATCAATAATAGAATGTTCCCCCGAGGTCTTCATAATATCCTTTCGGTGTTTCTTAGTCCTTATTCAAAGATTTTTTTTTGTCCGCCCAATAGAAGCTTTTGTACAGTTAGGTTCATTAAATTTCATTTAGTAAACAACATTGGCAGTCTATAATTTCTCTAATTCATCTTTTTCTATTAACAATGTATGTTAATAGGAATGACAAGTGACCAGGGGCGTAGGCAGAAAAAATTTTCGGGAGGGGTTTTTCCGAAAAATATTTTTCTTTCGGGATCTCATCATTTTCAATCTTTGACCATATGTTACAAAGAAGCGATTTTGAGATATTTTACATTTCGGAATTTGAAAGTTATACTACTTTTGGAATCCAGAGTTATACATTTTTCATGTTCGCAAATAATGGAATTTGATTTTTGTGATTTGCAATTAGTAATTGAGGTTTAAATTATCTCTTATCGTTATCTTATATCAAGTAGTATGTGTTTCTACAAAAGCTTTCTGAAATTCGATGCTCTAGGAATCAAACTTCTAAAAAATTTATATATATGAACTGATTTTTAGCAAATTTTAACCACGCAGATAAAAGGTACATCATAAATTAATATTATTTTCGTATAGTATATTGATCATTAAATTTTGTAATATTTTCCGTTATTTTTATATATTTCTAATAGTTGTATTGATCGCTCAATAGATTTTTAGAAATTGATGCTAAAGTGTTGAAACTTTCAACGATTTTGAAAATTAAAATTGATTTTTCAGAGAATAGTTTCTTTTATAAAGATTTTCAATACTTTTATTCCATATTTTTTTAGTATTTCTGCAATTTAAAGTATGTTTTATTGTAGAAATCATATATTGAGATATATGTATTTAATTGTTTTTTTCTATGAATTTCTACGATAATTTCAAAAATTATAAGTATATAATTTTTGTATCATATTAATAAATATACTCCAGGACAGAAAGGTTTATTAATTTCTGAAAAAATTATATCTTCATAGTTTTTATTTATTGAAAGATTTCTAGTAAAATAGTAAGCAAGTAAAAAAGTCAAATAGTAAACTAGCAAACTCTTTAACAAGTAAATTAGTTACTTAGTAAACTAGTACACTTGTTAAATTTGTAATAGCAAACTAGTAAGCTATTAAACTAGTAAGCTAATTAGAAAAAAATAAAATTAGTTAGCTTGTAAAATAGTAGGCTAGTTAAATAAAAAACTAGTTAACTAGTAAACTCGTTAACAAGTAAATTAGTAAGCTAGTTAACTATTAAACTAGTAAACTAGTGAGATAGTAAACTAGTAAGCAAGTAAGCTAGTAAACTAGTAAACTTATTTTTTACATTTTTTGGTATTATAAATATAGTATACGAAACCGTGGAGGATTTTTAAGTATTTTAATAGGTTTCTTATTTTTTTGTAGATTGCTACAGAGATTGAAGACACTCGATGCTTGAAAATGTGAATTTCGAACTATTCTCAGTGATTTTAAAAATTTATGTAAAAATTTCAGACGTATAGCTTTTCACGTTTTATATCGTTAATCTCTTCTCGTATTCTTGAAGGATTCAGAAGATTTCGTTACGTTTTTCAGGATTTTCATAGATTTATAGTAAATTTATAATTTGATGCCCTAGGATTCCAAAATTTATAGATCGTAGAAACATTTAGCGAGATTTTTCAAAAAACAGTTTTTTCATAGAATTCAATTATTTCCATAGTTCTTTTAGATTTTGTATGAATCGAAAGATTTTTCATACTTTCATATGGATTTTTTGTAGATTTCTAAAATTTGATGATCTAAGATTCAACGTTTCGTGAATTTTCAATATTTCGTAATTTTTTATTTTTCTTGATTATTCATTAGGTTGCAACAATTTTTCTGATTCATATTGTCTAAGTAGTCCTACGTTTTATTAATTTTTATGAATTATAATTATAATACTTTGTAACTTATATTTTTATTATTCATCGATGTTACTTTTTCCAATTTTACCTGAAACATTGATTGATATTATCAGAGTTTCGGGAGGGGCTTGAACCCCCAAAAACCCCTTTTGCCTACGCGTCTGCAAGTGATATTTGTTGTTTTAATTTTAAATAGTTTTGCACTATGAAATTTTCCTTGATATTCCCATTTATGTAAGTAATTTGATAACTTAGAAGATGTCTACTGTTTGTCTAATGGTTGTAAATATATAAACAGGTCTTGAAAAGGATTCCAAAAGAATCGAAACGACTTTGAAGTACAAGCTTTTGACTAAAAAATCAAAAATGTTATTTATCTATCTTTTCCTGTCTTGAGAAGGGGCACAAAAAGAGTGTCCGAAACGCCATGTTTGCTTGAACACAATAAAAAACTCTTTGACTGGGAATTTCGTGTCTCATCACACTGATATCGTCACCAGTGAAGAAAAAAAATTGAAAACCATCATTCTTATATGTTCTTGATTGTGACGTAATAGTGATGTCGCAGCGACGTCACTATTTGATTACTTCGTTGTCCTGAAAAGGTGTCAATCATGTTACTGCATGAAGTACTTAATACTATGCTACCTTGCCAAGGGCAACATCGGTTTGCCAGTGGGGTCGTAAAATGGCGACCTGGGGTCTTCCGGGTATGACGTGGTAATTGGCTTCATCCTCTCGCGCGGCTTGGTCTCGGAATTGGGCGACATGTAGGATATACCGTTGTCGGTGCCGGCGTCCCATGGATACAGATCAATAGTCGTGGATTTCAGCCAGGTACAGTCTCGCTGACACAAATTGAGTTTGCTCACGCCGACCACCCAATCGGGCGATGGACCCAGCATCGAAGCAACAGATAGCATCGGTCGCTTTCTGTCCACCCTGCAATGCAGCGACATCACTTTGATGAACCTTTTACAGTGGAGAGAGTGAACGCTCTTCGTAGAAAGTGATAACGAGGGTGTCGGGGGTGGAGAGAGGGGAGGGAGGCAGCGATATGCAAATGTGGAAATGTTCGGGGATTTTCGCAGCGTATCGAGGGGAGATAGGAAATTGGGGGATAGGAGGTTTAGGAGTGTTGGGGGTTGCTGAATTTTTGTTAATTTTATTAGTACATATGTATTTTTGTACAATTGTAACATCTTAGCATCAGGAATTAATTTGCAAGCTTAAGCTGTAACTTTTACGGTAGAAACGCACTAAGTCGGAACCTAAACATCCCGTTTCAATATCACTAATCTGAAGGGTCTAGATCGTAAAAGACACGATGATGAGTTTATGACTTTTCATGTTTGTACAAGATTTTAAAACTTGCCACATACTGTGACGCTTGGAGACAAAATCACTTCTGAAAGTTTTACGGTAATTTAAAGAGCACTATTTCCATATCCTACTGTACATAATATGTATGTATTTAAAGGGTAATCTTGTATTGATAGGATTTTTCTACATTGATTTTTTGAATGCAATGCTATAAGATCCAGAGTTTTGTAGATTTTTAGTATTTCCATAGATTTGTGCGAAAATTTTATTTGCATAACTCAGGGGCGTAGGTAGAACAAATTTTCGGGAGGTGTTTTTCGAAAAAATATATTTCTTTGGAGATTACATAATATTTCATCTTTGACAATGAAGTAACAGAGGCTATTTTTCAATTTTTTACATTTCCAAATTTATAAGTTATACAACTTTTGGAGTCCAGAGTTGCACATTTTCTACGTTCGTGAATAACGAAATTTGATTATTTAAAATTTTCAGTTAGTCACTGAGGTAGAAAACTTTTTTAGTAATACTTCTGGTATTTAAACACCTTCGAGGATTTCCTGATATTGAGATGGATTTCTCTAGAGCTTTCCGGAATTCGATGCTCTAGGATTAAAATTTCCTAAAAATTCAAACCCTATGAAAAAACTTCAACGAAGTAAAAAAAGGTTGTCGGCTAATACAGAACAAACCTAATGTCAATAAAAAAACATGATTGGTATCATGGTGACCGAAGAAGTATTATAAACAATAGTGCAACAAAAATTATTGATATCCAATTGTCGGCCAAACCCTCAAATTTTAAAGCAAAAATTTATGCTGCAATGCCTATTAAAATGTCATAAAAGACAGAGAGACATAGTGGTATAGCTCGAATTCATATTTACATTAGTCCTACACAAAAAAGTAACAAAAAGACCCGACAACCTGCTCATTTTCTTGATTTTACATTTTTTTGGCTATTTGGAAAGTATTTTCGTGCAGAAATAGGTTAGTAAATTATACCTACTTATTTCTGCACGAAAATGCATTCGCATTATACTGATAAGAATATGAGCATTCGTTGCTATCGTGATTATGCAGATGCGTCGAAAAAATCTATAGAACTTTTTTGTGATATTTTCCAAAACATTTTTGATATAAAATACATCGCTCCACAGCAAACGAGAAAATATTGGATGATCAAATCCGCAATTCAAACTCGATGACTTTGAATACTTTCCATAAAAGATCAAAGTGCCGACATGAAAAGTATTCAAAGTTATCGAGTTTGAATTGAGGATTTGATCATCCAATATTTTCTCGTTTGCTGTGTCTCGATTTCAGATTGAATCATCAATTATCATGTCCATTATTCTTGTTATCAGAATGCTACTGATATCTTATTACTGCTTAAGAGGCAAAGTCGGTAGAATTTACTTTGGTAGGTCACTATTAATTGGAACATTTTATTATTCTAATTCTAGACAGATGAGTTGACACCCTTACATCTGCATAAAGTTAAATTTGCATGAATCGCTACTATGAATTCGTCTGCATGTACATAGTGCATGTGGACTTATTTGAACAAACTCTTTACAAGAGCATGATTCTAAAGTTTACACGAAATTTTCACGAAAATCGGGTCCTACCTTGAATCGCTATATGTATGTTTGCAAGCACATCTTTTCAACAACAATTGTTATATATTATAATTTATTTTAAAAGGTTATTGCTGTTAATCAGAGCAGGTTGTGGGGTCTTTTTGTTAATTTTTTGTGTAGGACTAATGTAAATATGAATTCGAGCTATACCACTATGTCTCTCTGTCTTTTATGACATTTTAGTAGGCATGGCAGCATAAATTTTTGCTTCAAAATTTGATAGGGTTTGGCTGACAATTGGATATCAATAATTATTGTTACACAATTGTTTATAATACTTCTTCGGTCACCATGATACCAATCATGTTTTTTTATTGACATCAGGTTTGTTCTATATTAAGCGACAACCTTTTTTTTACTTTTTTGAAGTTTTTTTATGGGGATATCACCTCTTTTTGTAATAATGAATGATTTAATATGTCACCTTGACTTCTTATACTAAATTTTCAATTATGCTGATATGAACGGTAGGGATATAAAACCGACTAAATAGTCATTTGAAAACAAATTTATTTACTACGATTTATCAGCTTTTCGAGAATTAAGATGCATATACGAGGGGGGACCCAAAAGTAACGGGAATTAGGTGGTGGGGGGACCGCGGAGGGGGGGATCGGGTTCTCCACTGGTTCTCTTCCAAGCTGCTACTCTCCCAAGTCAGTGTGCAAAGTTCATTTGCTGTGAGTGCATTCGTTCGTCCGTAAGAATTTTTCTAGTGAAACGACTTTTTCCGTTTCGGCGAAAACGTGAAATGGCTGAGTGCGGAGAGCAACGCGCGGCTGTAAAATTTTGTTTTTTGTTAGGAAAAACACCCGCGGAAACCCTTGTGATGCTGAAAACAGCTTATGGGGATAATGCTTTGAGTAAAACGCGTGTGTACGACTGGTTTTCGCGTTTCAAGAATGGAGAGATGTCAATAGAAGACCAACCTCGTTCTGGGCGCCCCTCGACTTCAAGAACGGACGAAAACATTGAAAAAATCAACACTCTTGTTCATGAAGACCGTCGCCGAACCATCGATCAACTTTGTGAGATGTCTGGATTGTCATGGAGTTCAATTCAGAGGATTTTAACTGAAGATTTGAGCATGAGGAGGGTTGCAGCCAAATTTGTTCCTCGCCTTCTCTCCGACGATCAAAAGGAGCGTCGACTTCAGGCCTGTCTTGAGCTGCAAAATCAGTTGGATAAAGACCTAGATTTTTTTCTCAAGATTATAACTGGCGATGAATCATGGTGCTATGGCTACGACCCCGAAACAAAGCAGCAATCAAGCCAATGGAAGACACCTCTCTCGCCTCGTCCAAAAAAGGCACGCCAAGTGAAGTCCAACATCAAGACATTGCTCATTTGTTTCTTCGATTGCAGGGGTATTGTGCACGCAGAATTTGTTCCTCCAGGCCAAACGGTCAACCAACACTTCTACTTGGAGGTTTTGAAAAGGTTGAGGGAGAACATCCGGAAGAAAAGAGCGGATCTTTGGCGCACAGGAGATTGGTTCTTCCACCACGACAATGCACCTGCCCACACAGCGCTGTCCGTGAAGAAATTTTTGACCAAAAACGGCATGAAACCGATTGTTCACCCCCCCTATTCACCGGACCTTGCCCCCTGTGACTTTTTTTTGTTCCCTAGACTCAAAAGGGACATGAAAGGAAATCGTTTTGGGACTGTAGAAGAGGTGAAACAAAAATCGCTGGAAGGTTTAAAAAACATTGAAAAAAATGAATTTCAGAACTGTTTTGAACACTTGAAAAAAAGATTGAACAAGTGTATTACAGTCAATGGGGGTTACTTTGAAGGTGATAAAAATTGTGTGGAAAAAATTTGTCAATAAAAAAGTTGTAACACAATTCTCGTTACTTTTGGGTCCCCCCTCGTACATATGCGCCTTTCACAAATATCGACTAGGATACCTTATTACTTGAACAAAAAAATTCGCAATTTTCAATTCATAATAATTAGAAATTTTCTGCACGCAATATCTTATAACTTGTGTGAAACTTACATCAAATAATATAATGTTCTGAGCAATTTTTCGCTTGAATAGAATATTACACAAAATGAAGAAAATTTTTTATGAATTAAGAAATTAGACTCCAGGAATTTTTTCAAAATTTTATTAATAAAGTTTGAAGATATCAAGTACTCGAATAACTACCAGGTGTACTCCTAATTAATTTCCGTTTTTTTTTGCAAATAAAACACATAATTCCAAAAAAACCGTAACCTTTATTTTATTCAAAGTATTTTCCATCGCTTTCTACACAGTTTTCCCACCTTTCTGGTAAATTGTGGAAACCACGCCAGTAAAAATCATTGCCTTTGGAGGTGAACCACTCGGTGAGCCATTTTCGTACATTTTCGTACGAGTCGAAGCGCTGCTCAGAAAGGGCATGGCCCAACGAGGCAAAGAGGTGGTAGTCGGATGGCGCCAGGTCTGGTGAGTAAGCCGCATGATCAAGCACTTCCCACTTGAGCCTTTCCAGCGTGTCACGAACGACTTTCGACTTATGGGACGGCGCATTGTCGTGGAGCAAAATCACCTTCTTCTGTCGTTGTTGATATTCTGGTCGGTTTTCCACAATGGCTCGGCTCAAATCTTTCATTTGCTGTTTGTAGCGAACGGAATTCACAGTTTTACCAGGTTTCAGCAGTTCAAAGTATATAACACCGGACTGGTCCCACCACACACACAGCATGACCTTCCGACCGTAACGATTTGGCCGTGCCGTCGATGTCGATGCTTCACCTGGACTCACCTACGATTTGTTGTGCTTAGGGTTCTCCAGGAAAATCCACTTTTCATCACCAGTAACAATACGATGCAGGAAAGACTTTCTTTTGTATCGTTGAAGCAGCATTTCACAGGTCACTTTTCGATTCTCCATTTGTCTCTCGGTCAGTTCATGGGGCACCCATTTTCCACACTTCTGAATTTTTCCCATGGCTCGCAGACGTTTGGAAATTGCTTGCTGTTGAACTCCCAACGCATCTGCAAGCTGTCGTTGCGTTTGCGTGTTGTCTTCATCTAATAATGCTTGCAATTCGGCGTCATCGAACGATTTTCGCTTGCCGGAGCGTGCGGCGTCGTTCAGGTCGAAATCTCCATTTTTGAACTGTCGAAACCACGTTTCACATGTTCGAAGTGTTAATGCACGATCACCATAAACTTCCACAAGCGCACAGTGGCTCTCGGACACTTTTTTCCCCTGATTGAACATGAAAAGCAATGCATGGCGCATATGCTCAAAATTCGGTACAAAATTCGACATTTTTGAAGCGCAATAAAAACTTACTGGAAGATTTTTTCGAGAAAATGTCAACGCAGTTCAAGCACTCGATATGACTGAACAAAATGACATATGGTATGTGTTACCAACAGCGGTACAAAACAGAACGCCATCCAACCGGAAATTACTTAGAAGTACACCTGGTATTTTTAACACATTCTTTAACGTAGTCTGCAGAATCCTTTTCTTTTTTCGTTGACAAACGTTTTGCCCCAGCTGCCTGTAACAGATAATAATATGAATAAATACCTCAGATTTTGCATTCAGATCTTTGCATTCTTCAACATTAGTTTTTTTTTTTATTCGAGTTCGAGTTGAATTATAAGAAAAAACTATGATGCGTAATTTGATCGCTTATTTTGTAATTGTGTCAAAAAAGTGAGGAATCAGTTTTGTTTTGAATGAAAAATATTCGCTGTGTAGAAAAAAAATTTGCCTAAATTTTATTATAAAAACAATAATCATCATCAAAAAATTTATTTTGGAATCAATTCTTTATTTAATTATTTATTTATTTTAATATATATTCTTTATCGGCTAGAAAATTCTTCTATTCGATGTGATTGTCAAATTTTTTAATATCATGTTTAAAAAAAAATTATAAAAAAATATGGAAGTGTTGTTAAAAACTAAAAAAACGGTTTAAGTTTTCCATCCGAACCTTACGATTACTACTATTACTACTATTACTATTATTACTACTATTATGTTTTATTATTATCACTATGTTTTTTAATAATATAAAAATATTTTGTCGAATTCGAGTTGTTAAATTAATGCCATAATTTTTAGACTTAACTTTTTTTTGACAATGAATTCTAACAATATAAGTTTACCGTAAATTATTTATTAAGGTTATACTCACTATTCTTTTTTTCCTTTATTGAAAAAATTATCTGGCAGTTCCAGGGGCAAAAATACGCATAAATAGGCATAAAATGCATGATTTCATTTCTTATTGTATAATAAAATTTGTGGAAATTTAATGTTGACAAATTTTATAAATGGATCTTGAATTAAAAATTAACGCTTTGCTACGAATAAAAATATGCCGCCCAAAGTTAATAATTCAAAAGAAAATATTCATGATGAATAATTTTATATTTTAATCAATTTCTCATTTTATTTTTATTTATTTTTTTTTTGTATTTTCTTTATCTGCGAAAACATTGTCGATATTTAAATTGTGTTTCGCTGTTAAAATAAGATAAAGTATAAAATTTATTCAATATTTCTTGAAACCCTAAATCAACTATGTTTTACATCTGAACTTTGATATCATCACTTATTTTTATTATTATTATTATTATCAATTAACTTTTGTAACATGTATATTTTTTTATATAAAAATATTTTTACAAATGCGAGTTTATAAACTACTGACACTTTTTTTAAGGTTGAAATTTTTATGACAATAAATTCCAACAATACAAGGTTACACTGTTATTAAATTATTCAAGTTTGACTTGCCGTTTTGTTTTTCATTTGTTCTAAAATATCGTTCGGTAGTTCAGGGCTCAAAATGGAAGAATATTTTTCATATAATGTAAATATAAACTGGCAAAAAAAATCCTGAAACAAAAGGAAAATTTGACCACAGAGTAAACAAAGCCGAGTATAAACAATCTTGCAATATGCGAATCAAAGAAATCAGTGTACTTATCTGAACTTTATCGGAGAAATTCCTCGGTTTTGCTCGATTTCGTCCATGGCAAAACTCAATTGTCATAACTCGAACGTGTTTGTAAAAAACTGTCACCTGTCACTTTTCAGTATCTTCACCTGCGGCTTTCTGGGCTTTCTTTACATGTATACCCAGTGCACAGGCCTAAAGAGGTAGAAAGAAAGTAATCAAAATTGATGATTTTTAAATTTTTTTCAGTTTTTGACGTTTTTGAAAAATATTTAAACAATAATTTGTAAATTTTTGCCCCGGGCCCGGATTTTCTCACTACGGCCCTCTCAGAACACTGCGAAACACCTTACGCCATCTCCTCAAAAACATTTCAGATGCACATTTTTAAGCGCCCGAAGAAAACCGAGTGAACCCGACGTATAATGTCAAACGCCTGAATCGGTGAAAACCGTGTCGTTCTCGCGCAGGAATTCAAAATACGTGACGCTCATTGGCTGCCGAACGTGAGAACAATGAGAGAGCGGGAAAGATCGACGCGAACCCTAAATATTACAGAAAAGAAAAGAGCTGCCTTTCTCGTCCTGTATTACCCGACAAGAAAGTTCAACTGAACTTTTCGATATTTTGATTGATTTTTGAGAAAATTATAGCCACGCGGATTTAAAGTATTGCATGAATTTATAGAATTTTCGTAAAGTATGTTATTTATCAAATTCAATAGTAGTTTCTGGCATTTTTATAGATTTTTATAGATTCTATGGTTGCTCAGCAGATTTTTGAAAATTAATGCTATAGTATCGAAACTTTGAACGATTTTGAATATTTTAATTGATTTATCGTAGGACAGTATCTTTTCTATAAATTTTTAATATTTTTACTTCATGGCTTTCAGTATTTCTACAGTAAAAGTATGTTTAATTGAATAAATTGTAGAAATTTAATTGTATGAATTTTTATTGTTTACTATAATAATTTAAAGTATAATGTCTAGAAATTATACTTAAATTGAAGTATGTATAGAACTATATTAATAAACATACTCTGGGATAAGAAATTTTAAAAATTTGGCAGAAAATTATATCTACATAGATTTTATGTATTACAAGATTTCCAGTAGTATTTTTCGTATTTTTCTAGTATCATCTACGAAACTCTCGAGAATTTTTCAGTAGTTTTATAGAATTTATTTATTTTTGTAGGTAGCTACGATGATTAATAAGCTCAATTACGATCTATTCTCCGTAATTCCATCCCGAGTCGAAATTAGAGTCAAACTTTGAACGAAATAAATCGAGAATATTTCGGTTCTCATCGGTTCAAACTAAGCTCATTTTCAACCAACTTTACACCATAAACATGGCAGCTTTATCGATTTTACGGATTTTACGCCTAAACTAGGTTTTATTTTGAACCTCATTTGAACCATTTATATCCAACAGCGGCGAAAAATCTGCCACATTGCGCATGTAAGATTTGGGCATGAAAGACACGGCAATTTTCAACATTATCAAAATGATACAAGCTCTAGTAACGCAAAATATGATAAAAATATGCCATTAATATTCTCAAAAATATTCCTTCTTCCAGTTTTCCTCATACGGATGTTAATCAAAGAAACGTAATAACAAGAACTTGTAACGATTACTTCAAAATTGACAATAATTTAGTTAACTCACCATCGATCGTGAGGATTTTGGCCTGAAAATGCTCGGTTTTCCTAAGGGGTCGTGCACATAATACGTCACGCTCTAGGGGGGATGGGGGGGGGGGTCAGCCCGAGTGTGACTTACCATGTTAGCTCTTATGGAGAAATGCGTGACGAAGGGGGAGGGGAGGGGTCTAAAATCTTCTAAACACATGTGACGTATTATGTGCACGGCCCCCAATTATCTACTAAATAAAAGCAATTTTTTCCGGCCCATTTTTCAAACTTTTGATCAACTTTTAACACTCGAAAACAATTTTTAACGCGTCTTGACATTTGACATATAAAATGGAGATCGAAACAAAAAACAAAAGACGATCTGGGTCAGAAATGCGCCAGAATTCAAAAAGCCGTGAAAATATATGTACAGCAGATTATGGTAGGCATTACATTGTATTATAAATATAAATTAACTTCCACGTTGAAGATAAATGATTTTTAATCATATTTCTATAATCTATTAGAAATGAATTTATTTGATCAAAATGAATTTTCTTCTCTCGTCAACATACAATTTTCGTCACAGCGTCAGAAAAGAAAATTCCGAAGAGGAGTAAGTTCGTTCAACAAGAAACCTATATATTTCTATTGTTTTTAAATTTTTAGAAAAATAAACGATGCGTTCTTTTCAAAGCGTAGATTTCACATTCAAGCAGCTCTCAGTTGACATTATATATTCCGAAATGTTTCTGAAATATTTTCAAATGTTCAAGAAATATTTCTGAAATATTACGTGCTGAATGGGCTGTTCATTAATAAAATAAACCGATTTTCAGGATTTCTTGATACCGCCTTTCCCTATTTCTGTGTCACAAGCTGTCAAGTCAGCTAGACCCCCCCTCTTTAGATGGAGGCATCACATTATCCTTGATATAATCGATGAAAATTGCCGATTTGCATATTTTAGAATATCTGCTAATCAAACGTGATTGAATAAACTTTTGTATATTGTACAATATAATAATATTCGCGTATTTATTTAAAATAGCAATAAAAATTTACATTGCTTAAATTCAGTGACGATTATCAAACGCGAGTAATGTGATAAATTTTTTCGACTTGGACGAAAGGAAAATCATCATCAATATAGTCTTTTCAATAATCCAATTATTCGAAGTGTTCATTCAATTTAAAAACAGAGAGTCATGAAAGTTTGCCTTCGTTTTTCTCAGGTTCAATTTGATTGTACTTTCGATCTTGATTTCTAATGCGTAGGTTAAAATAGTTGAAAAACCACTAACAAGGATTATTGCGTGCTATTTCAGATTTCACAGGTCATAAAGGTTTTGAATTCGATCTAATAGGTTCAAGTTGGTTATAATTCTAATTATAATTTCGACTCGGGATAAATTAATGAACAAATCACACTTACAAAAGTCTATCATGCTTTATGGGGCTCTTATTTTTTCGATTTTTTAAATATTTCAAAGATTTTATGACAACAAAAAACATGTATAGAACAAATATACTGAATGATTCACAGTTTAATTTTAAAACATAGACTTTCAGAAACGTACTTGGAAATTCGGATATAGGAAACTGAAAATTATAGAAGAATTAGAATGTTCCAAGTTTCAAAACTTCTGTTTTTCAAACGTCCAAAAACGAAGACTTTCATTTTGAAAATTTAAAGCCTTGAATTGAAACATACATTATATTCGTAGTGAGAGAAATTACAGCTTGAGAGTACATGTAAATATTGAAATTTGTAAAGCTAACGCTATAATACATAATGAAATATTTCTATCGATAAATGTTTTGAATACAAAATATATTATTCACTTAAAAATCCAAAGATAGAAAACTCTAAAAATAAATGAAAATCAAAAATTTCCCAAGTCACTAAACTTTTATTTTGCAAATGTCTAAAAATGAAGACTTTTACTTTGAATTGTTTCTCAAATGGCCTCATTTTCGCCTATTTGGTTTCGTTCTGAATTATATATGTTCGTAAAAATCTTTAGACCCTTTTTTGAGTTTCGAATTCTTACAATCAGTGTGTCATCTAAGTTTCGAAATTCAGGGTGGAACTAAGGTCGAAATCCAGGGCAGATTTCGACCGTCGCAACGCAGACGTTGAAAAACGTTCATGCAGAAGTACGCGTTGAATCAAGATTATCAATATATCAAAAAAACACAGTTGGTTTTAGCACGAGTTATAAATTTTCCTGAAAACTTTGTTAAAAAAGTTGTGAAATACTTTTGAAGGCCTTTTGTTACAATTTTTTTTCTTCAATAAGTCATAAAATATTCTAGTCATTCTTTCCTTGAAGATGTTCTACAACTGGTTTGAAACATTTAAAACGTTTGTTATTCTCACTATTTGAAAAACAAACTTCCTTATCCTTACATATGCATTGAGACTTTATTTATCTATTCTAATCAGATGATTCTTAATTATTTTTAATTAATTATTACTGAATGACAGGTAAAAAACTGGTTTTATCTCTACTGATTGAAAATTTCGCATCTTACTTGAAGTTGGCAGTGGTGTTGGTGTTAACGTGGGGATACCACAAACCAGCAGCTTTAATGAAGGTCCTGAGGTGCTTGGCCTTTAGTTTAAGTTCACCTTCCAGGCCCGAGGTAGAGCCCCATTCTGCCAATTGCCGGAAGCCATCGGTGGAAACGTGGTCACGGCCCCAAAACGAGAAGTTCGTTTCGTGAGAAGCACCGATCACGTCGCTGAAATGCGTCAGCCAAACGGAGAATGGAAAGTCTTTGGGGTGGGTTTTATTGGTCCAGAGACCTTCCATCACCATCTAAATGAAAGCCAAAAAAAAAAGATATTTTCCCTTATTCGACAAGCTTTTCATCAAAATGAAATAGAATTAGTAACCATTTACTGCACAAAATTTAAGGTTATAATAATTATATTTATTGTAATTCACTGTTTATGATAATTATAGTATAAAAATATATATCGATCCTTCCTACATTACAGTTTGCCCCTCCATGTAAAGTTTAGTTTACAAAATTACAGTTAAAGTAATAATAAAACCTCTTACAGTAAAAATGAGCATAAATAAAATAATTTTTCCTTACAAAAGTCAGCACTACAGACATAATTTCCTTCCCATAAAATTTGTAATTTTGTACCAAAATTTATTACTGTTATAACTCTACGACATCTGCGAGTAGAAGCAATAAAACCTCAAAAAAACTAGGAAAATTCTCAGTCATCGTAAAAAGTTCGCTCCATTTCGTACATAAAAGGAACATAACCATTCAACAGCCAATATCCCACCTGGAATTTGGCGTCGTCGCAAGCACAGCATCTTTCCCCATTAAGATCCTCGATTTCTCCCTCGCTCATCTCGCAAAATGTCTTCGACAATTGTCCATCTTCTGCATACCATCTAGATGAATCTTCTAAAACCATGGCAGTGAAAACGACGCAACCTGAACCAGCAATAGGAGCTCTCCACGAAACTTGAACCTGTTGTTTGTAAGTTTCAACTTTTCTTTAAAACATTTTGAAATGATTGATATATGTTGATGGAACTGATCAAAAAGTTTTTTTAATGTATAGAAAATTATCTTGAGATAAGTTAATCCAATGATGCAATAACGTGCATAAAATATCATTAATTTTATAATTTCCATAGAAATTATCAGACGAATGGAAATCAATATCATGCGTTCATCGAAAAACCTTATCAAGCTTATAACCTAATCACGTGCTCGACGAGATGGAAAAATCCATCCTAATTTATCTCTGTGATTAGCGATTCTGAAACAATGGGTACATTTGTGAACGAGTTTTTTACCTCTGATTTGGGGTCATCTGTTGCTTCGGAGACAGTATTAACGCAATCCTCGTCAAATTGCGCCAGTGAATCCGGAAATAATTGAAAAAATCCTACTCGGTTGGATGGTTTTTTTGGAGCGTACTGAGAGTCCACTGAGAGAGCGAATCTAGTATATTGAGAATTTTTTTCTTTGCTTCTTGATCCTGAAATAAACATATTTTCCTCGTTACTTTTTCATGTATATTACTTTTCGATTAAATTCACACTGCAACGCAAGAATAAAACAGTGAGATGCATACTTTTACAATCTGCAAAGTTGGAATAAAGCTTGTACCTCATTTCTCATTGTGCGAGAATTCTCGCGGTGCAGTGGAATCGATTCTATATGTAATCACTTTTGAAGTCGAAAGGGAATAGAAACAAAGCCGACTCCTACAATTATAACATTAATGAATTTCGACTCATTAAACATTCATTAATTTCTTTCCCGAGCTCGGAGGGCTCGGAAACAAGAAGTGGATTCAATGCAAAGTGCGTGGAAAACGAGGAAAATTGCTTGCTGATTTTTCTCATAAAACGAGAGAAGCTAAAGGACCTTGTCTTTTTAAAGATTTTCGAGGATTTTTACAAAGTTGAAACAGATAATTGCAATTTGCATTTGTAATTTTTAATTTTGTAGAGGTTTATTCTAGGTACTGAACAATTTATTTTATACAATGAGTCGAAAAAAATTTTCACAGAATATACGTGCACATATTTTCTCGAATTATTTTTGTATCTTGCAGGAAGTACTGCTCGATTCGGATCACAAATTTTTTTTCACTTGACACGAAAATAGTAAATTGACACGTACGAAAACGTGTGAAACATAACCCTCGCTTCGCTCCTTCGTAAAATTTATAGAAAATGATGTATACCTTGGAGACTGATACTGTAAACAGCGCCAGGGATATATTTATCGTTTTCCCCGCTGATGAGGATCCGATATCCGCCGTCTCCTCGCGTTCGTCTAGCAGAAGAGTGCTCAAATGATGGTCTCATAGGACAGCCAGCCCACGCTATTTCGCTGACAAGTGACACCAATAACACGTACCACAGCATTGTGACTTGCTATTCTTGAAACAATCTGTAAGTGAGCAATTATCCTGCTGATAATTTCCAGTTGGTATTCCAATTAGAAAATTGACTTGAAAATTACTGTTTTTTCAATTGTTTTTCCAGTTGATTGTACACTTCGGTCTTCTAATTAGAAAATCAATTAGATATCTACTTGAAAATCTGATTTCTTTGGAATATTATGCATGCTACAAACGAGGCTATTAATAATAGTGTAGCAACTAGAATCCCTGTATGTGAAAGTTTGGACACGACATGTCTATCTCGGGATTGGTTGATTTGGAGGTGCTGCCATTTTCCGCTCGCTCCAATGAGAGAAGCGCGGTAAACTGCAATTGATTTGAATTTTGAGAAAGAATTTTTTTACGATTTGTATTTTAAAATATTATTATACTAATTAAAAAAAAAAATGTTAAATATTTTGCACTAGACAGTAAATTTATTTTATTTATATCATTCCATACTACTAAAATGAAAACAATATTATAACATGGTTTTTGAAAATTGTATTTCACATACATTTTTTTCGCCATCAACGAACATTTATTGTTAGTCAAAAGAAAGCGAAACTGACGGATCAACAGGTTTTGTGAGGTTTTGTTTATGTTCACAACCATATGACAATAGAGATGACGTCACGCAGCCGCCATTTTCCGCTCGAAATGGGAGAGGGAAGGAAAGGATAGTAAAGGATAGACAGTTCTCACTCCAACTCACGCGCGTATATGGACGTGTCCAGACTTTCAAATACACGGACTAAAATATCAACGAGAGAAGAGTTAGCTGAAATTTTTTTAAGAATTTATAAAAGCATTTTGCCATGTGCACCAACGCATGTATATAATTTCTTTAAACTTCAGATTTGTCGACATCGCCAATTTTTACTATCTCGAATCCGTTCGGGGAACTTTGCAGAATTGGAGAGCAAGAGATACCTCGATTCCCACGATTGTAAAAAATTTGAGAGATTTTGCGCGTTTCGTGGAAACAAAATACTTCAGTACCTCAAGCAGCGCAGCATTGAGGACTGAGGTACTGGAAATTTCAGAAAGTCGGAACTCATACGCGATGTATTCGGATAAAGTTTTCGAAAAAGTTTCCACTCTGAGATATTTCGAGACTGGAAAATTGCACGCAGATGGAACTTTTTGGATTGTTCCGTAACGCATTTTTGATGATAAAAAGTCAAAGCAGAACCAGTATTTTATCAAATCAGTATTTTACCAGTCCATCATATATTGGACAACTTTGGTCCAAATCGAGAAGGCCCGAATTATTTTCGAAACTTCGAATAAAGGGACCAAAAAACAAAAAAGAACAGATGAAACCATTCAAGAATATTGGAATATATGCCCTTCTCGATCATCGAATGTTCGGTGAAGATATTCTTTACTTTGCTGCAGAAAATTGTGTGGGGTCGTACACAAAACTGTAAAATTTTCTGGAGTGTGTATTTCTCCAAACGCCCTCTATAATATTCTCTACCACCTATAAATAAATTATTTTCATATTAAATATATAAATTTCGTTTTTTTTTTATTATTATTGAATGCATTTTAAGGGACTTTATTTAAAAATTTGTCTATTGAATTCAACGTATTTTATTTAAATCCATGTCAATTTTAAAAAGTTCTAACATATGTTTTCATTCAGAAATAATTTTAAGTTAAAATGTTTGAAATATCTGTTATATATGAAATCGACTATCAAATTAGATTTGCTAGTAAAAAAATGTATCTGCGTATGTATAATAATTCAATCTGTTCGCAAAAACGTGTGTTTATTATGGTTTTTATTACTTGCAAAGTGTAAACAAAAAACTTTTTTAAAATTTATCTAATTTTCATACCTTCTTGTCTCAACAATGAGATGTGTCTCATTTTATTGTACACATCAACAACTGGCAATGACTTCAAGAGATTATCAAACAATTTTTAATGTTAATTATAACTCATTACTATTGAACTTTGAGCGTTTGATTCACATGATTCTCTTTCTTTAACAAAGATTAGTTCCTGAATTTAAATGTGAATTTTCATATAAATTGTGCATCAAAGATAGAATATGGCTTGAAAAAAAGTTTTATTGCATTCAGCATTTTCAGAATCTTTTTATTTGGTATAGTTTGTTTTAATGTACATCATAAATGAATAAAAATTACTTTTGCAGGTATTTTCAGTGCAATGACCATTTACGCTGCGATAGAAGAATAATTTACTCATGAAAAAAATAAATATAAATAAATTATACATGAGTGGGATAGTAAATTAATTTTATTTAGTTAAGGGAGATACCTACTGAATAAGATATATTTTTTTCTTTTTCATTTATATTAACATTTATTCACCTTTTTTTATGTTATTCATGTAAATTTATACAATTTATGATAATATAATTTTATTTATATTGTTTAAATAAAATGATGAACTTTTCTTTGGACTCTTAAAAAAGATTATTTCACTAGTGATTCTTTTAGAAATTTTCGTTCTATTTCAAAAAAATCATTATCTGTTAATGTATAAGACATTGATAACGTAAGACTCATTTTCTCGAATTCCCACGCCCTAGTTGTAAAATTAATAAGAAAAAGTGATCCAATATCTCGATTAGCAATCATGACATACTGGAGGATCAGGAAAAAGCGAGAACAGGCGAACGCATTGACAACTTTCGAGATTCACGTGATGGGAATTTCAGTTTCTAGATTATACGGATACAAGCTAAATTGACACCATTCGCATACATTGTACAGTAAAAACGTCTGTTCGTTTTTTTGTTGCTAATCTTGCTCGCTAAGTTTTTTTCCAAGGATGCGAGCCAACAGGCGCATCAAGGCGAGGCGCATTTTCAACAACTAGTTATTTAAATGTGATTTATCGATTAGATGGGAGCTAGATTTTCGAAGGATAAACTTTGCGGATGTGAGGAGTTTAAAATAGATTTGAGATATGAAATCGAGTGTGAATTTGAAGGTTCGAGCTAAAAAAATTGTTTTTCAGGATGAACGAAATATGGATGTATTAATTTCATTTTCCTGGACTTTAAGAATTGTTTAAACGATTATTGGAGTCATAAAGAAATAAAACTACATAAATCACAGTTTTTTTTTCTGAAACTAATAAAATGTTTTTTGACATTTATTCATATCACTTATTTAGGTAAAAAAGTGTCACTAACCTCTTACAGTTTCAAATCCCAAACTATGAAAATTAATGCAAACATTTCTTTCTCACTTACATTTTTTGATCGACTCTATCACCAACAAATAAAAACTTTCCCAAGCTCTGAATTCCACTCTTTTATCACTCGAATGAAAAAAATTCCTTTATCACGCGACCGGCATTTCCGTTCAACGAAGAAATGATAAACGTCCCACTAAGTTTTTGCGTTCATTCAAGAATTCCTGACGAAAATAGCTGTAGATTGAACGCGTCACTCAAAACCCTTTTTTTCCATAGAAAACTTTTCCCAAAACTTTTCTCAGCTACCAAACTAAAATTACCATGAGAAACCCTTTTTTTTATGTAAATTGCAAGGCAAAGTTTATGAAAACTTTTTTCACGTTATTTGCTCAGGGAATTTTGACGAATTGGTGGAGAGTTGATACGAAATTGTAGAAAATGAAGTTTTTTAAGAAAAAGTAGTTGTTACATAAAATGATTAATAACATTACAAATATTTTTATCTCAAACTATCATTGATATGAAAGTTGCTTTGGATAATATTTCAAAATTTTAAATTCTTTAAATAGAAATCTTCTAAAAAATGTAAATAAAATCGCGTGTCTTGAAAAATGTAAATAAATCATTTAAATTCACGTTTCTGACCTCTAAGGAACAGCAAAAAACTTCAATCGCGCACAACCGGGAAAAAGAGCGACATGTCAAGTTGAGCAAAGTCGTAGACTGACGAGTCTCGCCTCGAGTACCGGCGTGTGAATGCATGGGAAAAGGCCTCGCTTCGCTGGCAATCAACAATAAACAAGCAGAGAAATTTTAAACGAAACATTACATACAAAGTTATGCATAAAAAAGAACAATCCCTAAATTAGAAACTGTAAAAGAGTGATTTAAACTCAAAATGCAGTGTTTTACAACGGGTTATGTTACATGTGTAATTTAGGTTAAGTAATGGGTTACAAGGTAGACTGAATGTGAAAATACGAAAGGTAAAGAAAATGCATGGTTTTGAGAGTTTGCATGATGTTTGAGGATTTTTAGAAGAGATTCCCTGCATTTTATCTGTTTTTTGTTTTGGATGATTCAGAATAAGATAATGTAAATCGATTTTTTCGGATGAGTGGTATATGACTCAAGTATTGGGGGAAGGGGGGGGGGGTTATTACTGTATTTCTTCGAAATGTAAAAGATTATGTTTCAGAATTTTCAAAGAAAAAAAAAAAAAGAGAAACTTGCAAAACATAAGAAATGTACCAAAATTCTTAATGATTTGGACAAATTGTTATGATCTTCGGAAAATTTTTAGTAGATTTTCATATGTCCTATATTTTTAAAAATCGAAAAATATCAAAAATTTTCTTGATTGTCAACAATTTCAAAAAATTCTCGAAATTGGTGATATTCCAGAAACAGTTGAGAATACCCAGAAAGCCAAACGCAGTCAATTTTTGGGTCATATTTGCTGCATGCTCTTTGACATGCATGGCGCAAAGTTGGCAGCAGTTGCAGATGCAATAGGTCGGCAGTTTGTTGACAAGCGTTTGTCACAACGAAACAGCTACAAATATGATGCAACTAGCTCAATGTCATGCCTTTACTGCCCATAGGCAAAATATTAATTTTAACGTCATATTGTCGCAATTATATGCTCCTGAAGTAAATATAATAATATAATGTATAATAATAACAATAATAAAATATATAATATAATGAACTGAAAAATTTAAATGGCGCGAATTTATACTCAAGTTGTGTTTCACATAACGTAGAAGATTAACAATAAGCACCACCGACAATCATTCCATATTGCGTCAGACAAAAACACGAGGACGGAAATCTAACCTACCACAACGTGGCCAGGTCTTAATATTCGCACCTTGCACTAAAATCATCGCGCCATACTTATAAACAATGACAAAAATAAAAAAAAATGTATAAATGCAACGACCACAAAAAATATATGTATATTATTAGTAATTTTTACGTGTTCCGAATAGCGTTGCCGTGCAGTCAACGCACAAAAATCACAGCTGACTGCAGCTGACTGTAGTTATTACGTAACGAGGGAATACCTCCCCCCACATCTTTCTAGAAAATTGTTTGAACAATCGTTTGTAAACAATTATCCATGAACCAATCCTTCAATTTTTAATTAATTCATTGTTTGCAATTTGTTATAAATAATTCGTTATGGATAAATAATAATTTGACTAAATTATTTAAAACATTTTGCAAAACGATCACATTTATTTATCCATATAAACACAATTAATAATTTTTCTATTGTAAAAAAATTTATGATTGGAGAAAATTTTTGTCGACACATTTCAGTTAGTTTATCAGTTAATTTATGACCAAATGTTTAATACTAACAGTTTGCCCTCAAATTGGCAGCAGATAAACAAAAATATTAATACGAAAAACATTTCCGAAAAACTTCAGTCATTTTGAAGTTATGCATTTGCTATAACAGTTTGTACCCAAATTTGCAGCTGTTGCATTAAAATTATTGCTCGTTAATAACGGCAAGACATTGGCCATTTTTGTTGCACACATTTTACAAAGATTGAGGAATGAAAATGGATATGAATATTCTTAGCTGCATAATAGGGGCAAACTAGCTGCATGATATTGACGCCATGACATTGTGCTGATTTGGATGTGTACGCTTGGCTTACTGGGTATTGTATTCAGAAACATGTTTTTTATATAAATTAAACGATGGTGTTTTTTTTTGATTTTGAACAAATACTTGAAAAATTTGAAAAGTAGATTTTGAAATCGAAAGATATCTCAATGAACTGGACGAATTTTTATCAAAGTTTGAAAATTCGAGTAAATGGTAAAATGTTTTAATTTTTCCAAGTTTTAGAAAATTAAAACAGATTTGAAATGTAAAAAATGTTTATGATTCTGAAAAAAAAACCTTTTCTTAGAATTTCAGACAATGTTTATTGCTATATTCCTTCGAGATTTGGATAGTAACATTTTTATACATTTTTAACGGAAATTCGAAAAACGTGATGAATATTAAAAAATCACAAGAAATCTTTACGAGCTGTATGAATTTTTTTGAAATTATGAAAGTTTGAAAAGTTGGTTAAATTTGAGAAATTTTGAAAAGTTTTAAAAAGAGAAACATATTGAAAAGTTGAGAAATTGTCAAGTATTCTGAAAAAATCAAAATTTATGAAAGATTTCAGAAAATTTCACTAGGTTTTGTAAATTGGGTCAATTATTTTATTTCTTAGGAATATGCATAAAAAAAATTTCTTTTAAATTACTTTTTTAAAATTTGTTAAACTTGGGAAGTATTATGAAAATTAGGAAAACTCATAATAATTTAAACAAAAATTCGGTTAATTTCAAAAATTTTGAATATTCTCTGCATGACATTTGAAACTTTGGAAATTCGCAAGATCAGAAAAAATTTGAAATTTCAAAGATTGCCGATAATTTTGAAAAATTCGAAAAAATGACAGATAAATTCAACAATATGATTATGAATATTGTATATTATATTTATTTTAATATTTTTTACGCACTTCTTGAAAATATGCATAATATTGTTTTTTTCAATTTTTCAAGAAAAATCTAAAAAAACTTGGAAAGTGTTACAAAATTCCAAAAAATCCTCATGAGTCATACAAATTTTCATGAAATTTTGAACGTTTGTATGATGTTGGAAGCTTTGAAAGTTTTGGAAAACCAGATCACATTAGGAACTACGATAATTGTCAATAATTACACGAAAATCAAAAGTTTTGTACAATTTCAGAGTATGTTCATCAATTTTGTTAATTGTTTTCACCATCATTCTTTGAAACATGGCTTATAATACCTTTTCATCATTTTTTATTAAAAACTTGGAATACTTGAATAGTATTTAGAAATTCGAAAAAATCTTCCATCAGTTAGATTTATACTGAAAAATTGAATAATGTATCACGTTCATCATATTGAAAACTTTTTTAAAATGTGAAAACATGAAATTTCTCAGAATGTCAATCATTCTGAAAAATCCTAAGAATTTGTGAAATTGCAGAAAATGTACGTAAATTTTGAAGATTGCAGAAAATTTTTAAAGTTCTGCAGACCCACATCAATTGTGAAATTTTTTGAATCAAAAAGTTTTCAACAAAAATCTTACATTTTGGACAATTTTCATCAATTCTGTAGTTTTGTAAGTTGAACTTAAACAAGAAGATAAGATTACAGTTTGCATTGTTTCCATGGTGGGTAGTGCTACATGGAAATTTGTTGAATTTTTTGAAAAGTGTTTCATTTGGGCATTTGATTTTCCTGATAACTTAAATATTTGGATAAATTTAAATTTATATTATAGGAGTTCACCGTACAGATTACAAATAATCCACTAGGTTAAATTTTTTCAAATAATTTCTTCCAAACATCGACAATCTTTTTCCAATTACTTGCCAATGAGAAAATTATATTCCTTCACTATTCCATTCCGTAGAAAAAAGAGAATTACCCCAATTGCACTCTCGCGTAAACTTATTAACCCGACATGAAAATGAGTTTAATTCACAAGTCACGTATGTACAACTTGGCGAAGATTTTCACGAGGAATCACTGCGATGACAGTATTTACAGTTTCTTTTATCGTCATTAAACACCTCGTAGAACTCTCTCGGTGATTACGGTACCGCTAGAGAGCCCACAATACTGGGAAGATTCGAGTAGTAATTTTCATTGTAACTTTGTATGGATGTCAAAAGTCACGAGGTTGATTTCAGGTCATCGAGTGTCTTCTGCGATAGCGAACTTGAGCTTCTTTCAGTGATGAAACATCTTCAATCGATCTCTTAGAGGAACTTGCAGCTTATCGGAAGTATTGTTTGAACTCCGGAGAAAAATGAGATAGATTTGACATTAAAAATTTATCATTTCCATGTGTTTTTCTTTCAGATTTTTTTTCCATCTTATCCAATTGTATAAACAGTGTCAATTTTATATAATTTTTTTTAATGGCTTCAATTTTTGAATTTTTTCGAACCTCGGGATTTTGAAGATATTATATATTTTTTGAAGTCCAGATTCTCATATTTTTCATATCGGTACTAATTGCCAATAATAGAATACGAACTTTGTGATTTCCAAGACACTCAGGTAGGTGCAAATTTTTTGGCTGATGCGTTTGTAAATTTTCATAATTTGTAAGTATATATAGAATTTTAAGGATTTTCTGATAAGGATATACAATTCAGCTATAAGAAATTGAATGCTCTTGGAATCAAATGTCCGACAGATTTCAATATTTTTATAGATTTTTAAGAAAATTGAAACTGAGTTACTAGATTATCTCAATTTTATGGAATACTGGAATTTTCGTATTGTATTTTATTTAAAAAACTTTCTGGTTTTTTCTGGTATTTCTATACATCTGAAGTTTCTCTATGGATTGCTAGATTTCTACTAATCAATCCTATAGCGTTGAAAATTTCGACGATTTCGAGTGTTTTAATTGATTTTTTAGAAAATAGTATCTATAACATAGGTATCTAGCATTTTTTTTCGTATCCACACAATTTAAAGAGTTTTCCGGTTTTTTGTAGATTTCCAAAATTGTTATGTGTTATTGATTTCCTGTATTTTTGTTTTTTTCAAGTAATCATAAGGTTTTGCAGCGTTTTCTGGTATTTTTATATATTTTCGGTGTTTTTATGGATCACTGTATTGATTTATAGAAGTTGATGCTATTGTATTGAGAATGTTAACTAATATGAATTTTTGAAAAAATTCAATCAAAAACGTATCCATAGTATAGATTTTCGTAGTACTTTTGGTATTTATACAATTGAAAGTTTTCTGGTTTTCGTATGATTTTTTCCTTGAATTGTATGCTTCAGGATTCTAAGTTTATTACTTTTTTAGAAAATTATTTACATAGTTTTCATGTACTCCATACTATTTTGTTGCTTTATTTTTTTTAGCTATTCATAAAGCTTTGAAAGATTTTTTCAGTTTCTAAAAGATTTTTATTTTTCTTGTAGATTGCTATATAGAAGTCTAGAGTTCGATGCTACAGAATTCAAATTTTGATCTTTTTTCAGCAACTTCAAAGATTTTTCGAAAGTTCACATCGATACAAATTTTTCGTGTTTAACAGATTTTTTTTACCTATTTTGGTTCTTTAGTATAATTGTTTTGTATCGTTTTCCAGTATTTTTTAGAGCTTTCCAGTGTTTCTATGATTTGCTGTACAATACTTTTTTCTGTTCTAGAATAAATTCATGGTTGTACAAATCCCTAGTACTTATTCAAATTTTGAAGACTAAAACAGTTTCATAGATTTCTATTACTTCCAGTATTTCTTCAATGCTTAAATATTATACATATTATCATATTGTTTTTGCTTTTTTCCAATAATTCATGTTGCATTGAAATATTTTTTAGTTTTTTGAAGATTTTGAATTTTGTTTTATATATTTTTATATAGAAATCTATAATTCGATGCTATAGAATTCTGAACTTGAATCGATTGTAAGCAATTTCGAAGATTTTTGAAAAAATTTGATCTAACATGAATTTTTTGTGTTCTATCGATTTCTTGTACTTCGGTACTTTTTTAGGATAGTTGTTTCGCAGTATTTTCTGGTATTTTTTTAGAATTTTCTAGTATATCAATGATTTGCTATATACGTTCTTCAGAATTAATTGCTCTAGAATAATTCATTGTTTTTGAGATCTTTAGAATTTGTTTAAATTGTTGAGAAAGAAAAACACAGTTTCATTGATTTTTATTACTTTAAGGATTTCTGCAATGTTTAAATAGTAAGATTCGTAAGATATTTTGGAGTTTTTATGGATACATTTGTAGAATTCGATGATCCAGGTCTTAAGAAATTTTCAGATTATAAGTATTTCTGTACGAATCGAGTTTGCATTATAATTCGTTAGATTAAAACTATTTTCTTATTTATTTTACACTTTATCTTACCAAAACACTTATGATGGAAATTTCGTTTAAGAGAAAATTATTCTGAAGCCAGGATTATCGTTATTTTCAAGTGAGTAAAATGTAGAATTCTGAATTTTGTTTGACATTGAGAACTTACATGGAACCAATGGTTATGTTTTATAGATTTCAGTAAGTCAGTTTTCGATGATTTTCACTCGTTTCCTTATCAATTATTATTCCTTTTATGCATTGTTATTCATTATTTCTATTTTGATTATACATTACCATTCTTTTTTCAAATTTTACATGAAATATTAATCTATTTAATCGAAATCCCAGTATTTCCGGTAAATTTCTTTTGCGTAACATCAAGAAAAAAAGCAACTTTTGGTGCAATATTAATTTGGTATAGTCAATATAATGTATAATAATTATTAAAAAAAACTGATTGACATTCCCTAAAAATTTCTTATAAACAGTTAGGAATCCGCAAGTAATTGAGACTTCAAAAAAAAAAAAATGTTATAAGACCAATATAAGAGTTAAAAGAAACAGGAAAAAACGTGGAGGGTTGTGACAAGAGGTTTATGGTGTGTGTTAAAAAAGGGTGAGTTAAACCCTCTCTGAAAAATGTTTCTCAATCTCAGATACTCTACCATTATACCCTATAAACTTGTTAATATTTATTGTCAATATTTATTCTACATTCATCATTAAATTCCTTAACAAATCAACAACATAACATCGAAATATTACAAAAATTTGAAAAAACGTCCTCGCTTTTTCATGCACATTGCACGTATGTATACCTTACTCGAATCGAGCGCATGCGTAATATTATCGACTGACGCGAATCGTCTCCGATTCATTCGCTCGTGAGCAGAAAAGTGCCGGATCCGTATTGTAATCTTTGAGAAAATCTTTCGTGAAATCCCGAAAAATGACGGCGATGTCGGAAAATCGTCTGACTTTTTTGCTTCATTAAAAAAAACCCCTCGCAATGACAGAATCGGCCTGTCTCGCGCCAGCTGCTGTCGATTGAAAGCGATTAAAAAATCTCGCGAAAACATGAAGTGAAGTACATATTGTGAGGAAAATTGGAAAAGATCGATTTGCCCATGATCGAGGAGACATGGCAAAATCTTCGGGATTTTCGAGGGCCCCTACGATGCTGGAACAACTGTTGGAGGAAATTAATTTCCAGAGGACCAAAGAGATGAGGCAGTTGCTGAAAGATGGTACACAGCATTATTGATGTTTTTTGTAAATAATATGACTTTTAGAATATACATTTTAAAAGGGTTGAAAAACTTGGAGAGAAAAAGAGTAGTTTAGTTGTGTAGGAATTTTCTCATTTTTTGATAGGGTCTTTTAAAAGGCTTGACTACTAAAATTGGTTCAAGTAGATTTCTTTGAGGTCTGTTTAAGTCTTCAAAATTCAAGATTGTAAATAATTAAAATTCATATTTGTGTGTTAATTTGTTCTTAGGGTAAATTGTTCAGTTTCCAACTGTGAGTATATCCTCACTATGTTTATAAACTGTGATGATTAAAGTAACATCTTACAATATGTAAGAACTAAGTGACCTTGGTATGACCTTGGCCTATATATGTTGGTAACACAGAAGGAATAATTAAGCATGATTTAGGAAATTTGGAGCTTTTTTTTGCAACAATGAAGAGAGCATTACATTACTGTTGATAGCAGAAAAAAAATCTTGAAATTTGTACATTACTTTAGAGAAATTTGCTAAATTCTTATTTGGGTTTGAAAATTCCGAACAATTCAGAATTTTGAAATTCCGAAATTTGGCAATAGTTTCACAGCTGACACGGTAGGTATTGTGTATATACCTTTGAAAAATTTTTAAAAGAGAAATACCAAGAAGTCTAAAAAAAAAAGTTCGTTTCATGATTTTTCACCCAAGATTGACTTGTATGTAGTGATTGTTATTGCAAAACAACTTTCACTAATACATGATATCTACTTTGCCAGCTGTAACTCGTTGTAATTAATGAACGACAAACTATAAGCAAATTTCTGATGAGTTTGCTTCAAATCGATTTGAAAGTGCCTATGAGAAATGAAGGTTTTAGAGTCTAACGAAAAAAGGACAAAATCACAAATGAAATCCAAAAAACGAATTATTGTCCTCGAAAAATAACTATATATCTATTTACTATAAAAAATTAGAATTTCATTAATCATAACTGATACATATCAAAGTATGAAAGCTGTTAGAAAAAATCAAAATTATTGATTATTACTCCCATTATTAAGAAAATTTTTAAAATCTCAAAATTTTCTGTGAGTACAATTATAATTTTTGAAGAATTTTCAATAACAGTTCAGAAATATTCTATAATAATGTTTTGTACGTCATGATTATTTTAAATTATGAAAAACCAAATGCTTGTACGTTGTACAGTAGGGTGTCACTTATTTTGGTCATGTCGGAATTTTTCTATTCTGGGGCTTTAAATCAATCGTACAATAAAATATTATAAATTTTTTTGTAAAGTTTGAAGCAAATCATATATGATTAACGCGTGCCACAAAACGACTGAAATTTTAAATAGGATTCACATGCAGTTTTTCATTCCTTTTTTTGAAAAATTCATAACTTGTGGAAAACTTATGATAAATGTTTGAAACTTGGCAGAGTTTGAGTATATCGACAACAAATTTTTCTGGATTTTTCTATCCCTGTTATCTATGTTATACAAGCACCTAAAAAAGGCAAACACGTACTTTTAAGGCGCTTGTAAAACATATATAACAGCGATAGAAAAATTAAGAAAAATTTTGTGTTAAACGTAACATTACACCCTTAAATTATGAAAAACTACATGTAAATCTTTTTTGAAACTTTCATCGTTTTGTGGCACGGGGTAATCATGTCCGATTTGCTTCAAACTTTGCGAAAAAAAATTTTTTTTTATATCTAGATTGATTTAAAGCACTGAAATGGAAAAAATTCCGACATCGCCAAAATAAGTGACACCCTATTGCATGTACAGTAAGAAGAAGAAAAGTTAAATTACCTGAAATCAGAAATTCAACAATATTTGAATTTTTAAATTCATTCGATATTTATCATAAATAAACAGAAAACATAATTAAAAAGTCTAACAATTCTTCTGTCCCTAACTTGACGAAAATTCGTACATATTGTATTTTTTTTTCTCTAAATTTCCCAAAATTTTTCTGAGTCCTTAAATTACTTTTCAAATTAAGGTTTTGCATGTTTTTTGAATCGATCCAATTTCTTTTGAATATACTTTTAAAATATCTTTCAATACAAGTTTTCGACAAAAATTTGAGTTGCATACTTCAATTCGTACCTATTTTTTTCAAAATCAATATTCAATCAAAATACGAAACCTGTTTATAGTTTTCAGTTTTTTAAGTCTACTTATTTGTTATTACTCACATACATTGATTATAATCATAATTAAAGTTTGAAAAATTTGAAAAATGATGGACACACTGATTGCATAGTACTTTATTGGTGTTTAATTTTGTTCAATAAATTCTTCAAGAAAATATTTTTCATGTAGCCTTAAGTTTTGTATACTTATATTCCATTGAAATCATCGTTTTTGGAAAATATTGTTCTTTATTCAAATAGAAAGAAATAAAATTTCATGAAAAATATTCATAAATTTGTTACATACTTTTATGCAAAATCAATTATTGTAAGTCAATTCAAATATAGAATGTAGAATTGAATGCAAAATTTTTCTTAATTTTCTATTATACTACCTATTCTGAGAAATTAATTTTGTTGAAGGTTCCTTCCTTCCTCTGGGCTACATTAATTCGAAAAAAAGTACCTTTTGTTTCTCTATTTTATCATTTTTTTGAAAATCAATAATATCCCTATACTTTCATAACTGAAAGTTTTAGACGAAAACGAGTTTTTTTAGTAACTTGAAATTTTTTCCATTCATTGAGTAAATCGATTTTTAAAATTCGCTTAATGAAAAACAGTTTCGCTCATCATAATCTTTCATTTCTTTCTGACAAGTTTTCTCACTAAATATGAAATTTTCGATGTAAAAGCACTCTATTGTAATTTTATTATCAAAATTCTTATTCTTTCTCCATTAATGTATCAAATAATATATTATCTAAAAAGTTATATCCGTTTTTAGAAAATTTTAACTCCCGATTAATTTTCGTTTTTTTTATAAAAATATTCTTGTACACAAAATTCCCTACCAAACTCAGCCTCTTTCTTTCTCATATATTTTCTGTACCATGTACCTTATTTAACCTACATAAAAATCTCTAGAAATTCGATTCAATAGAAAATTTTGATACAGATTCAGGTTTCGTGATGGTACAAGGTGGCTCGTACTGGACCGATCTTTTCGTTCGCCACTTTCTTTTCCAAGTCGAGCACACGATCGATGGCGACGATCTTTTATTTTTCGTTCGTAAGAAGCACGTCAAAACTTCGTCACGGTATTTGCCAAAGTTTGAAACCGAAGTTGACGTTTTTCGCAAGGACAGCAAAAAATTGCCGATCGGTGATCCCGACATCGATTGGGAGGAAACCGTGTACCTGAACCTCGTCGTGCACCAATTTGATTACACTTTAACTTTGGCAATTTGCACGAGAACGAGTCCAAAGGAATTGCAAGTAATATTTCAGTTTGAATTTATATTACAAAACACAATTTATTTTCATATTCAAATAATTTCTTTTTCTTGGATTCATATAAGTTGCAAGTGCTTGAGAATGAGAAATAATTAATAATTTGCATTGTTATTCATTTTTACTATGATACAAATGAAATTTCTGTGAGTTTTCATTTTCTCTGTGAATTTTTGAAAAATTGAAGGTCTTACGAAGGCACTCGCAAAAAGTGTACGCGAGTCCGAGTCGACGTCGGATGGACGCTAAAGGTGATCTCGAAGAAATGACTTACCCACATATTTGCTTTATGGTGGACAATTTCGACGAAGTTTTCTGTGATATACTAGTCAGGGATGGGGAAATGGTTTGCGTGGAGTTGGTGGCTTCGGACAGAAACGGAACAGTGCAAGGAGTTATTTTTCTTGGATCTATCAGATACGACGCTTTAAAAAAAGTCTACGATGCTAGAGTAAATTTCTCATTATTCTACATTTGTGTGATTTTTCACCAATCTTCAATAGAATCTAAGAATAATACTTTTTGAAAAGAAGAAACTTTTGTCTTTAACGACTTTGGAGAGTAATTGGAAATCGGAACAATAATCTTACATATTTTTAATTTTCTAGGGTTAAAACATACTCTGAGAAATATTTTACCATTAAAAAATATAGAAATATGTTTTGGAACTTTTTGATTTGTCAGGAATGAATGATTTTTTGTGAATTCAGCTTCTACCTAATTTTTGATGCTCACAAATATATTCCTATCCGTATGATAAAATTTTTGTAATGTATGAAACATTTTTACAGAATCACAAAAGTGTTAATTAATATGAAAGTATCGATTTTTGTGGGAATTAAAATTAAAGACTCTAAAAAAAACATTGATATATGAAGTATTCTGAGAAAAAAAGAATATAGACGATGTGTTCAAAAAAATATCCAATTCTATGCCATAGACTTGAATTTTCACGCTTTTAAAAAATTTCTATTCTCTTTTGAATTGTGATGATTGGGATGATATTTATATAACCATAATTTTGAAATTTTAATCCACAGTCAAGCATAAGTTCAAAAATGGCACAACGAATGACTTTTGGATTGTTTTCTGGACCCACTTCCCAAAGAGTAGAATTCGTGAGAATGAAAGGACCTCAAGGTGAATAAAAATGGAGTAAAAAAAAGTTAATAAATTCACAATGGTTAATATTTTTCTATTTTGAAATACATGAAAAAAACTAGCTTAATATAGACATCAAAATTTAACAATAATAAATAAATATTTTTTTTCCTAGTGTGTATTATGACATTGCGAAGAAAATTTTTTGAAATATTTATTTTATTAAGAAAACATTTCTTATATTCATGCGATGCATTATAATTTTATGGTCTATTATTAGTGGGTATCATCGTAAGGGTATATTTATGATTTCAACTCCTTCACAGTGACATTTAGACTAAAATAAAATCAATAAAGATAAACAAAAAACCTTATACATTAAGGAGGAAATTAATTACAGTGAAGACGATAAATTTGAGTACAATTGAATAAACACTTTATTTTGATTTTGAAATAATTTTTTTATAGTTAATCCTTATTCCATTCGTCCGATTTTTTTTAAATATTTTTTTTTTCTATCCAGCCTCGAATATTGATTGATATATTTATTATTTTCTCTTCCTGCTCCGAAATTAACAGATTGTGTAGTTCTTTTGAATGTCTTTAAATTCATGGTCTGTACTGTATAAGTGCAGTGCAAACTTGATTCTGGATTGGTTTTTTTATGAATGGAAAATATTATCATTTTTTATTCGAAACATTCGTAATATAATAACACTGCCTTTAGATTTAAAGTCTTTTCTGTTTATGCAGTTTCAAATTAAAATTAGCATGTTACTCTGTATTTTTCATTTCATGCTATAGTATTAGCATGTATATATTTGAATTTGAACAACGAAAATTTATAGATTATTTTCGATGTAAAATACTTCAATAGCCAAAAAAATTGAATTTTTTAATAAATATAGTAAAATTTTTAAATGAGTAATCTTACTAATCTACCGAGAAAGCTATTTGACTGCTGCATAAAATTTGCGATTTATAATAGAAACAGTTTTTTTTTGCTTGCGAACCAAAAGTAAAAGAGTTTCTAACTTCGTCAAAAAAGTGAAAAATTTTACTTTTGAGTTCATATTTGAGATAATGTTTATATAATTTAACAATTATAAAACAATATTTCTAGTATCTTCATAAAATCCAATAGTCAGAAACTGTGGAATTTATTTATTAAGAAATACAGGAACCAAAAATTGTGCAGAAAAGATATACTAGATCGTTTTCACAATTTTTTAAAATATCACGCCTTTAAATAACACTCAAAAATTCTCTTTCGACGCAGAAACTTTTGATATGTTCGTGAAATACTTTGGCAATCTTTCAGTTTCCTTTTGAATTACTTTCAATAACATTTGCGATTATACGTAGTATAAAAAAAGTCAAATTGTATGTTTTGGATATGAGAAATCGACCTAAACAACGAAAAAATATCAAAAAATGATTGTTGGAATGAATTTCTCAGTTTCAAAAGATACAATTTGATTTTTGTTTTTACAAATACGTTGAAAATCACTTCCTCCAAGAACTACGAAACTTCAAAATTTCATTCCCAATACCTCGAAATAAAACCAAGAGGTTGCAAAAAAACCTTCCAAATGTATCCAAAAAGTGTAATATTATCAATTTTCGACGGAAATTTCTACGTCACAAACAATTTCCTAAATTCGTTTACACACTGCAATACATACTTCGATTTTCGAAAATCGATTCTGAATTTCCGGGGTGAATTGATAGGAAAAGGTCACGCCGAAATGGCAGTGACGAAGCCTAAGGGATCCGGGGCTGAAACGCCGACGTCTGAGCCTGGTTATTGCGTGACCGACAGTTTGTGGGACGCGGATTGGGACGACGCCGAAGACATGTACATATACAGAAACCAAAGACGATTATCAGACCCAAGTTCGAATTTGAACAATTACGTTCGTAGTGGCTGGAAAACTAAGCCGGACTCGATAGCAACGAAAGCGAGATCGGAAAACGAAGGCTTGGACTCGATGGCAAACGGATTGAATGAAATCGAAGCCGGAGATCTCCGAGACGGTAATTTTTTCATGTACAGAATTTACTTGCCGGGGAAATTCAGTATGGTATATGATACAGTAAGTATTGTACTGTAATTGTGCAATATGTATATTTACAGTACATATTTAATTACAGTATATGTATACAACTTTAGGCAATGTTGGGTGCAAATTAATGGTTGGTGTTATCTGGGTTCTGTGAACGTTAATAAGAAAAAATATATTGATATTTATTTTCAGTGAATATGAAAAGCGAGGAAGATAGTGTAATTGAAAAGGGGAGGGTTAGTTAGTCGGCATTACAAGATCATTTTATGTGAAGAGAGTTAGGAATAGATATTTGAGAAAAAATTATGGTCTATATATCGAGTTTACACAAGTCTGTACTCTCCCTACGTTAGGCCAACGTCAGGCAGCTATTTAATAACATATTTTAGGTGTAGACATTACAATCATTTTTGAAAAAAATTCAATCATTTTCTTGAGTTGGGTAAGCCTCCTAAACTCCTGGGGGAAATCCTTTCGTGACAAAATCTCTTACAATCTTTGAAATTCTGAATGTGTTTGAATATTTCAAGTTTTCTAATTTCTCGATTTTCAATGGATTTCAAGATATCGATGATTTTCGTACGACAAAGAATTTTTTGAATTTCGAACATTCAAAAATTACTGTAGAGTTTATTTTGTGTCGGTAGTTTAATGTCCCTCAAAGAGTTTTCCGAAATCTACAAAATTTTTCAGCATTTTTGTAGACTCTCGAATTTCTACATTAAATTATTGATAATCCTAACAATTTTTATATTGTTAAATACTTTCAAAATTTTTTGTATTTATCTAAATATTTGAAATTATTCACGGTCCCCGTGAGACTATTCAATTTTTTTTTTTCTTTGAAAAATCGGAAAAAGTGACAATGTCTGTCATTTTACGGAATCTTGAACAATTTTCCAAAACTTACCAAATTTACCGGAAATTCTTAAAATCCTACGAATTTTTTTATGTTTCGAGTTATTTAATGTCTTTGACTTATCTCTCGTTTTACGATTTCTCAAAAATTTTCATGTTTCTATATAATTTCGGATATTTCCAAAATTATCGAGCGTCACCGTACAACATAATGTTTCCCGATATTTTAAATATTTTTAGAACTTTATACAGTATAGTTTTATGAAATATTACACATTTTTACAGAATCTAGAAAATTTATCAACGATTCCTAAACTTTACTATGTTTTTTGAAAATTGTTCATAATTTTGACAATTCTTCAAATTTCTAAAGTCACTTAGCATTTTCGAAATTATCAAAAAATCTACATTTTTACTCAATTTTATAAAATATATAATTAATGATCAGTACTTATATGAAATATCTTTCAATTTTTATATAATCTATTGAATTCCACACAATTTCTATAATTTTACGGAATTTCTCAAATCGTTCAAATCAATTTTTCTAAATTCTCTAGCATTTATCAATACTTCCTGGAATCTTACACATTTTATAAATTCTAAATTATCATTGAAACTTTTACAACAATCGACAATGGTCATAAGCTTAAAAATTTTTTGATTTCTGAATGGTTCAAATATTCAACAGTTTCTAATTATTCAATGAAATCATTGAAATTTCCCACAGTAAAAAAATTGTTTCCATAACTTTTCAAGAAATTCAAAAAACTTTTTGAATGACTGAGGCATTTTTAATATCCTGAACATTTTAAATATTTTTTATTTTTTCTAAATTCAGTAAAATCCTTATTTTAATTAAAGTATTCTAAATATGTATTGACATTTTATTCTTTTTATTCTGAAATCTTACCATTTCCGTGAATATTGTACAATCGTTTTTAACCAATAAAATATATCACGATAAGATTTATTAATTATTATTAATATTAAACAATTTTTAGACCCTCATCGACGTTTACAAACTTAATATCGACAACTTACGTACGAAATGAAACATTTTCTCATTTAAAAAACAATTGTATCTGTACCTATTGAACAGTTTTTTTATTTCACAGAATTTAAAAAATTTTCCACAACCACAAAATTTGATAAATATTCTCTGAAATCATACAAATTTTCCGGTTTTATAAAATTGTGTAAGAAATGAGAGGGTATCGATTGTCTATAAATTTATTGTCTACTGTATTCAATGTTCATAGATAGAGGATACAGTGTATGAAATTTCATGCATGTTATTTGTGCTCGAAAAAATTGTTCAAGTAAAGCAATTTATATTAAAAGTTTAGTTCAAATGGACGTGCACAAAGCGTACAATTTAAATGTCCACAAAAAATTTTGCAATATTTGAACGATGCGCAAAAAATTATATGTTCAATTTATCCACGAATAAATTTAATACATTGCTCACTACATTTATAAACAATCAATATCTCTCTAAATGAAAGTGCACTCAATTGTTTTTCATTGTATTTTTTACCTTTACTTTGTTATTGTTTTCATTTATATCTCTTTCATTATGTTCCATCAATTTCGTGTTTTTGCATGTCTTTTTCACTTCCATCACAAATTTTATTGTATATAAAGCTCTCGGGGCTTGAAAAAGTAATTATTGAACGTCATTATTTCCTGTTTTATACAAACGAAAATCTTTCATCTCGCATTAGATTAAAATGATTGCAATTTCATTGCCTTACCTTTTATTTTGTGATTATAGACTTCCCAACAAAATGTTTTTAGAATATATATATAAAGTTTTGGACTCATATTTATAAGGATTGATAAAATTTGAAAAATTAGTTTTTTTAAGAAAATAGTAGATCGTACGTTATGAAGATACAGTTGAAACTGTATGGCCAGCAGTTCAAATCTATAGGAAGTATATAATTTCTAGAATATTTATAAAAATACACTACTCATTTTGACTGTAAAGTTAAAATTGAAATAAAGCAAAAATTTTTCACTATCATAGTACAAATAGAATAACTATTGGAAACGTAATCGAAAAAAAATTGAAAAAAATGAATGAAATGAATGCTAATAAGAAGTTCTTATTTAATTTTTCTTGAAATTTATGAAAATCAGATTGTTTAATTGGTGGCACGTGTTTTGCCGGCTTTTGCATTGTAGCCTCGAATGCTCAGGATGGGAATTGGGGGAGCAGGTTGACAAACACAGACACTGACAATGAGAGATCACCGGGACGGACGCGGGAGAAAGCCAAGGCGAGCCGAGGATCAACTAGAAGACAGCGCAATAAGGCCTTGGCGAGCTTTTACGACACTCGCGGTGAGTGTGCTCGCGCAATTTCCAGATCCACCCGAAGCCTCGTGTGATTTTTTCCCTTTTTTTGCATTTTTACACCCATTTTACGACACAGTTTAGGCTATTCATATACTTCCTTCTAATTAAGCACGCAAAGATGGAAAAACGATTTTTTAAATAAGGATAATTCATATTTAGGTGATTCCTAGAAAGTTGTACTCGAAATTTTTGATCTGAAACGCCAATTTGACAACATGGGAAAGTTGAGTGAAGAAATTCAAATCAGCAGTATGTAAAAAATTTTTCTAGCCTAATGTTCTTTCAACCTCAATTTTTTAAAATTTATTCAAAAAATTTGTAATCGTTGGAAGAAAAAATTCTGGGATTTCCAATTTTCTTCATCTTTTTTTGTATTTAGTTATATTCCTTAATAGTTCTGAAAAAAGTTTTTACATTTGTCGTTTGAAAATTAACTACTCTCAAACACATGCAAAGAAATTTTACTTATGCGTCTGACAGCCGTCAACTTGAGAACGAAAAATATACTTTCTAATATGAATTCATGAAATTAGATCTGTTTGTTCTAATCAAAATAAAAAAAAGATATCTCTTTAAAAATACTTGGAAATTGGAAAGTCATAAGAATCTTTTCTGTATTACGAGTTCTTGCATTTTTGGACTTAAACAGATAACAGTTTCGGAAATGTTCTTTCACAACACTTTTTTAATATATTTTACCGTTAATTGTCACAATAAATGAAAAACTCTGATTAGAGAAAATTTTCCTGTTCAATAAATGTTAAGCACGTCTGCTATATTTTTATTATTTGAGGCGACGGGTGGAACGTAATACCAAGCAATGATCCACTAATCTCGTGCGAGAAAAATATATTCGCCAATAGTAAATAAATAAAGAATACTTGTACATGGAAAGAGCACAATACCATCTTTCTTAATGGTCATGGTCTCTCAGTCTATTTATTTTTGAATTTTAAAAAATGTTCACATTCTTTGGTTTTCTTTAATTTCTGAAATGATTTCAAGTACGATCTTATAACCTTCAGTGTGTAACTTTTCATAAGTTTTACAAATGTCTTTGCATTTTCTATGCATTAGTTGAATATTGATTTGTAGTTACATTCATTAGTTCAGAGCAATATGCAAAGAAATACAACAAAAAAAACCATAGTTTTCCGATTAAAAATTAAGATTGTTAACAAATTTTTCCACACTGAGAAAAATTTCAGTACTTTCTGACATACGCTAAAAGGTACTGAATATTGTAAGTTTTACAATAATATTGCAGATTTTACAATATTATTGCAAATATTGTCATTTTTATTTACGTATCAAGATATTGTATAGTAGAAATTATTATGTTAAACCGTTTAAATTATGTATGCCAGTTTTTACAAGGTATTTCGGAACATTTTTTATTTAATACAGAAGAGAAATTGTGCTATATAAATTGTTACTTTCAGTACAATAGTAGATTTAATATCCGTTACTAGTAAAATATCAAATAACATTTTTTATCTTCTATGATTTGTTTTTCAGTTCGTAAAATATATTTCATGTATTGAGATTAAATATTGTGCATGTAAGTATATAGCGTCGCAAATTTTTATATGATATTGTAAAATTTACATTATATTTTCGACTTTTTCCTATATTGTATCAATTGCAATATGATACACTACAAAGTACGTAAAAATATAGCAAAAAGTACTTTGCAGATCTGGATACTGGCAAAACTGTATGGTATTTTCTGAAATCTGGATTAGAAGGAGTTATAGTATGATATTGTAAAAAGTGCAAAAAATTATAGTAGAAAACAAAAGTAACTATGTGACTCTCGTAACATAGTTAATAAAAACAATAATAACTATGAATATTAAATTTAGCAAAAAGGACAATATTTCAGACTAATTCCACAGTACAGTATTGTAATGATTACAATATTTTTTTCTCAGTTTATAAACAGTGACTTCAGTCTCAATTCGACAGTGAAATCGAAAATCACAAATTTTTGAAATCGAAAAAAAAAAACAATTTTCAGCCAAAAAAACAAAAAATATATTTTGAAACTAATTTCTGTATTGATTCAAAAAATTAAGAGATATACTATTTTTAGTTAAAAATTTACTTCGTGGAAAAGTGTTTTAAGACTAACTTTTTATTGCTGAATACGAAATTTACGGTCATTTATTTTTCAAAAATAGCATTCTCATAATAGTAGCGAAAAAGGTGTTTTTGGCTCTTTTTTTCAGTTATTTTCAATAATAATTTTTTAAACATAAAATAAATATTGTTTGAAGGATATACCTACTAGCTTCATAACGATATTCTTTTATTGTCAATCGAAATCATAGTTTTCGAGTTCTTAAATAAAGGTTTATTGTTGAGCTTGTTTACAAACTATTCGATTATTTATGCGCTTTTTTCGACTTTCAACGCATTTAACTCATAAATTATTATTTCAGTTTACAAAACCACCATATTTCCGTAAAACTGTTACCTTCCGAATAATGTATAATTTATGTTAATACAATCGATGGTAGAAGATATTTCTGGAAATAACATGTACAAAAAGCTAGGAAAACACGTTCTTTGCTTAAATTCTAAGAACGCTTCTTTAGAAAAATATATAACAGTTTTTTTGGGTACTCAGTGACCCAAAAGTAGTCCAAAAAAACCATTATTTTTCCAATATAGTCACAACTATCAAAAAATTTCTAAATTAGTGAAATTGGTAATATATGGTCTATAACGACCTAATCGATTCTGAACAAAATGGCCTTAAGGTGATCAACCCTAAATTTGACAATATGAACCTATTTATTATACTATTTCAGTTTCAATTCGTAAAATTTTACTAAATCAATAATTAGTAGGTAAGAGATCTACTATTCAGTAGGCAGAAGTTGTCAAATCACTGAAGAAATGATAGATTCTTCAACTATGCATTTCAAAAAAGTCATTTCACATAAGTTTTTCAAACGAGAATTTCTCTCTTGTAAGGTGTCTTATAATAAGAGTCCCTCGCAATATATACAAGGTGTACCAAAATTCTCGAACGAAAAAAAAAAAAAATTCCTTATTCAACTTCGAGTCGAAAATTCCTTTACTACTCAGAACTCAAAATTTAAAAAGTTATTTAGTCTAGAAATTTAAATAATAAATGTGCTCTCTCGACAAGTAGAGGTTGAATTAACGGACCAAACTTTTCTCTAATTTTTTCTATATTTTTTTTTGCCACTTTTCACAAAACTCGAATCAAAAAAAGATATTCGAGCATAGATTCTAAGAAATCTGATTGGTTGAAACTTGTGACCCGAATATCTTTTTAGATTTTGAGTTTTCTGAAAAGTGGCACATTACTTTTCAATTCGGAAAAATATGAAGAAAATTTAGAAAAAGTTTGGTTTGTAAAGTTTACCTCAACTTGTCGTGAAAGTGCATTTATTGTCTGAATTTTCGGTTGATAAATTTTTTAATTTAGAGTTTTTTTAAAAGTGGTAAAGGACTTTTTGACTAGAAATTGAATAAGGAATATTGAGTTTCTTTTTGGCACGAGGAGTTTAATATACCCTGTACATACTTCTTCCTACTTAAAATAGTATCAACCAGGCGCGTAGGCAGAGGGGGGTTTTGGGGGTTCCAACCCCTCGCGAAATTTAGATAAAATCAATGAATATTTCATGTAAAAATGAAAAAAGTTACATTGACAAACAATAAAAAAATGTTACAAAAAACGCATGGAAACGTAAGCAGTATATATTTAATGAAAAAGTGCGAAGTATCAAAACGTAGAATTACGTAGAAAATATATTGTAAATCAGAAAAATTGTTGCAACCCAGTGAATAATAAAAAATAAAAATCTACGAAAATGCTAAGTATTTACAAAACTTTGAATCTTAGATAATCAAATTTTATGAATCTCTATAAAATCCATATAAAAGTATTGAAAATCTTTCGATTCATTCGAACTTCAAAAGAATAATGACATCAATAAAATTCTATGAAAAAACTGTTTTCGGAAAAATCTCGACAAACGCCTCAACGATCTATAAATTTTGCGATTCTAGAGCATCAAATGGTGAATATACTATGAATCTTTAAAAATTCTAGAAAACGCAACAAAATCTTTTAAATTCTTTAAAAATACAAAAAAAGAATCACGATATAAAACATGAAAAATCTATATGGATGTGATTTTGTGAGATTTTGTGTATGTGAATGTAATCTATAAAAATACTTATAAATCCTCTAGGGTTTCGTATATTTTACTAGAAAAATGTGAAAAATTTGTTTATTAGTTTAGTTATTCACCAGTTTACTAGTTTACTAATTTACTTGTTAACGAGTTCACTAGTTCACTAGCTTACTAGTTAACTAGCATACTAGTTTTTATTTAACCAGCTTACTAGTTTACCAGTTTACTGTCACTAATTTGACAATTTTACTAGTTTACTTAATAACTAATTTAATTGTTAATGAGTTTGCAAGCTTACTATTTTTCTATTTCACTTGTTTACAATATTACAATGTCAGTAGTTTACTAGTTTACTAGCTTACTAGTTTACTAGATATCTTTCAAAACATAAGAATCATGTAGAAATAATTTTCCTAGAAATTTATAAAACTTTCTCTCCTGTAGCATAATCATTAAAATAATACTGTGAATATATATAATTTTATAAATTATTCTAGAAATTCATATAAAAAACAATAAAAATATATCAAATTCAATTGATAAAATTTACACCCTCAAACATATTTTTAACTGTAGGTCTACCAAAAAAAAATAAAGAATGAAAGTATTGAAATCTTTAATAAAAGAAACTGTCGTATCGAAAATCAATTTAAATATTCAAAATCGTTACAAGTTTCAATACTATAGCATCAATTTCTAAAAATCTGTTGAGCGATCCATAGAAATATTAGAAATATATGAAAATACCAGAAAATACTACAAAATTCGATGAATAAGGTACCACACGAAAATAATATAAATTTACAATGTACGTTTTATTTGTGTCGTTCAAATTTGCTTAAAAATCAATTACTATATATTTATTTTTCAGAAGTTTGATTCCTAGAGCATCGAATTTTAAAAAGCATTATAGAAACCCATATTACTTTTAATATCAGATAATCCTAAATGTGGTATAAATACAAAAAGTATTAGTAAAAAAAATAAAAACCTCAGTTACTAATTAAAAATCACAAAAATCGGATTTCGGAGGACAAATATTTTTCAGAAAAACCCCTCCCGAAAATTTTTTCTGCCTACGCCCCTTGTATCAACTCAGCCTGTCGTTAATACTTCTAAAGTCGTATTGGGCGCCCTTTACTAGAAGCCTAAAGACACGAGCAGTACTCTAATAGCATAGTTCCCTCTAATGCATACAATGTCACTTCTTATAGTAAAATTTGACTAACTATGAAAATACCTACTCCAAAATATAAACTTAACTTTTTCTCAGTCATAAATTACTAATTCATATAGTAGGCATGAATCACTGATTACATCAGCTATTTCTCACTAATCTTCAGGTGACTACTCTTTTTCTTATTTAAATTGTTTAATTTCACTATTAATCATTAGTTTCATACTACTTCAAACTGAGAGACTAAGAAAAACCTGGCGAAAATCTTTTTCCCGAGTAAGCTTGGATAGCGTACGCGAGTTCACTCACGGCATGACGCTCATGTGAGCCGATGCTACAGGCGAGCCCGAGGCGAGCGAGCTGTTGCGCCACATCGAGGTCGGCAGCGAGATCCTGCTCTCCCCGGGCGCCTGTCTCACGGACGACGAGAACGTTCGTCAAAAGCTCGACAGCGGAGCTATCCTCGTCCACGGGAAAGAGGAGCTGCCCTTGAACTACGAGTCGGACGACAATGAAGGCTCGTTCGCGCGGGGTTGTCTCGCGAACGGGATGGACGTGGACGGGAAAAAGGACCGACGGAAGGACAGAAACGCGAACGCGACTCTAGGTCGGTCGCAGTCGTGCCGAGTGACGAATCGGCAAAGCGCGACGCTCCCCAGGAGGCGCCGCAGACGCGCCTTCTCCGGGAGCTTGGCGGGCCTGACCCCGCTACCGCCACATCGCGTGACCCCCGACGGCACCGCGATCTACTACTGGTGCGAGCTTCCGCGTCGGCCCGGTTTTCAGGGTAATTTTGAGGAATGCGGGGACAAAGAAAAGCTTTTATTCAGCGTGTACACTTGATCTCCACTCTTACGAACTCCAGAGTTACGAGACTCTAAAGTTACGAGTAGAATCTTTGTCCACTTACCCCCACTCTTTAGGCTCGACAGACGGCGCGCGAATCAAAGTTGCCGTGCGTACTAGAAGTGGAAAGTGAGAACGCCTCTCGCGCTCGTGACTTGGAGTTCTGAATCTCGAGCTTCTCGTAACAGTGGAGACCGAGTGCATACCAAATTTCTGTGTATGTAGAATGCTATGTACTGAATTTTTCTTTGTTCGAGGGTAGAAATACAAAAGTTTCGAAATTTTACAGGCAATATTTTGCATCTTGGATAAACAAGTCTTTGTTATAAGAATGTATGAAAAAAAATGGTTAAAAAAAGGTTTCTGTAGAAGAAGATGCTATGAACGATCTCTCAAAAAGAGACGACAGTCTTCTGGAACTTGCATTTCAAAACGAGATTCTTTGTCTTACTTCCATAAAATTAAGTAGAAAAAAGAAGAGACTTCTAACATTTAAGGGGGACCTACACCTTGTAAGCCAATTTTCTAAGCCAATTTTCGAGAATTTATTCTATAGAAACTAGAAAAAATTTTCATCTAAAACTATTTTTATTTAACTGTAGAACAATAGAATATTGCACACGATTTTTTTCTTATAGACGTGTTGACTTACAAGACTTTAAGATGACATTGACAGCGCCCGCCTCAAAAGTGAAAGGTCAAACTGACGTACACGATTACAGGAGAACAACTCAACGTATTGGCTTACTTTTATTGGAAAATTTCAATTTACTGCATTCAGGCAGTTTCTGTTTGGACGAAAAACATAATACGAAAATGACTTTTTTAAAAAAATGTCCGCCATTTTGTAAAAAATCGAAATTTTTAAAAAGTGAACGATCGGGACCTTGCCAAGTGTTTTCTGAAAAAAAAAGTAAACCGATACGTTGAGCTGTTCTCCTGTAATCGTGTACACCAGTTTGACCTTTCACTTTTGAGGCGGGCGCTGTCAATGTCATCTCAAAGTCTTGTAAGTCAACACGATTATAGAAAAAAAATCGTGTGCAATATTCTATTGTTCTACATTTAAATAAAAAAAAATTCAGATGAACATCTTTTCTAGTTTCTTTACAATAAATTCTCGAAAATCGGCTTAAAAAATTGGTTTACAAGGTGTAGGACCCCCTTAACAAAACTTATAAATTGAAATTTCCAAAAAATTTTGTATGAATAGCGATGGACCTATTAGTTAATTATGATTCCAACAAAATAAATTCTCTTCGGCCGAAATATGAGTTTAAGGAAATAGAAAAAATTTAGGAGGGTTGTAAAAAGAAGGGGAGTGGGTGTTAAAAAAGGTTGAGTTCTACACACAGATAAAGAACGTTCCTCCCCCTCCCATCCTTGAAAATAGGCAAAGTAAAGAAGAAGATTTGCGATTTCTCCAGTGATGAACTTTGTAAAACAGCGTAGTGTACTGAAAAACTTATTACAAAAAAAAAGGAAGTGTAAAATGAACACAAGGGTCGTCGTAAAAAAAGAGTTGGCTGGAAATTTGAAAGCTCCACCTACAATAAAAAAAAAATCTGAATCATTCTGAATTTCTAGAATCCTAGCTCATGTTTGTAAAATGATCTTTTAGCTATTCTGATAATATAGGATTTTGTCCACAAGACGGTCTATAACTTCTTTATTTTGCATCAGTTAATTAAAACAATGTGTCATCAATCATTATGACATAGCACAAGTAAATTATAATGGTATTGAATCAATAATTCCATGAGCTTGAAGGCAAAATTAAAGAAAACCATTGAAATTCAGAAATTTTTCTGCAGGTATGCAACTCAGGATTTTGGTATGAATCCAATCAGTATTGTGTAAAACAGTCATAGAATGAATGTTTATTATACTATTTCGAGTTAATGATTACTATACAATTTGAATTACTAATATGCTTGTTATTTTTGGAATACACATTGTGAATAATTTCAGTCAAGATTAACAGAATTCAAGAAAAAAAAGAACAATCGAAATCTACTACTCAAAGTGTCCAACTGTCTCACACATTTTCTATTATGATAATGTAAATAATAATAAATGAGGTAATTTCTGAATTCTTGTAAAGAATTTCATCTTCGACATTCACCTTTTTGGATTACATATTTGATGATTCAATGAAATTTTTCGGAAATTTTCCTGATCATCAAAAGAATAGGGAATCCGCAAATATTTTGTAATATATTTCAACATATCGTGACTAATTATATTCTAAAAAGCAGCAGCATTAGAGAAATTTTTAATTTGAAGCTTAACCTTTTTTTAAACGCGATATATGGTAATCTTTTTACAGAATTAGACGATGGCGCGTACAATCCTTTATGGACAATGCGAGGATTCACCCAAACATTTCATTTTTGGAAGGAAAACAAACGAGCACAGTCTGTACCTCTAAATGCTTTTTTGACCTACATTACGCTGCCTTGGTGGAGCATAGCAAAAGGTTAAAAATTTTCTCGATAATTCATAGTTTTTAGTGTGCCTACTCAAAATTTCTGAAAAATGCAATAAAATTACGAAATCACCACTTACATGTAAATTTTGATATTTTATGTCCTGTATTTTTTGGTCACGATACCGTTACAGTATTTTTTAATTAACAGTAACGATTTCAGTTTACTATGTGAAATATCATGCTATTTATACCATTTTTCTTTCACTGATTTCAGACATTTTGGATCATCGAGAAGGCCCCATTCTTACATTCTAGCCATCGATTTCGTAATAGACTCAAAATTTTTTATCAAATCAGATTTATATATTGTGAGTTAGGTACTGGATATTTGTGTGTAAAACGTTGTCTTTGAAGAAATGGATCGTATGGAAACTTTTATTACTTTTTGATATTTTTTCACCTTACTGCACAAATGTATGTCTTATGTACAGAAAAGTTTGTATTATACAGGTAATATGTTATCCAATCCAAGTTTCTGTGACAAATTTATATATTCACAAAATTCAAATTTGAAAGGATCAGTAACATCGTATAACTTTCTTCATGCTGAAACTTTTAATTCAAATTTAAATAGTTTGCAAAAAACTGCAATACACAATAATCCGAACTCGTCAAGTTCGAATAAATCACACTTAGTTTCTAAAAAATGTCCGATACATTAAAAAGTACATAAGTCACAATCATCAAATAAATTATGTACAAGAATGTCACATCCAAGAATTTTAAAATTATTGTCAATCGTACGAAATCAGGTTGTTACAAGATAATAAATAATACTTGTTTTTCCGAATAAGTCATAAAACGCTTAATCAAAAATTTCATGAATCTCACAATTGTCGATGGAACTTAGTAATCATTGATTATAGGGTTTATCCAGTCAAGGTAGTGAGAAACTCGAGAGTAAACTCCAGGAACTCCAGGTTCTCCACAACCTGAGGACAAAAATAATAATTGCATTTTATTAAGATTACAATAATATACTCAAATAAATGTGTCTTTATTCATCATAATAAATTTTTTACAAAGTTTTGACCTATTTCAATATGTATTGAGAGAAGAAAACTTCTTGAAAATCTAAATTGCTGTATATTCAACATAAGTCATTATTGAAATACTTAAAAATTCAAGAATTGTGTATGATGGGTTTTTTCTTTCAATAAAATATAGAATTGTCTATTTTACCTATTCCCCATGAGACGACACCAGCCAATTGCCAGGTTCCATGACGTTCACAAACCATGGGTCCACCACCATCACCTTTGCAAGCATCTTTGTTTTCTTCACCTCCAGCGCAAATGAATCCAGGATGCAATCGGAAACTTGGTCCCAATCGAGTCTTCTTCATCTGGTGCTCGCAAAGTGAGTTACTGATGACAGGAACGTCGACTTCTTTCAAAATGTTTTGGTATTTTCCAGTTGAACCGAAAGCGTCTTTTCCCCAACCAGTTGTGAAACATCTGCAACAAAAATTAAAAATTTCTTTGAAATCAGGAAAACAGAACTTTAATGGTCATGAATGACATTGATTTGATTATGAACTTCATGAATTTTGTACAATTTGGAATGAGAATATTAATTTTATTCAAATTTCTGAAGTGTTTTGATGTTTGACATATAATTTTTCTTTTAATTACCTCATATTGCCGAAATCATCATGTCTATTAGGCAAACAAGCAGGGCTGATATGAGGATTCTTGGAAAAGTCGATGTCATGGTCCATTTTCAAAATGGCCATATCGTTGTAAAGAGTTCCAGCGTAAAATTCTGGATGAACGTAAACGCTGACGACGTCTCTTTCTATGTAGGGGAAGAACTCTACATCGTGATTCACGTCCCATTCACCTAAACGCACTTTTAGGTCGCGACCTTTGAAGGTTTTGATGCAGTGGGCTGCAGTAATGATGTGACGTGGGGATACTAGGGTGCCTCCGCAAACATAGATACTTTCAGTGGTGTCTTTTTTGAGGATCACTACTTGCCAAGGGTATTCACCTGCAACATAATGAAAATGAAGGTAAAAAAAACGTCTTTGTCATTTTTTTTGGTATGAGAATCTTAGATCTTAATATGCATTTCAAGATCTTATTTGATGGATGATCTCAAATAAGATCTCAAATCTGTTAGAATCGAAAATTATTTCATTCAAAATTCATTTTAGCAGTCTCAACGAAACAACTTCTCTACATGTGCTGTAAACAAATTTTGATGAAATTTAATTTAGTAGTTTTGTTCTTAACAAACTTAAAAGTAACTAAGATGAGTTCTATTTAATGAAATAACATCGATTAGAGATATAACTAAAGAAATTCAGGAAAAATAACACATTAAAGCCTGGAAGAAAAAACTATAATATAAACTCAACGAAAATTCACGTATGAGAAATGATTTTTTTTTCCTTACAATAAGTTTGTTAAAAAATATGAATTGTTCGTCATCTATTGATCGAATATATTGGAAAGTTATTTAGAAATAGATAAATTGATAAAACAAATGGAGTATTACCGAATTCAGTGTCATCGTCAGAATAAACAGGGTTTACGACACGTCCAGTGATTCCTGAAGGATTTTTGATACCACATCGGCCAGATCTCAAAGGTTTTGGTATGATATTTTCACGTTTGCAGCAAACTTGGTTGGGTCTGCATGATGGTGAGCCTACGAATTGTCTCTGTAAAAAAATTTTTCATTCGCAATTAATAAAAACATAAATGTTTCATTTTTTTTAAATCCATACTGCTTATTTCAAGGTACTCGATAGGGTATCTACTTGTTTGATGAGAAATGGTTTTTTTGTTTACATGATAAATTATAAAGATCTGTCCTTTGTCGATTAAAAAAAAAATTTATTATGAATGTAAAATGTAGAAATGATTCTCTTTATTACATTCTTTTTTTTTTCTTTCATAAGTTTTACGAAAATTGATGTTTCAGTAATGAGGATTTCGGTATTCAGCTGTAGAAAATAAACTGTAGAAACACTGATTGTAACAGAATTAATATTCAAACCATTTTCTTCATTTGAAAGTAAAGTCTTGTGAGAATTGTAATTATTTTGAATTAAGGCAAAAAATTTATAAAAAAGGTGAAATCTTCGAAAAAATTGTTTAAATGTAGCATTATGGTTCAAGAAAATGTTTACGTCGATGTACTTAAAGCTTAATCTACTGTTTAGGAGCCAAACCTAAATTTAATCTTCAAAATATTGATTAATATTTTAACTATAGGTATCTTACGAAAAAACAGTATTTTCTGGTCTAATTTTACAATTAAAAATACTTGACAATATAATTTAATTTTTTTTTAGAGTTTTAAGAGTTCGAATTCATTGAATTTTTCCGAAAGTGCAGTAGCTTAAAAAGAAACGTGAGCAAAGTTTTTTGAGCAAAAGGAACTGTAATAGATTTTCAATATTAAAAAATACGACAAATTCTCAAAAAATACATTTGTAAGATTTTAGCAACACTGAATAATCCTTATGATTCAGTAATGATGCAATAAATATTTTCTGAAAAGTATTCTAGCGTGAAGATAAAAAAAAAAAACATTTTTACCAAATCACAAACTTAGAAACTTCGTAAAACAAAAAACCATACATGTATTTTCAAGGTAGTTAATGTCGTATTTGAAAAAAAATTTTTTTGTCAGTATTTCAATAGTTTGGAACGCTGTAAAGCTGTTTTGTTTAAAAATTTTATCAGATTAAAAGCTTCGTCGAAAAATGTTTTGAGTTCGAAAGTCAAGTTTCACTTTTTTTCACAGTAAGGTCCAAAATTCACTCAGAACTATGTTTCAAGTGACCGAAAGTTGAGAAATCTGAAATTTATTTAAAATTTACCAAAAATGTGAGATTTTTAGTAAACATTCAACAATCTTTTTCTTCTTTGATTTGGATCTAAAACGATTATTTAAAATTGATAGGGCTTTTTACGATTTATGGCCAAATTGAAAAATTTTTATTCACAGACTATTTTAAAATATTAGAGTATACGAAAATAAAGTATTTGAGAAAGTATAATTTATTCGCACGAAAATTCGAAGAGGACCCAAAATATTCGAGTGTATTATTAAAAATTTTAAGAAATTACAATTTCAACCGTAAGTTTTGTGGAAATCCAATATAAAGGACTCAAAAATCTCTTTTATAATTTGATTTGATATTTTTCGGACGAGACCCATTTAATTATTTAATAAAAAAAAAAAGAAAACCTTCAGTTTTTACTGAAAGCAACGAATCTGAATATTTAAATGATGATGCTCTACAACCTATCATTTTATTTATTTAACGTGGCGCAAATTTTCTTTACCTTTTTTTATGTTATTTATTATCAAATAATGAGTCACAACTTTGCTGAAATTTTACCACAACTCTGCATTATTATCAAAGTTCAGAAATTTATAAAAATAAAAGTTCAAAGTATCGAAAAGCAGAAGCATAATCAAAATATCTCACGATTATTTAGAATATAATGTTATTTTTATAAACACATATAAAAAAATTTGTTGACCTGAACGATTTTCGAAAAAACTTTAACTGTAAACAGTAAATCGATAAATTTGTGGGAAAATTTCAAGTTCTAAAGTTTCTAATAAATTTTAGAAATAACAATGAGATAATGAAGAAGAAATCAATCTTTGAAATAAATTATTTTCGTTTAAAAATTTCACTTAAGAGCCCAAATTTAATTAGATGTGAAAATAATGTAAAATCTGGCTAGACAGATTTGAAAATTCAGTATTTTAAAGATCATGTGAATTTTTTTCTTTAGAAGGGAATTGAAAGTCATTTAATATTCCAAAGTTTTCCATTGTATTAGTAAACAAGGAAAAATTTTCATTTTTATGAAACACATCATTGAAATTACAAGCTGCGATCAAACCTTCTCCCACTTTTTGTAACTAGTATCTAGTCTTCAATCCTATCCTCTTCTCCAAAAAAGCTCAAAAAATAACCCCATTCTCCAGAAGCAAAGCAAAACAAAAACACCCTCTTCACGAACCTACCTCTTCAACTTCAACATCTCTCTTCTTCCTACTAGGAAAAGCCACCTTCCCTTCATCACGCTCAAGCTCTCCTCCCTCCTCCAGACTCGTAATATTATTTGACCTAGCATTTCTATAATAATCGTTGTAATAACCACCCTCATACTGGCCATAAGAGCCACCTTCATAAGGATAATAAGAATCACCCCCAAGACCATGAAAACCACCCTCATAATGATGATGATGACTTGGTCTGTGAGGTTGGTAATGATGCTCATGCTGATGTTGATGATGCTGAACTGGTGGCCTATAATTCACCGGATTCGGCTGATGGCCGTAATAATCTTGAGGATAATAATTGCTATACTGAGGCCCATAATTTCCATGATTTCCATGACCACCAAACCAAGATTCTTTATGATTGTTCCACATCTGGCTGAATTTATTCACTGCCCCACGATTGGGGGTCACGTGGAAGTTCACGTAGGGTTTCACGACCTTGCCATGCTTCTTGTCCTTGGTCACTTGGAACGCGAATTGCGGGTTAACAGACACCAAGCCCAAATTCAGTCCTTGGCTGCCAATGTCACCGAAAGGATTTACGCCGTTGTCATATTGGTTAGAGATGGGAGCAGGGGCGTTATTCGCGAGGCCAAAGCTCACGCCCCAGGTTGGTTTAAAATTGAGCTTTTTTTTGTGCAGACCGAGGAAACGCTGTAAAGTAAGACGGAAAAGGAGCGTGGTAAGATTGACCAGGTCCCGGAAAGTGTTAGTGTTTGTGAGAAGGGCGAAAGCGTAGGCAGAGGGTGATATTGGGAGTTTGAGTCACTCCAGAGGTTTAGGAGAGAAAAAGTATTATTTCATGTGAAAACGAATCAAAGTTATAAGTTAATTATTACAATACAAATTTAATGGAAATCATGAAAACTATACAGAAAAAATGATCAAAAATTAACTTACTGTAATCAAGAGGTATTAGGTAAATTTGTAAGGTCCAACAATATTCAGAATCATTAATTTTTCTAAGTTGCAAATGAAAATAATCCTGGTTCAAAAAATTCTTTTCTTGAAAAAATATTAATTATAAATGTTGAGCTTAGAGAATGTAGAAAATCCGGAAAACTGTTTCAACCCAGCAGATTATAAAAAATGACCGGGATCTACGAAAATAGTAAAAATCTACGAAGGAATCCATAAAAATACGAGGAAACCTTATGAAATATACAAACTCTAAACAATTACTAGAAATAATAAAATTCTATAGAAAAACTTTTTTCTGAAAACCTGAACAAGTATCTACGATCTATGTGATTTCGAATTCTAGAACATCAAATTTTAAAAAGCGTATAAAGTTATCTAAAGTCATACAACTATTGTAGACTTATAATACAAATACTTAGGAGCGAGAAAAGATCTTATAGGTAAAAAAAAACTAAAACATATAAAATCCATAGAACATAATAAAACTCATACATATATTTTTTTTTTAAATCTATAACAACAAGAATTCGATCAACATTTCACTTCTAGAGCATAAAACTCTCGAAATATCTGTAGGAATCTTGAAAAAAACTCTGAATCAATAAAAATACAAAAAAATCCTTCACGGCTTTATACGTATTAAAAAAATGCAAAAAATACAAGAAATTTCTCACTACACTTAAAAACTGTGTAGATATATGTAAATTCCTCGAAAATTTATGAAACTTCGAACTGTACAGGAAAATGGTCTAAAAACCTTAATTGAAATTATGAAAATACTTTGAATTACGTTTATACAGTGTAAATAACTGAACACTTCTACTGTATTTCTCATAAAAACATATGAAAAAAAACTCTGAAAATTTGTATAGAAAGTTACTGTTTCCTTAAAAATCAATGAAAATACTCAAAATCTTTGAAATACTCAATACTGTAGCATCACATTTTAGAAAGTTAAAGAGCGATACATTAAAAATACTTAAAATTTATACAAATTCTCGTAAATTTTACAATATCTTATGAATGCTATCAGAAAAAAAACACAAAATAAAAATATACAAAATTCAACAGAAAAAAAAGTCATATTCAAAAATTGAGTATTCTTATAAATAATGAGTAATACGAAATTAAACAAAATTTTAATTTTTTAGTGTCGAATTTTCGATGTCTGTCAAGCAATCTACAAATAAACCATAAATTTACAAAAATACTATAAATCTGAAAAATACACCAAAAAATCCTTTAAAGCTTCATACGTACTGAAAAAATACGAAATACAATAGAAACTTTTACTATTCCAAAAACATGCAGATATTATCTCTTCAAAAATTTATAAATATTCGAATTTTAAAGCAAATAATTCTAGAAAATTTCGTGAAAAACCACGAAAAGATTTAAATATAAAACCACTGAGAACTTTTTCTATTGTATATGTAACTTATAAAATATTATGGAAAAATTTTTTTTAATTCTGTATAAAAAGTGACTGTTTCCGGAAAAATCAATTACAATATTAAAAATCTTAGAAGTATTTTAAATATCATATAATTTTGAAATTTATAGAGTAATACATAGAAATAGAAGGAACCTTTAAAATTACTAGTGAATTATATAAAATCTTATGTAAACGAAAGGAAGAATGAGAATACCAGAAATTTATAAAATACTTAAAATCTATGTAAATGCTGTTTTCCTAGAAACCTTTAAGAATACTCAAAATCAACCAAATGACAATTTTAGAGTATGAAATTCTAGAAATAAATGTAGCAATTCGAAAAAATACTGAAAACCCATAGAAATACAAGAAAATCTTTCAAAATTTGATAGATATTAAAAAATTTTTGAAATATATTTATACACGAAAACTATACCTGTAGACCTGTTTTTCTCTCATATTCATCAAACTTTGAATCATGAAGCAAAATATCTAGGAATCGATAAATAAATTTATTAAAACACAAGAAAATTTTCGAACTAAGTATTAAGAAAAATAAGAAAATCAGATAAAAGGTACTTTAAATTTGTTCAAAAGATACTGTTTCCTGAAAAAAAATTCGAATACACAAAATTAAAATTTTCTTAACAGTCCCATGAAATTGACAGAATCTATAAAAGGATCTATAGAATTATAGAAATACGAGGAACCCATAAAAAAACTAAAAAAGTTTAAAAATACAAGAAAACAACATTTCATAGGTTACACATGTTCAGAAAATTCTAGAAATCAACACAATATTTAAAATCTGTGCAGTTATAATTTACTCAAAAATAGATAAAAGTATTTAAATTTTTCTGAACATTGATCACTATAATTTCGAATCATACAAAGCTGAAAAGAAATGCATATAAATATCATGGTCACTTTTAGGTTTCATTAATGCCTCAGGTTATAGAACATAACCAGAAGTATTTAAAAAACCTCAATATCAGTGACTCAAAAATTAAAAAAATCGAATTCCATTTTAACGCATAATAGCATCAAAAATGTAAAGTTCCAAACGTAAAGTTCCAAATGTAAAGTTTTGATGTAAAGTTTTAATGTAAAGTTTAAATCTAAAGTTTTAATGTCAAGTTCAATGTGAAGTTCTAAACAATGTAAAGTTTGAAAGAAATGAAATTCAGAAAATTGGAAAATCGTTCCCCACATCAGGTATAGAAAATAAAAATATCCTAAAAGAAACATAAGGAACATATAATATCCCAAAAGAAACACATAAAATATATGGGTATACTTGTAAAAGAAACATTTTTCTAGAACCCCACCCCCCTAAAAAATATTCTGCCTATGCTTCTGGAGAAGGGTGCTAGGAGCTTGGCACAAATTCACATCTCTGGATATTAGTAGCTTTTCTGTTGTCATTATTAAGTAAAAACATACAAAAACACTTTTTGTAACATCCCATAACCACAAACCTAAAGGCTACTCCAAAAAAATTCACTTACTGCTTGAGTCTCATCATCTTCTTCATTATCTTCAGTAACCTCTTTGACACTCCTCTTCACCTTTTTCGATGCTCCTTCAGTCTTCATTTCTTCACTTCCTTCATTGATCTCTTTGTCATCTACAACACTCGTACTGTTAGATTCCTCTTCAACTATGACATCCCCACCAGCAACATTCCTGGGGTCGATGTCCAAATAAAAATCTTCCTTCCGACCAGCGTTGTTCCTCGAAGAGCACTCATCATACGTCACACAGATGCAGTCTTCCTGAAGGCCATTGTCGAAACCGTTAGGCCCAAAACTGTTGGACGCAAAATTGCTGGCCGCAAAATTGTTGGGACTTTCAAACTGCTCGCTCTGTCCAAACCCAGGATTGAACCGTTTTCCAGTCTCCAGACCTCCAGATTGTGGTTTCTCGTAGACTGGATATTTGTCAGCATAGTTGTTGCTGCTTCCACCGAGACCATTGTTCGCTTTTGGACTTTTCACCTTGAAGGTTTTCTTGAATTCGTCAAAGTCACTGAAGGAGTTGCTACCAGGGCCATATCCAAGATCAGCGTCATTTGGGAATCCTGGGTTGACGACAGCAGGTCCGTCATTGTGATGATAATGATGGTGAACATGTTGTTGGGTGCCAACTACGCCGGGTACGGGTACGATGACTTCTTTTTTGTTGACGAATTTGTTGTTCAGAAAAGGAATTTCTAACGGTTCGTAGATTGGTTTGGTTGGAGGGTATCCAGGTCTTTTGAGCGGTGGGGGTGGTCCCACGAAAGTTGGGCCTGTGAATCCGGATCCGATGGTGGAGGGAGGTCCGGGGTAAACTGGGCCTGGCCCGGAGTAGAGTGGGCCTGGTCCGAGGTGAATTGGTTTTGGAGGAACGAAGGGACGGTTTAATGGAATCGCTGGAAGGGGGTTGCCTACTGGTTTGATTGCGACTGGTTGGGCGTAAATCACTTCGTGGGGATGGACGGTTTTATGTGGTCCAAAGTAGGGTCTTCGTTCTTCGATGTCGTCACACTGAAAGAAATTAAAAATTTTTCTTCATTAATAATAAAGTTGTCATAATGAAGTCGGGATTTATGATCATTATTTTAGCAGAAGACGAATTAGAATTAAATAAGAATTTGATTTTTGAAGAAAATTTGAAGGATTTTTGAAGAAAATGTAACGAATCTAAAAATCAAGATGATATTATACATTCAAAATTCTTTCTAATGTGTCTGTAAACGTTTTTTAGATCAGTTTGAATTATGACGTTTGTGAAGTATGAAATATCAGCAAATTAAAAATTTTTTGAAAATTCACCTGCATCAGTCCAAGATCACAAAGTTTGTTTTTGATGAAGCTACGAGCGATTGTGTCATTTCCTTCTTCAAGGGCAGTTTTGACCATTGGGTCGGAATAAATTTGGTCATAGCCATCGAGATTTCTGCCTTGACGGTTGGAAATCAGAATATCATCGACAATTGTATCCTTCTGGAATAATAAAGGTTCAAATCAATTTTGTTTCTTTGGGATATGATTCAAATCAGGATGTCAGCATGACATTATTTTAATGTTTTATTGTCGTCATCGTAAAAAGAAGCAGTAGACAATTTGAAAGTTCATATATATATGTAATTACTTTGAATGAAAAAAAAAATTATTTTTATTGGAGTGGACCCTGCTAAAACTTTTCTATTAATTTGTCCAATGAGAAAACTAATCAGATTTATCATTTATCTTTCAGTTGTGTTTGTGTAATTTTTTACATAAATAAGATCTACTGGGAAAAATACGAGAAATTTTTCAAATGGAAATCGAATTAGATTTCTAAATGTATATTGTATTTGTGACGTAAGTATTTTTTGTAAAAAATTTTCCAATAGGACAAACTAGTTGGATTTCTAAGTAGATATCCAACTGATTTTCCAATTGGAGAACCCAACTGGAAAACCGATTGGCAATCCAAATAGTTTTCCAATGGAAATTGGCAATAATTTTTTAGTTGGAAAAATAAATTGAAAAATGTATGGGAGGAAAATTGATAAATTAAAATACAATTTTCGTAACAAATACATAATGATAAAAAATATATAACTGTTAAATGAACTTTTAAAATTCTATAGAATATTTATATTCTGAAAACAAAAATGAAAAATAGTTTATATTTGAATATAAGGAATACCATAAAAAAAGCATTTGAGATTGAAAATGTTAGAATTTTCTGTATCAGCCTTTTCAAATAACAAGATCAATTTGAATAATCGAAATTTTCTGATCTATATCTGATTTATAATGTTAATAAAATTTTTTTGAATGATATGGTACAATTTCAGATTGTCATTCTTGTTATAAAACGAAATCATAATGAAATTTTATTAGATAGTATACTCGTAAATTGTTTCTATTACTTTATTCTCATTTATTATTATGGTTTTATTATGTATTCGCAAATTGTTATTTTCATGATTATGATACTTATCGATAATATAATTATATATACTCATAATATCATGTAATTGAATATAATTTATATTATCTAATAATTATGAGATCATAAGTGTAATTTTTTATATTAATATTCCTTAAGTTGATCATAGTATTTGTTTTCAAATTTTTTATATAATTTAATTCATGATGCTTCGAATACATTGTTGAAAATCTAAAAAAATTAAACATTTTAATACTGACTTAAAATCTTAAAGTAATTTACACTGAGTATAGTAATTGACTTTATAATCATCAATTATTTTTATAATGCTGAATCTTTTAGAAAAATTTTTTTCCAGCATACAATGTTTCATTACCAAATCTTTCCGATAGATTTTTCAATTTGAAAACTAAAGAGAAAAATGACTGTTTTTTCAGTTCGATTTACAATTGGTTTGAATCAATTTAAATCAAGATTGGAATTGAAAATAGAATTGGAATTGGAGATAAAATTGGTGGATTACTAAATAATCTGTCTTATTGGTAAATTTTTTACGAAAATCTAATGTAACAAGTACACTTAGTTTTTCATTTAGAAATCTTATAAGTTTTCTGAATGGAATAACAATAGTATTTGTGACGCAAATTTTTTGTAACAAATTTTTTAGTAGAATAAACCCAACTGGAAAACCAATAGAAAATCGAATTGAAAAAAATGCTATTTTCCCAGTTGGTTTTCCAATCGAAAAACCAATTGTAAATCTTCAGCAGGCTAATATTGCTCTGGAAGTTCATATCGAATTGTGAATGATTGAAAAAAGAATCCCTGTTATATTATTTCAATCTGAACATAAAAATATTGATAAACTGATCTTAACAATTTTCAATAGCTTGATCTTAATAAAATTGCTTATTATTATAAAAAAAAAAAAAATAAAACTTTAGGAACTTAAGAGCCAAAAATTGAATAGAGGGCAAAAGTATGAAAAATTACCAATTGACCATTTTCCTGAGGGAAAGCTTGAGCTACTCCACTCAATCCTGATGAGTGAACTCTGGAATTTGGTACTTCTTGATCATTAAAACCAGAGTTTCCAGTACGAGAACCAATGATTGGGAGAAGAGAATCGTCATTGTTGCTCGCAGCTGCATCCAAATCTGTATCATCCCAAACCGTATAAGACCAAGGCTGTTGATTCTGCAGATTAGCTTTTGAAAGCGGAGTTTCTTCTTGGGTCGGCTCGAACTTTATTTGAGTCGCTGAACATTGCTGCGCTACGAGACTCACTGCGAGAGCAAGCCAAATCATTCTGAAACAAGAAATAATTGATTTTTTTACTGTTTTAATTTTCCAAAAGCTAATTACCATGTTCAAATCAAAATTTCATGTCATTTCAAAGGTGTCAGGAAGGTATTAAGGCTCTTATGGATTTTGTAGGTCATTCAACTAAAAAAAAATTTTTTTCTTCCAATTTTCATGGTCTAATGTTTTTGATGATTGCATTTCTTTTTATTTTGCATTAATCATTTTGCAAAATGACTAGTTCATTAAATTACTAGTCTTTTTGAAATTTTGATTCACCTTTAATTGGCTTGTCTGTGTTCTTCAAAATACTGAAAAATATTCAAAAAATTATTGACTTTGATCTATCTTTCAGGAATCAAAATTAAATTTTTTGGTACTCTATTTTAGATTTTCATTAAAAAATGATTCCAGAAATTTTTAGCTCATTTTTATCTGATATTTACATTTTCACTTTCATTTTCTTTGTGCGTTTACGTATTAAAATTTGGTGTGTCGAAAATCGCTCGAGTCAAGCTGAAGCCGCGTGGGCCAACAATAAAAAGTGAGAGGAAGTCAAGTGAAAGTAATGTAACCAGTTCCTTGAGTATAATGACTTTCTTCAGTTTGCCCAAGTCCACGTGCGTCTTTCAAGACGAAACATTTGCCCAGAGAAAACGAATTATATAACAGAAAGTCGTCAATGTTTTGATTTCGAAATGAAGAGTCAAAATGAATATTCAGAGAGTATTGTGAAAAATTTCAAAACGTATTTCTTTGTTGATTTAAAAGAATTTTTAATCACAATTGGGAATTTCACAAAAAACTTTTGTTTCAAAATGCAAACACATTCCGCTACTATTCAAAAAGTTAGATAACAATTTAGAACTTTTAGGTAAAACATAGAGCTTTCTAGAAAAATTGGCAGGTCTTGTATCAAACTCATTCTGATGAATGAAATTGATGAATCGTTGCAAAATTTCTACGTATTTGCAACTTTGTCATTGGGAAATGTAAAAATTTTGAATAAAACACAATCATGTTTTTTCGAGCAAGTTCTTTAGTTAATTATAACAAATATCTAGTTTGAAATAATGTAATATAAATTACTGATTTCAAATATGACAGCAACAATTTATAAAAAATAAAATAAAAATCTTTTGATAAACGGAATAGTGCACATATGAAAATTTAATTTATTCAGAAATAAAAAACAAAATTTTTTTCTAGTGCCATAACAGAATCACTTTTTTTTTGAGCGTAGCTATTGTGATGAATTTTCAAAAACGAACCTATAAATTTCAATTTATAATGTTAAAAAAAACAAAAAATACTTTTATGATTCAAATTCGTCTTGATAGATAATAATTAAAATTATCAATTTATGCTTAAAACTTGTTTATTTTTTCGTGTGCCAATTTAAAAAAAAATTCTATTCATACGAAAATGACTCAAATCGATTCAAGAAAATTGAAAAACCGATTAATCAAAGTTATAAATTCGATGTACGAAAATTAAATTTTCACTCCCCAAATGTAAGTCAGTTAAATTGCTGAAAATGATGTGACTCAAAATCTTTTTCTTCACTTCGATATATTTTATTCAGATATAAAAAAAAGAAACATTCATTTTGTATAAGAATGGAAGATATATTATATAAACTTTCGGAAATCTCGACATCAGTTAAAATTCATGAAAATTGAGTTGAAAAGGCCTTGAACACAAAGTTAGATATCAAGAATGAAAAAAAAGCCAGCAGATAATGAGAAATCATTACAAAAAAAAAACTTGAAAATGTTTACGTTGATTGCAAATTCAATTTATAAAAGCGAGAAATCATTGAATACATTAGTAAAAAACGCATCAAATAAGAAATTATAAAATATACAAAATTAGAACATATTACGTAAATATCAAATTCGAATACAATGATGTCGATCGACATTCCAGAAAAAAAAAATTTCCAGACAGTTGATTGTTGTACATTCGAATTATGTATAAGGAACTGGAAAAAAGTATTACGACAATTTGGTTGAAGAAGTCATGAATTCAGAATCAAATAGAAATATTATTTTCAAAACGAAAATCTTAAAAACCCTGATACAAAAATCCAAATAAAAAGTCAACAAACTTACGTAAACAGTAAGAATTCCAATAATAAATGTAAAATGAACGTTTTTTTCAAAATGGAGAGTTTCGATAGCAATTCGGTCCATAAATTTTTACTGTTTAAGTTGAAAGAAAATAAGTAGTTAAATATTCTGAACTCGGTTTATTTATTGTGTATTTTCAAATTTCTCAAGTAAAGTTACTTCGAATGTATCAAATACAAATATGTACCACATTGTAGTAATTATGTCTAAGTTATTTAAAAATATTGATTTTATTTCGATTGTATCAATCTAAATGGGCACATAAAAGTTCTATGGTTTTTCGAAATTCGAAATTTTTTGGAAAACTATTTTGGTTTAAAATTCTCAGATTATTCACCTTGAAACAATGATTTCTAACTAATCTGAAGATAGCTAAGAACTTTTATTTGACCTCACATTTTATAAATAATTGGTCGAACATGTGATCCACAGAGAAAGAAAATCCCAATTTCAAATAAAATTTTAGTTTTTTTCTCATACCCCTAATGTTTGTTGTTCAATTTACCAAAAATCTTAATTATAATTGAAGAACTCGACTAAACTCAAAAGAAAAATAGATTTCTTAGCTTTTTTCTTATTTCTCAAAAATCAGACCCAAATTTCACAAAATCAAAAAATGCGATTATTAAAAAATACTAATGGAAATCATTGAATTATCAACGTTTTTCCAAACTCAGTGTAATTTTTCAAATTCGAATTACACTTCACTTTCATCATGTCACAAAATCATTTCATTCAAACTTGTAAAACAGATGTATAATACACGATTTCACAAAAATAAAAAAATACCTGACTTTTTATCGTTCACTACCACAACACTGAATATCTTAAACAATTCAAACTCTTATGTAGACTCTCTCTGTCTTCTCTTCATGGAGCACTTTCACTGATGCCAGCAACTTCTTGACGCTTTATGGCTTGAGTGGAGGTGAGCATGCTTATATAGCTGGTTTTAGGGATGCTGGGCTTCCCCGAACTTCCTATGGTGGGGTATCTCTCACAAATCACGTAACTCGCGCTAACATCAGTCATCATTGCGCATTAGAGGTGTAAAAAACCATGGGACTTTGCCGATCCATTCAATTTGAGTATACACTGTTAGAAATTCTAGTAATCATTCATTCAAATTGAAGTAATCATTCTAATATATCTTTTTTCATAGCTCCATTATTATTTATAATGTTCCATTCTTGTCGATCATTTTGGAGCTAAGCTTTCTCTGAAATAAAACAATATTTCTTGCAAGCTTTCGGCATTATTATATCCTCATAAAGAAACAAATATCATGATTATTTATACAATCTTTACAATTTTATTAAATGACTTAGTACAATTCTTTCAGTTAATCACGTAGAACAAATAATTTTTGTCACAAATATTCAATGTTACACCTAGTTGTAATTTCTTTTTATAGTATTTCACAATAAGCCTCTCAGAAGGTTAATATCTATTCACATTTTAGTATCTTCTCTGTCCCTTTTTTCTTTTCTTTACAAGACGAATTTAAAATACATCAATACCCGTTTATTCATGATGAAATTCGTTCACAACTCCTCAATAATAAATACATATAATCCCTCTCCTACTTACTTGGATTATACACTTCATGTCGATTTTATCCAATGTAAAAACAATGTAAAAACGTTTCTTTTATAGATAGAAATTCTTTCTTTCCTTATTCGTGAAAGAGCTTTTTAGATTCTGATTAACTTGACTTGGAAGTTTTTTGAATAAACGCATGTTAAAATCAATAGACAGTTTAAATTTCATTATTGTTTCTAAATTTTAATAAACCAGTTTATGGATTTTCATGAACTTATATTTAGAATAGGTATTCATATGCAAGTATAATAATGAAATCTATATACTGGTTCGTAAAATTTATTAAACATTCCATGCATATTTTGTTTGAATTAAAAAAAAAATACAATCAAATAATTTTATTTTTGATATCTCACTACTCTTTCGAAAATTGCGAAATGACTTCAGAAATGTTTTCCGCCTCAAAAAAGATTACTTGAACCTTTTTCCTAAACGCTACCAATAATGACTATGCGTTTTGAGGACTGACCTAATGCCATGTTATGTAAACAGTGTGTTTGTTTTTTTTTTAGATCTTATGTATCCAGTGATTGAATGCACTAGTTTGAAACTTTAAATAAACATTGTAAGGATTTTGATAAGTGTAAAGTTATTTTACTTCACATGTTTATAATATCAATGTATGAAACTTAATTAAAATTAATAACGTTTGTGTATGATACAGATTTAATGCACTTGTTTAGAATTTTCAATAAACTCATTACAACTTTTCAGAAACGTCTAGTTTTTTTAATGGACATGTTTGATAATCACGGTTTTATAACATGTTCATCATTTTTGATATAATTTTAATATATTAAAGTTTTCAAAAACCTTGATATTTTTCACGATGTAGTTGACAAAAATAAATTGAGTTATTTCTTCTCCAAAAAGAGTTTTTTTGTTGATGACACAAGTTTTGAAGAAAATTTTTGGGTACCGAAACATGAAAATTCATTTTTTTTTAAATTCTGCGATTTAAGATAGCCTTTTTGGATTTAGGGTTTTAAATTTATTCTAAATTTATTGATGGAGGTTCAGATGTTAAAAATTATAAAGAAAAATTAAATGAATAAGTTTTACTTGTTCTAAGAGTTCTAAATTCAATGATCTTCGAATTTTCAGTTTCGTTTTTGAAATCAACCCTTTTTTGTGACAACTAGAAATTGAAACATCACGATAAATAAAAACATGTGATTTAAAATTCGAGAAAGTTCGAATATGAAACTCAAATTTTAACACTTCCATGTTGATGTTTTCATAATACAAAATGTTATGATCTTATAATTTCAAATTTTCTAAAAAAAATATCAGAATTTGATGATAGTTATGATAGGAATATTTTATCACGATTTGTATGAAGTACGTATCGAATTTTTGAAACTCTTTTCTTATTTATAAAGAAAGTTTGTTTTTTACATTTGTAGTTTCTTTTAGACCTAAAAATCAAAATTTTTTACAAAAGACGACTGAAGTTTACAGGTTAAGAGAAAAATATGGAAAAAAATATGATCAAATATGTAGAAGAATGGTTTATACATAAAAAATGTTACATTTTTTTAAATTTCCTTCAATTTTTCATGTTTTTGAAATGTCATTCATAAATTTTTTTATATATTTCTCTATTTTTCAAATTGAATTCGGTTTAAACAATGGAAGAATAAATAAAATTCATGAGTCATGCACCAAACATTTGTAAAACCAGAAATTGTGTACAGTATTCATTTTGCATATATTAATATCATTAATAATAATCATGTTTAATGTTAGTATTATATTCATAATTCTAATCACATTTATGGAATAGGTACATTACTATAAATTTTAAAGTAATATATTGTTATTATTATTTTTATTAAAAATTATATTTATATTTAAATCAATGTTCATTTGTCTAGTTCTTAGATATAGTGCTATAAAAAAGAAGTACAAATGCTGAAAATCGAAAAAATCATTGTTAACAATAATAAGGAGGAATAAGTTTTCATGAGTAAGATTCAGTGGATTCGGAAGTAGATGAAGTATTTAAAATCGTATAAAAAAGATGAAATTCATGCAAAAACCACAATTGCACATCGTTTATTAAATCATACAATGCCTTACAATTATTTTACATTATTTTCTTACATTAAAGATATTAATTATTTCTACTATATTATCAATTACTTCGGCACTCAATCAGTTTCACGAATTTTTTTTTAATTCTAGAAATCATATGCCATAAAAAAATTATAAGCTGAGAATTTTGTTTGATAACTTGATAAATGTAATGAAGAATTTATTTTATGTCGTATAAGATTTACTCGATTTTTATTAAAATGATATTGAATTTCAATAAAAATAGAAAGACATAGATAAAACAATGAATTATAAAATAAGAAAACACTACAAGAGAATAACTTGCAACAATTAGATATAATTAATGCATTTCTACATAATTTTAGAGAGCAGATAAGAAAAAATCCTGACATTTTACTTTTTATATAAAAAATTTTATTCTTGTTGGAAACTGAAAAATATAATCATAATAGTCAAAAAAAGCTCGAGGCGATGGAGGCAATTGGTACTTGGTACCTATTGTACATTGGTCTCGAATTTCGTAACAGCAATTCTTACAATAAAATTAGAGAAAGGGTAGTACAGGATCATCATTGACGTCAATCGTTGCAAAACGCTTCTAAAGCACCATTTCAAAATACACGTAAGATTTCCAGAAAATTTGTCCTTGTTGATTATGTCACTATTAAATAAATTACTTTCTTACTTTGACATTGAATACATTGAAAGTTAATCAGTTTCTTGTGATTAAAATATGGATACGAATGGTTTGATGCAAAGTTCTTTAAAATTGTTTGATTACTTGGTTTATGAATAAGTGAAGCAAAATATGTTCGGCCTGGCATGAAACTATTAAAAAAAAGGATCCAAATCCTGTTTAATTTCCCTCTGAAAGTGAGCTTTTCAAAATCTTCATAACATTTTTTAAAGGAAGAATCAAACAAATAACACCTATCATATTCTTACACAGAAAAATATAGCCAGTAAAAAACAATTGTTTATAAAAATTGTTATCTAAAAAAATATTCTGTACCAATTTATGAACTTTCTGACATTCATTTTTTGAATGGAGTAAAATTACTCAATTCGATAAACATTCAAATGAAATTCATGAGCACTCAATAATTTTCTAGCAAGCCCATAACCGTCTATGAAAATAACGATGGTTTCGGGTTTCGACTCGTTACGTGAGCAGAAAAAAAATCCCATAACTTTTGGTGAAATCTTTACGTAATTTTTATCCGTAGCGTCATTTAAATCATCGCATTGTGGTTGCTATGTGCTATAATGTTATAAGAGTTCGAAAGTGACGTCAATGCTGTCACCATTTCGCCAAGCATAGAATTCTAATGTGCTATTTGGCTTTCCCGATGATGATGTGACTCATTGCCAGTGTACTAAAATAAACTACCTTTTTTCAATACATATTTTTAATATCAACAATGTCAACGCTTTATTTTATAAATTTTGAACATTTAAAATCTGTAATATTTGTAGCAAAAATAGAAAAAAATAGAAGAATAACTTTTAATAGAATAAATTTACCTTCTCTTCCCTATCCTTTTTTTTCTTTGGTTTTTGAATCCCAAAGAGGTGGAAAAATGGACCTATTTGGTAGTAAACCTCTATTGAATGGACATACTTTCTCCCGGAAAAAAACTGGAGATCTCGAGAATAATGAACATTGTTATCAGCAGGGCAACCGAAAATATTTACGAAAAAGAGCAAAATATTTATTTATTATTTACGAAAAAAAGGCATAAATATTTATGTAAGATGCTAAATATTTATATCAATTCATTCTCTCTAAAATTCCATGGATATTTTCAATTAAATGAACCATTGTACACTTTGACCTTCTGATTGATTAAAATATAATATTACATGCTGGAAAAGATTTCCGAAAATAAAAAATAATCTTTGTCGATCATCAAAGATAATTTATTTAAGATATGTAGCCACAAATCGTTTGACAAAATTTAAAGAACTTTCTTTAACTTTTAGCATTTCGTGTTGATCGGGATTCTAATTTTGTAACAAACGGAAAAAAATGTTTCGTGCATCCAATGAAAATTTCATTGCCCATACATCTAGCAAAAATTTTTTATTGATACAAGGAATATTTTCATTTGCTCAAAACATATGATTCTTGTACCAAAATGAGAAGTTATTAGGCTAACAAAAACCTTACTTATCCCAATAAAAAAAAGTTGCTTGATATATGAATGATAAAATTTTCATTGGATATTTTTTTCCGTTAAATTGCTGTCAGAATTAAAAAAAAAAAAAAAAAATAAAAGCAGCACCAAATTATATTCATTTGCTACTTTTCGTTTGTCGAATCGTGATATTCATTCATATTCGAGGGCAAAAGAGTCAGGAATATTTCCTAAAAACTAAAATATTGACGGAATATGTATAGTAAATATCATACTCATTTATTGACGCTTACAGTCAAAATATTTATTTAAATATTTTTTATTTAAAAAAATATTTTCGGTTGCTCTGGTTATCAGCTTATTATTCACCGTGGTTTCAAGAACAACGTCGTGAATGAACAATTAGAAAAAATCACGAGTAATTAAGAATATTTATTCCTAACATTTTTTCATTAAGAAGGAAATTATTAAAAAAAAGAACGATTAGGTTTTTTTATCTAAAATTTTCGCGGAATAGATATTTAAATTATTTTTTATTTGATTGAATTTTATTAAATTAAATTCGATTTTTCGTATTTTTTACAAGGTAAACAAACATATTTATGTAATTTCAAAATACTTTGGGACCATGGAAACGTCTGAACTTGAAGAAGAAAGTTGAGAAATTCGGACCTTGAAAAATAATTGTGGGTGTTCAGAATTTCAAGTATTAGAAAGTTTTCACCATACCAGGTTTTTCAGAGTTTATATAATTCTTGAGTGAGACTTATAAAAAAGATATGGAGATAAATTATTGCCGAATTTTCAAAATATTCAAAAAAATATAACACTAGGTAGCACCAGTTGAGTCTTTTACAATTGTGAAAAAAATTGTAAAAAATCATGTTCTCTAAGATTTCTAATATCAATAACACATTTTTTTCAATAAATCTATAGATACTTTTGAAAAGACCTAATTTTTAGACAATTTTATTTGTTTGTTGATAAAAGGGGCAGGTACTTAAAGCTGTTACCAATGAAAAAATTTTAATAATGTACAAAATAGAGCAATACAAAACAATACTACAATTAGACCATTAATTATTGAAAATTTGTTTAATTAAACTTTATTCAAAACAAAAAAGTATTGAATACTAAAAAAAAAAACAAAGATAATAAATATTTTTTTAAAAAAATTGATTTATTCTTAAAGAAACTTAGAATCCCAGAATTCTAGCATAGAGAAGTAAACGTTGTGAAAAATCAAAATTGAAAATATTGCTTATTAATAATCTGAAAATAAAAAAAACCAGGAACACTATATTCTCAATGTAAAAAATCTAGTTTTTCTGCCTAAAACAAAAAAATCAATATGATCGCCACATCCTTATAAATAATAAAAAATACGTCAACTACAAAAAGAGTTGTTACAACAATATCTATAGTTAATGCAACGAAACAAAAAAAAACTACGATGTTTCGAAAAATTAAGACATACGGATAAATAGTAATCAAATTTTACTTTTTTTGTACTTTTGACAACTATGTAATATAATTCACCCATAGTGATACCAAAAAACAAATTTTTCCTTCAAAAAAACCTAAAAACCATTCCTGATCAAAAATAATTCGCAAAATTTCTTTCCACGTCCTTGGGGAACAGAATAAGCATGTCAATGAAAATCCGAAAAAATCGTAGAAGGTGGGAAGAAAAAAACCACGGCGAGTTTCTCGCACTGGTGATTCCTCCTTTTTTCGACGATAAACGTAACGAAACGAAAGATGTCACGGTCGACGTACTCGAAGATCATTCATCCTTGTGACGCTCGTCATGACGCCAGAGAAAGTGAACAACGAACGCGATACAATGCACCCCGAGATTATCAGTTACACTCGTTTGCACTTGGACAGGATGCATGTTCTTAGTTTCCATTTCACTTCGGAAAAACTACTTTTCATTAGGAGTCGTCGCGGTAAAAGAAAAGCATGCTCTGAATAGCAGAAAGCTAGAACTTCCCATTCAAGAATAACGTATGGTTGTTACAATTTTAAAGAGCTATGAAACGTAAAAAATATTTTTTTGACATGGAAAGTTTCGTTAAAAATAAAAAGTATTGCAATTCTTGTAAAATATTTGCGAGGGATTTTTGCAATTTTCTGATTTATTTTCGAGATATTTACAATGACATTTTTAATTTCCATGATTTTGATCCTATAACTAATTTACATACCTCTTTTTTTTAAGTTTTTATTCTTTTTTTTTTGACTCCGAAATTTTTTTATCTTCAAACTTGTTGGTTTGATCAGTCTTTCGATCTGGCAAAGGTATAAGATAGTTGTGTAACAGGGGATTTCCCAGTGCCGCAACAAATGGGGAATTTCGCGCTGTAACGAGATATTTCTTTCCTTTCATACGATCAGGAATAACAAGGGACAAGAAACTTTCTCAATGGGTACTGACGTCAAACTCTAGATCATTGGCATCGCTGGTGTACAGGAATATAAAAATAAAATTAGCTAAAAGCCTGTTTGAGGATTTCATTAACAGAACGCGAAATCGGGAATCCCGTTAGATCTAAACGTATTTGCAAATCTGTCGTGTTTTTTTTTTACTGGAAAGAGAAGGTTTCTGAAATGTCGAATTATATAACAGTTATAATCTTTGGATAGGTATATAAATAAATACTACCCTATTGACACGCAATATTCTAGGAATGTACTAGTAGTGGATTCATGCCCATGTTGAACGAAATGTACTAAGAATATTCTTAAGAATATTCCAGAATATTCTCATAGAATGTTCTGGGGATATTCTTTTTACCATTGGCCTTAGAGGGAACTACTTGGACATTAGTATATTCTCAGAATATTTTTGGAAATATTCCTAGTATATTCCTAGAATATCGTATGTCAATAGGGTATTGTAATAGTGGTAAAAAGTATTATTATTTTGATAATATGGATTATGAAAATAAAAAATTAGTACGTTTTTTTGAAGAAATACACTGTTGACTGAGAATTGTACATGATAACACAAATATTTTTTTGGTTTTCGAAAAAGTGTTTCCATTGTAATGCAATTTGTGTTTGTATTGATTCGTGTATAGTATAACATTGAATTAGTTTATTTTTTATTTTTAAGTCACTGCAATGAGGTTAAGTTTTTTTTTTTTTACTTCAAGTATTTTTCATCATATTTTTGTATTTATACATCTTGAAGGATTTTCTGACATTCTTGTGGATTTCTATACAGCTTTCCATAGTATGGAAGTATGAAATATTACTTTTATAGTATCTTGAGAACAGATTTTAAGGGGTTATAATACACTTGCGCTCGAGAAATGAATAGCGTTTTCTCTATTTTTTTTTTTCGAAAAACAAAATTATTGTTTTTTTTTTTTTTTTTTTTTTTTTTTTTTTAAATCAAAGGCTATTTATTTTATAACAAAATCTCTAGTTTATACCTTTACGCTCTGCGTGGACGAAGGATTTTAGTAAATTGATATTTTCACGAAAATTGTGGTCATTTTCCTGAAATGTTGGATTTTTCAACATCTGGGCTTTCGGTTTTTGCAGCAATAAAAAGAAGGTTTTGCTTGAAATTAAAAACCCTCTAAACACGCAGAGGCTATTATAATTTAAAAAAAGTTAAAAAAAAAATTCGGCTGTTCAGATAAATGGTTTTCGAGAAACAGTGCTCACCGCAAAAAAACATCGTATTTTGTCACAATTGCTGTAGTGCACCCAATCACGAAGATTTCATTATAAAAAAATCTCTAAAATACCTTGTAAAATTTATATATAAATAGGCAATAAGTTTTTCAAAAAATATTGTGTTGTTTTTCCAAAAAAAAAAAAAATCCTGAAAACGCATTCTTTAATCGAGAACAAGTGTATGTGACCCCTCAAATATTTCGTACATTTCTAGAATTTTCGTATTTTACAGATTCTGTATTTCAAATTTCTATGAGATTAATCAAATTTGATGCCATAACTTTAAAAATTAGAGTAATGTTAAGTATTTCGATTTCTTTTTTGATAAACAGTATCTTTTATTTCAGATTTACAGTGCCTTTTTTCGTATTTTCTTGTTATTCATGTAAGTAAAGGAATTTGCAATTCTAATCAATAAAATTGATTATTTTACTATCAATTGATTATATTATTAATTTTATATATTAATTATTGATCCATTCTAATTGTCCTATAGTTTTAGAACTTTTTGAGATACATGTCTCTGCAAAGTTTTTAAGCATTGAAAGATTTTTAGTATTTGTCGAGATTTTTTAGACAATTTCTTATTATTTTTATAAATTTTTAGTATTTTTGTAGATTGTTCTATAGATTTCTAAAATTCCTTGAACTAGAATTTCGATTTCAATCGATTTTCAGTAATGACTAGATTTCTGCGAAAATAGCATCTGTGTGGATATACCAAGTTTCATAGACTTCTTGTATTTCCGTAATTTCATTAGTATTTATAAGATTTCGTCGCTTTTTCTAGTATTTGTAAAAATTTATAGTGGTTCTATTTTAATACGCTTTTTATAACTCGATGATCCATACTGTAAAAAAAAATAATAAATTTCAAACATCTTTCATAGACTTTCTATTAAAATTGTGTTTAAAATTTCAAGGACATGTATATAAAAAGGATATCAAAGAAATTCGTATCAAATTCATAGTTCTCATATTCGATTATATAATTACGATATATTTCATTAGTTTATAATGGATTATGAGAGATTTTATTTGCAAATTTGTCTTATAAATTGAATGTATCTATTATAATAAAATCAACTTAAATTTAAAAAAGTTGTACTATACATTTTCATTGAAGAATCATTTGAAGTTAATATGATTTTAATATGTCTGTTAAACATATTACATCAAAACTTCGATTTCATATGTTTATTGTTTTCATAGACAATGTATTTTTTTACATTAATCGGTCCATGAGTTTAATAGACAATTAAATATAGGGCATGGAAAATCAGCTTCAAAGACAATCTTCTAAATATAATACAAAAATTTATGACAGTGAATAGAATTTGAAGTTTTATAGATCGTTTGAATTGGTTGGAAATTTGATAGAGAAACAGTTCTTTCATAAGATTCTATTGCACTGTTGGCAATTTGCTCCAAATTTTTATAAATATTCAAATCACTTACTATTTTTTTCCATCACTATGTAGATTTCCAGAATTCAATGCTCGATGATTAAAATTTTTCTTTATAATTTATACGTATAAAAAGTTTTCGAAATTTTAATTTCAACGTTTTATCCTAGCCTAGATTATTGATCAGAATTTTTTTTAAGAGAAAATTTTGCTGAAGCTAATACAATGATTGTTATTTTTAGGTTGATAAAATTAAAGCTTGTGAATATCATTGGCCTTTGTGAACTTACATGAAAACATTTGTTATGACCTTTCGATTTCAGGAAGTACATTTTAGGGAATAATAACTTATTTCAGTATTGATCTTTATTATTTCAATTCATTATTCTTTATAGTTTGATTTTTTTTTTATATTATCATGATTTTTCTAATGAGTTTTACCACAACAAACAACTATTATTTGAATTCCGAGATGGTTTGAATCTCCAAAATCAAGAATAATCTGACGAACCTCTTTGTCTATTGGGTAATAAAATTATCCCCCACATTTTTAACATAAATGTTGTATCCTGAGATAAACATGCATGATAAAGAAAGTCTATAGAATTCAGAGTTGGAGAAGAGAAACAAATTACTGTAAAATTTCATAATGTACATTGAGTGTTGTAATTTTATTTTATTCAAAAATTACACGTGGATCTACATGAAAATAAATATAAATGTCCTTTTTTTAATAACTGTCATATAATTGATTTTTGTGAAAAATTTGTCATTCACCTTCTGTTGATTATGAAAATATTGTTGACTTTGGATTTTTAGAGACTGCAAACATTTGACATCTGCTACTGGTGTCCATTTTCTCCGACGAATGGTGAAGAAAGGAATGAAGAAGCTAACATATTTTCATACCGACAGAGGATGATAAGAATATTTATATTTAAGAATTGAAAAGTGAAACTTAGTGACTGATAGTATAACCATGCTGTTCTACCGAATAACTCGAAGGTAAAGGTACGATTCCAACAGGTGACAGACCTGAGTAGGCGTAAGCATAAGGTACGATCTGAAACAAAAAAAAAAAAATTGAACAAGTTCAGTATTTTTTAGCAGTTTTTTTCATTTTCCATAAGAATTCTTGCTAATAATTTATTATCTTTTGGAAAGTTGCTCTATAATCAAGGAAAATTTTGTGTTACGTCTTTGAAAATAAATGATTATTTTTATTCAGGTGACCTGATACTTATAGACATCCTTTTGTACTTATTTACAAGTTTAAGTTTCGTGTAAATATCATACAGTTTGCATGCATGAGAAGAAAATGCAGAATTAAAAGGTTCATTAAAAACATGCATTTATATTAATTTCAAAAAAGTCATTTCACCAACAATTTATAAAAAATGTGAAATGTTTGAAATTTTTGAGAATATCTTACTGTATGGAAAACCTTGAAAGTGTAACTTTATTTTTTTTAATAGCGACAATAATTATGATAAATTTCTCCATGCCTTATTGTAATTGATGTACTCTTGTCTTTTTAATTTTTTCTTTGATATTTCAGAGATTGTTTATTGACTATCTTCATTCATTTGAAATTTGTATTTAAATAATTTGATTCGTCGATGAATTATTTGCGAATGATAAAAATTGTCAAAAATATAATAAGAAAATAATGAAGATGTAAAATATGCTGAATTTCAGAAAGGATAGAAAAATAATTGTTTCTCAACAAACCTAAAATATTTCTTGGTGCCGAAAATTCCATACGTATATGAGATTAAACGATGTTTTATTCGAATTTTATGTAAATAAATTTTTTCTTAGTAATTATAATTTCATTCAATTTGTTTCTCCATAATAACGAAAAAATTTGGGTTTTTTTTTTTGTATTCTTAGAATCACTTCGGAAATTCGAAAAGTTTTTTTTGCTTACGCTTCTGTATTAAATTTTTTTGACCTACATGATAAGATGTCTAAAAAATGTCTATAAAATGGCAACATTTTTATCACCTCACTTAAATTTATATACATCTGATCATTTTTCAAAAAATCCCTGCCACTGGAATAGAACAAATTAATATTTCAAAATAGAGAACTGCATGATCTAACTTTATCCATTTCATTTAAAATATATCATATACTATTAATGTCAAAATAGGTATTTTTCAATTCTGACATAAAAATTCACTAATAAATGTTTACTTTTGATCCAAAATTTTGAAAAATTAAGCATTAGGATTAGGGCAATCAAGATTTCTTTTTTTACTCAAAGAAAGTTCACTGTCTAGAATGAATATTCCACATTAATTAAATTTTGTAAAAACTATAAAAAAATTTACGAATCACATAATCTCATATTATTAAGTATTCGAACATTTATAATTATTCGGGTAAGAATTTATTTAATATATTAGTAATCATTAAAGATTAAAAAAATCGTTCATAATTATAATTTGATTTCAGAGCAACAGAGATCGAAAACTTACGCCAAAAGTTTAAAAAGCAGACGGTAATTCATTATCTCGTTATTAAATTTAAATTATCTATTCTTTTGAAAATACATAAATATATAAAAATTATATAATTTTCAAGACGAAGATCTGGGTTTTTGTAACCTAGAAATACACAGTTCAAAATCTCTAAATTCAAATTCGTAATCCTACGTACAAGTTGTAGAAGATGAAAATATCTCCAAGAACAAGCGGGTTAAATTCAAAAATTTATGAAATTATTGGCATTTACACTCAGCAAAAAATTCGGTTCTTTTAACGAATTTTTTTTTCACCTGACTAAATTAATTTAGTCACATACCAGCCTGCTAAAATTTATTGATGAATAATATTTTTTTCACATATACCTAAACAAGTTAAGTTGAGAAAACTGTATTCTCCAGTTATTTTGACAATATTGGCATAGTTGCTTGAGACAATCAATCGTACCATAACTATTCTCTGAGTGTATGGTAAAGAATCACGATGTTATTTTCATTACATACTTTTACGTGTCTTTTATACACCATTTAAAATAATGATATGATAGTACAATAATTAATATATAATGAAATAATGCACATGTTTCAATCATATATGTATATTGATTATATTTTATTTTATTCTGTATTTTGATCAAACTAGTTTAAAAATTCGTTTACTAAAATGCGAAAATTCAAGATATTCCGTTGCTTCTATATTTTATGATAAAAATTATTATTTACGCAAACTGACACATTTTGAGAATCACCGAAGATTTGCGTGAATAAAGACAAAATTTCTGTTGTTCAAGATATATTCAACTTATAATGTTGTCAAAGCTTTACTCACGTTGAAAAATACGAGAATTATGTATTTCCTAAATGAAATTCCTATTTAGAAAGTACTTACTGTAGGCAAATATGGAGAAACATAAACGTATCGCGGCAGCAAGGACACAGGAAGAGGAGCAACAACGTTCGTTAATTTTTTAGTCGACGCCGGCGTTTGTGGCACGGGCTCGGGCACAGGCAAAAAATTCAACAGCTTCGAGTGAGGTTCCAAATGTTTGTTCTCCAAAGTTGGCACAGACAAAGCCAAACCTAGAATCGCCGACAAAAATACCTGCACAGAAAATCCACCATGAAAAACTTATTTCATCAATTCTTCAAATTCTCCTTCTACACAATTTTCTTATAAATCTTGGAAAGTTCTTAAATATCACAAGAAAATTGATTAATGATGATTACACTTCCAATGATGGACACTGATTGATAATATTTTTTTTGGGGTAGGGGGAGGTTTCGATTAAAACTCACTAATTTGAGCATGTTTATAAATCCCGTGTACGTCAAGAAGAAGCTTGCGTAAGTCTATGCGATTCTCGGTTCAATTCCCTCGTATTTATATGGCTTCCTATGGTGTTCCCATAAAAAGTTGACTCGCTTGTAGCATGCAGGAGATACCCTTGTGCATGTAGGAATGCATCCTAGGTTCAAGGCTATATCTATTATGTAACATACGCGAATAAAGGACGTGCGCACATTCTTCCAGCTTGGCGAAAATAAATGACGTGAGAGGAATTTGTTGCATGAAAATTTACGACATGGTTACTTAAAATCATGAAAATAAAAGTATCTGTGATTTCGCAATTGATTTTCGTAAAATAAAAAGATAACTCGTTCCAATACTACGTGAAGCCAAATGAAAAGTTTCCTATAGAAGAAAATAAATGAGCACATGAAATTATTAGAAACCGAATACACGGTATTCTTGGTCACGTTGATTTACGTGCAAGTCGCATGAGGGACTCGAAAAATAACTCGCTAACGTAAGGATTCGCTTATCACGTTGCATTCCGGTTCCTCAGTACTTATTCGTAACGAAACGTGATTATAAGCTGCGATATCTCTAAAAATTCTTTCCCATCCTTGAATTTGAATTACACGATCGAACGATGAACGTTTTCACCAAGATGTATCAATTCCATTTTTAAACAACGCACGTGTCTGTACGATTGTAATCTTCAGATCTTCATCTGTACTTTTTGTAAAGTTCAAATACAGCTCCACGAATTGATAAATAATTGTGGCAGCACTTTCTTGATGAACTTTACGTATATTCTTTAGTTTTTACAAAAAATCCTGACAATTACTTCGGCACGCGTGGGATGTATTCAGAATCAAGGCGGAGAAAAACTGACCGCCTAAAACACTGGCGTTCCCGGCTTTCTTTATACTGGCTTTGTTGCATCATTGTTGAAAAAGATTTGAAAAACACGCCTATATTTAGGCATAGAGATAGCGCATGTGTGTTCCTAAAAATTAACTTTTTTAATATAACTTATAAAATATTTATATAACTTATAAAATATTTGTTCTTATGCACGTAACAGGGACGTGACATAGGTTACCTAAAAAATTTCTTTAACATGCAATTTTTCATCAACTCATGTCTTCAAGCTTTTTTTGACACAAAGCTCTACACGTTCTAAATTATGAAATAGAAGTTATGTCTTATACGTTTAGAAGATACAGTACATAATATATACTTATGTCTAACATACAGTCATCCGTAACAATTTTTTGAAGAGAAAAAGCCTGATTTATGTATTATAGATGCAGACAGAAAAAATGCAGTTTACGATCTTCGAGCGTAGCGAGGGAACAGATGTGGTTCAGGTACAGTGCAAGTCGTTAGCGAGACACGTGGTTCGTTCACCTGTGGAGACCTTGGCTTCTCGCGTGAATCTTCTTACGCATTATACGTGCTTCGATCGGTTCGCGATTCAACTACACCGATTAAAAGCCAGATGAAAAATGCAAGAAAAGGTCGACGGGGAAAATAAATTATAATGCAAGTGATAGAAATTGAACGGTTCCTGCAGGGCTTATTTTGATTTGTTTTTCTCGAGGTTTTGGAACAGTTGACCCTATCAGTCTTACGAAATGACAAAATTTGTTCTATTTTGATGTTTGTTCAGTTTCACTATTTAGATGTTTTCAAATTATGTAAATTTTGTAGAACTGAAAATTAAAATGCGGCAAAATCTTGATGTAAGCATCATGTGAAATGAATAATAAAGTAAGTAGGTCTGGTTAATTATTTACCTTTAATCTATGCAACTATAACGATATTTGATCTATCATCTCAATTTGCACAAAAATATTTGTTCTAATACGTTTTGAACGAAAGTCGCTTTTAATAACCTGTAGCAATTGTTTCCTCTTTTCTCGATGTGTTACAGAAAAGTTTCTTTTGATTCGATTACTTTTTGCAACCTCCACCATGACAGTGAAAGCGATCGAAAGTGAATTTTCGACAAGAGTCAGCTGAAAAACAACGCGCAAGGTTCATTCAGTTACGAGAATTTTGATCGAGGACGAGATTAGTGGAACAAAAAAGAGCTCGTTAATACGAAAATTGATTGTGTTACTGAACAAATGTTTAAGACGTCGACAAGATTTTTGAAATTTCTACATGAATGCTTGTTTAAAATCAAATTCAGTTGCTTAAATTATACAATGAGAAAAGGGAATAAATTTTTTTGTCCTTAACTAAGAAGGCATGCGAAAAAGGAACTCTATTAAATCATATGACAAAATAAATGATTATATAATGTAAAACAAGTAATATTCTAAAACATACATACTTTAATAAAGGTACTATTTCTATTGATTTTCAAAATTCGATGAAATTTTTCAAACATATACGTATACGAAAAATTTGATCAACTTACGTAAGCCCAATTTCGAATGATTATAAAATATATATTTATTCATACTTATCCTCAACATCGATTATTTCCTTCAAAAAAATTTATGGAAACGTCCATTCATTAATAACTTCAATTAAAGTTTCTCAAACCTTGTGCAACCTTTTCTCAAAATCGTAAAAATGCAAATTTTATTCCTTCAGAAATCAACCGCATACAGCCAAAACTTCATAACTTTCTACAAATTATTTGCAAATTTTGTACGTAACATTCCCGAAACAGCAATAAAACAATAGGATGTTGTATAATCGTTTTTTGCGTGGCGATCACCAGCGCCACGAAATTTCAATAATCATGCAAAACGAAAAAAACTGATTGCACCATGAAAGTATATTCGACAATCCAATTTTTGAAGGTCCATTGTTTCGGGACTATATAAACTCTAGAGAAATCTCATAGAACCGCCAGTGTCCGATTTTTACTGAACGAAAATCGTTACAAGATCCATCCAAAATGTTGAAACTCGTGAGTTGATTTTTTAAATACTTGAATAACTTTTTGTATGATTCTTTGTATATTTCTTTACGTTCATGTTTTTATTAAACTGGTTGTTTAGTTGCTAAAACATTGAAATTATAACGAACTTCATTGAAATTTCTAGATCAATAAAAAAATATAATATGTCATTTACTGCAAATAAATGAGAAAAATTCTTCCTACCGATACAGTAAAAAATTTATTACAATAACGTTTCTGATGAGAAATACGCGTTGTGTTCGAGTTATGAATCTTTTAGCAGAATAGAAATTGGAATTCGAAAAAATTGTTTAGATTTTGTGATAAATCGATTTTTTAATTTTAGTAAGTTTTAAGTATCAAACATGATTTAGATTTGTCTGAAGTGTTTCTTTCAAATTTTGCTAACAATGAAGTTAAAGTAATAGTTTTGTGTAAATTTTGCAATTCTTCATTATAAAATTATAAGTAACTAAGTGTTTCAAAAATTTTACATCCCTAGTTCGAGACCTTTGAATTTAAAGCTCATGTCGCATGAAAATAAAATTCCAAATTCATTTACGTGATAGATAATTTTATTACGTAATGTGTTTATTTGTTTTCTACGATCATCAGGATTTGGGCCATATGCTAACGGATTTCTAATTTTTGAAAAGTCTAACCATGTTAAAATTTCGAAAATTTTATGAATTCCGCCTGACTCTAGCTTTAATCCTTTTCTAGCTTAAAGCCTTGAAATATTTATTTATTTATTTATCTTTTTTTCATTCTTACAATTACCTTATCATGGGAACATAAGAAGCAGAATCGATCCCAACTTTTAACTTTTCAAAATTATTGTTCGATTTACAAAATCCGTAGTTCATTTTCATTCTTTATCAGAATTTCTTTCATTTTCAATGATTGTAGAATAGAACGTTTAGATATACTAAATTTTTTTCGGAATTCTGTTAAGTACACAATTATTTTTACTTAACTATACGTGTATGAATGTATAATGAATAACTGTTAATTTCATGAACAAAAATAGTTTAGAATATGAATCGTTTTTATTTGAATTTTTCTCGAAAATGATTAAGTATGCATTAATCGTAATAAAATTGTCCCATTTTTTTAAATGAATATAATAATTTTAAGGATTGACGAAGATCATTAGGAAAATTTCTCATAGTGTGGTCCAAGGTCCAAGAGTTGTCAAGTTCAATTTTTAGAAGCAAAAGTTATACCCATGTAAAGGACCTCGGATTACTCGAAGTGAAATTCGAACGAAATTTAATTAATTTATCAGTAAACACCAGTCTCTCGGAGCCAAAGAAATTTTCAAATCAACCAATTCTTCCTTATTTACAGCTTTTTTTATTTATTTATTACACTTCTTAAGATTTCGATATTTCTTTCAGGTCCTTCTAGTTTATTTATTTATTTATTTATTTCTTCAATCATTTTCTTATTTATTCCACAGCCTCAACGGATATAAAACCCTTTACCCTAAGTAAAAAAAAGTAGATTCACATAGATCTCAAGTAGATCTACTCGTCAAGTTTTATGTAGATTTCCTTAGACCTACATAGATCTGTGTAGGTAGATCTACTCGAGGTCTATGTAGATCTCCTTTTTTACGCAGGGTTCATTTTATTGTTATCATAAATAATTGGGTGGAAATTTGTGAAACAGATTTATACGCGTTTAAATACCTATGGCTGATTCAACGTGTGCTGGTATACACGTTGGGATACATTTTAGCAACTTAGCAGTACTGACGATAAATCATACTGTAAGACTGTTTTAAAATTTATTTTTTTGAATTCAGATTCACCCGTGAACTTGGATCTATCATGTATAGATTTTGATTTAAGTTTACTTCATCTCTGTAGATCTCTGTAGATCTCTGTAGATCTCTGTAGATCACTGTAGATCTACTTGCTGCAATCTTGAAAAAAAAATTAAGAGTGGCCTGTAGACCTTAGCAGATCTACATAGATCTCTATAGATCTCTCGTAGATCTAAAGAGATTAACATAGATCCTGAGTAGATCTATGCAGATCTTCTTAAGATTTATGTACATCTACTTTTTTTACCTGGGACATAATGAGTAATTACAGAAAATGGTAACTGAAAGCAACATATTTATATCCTCATCGTATAAGAAATTTCAGCTTTGACGCATGATGACAAAGTCTTCAAAATTGAGGGTGCGCATGCAATAAGGGCATAGGGCAAGGGCGCTCAGGCAGTTTTATCCAGCCTATGCCCTTATTGCGTGCGCACCCTCAATTCATGATTTCATATGATAATAATTCACCAGATTCAGTTGAAATAGAAACATAATCACATTCTAACAAAAGAAAAGAACCCCATATTCATGCGCTACAAAATAACACTCGTAATAAAGCAAACGTCGTAAAGACGAACGAAATGAAGCAAAGGAGACCCTAAATAATTTAAGTCTGTCTACAAACTCGTTACCCACAGAACAGATTCTAATAACAACACCATTGTCATCAATCCCAGACCTGCTCCGATTAATCGCAAATATCCGATCTGATCTGCCCCTCATCGGCCTACCCAGAACATGGAGTGAAGAACATAAGTCTTCTCATTTAATTTATTTATATATTCTAATAATTTTTGAATAGGTCATTTTGTTCGTCATCACATCCATGGTCGCTGGGCGTCCATCCTTTCTTCAGCACAACGTCCATAGCGCACCAGTGGTCGCTACAGCAGTCATCTCCGAGGAGAGCATTTCCTCCCATGGACAGTCCATCGTCCACCCTGGTCAAGTCATCCACCCATACGTCCAGGCACAACCATTCGTCAAGGCAGTCATCTCTGAGAAACAGGTGTCCTCGCATGGACACTCTATCGTCCATCCATCCCCTGTTGTGCATCACCACGTTGAGCCCTTCGTTGCAGCAGTCCAGGTTCCCGATTCTTACCACAGAAATGCGTTCGTGAGTCATCACAGCAGACCACTGTTCACTCCCGTTGTTCATGCTCCCATCGTATCTTGGTGAACGAAATCAACTTTATCAACAATCTGGACCACCATGGTTCTTGGACTTCGAGGGCTTTAATTTACAAGAGTTCTTCTGGATTCTTCCAAAAATGGAAAAAAATTTGTACAAAAATTGTTTCTTAAGCACTGGAATAAAAAAATTGAATTGACTGAAGAAGACTATTTTTATTTGAGGGTATTTTGTACAGCTGTTAAAAAAATCCAACGTTAGACTAATAGAAACAATGTTTCAAAGTTTTTTGTTTTCTAGGAAATTTATTTGATTTATATCCTGTACTATAGAATTCACAGTATCCGGTCAAAATTTCAAAAATTTTATCTCGAAACTTAAATTTCTTATCGTTTTGGACTAAAATTTCACTGCATTTCTTTTACTGATAGTGAGATTGTGAAAGCTATGAAAATTTGATTCGTTTTCATATGTGACAAAGATGTAGGATTCGATTATATATGTGTAAAAATATAAAAATAAATCAATTACATGAATTTTGTTTGTTGAAGCCATGGCAAGCAATCGACTCAAAATTTTAAATTTCTGCAATATTATTTACTCTTAGGATTTTTTTGTTGAAAAAAAGGATCTGTAAAACTGAATACACTTTCACACGAAGTGTACCACACAAATGGCTGTTCAGCCTCATCTAAATCGACTATTTCTCTTAACTTCTCCCACGCACCATTTCGTCCTTTTACAGATTTCAAAACAAAAGATTTTTGTTTTAATTTCTTTATGACTTCGGACTTATGTCACTAACCATGCTCCGACATGGTAAAAAAATATACAACTTTTTTTACAAGTTTCTCGTTCGGAAGTCCGGACTTGAATGAGAAATATGTAAGGAAATCTGAAAACTGAAAATACGATTCCGACTGATGGCTTGCTTCTGAAAACGAAATACGAATCGCATTCCTTTGTAACAATGATTTTAATGTTCATTTTACAAAGGCTGAGAGCCTGATGAAGAACATGTGTAGAATCGCAAGGCAGGTCTTTTTCTTTGAATATATTTTTTCTCTAATTTATACCTTTCTTTGGCTGTAGGGTAAAAACTGAGGCTGGTGATTTACAATTTTCTAGAATTCTCCAAACAAACGGGTCTATTGCCTTAAGCGCCAAAAGCGAGGGTCTACTCACTTACTAATCATTTTAAAAAGTCCTTTTTAAAGTGTTTAATGTTTAATCTTTTATAGTGTTTAATGCTTTTAAGTTGTTGGATTGTACGAAAAATTCACGTGTGGGAATCGAGAAATACTTAATTTTAAGTCAATCTTTCGAAAACGACCTACACAAAACAACTGAAATTCAAATGAAAAGACGAAAGCCGTATCTTGTTGGTTTTGACAGAGAAGTTTCAAAACCAACCACTTTAACGGTTTGAGATGAAATTCAAATGACCTTTTCAATCAATATGCAGCTCATTAAACTTTTCTCAAAAAGAAAAAAATTCTGCAGGTAGCAAATCATCAGCTGAGATTCTCTGCTTGCTGAGGAAGTTAAAAAATTCATGACAAATGAATCACACACAGAGATGCAGAATGACCGAAAATTTTTTTCTTTGGTCAATTGAGGGTCAATTGACCGTCAATTTTCAAAATATACTTAAATGGTGAAATCGATGTTTTTATCGTTACATTTTTTCAAAAAATATAATTAGATACCATTAAATGCTGTACTTGCTAGAGTTGAGCTATATAATTTATTTGAATTTCAACTGAAACTGATAAGTAGGTAAATACCCATATATTTAAAAATTAATGTATCTCACCACTTTTTGGCTGCTATCCAACGATACTTAAAACAATAACTATTAGGTATTATCATTATTATCAATTATTCTAAAATTTGTATGTTTGTACCAAAATTTTTAGAAAATTGTGAAAAATTTGAAGCATTTTTTCTTAGAAGAATAGAAACTTTTTTTCCTTTCCCAGCAAGCGAATAAGATGACCCTTCAAACTTTTCTAGCTATGTTATGTTAAATATTGTTTCCGTGTCATTTTTTTGGCCAGAGAAATAACTTTATGAAAATGCATCATGTGAGAATACGACCTAAAAAGGGCAGAGTCATTTAGTCAGTGAAATGTATTTTCAAGGTTTATGAAAACTATTTTAAAATGCATGCGGAGTGATGAAAAAGCAATAAAAGAATTCACTGAATTCTTGTGCGCTTTTTTTATTCGTGGTCAGATATTTTTATGTCAATATAGACACCTTTTTGTTATTAACACGTTTTGTATTTTTAAAAAGAGCTACATTTGTTGCGTTATGAAAATATCAATTTATGATCTCGACGATATTAATGAGTCACAGTAAAAATTATTGTTAGTTTTAGGCATATTTCAGCAACTTTTTTCAGCGAAACCGCCGAGATATCATGAGATATGTCCAAGACACCTTGGAATCGTTTTTTTTTAAATATAACTTTAAGGGGGGAATACCAATTAAATGAAAAAAAAGTCACTTGACTTTAGGCGTGGATAGAGAAAAAACTGTTATTACGCGTAATGTAAAATTTTGTACGTAGCTTGTGTGTTATATTAACTTACAATATAGAAAAAAATTTTCGCAAAATTCGCATTTACTTTCTAGTTAGAGTCGCGAAAAAAAGAGTACCCCAAATTTGCGGTGTGACAAATTGCAAATCTACGGTTAAACTAATTTGCATAATTTTTTTCGCCAATTACAGAGGAAACAAATATGCTGCCCTTGACGAATGATTTTTTTGCAAAAAGTGCTTTGTTTTTCCATAAAAGTTCGCAAATCAAAAACAAAACAATTAGTAAAATGATTATTTATGTTTATTAACGAAAAAATTTTTTTTTGCAAAATCTGAAAACGTCAAGGGCAAGTATATGTCATAACAAAACTATTTTATTCACACTTTTTTGCTATAGAAAAATTTCCTGAGGCCCTATCTATCACACCGCAAATTTGCAGACTCTTTTTTTGCACGCTTGTAACTACAGGCTAGATGCGAATTTTGAAACAACATTTTTTTTATATTGTTGTAAACATAACATAATGCATACGTAAACAATTTAAAGATTACTAGCATTGATAGTTTTTTTTGCTATCCTCGCTCGAATCCAAGTGACCGTTTTTTCTATCTAATTGGTATTCCCCCCTTAATGAAACTTTTATTAATATGGCTCAGAATGATGAAATAAGCGCAAAAATAACTTGCTTTTGTTATTTTTTGTTTCATAAGTAAATAACTAAGAGCTGAATTACATATTGTATGCCTTGTTTCGTCAGCATGCTTAATTTTCGGATCATTCGTTAATTATTAAAAAAACGAAAAAAAAAAAACATCCGCAAGTGATTTTATTGCTCATTCAACCATAATTAGCATATTGAAGAAAAGTTTTCTTGAAGAAGAAAACGATTTCAAACCGACTCGGGCTATCGGTCGAGATATCTCACGATATCTCGACCGAATTGCTAGGGCATTATGCTCAAACGTAAATATGAACGTGTAATGTGTAACGAACAAAACACCATTGCTGTCATTATGGCGAGTACCCATGTTCGATATAAATACATCGAGTTCAACAAATTCTTAACTTTTGTTATCGAGCTCGATATCAATATTTACTGTCAATTTTATGGTTGGTTTAAAAATTAAGGGACTTAGGCATTAAAATGAACTATAAAATCAATTAATCAACCTCATAATGTCAACAATTTCTCAGCCTAAGTACAATTAAATTATATTTTACAAATAGCGCATATGAATTTTAATTTTGTTTTTAAGAGTCGTTTTTTTTTCATTGAAATCCTTAGGTATTAAAAAACACTCGTGCGGGTCAAGCCCTATATAAATTAATAATTTTAAAAGTATCGCTAGAATATTCTAATGTCCAAGTAGTTGAGCAAGTAGTGACATCATGCCAGTATTAAATTAGTTTATTTTGAGAATATGTTTGGAAATATTCATAGTATACTTTTTTCATGGTAGCCGCTTTAAATGAGTGTGTTATGCTGCTCGGCGAGGACTTCATATTATGAAGTGCTTTCGACGTATAAAATAAGGTTCAAAAATCGATGATAATGCTTTTCAACATTGATTGTCTAAACAGTCAGTAATAGCGTTAATATATACTAAAAGTAGTATTTATTAAATGCATTGAGTGAACTATTTAATCAATGCTGAACAAACGGCAATTTGTGATTAATTACAAGTAATTCTAGTTTGAAGTAAATAGCGTCTCAAGTCTCTTTAATAGGAAAGAAATTTTTTAAATAATTGTTATCAACGATTTATTAAAACGATTGTTGTCAATAAGGGATCTTCCATAAATAAGTCACGGTTCTAAGGAGGAAGGGGTCAGAGCATCTGTGACAGTTTGTGACCCAGGGAGGGGAGGGGAATCTCGACCATGTAATGTAACAAAATTTTATCTAAAAGAAAGAATGTTACAATTGTATAATTTGCAGCATCTTTTATATATTTTCGATTTTGTACGTACAAGTTGTTTAGATGTGTGTTTTTTTTTTTTGACGCGTGATATTTGATACGCTGATGCAAAAGCGAACTAACACCTATTTAAAATACATTGTCGTTAGCTCGCTTTTGCTATCAGGGTATCATTTATCGCTATCTGTTATGAAAACCATTTCATACGATTTATACAAAAACGAGCAGGATTAAAATTCTAAAAAAGAAAACAAAATTTTTTCAATATATTTATCCGATCATTTTTCAAAAATATAATCCATGTGAATTTGGAACTATGAATTTTCCTAAATTTCAAGATTACATAAAAGTCGATTGATTTGTAAAACTCTGAAAAAAATTTTATAAATTTTCGGAATGTCATGATATTGTATTAAAATTGAAATGATGTTAACATGGTTACGGAAACTTATTTTTCAGGATGTATAAAAACCAGTTGTTTCAATCGCTCTTTCACTCCCGATTAAAATGTTCAAAGACGAAAACAATTGTTGTACAAGAAAAAGCCGGGAAAGCAGAAAATTGGGAAAGACTCTAAAAAAAAACCGCTTCGAAAATTTTGTTGTTATTTGCAATTTATCATACAATATTGTCTGTAATTCGTTGGATGCATTGAATGAAACATTTGAATGAATTTCTGAAATAACATTAGTATTAAAAAAATTTTCGTCTATTTTTGAATTTCATAATTATTGTACCGTGACATAAGGGGGACGGGAGTTCAAAGAACGCTGAAAAACTGTTACATCATTTATGGAAGCCCCTTAACCAAACCGTCTTTGCATATAATTGTTTTCTATTTATAGAACCTTAAACTTTGCAGGAATAGTGAAAAACAATTTTTTCGCGATATCAACTGTTTTCGACGTGCCTTTTGAAAAAAACGTGTACAAACCCAAAAATAAAAGACGGAAAATACGTATTGCTTGCACGAGCTTTTGAATCATTAGACACTATTTGCACTAAATCCTTTAATTGAAAGCGAAATGTTCATAACTTAAAATTATTTGTTATTGACATCGGGTACAATGTACAACTATATAAAAAAGTTTCATTTTAATTTTGACCATCAAAAGTTTTGAACATTATACATTAACTCATTTTGAATACAACGAATGTAGACCTAACTGACAATCTATCGATTTTGAATAAATATTAGCATTGAATAGTAATTTATTTATTTATTTATTATGATTGCATTACTATTGTTATTTTTATTATTGTGAGTATGTGCGTTTTTGTTCAGAATTCCATAACTGATAAGTCCCAAATACTTTATTACTAACTGTATGCGCCACTGTATGGGGCGTTGATAACGGGCCCGCGCGCTGAAGTTGTTGGGAGCGTCTTCTGAAGGTATTTTGGAACGTTGAAATAGAACACTTTGATTTCCGCAAGAAAACTAATTTACTAGAAATAGCGATAACGAAAAGGGGCGTACGAGTGTTATCGGAGACGGAGTGCGCGCGCTTACGACTTCGAATAAATGCACTGACTTCACTGCAAAAAAACATATATGAGACATGTCTCGATAGAAGACACAAAAACGCAAAATCCATGTCTTCAGTCATTAAGAGTCTCACTTTTATGTGTCAAAAAGATGTGTTTTAAAGTCATCTTTAAACGTTTTAAAAATGGCGTCAAAAAGTGTCTCGTGGCAAGACACCATTTTTTGCAGTGTTTGAACGACCGATTGAGAAAGACGGTCTATGAATGAATCTATGACATAAGTTCGTGAATTAATCTCTGAATGAATTTCTGAATGAATCTCTGAACTAGTCTCTGAGGCCTCGCTTTGGCCGTATTTTAATAGGTTTCGAAGAGATTCTAGAAATTGCTCGACTCCTTCCCGATCACTTCCCCCTAATTCGTAGATGTTGGAATTTGATTGGCTCAAAGTAATTTCGAGAATCTCCCAAAACGAGTGTGACACGTTTACTTGACTTGTCACGGGTGATGACGCATACGGGACGATTTGGGTTTTCGATTCCCAATATTTTGTACTTATGTTTGTGAACAGAAATGGAACTAAATGTTTATAAAAACGAGTCTGACGAATTGACAACGTGATGAAAATCACGAACGAAAATAAATAAATGACGAAATCACAAGGTTATTACGAGTGAGAATAAATTCAATTTCAGAATCGAAATATAATTAAGAAATTTTTATGTTATTTTGTGTTCGTTGTGGACACTTATGTACCATTTCAAGCCATAATTACAGCTTTAAAGTAATGGAGCTGAATTGTGTCGGTTGAATGCAGCAAAAGTGTTTTTCAACAGCCCGTCAGAAACAGTTACTATCGCAAAAAAAACCTCAATGAAGATTATTAATGATTAAAACTTTTAATGTATCCATACTATTCTACTTTGTTCCATAATGTCGGAGAATATCGTTAGTAAACATCGCGAATGGGAACAACAGCTATTTGAGTGAGCAGACTGCAGTGAAACCTTTGAACATAAGGAGGAACCGCCATCAACTTGAGCACATTTTCTGGGAAATTTGAGTGTGTCAATATTGCCTCTATTTATTTAGAACAGAAGATGACTTGGAACAGCATATTAAAAAGCATGAAATGGAAACACTTAATCTGTGTGAACAGTGCAAGGGCAGATTTTGAAATAATGATGAATTGCAATTCCATATTGAAATTGCCTCTAAAGACGGTAAAGGTTCCCCAAAAGAAAAGTTAGGGAGAGCCGATGAGGGCTCGTAATAAGAAAATCAAGGAGAGCTAATAGTGGCTCCCGGGAAAATCCGTTGATTTAGCGGAGGACGCTCTAGAAGTAAGTTCTGTGTTTCAGTCCGCGCACCAATCAGAAACTCTCCGCGTATCGCGAATATTTTCAAAATTGGGGGCGAAGGCGCCTGAAGGTAATTTTTTTTAAGAGTTCGCAAGCCATAAAAGAAATTCGAAGACTAGTTGGGGCCGACAGCGGGTCCCGAAAAGAGAAGTTAAGACGTCTAGAGGTACGTTTTGTGTTACAGTTTGACTTCGAGGTTTAGTGATTCCTGAGAAGTGTGCTGCGCTATTTTAAGACATCGTGAAGAACAATTCTTTTCCGTGCCGGTTATTACAACCGGGGTACAACAATTCATCAATGCGTTACTTTGTCTGTGATCATCATATTGGGTAAGATATTCGAAGTAACTTATCAAAAAAAAATGCGAATTCCACAACTCATTCAAAAACGCTTACTCGACAAAGTTAGCAATAAAAAATTGTCATTTTCCCCTTCTTCCTAAAAAAACAAACAATAAATGCTTATTTTTATGGAAATATTTAAATTGTATTCCAATTTTCCATAAAATTGAAATGAATCTTCCAAGGTAAGATACTTACATTCATCTTCCATCATTGTCAATGTTGTTCTAGAAAACAATAGTAACATTTTCGTTTAATTATCGGGGTCAACTGTGCTTCTTTGTCTTGCTGTTATCAATAATAATTTCAATATAGTCGAACGGTAGGAAGGCGAAGATTGTTTCTGACCCCTGTTCGGTTCTTTACTCGCTCCACCTGATCCAGGGCGTATATTGGCGATGTTTTGTGCTCTCATTTGTCGTGCTCCTACTGCTTTATTGAATTCAATCTTGTGTCTTTTTGAGTGAGTTTTATGGTGTGGTACTCTACCGGTTAATTTCCTCTTCCATTTTAGTGTGATACGTTTCTGTTCTTTGTGTACTGCGATGCCAGCTCCTGTACACGCCTGCTACCAACGTGCTTCAGCGTTTTGGCAGAGTTTTCTGGGGCGTTTTCATCATTAAAAGTCGAACGGTAGGACTATACATATTCTACAAATACGGGAATTTTTCAGAATGGACTTTAATTACTTTTGGAAACTCATCAGCGCAATTAACGAAATTGACGGGATTACTGGATTTTTTGTTCTAATGCGAAACGTGAGATTTATTCAGATATTTTGTTCACCTGACATTGAAGCAATATTTCATTGAATCGTGTATTTGTCTATGCTTTTCTATATTTGTCTCCGAATCGTGTCAACGACCTAACTTACTCAATGAAAATTTCTAACAGGCATGATAATAAAAAATAAAATTTTACTTTATTCATGTTGCTATTTATACGTGAATAATGATTTATAGATGATAATTGAACTTTTCGAACACGAATATTATAAATAATCTGAAAGATAATGACATAGTTCGGTCATCAATATTTTTCGGCATCGTTACCAATTTTTTCTTAAGGCTAGACACTCGATGTTCTCAAACCTTCCATTTTATCACGTCCTTGGAAGCTATATTGTAATCGAATGCAAATGACTCTTCGACGATCGAACGATAAAAATCGCAGATTTCGTTTTGTTCCATCGAGTTCCGCGACGTTTGCGTCATCGAAAGCACTTTGGGATGATGGAGTGCACGCGTGAATTCCGGGCCTTGAACGTGCAGATCCGGCCAAGTGGCAAGGTCAGTTTTTTACCGGTCTTCGAGAGGCTCATTTTGAATCTCGACTCATCTCGTTCGCTCGATTTATATGCGGAGCGTTCACCTTTGCTTCAGCAAGTTGATTTTTTATTGCAGTGATTGTGTGAGAGAAAGTGTATGGTTTGTACGAATTTTTTAATGATAATTTCAACTAAATGATAGCATTTTCTCCATGAGCAATATTATTTTTTGACATTCTTCGCATTTTATTGGAAGTCAGTCGAGATTAAAAATTGGACTTGAATTAATTTTATACAATATAACAGGAGTGAGGTACTATAAACAACAAAATTTTATTGTAATCCTTTAAACCCTTAGTAATTTGCCCTGATGAGTATATTATCTGATTTTCAAACCTATCAAAACATTCTGGATTAAAATCATATTTTTCATAAATACTTTTTAACTCAAGTAATATATTACTAAAAATTACGTGAGAAAATCCTAATGATTATTTATTGCTTACAAAAAATCATCAAAATACTTCTTCCTTTAAGAAAAACGAAAACTTATTTACGTAGAAAGATAATCACTCGAATAAAACGTAAGAAAACTTGATCAATGGATAAGATTAAGATTGTATCAGTGGATGCGAAATAAACTCAATTTTTATGAGTTGACGCAGTTCAATCCAAGTCAAAAGTCACGTATATTTTTCTTGTCAGAAAACACTTTACGTAGTTTATTCAAAATGCTTTGTGTACGCAAACGTGTGTACTAGTGGGAAGAGGAAAAGAATGGGGAAAGAAACCATTGAGCACATAATCTAAATATCACGCGTAAACTTTTCATTCTGCCTTTCATTTGAGAGTGGGCAGAAAATTGTATTATTCGTTCATGAACTGCATTGATTTGAGTCAACCGTTGCAGCCTACGATCATATTGTTTTTTATGACATTTCATATTATTGTGTTATTGTTTCATTGAAAAAATATGTTTTTTTTCATGATAACATATTATTTTTTTATTTTGTATTTGATTTTTCTAAAATAGCTTTTACCTTTGTATGGGGTTTATTATAGAAAAACGTATACAATAGAAAGGTTTAAAATAATTTATAAACATTTTTGATTAGAAAAATATAAAATTACGAAAAATCATACAATGTTAGACAAATTTTTACGGTCTTTAGAAACTTTCTAGTACGTAGTTTTTCATATGTTTAAAACTTTAAAAAATCAAAAAACATCGAAAATTTTGAAAATTATCAAGTATTCTAAAAAACTCGCTATATTTGTGGAATTACAGAAAATTTTAATCAAATACATATATTGTGTTCATTAACATGTTTTATCTGTATACGCACGATGATGTTTTTAGAATTTGAAACAAGTATTTGGAGTACTTGAAAGGTATTTTAAAAACAAAAAGAAACTTTTTGAGCTAGACAAATTTTTGTAAAATTTTGATGATGATAGAAATTTTGCAGATTTTGAACAATCAGAACAAATTGGATATCTTACGAAATGTCAATAATTCTGAAAAAATCGATGTTTTTGTAGAATTTCAGAAAATGGTCATCAGTTTTGTAAATTGTGTTTATTACTATATTTTTTGAAAACATGCATGATGATATTTTGAATATTTTTAACAAAAATCTGGAATACTTTAACAGTATCAACAAATCACAAAAAAACTTGATGAGATTTAAAAATTTTTATAATATTCCCAAAGTTATAAGTAGCTGGTTTGATGTTGGAAATTTCGAAATGTTTGAAAAATCATAAGACAATAAAAATTCAAAAATCTGTTAATAGTTCTTAAAAAATTAAAATTTGTGAACAATTCAAGGAAATGTTTATTATTTTCTGAAATAGGGTTTAGTATTGCATTTCTTAAACATATGCATGAAAATACTTTTTTTGAATTTTCTTCTGAAAATCAGCAATACTTCAAAAGTATTCAAAGTAAAACAACTTACATGAAACTCCAAAAGTTTTTAATATGGTTCGTTACGTTTAGAAAATGCAAAATTTTTAAGAACCGAAAAACATGTGAATTTTCGAAAATCGTCAATATAATTCTGAAAATTTCGAATAATCGGTAGAATTTTAGAAAATGTTAATTTATTTCGTATATCGTATTCATTATCATATTGATAGTTATTTCGAAATATGCATTATAAATTTTTCTTTTTTGCATTTTCTAAAAAAAATCTGAAAAAACTTGAAAACTGCTCAAAAATTACGAGAAATCTTTACGAGTTCCACAAGTTTTCATAAAATTTGGAAAGTTGGAAGTTACTGTTTGGTATGTATGTTGTTATAAATTTCGAAAATTTTGAAAATTTTGAAAAATCATATAACATCCTGGACATTTAAAAAAAATGTCAATAATTCTATAAAAATTAAAAGTTTTCTCGAATTTTAGAATGTACTCATTAATTTTGTAACTAGTGTTTATCATATTTTTGCGAAAAATGGGTTTTAAATTTTTTTTTTACTTTTTAGTAAGAAATGAGAATGCGTTAAAAGTACTTCAAAATTTTTTCAATATCTTGCGTGAGTTAGACAAATTCACTCAAGTTTCGTAAAATCGAAAAATTTATTAGGTTCAAAATTTTGGAATATTCGAAATTTAAAAGAATTCAAAATGACGGTTGCTGATTATTCTGAAAAATTCGTAAAATTTGTAGAATTTTAGAAAATGTACGTAAATTTTGTATACTGCAGAACATTTTGAAAGTGTTGTAAATTTACGAAGACTTTGAGTAATCATGAAAATTTTAAAATCAAATAGTTTTAAATAACAATCAAAAATATCAGGAAATCAGAATATTTATGAAAAGTTTACCAAGTATATAAAATAATAATGTACACTAATGCATTTTTGTGTAGGTGTTTTTGGATATTTTACCCATGCAGAATTTTTCGGTGGTTGGAAGTGTTATTAACTGTACCAATATCTTCTGATATAGGTATGGTTTTGGTTTTGATCATAATAATAAAAAAAATTTTTCTATATGAAAAATCTTTGGTCTTCGATTTGAGAGAAAAATGTATAGTTAATCTTTATAACTTCATTGTTATAATTTTTATTTCAACACAGAGTATACTTACATTTTTTGTAGAAAACTTTTATTTATCATGTATGCCCTATCCTAGAATTCTACAATTAATTCAGTATTTGAGTAATGCTTAGAAACGATTAAAATGAGCGAAAGGATTTCGAAAATATTATAATAAATAAAAAAAATTTTAATGATGCAAAGTGATTGCAAGAATATTTATAAAAATTATAAGTGATTCTATCAAAAGATATATGTTTCAGAATTCTAACAATATAGTCATTAGTTATAGTATACAACAAAATTTCCAAACTTTGGAGCCCATCGAAAAAGACCTTTTACCAACAAAATCACCAAGTGTCTCATGTTGACCTAAATGGAATCATTTGCATGGGATACAACCAAAGTAATTCTTCAAAAGTTTCATACAGTTTCCAAAAATTCAGCAAATATTTCTAAATTTCAATCCATCCAATTCTCCAGGCTATTGACATATTTTCATAGTCAATCATCGTGTTATCAAACAGTTGTACAGGTCTCAAAGAGTTATCAAACTTCCCATTTCCACCCTCTAAAGAAGTTTCACTTTCAAAAAAAATTACCATAAAGGTGAAGGAATAAATTGTTAGAACACCAGAAATTCACACTGTAAAATCAACAATTTATTGAAACATTCAGGTAAAACATTTCGAACACAATTAATGAGCAATCAAATCAGGCATGGAGGAAGAATGGCAATTGATCGTCAGTTGACTAGCCAGGTGTAATGAATCCCTTTTAGTGGTAGTAGGCAGCAGGGGCGGCGTAAGTCAAATGGGCAGCGGGCAAGATGGGTGCTGTTTTGATCAAAGGCGCGCTGTAAGTGGCGACCACGGGTTGAGCGACTGCGGCGACGAAAGGAGATTTGTAGGAGACGTGAGTTTGATGGTGGTAACTGCAACGATAAAAATTTACACTTTTTATAACAACATGTACAGGATTTCTGCACCACATACATCGAAATTCACTAAAAAATCCATTCATCGTCAATTTAAAGGTGTACTAGAATTTTATTAAGTGCTATAGTACACCGAAAGTTTATTATTCGATTTGAAGACTTCGCGAAATAATGCACCAGTACAGAATACTAGACTTAAAATAAGAATGCCTTTCTTTTACTTATTTGATTAAATTGTTTCTTCTTTATGATATTAAATTTTATTGGGCAATATATATAACTCTATGTAGCACTGCTTCAGCGTATATAAGTGTTTTTTCAGTGTTATGGTAAAATTTTGGTTAGTCTTGAAAAAGTTTTCCAACACTACAGTAAATTATTATTAAAGTGTCTAGAAGACTTATTGTGTGCAATGAATACGAAAGGCCCATCCAAACACAGCAAGGCACAATGGATTTTTTCAGTTTTTCATTGGCTGTTTTTGTGAGAAGATTGTCAGTGGTGCTCTCAAATGGATGAATATGACAAGAAAGAGACGATTTTGTTGCACAAGTTATTATTTTTACGATTTTTTCAATACAATAGATTTTTGTATGATAACTTTTATATTGCCTTTATTCGTCTTAGGTAGAATGTGGAGATCTGATTTTGGAATTTGTCTTTGTACTTGTTGAGATAGTTACGTTTTCTAGGCTGTTTTGTTTAATGATTGTCATATTCAACTATAAACTACACTATACTTTGTAATTAAATAATTTTGCTACATAATTTTTAAGACAGTATAATAAACTAGTATCTAAATTTTTGACAAACAATTCAACGTCGAGTTCTATAACGTTTTGACATCTGTTCTGTTCAAAAGTGATTCGATAGCGAAAGCACATTCTATTTGATTAGTTGAAGTAAAATTTACAGAATAAATCTAAAAACAATATGTAAATCCTGTGCAAATTGGATTGTTTTCATCAATTTCTTGTCGAAAGTTTTCATAATTTTTATTCAAATGTTTTCTTTTTTTTCAAAATCAGTTTCATTTATATGGATTTAGAAAATATTACACTTGCTGCAACAGGAACTCAAAGCACACAAAATCCACTCTATTTATAATTTAAAATTATAACAAATTCTCAGTCAATTGAATATTCATCCTACAAATTGATTAGCTCGTGTTTAATATTACATTTTGTACAATATATTGCAAAAATTGTTTTTTTGAAGATACTAGGCATATATAATTCAGATTTTCATAAATAAAACGTTATATTACGGATAAATTTGAATCATATGCCATTATCATAATTTTAGAATCTGTTAGATAATGTTTTCCAGTGTAAAATATCGTGTTAAGTATTGTTTAATTATTAATAATTAATTTGTTCAATAAAAAGATTCTCGACTTCTGATGTGAAATAATCAACTTCTGCAATTTCAATAAAAGGTCCCCATAATTACAATTGAATTACTACTTTTTTAAACTTCTAAATTATTCAAATAAATTTTCAATAAATTTCAACTTTTATATACTAGATAACCAAAAGTTTTTATTAATCTTTTTTGATATGATCTTTTTTACGAATCTGAGAATTTTGTGTAATTTTTTATTATTTTTATTCATTATTTGGACAAGTTATTTATTTAGATAAAATATCACCTCTTTCCAGTTTTAGAGATTGAGTATAAAAAACATCAGTTTTACTGTTTAAAATATTTTGATGCTTAAATTCCCACGCTAAATTTTTTTCATAAGGAGCTTATTGGCAATAAAATTTTGATATTTTTAGCTATCATGATACAAATTTATTATATTTCAAGCTTTTTATCTGAATATTATAAATTTCATGTTTAGAGAAATATATAGATCGAAATCTTCCAATTTACATACATTCATACGGTACTCTTCCAAATCCAAATACAACCCTAGTAATTTTGATCCTCATAAAAACCTTATAATAAAATGGAATTTCTTTAAGAATACCATATCTTATAAGGTGAACCTTATTAAAACCTTATAAGAAACTGAAATTTTTATAAAAAATTGATCGAAAAAATTTTATCAAATATATTCTTATAAAAAATTTCAGTTTCTTATAAGGTTTTCATAAGGCGCACCTTATAAGAAATTGAATTCTCATAAGAAATTTCATTTTCTTAAAAAGTTTTTATTAGGCTCAACATTACTAGGGAACAATCAAAATGAATGTTTTCGTCAATTTGTTAGATTTTATTTATAATATAAGAATATATTTCGTCGAAAAAACAGTTTCCTAGTTTTGATATTTCTAAGCTCACAAATCATTGAAAACAACATGAGTTATAGAAAAATTTTTATTATTTATCAATTTTTTTTTAAGAAGCGATTTTTAAATTTCGGCTTCATAACAATTGGCGATACGTGAATTTTTATAGTGATATTCTCTAACTTAGAAATTTCACTCTTTTACACCAACGATCAAGTGGTTTTGTATCGAGTAATAAATTTATATGTTAACAATTTATGGGAAAATATAATGATAAATATTCAAGGCATGCAGTAAATTAAAAGTTTATTCAATGTATAGATATTTCAAAATCAGGGTAAAATCTATGGAATAGAAAAATCATTGTCCATTTAGTACGTAACATACAAACATAAAAATCTTTAGGTACAATCAAATAAATTATGTAAAGATGTTTTCAAATAAAAACCAATTTGTACTTTTGTTATAAATGAAGACCATAAAATACATAAAAATCAGTCAATAAATATACTAAATCAAATAAATCTACTTTAATTACCATTTAAATCAGTCATTAAAATCATCTTGAGATCAAGTCAGATTTACACGGTCATAAGAAAAAAAGATAAATAGCTCTAGAAATCATCATTCAACATCTGATTGATGATCACTATAATCACGAAATATGTTAAATAAATAATTACACATAATTCTTCAAAAATAAAGCATTAAAATTAGAAAAAGCTATGGTATACTGCCACTAGGTTCATAAATGCGCACTTTGCGACCCATAGGAGGTCCATAAAACCATATTTATCACCTCTGTGATGCATAAAAAGTGTTATCTCACCTGGTTGCTACTGGGAGCGCCGCGACCGGTGCGGCCTGGACGTACTGGGCGCTGTGCAAAAACGGGGCGCCGGCCAGTAATCCAGGTTTTGGGGCCGCGAAGGCGCAAGCCACGATGGCCAAGACAACCACGAATTTGAACATTTTCACTTGAGTTTCTATCGTTACTTCGATGGCTGAAGAGCGAATGATGTCAGAACCGTAGAATACGCGGGCTTTTATTCACGCCGGCCGTTCCAATTAAACGAGGGCTGGGAGTTGATCTTTTGTCTGGTGCACCGCGCACTGTCAAGGCCCCCGGGGGAGGCAAGGCCCCGGAGCCCTTCACTGTCTCCTCTTTGTCAAGCTTCTGTAAAACGGCCTTCGCACAGCGCCGTAAGAGAGCACGCCTTTGTCGATTTCTTAGATTTTTCGCAACTCGGTTTTCGGCAAAAGACATTCGTGCAATGATACTTGGAAAATTTTTTGTGACATTGAAATTTTCATTCAAAATAGGTACTATTAACATCTCTTGAATAATATGTAAGATATTTTTGCAATCTTAAACTATATTTTGGAGACTCATATACATAAACTTTTTTGAATTCTGTTATTCTTTGAAAAAATATTTCATATCGTTTTTTTTTTAACGAAAATCATGTCGTATCTTCCAGAAGTGATAACAGATTTTTACAATAATTTTTTAATCATTATTATTCATTGTAGCGTGGGACGTGTATATTTAGCAGCTTACTGAACAGGGCGTATTTCAAAACTTTTAGACATCGGTATAAAATCGGAGATAAAAGTAAATTTTCTATAATACACTGTCAAGTAATAAAAAACTTTATCAAATAAAAGATTTTATTTTTTCTTCAAAAATATCGTGTTAATAAAATCATAAATATGCCAATACTTCTTGATTCAAAAGTTAAAAATTTTTCAACGAGTTTTCTCTCAAGAATGCATTCTTTGCTGAAAAATTTCAATTAGACTCCAAATCGGTTTTCTAATTGGAGGACTCACTAGGTAAATGTCTATTTTTCCGATTGGTTTGTCTAAATGGAGAATCAATTACATTTTTGATAGGTTTGCCTAAACGAAAAACCAATTGAATTTCTCATTGGTATATCTCAATCAAAAACCAGTTTATTTCTTATTGATTTGCCATAAGAGCGAACCGTTCAGTTTCTGATTATAGGTTCGTTAAATGGGGAACCAATGGAATTTCTTGTTGAAGTGTCTAAAAGGAAAAATAATTGAATTTCTAATAGGTTCGGCTAAATGTAAACTAATTGATTTCCAATTGATTTGTCTGGATTAAAAACCAATTGGATTTCTAACTAATTTCTCAAAGCTACACAAAAATTATATTCCTGATTAATTTGTCTCAATAAATAACCAATTTATTTATAACTGGTATGTCTGAATAGAAAACTAATTTCATTTCTAATACGTATGTCTAAATTGAAAACCAGTTGAATTTCTAATAGGTTTGTCTACATGGAGATCCAATTGAATTTCTGATTATTTGTCTAAATAGAAAACAAATTGAGATTCTAATTGGATTTTCTAAATATATACCCAGTCGAATTTCTGATTGGTTTGCCTAAATGGAAAATCAATTGCATATCTACTTCATTATTTAAAATAATAACCAATTGAATTTCCAATTACTTTGTTTACATGAAACATAAATTTGATTTCTAATTGGTACGTCAAAATTGAAAGTCAGTTCAATTTATTATTGATTTGTCTATGTGGAAAACCAACTGAATTTCTTATTTTTACGTCTAAATAGAAAACCACTTGAATTTCTTATTGATGTCTAAAATGGAAGACCAATTGCATTTCTAATTTGCTACTTTAGAAGGCAAACCATAAATTTCTACTTGGTTAGTCTAAATGAAAAAGCAATGTAAGTTCGGATTCATTTGTCCAAATGGAGAACCAATTAAATTTCTGTTTGGTTTGTGCTAAAAAAACCAATTGAATTTCTACTTGGTTTGTCTAAATGGAGAACTAATTGAATTTCTAATTAGGTTGTCTAAATTGAGAGCTGATTAAATTTTAGAGTGGTTAGTCTAAATGGGAAACCAGTTAAATTTAAAATTGATTTATCCAAATGAAAAACAAAATGCATTTCTTACTGGTATGTCAAAATGGAGTTGCGGTTGAATAACAATTTAGTTGTTAATTCATGAAAATCGACAATTTAGTTGTTCATTCATTAGTAGTAATAAAAAAGCAATCGAACTTCTAATTGATTTGTCTGAATGTGAAACATATTAAATTTCGAATTGTTTTTTCCAAATGGAAAGCCAAATGCATTTTCAATTAGTTATTATACATGGAAAACAAATTGATTTCCTGAATGAAAAGCTAACTCAATTTCTAATTAGTTTTTCCTAATGTAATACCTATTGAATTGCTAATTAGTTTGTCTCAATGGAAACTGATTGCATTTTTTATGGTTTTGTCTTAATGGAAAACCAATTAAATTTCTTATTGGTTTGTCTATATAAAAAACTTATTGAATTCTCGATTGGATAGTCTATGTAGATAAATGATTGGACTACCAATAGGTTTTATAGTTAGGTAGTCCAACTTGCAAATTATTTGGATACGTAATTGATTTGTCCTATTGAAAAATTCTTCACAAAAAAACTCATGTCACAAAATAAGTAGAATCAGTTTTTTCATTCAGCATTCTTATTTCATTTCAATTTTGGAAAAAATTTGTATTTGTGACGTAAGTTTTAATGTGAAAACCGTCTTTCATAACACCCATAACCGGACAACCAATTGGATTTTTTATTTAAAGATCAATTGGTTTTTCAATTGAATAAACTATTTGGGAAACGATTCTAAAAAACAGTCATTTTTCTAGTCGGTTTTCCAATCGGAAACCAATTTAATTTTTTTATCAGGTTTTTAACTGTAAATTCAGGATTCTCATTTGTTAGAAAAATTTCATCGTTGAAGATTTATCGTGCAAGATTTAATTTGGATAGTTCCTTTTAAGGATAAACTGCTCAGAATTTTCGAAATTGATAATCGTTGACAGCGAATAACGAATCTACCTTGTCATTCAAGTACATACTATTAAAATCCTTTTTTCTCAAAACGTGGTTATTTTCCAGTTATTCAAATTTTTGAAGAAACAAAATTTATTAATATATTACTTCCGTCGTTTGAAAAAAAAGAAAAAAAAGTGACTACATCATTCTTTTCTTCAGTAACATATTACCTCGTAATCGAGTCCATATAAACATGATCTCTAGAAGGTGAATGAAATATGATTAGATGATGAAATTTTTTATCATTTTTCATCATTAGTACTGTCATAAAGTGAACTAGGCTATTGTAACTCTTTTGAATAATTATAGATCATTTTTATCTGTTGTCGAGAAGTTTCATTATTATTGTTCGTAGATTGTTTCGAAAGAAAAAGAACTATCGATTTCAATCATTGAATAATTTTGTGCATCAGTGATTGTTTATCATGTTTTTGAATTACAATTTTTAAATTTAACTCTAAGGTTTGAATTATATTTTATTACCAAAAACTGAAAGATTTTTTTAAATCATATATATCATGGTTAGTCTTTGAAGAAATAGGTTCTTTTATTTTCGTAACCACGAAAGTTGCGCTCTCGTTTGGCATTACGTGAGTTACATAATAAGAGCTGAATATGGTTATCACATTGTCAAGTGAAGTAACACTACGGATTGTTTCAACCAGTGAAAACCTTGGTTCCTTAACCCAACTTTTTGCCCGAACGAATCCATTAAATCGAGCATTGTAAGAATCGAGGTTCGTCCAACGTCTGAAAGATCATCAATAATTATTTTTTCATGCGGAAAAGAGAAATGTTGTTCGTTTTTTTGCCGGATCGAAAAAAGTTTCTGCTGGTCATCGAATGGCATGATAATATACACGACTTTTTGTGCAGGTTACATTTCTAATTTTTACATTTTTTTTTTGATTTATGATTTCATCTTGTATTTTTAAGTACATCGTGAAAAAAATGATTGAAGTGGAAGTTGAAACGTTTTTTGTAAAGTGGATTCGCTAGCAGTTTTAAAAATTTTTCAGTTTTATTTGTCGTGTAAGATAAAATCAGATAAAAAATAAAGTCATACTCAAACCATCAAACAAAATTATCTGCAAATTAATCAATGACAAATTTTTCATATAGTTATGAAGCTTAGAAATATAATTATCGTTAATTCCAAAAGACCCGAATGATTTTCAGAAAATAGGAATAAGCCAAAAAATTTCAGAAATTTTTTGAATATATCATATTTTATGATTTATCTTTCGGGCAATAAAATTTAGATCTTCATTTTCAGCCCTGCCATCAGTAAAACCTAACGGAAACTCAACCCTTAATCAAAGTTTTTTTTTCCTTTACGAATTTCGAAAGAAAATTCATTCTTGTTTCAAAAATGCTCAAATTCTATAACCATGCCTAACTTCTATTTCGAGTGGTTTCGAAATTCGTTATGCCATCGCGTTCGATGAATATTAGCTGTTACATCGAATCGTTCAACTGGATATAGGACTGTGATAATAATTATGCAACCGTTCGTGTGGGGCGATGCGTTTGATGGGATTGCAGTTTAAGAGGATTATCAGCGCTCGATGAAACAATTGGTTCATTTAGTTGGCTCAAGTTGCACGTAACGTTAGCCAAGGTGCTACTTGTTGAAGGCGAAAGCCGCTTTTACCTCCCCCCCTTTCTCTTTTCGATACCATAGAACGATGTGGATTTCAGATTTTTTTAAATCACGATTCGAATAATCAGAGGCTGTGAAAAGCAATTTTTTCGGGTGCGTAGAAATGATTACTGAAGCACGGGGGGGTTCAATATCATTTTTTTCCGAAATATGGACGATGTTTTTTTTATTTTTTTTTTTAATCTGAAAATCTTAGAAGTATTAATAATAGTGGAACATTCGAATGAGCGAAGAAAATTTTCAGAAAATCGGCAAGTTTTGATTAATGATGGATTAAATCGCGTTTTGAAATCTTGAAAATTTCTCAATATCAACAAATATGAGTTATTTAAAGATTGTCAATGGTTATACGAAATTTGGAAAAGTTTTGCAAATTGATAAAATATTGATTAATTTTGGTGGATATTGTTTTTTATCGTATTCCTTTGGGGTATGCAAGTTAATGTTTCTTTACTTTTACACACACAAAAATTACAGAACTTGAAATGTATTCAATTTTGTGAATTATCTTAGAGTTGAGAAATAAAAACAAAATAGTAATAAATGCTTTGAAATTTCAAAAATTTTCTAAAATTCGTTACTTCGGAAATTTTCAATAATTCTATAGTAATCAAGAAATTCGTAGATTTTTAGATAATTTTCATGAATTTTGTGGATGATGTTTTTTTATCCCTTTTTTTCGAGGTATGGACGATAATTTTTTTATAATTTTTTCATAAAAGTCTGAAAAACTTGAAAAGTATATAAAAAATACTTAAAATCTTAATAAATTAGACGAGTTTTTATCAAATATTAGTGTAAACATTGTTTCGAATTTAAAAAATGTTTAAATCAATCAAACGCATTGAAAATTTGGAATTTTGTCAAAAATACTAGAAACTCCGAAAAACTAGTAAAATTTCAGACCACTTCAATAAATTTTGTAGATTGTATTCATTTTACTATATTTCTTCAAATAATGCAAGAGGCTGTTTTTCAAAAATTAAAACATGAAATAGTCGAAAAGGATTGATAATACAACACTAAGATTTCTACAAATTTTCATCGATTTCAGACAATTTTGAATAGTCGAAATATAGCTTCCACGATTTCAAATTTCAAAAATCAACACATATTGAATTTATCATTCTAAACGTTGTCATTGATACTACGAAATTTAGAAAAGTTTTGGAATTTCTAATAATTTTAATGAAATTGGTGGATTTTGTTTGTTATCGTATTCATTGAGGATATGAATGATGTTGTTTCTTTATTAACAAACAAAAAAAAACTACATGACATAAAGTATTCACATTTGCAAAAAATCTTATGGTTAAAAAAATAAAAAAAAAATGGTAAAGTTTTGAATGCTTTGAATCACTTTTCAAAATTTTAAAAATGTTTAAAAATCAACGAACATTGTTCAGTTTAAAAATTGTCATTAATTCTATGAAATCTAGGAAATTAGTGAAATTTCAAATAATTCTCATGAATTAACTGGATAGTGTTTTTGATCGTATTAATTTGAAGTATGCATAATAATGTTTTTTTCATTTTTCTATAAAAATTTGAAAAACTCAAAAAGTATATGATAATTATCGAGAATCCTGATAAGTTCGACGAATTCTTATCAAATATTAGTTTAAATATTGTTCAGAATTAAAAAATTCTTGAATTAATCAAAAGCATTGAGGATTCGGAAATTTCTCAATAATTCTATAAAATTCTAAAAATTAGAATAATTTGAAACAATTTTAATAAAATCTATAGATTATATTCATTACTATATTTCTTCGTGCTTTGCAAGATGGTGTTTTTTTCTAATGAAAATATGAAATATTTAAAAAGTATTAATCATGAAAATCTAAGATTCTTACAAATTTTCATTTAATTCAGACAATTCAGAATAGTTTAAATATTGCTTTCACTATTCCAAATTTCAAAAAAAAAAAATAAAAAAATTTAAAAAACACTTCAAGTTCTATGAAATTTTAAGAATTTCGAAACTTTCAGGAAATGTTAGCAAACTTAGTAGATTGTGTTCATTATATTTTTTCAGCATATACTTGATATTTTTTTTCCATATTTAAATGAAGATGTATAGGAGTTCAGTTTCTGATATTACAAATTTTTTTAATAAATTCGACAGTCGTTAATAAAATTTGAAAAGTTCTACATAGTTTAAATTACGTTTACAACCTTAAAAGAATTATTACAATGAAAAAATTATTATAACAAATCTGAACAATTCGAAAAATTTGTTGAATTTCAGAAGATAATCGCAGATTCGGTAGCCTGTGTTCATAATGATATTTTATTGAAATACTCGTTTTTTTCATTTTTCAGTAAAAATCTAGAAAAATCAAAAATTATTGTATGAATACAAAAAATCTTTGTGATTTTGACAAATTTTTTCTAAAATATGGAAAGTTTTCAATTGTTTGTATCATGTTTGAAATTTCAAAAATTTTGGAAAATTAAACGATTCATACGATTGTCGAAATTCTATGAAATTCAAAAAATTTGTCAAACTACAAAGGTTGTTCATGAAATTTGTAGATTCTGTTCATCATCATATTTCTTGATAATGTGTACGTTGTTTTTTCTATTTATTATTAAATTTGAAAATTTTATTCCATAAAAAAACTACTATAAATTCTCAGGAAATAGACAAATCTGTCTAAATTGTTCTTCAATATCGTTTAAATGTTCACATAAAAAAAAAAATCGGGACTTCTAAACTTTGTCATTAATTTGAAAAATTCGTTGAGTTTAGAAACTGTTTACAAATTTTCTGGATCATGGAAAATTTTTTAAATTCCGTGAAATTTGGAAACCATTCTATAACATCAAACTTTTTCGAAATGATAAATTATTCCTCTTGAAAAGATTGTCTTCAATTTCGGAAATCGAATGAAAATCTAGTATTTTCAAAAATGTAAAAAAACTCGATAAATTGTCAAAAATTTTGATGATTCTGTAGCTTGGTGCATTATCAAGTAGGTATTCTTTGGTATTTCACACATCTAGAAATTTCCACGCGGGTTCAAATCTTCTACCATCCCTGCAAAATATTATTTAAAAATTTTTTTTTTATTTAAATGACATATTCAAAAGCTAGTCTTTGAATCTAGGATCCTCATCAACTTATATCCAATATTTCCAAAATCCTTGAATAATACATATCCGTTGGCAATCAAGATCTGAAACTTAAAAATTTCCCACGAATCCATGCGTCATTCCGACCCTTCCGATCCTTCACAAACCACGTCATAAATCCGGGCCTTGATTACCAGAACCTCAAAAACATTGTGCACTTACTGTCTGATAAAAAAAAGCGAACTTCATGCTCATTACGCAAATCCTTGAAAAAACTAATCGGACTTTCGCGTAAGGGCAATTGCCGGGAGAAAAAGAAAGAGCGGGCGCCGCAATTGCGCGAGCGGCAAAACACGAGGCCTTGGCCCTGCCCGCTTTGAGAACGTAACTGTACCGACTTCGGCATTATCTGATTCCGTCGCCGCGAAAAACACCCGAAGAAGGGGCTGCTGCTCTATATAAAACCCCAGCTTCACCACCACGGGATCATCAGTCGATCCCAACAAGTCGACAAGACCAAGTTTTGCTACCTTCGATTCAAGTTCACGGTACAAGGAAGTTCAAGATGTTCAAGCTCGCTGTATTCTTCGCCTTGGTGGCTTGCGCCTTCGCCGGACCCGCCCCGGCTCCGGCACCGAAACCGGGTATGTTTGCACTTAAAATTTGAAATTTAGTAAAAAAATTTATTTTGTTCAAATTTTAATCCCAAATCTTTCAATATAGAAACGATAAAATAATTAATATCGTCAAGGGTTGTCATTTTAGAAGTAATTTGCTTGACTTGTATACTTATTGCAATTTTGGTCCTTGAATTTTATATTCTATTCAATTTCTGTTTTAAGCAATCAAATTTCACTTATTTGGTATGTTCAAGTTGTTTGTCATCAGCTGTCAAAATTACTTAAGTTTTTGTGTTTTCTTTGTACTTTTTATAAAATTTTCTGTTACAATACCGAAGGAAATGGAAAGTTTTTGTGAATTCTTATCATTAATGACAGAATAGTATTTAGGAGTAATTTCGAATTGATAGATCAGTTCTTTACTGCGTTCAGCTTAACACAGGATTGTTGCATTGGCACGTAACGGAGCATAATAAAGTACTCAAACATTAGTTTTGGAATATCAAGAAGAAAATTCCAAGAATATGATTCTGATTTTCAATGTTTCATTAAAAAATGCAAGTTATGCCACATTTATCAATTTTTTGGAAAAAATACATGAATTAAGACGACAATCTTTCCTTTTTGAAAACTTCAAACAACATCGGTATTATTATAAACTGCAATAGAAATTTGACTGCTCTCTCAGTTTGAATTAGTAACAAACTACACTAAAAAAAATTTGTTGTAATTTTACTGTACCGATACGAAAGTCAGTAACCATCACCTTGTGGTGAAATTTTACTATAATTTTACTATACGCAGTTGGAATTTTCCAGTTTATCTATATTAATATTCCATTTTTTAATAAAATTTTCCTGTTGAAGTATGTGAAAAATAAAATAATAGTAAATTTGCAGTACCATGGTATAGGAAATTTCCGTTTTTTCACAGTATACTAATTGATATTAGAATATCACAAATTGAAAAGTGAAGAGGTAGCAACTGAAGTTTAAGTAAAAATTTACTCATTGAATTAGCGATATAGCTTACAGATGAAATGGGTAATATTTTGCTGAAGAAAAAGTTAATAACTATCTTTAAATTTTAGTACAAATCCACTACTACAGTTAGTAGGTTTCGACTAGTCTCATTTGTGATTTATCACTGAAAGATAAAAATAGTTCAACTAATGAAAAAGTAAATTTTTACTTATACTTAGTAAATAGTTACTGTTCATAATAATAAATATTTACCACTGCAATTATTGATTATCTAAATATCATTCAAATGCTACTAATTTATTATTGTTTTATAGTAAAAAATCAAACAATCATAATAGACGTATTTAGACATTTGTTGAAAGATTCATTCCTTGAAACATCAAGCTTTTAACAATGTTTTTTACATGAACTTTTTTTACAACTAGGTACATTTAAAATTAATTATGTAAAATTCAACAATTTCTTTTAGCAACTTGTGGGATTCTACTAATTTATTACAAGATCTCTGACTATCTCTGATCTACTAGTTGTATTGGTAAGAATTTTACTTATTCGAACTGGAGAGTGACACGGTTGAATAAATAAATCAAACTTTGGTATTTATTGAACAATTGCGAACAACTGTCTTGTTGGTGCTGTTTTGACACCTTCGCTTTGCAAATATTCTTTTATCATAGAAAACGTAATTTCTTGGAGCCAATTATTTTTTTTGTGGGGTTTTTTTCAAATTTGAACACTTTTCTAGTCTCATCTTTCTAGCTTCCAGATTTTTTTATTCAGCCTTCTGCAGAAATTACACGATAATGTATAACAAGTATTCTTATTTTTACAAAGTCTGATCGATTTGTTTTACTCACGAAAAATTCTTCTTCAAAAAAAGTTTTTTGAACATATTTGTGTGATGATTTAATTTGTGCATGATTTGATCTGCTCTAAACATAACAAGTATTTGAACAATTTGTATCATTTTGAATAGAACTTTCTGATGTCTCGATTCGATTTTCACTAATAAACATTTCGCTTGAAGGTTTTATTATTATATAATTATAATAATAATGGGAATAGTCGAAGAATTCAGAATGAAATGTTATAATTACTAAATCTGGTACAATAAAAGGTTGTGTTTTGGTAAGAAAAGTGCAGGTTATATGAAATTCAACTAGTTCATTTTTACTGTTTCTCTGTTATTTTGAACTGCTTGGACAGCTTTTTCATGACCTGTTGATATAGTGAAAACAACCGTTTTTCCATTGGCATTGACAGTTTAGGCAGTGCATCGCGAAATAAGTTTCTGAAATAATGAAATTTCAACTTATTCGTATTTAGAGTGTAGAAGTTGCAGCGCAAGCTGAAGACGAGCGTTTCAATCAGATAGGTTAAGAAAGTTTTTTTATAATATGAACTAGTCAAGGGCACTCTTACGAACCTAATGGGATCAAAGCTTGGGACGAACGATCATTTATTTCGTTTGGTCACGAAATTTTATTTCTTTTCTATCACTAAGTTTTTCGATGATTGTATTTTTTTTCGGAACCAACTACATAAAAATATTGAAAATCTAACAAGTGCATTCTTAGTGTTTATTTTTAATATTGAATGAAGTCTGTCCATTAAAATTCAAATGTCGAAAATTTCATTCGATAATTAGGTTCAGTTTTTAGAAAAGTTGCATATAAATTTTTTTAAAGTGTAAGTTAGTGAGGCTTTCAAGTGTTTTTTGTGACATTGATTATTATCTTCAATGAAGTGTTATAAAATGTGGTCTTTGCATCATTTTCGAAAAATTACTTATAACACATATTCGAAATAATGGATTCAATAAACAGTGCGTGAAAAAAAATATCTGCTGCAAGGTCCTTATAAAAGTAATAAAAATAATTGTTCAAAGCAATACAAAAAAATTAATATTCAATCTATGAGATAATGTATATGATACGATTAATATAAACAACTAACGATTCGTCTATAACATATGTTAAATGTACTACAAAAACGTACTAAAATAGAAAAAAGGCTTCTTGTGATGTATAGCATAGGTTTGTTGTACTTATGATTCAAAATATATAAAATATGAAAAATTTTACAGAAAAGTATTAAAAATATGTTGGTTAAGATGCAAAAAATATCATTCATGTAAAATTCACTGACTTAAATCTTTAACTAGTTTTCTTGGACACAATATAATATATGCCAAGTTTTCTATACATAATGTTGAATGTAGACAATGGTAATAAACTTTGACGTATAGAGAACATTTACGTTTTCTTGTGTTTTTGAGAACTTCAATAAACTTCATTTCTAGAGGACATTTACAAGAATTTTGAGGTCTTTATCATTTCAAGAAATTAACAAAATAATGTTTTTATTTGTAAATGTGTTTTAGGTTTTATTGGAGCATCGGTGATTCCAGCTTCCTCTGCATACATCGCAGCTCCAGCCTATTCCTCTTACTCAGCGTACTCGGCTCCATATCCCTATTCTGCTTATGTAAATAAATTTTGAACAACTTGAAACACTTTGTCCAAAAGAAAAAAAAAGCTCACTCCTACCTACTTTTGAAGTTTAAAAACTTTTCGTCCCTAATATTCATCCAACTATTGTCAAACTTTTTTTACAAGCTATAAAACTCAACATTAGGCTTTAAAATTTGAATTCGTTAAAGAATGAAATTTCAAAAGGTACCAAAGTGATCAACATATGTCAATTCTCCCATGGATGATAATTTTATTGTGATCAAAAATTTCCCACCGTACATTCGTAAAAATTGTGGTTCATAAATTCAATAACAATTATATTCTTTTTTTTCTTTAAGGCATATGCTCCTGCTCCCTTGGCCTATGCTTCAGCCCCTGCCCTGTCGTATCATTACTAGGATATGGAAACAATCGCTCATCACCAACCCGCGTCATCACCGATCACGTAATTCGCTTTTGACAACGTCGCATACGATTTTTTTCCCTCTGAAGACATTGTTTTTCACCCACTTTATGTCGTTATGCAATTCGCTCTGTACACGCCCATTTTTTTCGTTTCCGATGGTCAATAAATTTTTGCAATGAAGATGAACCTCGTTCGTGCATTTTTTTCCTCCTTTTGTAATTTTTTTTCTGCAGAATATGGACTATATAAAAATATACAGGGATTCTGTTTATATTGATTACCTAATATTACAGAGAAATAGGTACTTCAGATAATTTCGTTATTACATTACAAAATATTTTTTGATGGCAACTTTGAAAAAACCTAATTTTTTTCTGTATGGAATTTAACTGACTTCAGCTACACACAAAAAATGGCCAATCTCTCATTCATAATTGCAAATTCAAGAGTTCTGACGAATTTTTTTCGGTTTCTGAGAAAAATGAATCACTAAAATCAAAAGTTAATGGTATTTTTTTATGACGAAACAGACTTATTCTCATTATTAATTTCCATTGTATGCTTTTTTTTAATAAACATCCTATCGTGCTTATAAAATTCAGAAAACATAAACCAATATTGAAATTTTGTACATAAAATACATCCTGCAAAGTTTTCTATGAACTTGAAATTGGGAATTTTGGAATTCATTTATTAGAATACAAAACGTTTTTTCTACTTGAATTTATTTATCTTTGGATAAAAAAGGAGACTAAAAGGAATATGTTTAATTTTATTTCGTTTAGCACATCCTAAAGTTTTTTATTTTGCTTGAATAGTGAATTTACTGATATCAAACAATTTGAAGTTTTTATCCTATCCTTTTCCCATGCAATGATATGTATCGTTTCTTGGCAAAAATTTAATAATTAGAGAAAAAATATTCAAAATTTAAAATTTATAGTATTGCAATACAAAAACTATAGGGTTTAAGGTTTCCAATTTTCTGTAAAATTGTGAGTGTAAAAAATATACGTGTACCACTATTTTCTCATTATAATATTTTTAATTTTAAAAATTTCAGAGTAATAGTTGTGCAATACTTCTTAAATGCCTAGATTGAAAAGCTAAAAATTTCATTGTCTTGAGGACTGTAAATAATTATTGTATATTCCAAATTTCTGAAACTTCAGAATTCACCAAATTTTGAATCGTAAATATAAATTATGGCTATTTTCGCTTTGATATAAATTTATCAATATTTTCTTCATCTGATTCTTTGAATTAATTATTAATGGGAGAAAATTTTACTGTTACCTTAACAGTGAAAATATATCATCGAAAAAATTTGAAATATGCTCTGAAATTTTTATATTAATTAATCTTGTACATATTTTAAAATATGTCTGAAGATATTGATTTGAGAATGCTACTTCCAAAAGTGATAAATGCAATAACGCGGGACAAAAATGAAAACTTTCCACAAGTTTCCGAAAACTAAAGTCTCTCAGTACACTCCGAAATACATTTAGAAGACTTTAAAAGTATTTGAATCTGAGACTGAAGTCACGCAAAGTCTTCAAACTGAAGATTTCAGTCTAGCAAAAAGATACTTTAAGAGCTGTAAGTTTTATATGTAGATAGATACTTTGAGAGAGTTGAGTCTCCGAAAAAGATACTTAAGAAGATTCGAATATTCTTCAAAAGGACTAACGTGAACATTAAAAAATCTCTGAAAAATCTCTTTTAGAAGATTACAGGAATGTAACCATTATATGTAAATAATCGGTCGAATTTTTATTCGGCAAAATGTTACTTGATTCTGAACTAATTTTTGTAATTCAAAATTGATCAATTTAGAAAACTTTGATTTTGCTGACAGTAGACTCATTTGAATTTGAACAAGAAGTGTTTTTGAGCGTGTACAAAAATCATTATATGATTTTTGAAGAATATATTATATATTCTTCAAAAATTTATGTAATTCCAGAAATTTAAAAAATTCAGTTTTTCAAGCAATAAACCAAAAAAAAATGCTGTGTATAAAGTAGTCTATAAAAATACCACAACATTTTTGAAATCCTAAAATTCTATGAATATTAAAAAATTTATTGAGAGCAATTTAAATTTATAAATAAACTATTCATGTTAAATCGATCGAATGTCTTCGTATATTTCAAACTTTCAATTCTAGAAAATCTCTCATTCTGAAAAATCAAAAAGATATTTTTGGAAAAATCAAAAAATTCTGCAATATTCCCTAAATACTAGAGAATACAAGAAAAAAATACATATAGAAAGTTACAAGTAAATACATGATACATTAATAGTCTTTACAACTTCTACAGCATAGAGCATCGAACTCTAGAAATTTTTATAAAAATATATAATAATACAGGATCATTCTAAAAATCATAGAAAAACTCGAGAAATAAAAATCTAATTCGACATACTTTTGTGAAAAATCTTTTGAAACATGAACAATATAATAAACTTTGAATTTGGAGCTCGAAATTCTCGAAATCCATATAACAATTGATATGAGAAAATTAGAAATATAATAAAATACAAGAAAATCTTGCAACATCTTGTTCATCCTAAAAATATAAATAATTGGAGAAATACTACACTGAAAAAAAAATACGGAAACATCCTATACCATGGTACTGCAAATTTACTATTCTTTCATTTCACATACTTGAATAGGAAAATTTCATTAAAATATGGAATATAAGTATAAATAAACTGGAAAATTCCAACTGCATGTAGTAAAATTATAGTAAAATTATACTAAAATTTCACCACAAGGTGATGGTGGAAGATTTTCTATATAATAATTTAATATATAATATCTTTTGAAAAAAATTTCTCAACTAAAAAAAAAATATGAATATTAGAACAAGCTGACTATTTTTTTTTTCAGGGTCGAAAAGTGCAGATTACTAAATGCTTAATGATTTTCCTTACTTGAAAAAATTATTCATAGATGACTCATCTTTACATATAACAGATTTAAAAAAAATGTTTTTTTAGGCAAAAGGTTTTCTTGAAACTAAAAAAAATAAAGCGTGCAATCTTTTTCTGTCTCAAACTTTTTTTTATATCTGAAATAAACTATTTTCATAACAAATCCACGTAAACGTTGATATTTTTTTTTTTCATCCTTAGTTTTTCGATGTCTTGTCATTTACATTCAATTTGTTCCAAAATGTTACTTTTTTTTTCACAAGTAACGTGCAAGTAATGGAACGTTTTTTTTCTCTATTCACGATAACGAGTCACTATATCTTTTCAAGTAACGGTAACATAACGAATTACATTTTCCACCTAAGAAACAGTAACGTAACGCGTTACACTTTTTTAGGTAACTTTTCGAACCCTGATGATTTGAAATTTGTATGAATAACTTTGTTTTTGTTTCGTAGAGCGGAACAAAAATTGCGATTCATGCTCGTCTTGGTTGGATCAAGGTAAAGCGATGGAAAGAGAGTGGCAAAAACGAGACGCGGAAACGGACAGGGTGTTGACGACCCTTCGCGGCAGCCCGCAATTTGGCCTCGAGCTAACCCGTCTTATGGCTTGGGAAAAAACTTTTTTTTTCGTGATTGAAACACGAGGAAATGTGAAACTGGCTATTTCGGACAGTTTCGTCACGTTTTGAGGCTTCGACGTGTGAGAAAATTGAAATTTCACATAATATATTTTTGCAAACAAAAAGAAAAATATTGACTAAAACAGAAACTTTCTTTACATAATTGTTTTTCAGATAAGTATAATATCTCAAAATCAGTGATCGATAAAAATTGAATACATAAATTTATGTACATACGATTTTGCAAGTTTCAACAAGTTAAAACTGGCGAAAGTGAATGAAAACAAAATAAAAATCGAAAATATTTCATTCATTAGAGTATGTCAAGTAAATAACTGGTGAAATAATAAAAATATTATTCCATACAATATGTTGAGTTTCAAACAATTTCGCACGCTTTCACACTTTCGTGCCACTAATCCCTCCACATCTCTGACAACCCCGAAAAAACAAGAATTGCACTTTGAGTTCTTACAACAATCATTAGCAAAACTTCAATGTTGACTTGATCCATGTTATTACTGTCTCAGCACGACACAATTATGTCATTTTTCATAATTTAACGTCTTCATCGGGAAGTTTCGTAATTTCCATCGGCAATAATTGCCCGAATAATGACGCAGGTCTCTCGATTTTGAATCCAGAAAGTAATGTCACAACGAGCATGCAGTTATTACGTTCTTTACGACGTGTTGCTGAAGTGTCAAGAGCGATTCGTAATGGACAATCACATTTACAAAGTGTCCATTAAAGAAAATGATGGCAATATTGCATCACTTCGAAAGGGATATTTTTGTGCAGTCTTATTTCAATGACGTAAACGAAATTTTTTGATGTTGTTTTTTTTTTTATTATGAAGCTGGGAAATTTTTCTTTTGAGATGTTTTTTTAGTGGTTGATTTTATGATTGATTAAGAGTTTGATAAAGTTTTTTTATGTAGGTTTGTTCACGAATGTTTACGGGAAGTGTTAAAAAATGGAATGATTTATTGAAGATTTATTTGGCAAGTTCGTGTTTTTTTAAATAGCAGGCAAAAGAAAAATTTTACTATAGATATATACATCTTTTATAAAATGAAAACTGTTCTAAAATATTTTTATTTTCATAATAAAAAATTTATTATTTTACAAATAAAATTATATTCCTATCAAAATTATGAAAATGTTAAGGTTTTTAGCTACGTAGGATTTCGTGTATTTACTTTTTTATGCGATAACTCTAATCGAAAACAACTAACTTTTTTTGGACATCGATATTGAAATTTATCAAATATTTCGTTTTCCGTAGTTCGTGGCAAATATGTAATTTATTTTCGGCAAATGTAGAAAGAATTCAGAATGTAGGGAACTTTTATTTCCACATTGCTAAATAGAATTTAAAATCGAATGCAAAACATTTTTATCAAGATGAAAAATTCCATAATTTAGTTTCTTTATTCTTTTGCGAATTTTATGAAAGATGTTAAGGTTCAAATTAAAAATAAGAAAAAGAAGTTAAGGTAAATCGTTATATTTCAAATACGAAAAAACGGTTTCACATTTAATTATAATTTTATCAGAAAGTGTAGGGTTATGAGATTGATTTCAAAACTTTTTATTCGAAACTTGAAGCAAACAATCATTGTTTAAATTATGGTGAAGCACTAGTAGTAAAGGGACAAACTCAAATATGAAAAGGGTAAATAATATATTTATTCCAATGTATGAATGAATATTTCTTTTAGCATCATGACGAAGGAATCGATTTGGGAGTTCAAGCTTTTACTTTTGAAAATATATCACTTTCTGTATAAAATAACATTTTATTTCTATCGTCTCTCAGTAATTTTTTTCCAGTATATGTGTATCATTTAGAAGATTATTTCCTATGTGTAGAAATTTTGGACATAGATATCATAAATTCAATGCTCTAGTATTCAGAGTTTCATAGATTTACAGTTTATTCATAGATTTTTCAAAATACAATATATGCATACATTTTAAGTATTTCAAACTCTGGTCTCCATTAAAGGTATTTCGTGTAATGCTAGTATTTTCAAGGTTTTTCGAACTTAGTAATATTCAAAATTTTTCAAGGATATTCTGGTTTTTTATGTTTCTAGCATTATGTAGATTGTCATATAGGTTTTGAGAATTCGATGACCTAGAATTCGAGAGTTATTTTATTTCCAGTATCTTGAACACTTTCCAGGTAATTTAATTTTTGAAGATAATTGGTGTTTTTTTTGCCAAAAATTGCAAACAAAAAACCAGTTTCACAGATTTTCAGTACTTTCAGTATCTATTTTTTGTATTTTTTCAGTATTTTTACATTTTAAACGACATTCTGGCATTTTCATGGATATTGATATGGACATATAGAATTCGATGCTCAGGAATCAAGGTTTTATAGATGTTTTTAGATATTTTATATTTTTAGTATTTTTCATATTTTCGATATCATTTAAATTAAGTGGAATTTTCTTGGTTCTTTATAGATTCGGAGTATTTTTATAAATTCTAATAAAGATTCCTAGAATTTGAAACTCAAGAATCGAAAATTTTATAGATTTTGATCACTCTAATGAATTTCAAGAAGGCAGTTTTTTCATGGATTTCAAGTATTTCACAGATTTCTCAAACTTCAGGTATATTTCGTATTTTCCAAAATTCCTAAATTTCATTGAATTTTCTAGTATTTTGATGGATTTCTATGTACATTTTAAGAATTTACTGTCTTTGGATGAAAAATTTCTATGTTTGTCTATTTCAATAAATTTTTGGAACAATTATATCTATATAGAATTTAAGTAATTAAAAATATAAAATAAAATTTCAGATTTTTGCTTGAAATCGGTAGCGAAAAAAATTTGTTTTTCTTCAATGGTTGGCTTTTCAAATTCAATTCCTAGCACGGTATATAGGTGCTGTATTATTGCACTATATTCAATAAAAATTTCTTTCAAGAAAATATCTGCATGTTGATACTGTTGATAAATTGAATTTATTCTATTCATCTGAGAAATGTTTGTATTGTTAAAGCTTCATCAATGTTACGAATTTCAAATTTTTTCTAATGTTCACGTCTGCTAAAAATGTTTATTATTCAGACCACACACTTGATTTCTACAAGCTTAATCATCTGTATAAAGATTACAGGAAAATTTTTTATATGCGTAGACCAATAAATAGCGAGATGTGTTTCAAAATTTTTTATACCTGTAAACACTTCTTTTTGGTGCAACTCTGAACTACTTTGAAAAAATTTTCGAGTCACACAATTTTGTCCAAACTTATCTAAAATGTATTAAAGGATTTTAAGCTCATCGTAACATTGATTATGAATATTAATTAAGTGTAGACAAATCATCAGTGTAATAAAAACAACGTTGACTTCCACAAATCCTTCATAATTTCGCCAAATGAAGTTGCAGTTTGTAAAAAATTGGCCAACAAAATGTTCTATCACTCCATCTCCAAAACTCAGAAATTTTTACGTCCTCGTTGCTAAAAATGTACACATCAAGAAACACTCTGCAGAAAAAAAGAAACACATTTTCCAAAACTCCACCAAAAACATCATCCAACAACAACAACCCAATCTTCCATTCCATTCAAACCACCCCAATCATATCAAATAAAAAACATCAACTCCACATAAATAACCTTTATTCGTACAAAATAATGAATCATGGCACATGTAGGCACAATAGGTGCAATCATACAAAATAAAATCAACCAGTATCTCGTCAAAACTTCCAAAACATCTTCAAAATCTCAAGAAACCAAAAACAGTCGATTCAAAACAACCCCATACCCCCATATCAAATTCCTTAATTCCAAGATCCCCAACGATTCCTCAGTCCCAGAAAGTACAAATCGTCCAAAGACATTAGATGTAGAAGACGTCATCAAAGTCATCGAAGATTTTCCTGGCATGCTGGTCATTTAGTGCACGAAAACTGGTGCTGCAGCGACGTGGTGCAAAACTGGAGCGTGAATAATTGGTGCAGAGTGCAAAACTGGAGCTGATTTGAGAACTGGAACTGGTGCCACCAGTGGGACCGTCTTCACGACGGTTGCAGCTGGGACGAGGGCCGCGGTTTTCAGGATCGGGGCCCGATAACTGGCCTGATAACTCGTGGCAACTGGGGCCAGAGCTGGCACTGCAGGCAAAGCCACGTAACCAGGTTTCGCGTAAACACACGCGACCAGGGCCAACAGAGCAACTATTTTGAACATGGTTGTTATGGTTGTTTGCGATAAGTCTTCTTCACGTCGAACTAGGGACTGGTGCCGAAAGCGCGAAGTGCTTGGGTTTATATAGGGGACAGCTGACCCCAAATCGTTATTTCTGCATGTCAAACTCTTCTTAAGGACACACCGCTCACTTAAAGGAATCGAGATATTTTTCATTGCATCGGGGATCCTTGGGAAGTAGGGAAAAGAAGAAAGCGAGAGAATCGTAACAAAGGAGTGGTTCGCCTTCGAGAGTCATTAAGGGACTTTGGGGGGGCTTTCGCAAGTGCAGGTACTTTGTTCTGGGTTGAGAGGTTTTGACGAGGAGATGAATTTGTTGGTTGTTAATGACGGCTTTTTGCTCTTTGTACGAGTTTTTTGAAGTTTGATGAGGTTTGGGTTGAAGGTTGATAGAGGGAAGAATGATTTTTATTTTATTAATTCGTATTTATCGATATAATTCGAATTTATTGACTGGAAATAAATAAATAAACAAATGGACTGGGAATCGATAAATACGCATTATTGGTTTACTCTACTCAGTGACAAAAAGAATTTACAATGATCTTTCTTTTGTTTTGAATTTTTGCAGGGTTTGGAGGTAACGCGTTACTCTAAAACGTTACATTTTTTACTGTAACGATAACGTAACGCGTTACATTAATTAACCAGTAACGATAACGGGAACGAGTCACTTTTTTTCGGTAACGAGTAACGAAAATCCCGTTATGTTACGTTGCTTTTCTCTGTCCCATTAAGTTTTTAGCACAATTTGGAACTTTTTGAAAAATGTTCTGAAACTGAGATCTTAGTAATTTTAAACTTCCTCATTTTGAGATATAAAATTCTATAATCATAATTTTTCATAAAACTATGTGGAATAATCGTAATTTGTGCAAAACTCTTGACAAAGAATAGGCTTTTTTATTTTTTATTACAAACTTTCACGACTCAAACCGTTGAATTTTAGAAATTTGCATTAAAAGATATGAGAAACACATAATATCTATAAATCGCAAATCTATAGCAGGATTTTTAAGATTTAGAGATCTTGCTAGAAAATTTTATGGAATAATAATGAATACAAGAAAAAAAAACAATTAAAATAATAAAATACGAAAAATACTAGATTTTATAAAGTTATAAGTTACTTGATTTTTAAAAAATTTATGTACCTCAAGGAATCAAAAAAATTAAATTTCTTGAGCTTTAAATTCTAAAAAATTTATGTGAATAGAAGTCTATAAGAAGATAAAAAAATTTTTTTCTGTATAACTCTGTAAAAAATGCGAAAAATATTGAGGGCCCTTTAAATATATAAAGAAACTGTTTTCTGCAAAATCGATCGAAATATACTCCAGAAATTTCGAACCTCGAATTTTATTTCATACTGGAAATTTTAAGAGATATCTTTAAAAAAACTGAAAATTCCACATCATTCTTTAAATACTTAAAAATGCAGAAAGAAAATGCGTTCGGAAAAATACGTGCAAATATATAAAACATTGAAAATCTTTCAAATTCCAGAAATTCATACAGTAATATATAAAAATAATGAACGATCCTTGAAATCATAGAAAAACTAAAGAAATACAAAAAGTACTTGAATAAGTAAAAATCTATGTAGACACTGTTTTGTGGAAAATCCTGTAAAACACGTTGTTTCATTATATTCAAATTCTAGAGTTCGAAATTTTTGAAATGTATAGAACAATTATTATTATAAAAATACTAAAATTATGTAAAAATACTGGAAAGTTCTGCAATATTCTATCATTCTGGAAAATACGAATGGTTTCAAAAATACTGAACAATTCTTCAAATCGTAAAAAAATTAAAAAAGTGAATAAAAAATCAAATGCAATGATAATCTTCTTAGAAATTGTTCGCTGAAAAATCCTCTCAAATACTAATGATTCAATAAACTTTCAATTCTTGAGCATGAAATTCTTTAAACCTATACATTAAATACAGAAAAATAGTAGAAATTTATAAAAATTTTAGAAAATCCTGCAACACTTTTTACACTCTGAGAAGTATAAAAAGATTTGAAAATTCTGAAAATCTCGGTAGGTATTTAGATTCTTTCATAAATCTGTTAAATTTTCGAATGTTTTCTTGTGGCTAACATTGAACCAAATGTCAGATTCAGGAATTTCGTAAACTTGAAAAACATAAAAATTTGAACAAGCTGATTGATTTTTTTCTCAGGGTGAAAAAGTTCAGATCAACATTTTTTATTATATCTGAAATAAACAATTTCTATAGAACAAAATCACAAGCACGTTGAAATTGTATTTTTCGGCCTTAGTTTCTCGATTTTTATTATTTACATTCAATTTCATCCAAAAAGTACCGTGAAAGTAACGGGACTTTACTTTTTTTAAGTGGTAACGGTAACGAGTTACTATTTATTTTAAGTAATGATAACGTAACGAATTGCTTTTTTCACCTTTGTAACGGTAACGTAACGCGTTACATTTTTTCAAGTAACTTTCCAAACCCTGAATTTTTGGACAATTTTTTTACAGTGTGTAATAGCCTAAAAAAGAATTAGCAGGGTTTGGAAAGTTATCTTGAAAAAGTGTAACGTGTTATGTTATCGTAACTTAGGTAAAAAAGTAACGTTTTGTTACTTTCACGTTAGTTTTTGGAATAAATTTGAATGTCAATAACAAGACATCGAAATACCAAGGATGAAAAAATAATGTCAACCTACTTGTGGTTTTGTTCTAGAAACTGTTTATTTCAAATATAATAAACTGATTTCAGACGTAAAAAGAGAAGAAGTGTTGAATTTTTTTTTCGAGTTTCAACAAAACGTTTATTGCTCGAACAAAGCATCATTCGAGATATGATGTTTGTTAAGACGAGCCATTGATAAATAGTTTATCAAGTATATAAAACTGTTAGGCATTTGTTAATCTGCATTTTTTGTCGTTAAAAAAGAAATTAGTCGGCTCTTTCGGGTTTTACAGAAAATTTCTGAATATGTCGTTCAATGTTAGCCGCAGGGAAAAATTTGCGAATTCAACAAATTTTTGAAAAATTTCATCAACCTTGATATTCAGTATCTTCGACACTTTATGTATTTCTCAGCGTGGATAAAATGTGGCAGGATTTTCTGGCATTTTAATTAATTTTAACTCTTTTGATGTACACTTTAAGAATCAAATGTTTTAACATTCATAATTCATCAAATTTTTCGTATTTTGAAGGATTTTGCAGATAATATATAGATTTTTATTTCTTTTACTTTTCATAGTTTATTTATAGTTTTTTTACGATTTAAAAGATTATTCAGTACTTCTGAAACGATTCGTATTTTTCAAGATATAAAAAAAGTTGCAGGATATTCTGGTGTTTTTATATATTTTGAGCATTTTCATTCTAGTTGTTATATAGATTTCGAGAATTTCGTGCTCTTTAAATCGAAGTTCATTATTTCTTTTTCGTGTTTAAATGGATTTTCCAGAATGAAGTGTCTTAAGCGATGATTATTACTTTCAGTATTTTCCGTATTTGTTCAGTTTTTCTATGATTCGAAGAATCATTCAATATTTTCTAATATTGCTGTATAAATTTCTGGAAATCAATGCTCTAGGTGTTAAAGTTATACAGATTTTTTATTCTTTCATAGATTCACTTGTATTTTTCTGTATTTGTATTTTCTTCTCAAATTTCCTAGTATTTATAGAAGATTGGAAAGTTTTCAGTTTTTTTAACATATCTCTTTGAATTTTCAGAAGGAGATTTTGTGTAATTGAATGTTTCAAATATTTAAAATATTTTGATCGATTTTACAAAAAATAGTTTCTTAATAGTTTAAGAGTGCCCTCAATTTTTTTAAATTTTTTTATGGACTTTTAGGATTTGCAAATGTTTTTATTATTTTTATGTACTTCTATATACATTTATATTTATAATTCAATGCTCAGGAAATTAAAGTTTCTTGATTCCTGAAATTGCATAATTTTTTGAAGAATCTAATCATCACATTTTTATTGAAATCTTGTATTTTAAATTGAAATCTAGTTCAAATTGTATAAATTGAATTAAATTAAATTAAATCTAGTCTAAATTGTATGTAAAATTGAAATCTGTATTTTTGTTTGTATATTTTATTGTATTTTTTGTTGTATATATTAAATCATGTAAGGTTTTCCAACAAGATGTATAGATTTTATGTATTTACACGTGGATGTTCTGAAAGGTAATGATTTGAATTATGAATTTGTTTCTAATAAATGGTGAAAAAGCATATATTCTTTGTCAATATTTGTACATAAATTACGAAAATTTAACTCTGTTCTAATAAAAATTAAAAATATAGCATTTTTCATTGAAAAATAAAGAAGTTCAAAAATGCATATATTTTAGTTAATGAGAATATCTTGAAAAGTGACAAATCGTTCTTTAAACTTTTTGAGACTGATAATAGTAACGTGGAAAAAATAACGGGATTTCCGTTACTTGTTACCAAAAAAGTAACTCGTTACTTAGTCGTTACTTGGTCGTTAATGTAACGCGTTACGTTAACGTTGCAGAAAAAATGTAACGTTTCAGAGTAACGCATTACTTTTAAATTTTGTTAGAATCAAAATCGTAACCAACTTGTTCCTACGTAATTGGATTTTTAAATTTAAAAGATCTGTGAAGCCTGAAATAACATGAAGTAAAGCTTTATGTACCTCTGGCATAGAAAACGCGTTTCTATGCCAGCTCGAGATCTCTAAACGCGTTTTTATGCCCTCGGTACATAAAATATCGTTCGTAACAGGCACGGATGTGCTCATAGGCAAAACGGGTTACAGTCCTCGGCTTCGCCTCGGACCGTAATTTCCTTGTTTCGCCAAATTCGCACATCCGTGCTTGTTACGAAATATACTAATGTATACCAATACAACTTTTTGTACAGAGATCATATATAATTTCAAAACGTCAATAAGTGTAATCGAACTACAGAAAGTTTTTGCAAATTATGCTCATTCTGTTAATTTTTTTGCAATTTGACAAATTTATTGACAATTTAGGCAAATCTCAATCGTTTTTTTTTATCCAAAAACTAATATGTGACGCGATCAGAGAAAAGGGACCTACTGTCTCAAAAATCATTTTTTTGATTATTTGTTATTTCGTAAGTTTTTAATTTGATTCTTTATCATTTTCAATAAGAATCGCATTTATTTGATTTTTCCCGAGCTGCGAATGTTTAAAAATAAGTCAATCCAGTCTTCGTAAAGTGTTTTATTTGATTCAATAGTATGTCGTGTAAAGTTTTGTTTTTGGACAGTAGGTCCCTTTTCTCGGACCACGTCACACATGTTTTCATCGATGAAAATCTCATTTTTTCGCAAAAAATTGGGAAAAACAAGAATTCCAGCTAATTATACTGACGATTTTTTTCATTTTCGAAAAAAGTCTTCATTCTCCCTGCATCAAAGAGGGCAATGAAGAATTTTACCCGAAGATTCTAAAAGTTATATGTAACTAATATATTGAAGCTACTTTAGAGTGAGAGAAATATGTAACGGTCGAGACACTACACAATAACCACCTGTGACGTGGAGACAGTGAAAACTTTTTTTCTCTAAAAATGAAAGGAAATTTGTCATTTTAATTTTCTGAAATTTTTTTTCAGTTTCTGCTTCAGAAATAAGAACTTTAGCTCTGAAAACATATTTATTGTTTTTCAAATATTGAAAAACAATTGATGATGTCCCAAGTTCTCAATAAATTTGTTAAATTGCAAATAAATTAATAAAATGAGCTCAGTTTGCAAAAAGCTACAGTTAACCGATTAAAAATGTCTTACGTAACCATTATTATTCACTTTGGTTTAGGTCATTTTGAAAAACTCAAATTTTGTCGTACAGTGTAAATGTATAAATATATAAATTTAAGATATTTGCGGGATTGCGGGAAATGCCAAAGATTATAAAAAATTTCATAAATTTCGTCAAAAATTACAGGCCTTTTGCAAGTCACTCTGTTTGAAAAAGAAATTTTTGCCGTACGAAGGTTCAAAATATTTACGATCGATCAATAAAAATCAGAAAATTATATGAATTCGGAAAAAGTAAAAAACTTTCTAAACGTTAAGGATGTTAAATTTATCTAAGCTATTCGAAAAGTTTTCCAAATTTCCTGAATTGGAAAATTTGTTTGATTGTGAAAAATTTCAATATCTTCTGCAAAGATACAGAAACTTTCTTAGTATTCTAAAAATTCCTACATAAGAAGGTTTTTGTAACAGTTTGAACTACCATTAAGAGGTTATGAAATTTCAAAAAATTGGAATAAATGTGAAGTATAAAGGACCTTTCATGAAAAAGAATCGAGGAAATATATAGGAATCCATGAAATATTGATGAATTTGAAAAGAATTGCTAGTCAATAGAGATAAAATGTTAAATTTTAGAAATTCTGTCAAAGTATAGAAAGTGTGTGAAATTCGAAAAAATGTTCAAATTTATAATATATTATTTGGTTGTGAATAATCCTCGATCATTTAAAAAATTTTTTAAAAATTTCGAAAAGTTATGTAACATCAAAAATTTAAAAGATTGTCAAAAATTTTATACGATTTCGAAAGCATAAAATTTCAGAGATTGCTGGTAAATTTTCTGGATCGTGCAAAAATCCATAATCAGTATTTCATAAAAATTCAGTTATTGTGTCAAGTTCCTAAAATTTTGAAAATATAGAGAAATGTTTTGTCATAAAAGGACGCTTGAAATTTTTCGATGTTTTCAATAATATCTTTGAATGTGTAAGAGTACGAGAAATTAGAAAATGTAAAACTCATTGTACAACTCAAAACATTAAAAAAATTCGTAGGATTCAAACAATTTTCGATGAATTTTAGAAATTTTATAAATTTCCGAAATATTTCGTGGACCAACACTCTAATATTCTCTAATTTTTTCGAAAATCAAGAACTTCCAAGCCATACGAGGACTGTGGAGAACTCCCAAGATTAAATAAAAAATTGAACGTTTTAAAAGATATTCAATCTGATTATTTTATTGGTTCACAATTTTCATGTTCTCCTCAATTTTCCAAATCTCGCCCAGTTTGAAATCATCTGCATGTACATCAGTGCAAAAACATATCATTTTTACACAGATTTTTACGATCTGTCTATTGGGCCTTTAACTCGCTGTTCTCGTTGCGCAATTTGTTTTCGCGCAATTGAATTAAATCAAAATGTAGCACGTATCAGAGGGGAATCGGCCCGAAAGCAATTAAAAAAAGTTCTTAACCGCGCTGCCGTTACATAAATAAATCCATTTATTGGATCACTGTAATAACACGCACGGTCTGGTCTTAATTGGCGCCAGGACGTCGACGCCGTTCGAATTCGATAAGGGCCAGCTCCGATTTGCGTAAACTCATTAAAACGTACGAATTGCCGAAAAGTCCGGCGATATTTTTTGAGATAAAACGCAAGTTGGGCCTTGATCCACTATTAATGGAGTTAGATTTTCTGTCATTGATTTCTAAGTAAAAAAAATATATCAAATGAAATTGTAATTTTTTTGAAGTAACTATATAGATGATTTATTTTTCAATGAACTTTCCATTTCAAGTTAAATCATTCTTTTCACATTTTCACTTATCAAAATAAAAAAGTCTTCTTCATTAATGTGCCAATTGATCATTATCCTGAAAGAGCAGAAGAAGAAGACTCCGATTCATCAGAGAGCGAGAAAAAGAAGTCGGAGGTAATTTATACAACTCCACAGCACGCGTACGAACTTTCCTGAATGCTAATTCGCGCCTATCTAGCGGTGAATAAATTCTAATGTCAATTCAAATTACCGATAATGCCGCGGAAAGTATTTCAAGGATAATTACACGAATGGATCCCTCCGACGAATCAATGATATAAGTTCGTCTCGTGATCCAATTAATCGTCATCTTCATCGAACAATGGATGTTGTACAGAATTGCTTAAACTGTAATGTAATTTTCCAGATCAATGTAACGAATCATGATCTGGAACAAAATCACTTTCAATATCCGTTCCCCAAATCTGATGTCATAAGAATAATTCAAGAGACTCAAAAAATCCACTAAATAACAGGTTGAAGGAAAAGATTGATATTCTTTTTATGAAACAAAATTTATTGTTTTCAATACACAACATGTTCAGTCAAGACACTAACTACGCGATTTCAAGGCAAAAACACCTTATGTCAATGACTGATCCTGACCGAACAAAACAATCCCACAAAGGTACAAAAAACGTGTGTCGTGTGTGTCATGTATGACCGTAAAAAAGTTGGAATGTTTATGTACAGTTGTACTCTAAGAAGGCGTTTTTTGGTGTGGCGCTATTTAGTAGTATCCGTATCCCTTGTATCCACCGTACGATCCGTATCCACCGTACGATCCGTATCCACCGTATCCGTATCCTCCATATCCAAGACCGTAAGTCGATGGGTATCCTGTAAAAGAAACAAAAATTTTATTGGCTCTCTTATTTCGCAGAAAGGAATAAAGTTTGCAGGTTAGGAACTCACCATGGCCGATTCCGTAACCGGAGTAACCAGAGTAGGCACCGTAGTAGGGGTATCCGTAGTAACCGCCATAACCGTAAGATGGGTAGTTCAAGTAACCAAGTTTGGTGACGGGGTAGATTTTAGTCACGGATGGAGGTACCTTTGGGCACAAAGTTTTCATTGCAGCATTCATGAAGCATAAAAAATGTGTAATCTATGATGGGGGTATTTGAATCAATTTTGTCAAGAAGAGGTTATCTTTGAAAATACGTAGAAAATATATAAAAAATATGGAGGGATGCTATAATAAATTGCATAGTATTACCTTGTAAACGCTAGAGTAACTAGTGGCATAAGGCGCATAGTAAGTAGAGGGGGCGTAACTCGTGTAAGCATGGCCATAAGTGGGGTATCCCCAGGCAGAGCCATAAGATCCGTATCCGTAACTGGGGTAGAGCGCTCCTGCAGAGGCGTAGGCCAAAACGGCCAAAAGTACCAACTATGGAATAGAAAAATTTTTTTTATAAAAACAATCAGTACATGATATAAACTACGTTTGATGACTTAATGTTAATATTTTATAATAAATAGGTAAGATAATATTATAAGGAAACAACTATTTGCTATTTTACTTATAGAACGAAGAATTCATTTGCTATTGTAAATTATAAACAATTTTCTGCCTCTGAGATTTATTTATTTACTGGAAAAAAAGTTATTGCTATGTCTCTTTGAATTCAAAATGTTGTATGGTCATTTTAGACCAATAAAATTCTTGAAAAGTGTAACAGACAGTGATCATAGAATTGTTGAAGGAGAAATTAGGTAACTGGGTCAGTTATCTGACATGTAAAGTACGTTTATATTATATTACACATACTGACATAAATCATACTATTTCACAGGCAATGGATGTTGAGAGATAAATTACAAGGTAGCAAAAATATATAGTTACACGTGCTAGAACAAAATACATCCAAAAGTTATAGAAAAATATAATGTCATACAATGCAGAATAGTTTTATTTATTCATGTAAGGTATTATATTACTTCTGATGTACATAGTTTTATAAATATATATAAAAGTGAAAATAGATATTCTTGTAGTTGTGATTGCTTACATTGTATAATTGATATAATAAATCAAAAACTACTCAGCTTTCTTGTTAGAACTGCCTTAATTTGAAATGAAGAGTATCAAGTCTTGTTGAAAACGAATAAAATCAATAGTTTACTTCAGATTTCTATTTCACATTCTATTTGCAAATAAAATAAAGATATTACAACATTTTTGGAGAACTCTTTGAACATGCATTTAAATCTGGAATTCACGATAATAATTCAATTGAATTAGATGGGGAGTTGATTTTATATTTCAATGTAAACTTACGCAGAGTCGATTGAGTTTCATGATATGAGTGCGAAAGAACGAAGGATCAAAAATATTTTGGGATGTAAATACAGAGGTAATTATTTGATATTTTCTGTATGTTGAGTTAGTAGAATATAAACTTATAAATATCAAAATAAAAGGATACAAGTTAAATTGTACTTCAAAAAAATGTAAATAGATAGCAATTTTTTTTTAAGAATATTATTAACGAAAGTTTTACGGGTTGAATTCAGAATTTTGAAACAGAATTTTACTTTGTGACAAATTATCTAGTACACTTAATTTATAGGAGTAAAATTACATGTGTTACTCACAGGGTTTGCTCACTTTTGAAAATGATTTTTTCGAAAAATGTTATAAAATATGCTTCAAAACTCAGGAAGAAAATGTGTAATAAATGTGTATAGGCTGGCCAATTTATTTACTGTCAACAAAAATTTTTCATAATTCGATTTGGTAGAAGTTTAGGGTACGATTTTTGTGAGAATCCTTCCAAAAAAATTTACATTAAAAAAATAAAAATGTATATAGAGCTAAAGACTTCAAGAGAAATAATTTATAAATGACGTATTTTTTGTGTTCCAAGAATTTAATATTTCAACTGAGGTGAAAATTCAAAGAATTTTTCAAAATTTTACATTAACTAGTTCCGTAATAGTCGAAATTGCAAAGGATGAACATCTTCGGAATCACTATTTACATTGACGTTCAATTCAGAAAACATTTAAATTGCTTAATTTTGTAAATTTATATTATTGCATATTTGTATAACTTATTCAGGTGTAAAAAATACAGAAAATCAGAGAATAATTTCCCTCATGAAGATGACCTCAATTAATTATCTGACTGTGAGCCCGATACAAAATACAAATACAAATAATTTAATCATGTCCTCAAAAAATCAACATGCTCACATGTAAAATTATTCCTTCATCGAAAAAGGAAAGAAAATACTATAGAATATATTATTATGTATAATAATTTATATTATATCAAACTTTCGAGTTATGAATTCAAATGTAAAAATATTAAACATATTATCTCTTGTAAGGTTTTCTTTCGGAATTGAGTATAGAAGCTGAAGAATTCTTAATATTTGAAAACATAAATTATAAGAAGAGAATTGAACATAATATACAGAAAAGAAAGGTTAAGTTATAATTCCGATACTCTGAAAAATACTGATACTGATACTTTTTTTCAAATTCGCTACAGTTTAGAACGCTGAAAGTTGTCATCGAATGTTTGAATCATTTAAAAGTTACTATAAAATATTTCGTAAGAGTAAGTGAAGAATTTTTTTTTCAAAACCTGTTCGTCAAATGTTTTGATTCCGGAGGCTATTCCCCAGAAACTCAAAAGTTTCATCATTTTTGAAATTTCATAGTATCTAGTACAGTTTTCAACTACAATGAAATTCTAGAACATTCTACACACACTGTACGTTTGCTCAATCAATAATTTGCGATATTCGTTTGATTCTACAGAGTCTTCATTATTTCTTCGATAATTTCTCTTCAAGAGTCATACTCATTAGAGTATTCAAAATTCAAAGTTAAAAATACTCAAACTCACAGTTTAGAACCAAAAGCTACAATTTCATATATATTTACAACAGCATTTCATAAAAATGTCAACTGGTTTCACTAGTTATCAACAATTATATCATCTTATTATTCAGATTCAATATTTGTCATCCAAGTTTCGATCTCCATTTCCACAAAAAATTAAGATCCTAATCCTCATTTCCCTGATTTTATAAATTTCTTATTAAATTGCACTCGTGACAACCGCGCACCATGAAGAGCACTCGTACTCACCAGCTTGAACATGTTGCCTGAGAGAGGTTTAAGACTGTTAACAGTAGAACAGTTGTACTGAAGAGTACTGAAGACTGACTGATGAACAGCAGCAAATGTCGTCTTATATACTAGACACCACGATGCTTAACCGATGGTTCATCGTGTTGAAAAAAAGTCCTTTTTCTTCCCCCACAGGATTAGGATAATATTAGAAGCGAGTGGGGCGTATGGGATGCACGCGGAGTGCATTGAATGAGCAATTGATGAGCGAAGAGGCGTGCTCGGCGAAGGCCGAAGTTATTACCATGTGGACTGGGAAAACTGAAAACCGCCGGTATTTGCCGTGAGAAAAACGTGCGCCTTGAAGTGACACCGCGACGCGAAGTTCCCCGAGCGTGAAGACCGACCTGGAGACCTCGGTTACTGGAACAAGTCATCGCGAAAGTTGCTTCAAATCGGTAGAATATGATTTTTGATACACGATTATGAATAGTGATTCTGCGGACAAGCCATTTTTCTGCTGAAAATTTATTTATTTATTTACTTTTGCAATGGTATATCCAACAGGTAAATACCCAATTATAGGAAAACAAAGATATTACAATTATTAGGTTTGTAAGCGCACTCGACAATGAGAAAAAGACGAAGAATAATAATTAGAAACACAGTCTGATTTGAGTAATTTAATGGGCGAAAAGTAAGTTAACCAGTAATTTAACGATAAATTAACCAGTAATTTAAATTGGGTCGTAGGCAGAAAAAATTTTCGGGAGGGGTTTTTCTGAAAAATATTTTTCCTTTGGGATTTCATAATTTTCAATCTTTGACGATATGGTTACGAGAGAACCATTTCTGAAAATTTAAACTTCGTAATTAAAAAGCTATAAAACTTTTGGAATCCAGAGTTGCACAGTTTCAATGTTCGTGAATAACGACATTCGATTCTTGTGATTTTTAATGAATAACTGAAGTTTCAATTCTTTTTAATTATACCTTTAGTATTTATACCACTTTAAGGATTATCATAAATTGAGTAATATTGGTTTCGATAAAGCTTGCTATAATTCGATGCTCTAGGAATCAAACTTCTGAAAAATTTATATATTAGAATTGATTTTTGAGCAAATCCTAAGCACACAGATAAAAAGTATATTATGAATTTATGTTAGTTTCGTATGGTACATTATTCATCAAATATTGAACCATTTTCTGATTTTTTTATATATTTCTAAAATTTATATGGATCGCATGAAACATTTTTAGAAATCGATGCTATAGTATTAAAACTTTCAACGATTTTGAGAATTTCAATTGATTATTCAGACAACAGTATTTTAATGAAGATTTCAGAGACTTTTATTTCATATTTGTTTAGTAATTCTGCAATTAGATGTATGTTTAATTGTATAAATTGTATCAGCTGAATTGGATGTATTCTTATTGCTTTCTATATGAATTTCTAGAGTAATTTCTAAAATTATATACATGTATATAATTATAGTATTATATTAATAGTTATGCTCCAAGACATAAATTTCCACAAACATTATTTCTACATAATGTTCATGTATTAAAAAATTTCTAGTAAACAAGTAAACTTGTAAGCTGTTGTAAGCAAGTCAACTTATAAGCTGAAAAAAGAGTAAACTAGCAAACTAGTAGGCGAGTCAACTACTTAACTACTAAACAAGTAAACTAGTCAACTACTGAAACTGTGAAATGGTAAAATAGTAAACAAGTGAAAAAGAAAAAAAGTGAACCGGTAGACTAGTGAGCTACTAAACTAGTAATCTTGTAAGCTAGCCAACTAGTCAACCAGTAAGCTAGTGAATTAGTAAACTAGTAAACTTGTAAACTGGTAAGCTAGTAAACTAGTTAGCTAGTAGACTAGTAAACTTATTTTTCACATTTTTTAAGTATAATATACGAAATTTTTATGAATTACAATATTAAATTTTTGTAGATTGCTACAGAAATTAAAAAACTCGATGTTTTAAAATGCGAATTTCGATCTATTATCATTAATTTCAAGAAATAATGATTAAATCGCATTCATCTAGATTTTTCATTTTTTGTATCGTTATACTTTTTTCGTATATTTGAAACATTGAAAAGATTTTGTCGCATTTTCTAGAATTTTATAGATTTCTAGTATATTTAGAATTTAATGCTCTAGAATCCTAAAATTTATAGATTTTAGAGGCGTTTGTCGAGATTTTTCAGGAAACAGATATTTACTAGAATTCAATTAATTTCATTATTCTTTTAGAGTTTGTATGAATCGAAAGATTTTCAATAATTTTAAATGCATTTTTTATAGATTTCTAGAAATTGATGATCTAAGATTCAAAGTTTTGTAAATTTTTAGCATTTTCGTAGATTGTTATTATTCTTGATTATTCACTGGGTTGCAATAATTTTTCTTATTCAAATTTTTTACGGAATCCCACATTTTCAACAATTTTTACTTTTTTATTTAATTTACATACTGCTAACGTTTTCATGCATTTTTTTGTAACTAATATTTTTATTGTTTATCGATGAAACTTTTTCATTTTTCATGAAATATCGATTGCTTTTATCAGAATTTCGAGAGTGGTTTGAACACCCAAAACCCCCCCTGCCTACGCGCCTGATTTAAATAGTAATTCAGCTAGCAAAAAAGTTCCAGAAAAAGAGTGCTATAAACACAAACATAATTCACATAACAAAAGAGAATGACGAGCGAACAATACTTGCATTACAAATTATTTATATAAACTCTCACATTCTTCGTAAACTCACTCAAAGAACTCAGTAACAAGTCAAAATGTCTCTCGTCTGTCACAACACAACAAACTTATTGAATTTTAAACATACTATATCGAGTAATGGAGACATTGGTTGTCTTACATCAGAAATATAGAATACGTATAGAATCCCTTTAGTAACTTAAAAGTATCAATTTCCCAAGATCCCTTCTATTTCCTAACGATAAAATGTCATATCTCTTACGAATCCCCCGATTAATCAGATCCTGGCTCAGGATATCCATCTATGCTAAAAATTTTAAGAATCAAAAAATTAATGTAATTTAGATGTGAATCCAGAAACATTTTCTAGACATCTGAAATCATAAATAATGATTTCATACAATCCTCGGAGATCCAATCCAAATTTTCTTTCATTTTTGAGTAGAGTCAAAAATTGAAAGGCCATGTTTCTAATAATAATTCGATCATTTATTTCTAATTCACCCAAGCTTTTGTCCCAAATCTAGGTCGTCCTGATCAGGAGTATTCTGTTGAACATCAACTATTTACAACAATTACAAAACATCCACAGAACCAAATTTTCCGTATCATCTTACGAATTGTTGCGTCTAGCAAAGTCTTGCATTTCATAAAATGTTAAGCTTTTTTTTTAAATTGTTGGAATACCTACATTGTAATAATATTCATTTCAAAATTTATTTTTAAATCAAAATCAAACATTTAAAATTTTCTTCTAATTTTATGTTCCATTAAAATATAATTAAATACAAAACTAATAATTATTATTACGTTGTTCGTTAAAACATAACGTAACGTTCATATGCAATACTAATATGATATAATAATAACAAAATTATATTATTTATAATAATGAATTATTTTTATTTTTATTTTATCTAATATAATAAGACAAATAGTAGTGATGTAACATATAAATGGATTTTTATGTTATTGATATATATCTATTATTACCTGTTATATTTAAAGTAATTGGAGTTTTGATCCAAATCATTATTTTATTATATCTAGTCAACAATTCAATTCACTATAGCAAACAAAATATGAGTGAATTTAAACACATTTTTTTATCTGCACCGAGAAAAATTCTTCCAAATTTTTCTCTATTCTTTACATGGTCGTAAGAACTTCTCTAATCCTCATTTTCACTTAATATTTCCAGTCAAACATCATTAGCGAATCTATATGTATGTGAGAAAAATTTTGTCAAGAGAAATAAAAAAATTTCCAAGTTTCATTTGATCGAACTGAATTTCAGTTGAAATAGGCATCATTGAAAATGTCAGTCGTGAACATTGAATTTTCAGTCGTACTGATGGAATTTTCACTCACTTCTACTTCTACTGGAAAAATTGGTACTTGTTCGTGAGTATTCTTTCTATTACGGGAATTTTTATATTTTTCATAACAACAAAGTATATTTTCAGTTCAGATACTTAACTGAATTTTTTAGCTGGTTCAGTAACAAAATATCTCATTCGCAATATGTATAAAGTCATTCTATGTAGAATCGATTTAGTTGACACAGACCAAATCACTGATTTCTCCAAAATTTTTTAATGAATGCCGAAATTAGTTAGAAGGTATACGTATTTTTTTTAATTTTTGGCTGAGCATCGATTTTTTTCGTAAATTAATTATTTTCGATTGCGCTGTCAAATCCAGAGTGACATTACATTTGTGGACAATTTTTTTTTAAATTTTTATTTTTCATCGGAATATCTATAATAGCGAATATTTTTCGAAGCGTTTTTGAATTGTTATCAGCGTCAATAAAAAACGTGGACGAAATTTTTGAGGAAAAAATTTGCATACTGCATCGTGTTTTTTTTTTAATTCGTCTTCATATATCAAAGGAATGTTTTAGCATGTAAAGACTTTTTCGGAATGCAGTTCATAACTCTACTAATTTAGGCAAAAAAAAACCGAAGGAATGAAAAATGTTATAAGATGAAAATTTAACACTCAACAATCATTTATTATTTACGTTAATAACAATTTAACGACGCTTTGAAAAATATTCATGATTCATTCTTCAGAATTTCGTACAATTTCGAACATTTAAGTATTCTCGACAAAAGTGAGATTGCTCTCAATTTGACAGCGCAATCAAATATCATACATTTCCAAAAAAACACACACAAAAAACATTTTTATAGCTCGAAGTAAACAATACGTTTTTTTTCTTATACCAAATCGACCAAATTGATTCTAAATCGAATGACCTTATTTCCAAATTTTTATTCAGTGATAATGATTGTATTTGTCAGTGGCAGCTATGTTAATAACATTTTTCATTTTCTACATAAACGAGAATTTCCGTAATGTCATTTTTTTTCGACTTTTTATTGAAAAAATGCAGTTGAAGCAATTGTATCGATTTTTCTCTGTGTGAAATGTTCAGAGGAAGAAAATGAAGGAAAAAACGATTCTCAGTATTAAATTTCAATAAAATTTAAGTTTTCTAATAATTTTTTAGTCAAAATTGTAATATTGTTTTTTTACAAAGTACTGTATAATGGTTCGTCTCAAGATCTCAAGACAACTTTATTCAAATCAACAAAATGCGCGTGTGCTTTGAAACATTCAGGATTGTGCAAAATTTTTACTAACATAAAAAACAGCTTGCAATAGTCTATGTACTAATATAAAAATGTAGGAAAATAGAGCAAGGCTTAAAAGACAAACAAGTGAAAAAATTTTCATTCTATCCATCTTAGATTTTCTGCTAATCAACAATCATTCGACTCATCTTCAATTTAAAAACTGCGATACTCGAAATCTAGTATCGAAATAGTTTTATCGTCATGAAAAATTGAAAAACTAGAACTTTTTAAAGAACTGCCGACTGAACATTTGACAATATGTGATACATGACAATTTTTTTTGAATCGTCGCCTTCTTGCCCTTCTTTGCCTTTCCTCCCTACACAAATTTGTACTCGAGAATTTCCGAAAATTTATAGAAACTTTACAATCAAAATTAGTGGAAAAATGGGAATAAAGAACCAAATTCTGAAAGTAAATTGTCATTAAAATTTTGGAACAATTGGATATTTGTTATTATTTATTGATAAACAAGGGAGAAAGGAATCTCATTCATCACTATGATTTGGTAAGTTAGTTGAGCACATTGCAATATGAGAGATGGTTCATTTTTATATTAGATGATTAAAGAGAAACTTTTTGAACATAGATAAAGAAGAATGCCCTCATGAAAACTCAAAAACAAGGAGTCGAAAGCTTGAAAAAAGAGGAAAATAAAGAAATTGAATATGAAAGACTTTGTTCTTAAATGATGAAAAATTAACTCCAAATTGACTTTTAGGAATCGAAGTATTCGTTAGAAATTGTCTATAAATTGCTTTATATGAAACATGTTTTTATCTACATATTATGGCTAAATGTTTCCATCTTTTTCCAAAAAACTATTCTAAAATCATCTAATAATTTACATTCTCTAGGAAACATAAAATTTCTATAAGTTTCAATGCTCGAAATTCTCAAAATGAAAGTCATGTTCTAAACAGGTTTCAAGAATTGTGGATATTAGATGCTGGAACTACACAATTTTTTTAAATCTTCAAACGACAGATCTGTAAATCTCCTCATTCACAATAAAATACTCGAATTCTATAAACTTTTATTTTATATCTCGAACCAACATTATTCCGAATTCTCATTTTTCTAAATCGTCCTCTTTTTCGGTGCATGCAAACATCTCGAAGACAATGCATCGTCTTCACAAACGATTGTTACGAACTTGTCTAATGCTCGGTTACGGTGTTTTTAATTACGCGCTGCGATGGAAGACGATAAAGCACCCGTGGAAAAGCGCTCATTTGCACAATATTCGAAGGCCCTTCTCGTCAATTATGAAGCCTAGCGAAAAAAAAATATTCCCCGTTTAATAACGAAGCATGGGAGGGGAGCACTTGCTGATTCACGTTACGATCATTTTCTCGCGACGCCGTTTTTCGAGATGCTGCAAACGATATCGCACATTGAATTATTTATCGCGTCTTGTCATCTCGACCTCGCTTGAACTCGACGTGGTGTAATGTAAACAAGCACTTTATAGTCAAAAGGATCGAGAGATTTTTTCATTTTTTCTACTAATTTTTTACATTTTTCAAGAATATAAATAGAACTACTAACAAATATTAAAAAGTGTTAGAAATATAAAAAAACGAAAATACAAGGAATCAAGAAAATCCTTTTGTAGATGCTTTTTTTACACAAATCTACAAAAAGATTAAAAATCTGGAAGAAATACAAAAAATATCTTGAAAATTTTATTAGCACAAAAAAATCGAGAAACAAGTACTAGAAATCTATCTTAACTGTATAATCACGTTGGTATAATTTTCTCACACAATTTTCAAAACATCGAATTTTGCAGCATACAAGTCTAGAAATTTATATATAAAGTAATTCATTAGAATATCAGAAAGTTTCAAGTTGTATAAATGTTGAATACCTAACATTAGGAAAAAAAAACAAAACAAAATAGCTTTCTGTATGAAAAGTACTATTTCTTAAAGAAATCAATTTTATGCTGTGATGCGAAGTTCTCAAAATGTATGAATCTAGTCGTTTTGCAGTACATGAAATTAATTTTTGAAACAACAGTATATCTTTTATGCAGATTTTCAATATCTTTTGTTTTTTTCGTATTTTTTTTAATATTTATATCATTCAAAGAACTCCCTGCTATTTTGATGAATTTTTTTTACAGATTCTATACACAAGACTTTTAAGAATAAGTACTTGCTGAAATATAAAAAACGTATCGAATATTTTTCATAGGCGATAAAATCGAAGTTTTAAAGAGTTTTATTAGTTGTATAGATTTTAGAGACAACGATTTTCTTCTTTTTTGTTATCCTTAAAATTTTGTAACTCATTAAGATATTTAATTCAAGTTTTTAGTATTTTTTTGGATTTTAATTAATATTTTTCTATAGTTTGTGTATGCGAAAACATACACAGACTTAAGATAATTTTTTCTCTTGCTGCATCAGTTTTATCTGAAAATTTGACCACTAGCAGTACAATAGAATTCCTAGTAGAGATAATTTACATTTTAATGGAATCAGAGAAAAATAAAACTCTGCATTATCTTTTTGCTTTAGCAGTAAAAAAGTCACAAATTTTATGAATTATAACTCTAGAAATAGCATTTAATTTAATGAAATATCGTGAAAGTTTTAAAAATCAATTCTTCATCACACATTTTAAATTAAACATCAAAATGAAGAAAAAAATATGTTTCAGTAAATCCAGTCTCATGTTTTTTTCTGAAGAAGTTACCAAACTCAAATTTATAAACAATTTTGAATTTAATATTGTACATTTTTCGTCTCTTTGATTATTTTTCTCTTTTTTCCATAAGTTTGTCAAATAAAGGTGCAGATTTCTTTCAGAATGTACGTAATTTCACATTTGCTATGAAAAGCTGGAACAAGTATCGTCAATAATACTTTTTCAATAACAAAAAAAAGTGAAAGTTGACAGAACCATTATAATAGAAAAATCTTTTCACTTAGAATTTTTTTACCGTTTAAAGAAACTTCCTAAGACATACCAAGTTCTAGGTAACTGCATTTTTTTTAGGAAATTCTGATCTCATTTTAAAAAACTGGATATTGAACAAAATGACTAGGTGAAATATACTTATTTTTTTTACAGTGACATACGAGTTTCATAAATTTTGATTGCCGTCTTCACACACGATTCTAGGTCTCCAAAATAAAGTGACATTCATCAATATCATAAATGTCAATATATACGTCATCGGCCACGTCCAATTTGATTATATCAAATAGCGAAATAACTATTAGAATTTCAGACGTCACAACTTTTCAACATGTCGATAAAAATACTTGTTTTTTTTTTACCTCGAAATAGGCGAACACGGAAACTTCTTTTCTCTAATTAGCTTTTCAAATAAGTAGCGATGAGACGAAAAATCATTCTGTATTCCTTATTGTTACGTACATTATTATTAAATATATACAAATTTGGAAACACAATGTAAAGACGCGTTTTATTTTTTTTTAATTTCAACATAACGTTTTGCGCAAAACAAACATTATATTTTCGAGATATGTTGTTTATTAGAACGAGCTCTCCATGAATAATTTTTGTTACATAATGAGGAAAATTATGCAGCATTTGTTAATCTGAATTTTTGACCGTGAAAACAAAATAAGTCTGATTGTCCGGAATTAAATATTTTTTGCAAGTTCATAAATTTCTTAATATGACATTGCATTTAATGTGAGCGATAGAAAAAATTTTGCGAATTCAATAAATTTTGAGATAATTTTATCTACATAGATTTAGAATATTGAAGACATTTGTATTTTTCATTATGTGTAGAAGGTTGGAGGATTTTCCAGTATTTTTAGAATTTTTTTTAATTTTTCTGTATAGATTTCAAGAACTGCATACTCCTGAATTCAAAGTTCATTGATTTTTTTTTGCAATTAAGAAGATTTTTGAAGAAATAGTATCTATATTAGATTTTTAGTTTTTTTTAGTTTTTTATTACTTTTTTAGTTTTTTTACCATTTGTAGTATTATTCAGTATTTCTGAAACGATTTGTATTTTTCATGGTGTATAAAATGTTGCAGGGATTTCTAGCGTTTTTACACAAATTGTTATTTAAATTTCGAAAATTTCGAGCTCTAGAGTTCAAAGTTCAAAAAATTGTTTGTATTTCAGAGAATTCTTCAGAAAATCGTGTCTTAATGCACTTTGATTCCTTTCAGTAGTTTTAGTATTTCTTCGATTTTTTTTACAATTTGAAGAATCGTTCAGTATTTTCAATACTGCTATATATACATTTCTAGAATTCTTTTCTCCAGTTATTAAAGTTTTTCGGGTTTCTAATGTTTTATGTATTTACTTGTAACTTTTTATAATACGTAATTCCTTTTTGTATTTCCTGATATTTATAGAATGCTGTAAAATTTTTTGGTAGACTAAAAGATATCTATTTGGATCCTCAAAATGAGATTTTTTAGAAATGAATGTTTTCAATATTTCAAGTGCTTTGTTCGATTGTTCAGAAAACAGTAGCTTTATTGATTCAAAGCGCCTCAAACATTTTTGAATTTTCACAGACTTTTACAATTTAAATAATTTTCTAGTATTTTCATGTAAATATGCATTTATTTTGAGAATTCAATGCAAGAGAAATTGAATTTTCTCCAGGTATATATATATAAATAGCAATTATAAGAATCTAAATAAAATCTAGCATTTGTAGTATTATTCAAATTTTTTTGGATTTTCTTAATTATGTAAGGTTTTTCGGCAAGATATGTAGATTTTAAACATCCTGCTATAGATTTCAATATCTATAGTTTTGAATATTTTTATGGATTTTCACGCGGATTTCAAAAATGCAGTGCTTCCAATTGTGAAGTTTTCCAATAAAAAGTAAAAAAACATATTCTTCCTCTGTATTAATACACAAATTATTACTTATATTTCACTTTGTTCCATTAAAAATTATGAATATAGAGTTTTTTATTCTAAAAAAAGAAAGTTCAAAATTACTTGTATGTATTTTACTTCCAGAACTTTTCTTAAAAGACGATACAAATCGTTAGAAAAAATTTAATGAGACCGATAGAAGTAACATGAAATAAGTAGCGGGGTTTTCGTTACTCGTTACCGAACAAAAGTAACTGATTCTCGTTATCGTTACTGCAGTGAAAAATTCAGAACGATGTTCGGAAATGGCGTATTATGCTCTAAGTTAAAAAGTCGAATGATATTGACAATAATAAACACTGAAAATGCCAGTCAATAATGTATATGTACATAATAATGGAATTAAAATTGTTTTTTTCATTGACGAACAGTGAATTGTCTCTTATTTTTCAGTCATATTTTTCAAAAAGCTGTTCACTCGGTAAATTTTAAACAGTGAAATCATACTGTTATACACAGTCATCTTTTAATGAATGAACAGTTTATTCTAATAATATTAACGTTTATAACGGTGTATGTATTCTTCTTGGGCGTGAAACGTTGACGTGAAAATTAGACGTCAATTTAACTACATACACTACACATCAAATTATTATTATATTTCTGTTTTTATTTTAAAAGTTTCATTTAAGTTGTGTCTGTCAGAACACATATAATTATTTATTGCGTGGTTCATTTTAAATAAACTGGCCTTAATAGAAGCAACTTGATCTTTGGAAAACGAAAGTAAAATATTCCAACATATAAAAATTTTCTAAATTATGATTCAAGTATGACGAGATGCTTGAGCTCCTTTACAGTCAGATACCAATAATTGGATTAAAAAGTTAAGGCCAGGCACGTAGGCAGAGGGGAGTTTTAGGGGTTCAAACCCCTCCCGAAATTCTGATAAAATCAATCAATACTTCATGTAAAAATGAAAAAAAGTTACATCAATAAATAATGCAAATATAAGTTAAAAAAAAATGCATTAAAACAAGCAGGGCGTATATATAAGAAAAAAGTGAAAATTATCAAAACGTAGGATTATGTAGAAAACATGAATTATGTACATGATTATGTAGAAAACATGAATCAGAAAAATTGTTGCAACCCAATGAATAATCAAAAAAAATGAAAATCTCCGTAAATGCTGGAAAAATACAAAACTTCAAATTTTAGAAATCTATATAGAATCCATATGAAAGTATTAAGAATTTTTTAGTTCATACAAACTCTAAAAGAATAATGGAATCAATTAAATTCTATGAAAAAACTGTTTTCTGAAAAGATTCGACTTATGCCTCTACGATCTATAAATTTTAGGGTTCTAGAGCATTAGATTCTAAATTTACTATAAATCTATAAAAATTCTAGAAAACGCCACAAAATCTTTTAAGTATTTTAAAAATACGAAGAAAGAATAATGATATAAAACATCAAAAATCTATATGAATGTGATTTTATCATTTATTCATAAAATAACTGACAATATATCAAACTTCACATTTTAGAGCATCAGGTTTTTTCAATCTCTGTGTAGCAATCTACGAAAATATAAGTATTCTTTAAAAATACTTAGAAATCTTACAGAGTTTTTTGTATATTATACTACAAAAAATATGAAAAAAAAGGTTTAGCAGTTAACTTGCTTAACAGTTTACTAGTTTACTAATTTACTTGTCAACGAGTTTACTAATTCACTAGCTTACTAGATTACTAGTTTTTCAGCTCACTAATTTTTTTCAACTAGTTTACTAGTTCACCAGCTTGCTGGTTTGCCAGTTAACTATTAAAAATTTGACAAGTTTGCTAGTTGACTAAATAAGTAATTCACTTGCTAACGATTTTGCTAGTTTACTATTTTTTTTTCATTTGTTTACTATTTTACTATTTCTAGACTTCAGTAGTTTACTAGTTTAGTAGTTTACTAGGTTACTAGTTTACTGGATATCCTTCAAAACATAAAAATCTTGTAGAAATAATTTTCTTAGAAATTTACGATTCTCTGTCCTGGAGCATAATTATTGTTATAATAATATAGTTATATATAATAATTGTAATAATTATTCTTGTCATTCATATAGAAACATACTTGTAATTGTAGAAATCCTAAAAAAATATAGAATAAAAGTATTAAAAGTTTTCATAAAAGAAACTGTAGTCTGGAGAATCAATTGAACTTCTCAAAATCGTTTGAAGTTTCAATACTGTAGCATGAATTTCTAAAAATCTATTGAGCGATCCATGGAAATATTAAAAATATATAAAAAAACCAGAATATAGTGGAAAATTTGATGAATAATTCACCATACTAAAAAAATATAAATTAATTATGTACCTTTTATTTGTGTAGTTAAAATTGCTTGAAAATCATTCCAAATATGTAAATTTTCTAGAAATTTCATTTCTAGGACATCGAATTTTAGAAAGCTTTGTAGAATAGAAAGCAATATTACTCAATATCACATAATCCTCACAGTGGTATCAATACAAAAAGTATCAGTAAAAAAATTGAAACCTCAGTTACTAATTGAAAATCACAGCAATTGAATTCTATTATTTACGAACATTTAAAATGTGCAACTCTGGATTCTAAAACTTGTATAACTTTTAAATTCCGAAATGTAAAATATTTTGAAACCGCTCTCTTGTAACCATATTGTCAAAGATGGAAATTGTGAATTCCCGAAGGAGAGATATTTTTCAGAAAAACCCCTCCCGAAAATTTTTCCTGCCTACGCCCCTGGTTAACGCAGATAATAAATCACGTCATGGTTATTTTAAAACAAACAGTATCTCTATGGGAAAATTGTAGCCCAAAACAAAAGAAAAAAAAAGTTATGGACTTGACTGACAGTATAGAAATCGAATATTGCTATGATCAGATGGACAAGCTAGCCGGAACTGAATCAATTTTTAATCAATCATTTTCTGCGATTCTTGCTCTATTTTAATATTCAAGTTGAAGGCAAACTCGAGTAAGGCCATAATCTAATAAACCTGCATCTCGAATAAAACAAGCGACCTAAGGACAACAAGATTCCTCCAAGTTCGCAATTTTTTCGTTTTTTCCAAGCGTACGTGATGTCGTCGTTGAAAAATTAGAAAGAAAAAAGACGGGGAAAACATCTTACTCGAAGTGCTTCTAACTGGTGATTAGCTTGATATATTAAAACGATTCCAGGACTTGCGCAATCCCAGGATTGTTGATCGGGGTCAAGTTTACTGATTGAGATTTGCGCTCCGCATCCTCGCTTCATTTCAATAATTTATGACGCTAGGAATAACGCGAATCGTTTTTTGCTTCACGTATTGTTTCATAGTGTTAATGAGGTGTTATGAATGGAAAAACAAATTTGAAATGTATAATATTTCTGAAAAGAAGTTTTCCCACATTTTATACGTCCCATTTATTCTTGAAATAAAATTACCGATAGTGCAAAAAAATTTTCTTTATTTATAAATTCACAGATATTATATTACTCACTCGTACATTTTGAATGAATTTTTTTAGATGGAGGTTCAGCTAAGTGATGAAGCTTTTTGGGGTTGATAAAATTAAAAAAGAAAGGAGGGGAGGAACTTTTTCGAGACTTTTCTAATTGTTTTTATTCGTCTTCGACGTATTCGCTTTCGTCCAATTCACCCTCGTCATCTTCTGTCGCCTCTTGATACTGCTGATACTCAGAGACAAGGTCGTTCATGTTGCTTTCAGCTTCAGTGAACTCCATTTCGTCCATACCTTAAGATAATCATTAAACTTGAGGCCACTGTATAACTTAATTTTTTCTATTTATTGATTTTTTAAAGGATGTTTTTGAATAAAATCTGACAAACAAATAAAAAAAAAGAGAAAATCGAATACTAGTTTAGAAAGTACAGAATTTCGTTGTCTTCGAAAACATATTTTCGAAAGAAAGAGGCAAAAATTTATAACAAATATCACGAACTATGATTGACTTATAGCAAATACATAAACTGATGATTTGAATAAATGAGAACTATTAAGAAAAATAAATTCATTAAAATCAAAACCAATTTTAATGAAATCCTAGAAAACAAAGTATCATTTTGGCATATAATAATAACCCAAAGAATTCATAATTTAATGTCAATGCCAGTGTGAATGGAATACAAGACCAAAGTTTACGCTTGTGAGAACACCTTCGAGAAACTGAAACCTTGTACTCGAATTAAATTACGTTTTCCAATTGATTGAAACGCTATCACGTCAACGACTGAAATCAGTTATGTAATTGTTAAACGATTAATTACTAAAGATCTTATCATTTGAGAAAAATTAACTCCTAATCTGAGAGAGCCATAAACTGTCATATTATAGAAAGATTGTAAAACTTGTTTGATGAATTTGAAAGTGAGCAAAGTGTGTATGACGTAGTTTCACATCAAATATGCATCTGTTGAACATCTATATTCTACATTATTTGTGTAAAAATATTTTTCTTCATGATTTTTCAATGAATAGTGAGATTTTTGTGTATATATGTTGATTAACGATTTTTTCGAGTCTGAAGGTCTCAATTAAAGAGATTTTGGTGTAGTAATAATAACTCAACTTAATATTCTGAACCAATAATTAAGTTAGAAAAATAGAAATGATACAATACCACAAAAATATTGAAGTAAATTTTGAATATGATACTTTGGTTTCTTACTTTGAAATTTCACAGTTTTTGAAGCATATAAGTAAGAAATCATCATTAATTTGCATTATAACAAAGGATTAGGATAAAAATGGTATTAAAAACGTTAATTTTCTGGTTCACCATTAACTATCAGATTTTGTAAACACACCTTCTCCGGTGTACCAATGCAAAAACGCCTTGCGTCTGAACATGGAAGTGAACTGTTCGGAAACGCGTCTGAAAAGTTCTTGAATTGCTGTAGAGTTTCCAATAAAAGTAGCTGACATTTTCAAACCACGCGGAGGAATATCACAAACCTGAATAAAAAAAAATCATTTACTAAAGTCATGGCTTATTTAAAACATAAAAAAATCAGAAATATAATACTCTGATAAAAAATAAAATCTCTATAAGAAGAAAACACTTTTACATGTATTAAACATTTAAATATCATGTTGTAATACATATTTTGTATTGAAAATGAAGGCAAAATATCATATCACAAAAATACTTTATACACCAAAATTATGTCGAATTTGTAAGTTTTTTATTTACCGCGGTTTTAACATTATTTGGGATCCAGTCAACGAAGTATGAATTGTTTTTGTTCTGGATGTTCAGCATTTGTTCATCAACTTCTTTCATTGACATCCGACCTCGAAAAACAGCCGCGACTGTCAAATACTTGCCATGTCGCGGATCGCACGCTGCCATCATGTTTTTAGCGTCGAACATTTGTTGGGTCAGTTCGGGAACTGATAATGCTCGGTATTGTTGAGACCCTCTAAATTAGTAATATTTATTTGTTTTTTTGATGATAGAAAAGTTTTGCTCTATTATAATATTTACGAAAAATGTGGCAACTATCTAACAAGCTGTAGGGGCTGTCTATAAATTACGTAACTCTTCAAGAGGAGGGATGTGACAGTTTGTGACACCGGAAGGGGGGGGGGGCGAGGAGAACGTTACGTAACAAATTTTTAACGTTTTCATGTATCTTGATCAGCATGAGAAATTGATATATTTCTTATTTCAAACGTACGTTATGTAATTTGAAAATTTTTAAATAGTCTATTGAAAAAAATTGTCACAATTCGAAGCAAGTAATTTCGATCCTGCAACATAAAGATTGAATTTTCAACTCAACGAATTGAGCAAATTTAAAAATAGTCGATGAAACTCGAAATTCTCGATATTTTAAATTATTTTATTAATGTTAGTTTTGCAACTTTCAATTATAGTTTTAGCTGTCTTGAAAATATAAACTTTTTCACCTACACTTGAAATGTATGAATTTTACTTTTGAAGGTTACATGAGAAATTCTGAGATCATTGTCAATGGTTTCATAAATATTAAGAACTATTTTCAGTGATTTTGTTATTTTGAACATCAACTTGTAGTAGTAACATTTTATATTTTATTAACATAATAGAAACGCAAAGCATTGTTTACTGATTTACTGATTTACTGATTCAAGTGCGACTTCAAGTAATTACAATACGAATTGCGAAAAAAAAAAATTGGAAACTATGAGCAAGATTCGAAACTCGAGGTAGTTTTCAATCCAAATTTTAGTAATTTTGCATAATAACTACATATATCGAACAGGAAATCCAAAAATCATCAAAGAAAGTGAAAATTTATAGCTTGATTGAATTTTACGGTCCACCTAAATCTTAAGCAATTGAATTACAAGTTATGTAGATGGAATCAACATCCAAAAAAGTCACAGAAATAAAAAAAAAAAAAAAAAAAAAAAAAAAAAAACACTACTTTTTACTTCTGAGCCCAAATTTCAAGAAATTTCATTCTGATTTGCAAAAAAAAAATATAAATTGCGAAATTATTAGCGGAATTCGGAATCTGTAGTAATTTTACACTTTTCATCACAAACTATTCATTCGATTGTGAATTCGGGAAATACAACGTAAAATTTGAAATAAACTAACAAAACGTGAAATCCTTCTAATTTTTTTACCTTTCTACATTCCATACGATAGGTAAAAAAATTCAAAAACAGTTGAGAAAATCCAAAATTTTTAGAACTTCGTACTCATCGTAGAAAAAAGACGAAAATCTTATGGAAAAAAGCAATACAAAATAAATTCAAAAAATTATGAATACTTTTTTCCAGAAATTTAAGCAATTCTGTTCTGGATTTGAAAAATACGACGAACTATGACAAAATTGTTACAAAAATTCAAAATTTATACAAACTTTACGACTTCAAGAACCGAATTCTAATAACTTTTCCAATCTCAATTTCGAAAATATAAAAAACTTATTTATGCATAGTATATGTCGTTATAACCACACATATTTAAAAAATTTGAATCGTGAAAAGAATTGTGATACTAATCATGAACTTTAAAAATTCATAAATTTCGAAATAAAATATCGAAAATTCGTTTTTGAGCGCTCTCCCGAGCATTTCTGCATGCGTCGACATAATTTATTGAATTGCAAAAACTTTTAGAAAACATTGTTTTTAGTCTAATAAAAATTTTAGTATGTTCTTTATTTTTTCTACTATTGTATAATACGAAAAATTCCTGTAAGAAGGTATATCTTTCTTCTGAAGACTGCATTACATTTGATTACATTACACCTTATAGAGGGCGGGGGGGAGGGGGGTTCAAGCCTATGTGACAGTTTGTCACACAGGAGAAGGAGGGGACAAAAAATTCCGAAAATTGTGTTTAGTAATTTATTAGAAATTTCGAAGAATGAATTCAAGTTAGAACGTTGAATTCAAACATCATTTTCAATAGAGAACCTAGAGTTTAAAATGTCCAAGCACCATTACTTGAATTTTGATAGAATTTTACCTTGACATTCCTTTTTTTACAACTCTTGTGTGGGTAGAAACAACATATAAATTTTATGTAAAATAAAATCGATCGTTCTTGATGTCTCTGGGAACTGAGAAAAAAGGTCGAAAAACACGTTTTTGCTAATATTTTGAAAGAACTTCTTTGAAAAAATAAATGACTTAGCGACGAGAAATTAGTCTAAAAACACTTTTTTAGGCTGCAAAAATGGTGAAAAAGATCATTAACAGTTTAAAGTTTAATCAATACCGAGAAGTCAATGGAGCGAATCCAGGAATGAAAAAGTGTAGCCTGGGGAAAGGGACCATATTGACCGCCAATTTCCTAAGATCTGCGTTGAGCTGACCGGGAAATCGAAGACATGTTGTGACCCCTGACAAGGTCGTGCTCACAAGATGATTCAGGTCTCCATAAGTTGGGGTTGTGAGTTTCAGGGTCCTGAAGCAAATGTCATAAAGAGCCTCGTTGTCAATGCAGTACGACTCATCCGTATTTTCCACTAGCTGGTGAACGGAAAGTGTGCAATTGTAAGGCTCCACAACGGTATCGGAAACCTTTGGTGATGGCACTACACTGAAGGTCAGCATTATTCGGTCTGGGTATTCCTCGCGAATTTTGGAAATCAGCAATGTGCCCATTCCAGCACCGGTTCCACCGCCCAAAGAATGTGTTAGTTGAAAACCCTGGAAATAAAGCAACAATAAATTCAAACAATTAGTGAAGTAACGTAGCATAATTATGAAATATTCTATTGTAAGTTATTGAATATCTGATTTATCTACGACTTTCCCATTCCTCAACATTTTTTAAGTTTCTATATAATTATTGAAATTTACAAAATCATCGAGCGCCATTGTAACGAAAAAAATTTCACGATATTTTCAAAATTTTTGGAACTTCACTCAGTAGTTGTAGTTGTATTAAATATAACGCGTTTTAGCACAATCTAGAAAATGTATCGACAATAATTCTGGAATTTTTTTCCATGTTTTTCAAGTCGTTCAGGATTGTTGACAATCTTCCAAATTTTTAGTGTCACTTAGTTATCCAAATTTTTCATAGAAATCATTTATTGAATTCTCATTATGATTCCTAAATTTTTAAGGATTTTTTTGCTATATCTGATAATTCATGTAAAACAAAACATATTTTCATTTTTCAATTGAATGAAACATGACATGTAACAGGAAAAAAATTTTAATATCGGAGCATACATGTTCGATGTTTTTTTTTTTTTAGTTTCTAGTGGAGATGGTGCAAATTTTTCTTGATTTCTAGAAGCACCTTGAAATGCATTGCATTTCTTACTACAATTATTCGAAAATTAAAAAACTTGCAATAATGTACAATAAAAATTGCAAAGCTGACAGAGTAAAATAATATGTATCTTTCCTTTCTTGAGTATTTTCTGTATTAAAATCAGTAAAATTTACCTGGAGGCAATCGCAACCTTCGGCCTCTTTGCGGACGACGTCGAGAACGGAATCAACGAGTTCGGCGCCCTCGGTGTAATGACCTTTGGCCCAATTGTTGCCGGCTCCGGATTGACCAAAAACGAAATTGTCAGGGCGGAAAATTTGTCCAAAGGGTCCTGATCTCACGGCGTCCATGGTCCCGGGCTCCAGGTCCACAAGAACTGCTCTAGGGACATATTTTCCCCCAGTGGCCTCGTTGTAGTAGACATTGATGCGCTCCAGTTGAAGGTCAGAATCACCATGGTATGCTCCGGTTGGGTCAATTCCATGCTCATCAGATATCACCTCCCAAAACTGAAATTTATGAGAATTTCAAAGAATTTTTTGAATTTTTTTTAATGAAGCAATGTATCTAGAATCAAAAAAGAAATTCTAAAATATTTCAATGACAAGGCTGTTTACCAGTGTTATTGTAGTCTACATATAGTTTATTACTTTACGTAGGAATAGTTTGTTGATTAAATTTCATTTTCAAACAATGAAATTATAATGAATAAGGTTCCATATTTTTTTTATTTTCTAATATTTGAATTGTAAAAGTAAGCAGTATAAAATATTTTTTTTTTTTTCAAATACATGAACAATATAATTTTTACTATTTTTACTATTCCTGGATTATAAAATAAATTGAAAATGTTGCATTGGATTGCATCCATTGAGCATTATTTTTGAATTGAATGTAGAGTACAATTTGTAAAAAAAATACGTTAAATTTCATTGAATCATTAATTTCTCTAACCTTGGATCCCATGACTATGTACAGAAAATTGTGAGCAACAAATATTTCGAAAATTCACACTAAAATCATAGTAAAAAGATTTCTTCGAATTTCGGTAGTAAATCACAATTTTCGGCTTTGGGTTTTTTGAGTTTTTAGGCAATAAGGGGTTTGTTTTGAGTAAATGTATCAAAAAGAGAGACTGAAAGAATTTTTTTATAATAGTGATCATACGAATCAAAAAACGTAAAATGTCAACCTTGGCGCCGATTTGGTTGCCGCATTGACCAGCCTGTAGATGTACAATTTCCCTCATTGTACACCCTTTCTTCGACGTGCCAAAATGTCAATGGGTTTTTTTATCGAAATTTGGCCTTCGGCTTCTTCATAAATCCCGAAAATTCACTAATAATGTCTTGTAACGAACTATCTACGATTCCATAATTAAATAAATGAAAGTTGTGGGTATTCATTTCTTGCAACTGATTTCAGATCGTGTGACAAATGAGAATCAAGCTTTGCAGCCAAGAATTCAAAAACATTTCTTCTCTTTTTAAAAATTTTGGTGAATTATGGTTTGAAATTGAAGCTTTCGAAGATTTTAGATAAATACTGAAGAATAGTAACAAATACATCTTTGACTTGAAATAACTTTTTTTTTAATTTGAAGAATCATTGTAAAAAAAATTGTTGAAATTTTATCTTTTGGAGTTGATCAGTTTTTCCTGTTGTATTGTCATATTTTTGAAAAAAATTTCGAAACTTTTGTAGATGGTTGAAATATTAGTATAAATTTAAAAGGTACAAAGAGCACAACAAATTTAGCAAATTATAGACAGTTTTGGACTTTTTTACTGAATTTTTACAGGTTCCTAATAGTTTTTTACCTTAAAAACCTTCTTATAACAATAAGAGATTTCATTTTCTGAAAGTGTACCCAGATAAAGTTTCTATTAGTTTTCCAGTTTTGTAAGCTCACTTTTTCTAATAAACAGCAATTTTTAATGAAATTTTTCTTTAAATCCTTTTACATTTTTTGTCTCACAAGAATCAATCAAAAATTCCTATTTAAAGTTCCAATAAGGTTTTTCATAAAATGACATAAAAACTGGGAAATTTATGAGAATTTCGGATAGTTACCTCACATGTATAAACCTAGCTGAAAATTTCTAATTTGTTTTCGAATTGATTTTAAGATTCTACAAAAAGAAAAAAATAATCTTTTTTTTGATCGGTTTTCTGAATGGTTTGTCTAATTGTAAAATAGCATAATTAAGTAGAGATGGGCGATACCAACTAAAGTATCGATACATGAGTACTTCGATACTTTGAAATAACTCCGATAATAGTATCGGGGTATCGGTCGTGAGAATATCGATACCGAGTATCAGGGTATCGCTCACTGGAGTATCGATACTATGTGTACTCGATACCAAGTATAATAGTGATAATTCATAATTAATATCAAAAATGTAGTCATGAAGAAATATGCATTATTACACACATTTAAGGAAAAGGATATGTAAAAAATGATTTTTTTCTTTTTCAAAAACGTTTATTAGTGATTTCGCAAACAAATTTTACTTTTAATCATTCCATTTATCTTTTTCGCAAGTTGCTAAAAAAATTCGCTGTGAAAGATGCTCTTTCGTCAGTCTGCTACTCTGCTTCCCCATTATCATACCCGCCAAAGAAAACAGTCTTTCTGGTGGGGTAGACGTAGCGATTGTGGGTAGATAAACTTGTGCTAATTTATACACAGTGTGTCCCAAAAATAACCGAACTTTATATTTAAATCATATAACATGCAGCGCCATCCATTGAAAATTTGCAGCATCAAAAAGATAAATTCATCCTCTTTCAAACGCACCTACATTCATGTAAATCGGATGACAGATGTGAAAGTTACAGCCATTTCAATAAAAGAAAAAAAAGTGCTAATGTTACAAAACAGAAATAGAACAAAGAGCAAGTATAAAATTTTGTGTTAATCTTGAAAAAAAATTCGCTGAGACATACGAATTGATGAAAAAAGTTTATGGTGTTGATTGTATGAGTCGTACTCAAGTTTATACGTGGTTTACACGATTTAAAAATGGTCGTGAGGATTTAAATGACGACCTAAGGCCAGGTCGTCCAGAAGCTAGTAATCGTGCTGAATTGGTGGAAAAAGTCCGTGAAATCATTGGTATCGATGCAAATTTTACTACGAGAATGTTGGCTGAGGAATTAAATACGAGTAAAAATACTGTTTGGAGAATTTTAACTGAAGATTTGGGTAAAAGAAAGATCTGTTCGCGTTTTGTTCCACATGAATTAAATGAAGACCCAAAAATCGCTCGTGTGGAGCATTGCAAAGACATTGTTGAAACTGCTGAAAACGATCCAGACTTTCTTGATTCGATCATAACTGGTGATGAGTCATGGTGCTTTAAATATGACCCTGAAACTAAGCGTCAATCTGCTGAATGGAAGTCCGAAGGCGAGCCAAACCAAAAAAATTGCGTTTTCAGAAGTCTGGAATCAAGACAATGTTGATTACTTTTTATGATTCGAAGGGTATTGTCCACAAGGAATTTGTTCCAGAAGGTCGAACTGTTAATGGAGAATACTATTTAGGCGTTTTACATCGTTTGTGGAAAAGAATTTGTCGCGTTAGACCTGAATATCCAGCAGGAAAACAGCTGTTTTTATTGCACGATAATGCACCACCTCACAAGACCAAAAAAGTGAACGAATTTCTGATAAAAAAACGGATTTCTCTCATCAACCACCCTCCATATTCGCCTGATCTATCACCATCTGACTATTTTCTATTTCCAAAGCTGAAAACCAAGATGAAAGAAGCATTTTATGATGATATCCCAGCCATTCAAGCAGCCGTAACCAAGGTGCTGAAGAGCATTCCTATAAATGACATAAAAAAATCTATGCATGCGCTGGTTGATCGTGCCAAACATTGTATTAAGTCTAATGGAACCTATTTTGAATAAATAATAACTTTTAAAGATAATATAATGTGTGTTTTATTCTATATCCAAAAAGTTTGGTTATTTTTGGGACACACTGTGTAAAGATTCAGGTACAAGAATTACAAGATTCGGGTACAACTCAAAACTCAACAGAGAGCTTCCAGTTTGTTCCAGTTCCCTACAAATTTTTTTGATACCTCGAAACTTAGTGGAGTATGGTTGATTAAGTTGAATATGAGTAGTATCGGGTTAGAGTTATCGATACCCGATACATATCGGCCTGCTGAGTATCGGCGAAAAGTACTCGATACTGCGAACCATAGTATCGATACTTCAGGTATCGATATTAGTATCGCCCATCTCTACTATTAAGTGGTATAATTTTATTACTAAAAAGTTACTAATATTTAGTAGTTCATTTTTTTCTTGTTCAATTAGTAGTTTTTTCCAATAATGATGAATGATATTCTGATAACTTATGGTGATTTTTCTATCATTTACTAGAAGTCAAAACTTACTTATCATAATTATCAAGATATGACAAATATCCCTCGCAGAAAATCATCTATGGAATCGCTTTAATGGTCTCATACCAAGCGTAGGCATGACAGTCAGTTTTCAAAATTATTGAAAATCGTTATTCTAGTTTCACGTCTCATTGAAATATAAAAAATAATCGAAAGAAGTATAAAATTGGCCGGAAAATACAAGGAAAATATATAAGTAAAGTAGAAAAACCTAGGTCTCTAAAAATTGAAATTTTGAATTTTTTTAAGTTACAATTGTATTTGATTTTTTCCTCGACTCGTGCTTTTTCGTTTTTTTACTCCAATTTCATATTTTACTAAGAAACTTTGTACACATTCTTGGGAATTTCAACAAAATAACGAGTTTTCAATAATTTTGAAAATTAACTATCGTATGACTATGCTTTTCTATGAAACTCAAATCAAGAAATCTTTATTATTAGATTATATATCATTCAATTATGGGTAAAATAAAATGGGTAAAAAATTATGACGTAATATGTAGACACCCCCTTATTCTAGGTCCAAACTTTTCGACAATTTTGATGAATTATACAGTTATCGAACAGCTGAAACAAATGAGGAAATTTCAACAACTTTGGCAGTATTGATAGTGAAGACAGTAAGAAAGTTAGTGACTCTGAAAATTAAATAATGAAACGTAAAAAATTTTTCAGAAAGTGTAACAAACTGTAAAACTGTTAACACAGTTCACTTAACATTTCATATTATCTGAATAAACAGTTAGGACCATAATGAATTTATGTTTAATCATTTGCTAAGGAGAAAACAAAATTGAGCTCTTAGTGAAGTGACTTACCCACTAAATGACTTCATAATGACGTCTCCAGTTCTCTAGGTACCCAGGGTACTAAATTTCCAAATAGCCACTCTTGAATTTTCCACTAAATCACAATAAAACAATCTTAACCCATTAAATCAAGAAGAAAATCAACATTATTTCATTACTCACACTTTTTTATTAATATCTTCATGAATTCCAACCTATGCATGTGGAAGAAAAAAATACAATAGAACGAGTCATGAACATCTTAACGAGCGCAAAAAAAGCGATCATTCGTATCGCCTATATTCTCAAGTATGTAGTGTTCTCGTTATTAAAAACGAAAGCAAGAAAACAAGACTCGCTAGCCTCCGCCCAGCATTAGAGGACACCGTAAAATGCGTGCGTTTTCATTGTTTATTTAAAAAAATCGCCTTCGAGGAGAAGAAAAAAAAGAAGAAGTCAGCCGAAGAAGAAAAAATGCGCGTACTGCGTAACGAGCAATTCTTAGTAGCGTGTGAAGTAATGTAAACGTCGTACCTTAACCCACTTTTCTGCGGTACTACTTCCTCTCCGCCAATATCTGCGACCAATCGTTGCGGCGTATCCGCAAATTAATGCTAATACGGTTATGTAACGATGGCGATTTCTGATCTATTTCTAGGATTTCAAACGAGATAGAACAATCAATATACTAGAAGGATTATTATAGTATGATGAAATTTTCAATTCATTTTCCAATTGGAAAACTAAGTGCAAAAATGACAGTTTTTCCAATTGGTCTAACAAATTAGGAAATAGATTGGATTTCTACTTATACATGCAAGTAGGTTTCCAGTTAGACACCTGAATTACATTCTTATCATAAAACATTTCCTGCTAAAAATTTTGAATTCGTTTTCCAATCACTTTCGTTCAATTGTAGGATCAATTGGATTTATTCTTGGAAATCTAAGTGTTTTTTCAAATACTTTAAGGACAATTTCAAATGAAAACTAATCCTTTTTGCGAAGTCATAAGATTTTTGTAAGAATGTAGTTAAAGGTGAAATTAGAAACTTACTTGCATTTTCAAGTGAAAACCCAGTTGATTTTCCAATTTGTCAAACCAGTTGGATTTCTGAGTAGAAATCAGATCGATTTGAAAGATTACGAAATCACTGAAAAACCTTTTGGAAAAACAGTGAGGCGTCGGATTTCCACTTGGAAATTCAATTGGTTTGTCCAATTAAAAATTCAATTTGGTTATAGTCTATCCAATTGGAAAATTGATTGAATTTCTACTTAGAAATCCAAATACAACTCAAATCAGTCACTTAAACTTCAAAAAAAAACCTCTTCTACTATACATTTCCAATCGCTTCTTCAATTGGTTGGTTCAATTGGAAAATTCATTAAATTCCTTTTTGAGGGTTTCCAAATATGTACTGTCATTAGATTTTTTGAAGAAAACTGATTGTACTTGTAACTTCATAAGTTTTTTTGTAAAAATGTAGTAAAAGTCTAATTCGAAACGTTCTTGGATTTTCAATTGCAAATTCAACTGTTTTCTCAATTAGACGAACCGATTGCATTGCTACCAAGGACTCAAATTGATTTTTTAGTTGAACAAACTCATTTAAAAACCAATAGAAAAATCAAATAGTTACTGTATTTCTATTTCAAAACTCAGGCTGTTTGTCTTATTGAAAAATCAATAGGGAAATAAACTTTAACTTGGCAATTCAATTGGTCAATACAGTGGGATAATTTGATCAGATTTATACCCTGAACCTGAAATGCTAGTTCGATTGCAATTGGACACTTCAACAACATTTTTACAAAAAACCTTTCCTAGTGACAATTTTCAATTGGATTTCCAATTGGTTTGTTCAATTGTAAAATCGATTAAATTTCTTCTTGGAAATTAAGGTACGTTCCTCAATACTCTAACTTCAATTGCAAATGAAAACTAATCGTGTTTGCGATGTAATAAGATTTTTGTAAGAATGTTATTTAAAGGTAGAATTAGAAACCTAATTGCATTTTTGAGTGAAAGTCCAATTGATTTTCCAATTTGTTGAACCAGTTGGGTTTCTGAGTAAAAATCAAATTGATTTTACAGATGAAAAAATCATCGAAAAACCTATTGGAAAATCAATGAGGCATCGGATTTCCACTTGGAAATTCAGTCGGTTTGTCCAATCAAAAAGTCGATTGGGCTAAGGAATCCCACTTTGAGATTGAGCTAGTCCATCCAATTGGAAAATTGACTTAATTTCTACTCGGAAATGCAAGCATAGTTCAAATTAGTCACTTGAACTAAAACATAAAAACTTTTCTACTGTTGATTTCCCATTGCTTCTTCATTTGGTTGGTTCAACTGGAAAATTTATTGGATTTCTTTTTAAAAGTTTCTAAATATGTACTCTCAATAGATTTTAGGAAGAAAACTAATTGTATTTGTGACGTAATATGTTTTTTTGTAAAAATGTAGTAAAAGTCTAATTTTCAAGTGGAAATCCAATTGATTTTCCAAGTAGGCGAACCAATTGCATTGCTACCTAGGACTCAAATTAATTTTTCAGTCTGACGAACTAATTTAGAAACTAATATAAAAATCAATTGGGCATTAGATTTTTATTTCAACATTCAGTTATTTTGTCTAATTACAAAATCAATCAGGCAATGAACTCCAACTTGGGAATTCAATTGGTCTATCCAATTGGATAATTGACCAGATGTATTCTCAGAAATGCTAGTACGATTTCTACAAAAAACTTTTCCGAGTGAGAATTTTCAATTGGTTTTCCAATTGGTTTGTTCAATGGAAAAATCGATTGGATATTCACATGAAAATCCAAATACGTTTTCAAACAATTTGACTAAATTTTGAAATGAAAAAAAATTGTGTTTGTGACGTTGTTAGTTTTTTTGTTAAAATGTAGTTATAACACTACTTTTCAAAGTTTTAACTTGATACGTACATATATTTTCAACAATATTTCCAATTGGTAAAACCAATTGCATTTCTGTGTATGAAATATATAGATTTTCAAGATAGAAACATTTGTTTAAAATCAATTGCAAAAACAATTGGGCATTGGATTCATATTTGGAAATTCAATTAGTTCGTTTAATTAGGAAATCAATTGAATTCTTCCTCACAGACCCAAGTAGGTGTCCAATAGAAAAAACTTTCTCTGCTGAAAGTTTCCTATTGGTTTTCCAATAGGTTTGTCCAATTGGGAAATAAATCGGATTTCTACTTAAAAATCCAAGTACATTTTCAAATGTTACAACTAAATTTCCTAATGAAAACTCATTGTATTTGTTACGTCGTAAGTTTTTTTTGTAAATAGGTAGTTAAAGTGTTCAATGTGAAATGTACGCAGATTTTCGAATGGAAATCCAATCGATTTTACAATTTGACAAACGATTGGATAATCGATTGGGTATTGGATTCTAATCAAAAATTAAAGTAGCTTGTCAGTTAAGAAAAAAAAATTAGATTTTAATTTGGAATTCTAAGTAAGTTTCCAATTTGACCCCTTAACTGCATCCTTACATAAAACAGTTGCTGTTAAAAATTTTCGATCAATTTTCCAATTGGTTTATCAAATAGGAAAATGCAAGTACGTTTCCAAACACTGTTACTACTTTTTCAAATGAAAACTAATCATATCAGTAACTTCGCAAGTTTTTTTGTAAAAATGTAGGTAAAGTGTCTTATAGTGAATGTACTTGGAATCGCAAGTGCAAATCCAGTTGATTATTCAATTGAACAAAATTGTTGGATTTTTAAGTGAAAATCAGATGGTTTTTTCAGTTTGGCAAACTAATTGAGAATTAATTATAAAATCCATTAGGAATTGGATTTGCTCTTAGGAATTCGATTGGTTTGTCTAATTGAGCATTGCATTTCCAGTGAGAAAATTAATTGGCTTTTCTAATGGGAAATTATTTGTGCATTGGATTTCTCTTAGAAATTTAATTGGTTCGTCCAACTGGAAAATCCATTAGGCATTATATTTCTACATATTTGAAATTCAATTGGTTTTTCCAATTATATAACCAATCGGGCATTAAATTTAAATATCACATGCAAGATTCGCAATATCTGCAAATTAATCTCAACATTGAGAAAATAAAAAAAAAATTATTAAAAGTAATTACCTCTAAAAATTAAAAAAACATCATTGCGTTATTCTATCCTCCATTCTCACATACTGCTACATCGCGATTTCTCTGAATCATTTGTCTTTTTTCATGGTTAATCATATTACATAATAAAATACACCCAAGTCACCATGAACAAAACCTTCTTTCTCATGAAATCGATCCATTCGGATCAATTGCTTTCCTTCAACGATTGTTTTTAATTATGTTTTTTCAGCTATCATGCATTATATAACACTATTGTTCGTTACCGCAGCGATAACGATGTGATGACAAAAGAAGTGATACGTCACAGGGAAACGCAAGTTTTTATGTAGGACGAAAAATACGCAACAATGAACTGGAATTTCACCGTTGTTTTTTCCATTCTTGTTTGAAGTCGTTTTGAAACTTGATACTCATATGCACGTCGCGAAGTTGTATGCTACCCACGGTACTAATGGAACTTGGAAGAGAACTTTCGCTTTTCGAGTGTGTTTTTGGGACAATGAAACTTGGGCTAGGTGTCATTTAAGGACAAGTTTTTCGTGGATCAAATATTTTGAGATTTGTTAGTTGATGAAGGAATGATGAATATTAACAGTTTTGTTACTCATTAGTTCCTCTAATTAGAGAATCACATTCATTTATTCATTCATTCTATTTCGATGGATCAAATCGCCGATTTCCTTTAAATTTTTGAAAAGAGTACAGAAATTGGTTTTGACTCATACATATTAATTATTTTGTGCTAAAAATCGGTCTTTTATCGAGAATTTTTGATTTTTAATTACAATATAAAATTCAGAGTAACCTCGCTCTGGTAGACAATTTTTTTCAACCCTTCATTTCTCGTGGGAGAATCAATGATTTGTAATCATTTAAGTATGAAAACGCTCGAAATTGTACGAAATCTGAATTAAAAATGATGAAGTGCAAATGTTTTATAATTCATCATTTTTCTCTTCCGGTTTTTTCTTTCAAGAATTATTGTTAAAGGTATGAACTGCATTTTGTTTGCAGTTTGTTGTTTTGTTTGCAAAACGTTACATAAGTGAGTGAAAATTTCGTTTCAAATTCCCAACTTTTCATTACTAAGTTTAGTGATTATGAAATTTTGATATATTTTCACTTTTTTCAATCTTTCGATAATAAAAATTTACTAATGCTTCGAAAAATATTACCAGTTCCTTATTTATACATCACGTACAATTCTGGACACTTTCATGTAAAAATGATTGCAATTCATAAATTTTGCGGTAAAAAATAAAGATTCAAAAAAATTTTCTCCACAATTGAGGATATTCTGAATTTGACAGCGTAATCGAAAATCATAAATACTAGAAAAGATTTTCAGCCCAAAATGAAAAATATGTACATGTTAAAACCAATTTCCGAAGTCATTAGAAATCAGTGAATTGTTCAGAGACGACCAAATCGATTCTTAACAAAATGGCCACATTTAGAAATCAAATTAGTTTGTATAATTAGAAATTTACTTGGATTTCTAATTTAAAATTTAAAAAATTGTTCCTTTTCCTTTTTTTACAGAGTCAACGATTTTTGACGAAATGATTTGTTCATTTAGAAATTTGTTTACTAACGTAGTTATCAAGTAATAATTCCTAGCAAAAACGAATCATAAAGTATCTTAAAATTTCTCAATTTTTATATGATTTCAACTATTTTGAGAAACTATTGTTGCAAAAATTAAGTATTATGTAGCTTGAGTTCACAAGAATGTTTCATTTTCAGTGATTTATGCTGTCTCACTTAACAAAAAATTTCATTCCATTTTGCTTAATAAAAAATTATATCACGATTCATGAATTGTAAAATGACCAACGATGCTGTTAAACATTCATGAGGAAATAGTTGCAGTAATTAAGGGGCACAAGTGAAGTAACAATCGATGAAAAATATGAAAAATTTTTAATAAATGTGAGTTAAATTTAAACTCAAAAGCCTATTTTCGGTATAAAAATATTATAAACTTATACAGTTCTACATTAAAATTTATAAGATTCAAAAATCTTAAGACTTCGAATTCATACGTGAATCATTTAAATTTAAATGTCAAAAATGAATATTTTATAAAACTGCTGTTGATATTATTGAAATGTCACAATAAAAGTATACTATAATTTAATTAACACACCTAATATAGGAATTCACCAACATAATTTATGAAAAAATATTCCACACTTTCTTTCACATATAAACAATTTATTTACAAAACCTCGCGAAAACATGTCATATATAAACAACAATATTTACTTTTTTGCATTGAAATTAGTTGAAATCTTGGCGATTCAGAAACTGCAGATAATTACATCATGAAAAAATGCACACATTCGAGAAATATGCTACAAATTGAAATTTTTTTTATTGTTTTCGTTCTCTTATCGTCTGACGAAACTTGGAGTAGGAGCGAACGGATAAGTGGGGTATCCGGCAGTATAGGGTGAAAACGGGGATCCGGCAAAAGCAGGTAACGAGGCAACGTATGGGGCGGCGAATGCGTGATTTACAGTATGCGCATTGTAATTTGTCGCATAAGTGCCAACTGCAAAAGCGGTCGCAGGAAGTGCTGGAACCGCTGGAACCGTCGAAAATGGAATTATTCCTGCAGAGCAAACGCCTACGAGAGCCAGGCTCAGAATCTGAAACAGAAGTTTTAATTGACAACTGAAAAAAAATATTCTGAAGGATTACAGTTGTTCATGTTCTATGTTTTTTATTGAATAAAGGACTTTTATGCTCCCTAGTAAAAATAGAAAGTTTGATAATTTTATTATATTAATTGATTGAAACTAACTATAAATAAGTCGTGGGAAATATAGGAATTGAAACCTACTGTAAAATTTATCGTAGAGACGAAAAATGAAAAGTTAAAGAAGTTTTTTTTAACAGCTAAACTTTCCAGCAGTATAAACTGCTTAGAAAGTTTAGGAGGTAAAAATGTCACAACTATACAAAACTGTAAGAATTTTTTAAGAAAATTATAAAACTATAGTTATTAAACTATAGGTAACCAATTCAACTGTCAAAAGTTGCAAGATCCTTGAAAACAGGGTAAATATTCATTTCCTTTTTTTACGATGCATCTCGAAAAGATTTGGAAATAAATGATTGGAAAAGAAATTAGAATTATCTATAACATCTTCATTAATGTCAGATTTCACTAAAGTTTAAAAAGTTCTCTAACTGACTGTCAAAAATAATTATGATTTCCATATTATCTCTCCTAGAGCATTCATTTTCAACAAATTAAAGAAACAAATTTTTTAGAATGTAAAACAGAAATTTGAATATTTTAAAAATAACTGAGAGCGAGAAAATGTCAATATATCAATTCAAGAATCATTTTTTTTCGATATGTAATATTAATATAAAAATATAAAGGTAGAAAAACTTTTTAACAATATCCATTACTTTCACATTTTTTCAAAGTTTTTTACACTAACTTGTTCGTCGATTACATCATAAATAATTATAAAATAAATTACCAACATTATATCTCATTGAATAGTTGAAAATAGTAATTAAATTAGTAACAAAAATGTTGACTCGAGAAATAGTGAAAATGAACGATCATTTGGAATCAGTACAAAATTGAACTATATCGGTGTCAAACATTTTCTAATTTTATACTGAAGAATGTAAGGAATTATTGAAGTAACTGTTTTATGATCTATTAGAAAACATACTAATAAATAATCTATGGAACTTTAGATTCAAGAGCATGAAATTCTAGAAATTTCTAATGAAATCAATAAAAATTTGTAAATCTGCTAGAAAATCTTTCGAAATTCAATAATTACACAAGGATACGCAAAATACTGGAAATTAACAAGATACTTACAAATATTACTTGAATCATTTCGAAAAACTATAACAATTCTAAAAATCCACAAAACTTCAAGTTCCAGAGCATTGAATTTTAGAAATTATAACATAGAAATCTACAAAGACACTGTAAATCTGTAAATCTTTTCTAAATTCTAACAAAATTTAATAAATACAAAAAAAAAAACGTTAAAATCTGAAAATAATAATATTTAATTAGTCACTTGTGAATGTTGATTGAGTTTTTCTGAAAAAATTGTGAACACAAAATTGGGCAATTAATGTAACTTTCATTTCTAGAGCATTATATTCTTTATATCTGTCAACCCATAAAAATACCAGAATATCTTTCAAATCGTATGAATCGTTTGAAATTTCTAAATTTGTAGATCTGCTAGAAAATCTTACGAAATTCAATAAATACACGAGAATATTTAGAATACTGGAAATTAATAACATACTTACAAATGCTATTCGAATCATTTCAAAAAACTATAAAATTTCAAAATATCCATAAAACTTTGAATTTTAGAGCATTGAATTTCAGAAATTAATATAAAAATCTATGAAATTACTAAAAATCTGAGAGTCTTTTATGAAATCTAACAACATTCAATACATATAAAAAATACATGTAAACCTAAAAATCAAATATTTAATTAGTCACTTGTAAATACTGATTGAGTTTTTCTATAAAATCTTAAATACAGAATTGGGAAATCAATAAAACTTCGATTCCTAGAGCATTTTATTCTTGAAATCTGTCAAACTATAAAAATACTAGAAAATTCTTCATAGTGTATAAATCGTTTTAAAATACGCAAAATTTTAAAAGGACTTGAAATCTATGTTGTTTTCTGATGAATTAATCGAGAAAACTGAAATATTCGTCTCATTCTAGAAATCTGAAAACGTATTTAAAAATAAAAAAACAAGGAAATCCTTAATTCAATAAATACTAAGAAATACAACAAAAAAATGTATAAAAATACTAGGAACATACGAAATGCTAGAAGATTTGAAAACTTCAGTAACTAGAAAATCTCTACAGTAATTCATAAGAATACTAAAAAATCCCTTGAATTGTATTATAACTGAAAAAATACAAAAAATATTTAAGAAGTACAATTTTTTAACAATTCACAATTAAAAAACATAACAGAAAAAAAATTTGTTAAACAGCATTCTACACTGTTTAAGAAATTCAAAAATTAGTCAATTTTTTGTTTAAAATAAATCATTCAATATACATTGAAATTCAACTTACAATAACTTTGGTCATCATTTTTCACACTTTTTGAGATCAATTCTCTACACTTGAACTTAAATAACTGTGATAGCCTGAAGTACCTCTTCTAACTTTTTATAGTATGGCGTTCGAACAAAAATCCCCTCTTTCTCATTTTCTTTGGTTTGCACGATTGGTTCTTTGCACGATATCACCATTCTTCGACATCGAGTTCGCGAAATCGCGAGCAATGCGTGAGGTGAACATTAATTAAGTATGCTTGTTGAAATTTCATTGTACTGTTAGGAAACCGAGAGTCTTCGAATGCAGATTTTTAATTCACTTTCCGTTTCATGCAGAACTCGATTCGAACGACTGGAAAAAAAACGATCTGTGAAAATGAAAGGAAAACTAAGTGTTTTTTGTATAACTTTTTCATATATGATAAAAATAAAATACATTATTAATTAGTGTAACATTATTCTTGATTTTGAATAGATGTGTTAGCTGGTAAATTATTGATAATTTTCATGGAATATTCATTCTGTTTTTCAAATACATACTCCCTAAATTTTTTCATCTATTTCAAAAAGACTTAGCTTTTGTTAAGATTTCGTTAAAATTTTTTTTCTACGCATTCTAGAGATTTCAATTTTGACAAAAGTTGTTATATGTACGATTATTTCTTAATTTTTTTTTCTTTCAATTGTCCTGGTTGTTAATGATTTTATGAATTTAACCTCCCTTTATTAGTATTTTTTATATTTATTTAGTTGTTACTAGCATAAGAAATATAATAGAAAATAGAACCCACAGTAGTTTCAAGTATGAAATTTTTCTGAAATTTGATGCTTTATAATTCCAACATTTATAGATTTATAGATTATTAATCCTATTCTGTAGTATTTTTTAATGAACAAAGAAATTTAAGTTTTTTGTGTTTTATAATTTTGAAGTATCGTTAGTATTTTTCATTTATTTATTTATTCTTTTTCAGTACATACCAACATAATAAATATAATAGTGATTTCATACTTTTTTTTATATATTATTATAATTTTCTGCAATTTGATGCTTTAGAGTTCCAATATTTATAGAGAATTATTATTGTATGCGATTTTTCGATTTTTTTTTTGTATTTTATATTTTTGTACTTACATTAGTATTTTTTAATATTTACGAACATAATACATAATATAATGGAATTCTTATTATTTTTAAGTATTACAAAAGTTTTCTAGAATTTTATGCTTTAGAATACAAAAATTTATAGATCGTTAATAATTCCATAGATTTTTGAAAAAATTCAGTCAACGTCGATTTACGGTACTTCAATAGTCTTGTGTTTTCAGTATTTATCAGATTCTGCGTCCATTTCTAGTGCTTACTATTTTAATCATAAGCTTCAAGAATTTTCATAGTTTTTAATATATATATAGATTTTCAGAATTAGATGCTCCAGATTTTGAAGTTCGACAGATTTTTAAGAGTTTTTTTTATTTTCCAAAAAATATTACCAATACATATGTCTAGTATTTTTGGATGTTGTTCAGTATTTACGAAATTTTCAGGATCTTTAGGTATTATTAGAAATTTATCTATAGATTTCACGATTCGATACTCGAGAATTCAAAGTGTTATAGATTTTTCGAAAATTCCACGGAAGATTTTATCCACATTTAATTCCAGTAAAGACTTCTTTTATTTTTAGTTTTCTAAATATTTTTTACTATTTATGAAATTTGGCGGGATCAGGCAGTATTATTATCGATATGTCTAAGATTTCTAGAGTTTGATTCTCTAGAATTCAAATTATATTTTATTTTGAATAGTTTCATAGATATTTCAAAAACGATAGCTTTTAAAATTGATAGTATTTCAGAACTTTCTGAATCTTATAGTATTTTTCCTATTTTTTCAGTAGTGTAACGATTTAAAGATTTTTCTATATTCCAATGAATATTAATGAACATCTATTGGATTTGATCCTTAAAGATAAAGTTTTATAGCTTTTTTACTATTTTTATAAATGTATCAAAAATTTATGTCTGCATAGAATTTCGAGTATTTGATAAATTAAGTGCTATTATTTTCAATGTTTCTGAGTCCCTATAAAACTCTGTAGTTTTTTATATCCTCTATTATTTGTAAAGATTTCTAGTATTTTATTTTATCGCTGTAAAGATTTCTCCGTGCTTGAGAAATTAATGTGAACGCCACTGATTCGCAACCGATTTGTATCCCCGAAAAACGCTGTAGACAAATGTTCTAAAAAGTTGAAAGAGATAGTATTATCCTTGACATTTCTGAATTTCAAAAATTAAAATCCTCAAAAAATCAAATCATAATCAATAAATCTTTAAGCAAAATTTTTTTAAAGATGCTGACTATATTAAGGCATTACAAAAAAAGTTAAAAAGGAAAAATGAAATATTGAGGAACCATCGTGGCAATACTACGTGAGCGTAATAAATTATACACACACTGTTTTATTAATTTAAACTTTTAAACACAAAACAATTATTAAAGAAACAAAAAGAAATTGTCGTGGAAATTCTCCATTGGGATAAGACGGTGAGAGTAGCTTATACGGATAATAAGTTTGCAGTAGAAAAAATTTATTTAAAAAACTTACATATGGCATCATGATCTCGCCCGATGCTATACAATAATACCGAAATATCGAAAAGACACTCTAATATATCAAAACAAAAAGAAATACTAGGTATTAACATGTTTCGGGTTGTCTATTAAGAAATTTGAAATATTTTGTCGAAACAAAAAAGTATATTAACGATTCATAATTCAGATCCAGAACAGTCTTATTCTTTAATAAAAAATGCAAAGTATTTATTTTTACATACCTTCTTTTTGATGACAAAAATTCAAAATAATCTTAAGAAACAATTCGTTCTACGCGTACCTTCTGCATAGTTATTGAGAAATGCGTACACACCAATTTCCTTAGCTGCGAGTCTCGAAACCGAAAAAAATAGTTCAAGCCTCGCCACTAGAGTGCTCCCTAACAGAGCGCTTCTTGCACTTGAAAAGTAGTATGGAGTATACTTCAAGAGTCTGAAAGCTCTGAAAAATTTGTCTCCTTTCCTGAGACAATTACCATTGTAAACCGGTACTGATCCAATGAAAAGGAGTCCCAACCCAACGCAGTAAGTACATTGTAAATTCATTATGTTACGTTGATGTTTTTTGTATGCCCTTTTGTATTTTCATTCTTATGGCTTCTCTCTTCAAAATCTCGCATTCGGTTATTGTGCGGACTATCAACTCTCATTTTTCTCAGTCTTTCAAAATTAATAAAACGCGATGATTTGAGAGCATTCGAATAATAAGACTTCACAATTATTGTACAAAGACTTTTTGTGAAAACTGCTTGGGTTTTAGCAGATTTTCTGCGTCGACGAGATCGCGAAATGTCCGGCACAATATAGGGCATTGTTGGTGCGTTTAATGGTCGGTTATGAGCCTGTCAGAAGCATAAATGTACTTGATACATTAAACGGTCCAAGGGTCCATTAGGGGTGGTATTCACTATCCATTGCGCGCGACATTGATAACGCAAAATATGTTCCGCGTTCGCCTTGTCGTTTTTGTGAATCGTTAAATGGGTCAGTTAGTTGAAACAGAGATTTTTTACAAGGATTTAGTTGTTATTTACAAAACTAAATTGATATTGTAAATATTATCCGAACTACATTGTTGAAGTTAAGAATTTTTATGAAATAAGTTTGGTTCAATTTGATTGGACTTAAAAACGTTTTAAAAATGAACAACCTTGGAAATAATTAAATTGTTTGAATGATACGAAAAGTTCAAAAATGTTGCGAGGAATTTGAATGCCTAAATAATGGCATATTTGAACAAAAGAATAGATTATGGATAAACAATCAGAAAATTTTGAATTTTGTTTTTAACTCATCGAATATGATGGTGAAACTTTTTGCGAAATGTCGTCGAGTTCTTTAGAATTTTGACGTACATTCGTATAGTCGCGCATAAATGAGAAAATTAGGTATGCAGTTTTTTTAGATTGGGAGAGTTGGCCACTATGAGATAAAAAACAACTGATGGGTTGGAAGCCTTAATGTTCAAGTAAAACAAATCAAAATTTTTCAAACAAATGGAGAGCGAAATTTAGAAAATTTGAGGATTTGGAAAGAAATGAGAAGGTTTTCTGTATTTATCATAAAAACCCCAAAAATACTCTTCAAAGAAAACATTAAAATGAAGTTCAATAACATTAAGTAGTGGAATAAATGGAATAAAATAATATCCCAATTGTAAAAAAATTTTACAGTAAACTCGCAGTAAGCTTACTTGGAAGTGCAGAAGATAAAACATTATATTATCAAAACAATAATTTTCATTTTCTTTTTATTGAAAAATTAGCAATTCAGAGCGATAACCTTTCCATCGTTTCATTTTAGATTTGGCAATTTTCAAAGTTTACAATAGTTACAAAAATGAACATTATTCAAGTTTCGATTAAAGTGGGTGACTTTCAAGCTGAAGAAGTTTCAGCCAATTATGGAAGTTTCAAAAGTTTAGCAAGTCGTACAATTTTCTTATGCAGGAATAAATATTAGCTTAAGAAATCTTTAAAATAAGAGAATTATTCAAGGTGACACTTTTCAAAAAGCAGTTCATAAATTTTGAATAGTTTTTGCAGCTCTTTTTGATATTTTTACCACTTTTAGACTATTTCCAACCGTTTTCACAGTCTTTACAGTGCAACAATTCATAAGTTTTAATAGTCTTAACTTTCACAACAATTTTTAAAATTGCATTATTGAAAGGCCAAAAACTTATCCAAGTTTCGATAATCTTGACTTCTTAATATTCTAACAGGTTTTGAATAAATAATACCATTCTGACATCTTCTGTGCAAATATTTTCCAACTATCATTGAAAATAAACAAAATATTTCGTATTTGATCCAAAGTGAAGGAACTCATAAATAAGAGCAGGAATTCGAGTAAAAAATCATATTTATTTCTATATCAAGAACCACAGACGATTCGATTCATTTACAAATCAATTGAGTTACTGTTTGAAAAAAAAATTATTTTCTTAAGACAAATTGTCCTGGAAACGCTGTGTACGCAGGTGCAATTGGCGCTGGGTAGTTGGAAATTGGATAGTTGTACGCCAATGGTGCTGTATATGCAGCGACCGCAGCTGGAGCTGCAACTGGTGCAGAGTAAGCAGCAATTGGTGCAGCAGCGATTGGCGCAGCAGCTGGAATTGCTGGAGCGGGGGCAACATTCAGAGGGGCAGCAACAAGAGTGTTGAAATTCCTGAAAAAATAACAGTTATTTGTCGTGTGAAATTGTTTTTTTCATAAGAAATATATTTTATGTGCACGAAATGCTGATTAAACATAATAATTGGCTTTGAAAAAAAAGTACGGTTGCATTTTGATGTTTGATTTTTCGTGCTCTTTTGTTTGTTTCCTTTTTTGAATGGCAACATGAAATGTCGAGGTGTAAACATAAGTAATAAAAAGTCAGGGAGTAATGAAAACAAAAATTTTTTAAAGTAATCAGTTTTGTACAAAGTTTGTGAGTAATTTGAAAAAATATAGACAAATTTGAATGACCATTACGAAAAATTTTCAATTTTTTTTTTTCATTTTCAATCAAATCATTTCTGATTGAAGAGCCATGAAAAAAATTGTGAACGATGAAAAACAGAATTAGAAAAAAGCAAATAATGTTGTAGGAATTCTGAAAATGAACTAAAAAAACTTCAAAGAAAATAAGAATTTTAGATTAACTTAAGATTGCAACCTACGAAAAAATTCTTTTGCAATCGAAAATCATATTATAAAAAAAAAATTGGTAATGAGAATTACTTAAATTCAGATAGAGAAATTGCAAAATAAGAATATAATTGTAGCGATTCAATAAAGCATGATAATTTTAATTATTGCAACACGTTTTATTTTGAAAAATTACGAAAAAAAAGTTTAGTTATAAAAAATTACTCACCTGACTTGGAACTGACTACTTCTGGCGGTGACAATTGGCGCCGGAACAGCAATAGCAGCTGCAGCTGGAGCAGCAACAATTGCCGGTGCAGCAGGAATTGCAGGAAATGCCGGGACTACGCCCGCGGTCGCCGCAGCTACCACAGCAAAAATAACCTAAAAAACATTTTATAATTTTATAATTACACATTATTAATAAAAACTCAAATTGCTGACATGTTCTTTATTCTCTGCTGAAAATTTCCGATTGGTTTTTCAATTGGTTTATTCAGCTAGAAAAAAGATTTGATTTTAACTTGGAAATCCAATTGGTTTGTCCAATTTAAAATTGATAGGATTTCGACTTGGAAATTGGAAAATACTTCCAATTGAACATTTAAACTAAATTTCACCGAAAAAAAAATTTCTCAAATACAATAAGTTTTCCATTTGAAAATGTTCTTTAAGTGTTTGGAAATGTATTTGAATTTCCGAGTGGATAATCCAGTCAATCTTTTGATTTGATAAACAATTTACTTTGCAAGTAAACATCCCATTTTATTTATTTTTCATCTAGACTAGACAACGAAATTGGGAAAAATGGCGTTTTTCCAGTTGGTTTTCTAATTGGAAAATTAATTGTGAAACCAACTGGGAATTTTCAGCAAAGTTAATTTTTATGTTATACATAAAATATTTTTATTAGTTGTTAAAATGATATAAAATGTCTTTATCAGTAATGAAATCAGAAAAAGTCGATTTTCATCGTCAATCTTGAAATCAGTCTAGTAAAAGTTATTTGCAATTGAAGTCAATAAAAATCAATAATATATTCTATTAAAACACATAAATTTTCATGATGATGAAAAGTTCATCAAATTTATAAAATTTATTCGTTTCACAAATAAACAATTCTTGCAAATCTCACGGTTTATCGAAGTATTCATAATCTTGTTACATTTAAAAAATACCTAATAAAGACACACAGAAATGATGATTGTAATTTATAACTATATTATTTGAAGAAAACTTCATAGGTATAGGTCAAAATGAATTTTTCGGTTTTTGGATTACTTACAGCGATTTTCAGCATTTTCTTTGTTTTTGGAGATGTTTTTTCTTGATCAGAAAATGAATGAATGCTGTTGGAAGCTCGAGCTGGGTTTTTATATAAAACGCACCACCTCTTTTGGCAGTACGTGCTGATTTACAATGAGTTTTACTTGCGCCACGAACATGGTGTTTTGAAAGTCTTGCATCTTCACTTTCGTGACTTTTAATTGTGAAACTTGAAGATTCTATCACGTTTCGATGAGATTTAATTGCTGTAACTATTCAATTGGGATAAATTTTGTCTCTGAAAAAAGAAAGGTTTCTTCATAAATTTTGAATCTTTAATTTAACTTCCTACAACAGATCATTGTAAAATTGTAGGATTGGACTGTTATGCAGAGTAGAAGTTTCATTCAAAAAATACAGTACTTGACATTTTCAAAAATTAAGGTTTACTCTTTATTTCGATACTAATTATTACAAAGAAGTAAGCCGAAAATTTTTGCCCAGCAATTTTCTATTTAAGTTAAAATTAATATAGTAAAAAGTTATTTATTGACATGTATCACATTTTTTGCAATGGCATACAGATAATAGTATTTGCAATCTCATAGATAAAAAACGTTTTAGAACATTTAAAGTTTTTTATTGCATTGTTCCCCGATATTATTTTGCTTTTGTATAGTAGTTGTTCCTAATAATTTTAGGTTTTTTATTACTTTTCTGTGAATTCAATCCTTTAGAATAGAAAAAATCAAAGTGTATTCATAGATATGTTTCACAAAATTAAGTGTTACCATCAAGTTCTCCGAAAAAAATTACACGAAAAAAATTTTCATCGACTTTTCCAAGAATTTTCCAAACCAATTTTCAAAGGAAAAATTTTTTTCATAGAGGATGTTAGAGGTTAACCACCATAATGATCTACAAAAGGTATGGAAATAGTGCGAAAAACTTTATTTTCTTTGTCAGGTTCTATTGCTGATACATTTTTGATATCACAAAATCATGTCCAAAGATTGGGTTGTTGGTCTTGCCGAAGATAGATGAATCCAGTCGGTGATGACGCGGTTGAGATCGGTGCTCTTAGATCAAAAAAGGGGCTCGGTAAACGTAAGGCGCCGCGTATCCACCATAGGCGTACGACGTCGCATATGTAAGAGGAGCTGGGTAAGTTCTGTAACTATAAATACAAAATTTGAAAGTCATACATTTTTAAACAAAAGTATAACTGTAATATCGACTACATTTTGATGCAAATTTATTGTAGAATTTATCATAAGTGAGGGAAAATGGTAATCTAATTACGTATTTCACAGATTTTCAGTATCGTCATTTTTTTATTACATTATTACCTTTTTAAAATTTGTCATCATGAATATAAATCATTCAGGAAACAAATTTTTTTGTCAAATATCCAAAATTTAGATTGTAAATAAAAATTATTGAAATGGATTATGGAAATACGATTGTCAAACCTACTTATGTTTCAAATTTCGTTTCAGGAAAAACTATCCATTAAATTATGAAATATGTTCTGTATATCGATTTTATCCGTATAAAAAAGCTAAATAATAGATGATTCTCACAGAAAAAAAAACTGGTGTGAGTTTAAAAACTCGCAAGAGAAATGAAACTTCTCACGGCGAGCTATTGCAAATTTTATTGAAAAAAAAAAAAGAAAATTCGTTCAATTTTATGAGAAAAACAACTAAAGTAACCATCAAAACCAAAGCATAAACTGCGTTCAAAACTGTAGCTTGAAATAGATTAAATTCAAATCGGAGTTTTAAACGAGTGAAATTCAAATTTAAATTCAAAGTTTGACGACGAAGTTTCACTTTTCTTCCACATTGCATGTATACCGTACGATTAGAGTGAATATTCTGTGAATGAAATGTGAATATTCTGTTTAAAATTTTTTACACATTTATTTAAGAAAGAGAATTATATTGTTTTTCATTTTATAATATTTAACTTCCTACTCTTTTCCTTTCAGAATAATGAACTTGATGTATTTTTCAAGTTAATTATTACTAAAAAAAAAATATTCACCTTGATTTTTGAGATGATAATTTTTTTAAAGAAATAATATTTTTTGATGTCTAATTTATATGTGAAGCAATCAATTTCAGTGATAGTAACCATTATAAAATAGATAAAAAAAAATGGAACCGAAAATGTAGGTTTCATGTTGACCATTTTTCTGAAATTCACTTTAGAATGAGCATTTTATATTAATTTTTATTTAACAATATCAAGAAAGTTTAAAAAAACAGTATAAGATATTGAATTTCAGATTCATTCGTCTGAAAATAATGTTTTCATGATATTTTTCTACTATTTTTAATTGAATAACAAATAATTTCTTTAATTGGAATTGTTATAAAATGAAGTAAAAAGGAGCAACTAAAAATGTAGGTTTCAGATTTACTATTTTCCTAAAATTCTTGTAAGAATGAGCGTTTTGAGTGTCAATTATATGGTCTAAGCCTTCTTTCCAATCCTTTGTTTTCAGGCCTTAGTTACGCCAGCCTTTGTTGCCAAACCATTGTTACGATCTCAAACGGATTTTACTCCCAACGAATCATTAGAAGTTTCACTTCAAAAATTGTAGAATGAAATAACTTCTTATAATTCCTCAAACTTTTTCAAACAAGGCAAGAAAAATTTGCTGTCACGTGTATCAGATTACTATTTCGCAATTCGGGTGTATTACTACCGTCGCATCAGAGAGCAGAAGTAAAACACCACGGCATATATAACTCGAAAAATCATTCGCGCTCTCTTTTTAACTTGCATTCTTATATGAGGCGCGAGTGAAACAGCCAGCTCACGTTATGTTTGAAATTCTGTTATTTTTATTCAAGAATAGTAATATTTGTTTTGATTGTTTCAAAATATAAAGTAAATAATGTGTGTCAAAATTGAATAAAATACTATATTTCAGACAGGAATCATTCTATGTATGCCTTTTTTTGTTTTTATTGTTGGTATTACAATTTTTATGTACTTCTTTGATTACTTGCAACATAAGCAGTAGATGAAACTAAGAAATATATATGTAATGAGTAGTATTATACTTATTGTTTCTTACAGTGGCAATGGTACAGTAGGAGCTAATTGAGCAGCATAGAATCCAGGATCAGGTTGAGGTCCTGGGGTTGGTCCTGGAGCTGGTCCTGGAGCTGGTGCTGGTAGAGCAGCGGCAAAGGCCACGAGGACAGTAAAAATTACCTTGGAACGAAAAAATTCTAAGTCATCCTAAGCTACGAAATTGTGTGTTTGAATAACATATTGAATAAAAACATGCCAAGAAACTCTGTTTCAGATCTCTATCAAAGTTTTAGAATATTATTCCGTTTTCCTGACATCATTTATTATTTTAATCTTCTTCAGGGTGAAGAATACTATTTTTATACACAAAAAACCTATGTATACGCCAAAAATCTAAGTTTTTGGAATCTGAAAACAAATTTTTGTAAAAAATATAGGAAAAGCTCTAGAATTCAAGTATATATCTATCTATTCAGTTATTAGTAGAATATAACGAATAAATATTGATAAACCAAAGCACGTTTCATATTCTAAAATTTTTCCAAAACAGCAATGAAGTCAATAACTTAGGAATACCAAGTTGGAATGAAAATTCTATTGAGCTTTCTGTAAATTGCAGCCAGCAAAAATATCTGTTCCACTAAACGTTATCTAACTTAAAAACACATTAATAGACAAATTTTCCAAATAAATATTCACTGACATGAAAAATGTTTAGTGACAGAAATTTTCCTCAAAAATGGACAATACTCGACCTTTTGAGCACATTTATAAAGTATTTATCAATTTCGTATCACATTTTTATTGAAGTAGAATTTTCTTTTCACAATAAAAACACTATACATTACTTCATTTTTTTTGCAACTTTGTTACCTCTCTGATTCTGATTAACAATTTCTACGTTCTCTAGATAATTTTCACGGATTCGGTCAGGAAAATGGTTTGTAAGGTATTTTTTCACGTCGTTTGCACGTCAAACTCACCAGTTTGAACATTGTTGCGGTAGGTTGTGGTTTGTAACTTGTTGCGGTGAACAACTATGCCCTTAGCCAAGGAGGCATCCTCTTTTATAGCGCTTGATACACGAAAAAAAGGTAACACCACACCCGGGACGAGACGTGGCCTTGGGGAGTCATCACGCCCTTCCTCGACTCGCGAGCCTTTCTTAGCGATCAAGATCGCGGGGTAAAAAAGCCTACGACCCTCTTACGTTACAATCTCGCGCCGGAACAATGAATCCCGTATCGTCTTACAACTACATTCCAAATATGATTTTTCATTCTTTTATCAAGCTTTGGTATGATATTTTATTATTTAATGCTTTCCAAGCCCAGCGTGACAGAAAATGTTTCAATTGCCAATTTTTTGGATAAAATGACAAACCTTTTACATAAGCACTTGAGAACTCAATTCGATTGAGTGATGGAAATAATAAAAAAGGAGAGTTAATTATGTAATCATCACAAAATCGAAATTATTATATAATGATCATCAATACATAATAATAAATAAAGTAATTCTTTTAATAGAAGAAGAACGGTTCGAGATATAAGTGCATAGTTTCATGTTACCAAAACATTCGTCTTATAATGTAAGAAATTTCTACGCCACTGTAGGAATAAATTATATTTCAATATTCCAAGTTCTATGGGAAATGTCGTCATTTTCATGCTGAAAAATTTTAATTAGTTGCCCCATTGGAGAACTAGCGGGAAAAATGGCCGTTTTCTGAGTTGATTTTCCAATTGGTTTGTTCAATCAGAAAACCAAATGAGATTCCGATTGGTTCTCCAGTTAGGTTGTACAATTGGAGATCATTTCCATATTAAATCGGAAATCCGTCAGTATCAGTACTCCATATCAGTTTTATAGGAACAATAAATATTTCATTTAGGAGTCTGATTGAATTTCCATTTGGAAAACTAATCGTATTTGTGACGTAATAATTTAATGACGTAAAAATTTAAAAATTTTCCAATAGAATGAACCCAACTGGAAAACCAATTGAAATCCAATCGGTTTTTCAACTGAAAGAAGCAGTTCGAAAAATTTCTATTTTCACTTTGTTTTTCAATTCAAAACAATCGGAATTTTTCAGCAGTGTTCACATAATACAGAAGCATAATTCACAAACTTTATTTAGTAAACTTTATTTATAGTTGAACTTCTCGTCGGATTTGTATATAAATGTTAATATTCTAAGTATTTTGTTATTCACTTATAAATGAGGGACGAGCATAATAAAATAAAGAATCCAAACTAGTGTTTACGTGTCATTAAGAAAATTACGATTTGTAATTTTGAAATTGCTTGAAAATAAAATCGAATTGAAAGGTTGACATTTCTGAATAAATTTTTTGCTATACTATTTTCGTCAAATGTGTTTGCATCATATACCTACTACAAAAAATTGAAGTTTTTTTTATTGAGCAGAATTGTAAAAACTCAAATTTACAGTTTTTGAATCTGAAGTTTGTAAAAAACGTATCCCTCAAAATGTTTCAAATTTCAAGGAACTCTAAAATTTTTTGATTTGTTAGTTCAATGCAAAAATTGTGAAATTTGGATCCTAAACCTATTTCTGAAACCTGGAAATGTTTTTAGTTTGGAGGGGAAAAATTTTTTAAATTTCTCTTGTTAGCTGGGACAATTTTGAGGTTGTAAATTTTTGATTGTAAATTCAATCCACTAATTTGAAAATTTTCGATGTATATGTTACCGACTTGAATTTCGGATCGAGAAAATCATAAAATTGAAATTCTCTAACTAAAATGTAGAGAATTAAAATTTTCGGTCACAAAATAAGTAAAAATCAATCAATCAAAAGTCAAAGAATTTCATTAAATTAGAGTACATCAGTTTCTCTTGAGTTTTTAAAAAATTTTTGAATAATCTACTGACATTCTATTATCTTACAATATTTTTTTGGGTTTAATGGAAGGGAAATCAGAATATTCATACTAAGGCGTTAAACAATTTTTTATTGGTTTATTAAAAATTGGTAATTGAGATAGAAAAAACCAGCAAAGTGGTTATGTTAAAATTAGATTGAAGAAAACAACAATTCATCCTTCATAAACTTCTGGTTCATTCTTTGTCCAATGTTGATTTAAACCTCGATAGTATACGGTGTGCGAGAAAAAAATTCTATATAAATGGTTCTATGGTTAATTATTTTAAAGCTATGTACTAAAATCACTGATATGACGTACAACAATATTTTTGCCGGCATTGATCAGTTCGGAAAATCGAAGTTCGTAAGATTCTAATGAAAAATTTTAAATAATGAGTTATGCAACGACAAGAAAATGCGGACACATGAAAACAACGTGCAATGCACGATTAACTTTTGTTAATGATTATCATTGATAGTGATAAAAAGTCAGCTTTAGATTTTCAAGCATCGAAATACCATTTCTTTAAAAGCAGAACACAAAAAATGATTTTTTTAACCACCTTCGAAATATAGTCTCTAAATACTTACTCAGTTATGTATTACTTTACCCGACGTTTTTCACAAGTGCAGTAATTGGCAAATCTAGAAGTATTTTTTTAGTTTATTATTTAACAACAACCATCACAGAATCGATAGATTTTAAAAAAATGACCATAAAAGATTGCAATAACACAATGGAAAAATCATATATTCTGCAAAAATGTACTAGATTATGAAAACAACAGGCATTGCATAATTATTTATTGTTTATTATAAATAATAAATTTAAGTAATTTCAAGTTATTCCTAAACTTGTATATGAATAAAATGCCATTATATCAGAAATGAAATCGAAATTTTCAAAAATCAAGTTATTACTAATCTCATTATGATTCATTTCTAAAATCAAGTCTCTTATAAGTGTAACAGGGATGTATATAATTGACTGGAAGTCTTTTATTAAAGTCAGTCAAAAACAGGATCGTGATTTATATTGGCATTATTTATTATTATTATTATTATTATTATTGTTGTTGTTGTTGTTGTTGTTGTTGTTGTTGTTGTTGTTATTAGCATTCTTATTATTATTAATAGTAGTAGTAGTAGTAGTATTACAAGCGGCAGTTACAAAACTGATATTACCTGCATCTAGTGTAATATTTACATGCAAGTTACAGAGATAATTGGTTTAAATATAATCATAAAACAAAATACAAAACATAATGCAGAATAAAGATGAAAGCGTGTAGTCAAAGCCGGTTCTATATAGTCTACTGAGTGGCACTGAATTGGTGTTGATCATAAGCTCATAACATCATATTTTTATGTATCTAATTCTTCAAGTAGGCGATTTTCGTTGTTTTTCTTAAGACAAAAAATTAAATTGTATCTAAGACTGAGAAATTGATTATAACGAATAAAATTTTTGTATATAAGAATAATTCCTGGAAATAGTTCTTTTTTTTTGGAAAGATAGAATTCAATTTTTTATTTTAGATAACAATGAGTAATGATCTTTTTGATGTCATATGGAACTTGAATATATAAATAATTGTTGATGTGTCAAAAATAAACGAGAAGATTGCAAAAAAACTCCACAAATATGTTCCGAATTACGATAATATCCATTTTTGACGAAAATTTGCATGTCACAAAACTTTTTCCAAATTTTCTTTAACATTGTTTCCAATTCTATACCAATTGACCATATTTGAACAATTGAAAAAAAAATTATTCGACGTTATATCACTGGTCCAATCAGCCAGTCAACTTCTGTAAATTATTTCAATTTTGACGTTTCGAAATTCATGTGTGACCTCTTTTTAAGGAATATTTACACTCAAGGGCATCGTAAGACAATGCAGTCATTGAGAGAAGAACTGTGCAGACACACAGTTGAATATGATAGACCAAGTCCGGCACATGTGAACAAATTGAATTATTTCTTCAAATTGATCTCTTATAAATTTAATTTCATCCTCTTTTTCAATTTCAAATTATTTATTTGGTGAATATAAAATCAGCCAATGAATTTTCATTCTTCAAAATTAACATCCGACTTCTAGATCTGAACAGGCCCTCTACTTCTTCATTCAAATCACCTTCTAACCTCAATTCATCATCGACCAAAAACCTTCTCGATTGGTCCTCAAAACTTTGAAAGAAAAACTTGAGCAAACTCGTCAGACAGTCCGTCCCCTTCTTCCATAATTCCTTTTTTGCCAGAGTTCGTTGCTCGACCCTGAAACTCGATTGCCAGCAAAGGCTATTTATAATGTTCCTGGGTAAATTGTCGGTTTCACGTACACACATGAAATTGCTCCAATTGCGCGGCTATCAAATTATAGAGCCCCGGGGTGGTCCGGGGGGAGGGATTTGAAGGGAGGGCAAGCTTTTGCAGGAGGATGATGTTTTATTTGCGGGAGATCCCGATGTCCCCTTTATGCGAGGAGCAGGATTTTAAACGAGTTCCTGTGGCGTGGTAAGACAAGTGTCTCGCGGATTTGCTTTGCTCTTTACGCGCGTCAATTATTATCCATCGTGATGAATATTTTCATTGCGCCGATGGTTATTCTCACGCGCCGCCTTGGGCCTCGGATTTCGTCGCGGGGAAGTTTAAGGCGAGGAATTTCATACTCAGAGAAAGACGAGTACATTTTTAGATTAGTGGTGGCTTTTTCCAATTAATTTTCTTATTTTATTTCATTTTTTAATTATTTAATATGTTTTAAAACAGAGATGTCACAACCAAGAGAAATAAAAAAACATTTTGCTCTTAGGAATTCTGAGGCAGAAGGGGTGAATTACATATATCTTCAAGAACTGTAAATAATTTTCAATGTGCTGAAAAATACAACAAATCTATTAACACACGAAATTTATGAAGATGAAAATATTTTCTTGATAATCGATTCCAGGCCCGTGCACAGAAACCTGTATTTAGGGTGGGTTTACAAATTTCATGTTGTACTTGTAGAATAACATGCAATTGAAATTTATTTGGTCTGACAGTACATGGTCCACTCATAGTGATGTATGTAATAAATGTAGATTAAATAAGTAAATATATTAACTAATCAATCTATAAATAATCAAATATATAAGGCAATATCGAAACATCATTCGTTCTCAACAACTTCTACTTGATATATTGAATCTTTGTTATGTTTTCAACAATTTAACACAAGCAACCCAATAATTACAAATACGAAATTGTGAAAAACACGTTAATTATTTCTTTATCACATTGAGATGTATAACGGATGCATAGTAAATAAAAAAAAGAAACACTTTTTATTATTACACTATAAACATATTTTATGATACAAAGGGTTATACACCTTTTTTGCGGACGGTTTGGATTATTTTTTAATGTATATAACACATAATTTTATTACATGAAAGTTATATTATTGTAATAGAATATTGTCAACTTTAATATACAAACATTATTTGATGAAAAAAATATCAACAAATGGTGGAGTTATGGCACTTTCCCAAAATTTTTTTTAAGAAGCTTGCAGTGACTCCAATGCAAATACGATAAGTCAACTAAAATTATAATATCCAAAAACTTTACATTTTTTAGTGTAACGATAACGTAACGCGTTACATTAATTAACAAGTAACGATAACAGGAACGAGTTCCTTTTTTTTTGGTAACAAGTAACGAAAACCGTGTTAATCATTCCACATCTGTCTCATGAAGTTTTTAGAACGATTTGTAACTTTTTAAGAAATTTTTAAAAACTTAGATAAGAGCAATTTATAAACTTCCTTCTTTTTAGATGAAAATTTTATAATTTTATAATTTAAGATGAAACAGAGTGATATATTAGTAATTTAGGTACAAATATCGACAAAGAGTAGAATGCTTTTTCACTTTTTATTATAAATTTTCACAATTCTAGCAATAAATTTTACAAATCTGCATATAAATACATAAAAATACTGAAAACCTTAGTTCCTAAAACCTTACGTAGTTATATTAATACAGAAAAAAAATAAATACGAAAAATACTAGATATTATTTACTTTTTTTTGAAAAGCTATTAGGTTCTTCGACAATTTCTGTAACTCCAGAAATTAAGAAACTTCGATTTCTCCGATTAATATATGTGCATAGAAAACCATAAAAATACTAGAAAAATGTTCGAATTTTAAAAATCTGTTAAAAATTGAAAAAATACCGAGGACACTCTGAATCTATAAAGAATCTGTATTCTGCAAAATCGATCAAAATACAGCAAATATTTCAAACTTTCAATTCTAGGAAATTTATTTCTTGAAATTTATAGAAATATCTTCGAAAAAACCTTAAAAAATAGAACATTAGGGAACACAAAAAGAAAATACATGTATAGAAATATACAAGTATGTCTATGGAAATTAAAAATCTATACAACTTTCAAAACTAAAGCATCGAATTCCAGAAATTTATACAGAAATATACAAGAAAACTGTAAAATCCTTCAAATCGTAGAAAAAACTGGTGAAATACGAAAAATACTGAAAGAAATATGAATCTATTGAGATACCTCTTTTCTGAAAAACTCTTTTGGAACATGAAAAATTTATTAAACTTCACATTTTAAAGCTCGAAATTCTCGAAATCCATGAATAAAAATTTATATCTAAATGCTTTAAGCATATAAAAATGCTGAAAAATCCTGCAACATTTTATGCATTCTGAAAAATACGAATAGTTTCAGAAATACCGAACAATCCTTCAAATAGTAGAAAAACTGAAAAAATACGAAAAATACTAGAAGAAATAAATATCTTTTGAGACACTGTTTTCTGAACAATCCTTTGAACACGTAAAATTAAATAAACTCCAAATTTCACAGTTCAAAATTCTCGGAATTTATAACAATTTAAGTGAAAATGCTAGAAATATATAAAAATAATAGAAAAACCTGTAATATTTTATAGATCTTGAAAAATATGAATAGTTTCAGAAATACTGAACAATCCTTCAAATCGTAGAAGATATATACGAAAAATACCAAAAAGGAAAAGAACTATTCAGACGCTGTTTTCTGAAAAATATCATGCAATGCAAAATATCCAAATTTATATGAAAACGTAAAAACCAATAATAGAAGCATTTCATCGAAATCGTTTTGAAGATCTCGTTAGGGGGGTTCTAACCCCCAAACCCTACCCCCCCCCCCGGCCGCACGGGCCTGATCCATTAGTTTACCTGACATTAAATCAATCTGAAAGTAATGGAACTCAGATCTCATGGAAATATCAGAAAACCTTTGGAATATTTAAATATTCAAGGAATATGAATAATACTGAAAAAATAAGAATTTTCGGTTACACTCTACAGCTACGAAAAATATGTTCTGAAAAATCGTTTAGAATATGCACTGAGAATCTACAAAACTTTGAAATTTAAAGCATCAATCAGATAATATTAGAAAATAAATGCTGAAAAGTATGGAAAAGACCGCTTTAAAATACTTAGTTACTACATTGATATTCTTTTCTCAAAATTTTATATTCATTCTAATAGTTTATTTGTTTAAAAACAAAATCAACGGGCTCACGCCAATACATAAAAAAAAATCAAAATATCTGTCCACCGTAAAACGAACGCAACAAAAAAAAAGTACGAAATAATAACAAGGAAGGAAAAAAATACGAAAACAATAAAAATCTAAACAATTTTTGTGGTGCTATGACCTTTTTTTTGCATAAGAATTAAGGATGGTTTGGATTTTCTTTTAAGGTATGTAGCAATGATGTTATGACACCACAGTTATTGTTTTTTAATAGTGCATTGTCCACTTAAAAAAACAAGTATTTGTTCATGAAAAAATATCCAAAATTGGCGGATTTACGATCCTTTCCCTGAAACAATTTTTTTTAAGAGTCTTGCGGTGACCGCCGTACAAGTCCAGTAAGTCAACTGAAATCATGAGATATAAAAAATTTCGTAAGTCTAGGGAGATACCTTGTTTTTTAACCATGAATAAAATAAATATATTATTTTTTGTTTTCCTTAAAAAGTGGTTATCTGCTAAATAAACATTTTTTCATAAAAAGTGATCGTTCAAGAACTGGATATATTCCTAGACCGATGAAAATTTTGTGATTTTATGATTAAACTTGACTTACTTGACTTCCATCGTAGTCACCGCGAGCTTCTTCAAAAACAAAAAAAAATTTTTGCGGAAAGGCCATAACTCCGCCAATTTTGGATATTTTATTAAAAACTAATGCTCGTTTTTTTAAATTTACAATGCACTTGTAGGAAAATATAACTTTGATGTAGTAAATTTATTGCTACATCCTACATTAAAATCTAATCCAAACCATCCTTCATTTTTCAACAGAAAATGTATATAATCCTTCAAAATTTTAAAAATCTACATGGAAATCCATCAAAATACCAAAAAAATAATGAAGATTAAAAGAATACAGAATGCACAATAAAGTTACCAAAATCTGTGAAATGCTTGGAATCTAATGGAGTTCACTCAGCAGATTTGTTCAGCTTTCGAATCGAATATTTTTCATGATTTATAATTTTGTAAAAAGTGGTAGAAAACTATTCCACCCAGAAAAATATAAATAAAATTTTTATGAATCTGTGATTTCTGATTTGTATCCCTACTTGTCGAGAGAAAGCGTTGATTAGCTACACTTACAATTTACAATTTAAATATCTTTCTTAATTTGTAGTTCTGTGAAGAGTGGTAAAAGAAAAATGGTCTTTGAAGTAAAAGAAGAATTCATAGTTTTCGGATTTCCCGGCTTACACGCTCTGCCACAAGACACAAAGAACATGATCAACACACGTGAAATACCGTGCTTCTGATATATGCGGCCTTCACTTACATTCTTTTATATAATAAATTTAATTAATTGATTCATGTTTCTTATTTTCGATTTCATTTGAAATTGCTAAAATTCACTGTTTACAGGTTAAAACTCATGACCAAGATGAATTTACACAAAATTCAACTAAATGGATCGCATATATGAGGTAACATGCAATAAATATTGAAAAATACGACTTTCTCTTTTTTCATCATAGCTCTTAAATAAAACATTTTGGCTGATGAGGATTTTAAGATATGGAAGCACAAACCGTGTACTTCATACATAAAAAAACGCATTTTGAGAAATTTAATTTCCACAAAAAGTTAAACTTTTTGTTTGCTGTTAAAGAAAAATTTGTTCATAACATTTGAATAATTTTTGTTACGATATCTTTAAAGTGTCAGTAATTACGAACATTAATAGGGGTTCAATCTTCAAAATCTATCTATTTTTGACAAAGTAATGCACATTCGAAAAAAAAGTGATTGTTAGACAAAAAAAAACCAATATTTGCCGCTTGAATAGAAATGACCAAAAATCAGCGAAAAATTGTTTTTGGCCAAAAGGTAAAACTTTTATCTCATCAAATTGACCAAAAAACAACATGTTAAAGTTCAAAATGGCAGAAAAATTTACAGTTTATCTGTATCTTTTCACATTAATCTTTAACCTAAAATCACGTACGTTCAACACATCCGACCTTTTTCATACTTTGAATATTTAAACATTTTTTTTCTTATTTATCAATTATCTACAATTTATAATAAACGGCAACTTAACCCATTGTAGATGTGTCTTAGAAATCTATGTTGTATTATTCTGACATTCACCTTCGTCTTAAATATAACAAAAATTCGTCTTAATAATGACAAAAGTTTTGTTTTTAAATTGATTTTGTGGCGACCTTGACACATTAACAATTTTGAGAATTCATTACAGTTCTGGCAGTTTTCAACAGGTTTAATATTTTAAGAGTTTTTGAAATTTTCGCATTTTTCAACAATTTTGAACCATTTTAACTGTTTTCTATACCTTAAAAAGTATTCACAGTATAAAACAGCTTAAAAATCTTAATAGCTTATTATTTTCAGGAATTTTCAAAAATTTTCTTAGTTTTCAACAATTTTGCTGACAGTCAAGACGTAAAAAATTCATTGCAGTATTGACAGTTTTAAAAGGTTTCAGAGTCTCAAAATTTTTTATCATACTTTTAAACAGTTTTGGCAATTTTAAACAATTGTATTGTCAGCCGTGACAGATCGTAAACAGTTTTGAGAATTTGAAGAAAATTTGATAGCTCCAACAGGTTCTTTACGGTTTTGTTATTTTTCAAAAGGTTTGATCCTCCAGCAGTTTTATAATAAATATCCAATTTTTTTCAAAATAACTCTGTAACAGTTTTGACAATGTTTTGAAACTCAACAAGTTTTAACGGTTTTAAAAATTTCAAAAGCTTTTTGAAGATTAGATGATTTTTATAGATTTAAAACAGTTGTAACAGTTTCGAAAATTACGATAGTCTTCACGATTTAAAAAAATTTTATTTTATTTCCAAAGTTTACGAAATCAATTAATTTTTCAATCTGTCTTAAAGTCTAATTAGACTGATAATCTAATGAATCTTGAAACTCTCAAAGTTGATTTTAATTTTGTAGCTGTCCAAATGTTTCAAACTTTTGTTCACTGTGGAGATTGTTCAAAATTCTTCAAGATCATCAAGACTCCCAATAATTTTAAATCTATTGAATTTTTTGATGAATTGTTGAACCGTAGACATCGCAAAAACTGTGAAAGATATGCTAATAACTGCCAAAACTGTCATTGCTGTAAAAGTTATAACATATCTAAAACATTATATGATATAAATGAAAATGATAAAAATTTCAATACAAGTTCTCATTCAGAGAAAAAAGACTGTGCTCACTGTGAAGTGACTGGTTCACTGTGAATAACCTCGTTTTAAAAATCATAAAGTAACAAAAATAATCAAATTGATAAAAATATCTCTGACCTTTCTTTTTTTTACATTTTTTTTTTTATTTTTTTTTTTTGTTCACTATTTTCGGGGGCCCCGGACAATGTGTCCGGCCAGACCGGCGGTAGTTACACCACTGCTTCGGATAGAAAAAAGGATATGTAATAGAGAAAAAAGAGAAGCTGAGGGGGATCAAGGCCACTCAAGGGTTGGAATTGACAGGAATTGATTCAGGCAGATTCAAGTGGTCATTTGCTTCGAGAAAGCTGAAAGAAGAGAACGAAAGTGAATTTCGGTAAGAGTGTTGAGTATTCTTTGTGCGCATCTTTTCATCGTAATCGGTTCGAAATCATTTTGAAAACGCGATAAAAATTTTGAAAAGTGATTTGTTTTATTCATCGCCCACATTTAATGAATAAGATTGAATTGCTCTTTGTTATATATTATACCGTCGTTTCGATTTTTTGCCATCGTGCTCAAAATATTAACATTCGTGGTTTAGGTAACAAAATAAGGGAAATAAAATATAACGAAAGTTATTTATAGATTTTATTGTTCATTTATTTTTTAGTTGGAATCACTCCATCTGGAAATTTCTCTTTGTGCGTAAAAGGACGTGGTTTGACTTGGTGTTTTACGTGTTTCGGTGCATCCTATGGAAACGATTCTTTGTTCGAAAATCATAAAACATTGAACGAATGTATAAAGAGAAAGAATTTATTTTAAAATTTTTCTACGCTCAGTAACCAATAATTGTTATTTTTTATTCAACTATTTTGTACGTTCTTTGTCTGAAAATGTTTTCGTTGCTGAATTATGGTTTCATTGTTTCCGTTTTCAAATTGGTAATATCTGAATTTCTTATATTCATTAAAATTTTCTAGTGTTTCATTTTATTACAAAACTCTTACTCATATATTGCAACTAAAATATTTACAAAAAAAATTGGAAAATTTTTCGAAGGAAAACCAATATTATTTGTAATTAATTGTCCACTAGTCATTTTTTTACCAATCACGAAAATTGCTTGAATCACATTGATTATCTTATGTAGTATACATATTCAGGAGAAACATAAAATTTTCATTTTTAATTTTTTTAACGAGTTCGGAAATAATCGTGTGTAATCCGAAACAAAAGTGCAACTATGATACTTATTTTCAGCAACCAAGTACATAGTATGACGAGAAGTTTTATACATAAATAATTTTTATAATTTTTCGATCTATTACAGTTTTGATATTGTTATAGTTAATTTAAAATTTTGTCCTATTTATATATTATAGAATAAAATTTCTTTGTCCAACATGTTATACACAAGTTTCAGTACGATATTTTTATCATTCACGACATTCGCATCCTATTTATATTGAAAGGATACTATTTTCGGATACTGTAACACATTAAACTTACAAGAAATTAAGAAAGAATTGTACGTGAAATTTTCTACGATCGCAGTAAATATTATTTTTTCTACCTTATTTGTTCTTTGTTTTAAACGAACGTTTTCGATAATTTGAAATGTCTATCTAAATTTATAAAAGTTTGTAAAGTACAATTTGTAAGAGTTCTGAAAAATGTCACGATTTATTTATACATGATATTAAAAAATCTCGTAAGTTTAATGCAGCAGTTGAAAGATTTTTATGCTTCATGTGTATAACTCGATTAATCACAATTTACAGATTTCAGAAAAAACCTCCATGCCATTTTTACCACATTACAAATCGACATACTCAGACATTATGTAAAAAATAACCACAATAATTTTTTAATGATTTGATTGAGGGAGGACATATAAAACTCATCGAAAAAAAAGAACGAAAATTTTTCATAAATTTTTAACTATGTATTCGTGTTTTTGACAAACGTTCAAGGATTATGTATCATATTTATCATTTCTGGAATATAATTTTTGTAGTGAATATTACATCTTTATTTTCTATTCATCAATCATTTATCAAAGTATTGTAAACTTAAGTATTAGCGGAGACGAAAGGATTTAAAAAGAAAATAAAGTATTATAATATGATAATATTTTCATTTTCCATGATTTTCGATTAAGCTATTGCAGTTCTGTCGAAACCTCGACCTATTTTATCTAAAAATTTTTCTTTAGTGCTTTTCCACGACAGGTCATTCACCACATGAGATTCATAAAACTAAAATAAAAACTTCAACAATAATTTTGTACAGGCATGTTCTTACAGACAAAATTATTGTCAGGTTATATAAGATTTTTTTCATTATAAAAAAAGTATTGTTTCAGGATTCTACAATTAATTTGGATATAATTTCGTATTATTGAGAAAAAAAGACTATTTTCAATTAGCAAGAGTAATCTATTTATTAATGATAAATGTAGTTTTTTTGAAAAAGTGAAAAGAATGTTCAATGTCTACATTGTACTTTTAAAATAATTTTGAATTGCATATTCGAATGTTCTAAAATTATAAATTATTAATGTATATTTATTGAGAAAAATTTGAAAAGTAATTTTTTTGATCAGTTGCGCATTTGTAACACACATATTTATTGTTTCTTCCAGTGTCTTCTCGCATTACAGTCCTATCGTCATCCTGGCTCACAACATCAGGCTTTGGCTCCAAAAATAACTTTTCAGTAAGTTGAAAACAAAAAATGATTTATAAATAATTCCTGATTCAATGAATCCTGGAACATACGACAATTTCTCAGGAATCATGGGATTCTATTTTTTTCCATATATTAATGATTTTTTATAATTTTTGTCGTATTTCAATATGTTCATTTTTAACGAATTGTTATCAAAAATCATGCAACTAGTTACAAAAATAATTTAATTTAGAAATGTTTGTACACCACAAATTTTACAATAGAATAATTGCATTTGTACAATAATTTTCATTTATTAAAAGTGTTTATATTTCAGAGATAAGAATAATGTGATAATGGTTTTTCAATTTTAAAGCCACTTTCCTAATTTGAAAAATTTTTTATATTCGTCCAGAAACATTAAAAATTGCAGAAAGAAAACTTGTTCAGCAAAAATTATTTGTCGAATACAATACAAAACAAGGAAAAAGTTATAGTGCATTACTTTTAGTGTTTTAGTTTATCAATAATCATTCATTTTTTTAAATAAAAAAAAAACCAATACGACTGCAATAAAGAGAACTTAAATTTTCAAATAATGAATAATTTTGAAAAATAAAAAAATGTATGTTTGAATGAGAAAATTGGGAGTTGGACTCATTAGTGAAAAAATAATTAAATGATAAGCTACTCCACTTCGCTCAATAATGCACTTTAAAGAGTTGCAAAAAGTTTAAAAATTATTAGATTTGAAATCATTATTAAAAATAGGCTATTTCTGAATATTTCACGGAATTTTTAGGTCGATTTTCGAGCAAAGTGAAGCAACTTAACATTTACCAAAAAATATTTTTTCTCATTGCCATCGACGAATTCAAAATCAATAATTACAGATTTTAGATCTCATTGATTTTTCATGACGATTGTTTACACAAAATTCACTAGAAAATGTAAGTCCTAAAGTAAGGCAAATAAAAGAAAAATATTTGAAAGTTGATTCATAGTGCTGCAATTCAAAATTTCACGTAATCCTATTTATGATTTTTTTTGCTTTAATTCTTTTCACTTTCACGATTCACGTATTAAAGAAAAATTATGTCGTTACATTTGTGATTTTACTTCAAAATACTATATTTGCATTGTTTTAAATGGTGTGGGAAAAGTTTGCAAACTCATCAATCCGGAACAAATACCATCAAAAACTTTTTCTGTTGAATGTACAATACTATATCTGTAAATGTTGAATGTGTTAGATTATTTTGCACATTACCCTCTCTATTGATCAATATGCAAATAATTCAGAATTTTCTATTGTTTAATAAAAAACTAATGTTTTGTAAGTTGAGTTTAAAATAGTGTTTATTTGTATTGATTGATGGAAACAACCGTGAAATTACAGAAAAGATTTTACTACTTCAAAAAAGTTGACCATTTTTCAAATATTTTCTTCATCGCCATTCCAAAGCTACTCTATTTTACAAGAGTATATTTCGTCAAACGTAGGCGTAAAATATATAAATTCGTTAACACTGGAAAAAAACGATTAGCTAATATCAGGTGCCCCTTACGTGGATTTTTTCAGATTCTTAATTTTCGTTCTTGCAGAGTACCCTCCTATGCCTACGCTTTAGAAGAATCAAACATTGCAATGGCTAAATTTGTTTACAATGGTAGAACGGACACAAAAGTATTCAAAGATACCTACCAATGGCACTTGTCTGAAAACTATACTTCCTTCAAATCTCCTTCGTTATCATGGGAAAACTCAACGGATTCTCATTTTTTCTTGGAAATCGGGATCGAACATGAAATAAATAGATTTTCGATTAACGAATACTGCGATTATTATTTGTGGATGAATATTCTCGTAGATAGTCATTTGCTGTGTTTGAATAATAATTGTTTACTCGATATTTCAATACATGTTGAATATCAAAAATTCGGCGTTAATTTACACATTGATAAAAAAGTTAAATGTTCTGATTTTCTCGAAAAAAAGTCACTTGATTTACTTTCAAGATACTTCTTTTTGAAAAATATAAGAGCACATATCCGATAAACTATGTAACTGTTCATATAGATATTTCTCAAGAAAATAATGAGCAAGAACCTGAAGTAAAAACCAGGTTATTAGATGACATGAAAAAATTGTTTATTTCCAAAGAATTTGCTGATGTCACGATGAAAGTAGACAACGAAATTTTCCAAGCTCACAAACTTATTTTGGTGAGCAGATCGCCCATTTTTGATGCAATGTTTAATTCAAAAATGAAAGAAAGCAAGACGAATGAAGTTGTAATAAATGATATGACAGCCGATTGTTTTAAAGAGTTACTCTGTTACATGTATACAGGCGATATAAGTGAAATAGAACATGCGACCCTCACTCTCGCAGACGCTGCGGAAATGTATCAACTTGTAGAATTGTCAAACTTTTGTGAAAACTACGTCGAAAAAAACATTTCTGTTGACACCGCCATTGAAATTTTTCAATATGGAGATTTGAAGAATCAAGATAAACTGTGTGAAACATCTGCTGCGTTCATCGTTAAGAACAAAGAACAATTTACAAATGAAAATCTCGAAGCACTATATGGTAATTCAAGATTCAGCGAAATCATACTGCAAAAACATAGCAAGTAAGCAATTTCATGTTATTGTAAAAAGAAAAAGTTTTCATTTTCAATACTCACAGATGTTTTCCGTTGAAATTAATATACTCACTTGTGTGTTTCATGATATTTTTGCATTCTCGTTTGAATTGTTTATTATCAAAAATACTAGTAAACTTGGTTTCATGTCAGCCAATATAGTTTACTATAATGTTTGTAACTAGCAAAGTTCACTTGAAAATTTATAACCACCAATATATGCATCCTACATTTTACTTTGTATATCCACAAAGTTGCGCTAGTATTGACTAAATATTGCACCATTATATCATAATATAATAAATAAAAAAATCATATGATATTGGATTAATCATTTAATATTTTGAATCCCTGAAGCAAATTTCCTGCTAATGAACTTGTCCCTTAAATGAAAATATAATCATTGATTATCCATTTGAAAGTAAATACAAAATATGTAATAAAATTTTTGCTGAAAATTTCTCAATCGCTATATTTATCCTCATTTTGTGAATGAATATTTAAACAAGCAGAAATAAAATTTCTTACTTTATTTTTAAACTTCACTATGTATTTATATCAGAATTTGTCTTCGATTTTCTCAGTCGATACCGAAAAAAGTCTATGACGGCGAAATTGCCGATTTAGATTTTTTCCGATACTCGCGTGCGTCAATGCAATTTTCTCCGAGTGACGTCACGAGCCCTTCACTCACCTGCCTGGAACAAAGAAGCAATAAGCAATCATTACACGCAAAATTTATGACGAGGATCTTTTTTGTTTCAATCCCGTTTTTTACATACATTTTCTCTTCAATTAGTATCCCCAGAAATCATACCTGCATTTCTCAAAGAAATAACAAAAATTTCTACAGTATGCATTCAATAACTACATTTTTATATATTACGTGATATTAATTACAATGAAATTGTATTTCAAAGAAACTTACAAAAAAAACTCTGACACATGTAAGTTCTTTAAAAATCCATCTTTTCATTAAATTCTCAGTCATTTATACATTAATAATATTTCGTTCAGTCACGTAGGCAGAGGATGGTTTTGAGGATTCAAACCCCTCCCGAAATTTTAATAAAATCAATCAATATTTCATGTAAAATTGAAAAAAGTAACATCGATAAACAATAATTGTGAGTGAAAAGAAATGCATCAAAACATCAGCAGTATATATTTAATAAAAAAGTAAAGATTTTTAAAACGTAGGATTACGTAGAAAATATGAGTCCGAAAAATTGTAGCAACCCAGTGAATAATCAAGAAAAATGAAAATCTAAGCAAATGGTCAAAATTCACAAAACTTTGAATCTTAGATCATCAAATTCTAGAAATCTATATAAAATACATATATTAAAAGTATTCACAATCGTTTGATTCATAAAAACTCTAAAAGAAGAATGAAATTAATTGAATTCTATGAAAAAACTGTTTTCTTACAAATTTCGACAAATGCCTCTACAATCTGTAAATTTTATAATTCTAGAGCATCAAACACTTTGCATAATATAAATTATTGAAAATTATGGAAAACGTAAAAAAACCTTATATTTCAAAAATATGCAAAAAGAATAACGATATAAAACATAAAAAATCTATATGAATGTGATTTCATCATTAATTCCTAAAATAACTGAAAATGGATCGAATTGCACATTTTGAAGCATCGAGTTTTTAAAAGCTTTGTAGCAATCTACAAAAATATAAGTAATCCATAAAAATATTTAGAAATCCTCCAAGGTTTCGTATATTATATGTATAATACTAAAAAAATGTGAAGAATAAGTTTACTAGCTTACTTGTTTATTAGTTTAATAATTTATTCGTTTACAAGCTTACTTGTTAACTAATTTACTAGCTCACTAGTTTACCAGTTTAATAGTTAACTAGCTTAATAATTTACTAGCTTACCAGTTTACAAGTTTACTAGCTTACTTGATTACTAGTTTACTCGCTAACCAATTTTTTTAACTAGATTACTAGTTTACTAGGTTACTTGTTTACTAGTTCACTAACTAAACAGTTTTTTCAACTAGGTTACTTGTTTACTAGTTTAGTAGTTTACTAGCTCCCTAGTTTACTAGAAATCTTTCAATACATAAAAATTATGTACATATGATTTTCCTAGAAATTTATTAAAATTTACCTCCTAGAGCATATTTATTAATATACTACAGAAATTGTCTACCTATAATTTTAAAAATTAATTCAGAAATTCATATAGAAAACAATACAAATATGTACATCTAATTCAATTGATACAATGTGTACAATTAAACATACTTTTAATTGTAGAAATATGAAAAAAATATGCAATAAAAGTATTGAAAATCTACATAAAAGAAACTGTCGTCTTGAAAATCAATTCAAATTACCAAAATCGTTAAAAGTTTCAATACTATAGCATCAATTTCTAAAAATCTATTGATCGGTCCACACAAAAATCAGAAATATATAAAAATATCAGAAAATACTACTTTGATGAATAATATGCTATAGGAAAAAAATATAAATTTATGATGTACCTTTTATCTGCGAGGTTAAAATATTACTTAATATCAGATATGTAATCCTTCAAGTAGTATCAATATAACAAGTATAAGTGAAAAAAAAATGAAACCTAAGTTACTAATTAAAAATTACAAAAATCGAATTCCATCATTTACGAACATGAAAAATGTGCAGGTCTGTATCCCAAAAATTGTATAACTTTCAAATTACGAAGTGTAAAATATTCAAAAACCACTTTCTTGTAACCACATTGTGAATGATAAAAAATTACGAAATCCGGAAGTAAAAATATTTTTCAGAAAAACTCCTCCCGACAAATTTTTCTGCCTACGCCCCTGATTTTGTTTCTTAATATTAAGAACGAACGATATGAAAATGATAAAAACATGAATAATTATTTTACAAAACACACTCTAAATTAAAGCTGAAATGATTAACTACGAAATTTCTTTAACGAAAGTTCATCAAATCGCACGGTTCGTATCAAAAACTTTCCAAACGATCGTGATACTTTTCATTGCATCATGTGTAATCCGATCAGTTACGTTGTCACGTCAATCAGTTTGTGTAATATCGTAAGAGCACAAATAGAATTAAGTCGGGTTTTGTAAACACGCAACTAACGGATTTCATGGGTTTTGCAGCCAAATCAACAGTCAAAGCATTATAATTAATCGAGATTGGAACGAAATATGGAGTTACAATGTTTTTTCACACCTATCTTGAGGTACATAATAGTGAAAATACTCATTAATCTGGAATCATGATCTGCATAACAATCATTTTCATGGAAATACATGAAGAGGAAATAAGCTCATTAACATTGTGTATGAATTTAGCTGGAAGTTATGAACGAATCGAGTGATAATAATTGCATGTTATGAACTGCTCATGCATTGGTCATATAATTTTGGTGTATATTTAAATTATTTCTATGAGGATCCTGGGTTATGCAGTATGTATGACGAAAATGTTTCATTGGCTATTTTGAACGTCCTGTATGTAAATGAACTTTTTGAAAGCTATTGACTTTTTTACCACTGAACACGATTTAGATTATAAGTAGTAGTCGATAATGTAAAATAATATCAAAAGTTTTTTATAGTTCATTATATACTTAATTATTATTATAGTTTATTTCCTCACTTATTTTAACTTGCAACATTATTATATACCATGTATCTCAATTACTGTGAACAAGTTAGACTCATTTTGCAAAATTACAATAGCTCACAAGTTCTTAGTGTGGTAAATTCACTATTTACTACTCTTGATTGAATTCTTATGTTTAAGCATAAGAAAACTATTATAATTATGTAAGGTGAAAATAAATTTCATACTTTTAGAAGAACCTCATCAATGGATTGAATTTTGCGTAGGGAAAATGAAAAACTAACTTTGGTTTTCAGAACACTTTGGTTTGATGCGTTTGATGATATTTTAAATACTCAAGAATGTGAAAGAATTTTTTTAAATGATGATTTCGTGAACTCAAAACAAGACAATTTGAAAACTACTTTTGTAAACTTAGAAAATTGGGAGAACACTAAAATTTGGTCAAAAATTACTGAGTTAAGAATTTATTCTTACTATGGCCAAGAATTTGTGATTTCAGATTGTGAAATTGATAAAAATAAAATTTCTTGATTCCTGAAAAATCTTTTTTTAATTAAAAAAAAATAAAACCTTTCACCTAAAAAATGGATGAGAAATAAATTTGAAAAATCCTCAGAATATTGAATTGATCCAAAAATGTTAGATTTCTGCTTTACTTCATAAATAAAGTAGGTATATGAAAAATTATTCCAAGTTCCCGGAAAAATGTTGTCATTTTTAGTAATGCAGTAGTAAAATTCACATAATAAAATTATCATATTTATTCTTTTATTCATTGCTAAATTTTTTTTCAAAATTAAAAGCTTTATTAAAATTGTCAGTATTCTGTTAGTGATCCATTATTCAAGCCACAAAATGATAAAATCAATAATATAAAATAGTGTTTTTGTGTAATAATAAAATTACAATTTCTTTATTTCCTCGAAATTGAAGCAAGAAAAAAAGCTATTGAAATGTTCATATTATTGAGTAAATTTTGCGTTTTGTTATTCAAATTTGTTTGCCATATAAACTGAGCACGATTGAAGGTTCTTTTTTTAATACATAAGATTATAGAAATATTGTAGTTTCCATTAACTGTTTCAGTTTTCGAGTTTAATGTTTGCGAAAAACGTTTTCCTCGAAGTGTATGAAATCCTAAAGCACTAAAAAATTTTTCAATTAGTTATTTAAATGCGAAGATCATTGATTTCGTATCTTGAACTCATTTCTGAAACCAAAAATATTGTTAATTTCAAACGAAAAAAATTTTTAAATTACTTCTGTTAGCTGGCGAAATTTCGAAATTCAAAGTTTTTAAATGAAAAATCGATATACCAACTTGCAACTTTCAATGTTACAGACTTATATGTCAGATTACAAAAATCGAAAAACTGAAATTTCGTTGCTAAAATTTTATAGAATGAAAGTTTTAGATTACGAAAAATTGAAAAGTAAGATCCTGCACGCCAAAATCAAATTTCTAAGACTTTGATTGAATAAAATTTGTCCATTAGTATTTTCTTCTACTTTTGAAATTCTTCGCAAAGTCAGGCATATTATTTTCTCGTAATCATGTGAGGTTTAAGGGAGCAAATTATACAACTTTAAATCGAATTTGATTCCAATCTGCAAACGAAATTTGTCTACGATTCGTTATCGTAATTCATCACGAAAATTTCAGCATCTAGAAATTCATTACATCTTTTTCTTGCACTATTTAAAACTTAATGATTAAAAATTAAGATAATTTAACAATGATAATCTACAGTGGAAGAATAAATAAAAACAGCATTCATTTTGAGAAACATTGAATTTTTTCCTTCTCTAGTAATTTTGATCTTTATAGAAACCTTAATAGAAAATGAAATTTTTTATAATAATGTATTCGATAAAATCTTATAAGAAAAAAACTTAATCAAATTTTTTCGATCAATTTTTTATAAGAAAATTTCAGTTTCTCATTAGGTGCACCTTATAAAAAATTGAATTTTAACTATAAATTTCATTGTCTTATAAAGTTTTATAAGGATCAAAATTATTAGAATTTCTATTCGGTATCGAAAAATTCTGCATCTAAGGATAGAAAACACGACATTTTTAATAATTTCCCAGAACGAATATCCGCAACAGTTATTAACAACAATAAAATAATAATGATTACTTAATAACGTTCGCAATTCGACAAATACTTTATAATCCATTCTGCTATTATATATTATGTCTTCATAACTATAAAACTAACGATTCGAAAGAAGCTCTAAATGGAGGGCAGCTGCCCCCCCCCCCTGAAAATGTTCATGAATCAAAAGTTTTTACAGTAAAAAAAGGCAATAAAATTACTCGATAAATTTGCCGAAGATTTGCGAAGGCTTGTTTTCCTATTAATTATTTCACTTTCAACACAAAATGATTATGACAAAAATAACCCGTAGGAACACTTTCCATTTATTTTACTTTGGGGCCAAAAATTTCCCTTGATTGTACATTTTGAATCAAATCCTTTTTTTTTTCTACATTAAGTTTGAATGTAAAAACTTTTTCATTGTATTCCTAATGTGAATTCTAAATGGAATAATTTTTGCATTGGGTGGTAAAAATATGTACATTAAATTTCCAATGATCCTTAATGTTAAAGTTGTTTTAATTCAAATCACCAATGAAAATTTGGTATTCCAAAATAGTATATATAATAATGAATATGTTAATTAATATTTTGTTGATTCGTAAAAGTTAAATGATAGAATTTTCAATCATTTTATTTCTGAAGTCAGTTTTCATAATTTATATTTTTCATAAAAAAAAAAGAATTCAACTCTAATTCATAAATTTCGAATGTAAAATGAATTATACGTTTCCTTACGAGAAATTATATCGTTTCTAAATTCGGTCGATGATGAAAATTTTTGCCACCCCCCCCCCCCCCCCAATATAGCCTGTCAAGAATAAACTGAAATGCAGACACGATAATTATTGACATACAATGTATCTCACAAGACATTTACTTCACATTTTCCATCGTTCGATCATTGAACTGTTTTCGCTGGAGGCGTCGAATTCCCTCCTCTCGCATGCGTTACAAGTTGAACTTGAATTTTCTCAAGTACAACGTGATCAGAACTCGTTGTACGACGTTGGTAATTTTGAATTAAGCAATTAAACTAATAAGATTTTATGTGCTCTTAAACAGTCACTTCCTGCACAATATATAAAAGGGAGTTAATACAAAATGCACTTGAGATTATTATTTTTCTTTTTCGATTTCAAATAGTATTTTATTTTGCCTTGAAAAAAGTAGGAAATGACTCCACTTACGTGAACAAAATATCTTGTATACTAGAAAATTACTAGAAAAATTGAAAAAAGTTCAAGCAATATATACAAACAATATATCCCATTAATCAACCTAATTTTTGTTCGTGCATCAATTATTTGCAGTTGATATAATAAAAAGATGTGTTTTTCATTATTTATAATCAACGATATGACCAAATATTGAAGAATCTATGAGTTCTTTAAAAAAATTATTCTCCGAAGCGTTTCTAAAGTTGATGCATTGCAGCGGCGTGCTATTTTCACAGCACAAAGTAGCCTTCTAAAGATTTCAAACAACGGAATATTATGAAATGGATACAAGAGCGATGTTTTAAATCAGTAATTTTTACGTAACTGGAACATTTATCGCAGAAAAAACATTTTTCGTGAATCCCGTCCCGTGTCTCAGCACGTGGGAGGACTTGCTTGGAATTTGGAAATAAAAAAATAAGTTGAAGAATGATCATGTCAACTGCAAGAATTTTACAAGGTTGCACTTATACTAGCATTTTTTCCAATTTTCGTGTTTTCTCATGAAAAGGTGATTAAAAAACTGTTGATATAGGGTATATAAAACTTGAGAATTATTTTATTTTAAATAAATTTTTTTTGTGTACTCAAGGAATGTGTCTTTTCTCATTATATTAATTTTAACAAAGATGCTTTAATCGTCGTTCAGTACCAAAATATTTCTAAAAAATTTGTTCAAGAAGCTTTAACAAGCTTATACATTTTTTTGTGCACAGTATTATCAAGCTAAAATTCTTAGAAATGGTTCAACATTATGTTCAAGTGATTTATTTTGCGAATGTTTTATTTTTTCCAACTATGAGCGAGATTTTTCCATTCTACTGAGAAGTCTTGAAATGTATCTTGTATCTTGGTCTTTGAACGAGCTTGTCCCGTTTAATATGTATACGGTTTCAACCAATTTCTTCGAAGGAAATCTTGCCATTGCTTGTTATACGAAGGCAACACTTTTATTTCTAAGAAAATAGTTACTAAGGGAATACTTATCATTATTGATTTTCCCATTGTCAAAAGAATTTCTTGTGATTCTTACATGTAATGAAACGCTAACCTTCCGTTTTGAAATGTTCGATATTTCAAGGTGAGAGGACTTAGGCAGTGGAAAGCGATTTCCTTCGAAAATTTTGTGAAACGAAATTTTTTTCATTTCACGCAGGAGTTTTCTGAAGGTATGTGATTCTTTAAGTAGGCAATTTTCAATGTTTTTGTAAAATTATGTCAAATTGCTTATTCTTACATGAATTTCGGGAAAATAGTAAATATTGAAGCTACGTTTTTAGTTGAATCTTTTCGATTTATTTTATAATAATTACACATAAAGAAATTATTTGTTCTTCTCGATCATTTAATAATAGTAGAAAAAAATTATATAAAAACATTATTTTCAGACACAGGAGACTAAAATTCAATATCTTATAATTTTTTTTTCAACTTACTTGATATTGTGAAATAAAAATTAATTTTAAATGCTCAATCTAAGATGGATTTCAGAGAAATGGTCAACACGAAACCAAAATTTTTAGTTCCATCTTTTTATCTATTTTATAATGGTTACTATAAAAGAAATTGATTGCTGCACATTAACTATACATCAAAATATATTATTTTATAAAAAAATTATTATCTGAAAAATCGAAGTGAATTTTGTTTCAGTTATAATTAACTTGAAAAAATATCAAGTTATCAATTCTGAAATGAAAAAATATACAATTCTCGTTCTTAAATAAATGTGTTAAAAATTTTAAACTTTAAATTCACATTTTTAGTTTTAACTTTTTACAGTAATGTCATTTTGATAGCAAAAAAAAAACTGGCGTGAGTTTAGTTATTCAGATCTAAAAAACTCGAGTTTAATAAACCAGTTTTATTTTCAGTATACATTTTCATGTTAATTTTCCGTCGTTTCGAATTTATTATTTGCTGAATGAATAAACACTCACAAAGTGAATATTTATAAAAAAAACAGACACAAGGTCCATCAGTTTTGATTACAAAAATATGAGACAATACATACAACGTGATATAAACTAATGAAAATTAATACGTTTAAAAATTTTAACATCTCAATCAGTGTTCAAAATATTTTTAGCAGGGTACAATAGCGTGCACCGATTATAAAGCGTGCTTTTTTTGAAAAAATTCGTCAACAATCTGAATTTCTGCAATAGAAAAATATCAGTGCTCAGAAAAAGTAGTCGATTTTCGCAATTTTTCTTGTTGATGAAAAAAAGAAGAATAATTTATTAATTCAGCAAATAATAAATTAGAAACACCGGAACGAGAAAATTGAAATCTTTACTGAGAAAAAAACTGGTGGGACTTAAAAAACTTGCGATAGAAGTGAAACTTCTCACGGCGAACTACTGCAAGTTTAATTAAACAAAAAAGAAAGTTTGCTCAATTTTATGAGAAGAACAACTAAAGAAACCATCAAATCCAAATCGTGAACTGCGATGAAAAGTTAAAAACTGTAGCTTGAAATAGATCTTATTAAAATCGGAATTTCAAACGATTGAAATTCAAACTTGAATTCAAAGTTTGATGACAAAGTTTTACTTTTGTTTCACATTGCATGTATCCATACGATTTGAGCTGTGGAAGAAAAATAAATCTTATACACAGTGATAATGAACATTATGAGTTATAATCTGCTTCAAGCTAAAGTTTTAAATGCAGTTAATGCTTTAGTTTATGTGGTTTCTTTGTTTCTCTCATAAAATTGAACGAAATTTCTTCTTCTTTTAACTAAACTTGCAGTAGTTCGCCGTTAGAAGTTTCACTTCTCCTGCAAGTTTTTAAACTTACACCAGTGTTTACACAGTTTTGGTGACGAAAATGGATTTTTTTAACTTTTTTTTTTTTTTTTCGGCAAGAAATTTATAATACTATTGTTAAAAAAAACATAGCGAAATAGAATATCAAAAAATTCGTACGTCAGACAGAAGGCACTAGTTATCAGAATAAATGTGTTAAATCACAAATAGATTGATTGATTAGATCTTGAGAAATTATGTACACAGTTTCGAAAAACATTGTTTTGAGAAAAACCCGTTTTAAGTTCAGTGCTCATTTTTCCTGAAAAAAAATCATTCAAGCTGCTCATCCTCAATCTGCTCAATCTGCTTCAAGAGAAAGGCCTTCCTCTTCATGAAAATCTTTTCCCAGACTGAATTTTACCATTTTTTTTTTAATTATTCCGTCTTTTGAAGCTTCAAATGTACAATTTAAATAAAATAGGTGTCTTGGGGCAATTAAGAGTACTTTGGTTACACCACGAAATATCAAGTAACAGAAACTTTTTAACAATATTCTAGAGGATTTGTAGGATTTTTCAACATTATCACAAAATCTTTTATTTCAATTGCACAGAGGCCAACTCCTTAAGTAATCGTATGACTATTTTAATGGTAAAAAAGACCATTAAGTAACTAAACTTTAATGAGTCTATAAAAAGCATTTAAAGACAAATTTTCTTTTGTATTTTATTTTTGAAAAATTAATCACATCACGTACAAAACTGAAAAGTTGATGTGCTACATCAGCACATAGGTCATACATGAATATGTTATAATTTCTTTAGAATGTATCTCATCGAAAAATTAAAAATATAAATTATATACATAAAAAACATTTTGACTAATGAAAGGATAAAAATGCACTACTATTTTGAATCGATAAAAATTGAACTCTTTCGATGGCAAGTATTCACTTATTTTATACCAAATAATGTAAGGAATTATTGAAGTACGTGTTTTATGCACGACTAGAAAACATACTAACAGTCTATAAAACTTAAGATTCTAGAGCATAAATTTTTAGAAATTTTTAACAAAATCTATGAAAATTTGTGAATCTGCTAGAAAATCTTACGGAATTCAATAAATACACGAAAAATATTCGAAATACTCAAAAATTAAAAAGATACATAAAAGTTTTCGTTACATTTTTTCAAAAACTACAAAAATGCCAAAAATCAAGACAAATTTTATTTCCCAAGCTTTGAATTTTAGAATTTGAAATTCCAAACTATAAAAATACTGAAAATCTCTAACTCTTTTTGAAAATATATCAACATCAAATTGATACAAAAAATATTTGAAAATTTAAAAATATCAATATTTAATAGGCCACTTCTGAATAGTAATTGAGTTTTTTCAAGAATCTGTAATACAGAATTTGAAAACCAATATGTAAAACTTTGATTTCTGGAGCATTCAATTCTAGAAATCAACATCAATCCATGAAAATACCAGAAAATTTTTCAAACTAAGGTCCCTTCAATTCTTAAGATGTTTTCTGAAAGGTTTTTCGAAAAAATTGAAACATTCTAAACCTTTAATTTAAGTAAGTCACATCCTAAAAATCTGAAGACGTATGTACTTAAAAGACAAACTGAGAAATCCTACATTATCTTAATTCTAAATAACACAAAAAAAATTATATAAAAATAAGAAGTTATTAAATGCTTGAAATTTAAAAAACTTCACAAATAGAGTGTCAAAATCTAAAAAGTCTCTATAGATATTCATAAGACTTCTGAAAAATCCTTAAAATCGAATAAATACTGAAGAAATACGAAAAATATTAGAAAAAGTATTTATCTAAGAAGATACAGTCTCTTGAAAAATCCATTCAAATACAGAAAGTTTTTTCAACTTCCGATTCTAAAGCATACATTTCTAGTCATCTGAATCATAGTAATCTATTAGAATATCAAAAATCTAGAGAACTACTTTTATAGATCAAAAAACATTTCATGAATACTAAAAACTGCGACGATTTTGAGAAATTTTTGAAATCAAAGTATGTATGTATAGTATGACTTTTTTAAACTGTAAAATGATTACATATGATCATTTTTTATGTATGGAGGAGAGATGGACGATTTGTTATGTTTTCATTAATCGAGCTGGTAATTTATAACAAGATGAATATCCAGGCAGTGTAAGTTTTAATTAAAACCCTTTTGATCAAAACCATGCATTGCTACAGTTGCCAAAATTACACACGTGAATATGAATTGAATAAAAAAAATAAAAAAATGGACTTGAGAAGGCGAGATGGACGAGATTGAAAAATCTTAAAGAAAAGTTGCACATAATAAAGTTATCGCTCTAGGATGCTTTATTATCGTATTTTAAAGATATACTTAATGTTCTCATCTTTTGCATTAAAAATGGAATGTCACTCAAAGAATCTTTGCACCCAACAGATACTTGATGTGTATTTGCATGTTCTTGAGTTTTTGTGATTTTTTTTTGTCAACAAATTTTTTTTTTCATGCTGCTTATGATTTGCTCAAAATTTTAGTCATCGATTTTTTTCAGCACAAAATGTATAACTCAACACATCTAAACACAAGAAAATGAAAAGTCAATGTCTCTTTCGAAAGAGATTCGTCCATCTCTATTCGGATAGCAAAAAAAGTAAAGAGGGCGAGAAAAAAATACGCGTCAAATTATGTACGTTTTCATAAACTTTACTTATTAAGAACAAGCCAATATGTCGATCAATGCAACAGATCTCCAAGAAACAAAGTTTTCATCAGGAATAAATGATGAGAATGAATGCACTGAAAAAATTTGCAAAAAATGCACATAACCTATTCGATTGTAACTTCACATTGAGTAATAAGAATATTTTGAGCTCTCAGATTTTTGTTATCAGTGTGAAAATCTATAAATTCGGAAAAAACGAGTTCAATCAGTAAAGCACTTCAAAAATGGCGACTGAAAGTTCATCCCTCCTCCACTTACCCTACCAGAAAATCTTTCAAATTATATATGTTTCATAAAATACTGATAGTACTATAAATCTATGAATTGCTTTCTGAAAAATTCATGAAACTCTATGGCGTATTGATATTGTCTCTACCGTATATCGATATTGAATGTCGGGTGGTGATTGATATTTTCTTTTATGATTCCCATTCACAATTTTACTAATTCAATTTTGAAAAATAGTTTAAAAAACTACGCTGTTGAAAAAAATTTGATATTTCATAGACTTTCTCTTAAGATCGTGTTTAAAACTTTATGAACACGTATATGAAAAGAATTTCAATAAAATTTCTTTGAAATTTATTATTATATTTGTTTTATTATATTTATATTCTTCAATGATATCAAATGAACTTTATGAGACTTTTTTTAAAAATTTGTCTATTATATGCAATGTAATATATTTAAATCTACTGAAATTTGAGATAGTGGTATTATACCTTTTCATTGCAAAATCATTATTGTCTGTTATATATAACAATAACACTTCGATTTTAAAAAAAGTTCATTATTTTCATAGTCAATGTCTATATTTTTCATGAATGCGTTGATAACTTATATAGAAAATTCAATAGACGGAAAGGAAAATCTGCTTCAAAGACAATCCCTTAAATTTGATAGAAAAATTTCTGATAATGTACACTGTTGGAAATTTTTGTATACATTTTAACGAACTTGTGATGGAATTTTTTTACATAAACGCATGTTAAATTCAATAAAAGGGTGCTCTAAAAATTTCATGAATGTTTCTGAATTTTAATAAACCAGTTTGTGGATTTGAATAAACTCCTATATATAAGATTCATATACAAGTGAATTAAAATGCATATACTGGTTTGTTAAATTTAATAAATTTTTCATGCATGTTTTATTTAAACTTTCGAAAAAAAACAACTTGATTCTTTTCTTTATTATATCTCACTGCATGCTTTCGAAAATTGCAAAATAACGCCAGATAAATTTTTCATCTCAAGAGGAATTTAAACCCAGTATTTTCCTAAAGCTACCTGTAATGTCTATACATTTTGACAACTGAGCTAATGTCACATGTGAACAATGTTTTTTCTTTTTAGATCATGTTCATTCAAAGGTTTAGAACAGCCAATAAACACTGTATTGTTTATGAAAACAGATAACACGCACAAGTAAAAAAAAATTATTACATACCAAAAAAATTATGCTTTTATTAGGAATTCAACGTGCAAGTTTATGAATATGAAACAAGATGTTTGTTAATATTGAATTCTTACGGAAATGAATTAATTTTGATACAGTTTCATGCATTCAAGTGCATCAAATTTAAGCATGGTGTGGACTATTGGGATTCAATATACAACTTTAGCATTTTTAATAAACTCTCTATAGATATTGTATAGTATATTATTAAGACAACTCTCTATAGATTATAACGTACGTGAATTTTTTTAATACAAAAGTTTATTGACTTTACTTCAACATACCAGTTTTTTATTTCTCATAAAATCCTGATACATGAAAATTAATTAAAATTAATAACATTTTAAACAGTGTACATACGATAAAAATGACTCATACTAAAAAATTATGCTTGTACTAAGAATTCAACATACATGTTTATGAATTTGAAAGGACATGTTTGTTGATATTGCATTCGTACGGAAAAAAATTAATTTCAATATAGTTTCATGCATTAAAGTGAATTAAATTCAAGCATAGTGTGTGCTATTGGGATTCAATATGCAACTTTAGCATTTTTAATTAACTCTCTATAGATTTCAATATACATGAATTTTTTTTCAATACAAAAGTTTATTCATTCTACTTCAACATACCAGTTTATTATTTCTCATACAATTTTGATACATAAAAGTTTATTAAAATTTATAACATTTTGAATAGTGTACATGCAATTGAAATAACTCATACTACAAAATTATGCTTGTATTAAGAACTCAACATACATCTGTGGCTTCCCGCCATAACAGAGAAAGTCGCATATGCCATAAGGCTCATTTTACATGATATTTTGATGAAATTTTGAACGTTATGGCATGTGTGACTTTCTCTGTTATAGCGGGAAGCCACAGACATGTTTATGAATTTGAAAGAACATGTTTGTTGATATTGAATTCTTACAGAAAAGAATTAATTTTTACATAGTTTCATGCATTACACTGTTAGAAATATTTGTACTGATTTTAATAAAGTTGTGTTGGAAGTTTTTTACATAAACACATGTGAAATTCAATATACGGTGTTCTTAACATTTCATAAACGTTTCTGTATTTTAATGAACCTGTTTGCGGATATAAATAAACTTATATATAGAATTTCATAAACAAGTATATTAAAATCCATATACTGGTGTGAGAAATTTAATAAACATTTAATGTATATTTTGTTTAAACTTCAAAAAAAAAACGAATCGATACTTTTTTCAGTATATCTCACTAGAAGCTTTCGGAAATTGCGAAATAACTCTACTTTAACATACCAGTTTATTATTTTCCATACAACCTTAATGTATGAAAGTTTATTGCAATTAATAACATTTTATACAGTGTAGAATGTATTAAATTTGAGCGCAGTATGTGCAATTGGAATTAAATATACGAACGTTTGCATTTTTAATAAACTCTCTACAGATTTCATTATACGTGAATTTTTTTTCAATACAAAAGTTTATTTATTTTACTTCAACATACCAGTTTATTATTTTCCATACAATCTTGATACATGAAAGTTTATTAAAATCTATAATATTTTATACAGTGTACATACGATTGAAATGAGTCATACTAAAAAATTATGCTTGTACTAAGAACTCAACATACATGTTCATGAATTAGAAAGAACATGTTTGTTAATATTGAATTCTTACAGAAAATAATTAATTTCTATATAGTTTCATGCATTAAAGCGTATTAAATTTAAGCATAATGTGTGCTATTGGGATTTAATATACAACTATAGCATTTTTAATAAACTCTCCATAGATTTTAAGTACGCGAATTTTGTTTAATACGAAAGTTTATTCTTTCTACTGTAACATACCAGTTTATTATTTTTCATACAACCTTAATGGAAGTTTATTAAAATAATAACATTTTGAACAGTGTACATACGATTGAAAAACCAGGAACAACCCACTGTCTGTCAGTATCCTACCAAGTGACTGAAAAACCAGCGTGAACTCCACTGTTTTGGATTCAAAAAGCACCCCTTTCCCCGTAGTCATGACGCTAATTACCGCGACGTCGATCACCACCCCAAGCACGCGCACCCTCCACCTCCATAAAAGGCCAAGCGCCACCCCGAGGCCTCCAGTCCGCGCTCTACCTCAAAGCGCGCGCGATGGCACTACCCCAGTGACGTCGCTCAACCCTCGAAAAAACAACCCACCCCCCAAAGAAAATTAATAGACTACCATGAAAAAACGCCTCCGGTAGTTAAATTTCTCCTCGAAGCAACCTCCATAGAACCCATAAAAATAAAACCAGTGCCCATGGATTACCCCATGGAAGAGCCAGGGTCGATGGCACCCCAAATAAATGACTGTTGCGACGACGAGTGCAGCACCGACAGCGGTTGCAGCAGTGGCGGAAGTACAGGCAGCGCCGAGCGCCTGTCTCGTAGAATCGTCGGCCGCGACGTTCTCCGGTCCCCCAGGAGTCACAGCTCCCTTGGGCGCCGAATCAAGAACCAGGTGTCCTGGGCCCGAGGCCCGAGCGAGAGGTGCACCAAGTCCTGCAGGCTGGACAGCACCAGGCCTCGCTCCTGCGGCGAGTCCCCGCTGCATTCCCAGAGTCCGGACGCCCACAGCAGCGACAGCGAGGGCTCCGCGCACCAGTTCCATACCCTAGACTCCCTCTTCAAGGTCTTCCAAGGCCTGAAGCTCTCGAAGCCGGAGATGACCGAGAAGAAGCACTCGAAGAAGAGCCCCAAGAGGATACTCCGGGCGCCGGTGTCATATATGTACGTGAGGGGCCTTTCAGGCCTGCCAACCCAGAGGGTGCCCCGGAACTCGCAGCCTTACTCCTGCCACGAGCTCAGAAGCATCTACTGAAGGTCTTTTGCTCAACGTGAGACGACGTCATTTGGAACTTTTTCGAAAATTTTGTGAGGGTAGGGGGTTTTTCGGGGTTCCCTTGCGGGAGTCAGAAGGTAAGGTCGTTGGCGAATGTTGTGGTTGGGCCAAAGGGCCATCCACTCTGGAAATCAATGATTCTTTATGCTTAAAATCGATTCAAACTTGGATCGCACTCGAGCGGATCTGAGTGATCCAAGCTTGTACTGATTCGGAATCAGCTAGAATCAGCCGAATCAACAATGAACAACTTTCGGAATCAGCTGAATCAACAGTGTATAAGTTGCGGTATCAGGCTCCAAATATATTGAAACATGCTGAATCAATCAAAATCAATGAGAACTGAGCCACTCAGTAGGAATCGATTTTCGAGGGGATGGCCCCTCTAGTTGGACGTTTTTTCTAGTAGGATTTTACAGTAAGTTATGGAATATTGATTTTTTATGTTTGCAACGAATTTTGTTTTGAATACAAAATCTTATGTTCAACAAATCTTATAACTATGCTCGAAGGTGAAATTTTTAACTTGGAAACCTTGGGATGAAGGATAAAATTCTTTTGAACTTGATTTCTAGAGGAGTGCAAAGTACTTATGTAAACATTGAAGAAATATTATCTATCTACAAAACTACGTTCACATTTCATGATTTTTATTATTTCAATTTTGTAACGGTAATACTGAAGACCTTTTATGAAAGAAATCGACTTTGGATGAAATCATATCATCAAAATAAAATAACTTCTAAGAGAAAAGAATGGATATTACGTTTATGAAAATGGACAATTTTGAACAATCTTTAAAAAAAATGTCTCATCTATTCGAAAAAGCTACCACACAGTTGAATTTGACAGTTGGAAGATACATATTGTTGTTGTGATAAGCTGTAATGGCATCCTTTTTTTTAAGATCGTCCAATATTGTCCGTTTGCATTAACGTGATATTCATTATTTTTTCTGCGTGTTATGAATAACAATAATGATGTCAAAAATACAGACAAAAAATCATTTATAATCAACTATGTGTTACATGAAATTCAATGAAAAAAGTTTCACTCATGGAAAATCTGAATTTTGAATGAAATTGTTTCAGTAATTGTTTGAGAAATTTATTGGGATGATGACGTATCGGTCTTCTTACTCTTTTTGCGCGTTTTTTTCATTGAAACATATAATTTATTGAATTGCATTGAAAATCGTTAAAAGCAGAACTGTGACTGAAATATCTCGTTTGAGTATTGTATCAATTGGAGGTGTGCTTTTAAAAGCGCAGAAATGAGAAGATTTTTGCCTGCAATCTTATCTTTCTACAGAATTTTTATTCAAATCGTAAGTTTTTGTTCATTTATATTGTTTTTTGTATGATTCAGGTTATATATGGGGTTTCGGATCTTTATACAGATTCTAAAGAGAGCTTTATTTGACCGCGCAAAAATGAGCAGGTCTTTGGCTTACAGTTTTATCTTAATATGATTTTTTCTTCAAATTGAGGTGTTTGGTTAATTTCTGCTTTTTTTGTATGATGGAAGAAATATATAATAGTTTTTGTTCTTTATGTAGATTCTGAAGAAGGCTTTATTAAAGTCAAAATATAAAATCGATGTAGAGATTAACTTTTACACCTTCTCTAATTTGGTCCTGGCCATATAACCTCTATCTGATTAGGAGTTGTTAAATTTAGCAAAATCGTTTTATTTTAGTCTATTCATAATTTAACATATTATTTGGAATCTACTGTAAACTTCTATTTTATCAGACTAAAGGAAAAACGTTCTTCAGTAAATGTCAATCTCTTTTTTGGATCAATAGTTTTCAGTTATTCTGTATATCCTCTTCTGAAGAATCAGGAAAACCGAAGCCTCCAGAAATCAATACTAATAAATTTAATGAAACGTATAAACTTGTTGCAAACATAACTAATTTAAAAAAACTCAATCAATAATTTTGCTTCTTTCCTGCAAAATCAGCAAACAGTAATTTACAGTCGACGAAAAACTCCCTGACTCCCCCTCGGAACCGCAAAAACCAAAAAAGCGTAACGAATGAAATTTTCTATAATTTCCCATTATAAATTACCGAGTTGTATAGTCATGAGTTACCCCCAAATCCAGGCTCCTTATCAAAAGATAAGCTTTAAAACGTAGCTGAGATGAATGATTCACCGTACAGTACTCAATATACGAAGGTTAATTAAGTACCCATAAATTTATACATTTTTCAAAAACTTTTTACGAAAGTCTTATCTTGGAAAACTCTCACTCAGGGAAAAATTTTGTCGCAATCAACAGAATCAATTAAAAATGTTCCCGGTGAATATTTGTTTTTTGCCTAGCAAACATGAGAGAGAATAAGAACAAAATTCTTCCCTTCGTAGATGTAAAAATGTAAAAATAAAAGTTTTCTCGGTACAATGATAATCGTAGGGACTGAATAATTAAAATGGACCGTGGTAAATACTATCATTGTCTTTAAATTAACTCATTGATGAATTGAAAATATTTGATTCGATGAAATTTTGTAATAAGAACGCGGATTTGTTGATAAACTTTTGTGATAGTATTTATCACCTCGCTCGTTTGGGAAGGTTATGCTTGTAAATTTTATCATATGATATGCGTAATTTTAAGTATTCTCAAGAATGTAAAATTCAAAGCAATCTAAGGTTCAAGCATTGAAAAAATATGCGTACAATGAAGAAAAAAAAACCATAGAGTATACGATAAAATTCATGAGTCGAGAAATTTCACTTCCTTTTTTCTTTCCTGCATTGATAAATTTTCAAGTTGATATAACGACTCTATGAGATATAAAGCGATGAGTAGATTTTCTATCTGGTTTTCTGCTGCTTGCGTTGTTGATAAAGGGAAAAAAAGATGTAACCAGTTTTGATAAGTACGTAGCTTGAAAAAACTTTTTAACCTCATGAGTTTCCAGAAACCTTATCCCTTTTTTTCGGAAAAATCAAGGAAATACTCAAAATTTGAAGTCTGAAGTCACAGGGTTTAAAGTAAACGTAAATTAGACAATGGTGCTCTGAAAATTTAATTTGTAGTCTCGCATTCAACTTTTCGAAATCTGTTTCCAAGGCGATAAATAATCAACTCGTATAATTACGTATCGAAAAAAAAGCAAACTTAACATGGTTCCAGTTAATTTGCTTATCACCAATGTGGCAATAAGCTGAAGAGTTGATTTCGTATGAACCAGCGATAGGAGTCAATTACGTAAACAATTATCTAACGTAACTATCATAAATACACCCATTAGAACTGTGCCATATTCCCTGAATGCTTCTCATCAAGTTACTTTCTTCCACATTGTTCTGTAAAATTGACCGTCCACGATCATTGCAAGAGAAATTAAGGAATTGTTTATCCACGTTTCGCGGCAACAACTCTTATATGGAATTCATTTACATACCAGACCATCGCGTTTTTGAACGGAAAAATCGACATCGTAAAAAAAATATGTTTCTGACACCAAATGAGTGTACGAGAATGAGGGGAAACTTGTTGGATGTAAGACATTCCGAGCGCTTGCGATATACGAAGAATACACTTGATGGACCTTCAGTGATCTGAAGTCACATTGTATCCAACTAGTGCCTTTTCTAGAATATCTGTTCCCTGTATGACTGAACGACCGATGTCTGTAATCCGGCCTCGACAAACGCCTGGAAAAAACGTTCTGCCAAAGACTTTAGATTGAAGCATACTGCCGTTTTTCATGCATTTAAAATGGGTTTCTGGATTGGTTTAAGCAGTTTTTGAATTTATAATAATAGAGCAGTTGTTTAATAAACAAGAACGGAATCGTTTATATGGATAAATTTTTGGAATTTTAGAAAATATCACAATTTTGGAGTATACCCTCATAATCTATGCATGATGTAATGTAATCTTTCGTGTCATATCAATAATGTTACTGATATAATCATTTGAATCTTTTATCCTTGCCATGGAAATGAAGCCAAGAAAAGGTTCTTCATGATTATTAGGGAATAATTATCACAAGGGATAGGATTAATTGTGTTCTCGTGTATTGATATGCAATGATCTAGCATCATGACGCATATCATTGATGGTCATTCATGACAAATTATGACCAGTTTCAATTGAATTTTCAAAATAAATTTAATGTGGTAAGTTGTAAATCTTACTAGATCATTGCACGTCATGTTCCAATGTGTTCAGAATTCACGTAATTCAGAAACCCATGAAAGTAACATCAAACGAACCCAAAAAATGACGATACTGCCACTTAAAAGAAAGTCCAAGACCTATCCAACGTTTTTCTGGGCGTTTCGAGGTGGGAGGCCTGAAGTGCGAGCCCGCGCGTTCGTAAGGGCGATCGATGTGGCACGAGAAAAACAAAAAAATAAAAAAGCTCACGCGAGTTGTCTATCACTTGTACGCGCAAGATGGGACGTGGAATGTAACGAGGTGTTGCTGTTACAACAAATCTGGATGTTTTGTATTATGTACATGCATATGTTCTACATTTCGAAATAAATTTACGATGATAATGATTTTTGAGGGCTCTTTTCTAGAATAACTCCTGGATGTTAAAACCTATTTTTAGTTGTTTTTCATTTTATTTTTACAATTTTGCTTTGAAATCAATGTTTTTTTCTATAATTTTTTTTCTTCGGAAGGCGACAATGAGGTCTACGACTTATCATGTGTGATTTCCCTGCAGGTACCATTCAGGTATGTAAGACATACTTATACATATGATATGTACGTAAAATAATGGACTTACACTTATTAAGAAATTTGATTTACACATGTAAGATATATGTGTAATGTAAATGAGATACGCTAAACATATCTGATAGGCATCTGTCGTACATGTAACATTCAGCAGACATAAAAAGTCACTGTGATGTGACGTACAAGTAAAAATAAAACAAAAATATAGAAAATTTAACTCGTTCGTATATCATTATTATGTAGTTTATATGATCTATGTATATCGCTTATATCTTATTGATGCACGCAGGGAACAGCTCTGTATGTGACGTTAATTTAATACTGGGCAATATTAATATATCCCCCCCCCCCCCGAAATATCAAACTTTCTCAATATATGTACAGTACACGGTCCTTCTGATCATTGTTTTACATTGTGTCTCATAGCGTTACATCATTGTGTTTTCCTAATACTGACGCATTATCTTGAAATAAAAAAAAGATGATAAAAAAAAAGGATACCACGTCCTTTTTAAAGGAGCGTACAACGAATATGTATACCACTAAGCTGCAACATGAAGTCATCTCTAACCTTCTAAAATGTACGTCACGTCCATTTTAGTATAAATATAGTGTAAATAGAATAAACATGATAACCGAACAAAAATTAATGATGGATTATGTGCCTTAAGTTACAGTATCATCATATCATCTTTGACATTGTAAGCATAAAATTAGATATGCTATCATAACTGATTTGATTATATAAAATTTATGATATAGTCTTTTTGAAGATCTGTCCAAAACTGTCCATGAAAAAAGGTTACGATGACCTTTGATAAGGTTATTGCATTCATGGATTTCTCTGCGTGTGCGTACATATAGGTTGAAACTCCAGTTTGTCGCTTGTGTCTCTTTCACTCTAATGAGGTTGGAAATTCAATTATCATAAATTGGAAAATTTTAAATCAATTGAATTTGAAGGTCGACTTATGGATGAGGGAAGTAAAATTGAATAAATACAAAGGTTTCTAGCCTTTGAAGACTATTTTTCTCAAAAATAGTTTGACAAATTATTTGTAGCTAAAAGATATTATATTATATAAGAATCCTGCCAGAAATTTTGACAATCCACATACAATTTTTAGGCATGCAAAGGTCTTTTTTTTTTACTTAAATTTTTAAAAATTGTACAACTCATATTTCCTGCAATTTTAAATGGAAATTCCTTTTTTTAATGCTCTAAGTAATTATATTCGAAAACTGCTATCCTTGAATTTTATTCAATCTAAATTATGCGATGGAAATTTCGCGTACTTCGCGATTTGAAAAACTCATTTCGCAGATTTTCAAATTATCAAGATACTCTTTCACGGACTTAGCAAATTTTCAACTGGATGGTTTCGAAATAAAGATTCAAAAACCACAACCATGCAAGCAAAAACTTTCTGAAATTGAAGTTTTTTTTATTTTTTCAAAGTATCATTATTTTGTACTTTGAACCTGGAACTCCCGAAATCTACTTCATATTTTTATAAGGGAAACTGGTAAAAAGAGAAACTGTGGGCTATGTTTTTATTTTGCTCGATATCTTTAACAAGTATCACAAACTTTAGGAATTGCAATATGGTATGGTATTTTACGTGGAGAAACGTAACTTTGACTATAACAGTTTTTTATTTATTTTTATTTTCTTTCAAGAGACAGTTGTTTTGAAACGTTCAATGTTTTCGAGATTTCCAAAAATTATGGGGAATCATGAGCCACCACCTTAATCAGGTTAAAACCAAACAATGATGATAACTTAAATAAATAACTGGAAATGACAATTAAAGTAATTTCAATCGAAAAAATGAAAAACCAGGATTATGCACGATCAATTAGATTGGCAATTTCGGCACGTAAACTTGTCGGTGGAAGTATGAACACATTTAGCATGTACGTCTCGACCACAATGCATTTACTTGAATTATTTTTTATCAGTTTCTTCGACATTGCTTCCAAGCACAGTGTAAAGCGTGGATGTGTGAAATTTGGGGTTTAGAAGGCACCAATCACGAAATCACAATGTTCACAACACAGTTTATTTGTTCATCAATTATTCGGCATAAGAGTGCAAGTTCACGGAAAATTTATAAGTATTTGATATTACGCACAACGCGCATAATTATCAGTTCTTGATTGATTATAGGAAACGTGAAAAGTTTTTAATTCTTGATGGTTTCGCGAAACGCGGAAACTCGAAATGAAACCAGTATACGAATTAACAGAATCGAGCAGAACTAGCCTGGTGTAGACTGAGGAAAATTTAAGAACCTTTCTTTTTTTACTGCCAGCTACAGGGGTTTATATATCATTCTCAGAACGCAAAATTCATATTATCTACAACTGTGATTGCAAAACGTGACAGGAAACGGTGAATTAACAGATAAGTGACAGGAATACGAAACGACTTACCAAAGATTTTCGCCGGACGATTAGATGATACTATTAGCTTTTACAGGATACAAAACTATTGAAAAATGTAAAAATTGGAAACGAAATGAATTATTGGAAGAAGCGATTCGCATAAGAAATGTTGAAAGATATGAAACTAAGCGATTGAACAATAATGAATTTTTTCGATAAATCCAAAACATACGTATTTTGTAGGAAATATTCTGGAATATTTTGGAACTTGGATTTTCTAACATTCTAGAAAAATGAACATTACAACAGTATGCAGAAGTCTACATCATCGTCATCATTTGAAGAATCACGCCACACTGGTCGTGTTCGTGTTTTGCACTTTTTGGGTGCAGGTGTCTCTTTTGTTTCCTTTTCTTTTTTTTTTTCCTGGCTGTTTGCACTTGATTTTAGTCATCTGGCGCAATTCAGTGACGAATTCAGGCGATGTTAAAAATATGCTCCTCATCGGGTTACGACCACGATTAGACTTCAAATGCATGATAATGTTTTGAATTGTATCTTTCCTAAAAAACTGTGTAATTGTTTTGACTGAAAGACTATAATACAAAAAAAAGCAAAGTTTTGACTTCTAGAGTTTGTATTTTCAATTAAATATTCCATATTTAGCGTATTTGGCGTGAAATAGATGATTTCCCATTTGCGTTTGTCTGAATAAATCACTCTGTATCACAGTCCTTCATTTTTTTTTTTTTTTTTACTTCTTTAACTCAAAATTTTTCCTTTTCCGGTCTCAGCGATTTTCACGTGAGTCCGCATTGTGATATTGGATTTTCGTTAGATCTTGTGATGCGGATTTTCAGAGCGGGCGAAGATGCGCAGCGTCGAGCGTTGCTCCCGGTATCTCTGACCTCGTTACGAGCAGCCCCGGCTTGCTCAACCCAAAAAACCCCTTCTACCGGGTTTTCGCTGCGGGTTACTGCTGCTTCAACTACAACAGATGCACCCCGTTCGATGGGTGAAAATGGAACGGAGTCACTGCATGGAATACAAGAAGAGATCATCATTAGAGATAATCATAGAGAAATGATGACATTGTATAAAAACTAAGGGAATACCCTAAATACACTATATACATTCACAATCCTTATAATATTTTTTGAATAGTATATATTTGAGCATGAACCTTGCTTGGACACCTGCTTCGCCGTAGGTAAAATTTCTCTGTACGAGAATTCGTAAGTTGAAGCTCGTGGGTAGGAGTTCGGAGGTATACGAAATTCAATGCATTAACGACGAAACTTATAACTGCCGAAGTTTCCGTCGAAACCCGAATAGTGGTCTGATTAGACACTCCCCTATGTAACACATGGCATGGCTCGAAATGAAAGTTTTCAGGACAATTGACATTTTCGATGTTTCGCGGGGAATAATTATTGAAGTTTGTAAACTGATGGAGAAGGCAAATTTTTTGGGTAAATATCAACTTTTGAACAAAAAAAACTTCAATATATTTGAAAAATGAATTCGGTTTTTTAGCGAAAAAAGTTTCTTCGATTCCTAGAGAATAAAAAACAATTTTCTGAGTTGTGTGTATTTGAATGAAAAATATTGTAGCAGTTGAAAATTCCAATATTTTGGCAAAAAATATATTTGAAAAAATAAACGTTTCTGTCTTCAAATTCATCAGTTCAGATATCTTAACCCTTCATGTTAAAATTTTGAGTCCTTACAAATTGTGAGAAAATGGAACGAGCGGAATGAAATTTAGTTTGTAACTATTTAATTCACTTTTATTTTGTTTATTTGTAACAATTCGCAGAATTATGACACTTACACGTTTCATTTCCTCGTTGTTTTTTTATACTTTTTTTGATTATTGATTCAAATGAATTCTCCCTTACTTGATTGACTTTTTATCATAGCCAATTTTAACTAACAAAAATAAATTATAAACATTGTAAACCAATCATAAACATTGTCGACCCAATCATGAACATTATCAACCAATCATAAACATTGTCGACCAATCATGAACATTATTTATTTATACACCCCTTCACTGATAAATTTCAAAATAAATGAAATTCTTAGCTTATCAGGGTTTATCACGAAGATCCATTGTCCGGAGTTATCCCAGAAGCACGACTTCCTCTCGACCACCCAAGAAAAGATCCAAATCCTCCTAAGAATAGGTCCAAAACATCGTCGAAAATGGAAATGCCGATCACTCGTAAAGCAGCAACAAGCAAAATCCTCGTGCAACCTCCCTAAATCTCGTCCTCTTTGACTCGTCCCTTATTAAAAATCGCCGAAATTCTTTTCTGGATGAAACAATACAAATTTATTACCAAAAAATTCACTAATGCACGACAAAAAACGAATTCAAAGAAAATTCTCACCTTTTTCAATAAGATTTCCGCACTCAACAGCGATAATATAGAGATTTTTGATAGTGGCACTTTCATGACGTACTATCATGCCAAAGTGAAAAATGCAATAATGGCGGTCGGAGACGCCTGATTTTCAGAGATGAAGAAGAAGAAGAAGAAAAAGAATGGGAACAAGAATCGATACTCATCGACCTGACCCATATCGATCCAACATTCTCCACTCGATACTAAAGTTCCCCATCATATCGACTGTACATAATTCCATGGAAGATCACCATCAGGACATATATACATATATCCGTTACAAGGAAGATCGTTTCTAGAAAATATTCATGGTCTAATATCTAAATTACAACAAAAAAGGTTTTTTTTAAGTCGTATGGAAAACAAACAAATAATCAAAATAATAGTTATTGTAGATTGTAAAGATATATTGAAAAATATTGATTATTTAGGCTAAATTTACAGAATAAATTATAAATATTCGAATTTATCATATATAAGACCCTCAAAAAGATGTTTGAAAAACAAGAATTTATTAACGTAAAAGTAATGTTCGTTTTCCATTTGGCAATTATTGTATTTTAATTTAGCTTGAAATGAAAAAAAAATATGATTTTCAATCATTGCTGGCAGTAGTAAGCAAGAGGTGAAGGCTCGCCAGCGAGTCGCTACACCCTTGCACCGCCACGCTATATTTACAAAAAAAAAACTTGAAATATCACGTGATCGAAAAAGTTTTTTCCATATATTACCTTTATTATAGCATTATTCCTGTAACCATTGATATATTTGAGATCCTGGGATAATGAACTATCCAAATCTTACCTTTGTTCCTTGAAAATTGCTTTCATATATTAAATAAACATAAAGAATAAATCTTTTCGTAAAAGAAAATTTTTTCTTAAATCTTTGGTCCAATCGTACTTTCCGTCGATACAATTACGTTAAGTACCGACTGGAACGTTATTTAGTACCGACTGGACACATTGTAAAATCATTGCTGGCGGTAGTCAGCGAGAGGTGAGGGGTTCCCCCACACTCTCGCACCGAGCAGTAATATTTACAAAAAACACTTGGTTTTAAATTGTCACGGATTCATCATTTCCTTGTATCTTTTTAATAAGGTCAAGATTTGACAAATTTCTTCTTGCAGGTAGTTCCTACATAAACAATGAATCACAAAAACATTTTTTGGCGACTTACGTAGCCGCCAATTATTCATATTCGATCGTTGAAAAATTGAACCTCCGAACTTCACAAGTTTTTAAGTATGGATTTTATTAAGAAATGACTGGCACATGGTAAAACAGGTGTGTGCAGTTCGCAAATACCTATCCTACCAACAACTGTGCTTACATTTTTTTTCTTTGTTTTGATATATGGGTTATGTTTACATGAACGTAAACAATAAATATACAGAAATGCAAAATTAATTGTTTAAGTTGAAATGATAATTTCAACTTGAATTTGAAATAAGAGTTGTCATGAATTTTGTGCAGTGCATTAATTTTTACAAAGTTCGATCGATACTTACATTACTTAACAAATTTGTTGGATTTTACCAAATCTATGCTTCAGGTTTAGTTTATAATATTTTTTCTTTTCGCGATTACGAAATTCAACGTGTTTTATGATAATAATCATGGAGTTTTTGTAAACGCTGATGTTAAAAAAGTGGTAAAGCTGTTAAATTTTGAAAACAACTGAAAATTCTTTAAAAATTTATATATACATTAATCAAAAATTTAAATTCTCCAATATAAACGAATGTGAATAAGTTTTACAATTTTTTATTTATAACTTTTTCTAAGAAATTGAAATGTATATATATTTCATATATTTTATAACTTTAATATAATTCTTGTATTTCATTGTTCGACTGTCAGTCGAAATTGTTTGAATTCTCCAATTTCAAATATTTTCTGAATAATTTAATAGTAATCTTATAATAATTAAAAACCTTATTTGATGAATAAAATTAAAGAAATTACATGTCTGCCATTTTGGCACTTACAATAAAAATGTATCTTTAAAATTGACGATGAATGAAATGTGTGAACAATTTTTATAGGTGTACAAATTAAAACAAATTAATTTGTGTTTATGATGAATAAATATACTGTCAAAATTGATCATTCATAAAATGTAAATTATTTTTTACAGATTATTCCGAATCATTCCTTTAATTTTAATAAAATTTCAAGTTGAATAAAATTGATTAATCAGATGAATTTGATTAGAAGAATATTTATTATTAATTATTTTTATTTATTATTAATTATGTTTTTTAATTATTTATTATTAAAATTCTTTAAAAAAAAGTAATAAATTAGTTGGTTTCACAGTAGTAGATAAGTATTTGAAAAGAAACAGAAATTATGGAAGTTGAAAAAAAAAGATTTTGTAAGATGAAAGGACTAATGCTAAGTAACTTCAAAATCAAAGTAAATCAGTAGCAGTTGACAGTGATTTATCAAAAAATATCCATATCCCCAAAAAAAAAAAACATTTCCAATGTAAAACTTTGGAGGTGAGGGGTCGTGTCTAAAAAGCATACCAAAAAAAAACAAAATCTTCCCTATACACTCAGTATAGGCTAATATCCATTAGAGTGAGTAAAGTGATGTGGTTTCGCATAAAAATTTTTCTTTAAGGTTTCCTACGTTGAAATTATAACATGATTGTTTGCGAAATACACGTTTATTAATCGAAATATTGAAACATATAGAAAAATAATAAAACATATGGAACCGTAGCAAAACACGAAGAGAGACGGAACAACGTTACTCGCGACAGGGCCCAGCTCAAAATGGACGAGATACGAGATACGCTGCTCCGCAAAGCGCCTTTCCGCACACTCGCCATGTACGAGCGCGATGATTAGGTGTAACTCGTGTAACACGTCGGTTACGATTCGTTGCTGTCGACGCGCGCGGTTCAAAATTCCAACAATTATCATACGTGGCAAATTTAATTTTCAGAAAATCTGAACTCAAGCATTTTCAGTCACTCACCTGCTCGCTTTTCTTGACAAATCGTAATCTTCAAACTTTATTGTTTTTTCTTTAATAACTTGTAAATACGTATAAAAATTGGGTTGGCCATTTTGAGTTTATTCAATGTTGAATTTAGAATGATTGTTTTCAGAAACAAGGGGAAGCATAAAAAGTTTATTAGCATGTACACTCATCACTCAGATAGCGATACAGTCGCCTCTAAATATATTGCCGCTATGTGTCCTTTTTCATCTAGTGGCTGTTAAATGGAGATAGAAAGAGAGGTCTGCGGCAATATATTTAGAGGTGACTGTAATACCATATTTTATTAAAAACTATTGTGAACCAAAAGTGAGGGGATAAATTTGGCGGTGCTTGTGAATTTTTCAAAAATTATAGTCATAAAAACATTATTGTATTTTTTATTGTCTTTGACAAGGAGCGAGAGAGAAATGGGATAGTGATTCAAAATTAATAATTTGTAATTGTGATAGAAAATATTGAATTAATGATTACACTATCATACAGAAGAAAAGGAAGGAATGGAGTGGCACTTCGAAATTAATAAAAATTAATGCAAAAGATCTATTCGAGATGACAATACAGTAGATCAAGGAACTAGTATACATTGCCTTTACAATGTCATAAAAGCGGGCATGGTGAGTGACTGGAAATGCTCGAGTCCAGATTTTCTGAAAATCAAATTTTCTACGTATGATCATGTTATAATTTTAATGTAAGAAACCTTAAAGAAAAATTTTTATGCGAAACCACATCACTTTACTCACTCTAATGGATATTAGCCCTTACTGAGCGTATAGGGAAGATTTGGTTTTTTTTGGTATACTTTTTAGACGCAACCCCTCACCTCCAAAGTTTTACATTGGAAATGTTTGTTTTGGGTTTACTTATATAAAAATTTTGAGTGGAGTGATTAGTGATAGAAAAAAATTGCTTTCAAAAAGTAAAAAAAATAAAGAATAAGTAAAATAGAGTTATAATTTAAGTAAAGTAGGCCATACTTTTCTCACTTATCATATTTTCTCTAATTATGTTTCCAAATTATCTTCTCAAAATCTATTAATCAAATGTTATTCAATTTCTCCATATTGTTATCTTCTAACTAAATTTATTCCTACGATTGATACAGCCCATTTTTTCGGTAATTTTTTCCTCTTTTTTATTTCTTCTGAAGGCAAAACAGTTGATCAATTATAATAACAACACCACGAGACTCATCGCTTAATCAATAAAAAAATTATCTAAAATATTACTATCCACTTACTTTTGCCTTAGAGTACCATCCTGAAATCTCAATTCATTAATTTCCACGAGTTCAATCAATAACTTGACTCGTTTCTCGATATTTATTTCGGTTTATAGATTGTGAAAGAGTTTCCAGAGTGAGTGGCAGTAGTAATTTTGTTTCATACTTCCCTGTGTGTTTTTCTCGTGGACCTTGGTACAAAGAAGATCAGGTGCGTTTCCCAAGGCTCTGCCAAGGCCTTATCCTTAGTTCGGGAAACCCTGAAGTCGCGGGGACGAAAGAACGATGAAACCTTGTCGGAGTTATCCCGTTTTTCCGAAGATCATTTCGTTATTCCTTTTTCTTCAATGGGTTTTTGAAGTTCGAAGGTGTTTTCATTGAGTTTTAGTGAAGCAGAGAGAATTTTTAATACTTCGCAAGGTCCTAATTGATGGTTTGAAGTTTGTTCATGAAAATATGGAAAACAAAATTTATTCTTGAAAACGGTTTTTTTAAAAATACTCATTACATTTTACTAATCAGTTGTATGGAAGATTTATTTAATATGTTAATTTTTGAAGTCAGAATGTAAAACTGTTTGGATGTTATTTTGTATTGATATTACAACCTTTGTGCATTAAATCGTTTTAGTTAAAATCAAAATATGCATGTAATTCATTCAATGACGTATTATGTTCTTGATTAAATTATTTTCATGATTGTTTTTTTTTTATATTGTCGAGTCCCGAGGACACAGTCGGGCCAACGTTAATTTTTGTAATTTAAGTTGGTTCTGATTTTGGATTTTTCTTGTGTGGAGCACTTCGCTTGATGGAAGGATCAATATATTAGCGATCGGGTATGCTTTTGGGTTTTGAATTTGGTTAAATGTTGATTGTTGCGTTTTAAGTATTTGCGTGATTTTTTTTTTTGTTATTTCGATTTATATTTCATGAGATGTTTTTTCTTTCGATCGGAATATTTTGATATTTATCGTACTCATTTTCCGTTGATATTTTTCTGATTAGATTTATTTTTGTCGTTTGCTGATTTTTTCGTTTATGATGATGTTTGTGTTGGGAATATTTTGGATTATTTGTCGATTGATATTGAGGAATTTGTTAATATGTAGACATTTTGGTAACGGTTGCGGGGGATAATAAAGGGATACTTTATATAGTTCAGGTGGTTTTTTTTCGTTTGTATTTAATCCTACATGGTCTTTAAACTGACCCTTACCAGGAGTTCATGGTCCTTCTGCTAGTTAGGCAGGTTTTTAAGTATTTTTTTTTTATTTGGACTTGTTGCTGTGATTTTTTTTGTTGTGCTTTAGCTTTTTGTTTTGTACGTTGCAAATACTGACCAGAGATTTTCCATTTTGTTTATTTGTAACGTTACAATATGTTAAAGAAAAGTGTGCTTCTCAATAATAAATGTTAATAGATCTTGATACGGAAGAAAAGTAGCCAAAATTTAGAAATTTTTGTATTGATTTTGATAAACTTGTCTTGGAAGCTTTTTATAGAAATGCATGTTGAAATCAATATTAAATGTTCTTTTAATTTCATAAAGGTTTCTGAGTTTTAGTATACCAGTTTGCGAATTTTGATGAACTTGTATTAAGAATATTCATACACAAGTATATTCAAATCGAAATACAGGTTTGTGAAATTCAATAAACATTCCACGCATACTTTATTTAAACTTTCAAAAAAAAAAAAAAACGATTTATTAATTTTTCTTTATATTTCACTATACTCTTTCGATAGATGTGAAATGACTCCAGAAAAATTTTTCGTTTCAAGGTGGAAGGTGGATGTGCACCTAGTAACTTTCCTACCTAAGCTACCTATAATGCCTATACGTTTTGACAACTGAGCTAATGAAACATGTTAGCAATAAATTTTCTTTTTAGATTATATGCATTTGAAGATTTATTACACTTGTTCAAAACTTTTAATAAATACTATAGAAATTTTCATAAGTGTTAAGTTATTTTAATATACATATAATTTTAATATATAAATGTGTATGATTTTAAATTTTATTTCGATGTGGTAAAGTTTTTTAGAATCCTTGATATTTTTAACTGTATAGTTCAATTAAGTTATATGAGCTTAATGAGTCGGATTATCATCATTTTATGACATTAATTTATGTAACGGGATTCTACAGATATAAACACTATATATTGTAAAAAAAATTATTGATAACGACATTACATTTATAATAGTGAAAAAGTTTACACCATCAACATTCAATTCGAAATCCTTGAAAAATATTTTCTCCTGATATCTTTTCAAAAAAGTATTCATTTCAGGATCAAAGGTTCGAATAACAATCATTATATACATTTCTTCATTAATTTCAAACCTTTACCAGCTCAACACGAACTAAATTTTCACTTCTTGATCAAAATCATCAAATTCATTCAAGTTTTCACCTATAAAGAGTTCTAAAAAAATTTCGGAAATTCAGCAATTACGACTAGATTTGGAACCACGCCAAATGAGTGTATAAGATTGAATTAGCCGGACACAATGGGGCAGTTTTCCTGGCTGCAGAATTTCCATAAAACCGTTTAACGGCAATCGAAATGCCAAGGGTAAACACCGTAATCCTTGACCTTAATACGAGCGCACTCCTGTGTCTGGATTCCAGACACGGAAGCAACGTGCGACAGCTCCCAATATTCCTTTGGGGGTGGGAAAAAAGGGGTTGGTATACGGAGCCTTTTGATGCCGCTGCACAATAGAATGTTACCACTGATAAAAATGACGCAACAGATTTTCGGCGAAAAATTTTATTTAAAACTGAAAAAATCAATCAAGTATAACTTTTTACCAACAAAACTATAAAGTCATGCTGTATTCAAAATTAAAAAAAAAAACATATAAAATTTTTATAATTCGAAAAATATCAAGCTCTAATTGATTTTTTAATTTTTAATTCCTACTATTTATATATAAGAACCATATGATAAATTTATTGTTTCTTTTGAATTTCGTTTTTCATATCTACACGTTGCTCTGATACTATAAAATGCCTCAAAATAGTATGCGGTGCCTGTGTCACAGAGTAATTGCTAAAAAAATCAAACCAAAACGTTTCATGCATAAAAGTTTTTTTTGTGTAGATTAAAGAAAAGTTGTACACATTTCAAAGGTTTATGATTCATGAAATAGTGATTGAGACAGATATAACAGAGGTTATAAATTTAGGAGTATCGGCAAAAGTTCTAAACGTAGAAATGAAAATTTTCAAAATTGACTTAAATGTGAATAATCTATTTATGATAATTTAAGTCTACTTTGTTATTTGTTATTTCTATCTTTGTCGTCAAATTTTTAGAAAATATTTTCACTTTATTTTTCTTTAAACTTATACCTATACATTACAATTATACTAATGTATCATTTAGAAAATCATCATGTCAAGAAGCAAGGGAATGTGTGGGAGAAAAAACATCATGTTGATAAATATTTTTGAAATGCCAAAAATTTTTTAATAACCATTCACCCGAAAACTTGAAACTAAATTTGAAACAATATTTTTCTGTTGAAAATAATGTAATCAAATATAAAACAATTTACGACTTTTACATTATTAGTTCTGATGAAAAACTTGTTTCCGTTTTGACACGTCAGACAAATAAATTAAACTTCTAAGTGATAAACGAATTTGAGATGTGCTATCGTTATCGAAATTTGGAAAGTAGTAATACATGTTTTCTACATCCTACTTGGAACAAAATATTGTATTAAACTATCTAGATAAAAGAATTATATTTGACAACATAAGGTTGAAATCATCCAATCAATTACACTTCAAGCAACTTTTAAAGAAAAATTAACAATGTATTGTAACTGTAAAATACTGCTTCATTTAAAAGTTGACATTATATCTGTCGTATATTTTTAAGCTTCAATTTTTACAACAAGTTATACTAGTGATCTCAAAAAGTATATTTCTGAAATGTGCTACATTTATATATAAACACAGTATAAATAATTTCGATAAAAAATTTGACACCTTTTTTTCTGACAAGAATTTTAGTGCATGTTATTTTCAATCGAGCAAACAACTTTTCTATTCAGGAAATGAATCAGATATTAAGTTCGTTTCTTAGGGAACAAATTTTTATTGAGCTCATTTATCTTCTTCTTTCAGAACAAAATAAAAATTCATATTGACATACAGATTGGAGACGGCTCTATCAGGACTCTGAAGACCAGAGTGAAAAATTACTGGACAATTGATCAAGCGCTTGTTTACTTTAACTTTTTCAAGAATATCCAAATTTACATAAACACCGTCCAGTTCAACGGAGAAAAATTAGATACAACACGAACTTTCGTTTCCTATGGAATCGTCAACAATTCGAAGCTCAGTGCACGTGGAATAATTTTTAACGAAAGGATTCCTCTTGAATCAAGTGACTCTGAAGGCTAAAATAAAATGACCAATAAATAATCTTGTAGTATTTATATCTATCAGAAATGGAACCGAAATGAAAACATTGGAGTTAACAAACAAAAAAATATTGTGTCATAATTATTGTCTTTTTTCCACTTATAGCAATTTATGTGATCAACGTTTTTTAGAAATATATTCATTACAAGTTTGATAATTGAATTAACAGTTGAAAATAAATCAAAATGAGTCATTTAGAATTGTACAAACTATTTTGTAGATAAAGGTAAATGAAATTTCAACAACAAAATTAGAGAAATGTAGAGAAAAAATCAAACCTAGAAGTAAGGAAATATATGAGAGAAAAAAGTTTGTTTTTATATTTATCTTTTAATTCCTAAAAATTTTGAACCACCATTGACAGAAGGACCAAAAAAAATTTTTAATACAATTTTTTTTGTCCGAAACAATCAACCAACACGTCATAGAATTCGAAATTTCCACATGAATAGTTCTAACGAAATACAAATCTTTTTTATTGTCTTTTCAGGTTTAGAATAGTATTTGAATTCAACATACGCTACCTACTTACAAGTGCAATTACACTCTGTTTTTATCAATTTTAGCATTCATACATTGGTGATGTTCGGTGGGGGGTTAATCTTCACATTTTCCCTTAAACTTGAAAACTTGTTTTTTACTCAAAAATTATTCGGAAAACAATAAAATGCCAGATGGGTCTCAAAAGATGGTTAACAAAGAGAAAGAGGGGAAATTTTTCCAAGTCACATCGATCGCGAGAAAATCAAGATGTGTAAACAAATACATACACAGCTGGCTTGAATCTACCGTCAAGTTGGAAAAGTGGGTTGTTCCAAATATAGCTAGACAATGTCCCAAATATAAGTCACGTTTTCTGTTTGTAGACTCGGGTACCTTAATTGGGAATGGGTCGTGACGCTTTAGAAAATTTGCCAACTAAACGTGCAGCAAAACCTGCTTTTTTTCTCGTTGCTTTATCAACATCATCTCATTAGGACGTCTTCAGGCTGCGAAGGGTACGAAAATCGTCGATTTTAATTCGGAAATGGATATTTTGAAGAATTTTTATCTTGTTTCCAATAATTTTTGAATTTTTTTAATAGATTTTTCAAAATTCAGTACAAATAGTTGTGAGTATGGTTAGAATCTTGAAAATAGTTCCATTTGTAATGTGGTCGGTTGCAAATCGACAAATTTTGAATACATGCATTGAAGCTAATTAAACTCAATGATTGTCAAGGGATTTTCTATTATTAAAAGAACAATCGAATAAATACACATCAATGTAGTTACTATAAAATAATTATCTATTTAAGCTATATAATGATATTATATAATTATATAACAAAAATAAAAATCAAAAAATTTTTTAATATGCTATCTTGTAATTTTTCATTCATACCAATATTTGAATATGTTGCCCCTTCAAAAAACTTTTTGTTTTGACGCTACCGATTTACGCAACATGGATTTTCGAGGATGATTTGTTGAGTCAGAAGGATTTTATAAAAGTGGTCATAATCATGATGTGTTATGTAAATGGTTAATGTAGCGTAATGAATGATCTAAATGATTTGTGTGGATTCGTGGAACTCCTGGGTTTGGGTGAAATGACAAACGAGATAAGTTCAATGAATAAACTAGAGTAAATTTTTCAAGGTTTTGCACATTTCAAAGAAGAAAATGGTTTCATTTTTTTTTTTTTTTTCATCACTCAAGTATGATAGCATATCACATAATAAATTTTAATCCCTTTTTTACCAAGATTAGTTTACGTGTCAGGCCCTTATTCTCTGCAGGATTAAATCAAACAAATTACATTGCCAACCACAAAGTAAGTCCCTAAACATTTCCAATTGGTAAGCTACCTGGAAAAATGGCCTTTTTTCCAATTGGTAATCATGTTGGGTTGTTCGATTGAAAAATCAAAAATTGGATATCCATTTGGAGATCAAATTGGAAAATCAATCGATTATCCACTAAAAAATCCTATTAGTTAGTTCTATTGATAAATTTTCACAAAAAAACCTGATGTCACAAATACAATTAGTTTTACATGTAGAAATTTGAATAGATTTCCATTTAGAAAACTAATTTAATTTTAACGTAAAGTTTGTTGTAAAAAATTTTCAACTGAACAAACGCATTGGAAAACCAATCGAAAAAATGGCCATTTGTCAAGTTAATTTACCAACTAGGAATCCGATTAAAAATCGATTGGAGACCCACTTCAAAACCGATTGAAATATCAATTATGTACATAGATATATGCTTGAGAATCCAAACAGTTTTCTCTATCAGAAAAATTTTTCACAAAAAAGCTTGTATGACAAATACAATTAGCTCTGTATTTAGAAATCGAATTAGCTTCCCATTTGAAAAACTAATTGTATTTGTGATGTTAGTTATTTTGCACAAAATGTTTCAGTAGAACAAACTTATTGGAAAACCAATTGAAAAATAACTATATTTCGAGTTGTTCACAAATCGATTTTTCGATATGAAAACTAACTGAAAAAATGGCAATTTTTCCAATCAAAATACCAATAGGATTTCCAATTGCTTTTCCAGTTGGGTTCTCTAATTGGAAACTTAGTTAAATACTTACTTGGTAATCTAATCGGTTCGTCTTATTGAGAAATTATTCATAAAAAAATTTACGTCACTAATACATTTTTTTTCATCTGGAAATCTAATAAGATTTTCATCTGGAAATCCAATTGTATTTGTACGTTTTTGTAAAAAAATTTTGTCAACAGGATAAAACTAACTGGAAAAACAATCGAAAATACAATTGTTTTTTTTATTAGACAAACTAATTGAAAAAACTGCCAGTTTTACAGTTGTTTTGTTCAATCGGAAAATCGATTGGATATCTACTTAACAATCCAATTAGACAATCCATTGGATATACACTTGGAAATTCAACTGGTTTGTTCTATTGGTGAATTTTTCACAAAAAACTTACGTTATGAGTACAATCAGTTTTTCATTTATAAATCTAATTAGCTCTTTCTTTGGAAAACTAATTGTATTTGTAACGTAAGTTTAATTGTAAAAATTTTCAAGTACAGCTAACCAATTTGAAAACCGATTGAAAAAACGTAAATATGTAAGATTGTTAAACAATTGATTTTCTAATAGGAAAAATGACTGGAAAAATGGCCATATTTCCAATTGGTTTGTGCAACTAGAAAACCAGTGGGATTTCCAATTTCTTTTCCAACTGGGTACTACAATTGGAAAATCCATTGGATATTTATTTCGTAATTTAATTAGTTTGTTCTATTGAATAATTTTTAACGCAAGAATTAAACATAAATTTTCCATTTAGAAATCAAATACGATTTCATTTTGTATTGTAACTAATTGTGACTAATTGTATTTGTATTTTTGCATAAAAATCGTCAATAAAACAAAACCAACTGAAGAAACAATTGGATATTCAATTTGTTTCCAATTGGACCAACGAGTTGCAAAACCAAATAAAAAGCGGTCTTTTTTCCAGTTGTTTTTCTAATTAGAAATTCAATTCGAAAAATTGAATGGGTATAAACTTGGAAATCTGATTTGAAAATCAATTTGATATCAAATTAAAAATCCAATCAGTTTTTTTATCGGCAAATTTTTCACTAAAAAACCTTGGGTCACAAATACTATGAGTTTTCCATCAAGAAATTTAATTAGATTTCCATTTGCAAAACTGGTTTTATTTGTGATGTAAGTTTTGCTGTAGAAAATTTTCCAGTAGGACCAACTGTTTGGAAAACCAATTAAACAACGTCAATATTGAAAATTGTTTACTAATTGATATTCCAATTGAAAAATTAATTGGGAAAATGGCCCTTTTTCCAACTGATTTATGCAATTGAAAAACCAGTGGGATTTCTAATTGGTTTTCCATTTGGATACTCGAGTTAGAAAATCAATTGGGTACTTACTGCTAAATCTAATTGATTTGTCCTATTGGACAATTTCTTACGAAAAAATCTCATATTAGTTTTCATTTAAAAGGCTGATTAGATTTCATTAGATTGTTCAATCGGAAGATTATTTACAAAAAAAAACTCGTAAATATCACAAATACAAAAAATTGTCCGTTTATAAATCTAAGTAGCCTTCAACTTATAAAATTTATTTCATTTATAACGTGAGTCTTGTAAAATATTTTCTTGTAAGATAAACCAATTGGAAAACGAATTTAAAAAATGGCCATATTTCAAGCTGTTCAGCAATTGATTTTCCAATTGTGAGACTTACAGAAAATTGGCCGTTCTTCCGATTGGTTTGGGCAATTGGAAAACCAGTGGAATTTCCAATTGGTTTTCAAGTTAGGTACTCCAATCGAAAAATCAATTAGATACTTACCGTTAAATCTAATTGATTCGTCCTATGAAAAAATTTTCACGAAAAAATCTTATATTTGTTTTCATTATAGAAATCGAATTTGATTTCATTAGATTGTTCAATCGAAAAATTTTATCATAAAAAAACTTGTATATGTCACAAATACAAAAAATTTTCCATTTATAAATCTAATTAGCCTTCCACTTGGAAAATGAATTTTATGAATGCCGTAAGTCTTGTAAAAAATGTTCAAGTTGGTCAAACCAATTGGAGAACCAATTGGTAAACAAATTGCAATATCGCCGTTTTTAAAACTAACCAAAAATTGGCAGTTCTTCCAACTGGTTTTCCAGTTGAGTAGTCTAATTGTAAAATCAATTAGATACTAACTCATAAATTCAAAATTGGTTTGTTCTATTGGCAAATTTAGAAATCGAATTAGATTTTCATTTGGAAAACTTATTGCATTTGCATTTTTGCATGAAAATTGTCAATAGGACGAAGCTAACTGAAAAAACAATCAGAAATCCAATTGGTTCCCCAATTGGACAACCAATCAAAAAAACGGGTGTTTTTCCAATTGTTTTTCCAATTGGTAATCCAATTGGAAATTTTCAGCTTGTTAAAAAACATTAAGAAAAGCTTTTATCGAGTTGTCCAAAAGTTGTCGAAGCCAATTTACAAATCGTTACCCCAATTCCTGGAGAACTGCAGCGAAAACCCTCGAAAACCGGGAAAAACCACAGTCAGAATAAAAACTGCGACGTTGAAAAAACGGGGAAAAACAGAAGGTAACTGGAAAATTCGTGACTGAGAGCAGAAGGATCTGAATGAACTATGATATTTCATGGGGATTCCGCGGAGCTAATCTAGGTCAATGGAGGGTCGTGAATGGGGTAAATGCTGCTGGCGCGTTGGGTGACGTCATAGGGTGCATTTCGCTGTAACTATGTCAGTTCGTAGCAGCGTCATGGCCACGGATATAGCGTTGGACCGTATGTTATAAATCGCCGGGGTCCCCGGGAAACCGCGGAGCAGGTGTTCTGCGACGATTCATAAACCTTGAACGGTCGCATTCAATAGCGGTTTTATAAGCGCGAGCACGAACTCGCGAGTGGCGCTGATTTTCCCTCGTTACCGGCTATTCGCGAGTCCCACTCGTGAGTCCGTCATTTTCCGTGGGAAATTCCACGAAAAGGGGGAAATTTACAGATATAGCGTAATGTCGAGTTGTGAGATGAAGAGTTTGAATTTTCGTATAGGTATGGAAATGAGAGGGTTTTGATTTTCGTACTCGAGCGATTTTGAGTTTGTATTCTGGGCAGAACAAATTTATAATTTATTTTTAGTTTTTTTTTTCTTGCTTAGGACATATTGCCAATTTTGGCGAGGCTGAAAGTTTTTGCCCGAGTCGGAGCGAGAGATGAAATTGGCCGAGCTTAAATTTGTCATAGCTCACTAGTCACGAGCTCGAATGATATTTTTCTTCGCGATAATCTTAAAATTAATTCAAAATGTCAATTTTTAGCTTAACAATCAACAAGTTGATAATAAATTTTTTAAGATTTTTAAGCTTCACAATTTTAGAAGTTTGGACAGTTCGACCATTTTTTTACAGTTTCAGTTGTATTTGAGAGTTACTCAATAGTTTTCGAAAGTAATTGTGATGGTTTTCATGACTATTTTTAACGAGATGACAAAACTTTCGGTTTAAAAATTGTACAGATTAACCATTAACAAAAAAAAACAATTATAATAATATTGCATTCATATATTACATTATTATAATAATTATAATAAAGTCACATAATAATGACGATTTTCAATTTTCGTATTTAATTTAGAATTGCAAAATTCAAAAAAAAGTACGTCTATTTCATAAATTTTAAATAGTCTTGAAAACACTCACAAAATCAAAGAATTACCCTTGCTAAGAATTTCCAATTATTTTTCTAATTACTTTTTCCAATTGAAAAAGTAAATGTAAAAATGACCGTTATCCTAATTTTGAGTTTTCGAATTGGAAAATCAATTGGATATCCAATTGGTTTGTCACATTGAAAAATTTTTTACAAAAAATATCATATCACAAATAAAATTGGTTTTCTATTTAAAAATCTGACCACTTTTTCATTTGAAAAACTGATTGTCCTAGTAACTTAAGTTTTTCTGTAAAATTTTCTAGTACGATAAACTCAACTGGAAAATCATTTGGAAATCCAACAGGAAATATAATCAGAAATCCAATTGATTTTCGAATTCGACAAACCAATTACAAAAACAATTGAAAAAATGGCCATTTTTCCAGTTGGTTTTCCAATTGGAAAACCAATTGGAAATGTTCAGCAGGGTATGAACATTTTACAGCAAATACAACAGTTTTGACAGTTTGTATCATTTTTTACAGCATTTACATTATATTATATCAAAAATTTTTACGAGTGACAAAATTTTTAAATACTATCATAACTGAGCAAAACGTTCAAACTATCAAAACATTATTAGAAAATCAAAATCACCAATTTTTTTTAACTGTGAAATTGACAAAATATTTTGTACTATATATAAACAATTATGAACTTTTGAAGTGTCAAGACTGTCAAAATCATAAAAGAAAAAATTTTCATGAAGTATTGAACTGCCAAATTTTTCGATATATTTATAAAAATTTCAGAAGTTTCAAAAAAGTTAAAAACAGGAAAAAATGACCGTGCTGTTAAAATTTTGGAAAATGTGATAAGGAATTTAACTTTCGAAAGTGGTAAAAATTGTTTATATTGTTTTAAATCCGTCAGAACCATTTCTGAACTATTGAAAAAGTGAAAACTTTAAAAAATTCTAAGAACTAACACTGTCAAGGAAACTATTGAAAATTAACGTTGTATTGTCATCTAAAGTTTCGACAATGGAAGAAACATCAGAATTACTATTGATTATATGGAAACTGGCCCAACTTTAAAATTTTCAAAACTTGCAAATGTATCTATGATTCATTATTTCTGAGTTTGCGTGAAATAGTCATAATAATACAATAACAAAAAAAAATCATGCAAACGAACTTTTATGAATTCTTCGAATGCTTTTTTTTAATTATTATAATTCAATAAAGTGGAGAATTCATATATACTAACAATACATTATAATCAAAAGTTAATAATTTATCCCATTCACATCAGTTTGTAAATTGTTTGGATCAGCGTTTGAAAATTTCAAAAAAAAATGAAATATTATCATCCACAGAATCAAAAACAGAAGGTAAAAATTAATTTTTGCAATTTTAATCATCTTTATTCATTTTAAAATAGTTTTATGGTAATTTTGCAGAAGTACAATTCAGTAAATTTATAATTTGTCAATTTATTCCCTTATCAAAATTTCGTAGAATGTTCAGATCATTGAACATTTCGGAAACTGCAAAAGTAATTGAAAAATTATTATAAAATACTTTTGCAGTCTATATTTCCCTAGAAATCAGTAAAAAAAACTGCCAATCATTGTAAAAATGTTCATCTACTTTTTTGTTGACATTATAGGTTGTTGATGTGTTAATCCTGACAATCGGTAGCTTATGGAAATAATGAAATAACTTCTGACTCAACTACCCAAAAATTCCGTTCTTCAGCGTTTCGATGATCTTTTTTTGTCACCCTTATAAAGATTTTATCATGTGATCCTGATTTATAAATATAAATTCAACATGAGATTCAATGCAAAAGCACGCTTAAAATTCAAATTACTATTCTTACCAGATCTTGCAATTTTTTCCCCTTCACGCGTTACAAATAAACTGCCATAATAGTTCAATCTCAAGCGGTGTAGTCAAAATTTTATGTATTCAATCTATGACACGTCATCGCAATAATGTCACCTACTTCATCAAAAAAATCATAAATCTACATACAGCCTGTAGAAAATTTACAATTATTCTTCACATTTAAATATTGCCTGTGGTGTTGAACATATCCAATTTGCAATGTGTCTTCAAGAAAATACACACTTAAACTCATCTATATTTCCCACTTCATACATCGAAAGAAGAATTAGCTTTTGAACATTGTTGATATTCAGTTATTTATTTATGATACATAACAAAACTGTGCTAAATTTCATGAACTTGTTTTTTACAAATGTTTCCCAAAGTTCAGAAACTCTCTAGAACTACATATGCAGATTATTTTCAATTTAGGCAACATTTTAAATGTTGTTAACACATTTTTAACCAATTCATTTAAATTTCTATATCCCATCAATAAAAATATTCCAAACTCCCAAAAATTGATAACGTTTCACAAATATTCTCTAATTTGGAACGAACTTTCACATTCTCTAATTCATCAGCTTTTCAAAGCCAAGCATCGTAATTTCTCGAAAAAAGCAATTTTGTTTTGCGATTGATTGCAAAAATTTCGGTGGTGCAGCGTCGTAAAGTGCCTGGACCTTGACACTCGAATGACGCGCTTCCGTTGAGAGAGCCAAGTCAAGGAAGCTTTCATCCCTCGGCCCCCCATGAAAATTACGATTTTCGCACTTAGCGTCTGGTCCAGGGTCGCAAAAAGATTTTTGTTTTTTTGTTTCCTTTTTTGGAAGAGAAAAAATGTAAATTTAGCGGAAGCTGCCGCGGCGACATGTGCTCGTCGTATTCTTCCACGCGTTGTTTTGGCCTAGTTTCCCTACGACGTCACTCTCGTCATTGAGAAGGCTGGTGTTGTGCCCTACTTCCGCTCAGATCCACTACGCTCCGGCTTGCCCCTGCTTTTCGAGGATCAAGAGTCATTTAATGAATTGAAATAGTATATTTCGTAACAGGCACGGATGTGCGAATTTAGCGAAACGGGGAAATTACGGTCCGAGGCGAAGCCGAGGACTGTAACCCGTTTTGCCTATGAGCACATCCGTGCCTGTTACGAACAATATTTTATGTACCGAGGGCATAGAAAACGCGTCTAGAGATCTCGAGCTGGCATAGAAACGCGTTTTCTATGCCAGAGATACATAAAATACATTTTATGAATTAGAAAGTGCGATAAATTATGGAATAGAGATAATGAAAGGTTAATTGGAGAGTTTAATTTGATTTGAATTGAATAATGAGCATTTTGAGATTCTTAAATGTTGAATTTCAAAACATGAAAAACACCTTCGGCTATTTTATTTAGAATCTAACAGATTGTAACCAGCGATTTCATTGATTTCTCTAAATTTTTTGAATGAATATACAAGATTGAAAAAAAGTAACAACAATACCCTAGTCTCTCCTACACTGTCAAAAAAATTGAATATTTCAAACACCTTTCATAAAATTTCATGGACACGTATATGAAAAGGATTTCAAAGAAATTTGAATCAAATTAACTGTTTTTTTATTGGATATATTGAATAAAATATTGTTTGTTATCAATAAATCAATTTCAAGAGACTACTTGTTCTTATATTTTAAAATATCTTTTGCATGTCATCAAATATACAATATAGATTTTTTGCTTCAATGAAATAGCTGTTGATAAATTTGGGAAAATCTGCCCCCAAAAAATTATATTATGTTGAAATCCATTTAAATTAAAAAAAATCTGAGTATGTTTTTTCAATGAAAAATCATTTAGAAGGTAAAATGATTTTCTATGCTTTATATTAAATAAACACCACGATTTTATAGAAAGTTTGTAATTTTCATAGACAGTGTCCATTTTTGTCATAGATGCGTTCATAACTTTAATGGAAAATTTATTATACAGTGTGGGAAATTTGCTTCAAAGACAGCCTCTTATATTTAATAGAGAAAGTTCTAAGTGTGTACGTATTTTTATTTTTGCCTGATAATCAGTATTTTTCGAGGATTTTCGAGGAGAAATGAAAATAACCTTACTTATGTAAAAAAAATTTTTAATCCTTGTTTTCTATTGGAATACCAATGTATTCCAGAGTTTTTTGTGTTTCTCGGAATGCCCAAAATCATTGTGCAAAATTGCTGAATGATGATTGTAAATATTTTTTTAGAGACAGTGTTTTTAGACGAAGATGAATTGAAATATATGACAATTTCATAATTACTTAAAAATTACAGGCTCAATATTTAAAAAAAATCTTATTTATGAATGAAACGTTTTTGCATGTAACGAATTCTACAGAATACAGCTTGTACATTGAGTTATTTATGGAAAAAAACGGAAAGAAAAAAATAATGCAATATATAAGTTTTCTGTTCAAAAATCTTTTGCACATTTTTTGTCTACGCCCATGTTAACTCAATAACACTTTGAGAAACATTAACAATTCATTATTCAGAAATTTCGTGAAATTTAAAACATTAAAAAATGACCTTAATCACTAGATTTACCAATAAAAATGAAGATTTCAACAAATTCATCTAAAATATTGATGTAACTCCAAATTTTTCTACGCAATTATAGATAATGGATTTGAAAAGAACAATTACTAGCCAAAATTTTAAAAATGCATATTTTGAAACTAACTTCTGTATTCATGCAAAAAATTTGAGAAAAATCAGTGGTATAGTCAGTGATGACCTTTATTTCTGAATCATATCATTTTCAAAAAGTGTACTTATGAGCTATTAAAAATTACTGCCGGTTTTTCAAGGAAAAAAAAATATTTTTTTTCTTTTCACGTTTTGCATCAGTGTTTCGAAGCTTTTGGATATTTCAAAAATTTGTAAACAATACTACAAATTTTAATGGCCTTTCTAAGACTTCTGAACATATTTTTTGCTTTAAAGAATTTTTTGTAAGTTTTAGTAATATTCATGAAAGAAAATTTTGTTTCAATTTTTTTAAGCAGCTAGGAATTAGGAGAAAGATATTTTCGTAAAAATTGTTTTTTGACAGAAAAATTTGTTTGTTTCTTCATTTTGATAATAACAAATTCTTTTTATCTATACATTCTTTTTCGTATGTTTTAATTCTGATATTTCAAAGCAGCTTCTCGAAGTTTCAATAATTTATTAAAATTTTACAGAATATTTTTCTCGTCGTTATTTGAAATTTCTTAGTTTAAAAAAATATAAATAGAACATTAAATCCTGCAAAATCTTCAGTGTACTAAACTAATCCTTTATTTTCCAATAATATTTCGACCTTTGAAAAATCAAATTATCATCAAGTTAAACATAAAACCAACAAAGCTTTTATATTTTCTAAACGTCAATCTCATATTATTTATACAACAATACAATCTGCAAATTCAAGCATAGATTTTCGTTTCTTGGATATTTTTATACTTCGTTCATCATATTTTTTAAAAAAACCGTAAAAATATATCAAGAAATAAAATTTATATTATTATGATAAAGTGATTTCAAGAAATACTATAATAACATTCAAAATATGATCGAAAAATATCGTGAATAAATAAATTAGACTTAAAAATGCAATCATATTCATAATTCTAAATCATCGACATCACTCATTACAAAAATATCCTTTATTTATTGAAATATTTTACACAAATATATCAATCAAATATTTTTATATCCACAACCATATTATAAATTTGGACATTCCTAGAATTCAATTTTCGATTATTGCATTTTGTCCCTGAAGAAAAAAGAAATGACGATAGATTATTCGAGTTATTTTTGACGTACTTTGGCATTGATGAAAGATCAATGGAAGCGACGAAACCCGTGATTTCGTATACTTTCTCACCTTAAACCACTTGACCTAATCCATATTTTAATAACCACAAAGGAAAACGCTTAGTCGAAGATCTAATTTTCTGATGACGTCGTTACATTTGGCAATGGCTCTCAGTAATATAACAACGTTCGAGGGTAAAAATTTCAAGTTACCATTTTTAGTCAAAGAATAAAACTTTCAAATAATATACACTGAAATGCTCTTGACCAATTCGTCGTAAAAATAATTTATACTTTCAGAAATTGAAAAATCAGAATAATAACTCTGCAAGTTTTGTTACGAATATTGAAAAATTGACATACATTTGTTTATTTTTCGCAACAATGATATAATAAGTGTTATAAAAATTAAAAATTCCTATAAAATTTGGAGACTGTTTTTCCTTTGTTATTACTGTATTTAAATCGTAATTGACAATTTGCTAGATTTTGACTTTCCCTGGACACCGTAAAGGTAGAAAAATAAAATTTCCCCTCTTTCGAATAAATTTGTTGGCTATTCTTAGAAGCATATGACTATTATAAAACTTCACGTCATGAGAGAAAATTTTTGCTAAGGCAGCGTTAAAGAGATCGATTTTTCCGAACCTGTTCCGTGTGAAAAAAAGCTCATCGACGCGAACAATTCATTTCCCGATACATTTTACGTAGCTCTTACGTAGCACCTCAGACCACTCGACCTGATCTGTATTTTAATAAAGCGATGAAAACTGCTTTTTTGATTGTTTAATCCTTGCCGTTTTCATAACACTGAATTTGAAGATTAAAAAAAATTATAAATTATCATCTCACAGAGCGTAAAACAGTAAAATAATTTTTCATTAGCTAATTTGATGATGATGATAAGTATTGTATATTTGTATTAAAAATTATCAATAATGAAGTTTCATAAATCCATTGATTTACAACGAGAAATGAAGATTTAAAAACATTATGTTCACAAAACTGAGCCCTGATAAAAGATTGCAATTTTTTGCTCGATCGGATTTCTAGTCGATTTTCCATTTGGGTTTGTCCTATTAAAAGATTTTGTACAAAAAACTCCAGGGTTTCGAAAGTTACTTGAAAAATTGTAACGTGTTACGTTACCGTTACTTAAGTGAAAAAAGGAATTAGGAGTAAAGTTGTTATGGTAATTCTGTTATCACGATTAGTTGATGTGTTTTGTCATTAAGATTGATTGTATGTCAAATTTGTACGAAATTGTATACACCTCTAAAGGAAATGAGGAATCCCTCAGGAAACTTCGGATGAAAAAATTATAAAAAGTTTAACACTGTCCACAGTTGTTGAATTTATATTCATTCCAACATTTCAAAAAAATAGTAGACGAATTTAAATTCACAGTCACAGAATTATAATAAAATAGTTTGGAACAGAAAAAAATTACACGTTTTCTATTTCTTTTGAGTTCAAATAAAACTTTTCTTGTTTGGGCGAGCCCTAGATGAATAACTTTTTTAAGTAAAGAAAATTATTAGGCGTTTGTTAATTTCTACTTTTAGACACTGAGAAAGAAATTAGCTTCTTCGAATTTTCATATTTTTTTCAAGTTCAAAAAATTTCTGAATATGAAATTTCATTCAATGCTAGCTATGGGGAAAAATTGACGAGTTAAATAGACTTTTGAGAAAATCTTATCCGCCTAGATTGTTAGTACTTTTGACACTATTTGTATTTTCCAGTATGGATAACATTTCGCAGGATTTTCTAGTATTTTTATAAATTTCATGCTCGAATTCGAAGTTCATAATATATTTTGTATTTGAGTGGATTGTTCAGGAAACAGTATGTATGGATACTTAAATTAAAATAGATTTCAATTTCTTTCAGTTTTTCTTTGGTATTTTTTTAATTTTTCTACGATTTGATGGATTGTTCAGTACTTCTGAAACTATTCGTATTTTTCAGGATGTACAAAAGGTTGTAGGATTTTCTAGTTATTTTATGTATTTCTAGTATTTTCTTATGAAATTTTATATAGATGTCGAGAATTTTTCAAGTTTTAGAATTTAAAGTTCAATAAATTTTTCGTGCTTCAAAGAATTTTTCAAAAAAACAGTGTCTCAATAGACTCTTATTTCTTCCAGTAATTTTCGTATTTCTCCAGTTTTTCTACGATGTAATATTTTTTGTATTTCTATAATGAATTTCTGGAGTTCGATGCTAATTATTAAAGTTTTATAGATTTTCAATGTTTCGCATATATTTACTTGCTATTTTCTACATGTATTTTTTTCGTATTGTCTAGTATGTGTAGAATATTGTAGAATTTTCAAGTTTTTTCAAAGATATCCCTTTAGATTTACATATTTAAGATTTCTTACATTTGAAATTTTTAAATGTTTGAAGTATTTCGATCAATTTTGCTAAAAACGGTTACTTTAGAGATTTAGAAAGCCCTCAATATTTTTCGAATTTTTCACAGAATTGAAATTTACAAAATTTTTTGTTATATTTCTGGACTTCTATGTACATATTTTATTTTAATTGAATGGTCCTGAAATTGAAATTTCTTGATTACTATAATTACATAAGTTTTTAAATGAATCTAGTAGTATTCATAAGAAACTAGTTTAATTCTAGTATTTTTATTTTTTCGCTTTTTTCTATATTTATTAAACTACTTAACGTTTTCTAGCAGGATCTAGAGATTTTAATGATCCTGCTATAAATTTCAAGAATTTTTTGTATTTTTTTGCGGATTTCTGAAACATGATGCTTCGATTTGTGAAAGTTTCTCATAAAAAGTCAAAAAGCACATTGTTTGTCGATATTTGTACACAAATTAATAATATTTCACTCTTTTCCATTATAAGTTGCAAATGTAGAATTTTTTATTCTAAAATGAAGAAATTAAAAATTTTGTATATCTCAGTTTCAGAACATTTCTTAAAAAGTCATAAATTGTTATAAAAACTTTATGAGACTAATAAAAGTAACGTAAAAAAAACAACGAGATTCTCATTACTTGTAACCGAACAAAAGTCACTCGTTCCCATTATCGTTACTTGTTAAATAATGTAACGCGTTACGTTATCGTTAAAGTAAAAAATGTAATGTTTTAGAGTAACACGTTACTGAAAAAGTCACATCACAAATACAATTAGTTTTACACATGGAAATTGAGTTGGATATTACAATAAAAAGCAAATTTTATTCATAACGTAAGTTATTTTATGAAAAATTGTCAAATAAGACAAAAAGATTGGATATCTAAGTAGATATCCATTTGATTTTTCAATTAAAAAACCAAAAGAAAAACCAATAGAAAATTTTCAGCAGGACCCTAGTAATTGTGACCCTTATGAAGACCTTATAGGAAATTTCTTATAAGAATACAATTTATTATAAAGTGCACCTTGGAAGAATTCGATTTCTTATAAGGTGGCCTTATAAAAACCTTATAAGAAACTGAAATTTCTTATAAAAATGTATTTAATAAAATCTTATAAGAAAAAAACATTAAAAAATTTTTTCGATAAATTCTTTATAAGAAATTTCAGTTTCTCATAAGAAATTTAATTTTCTATAAAGGTTTTTATAAGGTTGAAAATTACAAAAGGAGTTACTCAAAATTAGACAGTGAAGTTTAAAATCATATAATTCAAAAATAAAGGATTTCCAACTCAAAATAATAAATAAATACTTATATTTTGAAAACTAATTTCTATCTTCATTCAAAAAATTCAAGAAAAATCAGGGATATGGTGAGTGACGACCTAATATCGATTGCAAATAGAATGACCCTTCTGAATCCGTCCCTGGCTTGAATGTGGATGCTCGTGTGTACGTCTATACCGGTATGCGCTCTCGTTTGGGGGTTGTGGCGGTAGAGGAAAGTTCGAGGGGTGGAAGGAAAAGGGATAGGTCCTGGACGCTCGGGTGGGACCGACCTATATCGAGGTCAGAGTCCCAGATATCGGGCTTTTCCTACGTTCGCGGTCGGGGGTAGAGGTGTGAGTTGGAAAAGGCGAGGTTGCTGGGGCAACGCTACGTCACTGGCTACGTCATTTCTGTGTGCCATCGAACCTGTGAGAGTCTGAATGGGACGATGCGGCGGCGTTCCTTGGCTGTCCTCGTTCTGCACCTCGATATATATAAGTATACATACACCAGAGAACCGGGAGGCTAAGTGGAGGAGCCGTGAATTTAATCAGCCGCGTGCCGCATTTCTCCAATAAATCAAGTAAAAGCAATATTTCATGCAAGATTGGCCTATAAAATTAAGCTCCTTTCTTAGCCAAGTTGAGTTTCATTCTGCAACATTTTTGATAATTTGGGAAATAATTTTTAACTTTCCAGAAGGTACGTTTCAGTCATTTTCTCAAATTCGTTACCTAGAACCACCGAAATCCGGAAAATTTTGTTCCTTAATCGAATTCCCGAAATTTTCCGGGAAACATGAAAAAATATCAGGATTATAGAATAGATGTTGCTTAATTTTCTTTCAAATAAAAAAAATCATACAATGACCAAATTCGAACTGGAGTAAAAAATAAGAAATATGATGGGGCCATTGTAATTTGGTAATTTAGATTGACATAATTCGGTACCATCAAAATAAAATAAAGCAAAAGAGTTATTTAAAATTGTAAAATTAAAGAATATAATGCAAGGAAAATATAAGAATTGAAGAAAACACTTCATGTCCGTTTAAATAGAATAATATATATTGTATATGGACTATTTGAATTGGAGAAAAAAGGTAATAAAGAGTAACGACAGAGTTACTGTTACATTAAAAATAGATTTAAAAATATGTACACTATTACTATACATATGGAATAAACAATTCCTCGTAACTCTTAAATAATGATAATAAAGAGTAATCCTATTTGGAATCAATTTTGTCGTCACTGACCAAATCACCGATCTATCTCAAATTTCCAAATGAATACAGAAACTAGTTTTAAAGTATGCGAATTTTTCATTTTGGTCTGAAAATCTGTTTTTTTCAAGAATTCATGATTTTTCATTGCGCTTTCAAATTCAGAGTAACATCACTTCTGTAGAAAATTTAATATTATTGTATAAAAATGTTGAAAATAGTACGAAATTTCTGAATAATCAATTGTAAGTACGTCTCAAGGAGTTGTTTAATTGTTATAAGCATTAATAAAAAATGTACGAAAAATTTTGGAGTGAATTTTTTTTCCTTTTTTTTATATACTGGTAAAGGTATGAACTGCATTCTGTAAAAGTCGTTACATGTCAAAACGTTTCGTTCGTATGTGAGAATTTTTTTCGAATTTCCAGTCTGTCGTTAGCAAATAATTATGAAATAATGATATATTTCGACTTTTATTTATCTTAACATGCTGTAATATATTTCCTACATTAATAATATATATTTTACACGAAAAATAACTATTTTAGGATATAAAATTAAATCAATTATTCCTGCAAGTTACTGAAAAATAACTTTTATATTTATATTTACTTGTGTGGACTTGGTTTTTTCGTTATATTTCTTATCGTCTTGTTGGGAGATAATGACTCCATTAGGCAAATAGATAGAAATTCATGAAATGCATTTTGAACCCAAAGATATTCGAGAAACTGATGAAAAGTCACACACCGAATATGACACCTTTGTACTTAGTACGTTAAAAAACACTAAAATTCAAGAAATTTTCAGAAAAAGATTAAAAAAATGAGAGATTCAGAATGATGAAAGTGATTTGAAGTATCCATGTTTGAACGAAATTGTATAATGGCGAAATGCATCATTGTTTACTGAAAAAACATTAGAACATGAAGACGTTTATCATGTTAAATGATTACATATTTTATTTTAAAATAAAATGAATATTTTAACGTTGATAACAATACAACAACGCTACGAAAAATATTTATAATTCATTAATCATAAATTTCATACGATTCCGAACGTTTTCATACAAAAATAGTTGAAATCCATACATTTTACGAGGAGAGACAAAGATTGAAAAAAAAGTTTTCGACATAAGTGAGGTTACTCTGAATTTGACAGTCTAATTTAAAATCTGAATTTTTGAAAAAAACCAATTTTCAGCCCAAAATCTATATAAAAAATTAGAGAGAAATCGGGATTCCGGTCAGTGACGACTAAACTGATTTTGAAAATAATGACCCTGAAAGTTTTGACATAATATAACCAGTTATGACGTTTTCCACTCAAAATGTTAGGAAAGTTTGACATTTTTTGAAAATCGTCAGAGCTACAAACTATAGTCTTAAGAATCTGAAAATTTTAAAGGATTTCAAAAATCCACAAAATTTTTTACCTTTTTTATGGAGAAATTATTTGTATTATTTTGCTTTTTAGCGAAAATGATCCTTTCAGTCGATTTCTTCAGTAAATTCATTAACAACACATTGTGGGTAAAGTTTGAACTCCAACCTTATTCCAAGATGAGATTTTTCTAGTTATAAGTGATTTCAGTTCATGCATTCAATGTTAAATGTCATGATTGAGTGGAAACTAAACTCGCTTACTGCGGTTTAACCTATAATTTTGTCAAATACTCATTGATAATAATTAGTGATTCAATTTTTCTCTTCCAACACTCAATGCCTTGTTATTATAATTAATCTTTAGTGTTCCTCTGTTAATATATTTATATAAGAGAATCGAGTAATATCAAGTAGAGAAGCCAACGATTCAGTCAGCCATAAATTATGTCACGTGCTTTCTTCTTTTACGAAACAATATATTATTTTTACAAGAAACAGTTTATTTACATGTAAACAAAATTTTTTATTTTGAGAAAAATTGAAATATTCTTTGCGAATTTCTTACTTCAAGGTAACTACCGGAAAATTTATTACTTGAAATATAAATTTAAAAAATCGTTTAAACATTGAAAAATTGACAATTTATAAGAGTAAGTTTGAACACCTCAGACATATAATAAAAATATAATGAAATTAAAACAAAACCCAATACATGTACCAAAAATTGATTACATTTTTAATTAGTTGTATTTTCCTCAAACTCAAACGATTCCTTTAATATTATGTCCTTGTTGAAAACTGAATGAAATAAGAATCATAAAATGAAATGCCAAAATTTATTGCCAAATTAATGGCAAAATAAGGAGTGAATTTTGATGACAAATATTACTAAAATGTCCGTTCAACTTACGTTTGAATTTTCGAAAAATTGAAGGAACTGACAAATTAATTAATTGTTAGGAATTTCAAAGAAAATTTGACATGCTCTATCTTAATTTAAATTGAATTTTAACAGTCCGAAAATCAAGAATTAGAAAATTTAATAGGTCCATAAAGTAACCAAATATTTTTTATTTTCATAATCGCATCATATAGTTTATGAAAATTATTGTTAATATCTAGAAAATGGGCCAAATAGTAAAAAAATTTTACAAGCAGTTGCACTTCTATCCATTTTCAGGAAAAACTTCATTGCAGAAAATTCTTGCACAGTGTACACTGAGGAAAAAATATAGTAATTATTAGAATACTGTATAGTAAACGGGAATCACTCTGACATTTTGTACTTTTTGCTAGATAATATATCAGTTTTTGAAATAATTGAAATGTTGTAAATATTTTCAAATGATATTGTAATTACAGATATATTTTGTTGTAAAAACTCCTCTACATCTTTCGTTTTCTAGGTATACTTCTTGTACGTTTTGCAATATAATATAATTGCTACTCATCCAGATTTTTGAAAATGCCATACAGTTTTTTCAGTAAACAGATCTGTACAGGTTCTTTTTGCAACATTTTTGTGTACTTTCTAGGTTTTAAGTGCATCATATTGTAATATGAAACAGTATTCGAAAAGTTGGAAAAACTTGGGAAAAAGAAAAAAAATCCGGTCGTCCCTGTTCCCAGTTGGCTGACCTTAGAAAACGTGGAAAAAACGTATGGTGCATATTACAATTTGTATAGTAAAATTTTCATTTTCATATTTTAATTTTTCCCAAATTATATAGCAAAAAGTGGCATACATATTGTAATTTGTACAATATAGCGGTTTTACTATACACTATTTTAATAAATAAAATAAATATTGCAGTTTTTACAATAGTATTGTAAGAACTAAAATAATTTTGTAAAAACTGCAATATTATTGTAAAATCTACGATATTATTGTACTTTTTACAATATATATGGCAGAAAGTACAAGATTTTTTTCTCAGTGTATAATGCCCTCGAACATCCGATTTACACTGTTAACCGAAACCTTGTCAGAGTCCATAGAAACGAAAAGATCCGTCCAGCATGAAATTTCAAAAACGCGTGAGACCTTCTGGTATAAATATACGCCATATAATGCCATTGCAAAACAACCCTGAATCATTGCCTTCGGAGCGGGCTTTATTCGCGCCACCGACGCATTCATGGCTACTCCTTGATTTCCTACTTTAGCGGCGCGTGACGCTTTATGCAACGATCTCGGAAAGCCCTTGAGCGGTTTCCAACGCATTTTCCACATCGTAAAAATACCTTTTGTTCGTTTCCATGTAGGAAAAGCTCGTTTCCCTAACCCTCGAATCCCACAAAACTCGAATTTATTCACGTTGTAGAATAAAATTGAGAAACAATTCATCCAATTCCTACGAAATTAGAATATTTTTCATATAACTACAATATCCATATTAGACAATTATGTAGACTACAATAGATTACTAATTATATCATATTTATGATATATAGAAATAGTTTACCCCACGTCTATTATATTATCCATTTTAGTCTATATTTAAATAAAGTAGTCTTTGAAGTTACACTTCTAATATTATTAAATACTATAAAAATGTAGCTTTGCACTAAGTGATTAAAAATCATTATGTGTATTTCAATATAACGACTATTATTCCTGAATTACGCGATACCCGCGATTTGGAAATTTCCCTTGCATATATTTGTTTATTTTACGTAAAAACCAAACGTCCGTTTCACTGTTACAAATTTCATTTATTTGAAAAGACTGTGACATGATACATATATCTAGATTAGTGGAATTACAATATGATATTGCAAAAAAGTACAAAAAAGTATAGTAAAAACAATATTTATAAGAATCTATACAACAAAATATATCTCGTCCTACAATATCATTTGACAATATTTACAATATACTATGACAAAAACTGCTCCAAACGTCTAGGAAAAAGTATAATATATCAGACTGATGTTAATTCTGATCTCGAAATTTAAAGTTAATGACAAATAATAATCTCGAGAACATAAGAACTTGTAATTTCACCGGATCGGTCCAAATATGTACAATAAACTTCCGTATGTTTTCAGATAAAAATGATTAATGAATAATAACGAACTGCATTCTGTAATACTGATTGTAATAATTGTGTTGGTTGTATAAAAATCGTTAGTAACAAATATGATAGATTCAATGTACCAAGTAAAAGTTTTTTGGAACGAACAATTATTTTATGATTTCTTTACGTGTTGATTTCTTGATGCGTAAATAATTTAAATCACTATAAATTTTCTAGGTTCTGTCAGATCAATTCTACCTAAAAATTCTCTTCAAGTACAATATCAAAATTGAAAACACTTCCCATGACAGATTGCTGCGCATAAATAATATGCAATAAAAAACAAAATTTCCTGCAATCTCATTATTTTACGTTAATAAATGATGAATTACTTCTTACGACTATTATTTGATGCTTAGAATTCGAAAATTGCCAATGAAAATTTTTTTATCGAATTTTCGGCAAAGTCAGTAAGTTAAAAAACTGAGAAATGAGTAAACATAAAAATTTTGAGTAACAGATATTTGTGGTATTTATATTTCGGATAGTTTGTTATAATAAAAATTTTACTTATCGACAAAACCAAATAAAACAAAAAATTTTCAGTATTTCAGATTTTATGATTGCTCTATGAAGATTTTAATAGTTAAATTAAGTTCAGTATGAAATTCATCCTAAATCGTATAAAAAAACCAAATTCACTACATGTTTGAAAAGCTGTCATTTGCAATAAAAAAAATTCAATTTTTGCAATTCTTGAATTGGAAAAATTATTACAACATTTTTTTGTAGTTAAAAATTTTCAAATTTCCTATTAAACAATTAAACAATGAAAAAGATGAATGTTTGATTAATGGAATCGTGATTTGGACTTTTAATGAATAAAAAAAATACCCTACTGATATCGACTAATTAAAAATCAATCATGTAGATTTTTAAACTTCGTATATTTGTAATGAATATTTTTTATAACAATATAATAGTCAAAAAGATAGGCAAGGCATAAAAAGTGACCGAATTTATGATTATGAATCTATATACTAACAAATGAAAATTTTGAGATCAGTTTGATGTTTCTATATGAAAAATGTGAAAAATATCTAATATTTTGCATCGAAAAACCAAATCGACTGTAATTATCGCATCAATTCGCTTTATTGAATGATGAAATTTGTATATATGTACTTACAATTATTATTCTGTGCTTTGAATTCATAAATTTTCATTGAAAATTTTTCAATTGAATTGTGTGCAAAGTAATATCGTTGAAAAAAATCAAGAAATAAATGATAAAAACCGTCATAGGTTAACTCAACTAACAATCAAACGTAGAAATATTTGAATCAAAAAGATTTGTGATCGTAGTGTTCTTAAATTTACATTAGTAAAAATTATACTTATCAATGCAAAATGAATTTTTCAGTATTTCAGATTTTCTGATTGCTTTATCAGGACTTGAAAAGTTACACTTACTTCAATTTAAAATTTATGGTAAATCCGTATCGAAAAACGAAATTCACTGCATTTTTGAAAAGCTATCATTACAATTAGAAGGAATGACAAATTTTGTGATGTTTCGATTGAAAAATTTATTGTGAAATTTGTCAATGGTTGAAAATTTCAAAGTCCTATTGATTAATTTGGCAATTAAACAATAAAAAAATCAACAGTTCGAGACGTGAAATCCTGACTAGAATATTTTTTTCTTCATTCTCATATCAGTAATGTCATTTCGGAAAGGAAAAAGGTTATTTTGGGATTTCCGTTTTTTATTGTATCATTAAAAACAATATTCTTGCTTTTCCTGTCTTCTACATACTGAAGTGTGATAGCTAATCCAAAATGAGCAAACATCACGTGGTGATTTGCTAAACGATGTGAACTCTCATTACTGCGCGTATCAATCGGCAAGTTGAGTTAATTATTAATTTTCCTAATCGTAACTGCTTTTAGCCCCATTCGCATGTTTTTCTGGCGATAACCGCTATTTTGGAAAACAACTAGCAATCATTCATTTATAATTTTTTCCCTATTCTTATGGACATCACATTATTTCCAGTCAATTATTCTGTTCTTTTCTTTACTGTTTGCAACGCTGATTTCTTTTTATTTTGTTTCACATGGTCTATCACTATCGTACGAGTATATATACCTCCGGTCTTACTGGTTTTTGGGAGAAAGTTTTTCAGTGATTGGCATATTTTTATGTGCATACATACAGTACCCATTAAACAATGATGGATTATAAAATTCGTATCCTGAACTCTGGAGCATACCGGAGAATTCAATCAATTCTTAATTGTTCCACCGATTGGAAGATCATGACAGAAGAAGCAGCATGTAGGAGAGAAGTAAGATTTGTTTTTCGTTCATTCGTTTGTTTGTTTATTTTTTTGTTTTTGGTGAAACCATCAATGATATAAAATGTCGAAGTAAAGTGATTGAAGGGCTTCAAAACAATATTTCAGCACATACTGTCTACATAGATTTTCATTTACTTTTATATGTTTCCTACTTTTTCAGTTTTTCTGCAATTCGAAAGATTATTCAGTATTTCTGAAACTATTCGTATTTTTTGGGATATATAATGTTTCGTAAGATTATCTAGTATTAAATTTATTTGTTTCCAGCAGGGTATTGAACCGAAGCAAAAAATCGCTCTTATCCGCTCGAAAAAGTTCCTCTCTAGGGAGGATTTTTTGCTCCGGTTCAATAACCTGGTTGTTTCGCTAACTGCACAGTAACTGAGCAAAACATAATATTTTCAGATAAATAGCGTCAGGAAAAATTTTCAGATTTTTTACAAACGATAGGCTGCAAATAAGACGTATAATTTTTTCAGTTCGTTCGAAATTAATGGAGCAATTTTGATTTCTTTACATTAAACAAGCGGAGAATATTTTTTTTCAGAAAAAAGATTAACAATAAATAAAATTCTGCACGACCGATAATTGTCACATTGTACGCCTACGGTTTTTGCTTTCGGCAAAATTACGTAAAAGTTAGTTCTCTAAAATCACATTCATTAACTGATAAATAATTTTTTATTTCTTATTAACATAATTGACGGAAAATTTAATTTACTTGCGGACACGAAGCGGTAATAAATCGGTAATAAAATCGGTAATAAAATCACCGAATGGATAAGGCAAAATACTTCAGAGATTCTTTTTTAACTATACATTAGATTAGAAAAGACAAATTTTTTTCGTGAATATTAGGGGCAAAGAAATGAAAACGAGTCAATGGTTTTTGTAATTACATTTTTTTTTTAAGTTGTTACACCCAGAGATATCTTTAGTCAAATACGAATCTAAAAAAGTGATTTCTTTAATAAACCTAAACGGTTTGTCATATCGGCTATACTTTTAACAACTCGAATAAATATTTTAGCAGACATGCATATAAGTAAAAACTTTTTTATTTACAAAAAACACCTCAGAGTACTACAGAGTACTTTAGAACATTACAGAGTTTTTCTGTAGTGTTCTGAAGTGTTCCCATAACTTCAAATAGTATATCTATTGTGCTCACAGTAGTGTTTTAAAGTGTTTTTTAGTGTTACAAGGAACACTTTAGAACACTACTAAATTGTGTTAAAGTGTTTCTGTAGTGTGTAATAGTGTATCAAAGTGAGTCCGTTGTAGTCTTCTATAGTGGTTTGTAGTGTTACGAAGAACACTATTGAGAACTACAGAATATTTTTCATATACTACACAACACTATTGAAGAGTTCAGCCGTGTTTCTGAAATCACGAAAAAACGTTATCGGGTAGGAGGGGTTTTAGAAAGAAGTTTTTCTCCGTACGCGGATGGAAGAGACCTTGCGACAAATATTTTCCTCCGCATCCGGAGAGGAGTTCGTAATCGAGACAAGTTTGCACTGTAAATGGAGAAGATCAATCAAAAATTGTCGAAAAAAATCAATCTTCTCGAAAAATACCAATGATTCGCAAAACACTCAATTATCTTAAATTAGTAATGACTAACTTGCAAAATACAAGTGTACGGCTTTGAAATTTTTTTTACAGTTAACTGCAACACTTGCCTATAATTTGACGTGTCAAACCGATTTTTAAAATATCTTATGCGCCCACAAAAAATAAAAGACTCAGATGAAGGCAAAATCTCTTCTTATTTATGGGAATAAAGAGGGCTCTATAGGAACGGGTTAACGTTGAGATAAAAATCTGAAAAAAATTGAGGATATTTCCTGAAATATTCAGAGCCGATTTGTGGGGCGTCACGATTGAAACTCTACCAAAGCCATTTTAAGGACCACCTTAATACACATGTATATTTTTAGAATACAATGCTCGAGAAATTTAAGTTTTTTAATATCTGGTACTATACAAATTTTGAATAATCAAATTGCATTTATAAGGAACTAATGAAATATTGCGTATTTTCAGTATTTACAGTATTTTTCGATTTTTTTTTCTTTGATTAATTATGTTCCACAGATAAAATTTTCTCGCAGCATCTATAGATCTTAATGATCCTGCTATAGATTTTGAGATATATAGATTTTAAGTATATTTATGTATTTTTATACAAATTTCTGAAATTAAACCCTTTGGATCGTGAAAGTTTCTGATAAAAAGGAAAAAAAAAGCATATTCTTTATCGATATTTGTACACAAATTACTTATATTCCAACCTCTTCCATATTAAAGACTATAAATATGGAATTATTCATTCACAAATGCGGAAGGTCAAAATTACTTATATCTCAGTTTCATAAAATTTCTTGAAAAGTAACAAACTGTGAAAAAAACTTAATGACACTGATAAAATTAACGAGAAATAACGGGATTTACGTTATTCATTACCAAAAAAAGTGTCTCGTTCCCGTTACGTCGTTACTTTTTAATTAATGTAACGCGTTACGTGTTAATCGTTACAGTAAAATATGTAACGTTTCAGAGTAATGTGTTACAAGTAACGCGCTACTTCCAAACACTGAGTATTTTAGAAAATGTATAAATTTTGGGCGCAACCAAAATTTTGTGAATATGTAAAAATGATTAATGGGAAACTTATTTTTTTACTGTCTTCGTGAAATCGAATTTTCATTTAACGGTCTTAAATTTCCCGATTACTTTCTCAAGTAATTTTAAGAAGTATTTCAAGTTTTCAAACTAAAACTTTCAAAGTTTTACTATCTATTTTATAACAATGAATGATTATTTTCAATGACTATTTATTGTCACAGATGAAGGTTCAAGGCAAAAGATGTTCATTGGACGTTTCAGCCCCTTATTTCCATGAACACAGCGCCATGAATGACATACATATACGAGAAAGCGAAGGTTTTCTTCTCGTCTTTGGATTCGAAGATGAGGAAAGTTTTGAGGTACAAAATTTGGAAACATTTTTAACGACATCAAAATATCAATACTAATAAACAACACGATTTTTCAAAAATCATTTTTTTTAGTACATATATTAACAACGAAGTGTATGAACAAAATACAAACTGGAGCTGAAAACGTAGAAAATTTTACTGAAGGACTACTTAAACAGAATCTAATGAATTCATAAATCTTCATATGAAAAAATCCCATGAACATAAATTTTTCGATTCAAAAATTATTTTTTACAAACTTGAATTGAAAAAATATATTTACTTAATTGAAAATGAGAGACACGTTCCGTATTTCATTTTGCAGGACATTAGAAATCTTATGAAAGATATCAAAAGGGTCAAAGACATAGAAAGGGTACCCATTGTTGTAGTTGGCAAAAAAGTTGATTCACAACAACCGTGGGCTGTTGTGAACTTGACTGAGCCCAGGGAAAATGCGCGTCAGCATAGGGTGCCTGTCGATTCTTCTTCCAAAACTAGAATGGGTGTCGACGATGCTTTCTACATTCTGGTAAGTTTTTTCATCAGAAATGGGTCGTTCATTAATTCCTGGGTGGTAGCTTGGACCCCCTGAAGGTGAATCGATTCTTTGAAATTAATCAAAAATAGAAAAATTGATGTAAGCTGAAAATTCTTCGGCTGACCTATTTTTTATTACATTTTTCTTGCTTGAAAAAAAAATATACATATATACATCCCACGTCTGTTGCTGCATCATAATGTTAGCTTTTCTTTTTTTTACCCAAGACCTACTAATTTTCAGGCCAGGGAAATAAAAAAAAAAAAAAAAACAGAAAGCAGCGGGGTAAAGATGAGCGAGCACAAAAAAATTTGTTCCGGAACTTCAAGTGCTCCATACTTTGAAACGTGAAAGACTGAAAATTTAGGACTAGGTGATGATTTTGAGCACCTAAATGAATATAAAATCGTCATTACTTACTTACTAAAAGTCTACGTAAATTTGAGTAATCCCTATATATCACTGTCATATTACCATTTCTGAACTTATATAAACTATGCTAAAATCTAATCCCATATGATTCTATTAAATGTAGGCTCATCTATTGTTGTGCACGTGATAACATATGGCACGTCAGTCTGTTACTTATTTCATATCAGTTAATTGAATCACGCAGTATTTGTAAAAAGTTTTAAATGCATTATTTTTCATTTCAGTGCTGTTAGGAGCGAGTGTCCTTTGGCATGTTTGGTTTCAGCAATACCCCCAGCTGAAAAAATCCAATTGGTTTTACCAATAGCCCGACCGATTGGCAAAACCAATTGGCAAATTGGCATTTTTCCGATTGGTCCGACAGAACTTAATGTTCTGTCCGATTGGCAATCATAATCGTCGGGCCAAATGGCAATTCCAAATGGTTGGACCAATTGGCAAAATGCCAATTTGCCAATACATGTGAATTTTGTTTATTATAGATTAATGATGCAATTATTTAATTTTTTCACCCTCGGTGGAATTGCGAAAATTCTGCCCAATTTCATAAAAAAAATTGTGAAACGACATCGCGTTCCCGCCCAATACGTATAATTATGCATTATTATGTATCAGTGCTAAACTTGTAAAATGAGAAAAAAAATTGACTTCCATCTCGTGGATCTCGCAGTAACTACTGGAATGGCGCGGAATATTCAAATTTGAGGGCGACATATTTAAAAATCCGGCGCCATACCAGTGTTTACTGCGAGATCCACGAGATGGAAGTCAATTTTTTTTTCTTATTTTACAAGTTTAGCACCGATACATTAAGTATAATGCATAATTTTTTGTATCGGGCCAGAACGCGATGTCGTTTCACAATTTTTTTATGAAATCGGGTAGAAGTTTCCTAATTCCACCGAGGGTAAAAAAATTAAGTTCTTGCATCATTAATCTATAATAAACAAAATTCACATTTATTGGCAAAACGAATTGGCAAATTGGCATTTTGCCAATTGGTCCAACCATTTGGAATTGCCATTTGGCCCGACAATTATGATTGCCAATTGGTCGGACCATCGTCGGGCCAATTGGCAATTCCAAATGGTCGGACCAATTGGCAAAATGCCAATTTGCCAATCGGTCGGGCTATTGGCAAAACCAATTGGATTTTTTCAGCTAGGCCGAATCATCTCCATGTACTTTAGTTTGTTCTTACTCTGCATTTCCGTCACCATCACCATGCAATCGCTTGATTGTTGCCTGAAATAAGAAGTTATCACCAGTTGAATAATGCAACACTGATGAGAAAATTCCATGCGATTTTTCTGTAAAAACCGATATGAAAATGATTGGTCATAAAGGTAATCCATTGTTGCCGCATCACTCAAAAACGGATGAACGGATTTTTGAAAATTTTTTTTTTTTCTTTCGTCATAGTCCAAGGATAGTTTATAGCAAAAAATAGTAGGAAAATTTCCAATTCTTGGTGAGAAGGTTGGGTAACCAAGAAGTAAGAGAATGCGACACATACACAATTTCACAAAATCACAAAATGTGACAAAATGGCGAAATGTTAAAAAATTGCAAATGTTACAAAATCACAAAATAACGAAAAAAATTGTCAAGTCCTGTTATTGCAGTGAAAATTATAAAAACTGAAAAAACTGACGAAACTGTTAAATTTTGAAATGCTTGTGAAATTATTTGATTATATTTTATACATAATTTCTCAGAAAATAGCGGGTGACGACTTTGCCTCACTGATAACAATACCCTACTCTCCCCTACATTATTTTATCTGACAACATCGAAGAAAGGGGAAAAAGAGTATTGTTTCTCGAGTGTTTTCGAGAATTCGATTACGAAATTAGTTTCCTCAACGGATTCAAAATTTTACCCCGCCTACATTGTTTGTCCTCGAGAAAAATTGCAGTCTTGAAGATTTTTCCGTCACGTGTTCGAGTGACTTTGCGCCAGGTTCTGACCTTTGAAGACGTCGGTAGTAAGGTTTCGATTAAGGCGTTGGAAAATGTGACACGTGAATCGAGTTTTGAAACCTAGGTAGTTGCAGTATAACTAGTTTCAAATATAACAATCAGTTCTCTAAAACAACTGTTGAATATTGTAAATACTGTAAGAGGAAAAAGTTACTGTAATTTTTTAGTTGCGAGAAAGTACCTGTTAACATGAAAAATTTACTTCGCGTAAGTTACTTATAGTGGGAGTTGTTTTTCTGGATAGATAACTTTACAATCTAAACATTGACTTTCAATGAGTTGAGTGATTCAAAGAGTCAAAACTTATCCAAAGATGGGTTCAAATTTCAAGATCTTTGTCAATGTATATTTTTCATGTAGACTTTCTGATTATCATTTTTCCAAGTTTACAACTTGTAGTATAATATAAAATACTTCTCCAAGGAAAACTTCATGTCCACTGTCAGAAACTGAAATTTATTACTTGTGTTTAACGTATTTTTCAAAGTAAATGATAAATAACTTATAAACTTTTTTTCTTCAGCAAAACATATGCCTAAAATATAGCTATCGCAGTTCAATCTATTTACAACAAAAAAATATCACATTATGAACTTTAACTTCTAATAAATGCCACGTGAAAAAAAAATCTCGCTTGAGGCTGACTTTAATTTTCTATGAATAGACAATATCTGCTATTATTTTTCATCTTTTGACCTTTTCGTTTTCCACTTTTTCACTTCTTTGAAACGTCATCATATGTTACTTATTATGCTCTATGCTTTTTTACTTTTCTCTGAATCGATTTTATAACTCAACATGAATAGCATTTTCCGGCTTCCACGTATTCATTTTCCAATGGAAAATAGATACTAAGGTATCATGAGCGCATGAACAAAAATAAAAGAATGTTTCTGAAAAAATTCTTCTTTATCAATTAAGGTCAAAAGAATGTGCATGTAACATTACAAGTATTTTGTCTATTTAGTTGTTTAGCTAAAAAATTCTGAAGTTTGCGTTGATTTACACGTGTTCTTATGGAGCGAATCGTATTTTGGTGCATCACTCGAGAACGAATAAGGGAATTTTTATGAAACTTGGCTGGATTTCACATTAAACATAACAATCAAGTTTCAATTAACCAAACCCATTTCTACTATTTAGTTATTGCAAAAATACTTACAAAAGTCACTTTCGACGACCTGTCATTGCTTGTTTTGACATTTGGCAACGTCGCATTTTCCTGCGTCCGTTTGTTATTGTTTATTAGGTGTATTGATTTTATTTATCAAGGGCGTAGGCAGAATAAATTCCCGGGAGGGGTTTTTCGGAAAAATTTGTTTTTTTCGAGGCTTTCTAATTTGTAATATTTGACGATCTTGTTCCGGGAGTACGGTTATTTTATTTTTCGAGTTTTAGGATTTGAAGGTTCCCAGTAAACCAGTGAGCTCGCAGTGAGCTCACAGCGAGCTCACTGGTTTACTGGGTTACACTTTTGAAGTTTAGAAATGCGCGTTTTTCAGTTCGTATTAGATATTATAGAATTAGATTTGTGTGATTTTTATGCAAATTACTGAGGTTCAGATTTATTTTTCTTATACTTGCCGAATTTTTTATTATTATCGTCTAGTACTTATACCACTTGAAGGATGTTCTGATATAATGCATTTTTTCGAATAACTTTCCTGAATTCAATGCTCTAAGCATCGAAGTTTTATAAATGGATACATTTATTGAGATTAACTACTTTAAAGATTCCTCAAATTTTATTTACTGCATGTTTTTTTTAGGTTCGTAATATTTTCTTGCATTTTTATAAATTTATCGTATTTTTATGAATGTATTTAAATATTTCAATAATTTGATGCTATAGAATTGAAGATTTGAAAGATTTTGTGTTTTTTTAATTAATTTTTCAGAAAATAGTAACTTTACGGTGATTCCTAATAATTTTTGTTTGTTTTTTTCTTTTTCATATTTTTTGGGTATGTATAAAATTTGAAGAAATTTCTGGTATGTACATTTCAACAGTTATATTATTCATTCATTTTATTCAAAAATATTATTAATAAAGTTACACTATAAGTATAAACTATACTTACGATTTTTGAATGTATTAATAAATTTTTATTGCAAACAATTAGTCCAGGGGCATACACAAAAAAAAATGTTTATGTAGTTTTTTTAGAAACTGATGTGTTTCTTTCAAATATAATTAGATAATGTATTTGGGTCATGATTTCTGAAACGATCACCCAAATTGGATAAAAATTCAAATCGACTTAAAATTGATTTTTTACGATAGTGTTTACCATTCCTGACATAAATCCGAAGTGATTGCATTTAAAAATTTTTTTTGTTTACAATATTAACAATCTAAGATTTTCATCACTTTTTTTTACAGTATTAATTGTGGCTGATCTAGTTTTCCGATTTTTAAATTGTTTGTGGCAATCGAATCGTCATTTAACGTAGATTTACTATGGTTTTTTTCGATTTAAAAACTTTCAATTTTATGTGAAAATTTTATAATTGTTCATAACAAATTGATAAACTATTGTCTTCTTCATCAGATTTCGACTGGGAAAAAAAACCACATATGCTTCATTTAATTATCTTCCATATTCCGTTGAGGAAAAAAATCGCCCGCATTTTGGAACGGTCCAATTTTGTCGAAAACATAGTCGCGCGAGGTGCCAAAACTGTGCCGTTCGTTTGCGCGCATTTATTCTTTACCGCGCAAATGCTTCGTGCTATGGAAAAAAGATTTCTTGGGTAAAAAAAAAATAGAATTTCGAATTGTATTTAGGAATCATACAATCTTGACATCAATTAATTGAAATTTAGCACAAAATGGGTGGTATTTTCAAGGAGAATATACTCATTAATCAGATCACCCAAATATGGTCAAAAATCACTTTTACTCGTTATAGTATTTTTTCGATAGGTATTGACAAAGTGAACTAAAATCCGGATTAATTTTGCAAAAAGATTTTTTGTCATTATTGTTACCCTGGCGATCCAAGAGGGACCGAAGAGGGACCGGAATTCGGTCGCTGTTTGGCCAGTTTGGTCCCTCTTCGGTCCTTTTTGTACGAAAGAGAATAAAATTTTTTGAAATCCTGTTTTGCAAAAGCTGTATTAATCAAGAATACGCGTAAATTTCATTCATTCGAGACAGCCACAGAACCAAAGCACTTTTTTTGCAAAATAGTATCGAATTAAGATATTGGTACTCTGTGTAGGATCTAATGTTAATTATTATCTCATTTGAAGGCATAGTAATATGATGAGTTCATTTATTTGTTTTGGAACAGCCAAAGAATAAACACACATTATATGTAAAATATTCCAAACACATACATAAACCAGATTTATTTGTTAAATCAATCTTTTCATTCAGTATGTTGTACTATGTATCATTCTTCGTCTGGTGTTTCAACATTAAATGTTTCAACTTAGTATTTCGTTACTTTTATATATTTCCTAGTCCATCTAAAAACGATTGAAATTGAATTTTTCTGTTCGGGAAAATTTACAAATAATTGACATCCGAAAGTAAATAAAATATAGTCGGAATCGTTCAAATTGGCAAAATTGATCGTCAGTGATTTGGTGACAAAAAATGACTAGAAACAACAATTAACAATAATGATGACAAAAAATCTTTTTGCAAAATTTATCTGGATTTTAGTTCACATTGTCAATACCTATCGAAAAAATACCATAACGACTGAAAGTAATTTTTGACCATATTTGGGTGATCTAATTAATGAGTATATTCTCCTTGAAAATACCGCCCATTTTGTGCTAAATTTCAATTAATTGATGTCAAGATTGTATAATTCCTAAATACAATTCAAAATTCTATTTTTTTTTTTTACCTAAGAAATCTTTTTTCCATAGCACGAAGCATTTGCGCGGTAAAGAATAAATGCGCGCAAACGAACGGCACAGTTTTGGCACCTCGCGCGACTATGTTTTCTACCAAATTGGACCGTTCCAAAATGCGGGCGATTTTTTTTCTCAACGGAATATGAAAGATAATTAAATGAAGTATACGTGGTTTTTTTTCCCAGTCGAAATCCGATGAAGAAGACATTAGTTTATCAATTTGTTATTAACCATTATAAAATTTTCACTCAAAATTGAAAGTTTTTGTATCGAAAAAAACCATAGTAAATCTACGTTAAATTACGATTCGATTGCCACAAAAAACATAAAAATCGGAAAACTAGATCAGCCACAATTAATACTGTAAAAAAAAATGATGAAAATCTTAGATTGTTAATATTGTAAACAAAAAAAATTTTTAAACGAAATCACTTTATATTTATGTCAGGAATGGTAAACACTATCATAAAAAATCAATTTCAAGTCGATTTGAATTTTTATCCAATTTGGGTGATCCGTTTGAGAAATTCTAACCCATTTGAATTATTTAATCTTTGTTCAATCCATTTGATATCCTGAATTTTTGTCCTGAATTTTATCGTATACGTATAAATAATTTTTCAATTGATTTCCTACGTATTTTTTTTTCTCCATTTTCCCTTATACCGAACCCTACTCTCCGACATGTTGATTTTTTCGCGACACGTGCTTTAAATTTTTTGACAGCTGTCGACAGCGAAAAACATCAAAAAACTCACAGCGTTGCCAAATCTCTACGAACTGAATTGGCGACCGGGATAGCCAAAAAAAACAGTACGGTTTGACGGCTTTGAGCCACCTTCGCTGTCTCAATTTCGAGGCTCATAATACCTTAAATGCATGATCATGATAAAATATTTGACATATCCATGTATATATAGTTATATTGGAAAATAAAATAAAATATTATACCTTTTATCATTTCTTTTTCTGTTTGTATAATACATATTTCATGAATTATGAGAAAATGCTGAACATGAAGTATATGCATCGCAAGCATTTGTAAAATCTACAATAAATTTTCGACTTTTTCCAATGTTATATCAATTACTATATACGAGAAACAGAAAGTACACAAAAATAAAACAAAAGCAACTATACAGATCTGAGCACTGGAGAATATTGAATAAATAAATAAATAAAAAAAAAATACCATATAGAAAAATAATATATTATAAGACACTTAATGACTAGAGACATAGATTTTGCGTCTTCGTTTCGTCACGTACTCAAGTACTCAGAATACTCATTTATACTTTTTGAGTAACTCATTTAGTATTCGTCCGAATTTCATTACATTAAAGCTACGTATTTCTCAAGTATTCACATTTCTCAAGTATAGTCCAGTCAATAGTGCATTTGCCTAATGATTTTTGGGTGAGTCAATTCTTGTGATTTCAATGTGTATAGGGCTATCAGATAGGCTTAAAACTCAATTTTCGTATTCCCACCCCCGGCCGTTCGGCCGCCATCTTGAAAAAAGGGTTGATTTATTATTCTGAGCTTTATTCATTAACTTTTCATCTGATGAAAAAAATAAAACATGATTTATGTAGGGAAATATAAGCTCTATATTTTTGTCCCTCACACTTTTTTAAGTATTGTCAATATTTTTCGTTAAATAAATAATAGAAGTAAAAAATGCAAGGGGTGATTTTTTTCAAACTTGGATTGTGCCCAGGTGGTGGAGTTTCCGAAAAATTGTCCTGTATACTTTTTGTAGGACACTTCTTGACAAACAAAAAACTTTCAGTAAAATTTTTCGTCACATCAATAATAATTGACGTACAGCGCTCCTAAAGAAGTAAACTCCTGTACTCGGTATGTATGTCCCTCAAATGAACGAAGTGAATAGTTTTTGAGGTAAGTAAATTTTCCCAATCTTGATGCTTGAAGTGTGTAAATATGAATTAAAAACTAAATTTGCGTATTCTCTACCCTCGCCGATTCACTCCCACCTTGAAAAAAGGAGATGACTTTTTATTTTTCGTTTAATTCATCAACGAATCTTTTCCTTATTGTAGGAAAAAATGAGCTCTACATTTTTGTTCCCCGCACTTTTTTACTTATTGTCAATATTTACCGTTAAATAAATAATCCATTCTTAAATAGAAGTAAAAAATGCAAGGGATGATTTTCTTTCTGCTACGATCGTGTTCAAGCAATCGATTTTTCGATTTATTCTTCCGTTTACTTTTTCTGCGGCATTTTTAAAAAAAAAAAACTAATAACTTACCGTAATATTTTGTATTATATCAACCCCCCTCCACCACCCCCACCGAACATTGCCAATGTATAAATGCTAGAATTAATAAAAAGAAAGTGTAATTGTACTTACGAAAAAACTTCATGAATAAAGTGACATGCAAAAGTATTGAAATCAGTACTGAATTAATGTATGAACAGGGAAAGTATTTGAGTGTTATGCAATAATTAATGTTTATGCAAAAACGGGATCAGAATTTAGTATATGATATACGACATTATACTTGAGTGGTATACAAAACAAAACGAAAAATTACAAAACATCAGTTTTTAGAGTTTTTCATAGAATACAGATACAGTAGACTTTATCAAATTAAAATTTTGTAAAAATCCAATAGTCTCTGAAGTAAAAGTAGGTAAAAATTAATTCGTGGGCTGCTGTGCAAAAAACAACCTATCATATGTTGATAGTAATTTTTGTATTAACAATAAATTTCATAATAATAACCAAGCTCTATTACTGAGCTAAGATTATTGATCCGTATTACTTTATTTATACTCATAACTGACAGATAACTTGGAATTTGAATACATAATAAGTAATGCAATAGTTTGACTCGATGCAGCTTTTCGTCGAAAATGATATACAATAAAAAATTCGGCTTAAATAATGCGAATACCACGAAAGTTGTATATATTCGTTGAAATTTACTGACACGCTTTTTCCATTATTGAATGAGACCTTGTTAGCACAATACTGATTTAGTATGTATAACCATTAATGGCCCAGTATAATCGACACCACAATGAGAGAAAGGTCGCGAAACGGTCACCCTAGACGATGGCAGCCTAGCCATGAGTTGCTGACCAGCCTGCGCACGCTCGCGAACACAAGTGACACACCTATGTATGAATCGACGAACCAAGTTACGAGCCCCAATAATCCAAAAGCGTTCGCGTAGAACCCGCAGCGTGAGTTGAACTCCGCCATGGAGGGTCTCCCGATGAGCCTGTGCAATGAGCAGTTCAGACACCCGATGCCCTGACAGAACCAATGGATGCTTCTGTCCGGTAGGCATCTCCGACAGGTGAAGTCTACTACCAACTCGAATTAATCCAGACCCGTCAAGAAAAGGGTCCAAAGAAACCAAAGTACTTCGAGGGGATACTGGTTTGCCATTCTGAATACACCGAATCTCTGCACCAAAACTCTCAGCCTGAGCCCGTCGAATCCAGATAAATTGCGAGTAGCGAAGTTCATCAGCCTGTAAGCAAGCCTCCTGATGAGCAACGTCAGGAAAGCGGGTCCGATTAAGAAAATCGAAGTACAAGAGCAGTGATCCGTACGAAGAATATAAGAGTTCTGTAAAAGTTAAGCTATAGAATTCCCAAATTTCTGAAATCATGAGCACGTAGAAAATTCTCTCCGTGTCAAACATTTTTCATTGTGAAATATTGTTCGAAATTTTGCATTCAAGTTTCTAGAGTTGTAATGAGTTAATAGGCGAGTGTGTAAAGCAATAAAAAATGGGGAGTGGGAATGAACTGTATAAAAGGCATCGAATTTTTCCAAACGTCACAGTTCAGAAATTTCTGACATTCGCTTAACACGTCAAATTTTGTGAATCTTTTCGGATCCTACATTTGAAATGAAGAAATTTTTCGTCATTTTCTTCTTTTTGACTGCGTTTATTGCTTCGATGGATTCAACGGATCCACCTGAAGGTATGTATAAAATTAACATGGAAGATTATCTGCTGATTTTATAATTTCATTTTTCACATTTTTGAAGTAATTCCGGAAAATTTCGGCGCTGTTCTGGAATTTGTTTTCATTAGAAAAAAAAACATAAGAGATGTCTTGAAATACTTGCAAAATTATTAGAGGAATCCTTCAAATTTTCAATACTGTAACAATACCTAATAATCGAATGATAATAAAAATACTAATAATTTATTGTAAATTCTAACATCATAATTGAAAACACTAACATAACCCTTACAATTTTTAATTTGAAATGTTCTATCTGTTTCATAGTTCAAAAAACTTCAAATTTCGTCACAAGCCTTGTCTAATATTTTTGTAAAAGGCAACTTGAATATTCCAAACAACTTTTAAATATTACGTGAATAATATCAAATTCCTTAAAGATTCAATGAATTTTTACTGACACATTAAATTTTCGTGTGTTTTCAAAGAAGATCTAGAAATTTTCAATTATATAGCTTCATTTTCAGAGACTATAAATCCCCCCTCCACCACCGCCTCCGAACATTGCCAATGTATAAATGCTAGAATTAATAAAAAGAGAGTGTAATTGTACTTACGAAAAAACTTCATGAAAAAAGTGACATACAAAAGTATTGAAATCAGTACTGAATTAATGTATGTACAGGAAAAGTATTTAATTTTTATGCAATTATTAATGTTTATGCAAAAACGGGATCAGAATTTATTATATGATATACGACATTATACTTGAGTGGTATACAAAACAAAACAAAAAATTACAAACATCAGTTTTTACAGTTTTTCATAGAATACAGATACAGTAGACTTTATCAAATTAAAATTTTGTAAAAATCCACTAGTCTCAGAAGTAACAGTAGGTGAAAATTAATTCGTGGGCTGCAGTCAAGATTGATAAAATTACTGTTTTATACGCATAATAGTAGATGCGTAGTGATGCAACATTTGCTATTGTATTTTGTAATTTCTCTACAGTTGTTTTTTTTTTCCTTTTTTTTTAGCTATTTCATTCATTCAAAAATTTATAGCTTCACAAATTATGACACAAAAATACCTCAAAATGCAGTAGAAACACATGATATGAGAGCAACAATCGGTTACTAAATCAGTATTGTGCTAACTAGGTCTCATTCAATAATGGAAAAAGCGTGTCAGTAAATTTCAACGAATATATACAACTTTCGTGGTATTCGCATTATTTAAGCCGAATTTTTTATTGTATATCATTTTCGACGAAAAGCTGCATCGAGTCAAACTATTGCATTACTTATTATGTATTCAAATTCCAAGTTATCTGTCAGTTATGAGTATAAATAAAGTAATACGGATCAATAATCTTAGCTCAGTAATAGAGCTTGGTTATTATTATGAAATTTATTGTTAATACAAAAATTACTATCAACATATGATAGGTTGTTTTTTGCACAGCAGCCCACGAATTAATTTTTACCTACTTTTACTTCAGAGACTATTGGATTTTTACAAAATTTTAATTTGATAAAGTCTACTGTATCTGTATTCTATGAAAAACTCTAAAAACTGATGTTTTGTAATTTTTCGTTTTGTTTTGTATACCACTCAAGTATAATGTCGTATATCATATACTAAATTCTGATCCCGTTTTTGCATAAACATTAATTATTGCATAACACTCAAATACTTTCCCTGTTCATACATTAATTCAGTACTGATTTCAATACTTTTTTATCTCACAATTACACTCTTTTTTTTATAAATTCTAGCATTTATACATTGGCAATCTTCGGTGTGGGTGGTGGAGGGGGGATTCCATTTATTTTTTCATTTGAAAAAAAATTGAAGTAATTAAAAGATGCATAAGCTATTCCTTGATTTTAGGAGATTGATCAAGGAATCAATGTCAGATTTTAAAAATCGATGCATTCAACCCTGAGGAAAACCTTCCATTGACACTGTAAATATGCCATTGTAAACTCTATCGAAACTAAATGGAAAAAAGCAATTTACGTAAAGATTCTATTGAGTTCACAATGGCAAAGGAACATTGCCAATATAAGGGTCTCCTCAGGGAGACTGTATTTGGGAATCAAATTATGACAAATAATTAGATTTTGTACGTCTCCGGGCAGAAAATCTTATGTGTACCTTGGCGCATTTGCCATCCTCGGACAAGGACGATATTTTCCTGTCCTTGGCTAGCGCCTCGGACGAAAAATTATCGTCCTTGTCCTCGGAACAGCAATAATGCGCCACGGTAAACAATAAACTATTTTGTTACATGCGAATATTTTTTACTGATTCCTAATCTCCCTAATTTCCTATGTTTCATTGTTTATTTGGTCTGCTTATTACAAATTTGGCATCTGGTTCGTGAAGATGTTTTTGTTAAAGTAAAATGGACGGATGTTTACGCAAAATTCAAGTTCTTGCAAGATGCTTAAATGATTTTCCAGGTCAACAGGCCATAATTAGGTATATTACTAAATATCTACATATAATATAAATATTTAAATATTGTTACGTTCTCTATTCTATTACAGTATTTAGGAGAAAATATTCATATTATTGATTATCCGGAAGCTAAATTCCTAACTATTGAATGTGTGTTTCATGAATTATAATGAAATTTCTTACCTTACAATTTCTAAAAACATAAATCATATGCATCTTCCTGAAATGCCAATTCCCCAATTTTCTGCTAGAAATAGTAATTGAAATTTAAACCGATTAGTTTTGCAATCAATGTGTAAGATTTGTAATCATCGTACCTTAAAACTATAAAATGCATATATATGCATTTCCGAAACAATGTTATTGTTTAACGTAATTTGTTAAAGAAACATTTCAATAAATGAATTATATGAACCTGGCACTAGATTCATGACCATTGACCTAGAAAACTGGGGAAAGCATATTAATCTTACAAAAACTGCATTTTCGCAAATAACATTGAAAAAACGTTTCAACAAATCAATTTTTAATGTCTGATGCCATACTAGTGATCAAAGTACCAAATAAATTTAGAAAGCGTTTGCACATTGCAGAAAATATAATTTCAATGATTTATTTGCTTAAACAAATAGTTATTCACATAATTTTTTTAAATCTAAAGCCACAGATAGCCTGATAAATGCTCAGAGCATGGTGTAGAGTATGAATCTCGACCGAAATTGGTACTTTTCTTCTGTGAGGGTCTCAAAACTTGTAAAACAATACATTGAAATGGCCTATAATTTGCAAAAAATATTTATAAATGTAATCGCGTTACTGTACGATGCTTCACATGGTTCTAATGTACCGGAGGTATCGAATCGTAGCTAATAGAAAATTTCAATAGCTTTTATCGGTAAATTACATCCTATCTAAAAAAGATACTTGAGGAATATTTAACTTTCATGCATTTTTAACGAAACTTTCCGTACACAAATGAATAAATAATAATTCCGAGGGATTTCGTTGGTGGCGCAGCGATATATCCCCTCGTTTGTATGATACAAGTTCCGTATTTTTGCGTACATTGCAGTATATTGTTTTAATCAGCTGTTAGTTTCGATGTAAATATAACTTGAAAATCTTTAAATTTAAAAATCCAAAATATTGAATAATAATTAATATAATTTCAAAAGTACAATGTACAACAATTGAGAAATAAAATTTATATAAATAAAGATTTTGATAATAAATTATATTTTATTCTCAATAATTAATTCAAATAAAATTTTATTTTCGATAGAATATATACATTTTTTGTCGTAGATTTTTCATATTACTACGATTCCAGCATTTTTAATGATTTGATATACTTAATATTCTAGTTCAACTAGTTAATTTATTCTTCGACGAACACTGCAAACAGAAAATTATTGGAAGACACAAAAGTTGATTCAAACGCACAGCCTTCCAATACTTTGTGCGGGAGATTGCGTGAGATCAAAGGCGCCGACGCCAAAAAAGTAATAAAACGCAGTGAGTTTCAATCCTATTTTGTGTCTCCAATAATTTTCTGTTTGCAGTGAATATTGCGGTGGACATTTCTAACGATTTGGCGTACTTTCCCAATCCACATCACACTTACGAATAATTAGGTTCAATTATTGTGATAATTTTTTGCACATCGATGTCATCCAACTTTAATGAGCATTGAATGCAATTAAATGTCACTGCGATTTGATCAGATTTGATTGCGATTAACCACGATTAACAGCGGTTTTAAAGTATTGAATGTTTTGTATCATTTTGAATGAATGTTTTGATGTGAAGTTTGGTTGGGTTCAGCTACTTCAGCTTTGTTCGCATTTTATTCGAGATTGTTCGAGATACACAGTAAAAAAAAGTTGTTGAAAAACACTACGCTGGGCGTCAGTAATCAAAATACCTACGCTAAGCGAGGGGAAATTACTAGAAGCGGTAGTGAAATTCCCACCACCCGAAAATTCACTATCGCTGACGACTTTTTCAGCGCGCTAGTAAATTTCAAGGCGCTCGTAAATTTCATCTCTGGGATTGTGAATTCAGGGTGTGGCTGGCGATTTCGTTCAGTACGATAGTGAAAATCAGCTAGCCAGTAAAATGCAGTTGAAATTCATTAAAAAGCATGAAATAAAAATTCATTACAAAATGAATTGTTATGAATATTCTGCATATATGCATAAATATGTAAACACGCTTGCAATGGTGCAAGGAATGTAAGCGTGTTTTTTAACCTCAAATATCTCGTGCATGCACAAGAAATATTCGGATCGCAACTAATCTTTGAAAGTGAAAATCGAAATTCACTTCACTTGATAATGATTTTCCTTATTTTTAGGATAAGCGATTAATCTCAATTGAAATTTATAAAAAAAATGTATATGTGTTCTTTATTAATGCGAACCGCTCGATAACACACGATAACACAACGTATGAATGTTAAAGAATGGGAATGATAATACAAATCGTATGATGACAAGTGTGATTGAATAGGATAAGAAATTACGAAATTATCTCATATAATCACAACCCTGCTGAAAAAACTTGAACGGATCTCGATAATATTTGATCATGTTTCATAATGTTCGACATCAATTTCGATCACATTCTATCATTTTTCATCATATTCACATAGTTGGTCCTAAAAAATAAGTCATTCTCGATCATTTTTCATAATTTTTCATAATGTTTATAAATAGAGACAAGTCAGTCTCGATCATTTAACATCATTTTTCCTAATGTTCATATCCTTGGCCCACAGTAAAAGTCATTCTCGATCATTTTTCATAATTTTTCATAATGTTTAGAAATAGAGACAAGTCAGTCTCGATCATTTTACATAATTTTGCGTAATGTTAATATTATTGGCATAGAATCCAAGTCAGTCTCGATCATTTTACATCATTTTGCGTAATGTTAATATTATTGGCCTAGAATATAAGTCAGTCTCGATCATTTTACATAATTTTGCGTAATGTTAATATTATTGGCCTACAATCCAAGTCAGTCTCGATCATTTTACATCATTTTGCGTAATGTTAATATTATTGGCCTACAATCCAAGTCAGTCTCGATCATTTTACATCATTTTGCGTAATGTCAATATTATTGGCCTAGAATATAAGTCAGTCTCCATCATTTCACATAATTTTGCGTAATGTTTATAAATAGAGACAAGTCAGTCTCGATCATTTTACATAATTTTGCGTAATGTTAATATTATTGGCCTAGAATTTAAGTCAGTCTCCATCATTTTACATAATTTTGCGTAATGTTAATATTATTGGCCTACAATCCAAGTCAGTCTCGATCATTTTACATCATTTTGCGTAATGTTAATATTATCGGCCTAGAATATAAGTCGGTCTCGATCATTTTCCATAATTTTTCGTAATGGTTATATCCTTGGCCCAGAATTCAAGTCAATCTCGATCATTTTCCATCATGTTTCTACATGGAAAAGTCAGTACCTATACCATTTAACATTGTTTCTGGTAATTTTATATTAATATGAGTAACTAAGAAAATTTTATTATTTTTGTATTTGTTTATGCTCACAACGTTATGTCCTTTAAAGTATTTTGAAATGACAAATTTTTACTTGCTTATTGACTACTGACAAACATTCATAAGGAATAGTTAAGAATGTCAACTAAAATTTCGATTACTCAGAGCTCTGATGGTAGCTGTCTCATAATAAGAGATATACATAATAGGATTTTATTACAGTTGACCATGATAGTTAAATTTCAATCTGGAGTTTTTTTCCAAAACGAGATTGAAATCACAGGGAAACCAAAATACCATGCAAAAGGGAACACTCAAGCAAACTTGTTTCACAGATAAATATGCAGATCTATTTCTTTTCGTGAAAAGAGATTACATGTACGCTATACATTTTGTACTTATGTTAATTATGTTCAGTATAAATTATCGATGATTAACATAAAATTAACGACTAAAATTCACATACCTATACATTTTCTAATGTATTCACAAAATTTTTCGGATAGACTGTACGTACAATTTTTACTGGATTTCGAAGGAATTGGGCATCAAAATAACATAATGCAAAGAGTCCAGTTCAACATTAACAAGTTTGCGTAAGAACCTATCAATGTCAACAACTACAACAGTGTTTCTTAATATTTGAATAACTTCGTAACAGTGGCTAAGTTCCATTTCAATGTCATGACTTCGAATCATTACTGGCGCAGTAACAAATTTATTTCCTACAATAAAACAATGATTGTCATGTACCTCGAATCTGACTATTTGTAGTATTGTTTTGTCTTTCAACATTACTACTGTATCGTCCGTTTTTTCTGAACGCGTGTAACCTATGCTACGAATAACTGTGCCTGAGTAGATGCATCGGTTAAATGTTTTCACATCCACATCAACATTTCCTGTTGGCCCTAATAATATTGCACCTGTTTCTTGGTCTTCGTGACAATACTTGACCCTGTACGGCGAGAACAAATTTCGGCAAAATTGAGCTACATTTTCTGATCTGTTTTTGTTGGGTGATTTCAGTGCGAGCATTTGCAAAGTTCTTTTGCTAATTTGTTGAACAACCGCTTTAGGACCTAGAGTTTGGTTTCTCAAAACGTGCATATTACTTTCAAAATGAAAAGCAGATGAGCTCCAAAGAGGTCCAGCCATTTTTACAGATTGAACGAAGTGCAACAGAGAATGTAAATTGTAGGTCATGACTTCGTCTGAGTAAAATATTTGGCAATCTCCTACAAATCGTGTCAAATAGATTTCACACAAATCCAAGTTCCTTCGCGATATAGTGCGTTCGAGCAGAAAGAAAATACTTTGCGACAAAAGTAAAAACGAGTGAAATCTGTCGGTGGGCAAAATGCCTTGCAAACACGCAGGAGAGTGGATCAACAGAAATGACTTCCATTCAGAAGCTTTCAGTTTAGCAGGATTGCTTAAAGAATGAAACCATCTATGAATATCATGGGGTAACTTGATTTGAGATAGACGTTCATTTATTTGTTTTACTTGTGTCGCAGTTATTTTCTTTGCTCTATGTGGATCAGTGGTGTCATATCCCACAGTTGTCCATATGTTCCACAAATATTTTACGACTCCAACAAAAACGATGTGTAATTCCTCGACAGGAAATGACCAAACACAATCAAAATTTGGTATTTGAGATAACACCATGGGACCCTTTACACCACGAATTGTTCTCCTCATTCGGACCGCATCTCGAATATCGTTTTTGTGGGATTCATGTGAACACGTTTCAAAATTTTCCGTTATCAAAAACCTCATACTACCGATGTGAACGCCAAAAATATAGCACCACGAACACCCATAATGAGCATTATATTGCAATCGATTTTCCATGAGTGCTCGAACTGGAGCATCTACACAGCTACACAAAAGTGTGACAATGAACTTGTGCTAGTTCCCAAGATTGTCATGAACAATAAACGGATTTCTCGCAAGGTTTAGTACCGCATCAACAAATATTTGCAAATACATGTTTATGAATTCGGAATTTGGTTCGTGATTCGCAATAAACAACCCCCATGTCAAAATAGACGTGAATCGAATTTTCGGAGACAGTTCATTAACGATAAATTGCAAAGGCCATAAACTTTTAGTTGAACTTTTAAACAGATTCATGCCATCTAAACTGAAATTGAGAGTCAACACCTTAACATCGTTATTTTTCAGTTCATGAATTTTTTCGTACAATTCCCCATCATACACGTCACTTATTACACTTTTGTCAGCATTACGTTCATGTTCAATTCGTTCAATATTATTCAAAACATCTTCCAAATTTTTCCTATCACTCAACAAATTTTTTAGCTGAAGTTCTAGGTCTATCGTTACTATTGAATTTTCAGATTCAGTCCGCAAATCGTACTCTTGGCCACATTCTTCGCAAACGCTACGAAAGTTTTTAAATTTACAAGAGTTTTTTTCGGATATTACAATATTACAACTCGGACAAAAGAAATGATAAGCGATAGTTTCTGGTGCAGGATCAATTACTTTTGCAATATTATATTTACTAAAGTTCAAACTTTCAAAGACTGGCCCCGCTAGTAATTTCACTAAATTTAGTATTCCATGACGTGCCTCAATTGGCAAGGAAAATCTTAAAAATATCCCATTTACCATCTCTATTGCCTCTCGAATCGTTACACCCGATTCAGGAAACATTACCGCATCGAATGCTGGGTTTTGGTCAAATGGGTCATTCTCATGGAAGTCGTGGGCTCGTTCTCCATCATTGACACCGTCCTCTTCTGCTTCCGATATCTCTTCTCCTGGTTCCTCTCTCGGTTCTTCCCCTGATTCGTCTCCAGATTCAGCAAATTCTTCATCCTAAACAAAATTTTTTACTGAAGATCGACACAATATACATTTTCATAATATAATATTCCCATTATATTTTTAACATTTTTCTTTACATTTTAAAGATTTACAGCATTTCAATAAAAAAGTTCCTTACAGAATATACTTATGTTAAATTTTCAAAAATTCTCAAGATTTCAACTTTTTTCAATTACCTTTTAAAATTTACTGACAACTGATGGTTTTATTATTGGAATAAGTATCATGATCTTTATTATAAAATTTTTTTGCTGCATGCATTTAATAAGTGTGTCATTTATGTACGTATATTCAAAGTAATTTTGTTATATATACGCGTTGACGCATTACGCACAATTATGTTACATGGTGTGTTTCTATATTTATATTTATTTATATGATTATAATGAAAATAAAATAACTAATGATGAACTTATGTAGAAACCTGTATCAATGAATTTAAAATTGATATTACACAATTAATCACAAAAATTAATCATTTTTTCATATCATTACATAAATGTATTTCTGGAAAGTTTGGTACCAGCTATCATAAAAACAAATATGAACATTAGGAAAAAAATTAATAGATGTGGATAAAAGAAAATGGATCACGAGAAGTTGTTCATACTGCTTAGTGTTGAATCATGAAGAAAATTTGCAAAAGAGTATTTTTACGTGTTTTACCGGAGTAAAATAGTTTTCTCTGGGAGGTTCTCCATACAGCGGATTGAACTCTTCTGCATTAGTCCCTGCAACTTCCCAGTCCATACCCAAATTTTCCCAAGATCCAAATCCATGTTTCTGTGAAAGACCAATGACTATGTTAATGTTTATGTCAAAAAAAATTATAAAACTCTAGATTTCTTGTAAAAACCTATGACGAGTTTCCCTTTACCATTTTTTGAGTAACTCAAAATTGAAAGATTTATTTAAGTTACAAATTTCAACAATAAATGGCTTTCTCAATAAGTGGGGGTAGACACCATGGACCAAACTTGACCTGAATTTTCCTTACATTTTTCTGAGTGAAAAAATTCTCAAGCCACTAGTTTTTAAACTCAAAATCAAAAAAAAAAAATATTTAAGGTATAAATTGAAAAAATTTGATAGGTTAAAACTTGTGCCTCGAATATCTTTTTTGTTTTCGAGTTTTAAAAAAAGTTGCAAGAGACTTTTTGGCTAAGAAAAACGTGAAGATAATTTAGGTCATTTAGGTCCATGATGTCTTGCCCCACTTGTTGAGAAAGCGCATTTATTGTTAAAATTTTTGGCCTAAATAACTTTTTAAATTCGAAAATAATTTTTTTTTTACTCATTGGAACATGGATTCATTATGTCAAAATATCTACACTGCATTTCTAAAAAATTAGCAGTCAAAAATTTCTGACATTGAACATTGTTTTTAAAATCGTTTAAAAATTAATGAAATATATTTAAATTCCAGAATGAGGTGGGATATGAGTATTGGTTGATTATGATTGACTATTGAAAAATTTATAGAATGCATAAATTATTTCACTTACAAAATCAAAAAAAATATTTAAGGTATAAATTGAAGAAATCTGATAGGTTAAAACTTGTGCCTCGAATATCTTTTTTGATTTCGGATTTTAAAAAAAGTGGCAAGAGAATTTTTGGCTAAGAAAAACGTGAAGAAAATTTAAGTCATTTAGGTCCATGATGCCTTCCCCCACTTGTTGAGAAAGCGCATTTATTGTTAAAATTTTTGGCCTCGATAACTTTTTAAATTCGAAAATCCTTTTTTTTTCGGTTACTCATTGCAACATGGATTCATTCATTCATTATTTCAAAATATCTGCACTGCATTTCTAAAAAAATTAGCAGTCGAAAATTTCTGACTTTGAACATTGTTTTTAAAATCGTTCAAAAAAGAATGAAATATATTTTGATTCCAGAATGAGGTGGAATATGAGTATTGGTCGATTATGATTGAATATTGAAAAATTTATAGAATGCATGAATTATTTCACTTACAGCTTCTGTCAAGGTTGTATTCTCAAAAGAGTCATCATGTACGGATGAACTTTCACAATCTGGCGTTAATATTTGCCTAGAACCGTCTTGGCCACTCTCCACATTTTCACGTGATTCAGCTTCGCGAGGTATATTTGCAGTTGAATCTGATGTGGATCAAAAAATTGTCAAAATACAAACAAAACAACATATATATACATTCACAAATCCATGTCAACGTGAATTGTTTATCATGTTAATTTTTACTGGCAGTAAAACCAGTTGACTTAAGAACTCAAGGTGTACATACAAATTATAATATAACTCACCAAAATTGTCAGTAATATTCTCGCCTTTTTTGGCATTAGCGCGCCATCGAAAATTCGTTGAATGATCAACATCGGAATCGTTGAAGTTAGGATCCAAAGGAAGCAGTCTTATTTTCCGAACTAATTCGCTGTTAACCACCGTGCGTTTCATATCGCGAATAATAAATGAAACAAGCCGAAAATTACACTTTGCATCGAACTTAAATTGCACCAAAATACACGAAAATTAATTAAAAATACACTAATACCACATGCCCTAACTGCACAGACAGGACTGCACCTTGCTGCACCTGGCTTCAACTGACCCAACCTGACCGATACCACGAGCACACACGAGCACACACGAGTGCACGAAGGCAGCCAATGCGGTACCAGTGTACCTAAGGCTCCTTAAACATTGGTACTGTCGTCCACCATTTTGATTTTGTAAGGACCAATAACACATTAGCTACTTGGTGGTCGCTGGTTGTCGCAGAAGCAAAAAACAGGAACAATTCTTGAATGTTCTCGAATCGTCTTGAGTAAACGTGAACCCACGTGCACGTTAACCGCGTTCTTTGGTGTTTTTCGGGCTGTTTTGCAAAATTGCCAGGTATGGACGGATCTTGTGCGTTTGTCAAATTTATCACCAGCGGAGAGAAAAAATGTGTTCCGATTACCAAACTGCGAAATTTCGTACCAGCGTCTTTCTCCAAGTCGACTAAATATTCATATTTAAAGAATGGGGCACCCACCGACAAATGCCTTGTTTTTGCATTTGCACGTAAGTCTTAAATATGATATTATTGCGATTTGGAAAATAAATGAAATTTGTGTATATTTCCCAAAATATAAATTGAACCAAACTATATTCGTACCACGCCCAAATTATCATCATTTATAGGTTAGATTAATCTAACCTAAAAATGTATTCTACAGAATAAACAAATAATAAAAATGTTACATTGAAGTGATCAACTTGTATTGTGACAAAATAGCTGATTGTGATTAAATGTCAATACAAATATTTAATATAAACCATAATAATAATTTGGTACCATAGGTACCAAATTCGAATTCATGGTCCGAAAATGTGTTTTTTAACTGAGAAATTTATACTCAGACACAATTCAATTTTTATTGGTATAAATATCTTTATTTCTGTAAGAAAATTAAAAAATTTATTCTAGACCACTCAAAAGTGATTATCTGAAAATGCATACTTTTATTTTGAAAAATATCGACAAAAAAAATCAAGTTTTATTAAACAATTCGAAATATGATGAAAAAGATTTAAGAAGTTTCTTCGGGTAACAAATAAAAATTCGAGCCTGCTATCTCTGAAAATGCATATAAGTTTTTGACCTCAAAAAAAAAAAAAAAAAAAAATCATCATTTCTGAACTATTGAAACTATTAAATAGACTTCAAGAGTTTCAATTATTTGATAATGCAATAAATTTAATAATTGAGATACTTGAAGATTGCGGACTTTAGAAATGAATTTTTGATTATTAATGGTAGCATGTCTAACTTGAACTTTTTTGTGTTTTTTTGATATTTAGAAAGTCGGGCGGAACTGAGAGAAAAAATAAAGGAGACTGCTAGAATAACGTTTCCACCCATCACTCGGTGCGACACTGCGTCAGAATTAGAGACTGATGATGTACCGCTGGTATGCCTTACTTTTGATTAAGTGACATGAAAAATTGTTTTACAGTAACATTACCTAAAATCATAGATTCCTCATGAAATTATTAGATGATTTTCCTTTTGCCATTTTTCACAAAACTCAAATTCAAAACGGATATAAAAATTATAAAATTAACCAATCAACGCGTTCCTGCAAAGAGTGGCGGTAAAAATCACAGACCAAAATGAATGCTGAATTTTCTCTATATTTTTCTAAATCGAAAAATCCTTTGCCGCCTTTCAGAAAACTCAAAATCAAAAAAGATATTCAAGCATAAGATCTCAAAAATCTGATTGGTTAAAACTTGTGATTTGAATATCTTTTTTGATTTTGAGTTTTTGGAAAAGTGGCAAAGGGAAAATCGTCTTATGATTTCATAAGGAATTCATAGGTTTTGGTATTTTCACCTTTTGTGAAACACTCTGTATAAATACATATTTCTTAAATATTAAGTTCATGATTTTCAGAATAATTCAATTGTTGAGTAAAAAAAAAAACAATGAGAATGAGCAGTTCCTTTTTTTGTGTAACCTACAAGAAAATCGAACATAAAATCAATGTTTGTCAATCGTGTGCTGAAATTATTTTTAAATAAGTATCTAAATTCACTATTATAGTTTCGGCTGATATTATCATCATTCAATAACATATTTACCCATGTCTATGCTCTTCATAACGTTTGATCACATTATTCTAAAATTTTATTAAAATGTCAGACTGTTGAAGATAACGTTATTCAGAGTGTATGCAAATTTTCTTTTTAAAAATTTTCTCCATTTTATAATACTTCTCTTTGCTGAATTTTAGATACAAAAGAAATCTGCAAAGAGAACGGCCGTAGATAAAATTAATGCAGCCGTCGCTTCAAAAGTAGCCAAACAGCAAATACGTAAAACAGAAGAAATAAAAAAAACTTTTGAAACAGACAGTTCTTCGAAAAAATCATTGGAGAACATAAGCAACAACAACAAGGTAAATAATAAGTGAAAACATAGTAATTTTGAGGGTATTGAATCTGTCAATTCCTTCAAGCAATAATTTTTAAATAAATAATGTGATTAACTGTTAACTGTTGAAATTATTGGTTGATTTGGTTATTGACTTGTCGTATTTATTGATTATTGATGAAGTACCGATGGGTTCAAATTAAACTTTCAATTTTTATTGATATATTTGAAGGTACATAAAAAGACATATTTTATTTGGAAATTTGTCAATTGTAAAAAGTTAAGACAAAATTAATTTTTCCTATTATAATAATAATAGGTGTAATATAATAATATATAATAAAATTAGTGTGAACGTTGAAAGTGCTTTTTAATTTTCAATTTTGTTTGCGTTGCTGTATAAAAGTGTAATTTTTTTAAATACATATTACAGTGTGAAACTAATCATTTGTGACTTTGTTTTGCATTAACAGTTGTCGACCATTTAATAAATCGATTGCTTACAGTCTTGATGTTCTTGATTACTAATTTGTTGAGTATTGGTTTTCGTAAATATTCATTTTTTTAAGGTTTTCCCCTGTTCCTTGAGTTACATGACATTTTTTTATTCTATAGTTATGTTACTTTGACTAGTTCTTGTTTAACTACTCATTTTATTTACCATAACTGACTTTTTCACGTATGCATGCTGAGTATTACTAATTTTTTTTTAACAATTAAGTGTTTAAGTTTATAAATGTTATCTTTTGATGTGAGCTTTGTAGTTTACTGAGTAAGAACAACATACACAACATTTTTTTTTAACATCCATGACATGTGTTTTAGGAAAATGTCATACAACGAACATCTTTTGGATCACATTTTAATGAAAACGAGGAAGTGCTGCGACAAAAAATAAAACAGCTTACTCGTGAACGCGATGATGCCTTACTCCAGGTTAAAGAGTTGAGCCAATTAAACATAGAGTTGCAGAATCAACTCATAACGAGGATAAAGAATCTTGAAGGTATAATATAAGTCAGCAAGTTAAAATTCTGATATTATCCTGGGGGTGGTGAAAAAAAGAAATGTATAATTTCAATTCTTTCTGAACTCAAGTCTTGTAGCAATCATTTTTTGGGTAAATCATTATTTATTATCAAATAACGTAATCCTTGATAGTTTAACCAATAAGTATCATAAGCTCAGAACTGCTATATGAAACCGAAATTTTCCAATTTTGTTGAAGAAGAACGCACAAATAAATTTCTTAGAAATATTCTGTTACAATGTGCGATACAGTTTTTAACTTATCGTAAGTAGCTGGTATGTAAATGTCATGTCATAAATTATTGAAAATGAGTAGAATTGCAAAAAAATTATGTGAAATACATAAAAATGAAGAACAGATTAAATAAATAGATACATGAACTGATAATGAAAATGAAGCTGCATACGAAACACAAAATGTGTTTAAAATTTACAGTGTGTAATACGTTATATAAATCTTCAATAAAATGATTCTCATATAGGTTTCTTACTTTACAGAAATTTGCAGAGAGCAAGCATCAACAGGGAGTACAAAGAAATGTCCAGATATTGGAGAGGGCAAGGAGGACGAGGACGGGGAAAAAGTAATTATTTTATCAGTCACTTACAGGACCCTATGACGCGAGTAAAACCCGTAACAAGTCAGAAAAAAATGACTGGCATTTTTTAATTACTTGTTGAGTTTTTGTTAACTTGTAGGAAATTCGAGCTTGTATATTACAGAAAAACCGCAAATTCACTTAATAACAGGAAAACTGTCTCCATTTACATTTGACTAGTAACAAACCTTACTCTTGCTAAAGTTACTATCTAGATTAATCTAGTATTTCTATTAGCAATCATCATTCATCGCTCTCGGAGTGCTTTGAATAAATTTTTTACTGCCAAAAACTGCTTCAATCTGATTCGGTCTGCTCAGAAAATGCCACTTTGCCTAAAAAAATATATTCAAAACCAAACATCTACTATTGCCCACTGTTATCCATGTCAAGTAAATGGGATCTTCAATGGTTTCTAGTCGTCCTAATAGTCTAGGACGATTGAAAATCTCATATACCTAACATAGAGAACCATTGGCAATTGTTAATTTGTTTGGTTTTCAATGGTTTTGAATGGACTTTTTAAGGCAGGGAGTTGAAGCACTGTTAGAGAGAACACTTAAATATAAAAGCAAATATATTCCCAACTGGATTCATTATTTTCTTATAAAGTTGTGCTCCTTTTGTACCCGCTGAAGAACAATCTTTTATTGAAAGTATTCTTGACGAAATGTTTAGGTTCACATTGGCCGAAACATTTGGGTAAAAAAAGATGCTTACAGCAGCATTATTGCCAACTGCATTACCAGCAAAACCAATGGAAAGTTCGTCAAACAAATGGCCATAGCTGTTTTCGGGATAAAAACGCTTACAGAAAGCTGCGTTGGGAGATTAGCGAAGGATGGTCGTGTCCTCGAAGAAAATCACAAAGGATCACCAGCGCTCAACCCAGAAAAAATTTTGGCTATAAAAGGTATGCAATATTTGTGTGGACATTTTTGAGTATTGCTTATTGAAATATGCACGATAAATAAATTTTTTTATGTACTTTCTTTCAGATTGCTTCGAGAATTTTTTGATGGAAGTTAAAAAAAAACCAGAGGTGATAGCTAGTCACGAAGCGTCAAAAACTAAAACCTACATCTCCCAAAAAATCTATGAGTTGAAAATCAAAGCTGGACTTCTAACGCCTGCATCAGAGAAAACCAAAAAAAGGGGGGGAAAGGTAAAAGGCCTATGACAATCACCCGCACAGCAAAAAATTTCATCAGAGCCCTGCTCGAGCTTCGTGGTAGTTCCAAACTGCCAGAACACTAATTTGTGACAATAGGAACTTCCTCAGAGCTCCCTCGGAACTCCTACAAAAAGTTTGCTGTGCGGGCAAATTGAAATATTCGTCTTCTCAATTGTCGATTATCAAAAAAGTTATTCAAACTTCACATCTTATTTATGTTCCAGGGATTGAAGTCAAGCATACCAATGCTCAAAAATCAGATTCTTCTTCCGATGAGGAACAGGAGGATAGAGCTGCTGGTTCCCGTAAGTTTGTTTGATCAATAATGTTAAAAGCAACTGACTGACACGTACAGATACAACTTGTTGAAAAAATAAATAATACATCGTTTTTGTACGTTACAGAAGTAGAAAAAAATGATGATCAAGAAACGAACGACCAGTCATCGGAGGTTGAGAAAGATGAGGAGGATGGAAATCGAATTTCAGGTATAAACTTTTCACAAAATTGGGAAAGCATACGTGTATGAAGATATGTGTGTCACGCTCCGAGAAAAGGGACCTTAGATCCTTAGATCCAAAAAATTATTTTCGAAATTACCATGCTTTTGAGTAAAGTAGACAAAGATCTTTCAAAATATCTAATTCGTATTTTTTAACTTCAAAAACCGACTATGTTATGAATTTTTTAAATACAGCGTTACCACACCAATCCCTGTGCCGCGCGAACTTTAATGGCCTCTCCTGAAAAATTTCACTTTTGGATTTAAGGTGCCTTTGGTCAGAGCGGACACATGTACTGTTTTGGAATCACGCGAATAATATTAGTTCATGAAATCGCATTATTACGTATTTTTTTCATGATTAATTTTTATGAATAGCGTGTATGCGTGCTCTTGAGGAAATAAAAAACCTGTTTTACAATTCTCTCATTTTCGTTTTGATTTTCCAGATGCTGATGCTGAAAGTGAATTTAATGTCACACAAAGTGACGTCGATGATGTTTGATGATTTTCAATGCTAAAAGAATAAACGTTTATGTGCAATTTCAGTGCAATTATATTTTAATATGTACAACTCGTTACCTACACAATAAACGTATTTAAATAATCATTATTTTTTTATTATTAGGTACCCAGAGTCGTTAAAAGAAAAGTGCCAAATTATTTACATGTGAAATACATTAATAACTTCCCCTTAGAATTCGACTCAATCAGGACGAGAACGACACTCTCGGTCACATTTAATGGAAAAATTTTATGACAGCAACATGATAAAAAAATGATCGACTTGAGAAACTCGATCATTTAACTTAAATTTACATCACGAAAATCATTGCAATAACGTGATGAAATATAATAAAAAATGATCGACTTGACAAACTCGATCACTTTACATAAGTTTACAACATGTATAATGAAAAATGATCGACTTGAGAAACTCGATCATTTTACATAATTTCGCATCACGAAATCCATTGCAATAACGTGATGAAAAATGATCGACTTGAAAATCTCGATCATTTTTCATCATTTTACATAATTTCGCATCACGAAAACCATTGCAATAACGTGATGAAAAATGACGAAAAATGATCGACTTGAAAATCTCGATCATTTTTTTTCAGCAGGGAAGCACTCAGAATTTTACGAACTACATTACGAAATCTACCATCTGCTGTTAAATTCACTAGAGACAGTAAAAAAGCGCGCGGTGATGAAATTTCTACGCCGAGCGTAGGTCCCACTGCAAACAGAAAATTATTGAAGACACAAAATAGGATTGAAACTCCCCAGTAAACCAACGTTGCTCAGAAATCTGGGAGCAATGTTTGCCGGCAATAATTTCTTTCGTATTGCTTTCATATTGCCAGTAATGCATAATCGCAACACTTGCTGGATATTTTGGACGGCAATTTGAATGCAATAACGCAGAAATTGTTGCGGCAAATGTTTCTATCTGATTTACAAAAACTATTGACCGCTCATCGGTAGAAATGCGTCATGGAAATCTGACTACATTTTTTGTCGCAACAATTTCTTTCAAATTGTCTTCCCCTAGCAAACGCGCTGATCGAAAAGTGATCGAAAAGTAAGCGAATTCGCTTTTCGATCACTTTTCAATCCCTTCTCGAAATTCGTCTCGAATTAGGTCAAAATGCATTTTTTTTGTCATGATGTTAAATTTGACATGCCTTTGCATTTTGACGCAATTATCTATCGTTATAATGTATAAATTAGTTAATCAAATCCCAAAAAGTTAATTGCGTCAAAATGCAAAAGTCATGTCAAATTTCACATCATGACAAAAAAAAATTCATTTTGACACAATCCGAGACGAATTTCGAGAAGGAATTGATTAGCGCGTTTGCTAGGGTCATATATTGTCAGAAATTGTATCCATCAATAATTTGTGATAACAACATGCAACCAATTAATCACATAAATTTATAACACATTATTGATTCCAATATATAGCCTCCGACGGATTTAAATTTTGCCTTCAAAATTTACCCGAGTCCCGAGTAAGCTTGAGCAAGCCCGAGTGACTTGCACAAATGCACAACGGTGCACGCACGTGCATTAAATATATATACATATAGGTATACAAAAAAAAACGCAACCCGCAACCCAACCTCATTGAACCTCGTGCTCGTCGCATTTTTCAGCATTTTCTACAACAGTTTTTGAGTTTTTAGTTTTATATTTATTGTGTGGACATCGAATCGTGATCAGATCAACATATTCTCGGATTTTTTTCCCGCCTCAATTGTGTTTGTTTATACAACTCGCTCGAAAAACCGACGATAAATTGGAAGAATTAGAATCTGCAGTGAGTATATATATCTATAATATGGTATAGGTTAATTAGTTTTTTCTTTTTTAACAAATGGAAATACAAAAACTTGGTTTATTTATTTGAGTTAGTTCTCGCAGTTCTTGAGTGTAAATATTTCAATTTTCATCATTTTGAAATCAAAATCATACAATAAACTGACAAAAAATTTATGGAGAATGATCAGGGAACTTGTAATTATTTTTCCTTTTTCGCTGAGAAAAATTCTCTGCCAAATGTATGATTCATTTTTTTCAAAAACTAGTGATTGAAAAATAACACGATTCTCAAGTCCTCATTTTAAATCAAGCATTAAGTATACTTATGGAAATTTTAATGGTTTTGAAATTATTTTTATCTATAAATAAGTCAACTGGTAAAAATAATCAATTGAAATCAGTTTCTTCTGCCTAATCTAGGAAAATGTATACAATTCTATTACCTACAATTATGGTATATATTTATTGTATATATTTTTGTGAACTGAAAATAGTGAGAATTGGCAAATGATGAAATTTTAAGTTCACAATTACAAATTAAATTAATCAATTTTATTTTATCAACTAATGTTATCTTACTTATTTTATTTATATTTATCTATTTTATAATCTACTTTAACCCATTCAGTTTACATTCTATGATTCATGTGTGTTACATTTTAAGTTTTTTTTTTTTTCATTTTCCATTCAATATACATAAATCATTACTCCGACGTTCGAAGGCAATGGTGACTTGTTCAAGTTTCATGCGCATGAATTAATTTTTTCAGTTTATGAATTTATGAATATTTAAAAGAGTTATGAAAGTTATTGGAAAATTATCAAAAATTACATTTCATTTTTGTAAATTTTCATACATTCATGACAATTACTTGTAGTTGTTCTTGTTTGAAGCAATCTTAAAAACAGTTTTTTGATATCTTGAATGATGTAAGCTGTTTTAAAGAATTTTAAAATTCTGAGATACTCGCTAAATTTTTTTGAAGATTCTAGTGTTCTATAATTTCAGATTCTATCTTCATTTCGAAAATCTTCACATTTTTTTATATTTTTACACACAGAATCAATGAGAAATAAGTTCGGAAATTTCCCTTATAATATAATGATCACGTATATCTATCATTATTACAAACTCGCTATTTTTTCACAAAATTGCAACAACTGCGAGGAAACTGAAAGAATTGTTAAGGACTTCGAGCAACTCAGATTTCAAAACAAATTTAATCATATTACAATGAGTATTTCAAAAATAAAAAGTATGGTTTAAAAATAATTTTTGTTACTGTCAAATTTCTTCAAACATAAGTCTTGAAAAAACATCTTAAACAATCTGAAACTTTTTGTATGACCTCATCATTATCAGAGAAATTTTGAAAAAAAGTACCTAAAATATGTCTGGGTTTTTAAGGGTGCTCATGAATCTGAACTCGAAATAAAAAAAATCCTAATTGCAGATCCAATATGGCAAACGAAAATTCAAAAACATTCGAATTCGGTTTATTTTTGTATTTTCGAGTTTTTTTTTCTTGTTCTCTGTGTTTTGTTGTATTATTGTTTATATTATTATTTTAAATTATTGGCATTGACACCTTTTAGTGAGAACATTTTCTGTGAATTTTTTTTATTAATTGTAACATAGAAATGATTCTCAATTGTTTGAAATTGAAATTTATACTATCTAAAAATATAAAACACTAATGTAGGATGAAACAAATTTTCAGTCAGTTACTTGTGATACATTCAAAACTGAAGGTGTAAAATTTTGTCATTTTCTAGTTCTCGGAAAAATAAATAATATACAGGGTGTTTCCCATTCCCCGTATCAAAATTTACCTAGTTGTTGCTTACTCTGTATATAGTATGAAATTCGTCACATCGAAAGAGAAGAAATTAATTCAAGTTTTAATTTTGTACTTTATGAAAACGATAATCTTGGTTATAGAGAACTCCACACTGATATTTTGAATTAAAAAATTCACAATTTGCAAATTTGTATATTTTCCAGTTGAACACCTATAGCGATAGTCTATAAAAAGTAGAACATTATATATGTATGATAATCTTTTAATTCAGAATTTCTATATCAGAAATTTAAGTTATCAAATGAGTATTCTTGTATAGCGCATGTTGACAAAATTTTAGAAATAATTTCTTCTCTAATCCATGATTTTTTTCGACAAACTTGTAAGTTCAAATATTTTAGATTACTGAATGTTGAAAAGAAAAATAATTTTTCTACTTTCAAAAATTAAAATAAAAAACTTGGGTCACGAAACTTACAACGTAGTTGACAAATGAATGTTTTAACTTGACATTTTGCAAAGTTTTTAAAATTGATTTTTTTTAATTTGTAATTTTTCTCCAAAAACCTACAAAGTTGTGAATTCTTCAAAACTTCTGTTCTAGATAGTCTGTTCCCATTTCTCGAAAAAGGCTGGCCATGCAGGGCAGACAACACGGAAAACGAGTGCGGGGATCGTCTAGGTACGATGAGTATATTTATAATACCATCTTCTTGTAGATTTGCGTTTAGAGTGTCATGCTCAGAGAATGTTAATATTATCTATGTACATAAAGTTCCAAACGTTTGAAATTAAACGAAAAAGAAAAATACACGAGTGTTATAGCAAAAAAGTTTCCTGATGCTTTCGAAGACTTAGTAATTTGAACAATAAACTTTATGTTTACAAACAATATATTCTAAATAATTCTGAGTCAAAATTTGTGAAGTGGGTCACTTTTTTTCGGTGGGTTGTGATTTTTATCTCAAAATGCACAATTTGCTAGAGTTATACATAACTAAGATGATCTCGAAACATTTTTGTGAAATTTCCATTTTCTTAAAAGTTATTGTTGTTTAACTTTTCTCACATTTTTCTAGTAATTAATTTTTTCCTCTCGATCTATAGCAAAGATTGCTCTTATTTTTGGTTTGTCGTTTTGAATATGTCCATTCTATAAAATAAAATTTGTTTCATGATTGTCGTGTAAATATTGTCAAAGTTAGCAACAATTTCTATAAACAAATGAAAAATGTTGCAACTTCTCAATTGATATCAATAATTTTTTTGGTAAATTATGATAGTTTGTTCAATTACGAAGATTTCGGTAAAAAGAAAACTCGGAAACTTGCATATGGTCAAAAGTTATGACCTTTTGGAGTTCATGCTTTGGCGTGCCACGCGATTCTCGATACATGCATTTCGTTGCGCGCTACAACGTTTGTGGACCTGTAGCATTTTTCACGTTTGAACGTGAATATTTCTTATATTCCCTTTTTTCTTTGCCTGCTATTCAGTTCTTTCCAATGTTTTGTCTATTTCGGACTCGTCATTTATTCAAACAATAAATGTAGTTGCTTCAGCAATTTTATATGCAGCAATATTTATAAGTATACGTTTTAAGTCTATAACGAAATTTTCAAAAATATTCTTAATATCGCTCGTTGGATTATCGAGAATTCTCTATTTGGATTATTAGAATTTTACAAACAAGAATTTGTTATTTTGTAATATTTGCCATTGTATAAATATTGCAATTTTTAGGCACAATTATATAACTTGATATGTGACGCGCTATGAGAAAAGGTACCTAAGGGTACATATGGATACTTTTGGAGAATGGCAATAGGAGTTGCGATCAACCCTCTCATTCTATAGAACCGCCGAATAAACACACCTGTAACTTCATTGTTTTCAAAAATGAGTGAATTTCTTTTTCACCATTCGAAGCAGATACTCAAAAACTACCTTGAACATAAAAAAAGCCAAAATTGAATTTCGTATCCTTACGTACCTTTTCTCATAGCGCGTCACATATGTACATTTTCGTAATCATTAGAGACGAATAATATGAAAATCTCACAAAAGTTCATAAATAATTATAGTTAATTTTGATAACCTACGCTTATTACCTACGATTTTTATAACCTACGTTTGGAGGTTTATGATTTTGAGAATGCTGTGAGTGAAAAATTTTTTCACTTTGCAGCTTCGTGAAATAGAACCAAGAAATTGCACATCATGAAGGTGGTGAGGCAAGCACCTCGATCGAGATCCGTGAGGGCTCGACCTCCTTTATCACAATTATCATCTCTGAGGCATCTAAGGTCTCGGATGAAAAAGCACAAAGAAGCGATGAAAATTCTTATGCGCAATCGAAATGAGCTTTCGACTAATTCAAATGGTACAAATTTACTTACTGACAGATTGCAAACACCTCGCAATGAAGACATTATTAATTATGCTTCTAATAATTCCGCGAATAATGATCTACGTGAAATATGCGATTTGACTGCTCCCAACCACAATGATCTATCGGAAATGATATGTGATTCGACTGCTCACAACTCCAAAGCAGAGCAAGCTCCTCGGCAAGGATTCGATAAAGCGTGTTTCCAAAATAATTTGGCATATTTGCTGTTAGACTCCACCCACACTTTTGGAATACGTCTTCTAAAACTTTTAAAACGTCATGCTTGTTTTTCCTTCTTGCCGAATGACATCAGGACACTTCTCCCAACGCCCCGTTCCGCACCTATTGTGCATGAAGTAGATCCGGGAGAATATCTTCATATAGGCGTTGAAACCTGCATCCAAAAAGTACTCAAAAATTATGACATTTCAGAAATTCCCAAAAAACTCCATTTAGATTTTAGCACGGATGGGGCCAAATTGACCAATACTGGGAAGCGAAACACCATTTGGCCGATACAATGTCGTATCGTGAATTTGAAAAATTCTCCGACAATGACTGTCGGAATATACAGGGGAAAAACAAAACCTAAATCACCCAAAAAATTCTTCGAATTATTTATCGCAGATTTAATCAATATTTTTCAGGAAGGTCATATAACCTATAAGGATGTAAAAGTTGAAATCGAATTACGGTGTTTTATTGCTGACGCTCCTGCTCGAGCTTTCATATTAGGTCACAAGGGACATCGATCCTTTGCTCCTTGTTCTAAATGCAAAGTCGAGGGCTTTTCTGATGATAGATTTATAATACTTGATGGCACAGATCACACGCGTAGGAAAAATGAAGAGTATGTTTGCCAAAAAGATGAAGATCATCACAATTCTTCGAGTCCGCTTTCCTCCTTACCTAATTTCGACTTAGTTAATGGTTTTGTTTTTGTTTTGTGCGTGTTTTTTGTTGTGTTTTTTTGTATGTTTAGGTATCAAAAACTTTACTCTTAGGTTGGTTACTTGGAAAATATACCAAAAATACAAAATTATCAGGAGGTGATATAGAAATTATTTCGGAAAGAATGAAAGTTATAGCTTCCTACTGTCCCCAAGAATTCAATAGACCTGTTATTCTTTAGAAGATCAAAAAGATTTCAAAGCAATACAATGGCGTCAGATATTACTCTATATTGGGGTAGTCTGCTTCAAAGATGTTGTGAAAGATTACGTGTACACCCACTTCCTTCTTTTTCACGCATCTATGCACGTTTTCTTGTCTGGAAAATTTCAAACGGCTCCTACATTAGATTTCGCTGAAGATGCCATGAAAGAGTTTGTTTCGCTCTGCGGTGACGTTTATGGGAAGAAATTTTTGTCATTCAATACTCATGGATTACTCCACCTAATTGATGATGTTCGCAGATTCGGGCCTTGCGAGGATTATTCGGCCTTTCCCTATGAAAATAGCATGCGTTTTTATCGAAAGATGTGCAGGAAACCGGGGAGTCCCTTAGTTCAAATTGCTAATAGAAATAAAGAACGGGAGCATCATGAAATTGCAAGTAAAGTTTCATCTAAAAGGGTTCAGTTGAAAAAAAAAGCATTTCAAAGGCCCTTTGCCAAACGACATTGGTGAATGTCAGCAGTATTAGTCTGTCAAAATTTCAGAAATGAAAATAAGTTCCAACATACGTGACAACTGTGTGATGTTGAAAAATAGTAACATATGCTGCGTAGATAACATTTTATCGGTGGGTGCGAAAATTCATCTATTGTTGAGAACATTTGTGGTGAAAGCAGATTTTTATGATGTGGGTATGTCTTCAGCACATTTTGGAATTTTCAAATGTTCCGGCTTAGCAAAAAATTTCGAGTTGATTCCTATTGAAGAAATTGCAAGTAAATGTTATCGAATGCCTGTCTGGAGATCGCTCTCTGCAATTGGTGTAAAGCAGTTTGAACGGGTGCAAAACGAATTTGTAGTCGCGGTTCTCTTGTGAGCTGTACACTGTTTGATATTGTTACTTTAATTTTAGTAATAAATATGTCATTTAGTTCATTTTATTTTAATGCAATGAGACTGACAATATTTTGTATAATAATTTAATTTTGACATTGCAATAGAGAAGTTCTGAAATATATTGTTTCCTGGAACATTACATTTTGTATCAAACGAGTGATCTGCGTTAATCAAAAATGGACACGAATACTCTTATCGTGATATCGACATGAGGTCTTTTAATACCCATTATATCTATATTTAGAAAAACTCGTCACTTTCGTAACTTTTAAAATAGATTTCTACAATTAAATATGTACATATTTGACCATCTGTTTCCATTGTTTTGTGATAGGCCACGAAAGAAATGTCATTTAATTGTATATGTATATTTAATTTTAAAAATTATGCATCATAGTTTTTTAATCTTATGATTAAAATTAAATAATGCTTAATTGTATGAAGTGTAATTATAATGTATAATAATAATTAATGATAACTATTTATATAATATAAATCATTACGATTTATTTTTATAATTATGGAATGATGATTTTAATTTTAATAATTCTAAATTCACATGTGAACGGTGACAACGCATATTTTACTATAGTTTTTCTCGAAAAAATTCACGTTCTGTAATTATGTCGAAAGCTCATATTTTGCAACCGCTCATAAGTGGTATGTGTACTCTTGCAATAATCACAAAAATAATCGTGAAGCGATTTAATTTTCCAATAATAACCATTATGTTGATTTTTGTTACAGGGAATCATCTGTGGAATTTGATGAAAGACCCAAAAGGACGATCAAAAAACCGAAAAGATATAAGACCACATCTAGTGAAGATGCCGTCTTGAAAACTCGTCAACCACAAAAAAACGACGAATCGCGGATCCAGAAGACTGTGGCACAGCGTCTTGGTAATATGCTCATGAAACATACTCCTGCATCGAATAATAAAGGCCACTCCACCTCGACAACGTACAACCACCAAACCAAGGACGTGAGAAATACTAGCACAGATGACAGTCGCAAACGTACTGATGACGGCGGCCAAGGACCTAGTAAAATTCGCAGTCAGAGACGTAGTCCGAGTCGTAGCCAAAATCTCAGTCTCAGTCCAAGCCCAATGCGCGATTCAAGTAGCAGCCCGATTCGTAGTCCGAGACGCAGCCCGATTCGTAGTCCGAGACGCAGCCCGATTCGTAGTCCAAGACGCAGCCCGAGACGCAGCCCGATTCGTAGTCCGAGACGCAGCCCAATTCGTAGTCCGAGACGCAGCCCGAGACGCAGCCCGATTCGTAGTCCGAGACGCAGCCCAATTCGTAGTCCGAGACGCAGCCCGAGTCACAGCCCGAGTCACAGCCCGATTCGTAGTCCGAGACGCAGCCCGATTCGTAGTCCGAGTCGCAGCCCGATTCGTAGTCCAAGACGCAGCCCGATTCGTAGTCCGAGTCGCAGCCCGATTCGTAGTCCGAGTCGCAGCCCGATTCGTAGTCCGAGTCGCAGCCCGATTCGTAGTCCGAGTCGCAGCCCGATTCGTAGTCCGAGTCGCAGCCCGATTCGTAGTCAGGCTCGAAATTCGCGCGCCGATAACAATATCATTGAAACTAATGGGGGAGGTCACAGTGTTCGAGATCGAATCCGAAGCCCAGTTGAGCTGACCATCAGAGATTTATATGATTCAATTTCTGTGCTAACAGAGCTAGTAAGGTCAGTTTTCAATCATAGCAAAAACCGATAATTATAATTGAGTAGTCATACTTTAAATTCTTACATCGTTAAACACAAAATACTAGAGTTCTATTGTTTATTAGTTTTCTCCTCAGACATTATTTTAAGTGTGTGCAAAGTGGTCTCATTGCAAATTCCCAAGCTTACTATAGCATCAAAAAATAAATTGGTATTTAATTATGTTGCAGAAATGTGGAAGTAAAACTCTCACCTGTGGAAGAAAAAATCAACGATTACGTCGAAGTGGATATCCCAACGCCCCCCCCCCCCCCCTTTTTCCCGATTAACTCGGTGGAGTTTAATGAGTCTCTGGAAAAAACTTCGGCAGATTTTAAAAAAGCTGTAAGCGTTATTTTCTCAAGTTATCTTACTGTCTTCAGCTAGCTTCAGTTCTATGCTCATCTAAAAATACTATAACGACCTAATATTTCATGTTGTACTATTTTTATCCCATATATAGGTCAGCTTTTTCAAGTTTTTGAGTGCGGCAACGCTGAAAGATGGGGTGTACGCTTGCTTTGAAGAAGCGATGACTAAAGAAGTCACCTGCAACTACACGTGGTATGGGGGAAATGGCAAAAGAAGCTTTTTCAAGACCTCCCTTTGCTCCGCAATCTATAGTAAGTAAAATAAACACTACACAATGTATGAAAAAAAAAACTTCTTAAAATGTGATGCACACATGTACTCAACTTTCGAAGAACTTAATCTAATGGTGTCCGAGCTATAAGTTAATAACATGCATTTTTTTGCATTTTCAGAAGCTCTTGCTGTCAGTAAAGCATACGGCAAGCCAACTCGTTACGAGTTCCAGACAACGTGTGTAGCTGCATTGAAAAACGCGAAGCAGAAATTATGTAACCAGAGGCGTCGGGAGCAAGAAGATCCAGCTGCGGCTCAAGTAAACCGGCGACAAAAAGCACTAGAAGCCGACCGTTTATTCAACTGAGTGTATACTTTTTGAAATAAACTATTTTCATCTTTGCAATCGTTGAGTTAATTTATTGACTTTTTAATATGATCGTCATCAATTATATTTTGATATACAAGGGTATTAAACATGACCTGAGCTACCTAAAAATTGAGATTTATCATTGCATTCTGAGGCGATATTTCCTTTGCCATTTTCCACATAAATCAAAATCTAAAAAGATATTCAAGCTTGAAAGAAATCTAATATAATTGGTTGAAACTTCGAACTCGGATATCTTTTTTGATTGTGAGTTATGTGGAAAATGGCAAAAGAAGTATCGTCTTAGCATTCAGTGATAAATCTAAATTTTTTAGGTGCTCAGGTCATGTTGAATCACACTGTGTAGAAAAAAATATGGATAGCAATTATTTGCACCAAACTGCGTTCCGATTGCTTTCCACAGCAACGCAACCATTTCCGCAGGATTGCAGTCAAATTGCAGTATATTATTGACAGCAATGATTGCTGTCCAAATCTCTGAATGAAAAGCGCAGACATAAATAATTTAATACTTTTTTGGCGTCGGCGCGTTTGATCTCACGCAATCTCCCGCACAAAGTATTGGAATGCTGTGCGTTTGAATCAACTTTTGTGTCTTCCAATAATTTTCTGTTTGCAGTGCCTCTAGTTACTGACGCCGAGCCTAGGTTTATTCATAGAAGCTAGTCATTTATTCAGCGGATGTCGTTTTTCGTTCCGCACTGGCGGGAAATCACTAGCGACCGAAGTTTCACAAAAGTGGTTCGTGATATTACTACGCCGAGCGTAGTGAAAAAATCACTAGCGGCTAGCTTTTTTCATCTGCATTTTTTACTGTGTATTCAAGAAATTTTGGTTTCAATAGGATCCGCATCGCGGCACTTTTTTGCCAGCAAAATAACCCGTGACCGACGAGCCCTGCGCTTATACGCTATGTGTACCAGCCCCCTGTGCGCGAGTACCGAGTGCGCGACATCGGGCGCGGTCGGGCAAGCTCGGCAAAGTTCGGGGTCCTTATTTTACCTAACCTTCCCCGAGAGGGGAAAAAAGAAAATATATAGATATATTAACCGGGTCACGTTTTGTTAGTCCAAGTTTTCGCCACTCGGGGCGCTGCGAACGAGGCTGAAGGAATCCCTACTGAAGCAAGTTTTGTATAATACTCTCAGTTGACTTTGACGTTTTTTTTTTTTATTTAATTCTATAATCTCCACTGAGATTATTGATACAAATCGACGAACTGTGTTCCAAACGCAGTGTTGTCCTGTATTCTGTACTTCTTTAAAATAAAAAAAGGTAATAGTATTTATACCAAGTGAATTTTTGCGAGTTCGATGCGAAGGTTGTTGATATGAATTTAAAACTGAATTTGCGGATTCCTACAACCCCTTCCCTAACTTTGTTCGAAATTTACCATGTTATCCATGAATAATTAATTAAAAAAATACATTTTTTTGTTATTGTCAGAAAAAAGGAGAGTCACAATAATGTAAATCATGCTTTTTTAGTTTCATTATTATTTTTTGTGAAATGAAGAATACAATTTTTTACCATATACTGAATGAGTAAATATTTTCTGAAATTGTTGAAGATTGATCAAGATGAAATAATATATTAGTTCTCAGAAATTTCACTAAAACTGATAGAGAAAGCGAAGTTTGAAATACTAATAGCCGGCTAGAAATCACTATAGTTTCAATAAAAACATTAGACAATTTTTAAAAAAAGTAGTTCATGTATTAGCGTATTCTTACATTCGACGTTTTTTCGATGGACTTGATTGGTACAAAGTTTCCCTATCATCTACATTGGGAACGTTTTTCATGGAAAGTGATGTTCTTCCGTCTTCTTGTACCAGATGAGTGGGCTCCTCATCGTCGTCCGATTAGTTATAAAATTTTTATTTTGCGGGAGTAAGATTTTTCTAATAAGGTTTTTCTCCTTACAAGGATTCGCATTTTCTTTTAAGGTTTAAAATCTTATAAAAGGTTTATATTGCCTTATAAGACAAAAGTCATATAAGGATTCTACAATGTCACTTCGTAAGGATTTCATAAGGATTTTATGTCACTGTGATACGAGAGAACCCGATTGGGGAGAAACCAACGTTGTCCCACGATGTCCAGAAAAGGACCAATGTAGAACATTTGCGATTTTGTGCTGATTAGCGATTTTCGTGCTGATTAGCGATTTAGTTGTGAAAGCGTTGGCTTCGTGCAAACGAATTCGGAGACTCGTTAAAAAGCTAGCCTTTTTTACCCGAAATCTTGTAGGAGAAGTTGAGGGAAAATGATAAGATTCCGTGAAAAATACCCAGTAAACCTGTTAGCTCACTGTGAGCTTAATTGTGAGCTCACAGTAAGCTCACAGTGGGCTTCCAACTTCCGCTTTTCAAACACGTGGCGTGAGCGAACTGTGAGCTCACTATTAGCTTCCAAGGAAAATCTCGAGGTGAGTTTACTGTCGGTTTTCTGTGAGCTACTTGTGAGTTCCCCGGGAAAAAAAACTTGCATTTCTCATGTAAGCCACATGCATCAGCATACATGTCGAAATAAGCGATTTTTTTTGCATTGCATTTTTTTGTGCATGGAAAATTGCAAGTTAAATTTGCAACCATGAAAAATTCATCTACATTTGTAAAAAGTAAAAATAAACATATATGACCTCAAGCTTCCTAGTGATTGCGTCTACCGTGCGTGCCTTTGTGGCACAGGTAATGACAATTACTAAGGAAATGGGTTTAAAAGTATCATATTAATTATCATGAGATATGCACTTGATTTAAGCATTCTACACAAAACTTGAAACATGAGAAAAAACCAGCAGCCATCTGGTGAGCGCTTGGGGAGAGTGCGCGAATTTTCAAAATTTGAATATAAAGTAATTCGAATGCTTAAATCAAGTGCATATCTCATGATAATTAATATGATACTTTTGGGCCCATTTCCTGAGTAATTGTCATTACCTGTGCCATAAAGGCACGGTCAGGGCCCGTACACTCCTTATGAGATGAATTAATGTCAAAAAATAGTATTTGGTTTAGAATTCATGTGTCGCTAGTGTCATTTATACCGACATTGCCGGTTATGAAGTATTACCGATCGACTAATTTACAATAGAAAAATCGATATAACAGCAGAGATTCATTGTGTTTCCAAGGTTTGATTCTCAGAGGGCGCAGACAAACGTGCTCAGTTAAGGCAAGAATTTTTTAACCCGGAGTGTATGGGGCCTGGGCACGGTAGACGCAATCACTAGGAAGCTTGAGGTCAAATATGTTTATTTTCACTTTTTACAAGTGTAGATGAATTTTTCATGGTTGCAAATTTAACTTGCAATTTTCCATGCACAAAAAATGCAATGCAAAAAAAAGAAAGAAAAAAAATTGCTTATTTCGACATGCATGCTGATGCATGTGGCATACATGAAAAATGCAAGTTTTTTTTTCCCGGGGAACTCACAAGTAGCTCACAGAAAACCGACAGTAAACTCACCTCGAGATTTTCCATGGAAGCTAACAGTGAGCTCACTGTTAGCTCACGCCACGTGTTTGAAAAGCGGAAGTTAGAAGCCCACTGTGAGCTTACTGTGAGCTCACAATTGAGCTCACAGGTTTACTGGGTAGAATTGTTTTTCACTGTTATTACGTTTTTTGGAGATCACGCAATCGAGATCGATTGATTAGAATTCTCATGATATCTAACCGTTATCGCGGTCGCGCCCGGATTTTCGGGTTCATCCATGCGAGTAATGCCGAAATAATAGCGAAATAAAAATGAGAAAAATATTCTAAGTTTAAAATCTCTGAATAAAATCCCAATTTAAAAGTAGACGAGCGAAACGTGACTCGCCACAGTCACCTTTTAAGGATTTCATATGGTGACATTATAAGGTCACGTTTTAAGGTATTCTAAGGTTCAGAGGCATACAAAAATGAAAAACAAGTTATATCAAAATCTTGGGCAAAGTTTATTGAATCACACCAACCTTGATCTTGGAAAATGCTGCTTTAAAATAAAAACGCCTATTGACATTTTCTGTTAACAAAAAAAACATGAATCAGAAATTATCTCATTAGTCGTTATGCTCTAGGATATGGGAAATTCGAGAACTAAACATATTCTTCGATAAAAATCGTTTCTTATTCCAGAAAAATTTTGCAAATTGTAAGAGAAGAAACTTTTACGTCCCCACGAAAAAAACTTTAACAAAAAATATCATTATACACTAGAATGCTTTCTTACATTCTTAAGGGGAATTCAATAACGTAGTCATAATTTTTTTCTGAAAAAGCAACAATTTATCGATGAATTCATCTTTTATTTTAATAAAAAATTAATTTACAAATTTCAACTTTACACAGTAGTGCTTCTATTTTCAATCGCAATAATTATTTTATCGATCTTTATTTATTGAACCTAAATATAAATTCACAGTTGCAGTCAGTGGTCAAACAGGTAACACTGCATGTAAACGGACTTTTTTAGAGCCGTGTACGTCGCCGGATAATTATAAATCAAGCTCGCCCTTTCTTTGTCTTTATTCCCGAACACGTGCAAACATTTCCTAGCTGCAAATTAAAAAATGACTATTATGAAAAATCAACTTAGAGCATACAATATTCAAAGTACCAAAAGTTTTTGTACTATGAATCCGTCAAATCCTGTGTTACTGATTTTTTGGGTTTCTCACACTTGACTCAGAAAATTATGTTTTAGTAGATATTTTTCAAGATTTTCCTAATCAGGGTGTAGAATTTCAAAAGAAAGAAGTTTTTGTTTTGAATCTCAAAAACAAAGACTTCTTTTGTTTGTCTGTTGGTTAAAAATCAAATATCGTTTGCGTCAAAAATTTTCATGCTTGCCTTCAACTCGTAAAAAAAACTTGATCATCGCCAAAAACGGCATCTTGCTTCCTGACACGAAATACACTATTTATATCTTGTGACAACCTTGTTCTTTCTGAGTGAGTTTTTCAAAGTTTACCCAATAAATTACAGTATGACGTCACTATCTATCAACTTGACAAAGACAATCATGAAGTAATATTTACATTTTTTTCATACGAAGAATAACAATAAGTATTCAAAAATTTAACAGTACAAAGTTACCAAAAAAAATTCACGAATAATCATGTTACTCCCCTTTTTATTGTCATTAACATTATAAACTAATTGCCTTTTACAGTTAAAATTTCTTATTTTGGATTTTTCTGAAACGAATTTCATCATGAAATAAGGTTTCTAAAACTGACCTTCTTCGACAAAAAAGCTAGCGAAATATTGGCCAGCTATGGTAGCCTCAAAACCATGTGGAATATGACGATTTTCAATCCACTCATAAGAATTTTTTTCGGGATGAAACTGCAAACCGTAAAACGGGTACTTTTTGTGCTCCAAAGTAGATATGAATTCCAAGCCATTTTTGTCACGATTTGATGATGTGACTGTGAATGAATCGCGGATTTTGGCACGTTCCAGACTCTACGGAAATGGAAAATCGTTAACTTTCAAACAATAATTGGTAATTATTTAACAAGGTTTTTTTTAATCACTTCACATTTTTATTACAATTAGCGTTGTTGTTCTATAAATTTTACGTGACCACTGAAAATTTGTGATTGGTTTTCCAATTAATTTTCCAGTTGGGTTTGTCCTATTGGATAATTTTCTACCAAAAAACTTACGTCACAAATGAAAATAAATTAATAATTCTAATTGAAAAACTGTTTGTATTTGTAACATAAGTTTTTTTGTGAAAAATTCTCCAATGGGACAAACCAATCGGATTTCCAAGTGGATATTTAATTGATTTTATCATAGGACAATCCAACTGGAAAATCAATTGGAAATTTTCAGCAGAATAATCTACTTTTCATTTAGTTGATTAAACTTACTTCTTCAGTAATACAATAGTGATGATAATTAGCCGTTACGTTTTCCGTGCGCAAAATATTTATAACCGTTTTTGAGGCGTCTTTAAATAATCTGCTTTTTCGAAAATCTGTAACATTTGATGAGTATTAGAAATCCGTATGAAAATACATAGAGATGCTTGAAATCTATAGCAGGATCCTTAAAATCTATAGATACTGCTATAATTTCTCACGGAATTTATTGAATAGAATACAAAAAAAAATACGAATAAATACTAGATTTGAATGAGTTTTTTTTAATAATGCTATTAGATTATCTTAAAAATTTTCTATAATTCCAGGAATCGAGGTACTTAAATTTTTCGAGCAGTGAATTCTAGAAATACATACATAGAATTTTATGAAAATACCAGAAAACTTATTTACGTATTACTATACGTATTATTACGTATTACTAAAATACTACGTATTTTTCGAATCATAAAAGTCTTCGAAAAATACGAAAATATTGAAGGCACACTAAATCTACGAAGAAATTATGTTCTGCAAAGTCGATCGAAATACTTTATATATTTCAAACTTTCAACTATGGGAAATGTCATTTTGTAAAGAGATATCTGCAAAAAACTAAAAAACTCTACAACATTTTATAAATACTAAGAAATACAAAAAGGAAAAATATAAAAATACAAAAGTAAATATAGTAAACATCAAAAATAAATACAACTTTGAAAAAATATTTAAATACCGTTTTTGTCAACAAACACAATTTTTGCCACTTCCCGGAAAATACATTAATTTTCAGTGATACACTTGACGCTGAATTATTGAAATTCTAAGAGATCGTAAAACTTTTTTTTAAGTTCAAATGATAAATTATATCATTTATCATATCGTAATTAAAGGTGTTTTACGAAATTGTTGAAATTTTCCGATATTTTCATAATTGTACACAACATACATCATATCCAAATTATAAACAAAAAAATCATTATTATAAATACTTGCTGAAAAATTAAAATCAAAAGCATCATCGTAGATTTCCAAAGATATCTAAAAACATTTCAAAATACACATATAATTTTTAATTCGTAAATAATTTTAGGGAAATTCCACGGGACGAAAAAAATTTTCGATTGTTTGAAGAACCATGAAAATCAAGAAAAGTACACAATTCCAAGCAAAATATGTTTCACCTTTTTTATAATTTTTAACTCAAAAATTATAATAAAAGAAAATATAAATTACGAAATTTCAATTACGTCTGCTCCAAAAGATCGTATAGTAAAAATGCGAATTCTAAAAAATGGAAGATTATTATTCTTCGTAACATTGTAAAACGTACTCATAAATAAATACATCACCAGTTACTGCAATTAAGAATTCGAATTTTCAACCGAAAATAACACTTCAATTTCTCATATGTAATAACTAAATTTATCCCTACTGAAAATGAAATTCTCATGTTAATCTCACGTCAGATCTGATATGAGATGTCATGTCTCACATGAGAACTGGTATGAGATCTAACACCAGTTCTGGGCGGCCAATTATTTAGAATCATGAAACGATGATTTCGATCGTTTGAAAAATCAATGAAAATCCAAAATCGCACCAGATTTGAATTCCAGAGGAAGTGCTACAGCTGAACTGGAGCAATCAATTCTGTGTTCCGAACGTTCAGCTTCGAGATACGTTATCAATTCAAATCCTAGACAAATACCAAGTATCGGAAAGTGATCCCCTTGATCGTTCCGACTTTTGGCTACCCTGCAAATGTAAAACATGCTTGAGAATTTCTTCCCCAATGACCTATCGCTGCTTTACCGGTACTCTCAAAAAATTCGTGCACCATGGAAAACTTCTCCTTTTACCCATGTTTTTCTCGATTTCCCTAAGCGATTGCGTTCCTCACCGATAAATAATTTCCCCAGCGTCGGCGTAACCGTTGCTATTGTTGAAAAATGTCGCTCCACCGGGAAAAAGCACTCTGCGATTAAACAATATCGATTCGTTGCAATATTGTAATTGAGTATTGATTTTTTTGTGAATATATATTGTACACTGTTCCCCTTCGTAGCTCTCTTAATTACTATAATATTCCATTTACTCTTGATCTTATTTTTTAAAAAATGTTTACCCAAACATGTTTAGGGAAAAACAAACTGCACTCAATAATGATTCTTGAAAAACTCAATGAACAAAATACTTTTGCTTGAATGAAGCTTCATTAAAAAAATTATAGGGGTTTCCCTGGATCAGATTTTCGAACGCAGTATTAAATCTACAATATAATATGCATTTCACTAGCATTTCTTAGCATAAAAAAAATATTCTCACCCATTGACTTCGCGCAAAACGTTTTCGTAATAGGCTTCATCTCTGCCAATCCTGAAAAATGAATATTTCTCAGTATCACAACCACAAGAAGTACTATGAACGTTGTATGTCATTTTATGTTATGAGTTAGTTTACCAAATTGGCATAACCCGCGCGCCGGCTCCTTCTATGAATTTCACATAAGATGCGGCAATAAAACTTTTATACTGTTCCGGATAAACCTGGTTTAAACGGTAGCTGATTTCTTGGGACAGAATGCCTAAAAATCGGTTCAAGCTTTATGTAAAACTTTTTTTGTGCAAAAGAGATATAGTTATATCAAATTGTAATAAATAGAACCAACAGAATTTATAGTAAATTTCTTAAAAACTTTGGAAACAGAGGGCAAACAGTTTTTTCTATTTCACCAGGGTTTAAAAAGTTACCTTAAAAAGCGTAACGCGTTACGTTGCTTTATGGAATAAATTAAATGTTAATAACAAGTCATCGAAAAACTAAGAATGAAAAAACAATATCAACGTGATCGTGATTTTGTTGTAGAAACTGTTCATTTCAGATATAATAAGATATTTTGAGACGGAAAAAGATTAAACGTGTTCAATTTTTTTTTAAGTTTCAACAAAACGTTTTGCTGAAACGAAACATCACATTTTCGAAATTTGTTGTTTGTTAGGATAAGTCCTCCATGAATAATTTTTTTAAGTGAGGAAAATTATCAAGCATTTGTTAATCTGTACTTTTTGACCTTGAGAAAAAAATCAGTCAGCTTATTCGCATTTATATATTTTTTTCAAGTTCTAAAAATTTCTGAATATCACATTTCATTGAATGTCAGCCGCGAGGAAAAATTTGCGAATTGAATAGATTTTCGAGAGAATTTCATCCACCTAGATTTTCAGTATTTTTGACTCTATTTGTATTTTCCAGTATGTATAAAATGTTGCAGGATTTTCTAGTATTTTTATAATTTTTCACTATTTTTTTGAACATTGCTATATGGATTTCAAGTTTCAAGAACTTCATGCTCTAGAATTCCAAGTTCATTCAATATTTTGTATTTGGAAAGAATTTTCTGGAAAAAGTATTTATATAGAATTATATTTCTTTTACTTTTTTTGGTACTTTTCCACTTTTTTTACGATTTCAAGGATTTTTCAGTATTTTTGAAACTATTCGTATTTTTTAGGATGCAAAAAATGTTGCAGAATTTTCTAGTATTTGTATATATTCTTAGTATTTTCATATAAATTTTTTGATAGATTTCGAGAATTTCGAGCTCCAGAATTCGAAGTTCATTAAATTTTTCGTGTTTCAAAGCATTTTTCAGAAAACAGTATCTGAATATCTATAGAATCTTCTTATACTTTTTCGTATTTTTTTAGTTTTCTTTTGAAATTCGATACTCTAGTTATAAAGTTGTACACATTTTGAATGTGTACAACTTTACAAAATACTTGTAATTTGCTATATGTATTGCTATTTTCTGTTTTTTCCATATTAATGCAGAATTATTAAGTTTTTCCAAAGATATCTCTTTGAATTTTCAGAATGAGTTTTCCTAGAATTGAAAGTTTGAAAAATCTAAAGTATTTCGATCGATTTTGCAGAAAACAGTAACTTTATACTTTTTAAGTGCCCTCAATATTTTTGAATTTTTCACAAACTTTTACGATTCGAAAAATTATCTTGTATTTTTATTAAGTATTATACATATATTTTTATAATTCAATGGTCGAGAAATTTAAGTTTCTTGATTCCTGGAATTGCATCAATTTTTTAAGAATCTAATAGCATTTATAAGCAGCTACATAAAATCTAGTAATTTGAGTATTTCTAGTGTTTCGTGGATAAATAATTTGTTACCCAAGAGAATAATAAACTGAAATTTGTCTACATTCAGAAATTTTTTATGATAACCTTAATTTTTTTTACGCTGTCGAATAAACTACCTAATAAACGTACAGATAAATATACTTCTGACATTTTGGAATTTTTTTCATAAACTTTTTTACTCTTGCTGGCGTTTTTGTCGTGAGGTTCTTTTTTCCGAGAAAATATTGTCATTACATAAGCCTTATTTACAGGGTTATCTGATTTTTTTTTCCTATCAAGAAATGTAGACAACAAATTTTCAAAAAATCTTCAGAAGTCTATAAAATTTCGTTAAAAATTACAACCAAACAATTATAATTTAAATATTTTCGAAAATGTAAGGTAAAAACACTCGATTCTATCCTATTCTTCACCGAGAGTATTTCTAAAAAATGAATGAAACTATTCTTTAGCAGTTATTATGTAATTTTATAATAGTAAACAGCATCGAAAAAGTTAACTTCGCACTCATGACATTTATTGACAACAATTATTGCAAAAATGCGAACTCACCTATAATAGGACGATCATTGGTAGTCCTCTCTAAATGAGCTGAAAGCACAAAATAAGATTCTATTATAAAAATCGCGAAAAGTAATACAAATTTAAAAACCATATTCTCTCAAAAGTGAACGAGAAGAGCACGAGGCAACCGTTGCCGGACAACTAAAAAAAGAGATACAGTTTTCATACCAACGCATCTTGTATCTTTTGTCGTGCAAATCGATACTGATAACCCCCGCTACGACTTCTAAGGCATTTCTTAACATAACATAATATCGTTGTTTCAAAAATTCAATGCCTCGAAATCGCAAGAATTTTTCCGATACAATCTTTTAGTCGAGTACAATGTGAGAGAAGCGTTTGAAAGCATTCGAATGATACGAATAAACTTGAAATTACTTGTTACGTTCTTAAATTATTCCATTATTAAATATTTACATCGAAAAAATTCCTCGTGGATGTATTAATAAAATTTTAAATATACATGCTATTGCATCCACAAATTCATATGAACTTCATGCGAAGATTACTGCTAACAGCAAAGTTAATATTTTTTTTACGTGCACGATTTACATAGAATTTATGCAAATTTTGTGTAAATGCTCACTTGGAATGTAATGATTCAAGATTTCATGTAATATTACAAAAACCCTTCAGTCATATTTTAACTGAAACATCGCATTCAAATTGTATATGTATTTTTTCTGAAATGTTATTAATGAAGTGTGTCAGTGAAGAATTTCTGACAGTTTTCAGAAAGATAACATTTTAATGTTTTACAAACCTTTTGAGTTAAATTTCATTGAAATATTTTGACATTCCTTTTGAAATGTGTTTCAAATTTTCCTATAATTTTGCTTTGTTATATTTTGTCATTGCTTCATGCGAAAGATTTCTGTTTCATTTCACATGTAATGTTTCAGATACGTTGCAGCTATAGCATTCTGTAACAAAATAAGTCTTACTCCAATCTTTCTTTTGAAGTATTTCTAAAATGTATTACAATTTGATGATAATTTGAATATCTTGTTCTGGAAAACCCACAAAATGAGTCTAATTTCTATAAAAACCTGTCTAAAACAACAGACATTTATCTCACCAAAAATAAATATTCAGAAAATTATTATAACTACTCGAAAACGCGATCTAACTTTGCATAACCCTTTTGGAAATCGTTTATTGGCAACCTATCCTACACGTTTTTGCTGGAATTTCTCGTGCCTAATTTCATAAGTCAATTTCAATTTTTGCCAAACTATGTCACATAAAAAGGGACTATTCGAAGAATCATTAAAATTCACCATCGAAAATAAGCAAACATTTCGAAACCACGAAGTTGGAATTCTGTAAAACTAATTTATAAACACAAAGTTCCACCATGAAAATCCTCCAAAATTGTAAAACTAGCTCAACTGAATTTCCAAATTTTTGGACTGTACTTACTGCCTCAAAGTATTTATTTTTACTTACTTTGTCCATACGTATATAGTGAAGATGGTAAGTGTGAAAAATTTTTTCTATGATACAAAAAATACACCATCATTATGATAAATTATGTGATAGCACACAATTAAACTCACTTTTCTTCTACAAAAAAACGATTCAATTACAATAAACATTTAAAAAAATTGATTCAAGCATTTTAAAAATTCAGATAATAACCTGTACCGTTGCGCGAACTCCAACAGTCAAATTCAGGCGAAAGCATAATGCTGATTCAGCAATGCAACTGGATGACTGCAGCACCTGCACTGACTTTATCGCTTGTACGTGCATTTTACGGCGTTTCTTTGTTATTGTTTTTTTTTTCTGTAGTGTGTACATTCTTTCTTCAATGTACTTCTGTGGTATGTTTTATCTACTACAAAGTAAATAAAACATGTTGCATTTCTTATCAATGATTCCCGCTCAATATATTTTTTGATAATAAAGTGTTATATTTATCGAAAATCTTTTTCAAAATACGTACAACAAAAATGAATTACATCGAATTCAACATTCGACAGTCATTTTTACAACTGGAAAACGAGGATAGACAAAGTAAAAGAACATATGTCCTTTGGTGTTATTCACTTCTATAATTTCTTTATGCAAAAAAAGTAAATCGTACCTGTTATGGTTACTTGTTTATTAATGTAACGCATAACTTCCAAACCCTGTTTAGATACATGCCTCAATTACAATTTCTGATTGTCCATGTATGATAAATATTCAAAATAACGACTGTAGCAGCCATTTTTCGATAGGTCTTCCAGAAAAATCGATTTATACGGTGATTTTTTTACAATATTTTAATTAATCATTGAAAATATTCGACATTTGTATGTTTTTATTAAAGTCTTCATAAATTATCCACGGTCTTCGTACGACTAAATGTTTATTGATTTTACAAAAAATTAGAGAATATACAGTCTGTCTTTTCAATTCTTGTGAAATTTTCCAAAATCTAAAAAATATGTCGAAAATTGTTGAAATCCCACGAATTTTCTTATGTTTTGAGTTATTAAATGTCTTACGTTTTGAACATCTATGAATTTTTAAAAATTTTCTATGTTTCTATATAATTATTGAAATTCTCAAAATTATCGAGCGTGACCGAACGACAAAATATTTCCCGATATTTTACAAATTTTTGTAACTTTACACACTAGCTGCAGTTGTATCAAATATTACATATTTTTGCAGAATCTAGAAAATTAATCAACCATTCCTGAATTCCCTGTTTGTCAAATTGTTCAAAAATTATGAGAATCTCTGGGAGTACCATGTCATTTAATTTTCCAAACTTTTCAAAATTCCTACATTTTTATTGAAATTTTGAAAATAATCGACGGTCCTCGTACGACAAAATATATTTTGGATCTTCAAATTTTTTTCTGAATTCTACATAGTTTCTATAGTTTTACGGAATTTCTCCGCCTTTGATATAATTCATTTAAATTTCAAAACTTTTCAATTGCTATTGAAACTTTTACAACTATTGACTACTGTCGTCTGATTAAACATTTTTTAAATATATTAGTAATGTTCAGAATATTCAACAGATTTTGTTATTTGACGGAATCATTAAAATTTTTAGTGATCTTGATCTAAATAATTTTTTAACATTACAGGACATTCAGATATTTTATTGTTCTCAAAATTGGCAATTTTATTCAACTTTCCCGATTTTCTATAATTGGCAGATTTGTAACAAAATTATACTCAATATCGGCAATTTTCGTACAATAAAACATTTTTTTTTCTAGAATATAAAAACTTTTCTTCAGTGTCTGTATTTTTTAAATAAATGTATGAAACTCTCCGCAAACTTTAACATTTATCATCTTCCGAAATCCCGTAAATTTCTTGAATTTCTACAACAGTTCATGATCATTAAAATATTCAATATTTTTCATCAATCATGACATTAAAAAATTTTCAGGCTCTCAGTGACGTTTCCAAATTTATAGACATTTTTTTTATTTTTTGAAAATTGTATTACTATTCAAATTTTTTTTACTTTACAGAATTTTCGTACTTTTTCGCACTTTTTAATTTTAATCAACATTCCCTTAAATACAAATTTTCAGATTTTCCATAATTTTTCGATTTCTATTTAAAATTTTGGAAATCATCGACAATCTACGTACTATAAACGTGTTATTCTTCTCATAATTAGTTTTAATATTACAATTTACGTAAATCAACACGGGTAAAGAAGAGGTGACTCAAAATGTACTAATAACGATGATTAAAAAAATAATTTTCACGTATTTATAAAGATTTCAAAATAAAGTTTATTTCTCATTCCTTCAATAACATACTGACCCTTAACCACGTTTCGTTGATAACAATTACATAACTAAAAAATAAATTTTTTCAATACCCACACCAATTCTCCTATAGATTACATTTTTTGAAAAATATAAAGTATCCGAGTAACAAATATGTTAATAGAAGATAATATTCAATTATCTCTAACATCAATAATTTGGAACGTTTATCGAAGCTTTAATATTGCATCCAATACAATGAACTGATTAAATTTTAAAAATACAAAACTGACAGGAGATTAAACTCGATAAAAATCAAAATCTTACTTCTTCATTATCGAATTTCAGTATCTTCAATTTCGGCATCATTGGGACAGATTTTTTTATCGCGTTGTAAAATTCAGGCTCGCATTCTCTCAATTTAACAACTACGATATTCGATATTGAATGGTTCTCCAAAACTGTGCATCTGGCATCATCGTTCCAGTAGATGTTATCCAGGCAAATAACTTGTAACGTTGGGGCAGCAAACAATGCACAAACAGTGTTTTCGTCAATGTTCAAACCTTAAGCATTAAATAACAATGTAAACATAATCGAAATCGTAAAAATAAATGTAAATTTAAAAAAATTACTAACAGTGTAGAGATAATTCTTTGAAGTTTTTGCAGTTTCGCAAAATTTTCACCAATGCTTCATTAGATATTTCATTGTCATCGAACGCAATTGACAGTTTTTCCAAATATTTCAAGACTGCAATATTTTCCCATTGACCAAAAGGAATGTAACAATTGAACAAGTCCAATTCTCGCACATTGGAATTATTTTCAGGATGTACAATGAGTTCAATTTCTTCAACATTGTGCAATCCAAGAGATAGTAAATTTGGCAAAGAGTTGAGCAATGTTTCGACACCTTTTTTCATGATGATGCAACCTAAAAAATTTTGATGAATAACGATGATGGTTTACTTTTTTTTTTTTGAAGTAATAATAGATAACGGTATCAGGGAAATTATTCAAAACTTTTGAAAATTTAATTGAAATAAGTTAGCATTCAAAATTTTCAGGGTTGCACATTCAACCTCAAAAGTTGTAGAAAAAGCAGTTTCTCAAGCAAAAAAATTATTTACCATCCAAATGAACCTTCGCAAGTTTTTTACACGAAGAACTTATGGAAACGATGACGTCATCTATCTTTTCACTATCTCTGCAGTCTAAAGAAAGCTCTTTCAACTGTTTGAAGGCAGAAATGTTTTTCAATTCCTTGTTTTTTATTTGTGGGCAGTTACTGATGTAGAGTTTTTGTAAATTTGAATACACACTCGCATTGCAAATACCAGTTATACTGAGGTTTTCCAATGAGAGCATTTGCAAATCAGGCAAAGAATTCAGTAACACGTTAATGCCATTGCGCGTAATTTTGTGACAGCCTGTGAAAAAATAACGGACATGTGTATGAAAAAAAAAAATCATTTGATTTTCTGTCATGATTAATAGACGTTTCTAAAAACTATAGAAATTTTACTCTAGCAATCTTTAATATCAAATTTAATATCCAATATCAGGGACGTAGGAAAAATACATTTTTAAGAAGGGTTTTTTTAAATAATATACTTCTTATAATATATTAAAAAAATTTTTTTTGTTTAAAAAGAAAAGTTTGGAAAATATATTTCCTCCAGGACTGTTTCATTTTCAATCTTTGAGAATCTGGTTATAAGAGTAAGATTTTTCAATTTTTCAAATTATGGGATTGTAAAGTTATGAAACTTTTGGAGTCTTGAGTTTGAGATTACTCATATACGGATCTAATATAATGGAATTCGATTCTCAAAATTTTCAAGTCAACTTGGGTGAAGATTTGTTTCTCTAATGGATAAGGTATTTTTTACATTTCTTTAAAATTTATAGAACTTGAAGGACTTCTGATATAATATTGGATTTGGATACAGGATTCTAAAATTCGATGCTCTAGAAATCAAAGTTTAGAAAATTCTTCATATTATTATGATTAATTTTTGAGAAAATAAAATCTTTACAAATTTTAAGTATTTCATAGATTTCTAGAATTTTCGTCTTTTAAGTGATTTATAAAATTTTGTTGTATTTTCTGCCGTTTAAATAAATTTCTAGTATTTCTATAAATCACTCTATAAATTACTCTATACGTCATAGATTTCTAAAATTCGATGCTACTGTATTGAAAATTTTAACGAGTTTAGGTACTTTAATTTATTTTTCAGAGAACAGTATCTTTAATGCAGATTTCAAGTACTTCTGTTTCTGCTATTTTCTTTCTCGTATTTTTTTATTATTTTATAAACGTTGAAGAATTTTTTGATATTTTTATAAATAACTGTATAGATTTTTATAATTGTGGGTAAATTTTTAAGATAATTATGTATTTACCTAATTTTTTTGTAGAAATGTATTTCTAGTATTTTCCAAATATATTGAAGTATTATGTAATCTCGGAGAGTTTTTAATCAGTAGATATTTTAAACATTTCTACTACATATTTTTATAGATTGCTATGAATATGTCTGGAATTAGATGCTTTAAAATTGGAATCGAAATAAATTTTCAATATTTCTATCAATTTGAAGAAAAATGTTATTCACTTTTTTTTCATTATTTTATGGATTTCTTATATTTAAAAGATGTAGCATTTTCTAATATTTAAATAGATTTTTATTATTTCTATATGTTGCTACATACTTTTTTTAGAATTTTATTCTATAGAATTCCAAATTTTATAGATTTTTGAAAAAGGATTTTGAAAAAAACAGTCCTTTCCTAGATTTCTATTACTTGTAGTATTTCTTCGGTGTTTGTATAATTTCCTGGTTTTATGGATTACTTTACATTTTTCGAAAATTATATGCTCTAAGATTTAAAGTTTCGTAAATTTTAAAGAAAATTAAAGGTACACAGTTTTTTTTTTGAAAATAGATTTCCAATATTTCTCGCATTTTTTTTTTTTATTTGTGTAATTTTCTGGGATTTTCATGCACCACTATACATATTTTTAAAATTATGTGCTCTAGAATTCAAATTTTTGTAAATTTTCGAGGAAATAATATAATATCTACAAAATAAATCTGTATTCATAGATTTCTAGCATTTCTCCTATTATTTTCGTATCTAAGGAGTTTGGAAGGACTTTTTTCTAGTATTTCAATATAGAGTTCTAGTATTTTTGTAGATTTCCATAGATTCATCGAATTTGATCCTCTCAAATTTATATTCGATAGGTTTTCAGTGTTTAAATAGATTCCAAAGAAAATAACGCGTACATGAATTTTAATTATTTCATAAAATTCTTGATTTTCAAGAATTTTTAGAATTGGATACTCTAGAATTCGAAGTTTTCTAATAAGACTTCTGAAAAAAAATTTTTATAAGACAATTTCGTAGATTTCATTTACTTTTAGTATTTTTTCAAAGTTCGAATAATTTTCTGGTATTTTTATGAATTACAACATATTTTTAGAATTTTCCAGAAAATTACATCTACATTATTTTTTGTATGAATAAATTTTTAATATTTCTCGCATTTTTGAGTATTCTTAAAAATTTGGAACACCTTTAATAATATTTTCATATAAAAATATATATAGTGTTTATGTATATTTCTATATAATTTCTATAATTCAATACTCACAAGTTTTAATTTCGTTAGATATTCAGTACTTTTATAAATTTTAAAGAAAATAAAGTTTAAATAGATTTTTCTTGTGTATTTCGTACATTTCTTGCATTTATAGGATTTTGTTACGTTTTTCAGTATTTCAGTAGATTTTTTCTATTTCTATATATTATCATGTTGCTGTATAATTTTTTTAAAAATTTGATGCACTAAGTTTAGAAGTTTTTTATGTACATCTTCAAAAAAGAGAGTTTCTAGAAAACAGTATTTTCATGGATTTATATTTCTTCAAGTATTTCTAAAGTGTTTAATCATAATTCGATCATTTTCTTAGAATTTTCATAAAATTCTATGTAGATTTATAAAGTTCGATGCTTCAGGATTTATAGTTTTTTAGTTTTTAAGCGTTTACCTGAGTTCTAATTTTTTTTCTATTATTTACTGTGTTGAAACAATTCTTCAAAATATCATTTTCTATGTTATACTAGCAAAAATTTCATAATTATGATTTTCGCTTAACTTTGAGAACTTAGAACTTTTATGAAACTATTCGCGATGTCCTCTAAATTTATGTAAGTACATTTTCATTAATTTTACCCATTGATAATTAATGATTAGCATTTTTAATGGTGATTTCATTCTTATTGCCATCACTATCATATTATTTTTTGTATTTTTATAATTTATTATTTATTTATTATTTCTGTTTTTTTTTACTCTGACATGAAATAATGATATATTTTCCCGAGTTTCAGGAGGAGTTTGAACCCCAAAAAATCCCTTTTCCTACGACCCTGAGCGGTATAGATATTCAGATATAATTATGTCTCAGTAAGACCCAATTTCCGAATAATTCAATTTTTTCGAAAGTCATTTTAGTACTGATAAATAGAACAATTAGTGAACTAAAAAAAGCTCTAAAATTATTGAAAAAGTACATCATTTACATCCCCTTGTACATAGAAAAATGAATCCCATTATTCCAAAGAGCAATCAAAAAAAGCTTACTCTCTAACGTAATTTCTTCAAGTTTTCTGCATTTTTGGCTGATCGTGGTGAGAACATAATCCGTCATTCCTTTCTCAAATCTGGTTAATTCGAGTTTCTCTAAATTCACCAGAAAAGAAATTAATCTCAGTTCTTCAGCTGATGCTTCTTTTTTAACATCTTTAGGTGTCGATAACAACAAATGATTGTAAACCCTCAATTTCAAGGTCGTGAGATTGTCACACGTCACTATTGATCTGAATAATTGTTCAGTGAAAAGTGATGTGTATTCTTTTTCATTGATTTCTAGGTATTTCAAATCAAAATTGTCAAACAAAAACTGCAACAAAAAAAATTTCTGAATGTGAAGTACTATACTTATTATCAAATATTGTTTCATTTAACTCACTTTTCGAAGTTCTCGATCATCTCCGTAGGCACCATCAATTTTAACTTTTTCCACTGTTTCTGGCAAATGTTTGAGACTGACTAAATCGTCCACAGATTTCACATAAAGATTGCATTTCAAAATGCCCAACTCAAATTCCTCAAGCTTTTCGTTCTTTACCATCAAATTTTGTAAGAGAACAGACATTTCTTCATTGACATCAAAATCTTTAAATTTCAATGACCTCAAATTTTGACAAGTTTTGTCAACGTTTTTCAAGAGTTCGAGGTAATCAATGCTTTCATGTTGCAAAGTATATTTCGTGTTATTCAAATTGAGCACAAATGGTCCCTTAAAATATTTGCAGCCTATTATTTCGAGATCCTTCAAGGCTGATCCGTAATTCAGAATAATTTTGTGAACTTCAGAAATTTCCAAAGATGCACTTGATTTCGTGACACCTCGCGAACCTCCAAATAATTGCAGAGTGTGAAGTTGCCAGATTTCTTTGCTCACGGACTCCCATGAAGGACAAACTGTTAATTAAGAATCCTAAATAATATCCTGCAAATTTTCCTAAACACGTATTTAATAAACGTTGAGAATGCTGTTCATAATATATCCGAAATTCCAAACGTTTAATGATAAACGAAAACCAAAAAAAAATTGTTCTATTACTTTTTTTAGTTATAGTAATAATAAATAGTAATATTCAACAAACATTATCCAATTTTACTTTTTTTCACTTGAATATTGGGTAGAAATAAATAATAATTTTTTTCATTTTTTTTTTTTTCATTTCATATACGTTTGGAACTTCACATTCCACATTATTCACGATTTTCGGGAATGCTTTATTATTAGGAAATATTTTAATCGAATTTATTATATCGAATACCCCATTCACAATATTGTATTTTTATGTCTAAAAATGGTTGTGGAAATTTCTGAAAATTGAGAACACTCATTTTAATAGATTTTTTTATAGATCATTTAAAAACTAAAATTGGAAAAAAAATTTTAAATCAATGTATAACATTACAGCTAAAAAATTTTTTTAATAGTTTTAGTATACTATCTTGAGAGTTTTTTTACAAAAACTGTTTTTTTTAAATTAATGAAAATTTTGAATCATATTACCAAAAAAAGTATACCAAATCAATAAACCATTCCTTAAAATTTTTTAGTTAACTATTTCCAATCCAATTTCCCTTGATTATGTAATTAATTAGAACATACACATATTGACAATTACAATTTCGAGATTTGAAATAATTATAAATTTAAAATATTGTATCTTCAATAATCGCGAATAGAAAATTGGCACATTCAAGTGTATGAAAGTACAAAGTTGTGAGACTATTACAGTACTTATATTTTATTTTCGAAATAAATTATTTGTAACTTCACATTTTAATTTTCAAGAATTCTCGATGGATTATTTCGAAATTTAAAAGAAAAAATTGAAAATTGATATTGTCAAAATTTATGAAATTGGACATGTCCAGGCTTTGATAGAGAAAAATTGTTTCAGTTAACGAATTTACAATTCAGGATCCTAAATGACATGAGAGTACATTTTAAATTTGACAGTTTTGGCTATTGGAAGTCTGATCATTCAAGGCTACAAGGAGAAAAATGTATTGCTTAAGATTTTGAATGATTCAAAATTGAATATTCTTGCAATAAAATATGAGAAAATCAAGAAATTATCATTTCGAGCTTTTGAAAAGTAACAATTTGCAAATAAATAGAATTCACCTTTTTTAAATCCATTTACTTTCTCAAATTTCAACATATAGATTCTAAATTTCCAAAGGTCTCAAAATTAAAAATAAACATTGCTTGAAATATAATTGTTTTTATTTTACTATATTTAAACTTTAACTATTGGATATGAGTTTTGTCAATGGATTACAAGTTTTACTTCTATATTTGGATTTTAAAAATTTGAAATTCAAAATGCTGAATATACTTTGAGAAATCTTGCTTTTACTTATCGAAAACTAATAGATGTATTTGTATTCAATGAACTTTCTAGGATTTTCAGGAAAAAGTTTATGAAATTCAAAGTATTTCTATATTAGTGTCATAAATTATGTTAAAGATTCAATATGCTGATACTTTATTTAATTATACTTTCTTATGAATGTTATTAATGGTTGATGAATTTTAACTGACATGTTTATTGATGCCAATTTAATATACTAGTTTATGAATATCAAAAACCAGTCTCTGTAAAAAACGTCAAAAACAGTTTATTACAATTATTGATATTTCTGACGGTGATCTGAAACATTTAGAAAAAATGTATAAACTTAAAAAAACATTCAAAACTTTTCTCGCTTTTCAGCTCAAGAGAAATTGTTAATAACCCTACAGAACATTAATTAAAATGTAAACTTATATATCTTTTCAGGTTTTTGTGTTACTAGTTGAAATGTTACTCGTCTTTTTTACTAGTTGAAGCGTTAATAATTTGAAACAATTATGAATGATAAAATTACTGAGAAATGAACGTATAGTAAAAAAAACATTATAATAATAGTAACATATAAAAATAAATATAATAAATTATTATATACAATATCAATATTTGATACATTAAAACAATTGTGAATTACAGTAATGTATGAATGTGTATAAATAATATATGAGTTAATTATTATATTATTAATTAACATCAATATAAGTTCTACATTAAGTATGATATCAATATATTAAAAAAAGAAAAATCTAATAAAAATATTACGAATATTATAAATGAATATGATTGTTATGCAGATTATTGTATATAAATATATATAATGGAAATGTATAATACATTATTAAATATAATAAATAATCAATATTCATACTACAAAATAATATATTGTGAAAACAAAAATTGATAAATAATTGATATGTAACAAAAATAAAATTATATTTCAAAATTATAAATCAATAACAGTAAAAAATATAGAAAGTACTGAATCCGTGTGAAGTATCAAAAGCATTTCAAAAAAAAAAAACAGAAACTTCAAGAAAGATTCAAATAAAAACTTTTCTGGCTTTTATCTATGATGAAAAAATTAATATAAACTTTATAGAACCTTTCTTGAATTGTATACATACATATTTTGATAGACTTTTGTATTACTGACTAATACTATGCATAAAGATCATTTATACATTTTTTAATTTTAAATATAATACCATCAGATGATAAAAAATATGTAATAGAAAAAGTAGAAAATTATATTCAAAATAAATGAAAAATATGAATATTTGTTCTCTGAAAGTATGAAAAATAGTTGATAATTTGAAAATATAATGAAACGTAAGAATATTTTCACTTTTTTATTTATAATCTTCGATATTTACTTATTGATTTTCTTTATTTATTTACTCTACCTATATTTACTTCTATTTCTGGTTCATTTACTTCATAATTTTTTATTTTTTTTCTATCATTTATAAATAATTTTTTTATTGCTTTATTGAAAATTCATTTTATCTCAATAACTATTCATCAAAAATTTATTATTATTTATAAATTAAGTATTGTTTATACTATGTATATTATCAATATAATTTTTCATTATTATAAATTATTTTTAATTGAATTTATCCAAAATTTACTGTATTATTTTTATTATTTTATCTTAACTGGTATTCTTGAAATAATTATGAATTCTATTTAAATTTCGGTACTTATTTGAACCCTTAAAACCCCTAGATTCTTACGCCCCTGAATTTTGCCGTTACACAGCCTTCAAGAAATAAAAAAATATATATTTCAATTTCAAATTATTTGAAAATATTATTGATACCTTTCGCGAAGTTCAATATGTCTTTTGGAGATAAATACTGGAATACTAAAAGAATAATATCTTTCTTCAAATTTTCGAAATTGAATTGTCCTTCCCTGGGCGGCTCAGGTACCGTATCTGTTTTTTGTTTTTTTGACATTGCGCGCGGTTAATACGGATTTTGGAAAATTCGATAATTCAACAATGTCTCACACAATTTATACACTTTTTCAAATTTTTACGTTTCTGTAGTTTCACTGTTTTTTTATGAGATCAAATTCTTCCAGTCAAAAAGTTCAAAACAGTTCCAAATCTACCAAAACAAAACAAACATAAGAAAACATAAGCAAAATAGAAAACTGAAAATATCGATACTTAACGATAAGTAATCGATACTATAGGCATGCGTGCTGTGTGTGTGAATATGCGCAAGTATTGTGCGCGTGCATGAAACCTGGAATAATAATAAAGCAAAGCGCCATTTGTAAACAACAGTAAACAATTTGTAATCAAACTGCGATCAACAACGTGCGACAACGATCGTCGTTGCAAATAATTACAAATTTGTATCCTCAGTGAAGCGGCATAAATACCGCTGAGAGGCAAGAAATTTCCCAAATTTTTCATTGTATCAACAAAAACGAAAACAGCAACATGGTTAGTAATCTTTCTTAACATTTTCATCGTAATTTGAGGTTATGTTACACAACACGTTTTTTTTTCTTGCAGTTTGTATTTATAGTTCGAATTAATAAATGATTAAATTCATTGTAGCTCTAATTTAGTCAATCCAAAAATTATTTATTGATTGATTAATTCACAGTCCATGTAACCTTGATAATTAATTTATTTTATATAAAAATACAATAATTATATTTAATCATAAATTTTGATTGTTGACATATTTCTTTAAATGGAGGTCGGTTCATTTATGAAAGAAAAAGGGGAAAGCGAGTTTTGTTCAATTTGTTTGTCACTTTTTATGTGAAATTTATTTTTATGAAAAATATGTCAGGATTTTTATATATAAAATAAATGAATTTTAAAATATAGAGAACATTAAATGTGTATGCATATAAGTATTAAAAAAACAAGTATTTAATTTAATTAGCAGTGCTTATTCGCACTGTTCGAGTACTTCGTGTTACACGAAAAGTTAGACTTCGAGTATCTCATTTTCCGTATACTTCGTTTAACATCAATTTTTCTGTTCTTTTACTGAGTTTTTGTGAAAAGCAAGGTTTTTTGCGTCATGATTTTTTTCAATAACACAAAACTGTTCTGAGCATTTCAGAAAAAACGTAACACAAAAAACCTTGCTTTTTGCAAAAACTCTGTAAAAAACACAAAAAATATCAGCTGAAATTTCATGAGGTACACGAAACGTGCTAATTGGCACTGCCAATTTAATTTATAAAAATATCCAGAAAATTGAATACATGTATGTTTTTGTTGAAATACAATATTGTACAAAACCATAATAAAATTTATAAATTTTCAAATTAATAAAAATTAATTTAAAAAATATCGAGTGTGTAAACTGGATTTTCATGGCTTGAACCTCTTTCTATAGTTTAAGTAAAAATAATTATTATTTTGTGTAAACATATAAAATAATATAGATATAAGTAATAAAACTGAAATATTTTAAAAGATATTATATGTTATATAATAATATATGATAAAATAATCAAAAACTCTTAAAAATGTACTTATATATATCTAGAAGATAACAAATGGTTACATGTAAGTTATCAAAGTTAAATGATACTTAGTGTTCTTAGTTTTACTGACTCAAAAATGATAAATCTGGCTCCAATAGAATTTGGTTTTTGAAAAAATTCTCATCATAAATGTCTAACTAGGAGGAACAAAGAAAAAAAAATTAAATACTGTATTTACTCGTATATAAGTCGCACCCTGATTTTAATGGCCTTAAATATTTAAAAAAAACTTCATCTTTTACTCATTACAATGAAATAGGATTGAAAATACTTTTCAAAAAAAATTTTTATTAATTGCAATCTTGAATGATAAAAAAAATTATTTTTTTTGGTATTAAGTAAAATTCAAATTTTAGTATCCAAATATTACCGAACCTAGATTCTGAATATGAAATTTCCAACAAACCAAAAGTATTAAAATGAATTCCATTATTTTAAGCATCTGTATGAAAAATGTGTGACTTAAAATTGCAAAAATTGTAAAACTCAAAATTCTTGAAATTTGATTAATTGAAAAATCTTGCTCTAGTAACAAGATTGTCAAAGATCAAAATGTATGAAACCCTGAAGAATATATTTTTCTTGGAAAATCCCTCACAGAAATATTTTCTGTCTTATGCCCTAAAAAGCATACATGTGTTTTTTTTTTTTATATCTAAACTTTTTAATCTACAAAAGTTTCTCAATCTAAAAGTGATTGAAAAAAAATAATCAGTGAGAGGCTGATTTTTATTTTTTTAGGCTTGTTAACCTTACAAGAAATAATAAAAATAAGTTACAGCTCAACATTTCTGAATTCATAAGAGGGAAAATTAATTCAATTTAGGTAATCAAAAGTTCATCTGAATCTTATTGTACTTTGAATAATTTCAAAGATTAGTGTAGATTCGAAATCGATAAATGTGCAAACGCAAAATTTAAATTAATGATCTTTGATTATCGAAAATTTATGTTATCTTTCAGACCGAGGAAGTAAACCCTAAAGCCTACCCTCTGGCTGATGCAACATTGACACAAAAAATTTTCCAAATTGTGCAACAAGCGATGAACTATCATCAATTGAGGAAAGGCGCTAATGAGGCGACAAAAACTCTGAATCGAGGGCTCTCCGAATTTATAGTCATGGCTGCGGATGCTCAGCCTATCGAAATTTTGCTCCATTTGCCACTTTTGTGTGAAGACAAAAATGTACCCTATGTGTTTGTGCGGAGCAAGCAAGCTCTGGGAAGGGCATGTGGCGTCTCCAGACCAATAGTTGCTTGTAGCATCACAATTAATGAAGGATCTCAACTCAAACCACAAATCACAGGGATCCAGAAAGACATTGAACGATTACTTATATAAGTAATTTGTAAATAACAAATTTGTTATATTGAGATGTCAAGTTTCTGAATAAAGTTGCTTGTCTAATTTTTACACCTGTCAGTTTTTTTTTTTTTTTTTTTTTCAAAGCTCCCTTACCTTTTTTCCAAAATCTATCATTTATTAATGAATTTCAGGTACTTGAATGCAAAAGAAGATTCTGGGATTTCTCTTGCAGAGAGTACAAAATTTATTCCATCAAGAATTATAATTTAAAGTATTCTACATTATTCGCTACATTAAATGCTTATCACAATAGCTTCACATTGTGCCGCAGAAGACTATCAAAATAGAAACTAATGCCTAATCACATACTCATACGCAATATTCTTAACAAGAAAAACAAAACAGACATTCAAGCACTTGCAAGCAAATTATTTTCAATGGAATTTATTAAGAACTAAGGGAAAATTGTAATATTATGTACAAGTTAAATTTAATTTCACATTTAGTTCTCTTGAAGCGAAATTAAAAATAAACGAGTGCAAGCAAGGAAATCAAAGTTGCTGGTCAAAATGTGGCAACACTTCTTTAGTCCAATTACCGTGCCAACGAAGACTTCGAAAATTTTCCAGCCTTTCAACGAATTCCTCGCGCCTGGAATTCTGCTTCACATTGTTGGGGAATTTGTCGAACCAAGTTTCCAACTCCTGTGCAAATTCACTCACAGAGGAAAATATTATGCTGTTTTCTTTGTGTTTTACAAGTTCATGTAAGCTGCAAAAGTTGTTAACATTGAATATTTTTGTGAAAAAAATTCATTTAAATCTGATTCAAGGACCAAAAGATTTGTCAATTGGATTATCCATTGTTCTTTAAGGTAAAATTTTTACCATTTGAAGTTGTAAGCGCAAACTGGCAAGCCACAGCCAAACATGTCCACAATTTTCATAGGCAAATCCAAACCACTTGATGAAGTATGCAGACAAACACCCAAATCTGCACTGGCTGAAGTAAAAAAAAGGGGTTTAGAAATAGTGAATAAAAAAAAAAAAAAAAAAAAAAAAAAACAAATCGCAAATTCAGAATAAATGAGATAACTTTTTAATTACCAAGTAATTTTGGATAATCCTCGTTTTCGAGCCAGGGTGTAACGACACTAACTCGTTGCCAATTTCTTTTGGCAATTTCCGACTGATAATGACTTTTCAGCGGTCCTTTTCCAGTGATAACGCAAACAAGTCTTGGCAGCTCTTTTTTGTCATATGCTGAAACCCAAATTTTGAGTTAAATTCATTCAATAATATTTCTTATAAACTAGGTATATAAGGAAAAATTTGTACCATCTAACGCTTCCAACAAAATGGAAAAATCTTCATCCTCCGTCCAGCTGGTGCTCGAAACAACCAGACCAGGTCGAGATTGGTTCATCAAAACTTCGTTTTCTAAATATTCAGTAAACACTGAACTTTCTGCTGTGGGTCCCTTGAAAACATCGTATGTTTCCGATAGTTTCATGAACAATTTATGCTTTTCTTCCACAGTTATTGGACGAAAGTTTTCGGATGGTCGATCATACAATACCGAAGCTCTGGAAAAATGAGTATTATGGTTAAATCACAATAAACAAATGAATAGGTAGAACAATAATGTACCAGAAACTATATTTAGATGTTCCAAAATTTCAACAATTACTTTATCGCCCATTTTTCTTCTAAATCTTCTTGCATTGCTTTCGTAACGCAGAAATTTTGCGACGCTTGAGCTGCAAATACCATTTCGATGAATTTGGCAACTTTGACGATACGTCGATTTTTCTCCAAGTTCAAGGACATTAGAGAGAATGCGTAATTGTGCCAGTCGATTGTTAATTCCACTCGAGTTACAAAGCAGTACAGCCAGCATATTGGAATCGTTGGTATTGCTGGGGGATTTTGAAGCAGCAAAAAGCTTGGTCGGCGATTCCGAAAAAGCGTTTTCAAGAGAATGAATGATTGGAAGATGACCTTGGCAATGAACGCTAATGTGCTAGGCAACTCTGAAACATTGGAAAATGGTTTGTAAATATTTTGTTGAAAAATTTATTTATTTTGTCTCAATGCCTTCCATTTCTTTAAAAAAAAAAAAAAACATTTTTTTGTATTTTTCAAAGAAACTTTTTTTGTAGTTAAAATAAATGTTTTTGGTCCATGACAAGTATTTTTTTCAAATGCTCAATATTTTTTTTAAAAATCAATGAATTTTAAACATTCTTTGACTGAAATCGAGTAAACAGAGTAAATTTTTTTGGGAGGGGGGTTTCTTTGAAAGCATATGTTCTTCAGAGTTTTACAATCTTTCTGAAATTCGGAATTTTCAATTTTATCTTCCATATTTCTTCATTACTTATACAATTTAAAGGGTTATATTATTTTATAGCAAATTTCTGTTTAAATACATAAAATTTAATGGTCTAGGATTCAAAGTTGTGCGAATTTTTAGCAAGTCTTTCTAAAAATTACAAAAAATATATATATCTCTACATTGATTGTAAATATTACTTTTATTACTAGAGTTTTCATATTTTCAAGTATTTATCATATTTTTTTGCATTTTCCGGTATTTTTTTATATTATTAATATTTCTATGAATCGTTCTAAAGATTTATATAATTCCATGCTTTGAGAATCCAGGTTCTTAGGGGGTTTTATATTTTTATAGACTCTTGAGAAGATAATATAATATATATTTACACAGATTGAAAACGTTCCATAAATTTTGAGTTATGTGTTTTTTTTAGTTGAAAATATTTTTTAGTACTGTAAGGTGTTTTTATAAACTTCTATTAACTATGGATCGCTCCTATGGATATCTAGAATTTGATGTTACAGAATTAAAATTTTCATGGATTTCCAGCATTTTAATAGATTTTTCAAAAAACAGTATCTTTCATACAGATTCCAATACTTTTGGTATTTTTTTAGTAATTGCACGATTTGCAGTATTTTTTGGTATCTTATTAGATTTCTTTGCAGGTGTTCTAAATTCAGTGCTCTGAGTTTCAAAGTTCTAAAATGATTTTTTTTATTTTACATACGTAGCTGTCACATATCTATTTTCCTCGAGTTTTAATTGATTTTCCTGAATGTAATTACATCCTCTTTTCTATTTCACTTCAAGTTCGCCGGATACTTTCCTCGAGTTTTATTAGTACTATGATATTTGTAAGCATTTTTTATTAGTTTAATAGATTTATAATATTCTTGTGAATTCCTGAATAGACGCCTAAAATGTGATGCTACAAAGTTTGAATTTTTATAAATGTGTAATTGTTTCATACATTTCTTACTAAACATTTACATTGATTTCTAGTATTTTATAGATTTTTTGTATATTCGTAATTTTTCTTATTTATAATAAACTTTAGTGTTTTCTTATATTTTTGGAGATTCCTAGTAATTTTATTGATAGTTATTTACGTTTTTTAAAATCATATGCTCTAAAATTGGAAGTTTCCTAAATCTTAAGTATTCATTTAGATTTTGCAGAAAACAGTTTCAATTTCTCAAATTTCGATTTTTCTATTATCCTAGCCAATCATTTGCTATAAGAATTCTGATAAGAAACTGAATAAACAAGCATTAGAAGTAAAACTTCTCAAACTTCTTTGAGGTTTTGATGTATAGATTTTTATTCCTCTTACCTTTTTTAGTTCTAACAGATCCTTTAATTTTTCTGTGTTGTATTTTTTTTGTTTTTTCAACTGTAAATCAGTTGAAAAATAAATTGATTCTTTATTTTTAATCGAATTTATCAATTTACTAATTGATTATTATTTAATTAATTTATTAATCTATCAATTATCACAGACTACGAACTCTCAAAATTACTCCGTACACTCGATACGCTCGAATATCATCAACCTTCAACTATTTTAATCTAACATTACACTCTAACAGAATTACAGACGTACAAAATCTCAAAATTACTCCTTCAAAACGAAAACATTACACTTCTACATCTTACATTGTAAAATCTTCAAATTACTCCCTACATAAATTACATTCTAGAAAAGTGATAATGCCGCCTGAGAAGTTTTACTTCAAAAATTCTTGTACAACTATGATTCTTCTAATTTTCAAGTACATGAAATGAAAATCTCTGAATTTTGTGTAACTTTTACAATGTACATGAAACTTTTTGTTATGGCCTTTTTACAGTAAGTAAATTTTTAATGATTCTCACTTATTTTCGTTCTTCAAAATTATTGCTTGAATTGGGAGTGGGTATTCGCACTGTCCGTGTCCACGTACTGTCCGTGTGCACGCAAATACATGGAAAGTATATGGAAAACACGGAAGTACATAGAACGATGTTTAACGTGTATCCATTCATTGTCCATAAACGCACTTTTTTTTAACTCATTTTCGCGTTAAAAAAAAACTAACTCAACTAAACACTTTTTTTAGTTAGGGAAAAAATAGTGCTAAGTTTGGATAAGTTTTTTTTTAAAAAACCCGGACATGAGTTTGGGGAATATAGTGCTAAGTTTAGTTAGGTTTTTTTTAATCCGGAAATGAGTCATGGAGAAATAGGTTGTAAGTTGGGTTAAGTTTTTTGTTAATCTAGAAATGAGCTAAGGAGAAAATAGTGATAGGTTGAGTTAGGTTTTTTTTAACGCGAAAATGAATAACATTAGAGATTCAAAAGCTTTGGATATGTTTCCATGTATTATGTGTATTTTCGTATTCTTCAATATAGTTTCCTTGTACACAGAACCTATTCGGTGTGCAAATTTATGCCCATATAATTATTTCCTTGTATTTCCGTATACACGGATAGTACGCGGACATGGACGGTGCGAATACCTGCTGGGGCTTGAATTGATGATATTATTTAATAATTATTATGATTGTTTTCAAGAATTTTCATTTATGTTTCGTATTTTTACTATATACTATTCAGTATAATAAATTTTTGTTAATTTTATAAATTACTATAATTGATATATATTATATATATTTTCATTAAAAGTAATATTATTATTAATAATTTATAAATATCAATTAAGATTTTTCTGAGGAAATTTTATCTATTACTGAAATCAAAATTTTTTAAGTAAATTCCAAACACACAAGTAAAAAAATACCACATAAATTATTTAAACGGGCTGTATAACAAATTGGAGAAAATACATTTTATTAATATTTCTTTCATAAATTGAGAGAAATTTTAAACTCAATAATTTGCGACTCACTTTTTTTCAAATCTGGTGGTTTCAGCATGTAAACGATACTGACATTTTCATTTTCCACGAGTTCTTTGATAGGCTCTGAACCAGGATAACCTAGAATGTCAACCTGGAAACCTTGCTGCGCGAAAGATTTCGCGTGATACTGCATCCTGGGGCTGTGGCCAACGTCTCCGAGAACGACGATGCACACATGTTTTCGCCTGTCTTGCTTTTTCCACAAAAAAGCAACAAACCAACCGGCGCTAAAAAATATTGTGAACATCCAAATGAAAAAGACGATCATCTTATAATTTTCCAACTGGTGGATTTTCTCAGATTTTTTTTCTAGATTGTTGTTATGTATCCTAATGTTTGTTTACGTCTATCTAAAGTCAACTTCAGTCAACTTTTTCACGTTATTTCAACGAAATTCAACTTTCTTCACATTCTTAACTTGTGCCAACATGTGTTTTTTTTTTTGCATTTTTGTCAATTTTGTGTACACACATCACTGACGTCACGCACACGCCGCACACCCACTCACATACTAATGTCGGTACATGCATGTAAACAAAAAACACGTGTGCACTATAAAATTGTTGACAACTTATGTATTTAGTTTAACTTAGTTTTTACAGTTTTTTAGGTTACTCTGGGTTATTCAAACAAATATCACAGTTTAGTGCTGTTTATAGTGTTAAAAAATCTACAAGCTTCTATTAAAAACTGCGTGCTTTCTTTAGTATTTGTTAAAAATATTTTAAAATGAATAACGAAGAAGAATTCGAAGTAATCGAAGTTGAGGAGGATATTTACGAAGATGAGATAGAAGAATGCGCGCAAGTTGTGGAAGTTCCGGATATGGCACAATGCGTCTTCGAAAGACATACGAGTAATGCTTTTTCCTACTGATTATAGTAATTATTCCATATTAATTTGTATAGGTTACTAATAGGTAATAAGCCTAAATTTTGAGGTTCAACTGTTTTTAATTGTAAATTGAGAATTTTATTATTCTCACATTTACACTTGATCTGAAATATTCATCCTAATAATTATTAATCTTCAGAAAGCTGAATATGGTAATAATATATTCATTAGAATGTAATTCTTTCGAAATTTTTCTATTTAAGAATTCGCGCTCCAGATATGATCAATTTTTAAATTAGAATTTTGAATAATGCATATATTCTACATTATAATCCTTTCATGTCTAAATTATCTCTTAAATACAAAATTTGCCAAATTTTCATGTACTTAGTGAGTTAATTGCTACAATTATTATTTGCTAATATTGAGGTTGTGAAATATGCAGTTTTTTATTGTATCATCCTGGTAGATGTTGAAAAAGTTTCATTATTACACTCCACGAATTTTACTTGGATTTGATTTGTTCATGAATTAAATAAAAAATTCGAAAAACTTGAATACTCCCTTTTTTTGCGTAAATTTGATATTTAAACCTTATAGCTTAAAATCTTATTTGAAAAAATTGTAGATCAAAATCTGTTTATTCAAAACATTGAATAAAAAAATTAGAATCCAACCCAGTGAGCACGTAATATTCCAGAAATATTTCAGACATTTTTTAAACATTTGAAAACATTTCATGCCAATATAGAAATTGTCGTATATTAGACTTTTTCCTTCTTTTCATAATGAATTGCAGTTTCACATTTTTAAACTTTATATTTTTTTCATTTTTTTCATTTTTAATGATTTTCATTGTATTTTTTGACTGTTTTAGGACAACGTCTTATCTAATATTACATCTCAATAATGTATAAACTTTTAAAAATCCTTACAGAAATGAATCATTTTTTTAAATCAAAATTAAAATTGGTTAACAACAATCTGTTGCCTGATTGAAATATGTATGAAAAATTTACTAATTTGTTAATTATTGTTGTTCACGGAACTTTCAAAAAGCCAAACCTTCAATAAATTGCAATAAAAAGAAATTCCACTTGAAAAATCTCTAGACTAAAAATTTGTTTTCAAAATGTCTAGATAGTAAAAACAAAAATTACAATTTTTTGATTGAACATTTCAAAAATTACACAATAAAAAAAATGTATATATGAATGGGGAAATCGAAGCATAGGCTTTCAATTAAGAAAAATGAAGCTTTCCAATATCAATTAATAAAAAATAAATTTTTTCGAACTTGAGATCTTATTATATTTTATGACGATTTTGTTTATTGAATAAATTGCAAAACATGACAAAATGAAAAGAAAAAAAAAGATACTTTAAATAATAAAAATGGTTGTAGATTTAATTGATAAAAAATAATAATTTCAAAATCAGGAAAATTTGTGATTTATGTATTTTGAATAGTCAATTTTAAAAACTAATATTTTGCTTTAAGAAAATTGATTGACCTTGTTTTCTTATGGTTATTATTTAGTGTTTTGAATTTATTAATAATTGCTAATATGTGCCTTTAATTAATTTCCAAGTACAGCATTTAAACAATTAAGATATAAACAATGGAGTAAGAGTTATAATTTGAGAAAAAATACTTTTTTATTGAAATAACTGCAAACTAAAAGTAAAAAAAGGAAGATATTTAAAAAAAAATGAAAACTTCACATTGAAATAATAAAAAATACAACTTACGAGATCAGAAAAATTTGATTTTCATATTTTTGATGAGAAGTTTTAGAAACTAAAAATTTGAATCAAAAAACAAATCGACTGTGTTTGCTTATAAATCTGGGTTAGATAAATTTTTTCTTATAATTGTTTAATATTGTTCTGAATTCATAAATTTTCAATATAGATTGTATTAAATTAACTGCAGAGTAAATAATTCGGAAAAAATGGAGTAAATAATAAATGAAAAATTCTTATAGATGTTAATTCATATATCTAATGAAAAATAAAAAGTTTAGATTCAAAAGGAATGTTGAACTTCGTGTAAAGAATTTCGGAAATGGTGATTTCTTTAGGGATTATAATAAATTGTTATTTCTAAAAAAAAAAAAAACAACTTTTTTACCATTTGAATATACTGGTTCTAAACTTATGCAGGTTATTTGAAAACAGAAAATTTTTGTTTGAATGATAAAAAAATCAAATGAAAAACATTCTCCAATAAAGAATGTGTTATGAAAACAAATTAATTTATTAATTTGTTTTCATCTATTTATAGTTTTAAATGATCGTTAACTATCATACATCTTTTTTTTATTCCAAAATTCATAACTATAATTATTTTTGGATCATTTATCCGCCATTCTTTTTAACTCTTTATTTGTAGTAAATTTTGTGAAAAAATATAGCATTCAAAATTTATAAGAAACAAATTTGTTGGTTTTCCCATACAAATTTATCTACTTCATTCTTTTTTTTTTTCAACTATAAAATATTAGTGCAAATAACTTGTGCTTAACATCTCTAGTTTCTTTAAATTTTTGTAGTAATTAATCATTTTCAGGATCTGTATTTTGTTGCTCGTTAAGCAAGGATGGAAAATTTGCGACAACTGGTGGACAGGATGACAAAGCTTTTGTTTGGAACGCTGATAATGGGGACGTCGTTCTTGAATGTACAGACCACAGAGACAGTGTCATTTTCGCCGACTTTAGTTTCAACAATTCGTTCTTAGCAACAGGCGACATGAGTGGGCACATTCAAGTTTGGAAAATGAGCGACTACAGTCTCTTCTGGAGATCTAGTGATGATTATCCTCTTGATGATATCACGGTTCGAAATATTCCCACAATTTTATTTCCGTCAAATTACTTTCAACCACATTCTATAATACATAAATCCTAAAAACCAACTTAGAACATGATTTATTTGTCCCAGAAATTAAAGTATTGAAAAATCTTTTACTTTGGCAGTGGCACGAAAGAATCTCAAATTATCTTTTTTTTCTATTTCATTTTTATGCTCAAATATTTACATTTTCATCAAAAAGTTTTTCAGCTATGCTGAAAATGTGACTTAAATCTTGTGTTATAATGTACAGTGGATGCAGTGGCACAATGTCGAAAACATACTTTTCGCAGCAACCGCAGAAGGCGTGATTTACATGTGGAAAATTCCAAACGATGGAAACGTGGAATGCAAATTCCTGCAAGGACTAGGGCAAAGAATAGAGTGCGCAACAATACTTCCTGATGGTAAAAAAAAACTTGCTATTTATATGGAATTTTCAGTTAACAATAATGACTATTCCAGGAGTGCGTTTGGTGGTTGGTTACAAAACTGGGGATGTACAAGTTTTGGACTTGAAAACATCAAAAGTATTGACCACTATTTCGTCGTCTCTGCAAAATGGACATACTGGTGCCATCACGACAATTGATTGCCATGCAAATAACAATTTGCTGATTTCAGCAGCTGATGATGGAAAAACCATTCTCAGTACAGCATCGAATGGGAAGGTAATATTTGTTGATTATGATAGAAAATTATTTCTACTAATATACATATTTTTAAAACTTCAGATAGTTTGTGTTTTGCAAACTCTCCAAGGCAATCGTCCTGATACCGAAAATGACGAAAGTGACGATAATAGTGGGAACAATTGGGTGGAAACTGCGAGTTTTGGTCAAGGTCCAGCAGATAAAGCTGCAGTTACAGGAACTGTCGATGGAGAAATTTTCATTTGGGACATAACTCGAAATGTAATGTTCAAATCGTATTACTGAAAAAATTAAATATTTGCTGAGACGGAAAACATTTCTTAAAAACTCTTCTCAGCACTTAAGCACTGAATTTCACGTTTTTTTTTTCAGGCATTGAGAGGCAAAATCGAAACTGGATGGGGCATTTCAAAAATAGTATGGCAAAAAAACACAACACTGATTTATTCAGCATGTTTGAATGGTTTTCTGTTTTGCCACAACACAATAAATGGCGATTGTGTACAATCTTTCACTGGCCACAGTGATTCTATTCTAGACATTTGCATTTCAAAGTAAGCAAAACAATTTTATCAATTTTAGAAATCCATCTACAAATATTTCATGCATTTATGTATTATTGTTTATTCTAGTGACCAGAAAAAAGTTCTCACATGTTCAGATGATTTCACCGCAAGAATTTTCCCACTTGGCGAAGAGGCCAGTGAAATGATGCAATGATGATGGACGAAATAGCGTTTGTGAATATTTTGTATTTACTTGGTGTAAATAACAGTCATGTTTTTTTTTTTTTTTTTTTTTTTTACAAAAAGCCATGTATTTTACAAAATATAACTTTTTATCATTTAGGAACAGAAGTTACAATTTTTCATAAATCAACCGACATGCTTTTGAATAAGAAAGCACTCGCGAATTTTTTTGCATTTGAAACGATAATTATAATACTTGATATCATGAATCAACATACAATAGATGTAATTTTTTTCTGTAACTTTTGAAAAACATGGTAGATATTTGGAATCATCAAAATTTTTTCAGCTTACTCATGGATTCAATGCGTTTTTTGAGGAGCAAATTTTCGCGCTGCAAATTTTTTATTTTCATAACTTTCTCTTGATGATTGCTTTTGATGAAATTACAGACGATTCTCGCTTTCTCAGGTGACATGAAATCAGACATTTCGATTTCAGAAACGTATCTAGGATAAAAACTGCGACGAGTTTTTTTAGGTGGAGTAACTGGCTCAAAGTTTTCTGAAAAAATTATTCAGAAATTCAATTTTTTATATGAAAAAATGTTGCTGTGGATTGAAATTTTAAAAAGTAAGAATCGAGAAATTTGTCAGAAGATAGTTGACACTAATTTTAATCTTTGAATATTGAAAATTTGATAAAAATTAACTCGAATTTGGTCAAACATTTGCCAAAAATGTTAAGCACAAGCGAAATTTATTTAAAATCACCTTCATCTGAAACCTCATCATCAGTAGGATTTTCTTCTATCATTTCGAACTGATCCTCTTCTTTTATGTCGTTTTCAATCAGGTCCGCAGTAATAGCTTCTGTAAAAATACGCAAGTTAAATAATATCCACAAAAGTATATTTCTGGAAATTTATGTTTTTTGTTACATTAGAATACATGAATAATGCAAAAGGGAAGGCTTAAATATGTACTACATTAAAAATTAGTATATAAATTTATAAACTCTTTAGTATAGTATGAATTACATTTTCATAATGCTTAGATTACTTCAAAACTTGATACGAATGGATTTTTAATGAATTTTCAAGTTCAACGCTTGATTAACAATGCCAGTTTCAAAAAATGATTCTTACATTTCAAATATGTAATTCATAGTAATTTTCAAAAGGTAGCATTTCTTTACAATTATGTGGTTTAAAAAATTATCTCAAATAGAACAGAACATTGAAAAATAAATATATTCAAATTGATATGAAAAACGATTATATTGAATTTAGTTGCTTAAAATCTTCTTGATTTTTTTAGAATATACAGAAGATGGCTTTAAAAAAATAATTTGACATATTTTTCTATGTTGCAACATTTTCAGAAATGTTTACTTATTGAAAAACTGTACCCGCATTTTTGTTTGCCACAGACATAATAGACATTCTTGGAATCATAACTGTAGAGCAAGTGATTCCTAAATTGGTGTGATGCTGCAGCAATTTTTGAAATTCATCAATTTCGTCAAGTGTACGAAGATCTCTTGCAACAATAGAAGAATCTCCAGATTTTGATAATTCTTCAACAGCCGAAGTTATTTTAGATATCTTTTGCAACATATCTTCATCCACAGTAGAAATTTTCAAGATTTCTGAAATAAAAAAAAATATCTCACAAATATAGAAATTGCAACTGTCAAGCTCAACAAAGAAAAGGTGAAAAATAAAAATATATTTTTTTATAGTACTTTTTTAACTACGAAATGGGAAATTCAAACTTGCTTTAATTAGAAAATTGTTCGAAACAAGGAAATGAGGTAGTTTTTGAATATCGTAAAATGGTTTGATAAAAACTAATTTGTTTCAATTTTTAATTCTTCCAAAGTCATGGAACATTTGAAAATTACGTGGAAGGCCAGCGGGATTGTTGTTGATGTTTGCATGAGTTCCATGAGACTTAGTGTTCAAGTTTTCAATTTTAGGATTTTGGATGACTTCAATTTTCACAGGATCTGCTTGTTCCGAAATCTTTGTCTGTGCAGGGGATTGAGTAACATCTGGTAGATCTTTGACTGCTAAAAATTATTCAACAATTAAACTTTCAATAAAATATATGATTCTCATGTTCATTTAACATTGAATTCACAAGTCAATAATCTATGACATTCCTTACATGCAATGTTTATTTGATTGATTAAATTAAGTTGGATTTTCGAAATCAATTTATTTAATAACGTCATTGAATAATTTTATCTATCTTACAAAAAATTATTCCAGTAATCATTATACTGAAGTATCTATTATTTAGAAACATTTATTCAAACGTTAATTTTAGCATCAATATTAAAAAAAAATAAAATCTTTATCATATTATTTGAATTTATTATACCATTTGGTTTTTGAACTATTTGCTCTTGTAAAGTTATTTTTTCTTGTTTAATTTTCAGAGCAGCTTGTCGATTTGGTACTTTTCTTTTGGGGATCGACATTGGTCTGAGTACTGCTGATCTCATGCCTTGAATCAGATCGTTTTCATCAAAATGACGAGAACATAAGCGGAGTCCAGAAACATCATCATTTTCGCATAAATTGCAAATATTTAACCATTGTTTATAAAGTTCTGCATTTTTTTTTGTATTCTCTGGGAACCTGTGAAAAATTAAAAGAAAACCTCATTTTTGCATCTGGTGAATAGTTTGTGTATCAAAATTTTAGATTATTTATGCAATGAAAAACTTATAATCCTTTTGACAAATTTTCAATTCACTTTATATTAAAATAATGAGTTTTATATTATGTCTAAAAATAGTATATTGCGTATCAAGGGGCAAAGCAACATCTTTTCATGCGCAACAGCACAACGCTGTCGGAATGATGGAATACTGAGGTAATTCCAGGAGTTTCGACAGTGTTGCGGTTGCGCGTGAAAAGGATTTGCCCTGTGATATGCACTGTACTTTCCTTGGTAGACGTGTAAATGAGTGTCTTATGCGCGCAGCGGAGTGAGTGTAGTTCCCCTTTTTGACTTCGTGGAATATAACTGGTGACCTCGTGCATCATAGCGTTTTTTCTTTCTTCACCGTTCGAAAAGGGGATTCTTAAGCTCAATCCGTAAGCAGCATAACACACTTATTTAAAGCGGCTACCATGAAAAATACTTTACATACATATGGATACATATAAATAAATATTTATTTAAACTATAGTTAACTTTTTTAATCAAAACTAGTAAAAGCTATCATTTTCCTAGTTCTATGCAATTAACAAATTCCTTATCTTAATAAGGAATTTCAAATTCCGTATTTCACATTAAAATATTTGTTCTCTATTGTATTTTTAAGAAAATTTTACATATAATTGAATGGATATAAATGAATAATTGAACATTTCAATGTAACTTGTAAATATATACAAAAATAATTTTACATATTACTAAAAATTTTTTCTTCACTTATTTCTGGAATTTGATAGTAATACTCATTTTTTTAAACAAATCTTAATCAATGACAACCAATATATGAATGTGATTATAATTATTATTTGCTAAAACTGCTGTTAACTTTTTTTAATCAAAACTAGAGAAAGCTATCGTTTTTTCTAACATTATGCAATAATAAATTTCTTATTTTGATAATGAATTTGCAATTCCTTATTTCATATTTCAATTTTTTTCCATTGTGAGTATGTAAAAATTTAACAAATAAATTAATACAAAGGAATAAGTAAATAATAATTTGAATAAAAATTACATGTAATGCATTTTTGCAAAAATAATTTTTCATACTATTAAAATTTTTTTTACACATTTCTGAAATTTGAGAATGATTTTATTTTTCTAGAAAAAATTCCAAATCAATGACAATTGAAATATTAATGTGATCATAAAATATTTATCAAAAGTGATAACCATTTTTATTAAAAACTGGAAAAACCTTTCATTTTTCTAGTATTATGCAATAAAATTTTTTTTATTTTTTGACGAATTTTTTGTTTCTTATTTTGTACATAAATCATTTATTTTCTATTGTATTTAGAAAAAAAATTTCAAATATAAATGCATATATATGAAGAAATAATTATTCGTTATGATACAAATTACACGTAAATATTTACAAAAATAATTTAAATTATTGCGAATTTTTTCTTTGCAAATTTTTGAAGTTCGATAATAATTATAATTTTTGAAAAAAAATCCAAATTATGACAATCAAAATATTTATGTAATTATTAAATACTTATCAAAATGATTCATGTGATTAAAAAGTTATTATAAGACTATTTATGTCATTATAATATATTTATTAAAATTGTTAACTTTTTTTTATCGAAACTGGAAAAAGCTATCGTTTTTCTTAATATTATGAAATGAAAAATTTCTTATATATGAAATTGATTTTCCATTCCTTATTTCATATTTAAACGATTTTTTTTTAATAAACAAACATTCCACATATAAATGAATACACATAAACAAATAACTGTGCATTTTAATAAAAATGACATGTAAATATCACATATAAACATGTACAAAAATAATTTCACATATTATTTTAATTTTATTATAATTATTAAAATTATTCACTAATTTCTAAAATTTGACCTGGTTTTATTTTTTTTTGGAAAAAATTCGAAATATTTCAGTGATATTATAAAATGAGAATGATGGAAATTTCTTATTGTGACTTTTATTCCAATTTTGAAATTAACAGAACAATAATTTTGAAATTTTGAAATAATTTTGCTCTGATATACGATTTAAGATTGTTGTATACAATGTACGTAACCTAACCAAAGCTAAAAGTGAATTAAAAAACTAACTTGTGCAGGGAAATTTTCTTATCCTTATCAGGCTTCTTTCCACAAAGGTAACATTTGTACGTCATTATAATATTCTCACGAATATTTTGCGAATATTTGCTGCTACAATTTCTTATCAAAACTCTCAACGGCATGCAAACAACAGCAAACAATACAAAACTGTACAAAACAATAGAACAATATATATAGATTCTATTTATAGAACAATACAGAACAATGCGAACAATGAACGCAATGACATACCAAACTAGAAAAAACACAAACATGAAATATATATATATATATATATATATATATTTATATGCATCGTTTGCATTTACCGACAGCCTATCAGAATTTAGAATGAAGGCACGTGATCGATCAAATGTCAGCAGCAGTCAGCAGTCAGATCTGGTTAGATCATGTTAAACACGTGTGTGCAGTTGTGTGCATAAAAAAAATAGAATATTCAGTCATATTTAGTTCTTAAACATTGGTCAAAATTTGTAGACATTAAAGTGCTGATGGTGCCAAATGTGGGAAAAAATGAAAAACCATAAATCACCGATTCAACGAGTTCCTTGGGTTTCATTGTGAGTTGTGAATTCCTCGCATTTTTTACTTAACAATAATTGAAATTGACAGATTTCTTCGCAGCTTTAATAATTCGAAAAAATTTGGAGAAAATAAAAAAATTGAATGAAAGTCATGTTCAGATTTAAATTTTCGTATATATACAGTATTTTTTATTACTTCTGACGATTAATAATAAATTTAGAAGTTTGTGAATTTTTTCCTGCAAGACGTTGAATTTTTAAAGTGAAAACTGAATAATATTAGATTTAGTTTCATAATTTTATGTTTTCAAATAACCTATTTATGAAGTTTTCGATTAAAAAAAAATTATTTTTATGTTACATCACTTTTAAACCAGGTTTTTTTTTATGTTCTAAGGATGAATGTATGTAGTAATTTAAAGTTAATTAGGTATAAGTTTAATAATATGAAAATTTAAGAGGCTATATTTTTATAAATTTTTATTCAAATTTTGTTGAAAAACTAACATGTTGACAAACTTTTTTTGTCACTATCGCATAATTCGTTATTTGATTTTAAATTATAATATCATTACATTATTTTTATTTTTTTTATTATTATATAACTATATAATATTATAAAATTTTATTCTATATTTTTATAATATTTTAGTTGTCAAATTGTGCGCATGAGAAGTATTTTATTTTTAATTTCCATAATTTCATATTGTTATTTGGCATATTTTTGAATTTTCTCTTTTGTTACTTCCAAAATACCTGAGTTGATATATTTTTCAACTGCTTGATTCTTTATTTTTAAAATTAGACTTTTTACATTGTATATATCAAATTTTTAGATAAATTACTAATTTTAGTTTCCAAAGATACCACATTTAAAATTTTAACTATTCTAAATCCTCACTCATATTTTCCAGCTTTCACTTGAATTTTGGAGATTCGATTTGTTGCATTCTAATTCGTAATCTGAAAAGTCTAAAAAATTAATTTCAACTCTCAGTTTCGGCGAAAATGAATTTTGAACCAGTTTTATTGCTCTAAATGCTATGATTTATATTTACAATTAAAATTTATTTATCACAACAATAGTCATGCACATATATTACAGCCAAGAATGGCACAATTTTTTATATTTTAGTTTTTATGTTGGGACTTCTGAAATTTTTTTTATTTTTAGCTTCCCTGATTTTATTTAGAAAACTTATGATTTTATTGCTTTGATGATTCAAAAACCCTGAGGAGATATATTTTTAATTTCAAGAGTGCAAACTTTTTAACTGCTGAACTCTAAATTCCAAAATTTGCAATTTCACATTACAATTTTTTTTCAATTCTCAAATTATAAATTCCATTTTCCAAAGATATTTAGTTTTACATTTTGATGATTCGAAATTTGCATTCAATTTTCAATCTTCAACTCAAAATTTTTTAATTTGAATTCTTTTATCTAAATTTATAAATCTAAAAAATTGCTCTTTCGAAAACTAATTATTTTAGTTCTGTATGGCGAAAATGAATTTTGAAGTAGTTATATTGCTTTGAAAGATTTTATTTAAACTTACAATTCAGTACAACAATTTTCGTTGTATGCATTACAGCGAAGAATGGCGCAAAGTGTACGAACAAGTCATTTCTGACGATTATGAACAACAAACAGAGGCATTGGAAACATTAAAAATATGGAGGGCAAGGTATGATTATTTAATAAATTATTTATAATAAAACCTATATGTATGCTATTCACTTCAATCATTAATATGTTTTTACATAACAATCACTTACTGTAATTATTTTTTAGTTTTTGAATCCTCTGCAATGAAATATTCAAATTCAAGAAAAACATTAGCATGAATAATTTTTTTATTCGATTCATATAATTTTCTGTAGATTTGTTATTTTTATAAGTCAATTTTTTTCTACTCATAATTAAAGTTATTCAAGTACATAATTGTAAATTAAATTCCAATAAATTTCAAGCCTAATTTGTAAAAAAAACAAAACTATATACAAGTAGCTTTACTATTCTGGCTCAAATCATAAGAATAATGATTTTTAATATTTGCTAAAATAAATATTTCTGGAAGAATAACTTTAAGTATTTATTCAAAATATATCATATCATTTTTTTAATCAACAAACCATTAATCCAGTGAATCTTTTTCAGGAGTTCAGAACTTGCCACAGCCATAGAATGCACGTTGTGGATCCTGGAAGTGAAATTGATGGACCATGAAAAATTTTTCCAATTCGACATGAAAGCATTGCCATTGAATCAAGAATACATTTTACGAATGATGTATTCAGTCAATATTATGCGTTTTTTGAACACAATATCTGGAGTTATGAAAACTACCGACTCCATGTTCAAAATAGCAAAATATTTGCAAATTCCTGATTGGATTGTTAAAATCAGACACGACACTGCTCACAGCGACGATTTGCCCAATTTGAGTCAATTAAGAATTGCAGCAAAAATTTTACTCAAATGGATACAGGTAAATTATCCAGAGTGGTGTAAAAAAATTTACATTTCTCACAAAATTTTAAAAACTATCAACATTTTTTCTTCATCTAAGGTGCAAAGAATTTAAATTTAGAAAATGTCATTCTTGGTACTCAAAAACTTATGTAGCACAATAATTTTAGCAACTGGATTGATATACATTAAACAGAACTTGAGATTTTTTTACAAATTTGCAATCAATGATTTTATGTTTTGTAAGTTTGATATTAAACAGTAAATGTCAATTTTTCTACTAAGAAATAGAATTTTCACGAAAAAAATTGAAAATTTTGACCCTCAACAATCTATTAGTGATTCATTGATTGTTGACTGTTAAGATCGATAGAAATGTATTTTATTGTTTGTTTGATAGTAAAATTTACAAGTCTATGAATTTTTGATGATCCCTGGGATTTTATAATTTTATAAAAATATCTAGTTTTTTGCAGGATCAATATTGGACTGACACGGTGAAATCAGTAAACAAAGAAACATCGGTGATCGAAAAATTAGAGACAGAAAAAACTGACGTGGCCAGTAATCTGGAAAAACTGATTGAAATTTGGATGACAGTTGGATTATACAAACTAGCGAATTATGAGTTGGTTGAGGATTTGCCTGATCCCAAATTTCAGTAAGATTTTACTTTACCAATTTAAAATATTATAAGAAAGGAATTTTTTTTTATGAAAATAGCCAAGTTAACATATTTTTTATTTCAAGTCCCTGTATAAAAATAGCAAGGGATCAAGAATTCGATAATTTTGATTGAAAATCAAAATTTGTTAAAAAAACTAGTGGATGGTGGTTTATAAATTTATTTATCAATTGTTATTACCTTTGAGTATAATGAATTTCAATTGAAAAAAAAGTTTAATCATCAGTCATGAGAATATTGTTAGGTACTGCAGATTTTTAATAATCGACATATTTGGTTTGTAAATAATTTCTCTCAACGAATTTAGACTCATAGAATTAAATAAAACAAATACACTTTATCAAACAAATTTTACTAATCGATACAAATTGATTACCAAGTTTCTCAGATTTTATAGTTTCTAAATTGGTATTTTCAAAAATTAATTTACTGCACATTTGAATAGCTATAGTTGCAAAATAAAAATTCCAAATTCAATTCCTGGATTTAAAACTTAATCGCAACATGTGTGTAATATTTGAAATTTGTAATTTTTAATTACACTATTAATAAATGAGACAGTTGAAAAACTGAAAATAGCCAAAAAAAGAATTGTGACTATGACTTTAAAAATTAAAAATTACTCCCAACTAATGATGAATAAATTTTTCAAATTCAGTTTTCATAAACTTTTTGTGACAGTTTTTTTATCAAACTTACTACAAAATAAAAGTAAATAAAAGGCAATAATTATTTTAATTAACAATAATTGTAGTCATGAATTCAATAATTAAAAAATAAAAATTTGTGATTTTAATATTTTGGATGATAGATTTTGAAAATTGTGAACATTTTGCATCGAAAAACGCAATTGAATACATTCTTTAAATTCGTGTTCAAAAATGAAAAATGTATTTTCATTATTCTTATGTAGTATTCAAGATTCATAAATTTTTGATGATGGATTTTTTTTTAAATCTATTGCAAAGTTGCAGAGATGAAAAAATTTGAAATATACAAACATGTAAAATAGCTTCAGGTGTAAATTAAGCCAACGAAAAACAAGTGAAAATTTTGAATTTGAAAAAGTTTGTTACCTCGATATTCTAGACAAGGAATTTCCAACATTAAAAATTTTTTTTATTAGAATAAATAGTAAATTTGCTTGAATAAATAAAATGTATTGCATTTTTCGGCGATTATAATCAGATGAAATAGAGTTTTTTATCATGTAAAAGTTTTGGATTGAAACCTTGTTGCTAAATGTGTGGATCATTCGAAAATTGGAACTTTTTGCGTGAATGACAAAAAAATTCTGTAATAAAGAATACATGATTCAGAGATCCAATTTTGAAAATTCTTTAAATTGAAACTTCAGTTAAAAATATTAAAAAAAAGATAAGTAAAAATGTTGACTTATCAATTAACATGTAGATTTTAATGAAATTCATCCAAAATTTAATGTAAAGCAGAATTTCGATATTTTTGAGTATTTTATTGAATATTTATTATATAATGTAGAATGTAATACAATTTAGTACAATAAATTTAATAATATTCATAATATTATTATAAGTGCTATGTTTATCATGCATTTTTTAAATTATAATTTATAATTATTATTCCTAATTGATCTATTACAGTAATCATTAAAAATTGTTTTCTATTTTTAATAGTTACAAACTATTGATTTTAATTTATAAAATCATACATATTATTTCATTGTTCATCATAATATTATTTTTGATGAGCTATGATTTTGATATTTTAATAATAATTTTTTGATATTATTTAACTAAATTCACTCAAAATATCATAATCATGAATGTTTCTGATTCCAAAAATTATATTTTTCATTATTTAAATCCGTAATTATGATCATTATTAATCCTAATTTCTGGCCTTTCTTTTCAACTCTTGTAGTAAATTGGATGAAAAAAATAAACGTTAACAATTTATGAGATGAAATTCAACATATATGATCTTTGATGATTTGTTAGAAATTTTTCAGTATGTCAAGGAAAATTTACTTCCTGTACAATTTTTAATAGGACATTAGTAGTTTTAATATAGTATATTTTAAAATTCATTATCTTTAGTAGAGGAGTGTTACTGCAGGTTCTAATGAATACTTGAAAACCATATTGTACTTATTATAAAAAATTATTACTGAAAACTATAGTTTGAAGATCGTTGGTATCAAAAAACTGTTAGTTATGATGATACAATAATATCTAAAAGTTTGTCACATAATCATTTAATTTTCTGCTTATGTTACAGTGTATTCATGAAAAAATCCTGCCTCAAAATAACCCAGGAATTCTCAAGCTACCCAATTTCAAAAGCCCAAGATTACATTCTCAATGCTATTACAAAACACCTCCAAGAGCACAAAAAAAATCCTTACCAAACCAACATCGTCATCGAAACTCTGCTCCAAAGCGAAGCTTTTTTCCCAAGTTCAGACTTCCTTGAAACATTTGGCAAAAACCCTCAATCCTTGCCCGAAGAATTGATTGATTTATGGAATGATTTCATTGTGTCGCTCCAAAAAACTGAGCTTCTACAACCACTTTTTCTTCGTTTGTTCGAAATGACAAATAATGTGAACGCGAACGAGGACAACAAACTCGTAGCTTCTTTGTGGCTCGAAGCGATTTTGCAAGCAGTTGTGAAATACGAAACCGCACAAAAATTGAAAATCGTTTTGGAGCAGAAATTGGACAGCGAAGGAAAAGTCGAAACCTTCGAGAAAATGAACAGAAAAATCTGGAAAATTACCAATAAGATTCATCCTGGAAAATCCTTCGTATTAGATCTTTTTCAGAAAATCCCAAAGTGTTTGAAGAGCTACAATTTTTTGAGGTCGATGGTGTTGGAGGTCAATGAATATTCGCGAAAAAGTATTTCTTTGGTTTTTGAATTGATTACTGATGTCTCGGAAGATTGTAAACAAATGTTGAAGGAGCTTGTGGACATTTATTTGAGCAATGAAGAAAATCTTGAAGGGGAAAGCGGAGATGGGGAGAAACTTTATTCTGTAGAGGATCTTGAAGCTTTGTTTAACAAGGATGACGAGGAAAAGGAAAATTCGGAAGAGGGTTTGGAGATGAAATTGGCGGATAGAACTGTGCGAAATGAAAGTTGGGCTTTGGTGGAAGGTAAAATAAATTTTTATTATTTTTATATGGAAAAATAACAGAGTCAGTCTGTTTGTAATACAAATTTAAGCACAATGAAGTTGAAAAAAAATTATAAATCTAACCATTGTTCATGTGAGACAAGAACAAAGATAAGTTATTTTGTAAAAAAGTTTTACAATCAATCTTTGCTCTTGTCACTGTAATAAATTAAATTTTAATGAGGATCGAAAAATATTGTACTTTATTTTTATAGTTGAGAAAAAAACCTGAGAACATAACTTTAACTTTCATTTTTAGGCAATTATGACTGGAGAAATTGCCCCATTGGAATGTTACCCTGGCAACAAGATTCTGCAATCTTCGCTGGCCTCGAAGAAATAACTGAAAATGGGGAAAACGATGTAAGCATTAGTTCTGAAATACCAATCCCTGAGAAAACAGCCACAATCGATTGGGACCTTGCATTGAAAAATAAATGCAAAAGAAAACGATTGAGAAACGCATTTGATAGGAGCAATGTTTCTAGAGCTATCGATGTTGTTAAAAAACGTCGTATTAATTGATGAATAAATTTTTTTGTATATATGAATTGGTGGAAAATTTGTTGACCATTCATTGATGAAAAAAAAAAAAAATTGAAAACTAATGAAATACGTAGTAAGGTAAATATATCAATTTTATTATTCAATAATTCTAATTAATTTACTATTAACTAAGTGATGATATAATTTCAACCCAAATAAGGCAAATTGAATGAAAATCACCCACAAAATTTTTCGGATTTCTTGTAAAGTATGTTATAATATAAACATTAACAATCGAAAATTCAATCAGATTGTTAATTATAGAAATAAGCTACGTGAGATATTTTTGTGATCAATATTTTCATATTTTTTTATGCTTCTATATGACAACTTTTTAACCTTACAAATTTATTTTTATATACAGCTTTTGCAAATTTTTATGTACGTATGATGTTTGGTGAATGGTTCTAAACAGTTTTCATTTTTTGATTCTACTTTGTAGAAAACTTGTTATATTTAAAAAACCAAATTTTTTCGTTCTTATCGTTCTACAGTATTTTTAAAATGGATTTGTGTTTTAAAAACATAAACGCTTTTTTTAGATCCTTTGAGAATAGCAGGATATTTTATTTAGATTATTAGAACTCATTGTTTAAACAACATATCACTTTTTTGTAGCTGGGGCGAATTTCGCTCAGTATGAATTTTGTGCGATTTTACTGAAGTGTGACTTCCAAGGTTATATGCATACGTAATATTGAATAATAATTATTATTTATTGCAATGATTAGATGTAATATATCAACTAAGTTTTTAATAATGCAAATAAATAGTAAACAATATTCTTTATTTACACAAAAAGTTGTACATACCCACGAAAGTTTTTACGTTTCAACGCTTACATTTGTAACCGTGGTCAGTAAATTTTCTTACACTTACAGGGTACTGAAACAACATTTGAAAGTATTTCTATAATGTTTCAACGTACAGTAGAACTTATGAACTAACTTGGTCATAACTAAATCAGAAACAAATACTGCTTATCGCTACCAAGATAGTAAATTTCGGTATGGAAACATAAACAATTTTGATTCTACTGCGTATGAACAACACAATAAAATTTTCAAGTTGAGAAGAAAAAGTTTGGAATATTTGCAAAATATACATTTTATTTAGTTCTTATAAGCCGTTTCAATTACGAAAAATTTTACACCTGAACTGATAAAAGTTTATTTAATTCATGTTATTTTCCCGGTTTTATTCTCTTCCCACGCCTTCATACATAATATAAATAAGAATTGATTTTCACAGTTTTTAGAACTATTGTTGCATGATTTGAGGAGCTTTGTTCACGTAGAAACAGTTGCAGCTAATAGAACTATATTAAAACCATATAGTTTGCAACCAATATAATTGGTTGCAATTTGTCTTACTAAATAGCGAATAATTTATTTTTTCGTACTGGCATGTATTGGACAAATATAATTTTGGAACTTTAAGTTTGGAACTTCAGACTTGGAACTTTTGACCCCCAATCGAAAAAAGATTTTGTCTAATAAGAATACATTGATGCGTAATAAGCGTTACTATATACCTAGACCAATATAATGTAAAGTGATAAGTCATTTTATAATAACATCACCCCTGATCTGAAACTCAAAAAGCATGACATGCACGAATATGAACTTTGATGACTTTTTATTTTGGAACAATAGAATTATGAGCCAGTTTTTTCAAACAGGTATGTAGATTCTTTTCTATTCTGATGCTTTCACTTATCATGTTTTGAGCTTAAAGATTAAAGTTAACTGATAAGCGAAACAGAATGGACGAAATTCATTTCTGCTAGAAAAAACAGGTTCAGGATTCCATAATTCGCATTGTTCCAAAATGAAAAATCAAAGAACCCCAGAATCCGATTTTCGCTTTGGTCTAGCTCGGTCAGGCACGCCGATTCTGAGATCAAAGGGGCGGTGAAGGCAGAGGGGGAAAAAAATCATATCAAAAATCGTATCCCACGAGTTAGTCACCCAGATGTTGATACATTGATATGTACAGAAAAATAGTAAAATTCATAAAAATACTAGAAAACCCTAAAAAATTTTTTACATTCTAAAAAACACAAAAAAATCTGAAAATCTGGGTAGGTATTAAGATTCTTTCAAAAATCTATTAAATTTGCGGTTGTTTCTTTGTGGCTAAAATTGAATCAAATCCGATATTCAGGAATTTTGTAAACTTGAAAAAATTATAAAAACTTATACAAGTTGATTGATTTTTTTCAGGCTGAAAAAATACAGTTAATTCTTTTTTATTATGTCTGACATAAAAAATTTCTATAGAACAAAGCCAGGAGTACATTGATATTGTTTTTTTCATCAGCCTTAGCTTTTCGACGTCTTTTTATTTACATTCAATTTATTCCAAAAAGTAACGGGACGTTACTTTTTTACGTGGTAACAGCAACGAGTTACCATTTCTTTTCAAATAATGGTAACGTAACGAGTTACGAGGATGGTAAATACACGAGTTTTATTTTTCCCGGTGGGCCTTGCGAATTTCTTCGGCCACCGTTCGGTTTTTGCAATTCGCCGGCTTACTTTCAGAAGTATATCGGTCCGGTTTTTTGTGATTTAGTGGCCGAAGGAATTCTCCTGATTTACATTGACGATTTGATTATACCGTCTGCTGATGTTGTAGAGGGTAAATTGCGATTCGAGTGTGTGTTGAGGAGGGCAAGCGAGTATGGATTGCAAATCAAATGGAAGAAATGTCAGATTTTGAGGACGAGCGTCGATTATTTAGGTTATGTTGTTGAGAAGGGCACAATCAAGCCGTCAGTTGGGAAGACGTTGGCCGTGCGGGATTTTCCAGAGCGAAGGATGTGAGGACTGTACAGAGGTTTCTGGGTTTGACTGGTTTTTTTCCGTAAATTCATTCCTGAATATGCCCTTCTTGCCAAACCGTTGTCCGATTTGACTAGAAAAGATGTACAGTTCAAGTTTGAAGTTGAGGAACATGCTGCGTTTTGTAAATTGAAAGAGAAGTTATGTAATGAACCGGTATTGGCGTTGTATTGCCCATTTGCGGAGACTGAATTACACACCGATGCTTCGGCCATGGGACTAAGCGCGATTCTTCTACAGAGAGACGACGAGGATAGACAATTTCATCCAATACATTATGCCAGTTGGAAGATCACGAAGTCAGAAGAGAAATACGACAGCTACAAACTCGAAGTTTTGGCGGTGGTTAGAGTCTTGCAAAAATTCAGATCCTACCTCAAAGGACTCAAATTCAAGATCGTCACGGACTGTCAGGCTTTCCCACAAATCATGAAGAAGAAGGACATAGCACCACAAATTTTCAGATGGGCATTGAGCCTTGAAGACTTCGATTACACAATTGAACATCGTCAAGGTTCAAGAGTGAAGCATGTTGGTGCTTTAAGTCGGCACGCTTTATCAGAAATACACCTCATCAGCGAGGACGAAGAAACAGTGACTGCAAGATTGAAACAATGTCAAGAACAAGACGAAAGATTATCCAAGATTATGGCAGTGGTGGCAAAAGATGGAAAAGAAGGCTACACTATCAACAATGGTCTTTTATGAAAGAAGATTCAACATGAACACATGATTGTGGTTCCGAAGCAAATGCAAGATAACGTCAGTCGGAAATGTCACGAGCAAGGTTATTTGGGTCTGGCGAAGACGGAACAACTTATGAAGAGAGACTACTGGTTCGAAGATATGCAGAAGAAAATCCATAGTTGCATCGAGAGCTGCGTGTCCTGTATCCTAGCTGAACGAAAACATGGCAAACTCGAAGGATTTTGACGACATCGAGGAGAAGTAAATCGTTCGTTGTTCATTAGGTATACGTAAACACTTCTGCAAGGGATATTGTATTTATGTATAGTCAGAAAATTTTTTTTCAATTTAAAAGGAATGCTATTATGCATCAAATTATAGTGATCTTTGTAAACTTTCTTTGTTTTTTATACGCTTCCTAGGTTCATGTCGTTCATAGTATGATACGAATTTATTCCTGTGTCTATTGCCAAACTAGTGAGAACAAATCTTGACTCGAAATTCAAGGATTTATTTTACGATTACATTGCACTAATTGATTGTTGCTAATTCTAATGGAAAAATAAAAATGAGAATTTATTATCTTAGTCATTGGAACATTTGTTGCGTGATTTGAGAAGCAACGTGTCTGCTCAAGAGAGCAAACGCATAAACGACGCATCGGAAACGACGAAGTGCTACAACTCGAGTCTATACAAAAAATGTTACTTAGACAGATCTTCGCGAATTAGTGATCAATACTCAATGACATTTTTAATGGAAAACTGAAAAATTTTCAAAAAAACTTCAATCGAATAAATGAAATCGCAGCTAACAGAACTGTATTCAAGTTAATCAAACCCATTTCTCAAACTGAGAGAAAAGTTCGTTTTTCCCTCAGTTTTATACATTTAAACGCCCACAGTTGTATCCGTGATCAGCGAATTTTCTTTCACTAAAAACGTATTGAAACCATATTTGACAGTTTTGTTGAAATTTTTATAGACTTATAATCTAATTTGGTCGCGCCAGTGTCCCAGCAATACCTTGTTGACTATATCTCAAACGAATGCTGCTTATTGTCCGTTCCAAGATTTTATATTTTCTAATACAAACAATAATCATTTTATAACGTAGTAACGCTCCACTTTTTCAAATAAAATACCAGTAATCTCAGTCTCTCAGAGGCAAATTTCCAAATGAACAACTTCTTATTCAAAGCTCATTCATTGTCGTCGCACTGTCCATTATGTATAATGTTGCTCGGCCAATTTTTAGTTTTTTTTAGATCTGTTAATTTCTGACTTCTTCCCCAGTTTTTGTTGTATTATAAAAATTGCGGGGTTGTTTCCATTTTACCTGATGACAGGATGTATTCTTCATTTAAATGGACGTGTTTTTGAATTTTATAACGGAAACTGTACTCCTGATAAGGGCCTCAGACGATGGTCGAAAGCTTGAGGAATGTACTTAATGAATAAAAGGAGGCTTCAAATAGGAAGAAGTCGTTTATTTGAGAATTTGGCTCTGAAAGACTGAGATTTATGGCATTTGATTAATAATTTTGAAATCTACTGCTTATTTGACAACAAATATATTGCAGCTAAATAAATGTTTACAGCGTGAGAGCCAAGCGGTATTACTGGGATGTTTGCAATATTTAATGTCGCATATCATGCAATATTTTGAAATTTTCAAGGTTTGAATTACGAAAACGTTTAAACCTTGACAAGAGAAACTTGCTTAGACTTGTGTTTTTCCAATTTTCTTTACTTTTTCCATTACTTGTGTTATTAATAAAGAACATTTTTTTCATTGATCATAGGAATGCTTCTATGCTTTAATTCATAGCAATATGTAACTACCTTTTTTTAAATATATTTTTCAAATAATATGATAAGAATTTATTTTTCTGCCTAATGTAAAAAAGAATAACATATGATTTAAATACAAGGTTTTATTTTACACTTTAGATTGCAATTATTGATTGTTGCTATATTCTTGTGCAAAAATCAAATTGAATATGATAATAACAATCTTTGGAATCACTTTGCATTATTCAAGGAGCTACGTGTCTGCTCAACCGAGCAAACGCATAACGAAGCATCGGGAACGACGAAGAGCTACAACTTGAATATACAAAAAGTGTTGATTCTTGAACAGATCAGCACGAATTGGCGGTCAATGCTCAATAACACTGTTGATGGAAAACTGCAAAATTTTTAGAATAACTTGAATAAAATAGAAAAAATTGCAGCTAATAGAACTGTATTAAAATCATACTCTCGAACTTACAGGAAAGTTCGTTTTGCCCTTATAGTTTTGCACATTTCAACTAACACAGTTGTATCCGTGATCAGTGAATTTTCTGTCACTGAAAACGTACTGAAACCATATTTGAGATTTTCGTTATTATTTTTATGGAAACTTATTAACTAATTTGGTCGCACCGTTCGTCCCAGTAATACCATGCTTACTGAATCTCAAACGAATGCTGCCGATAGTTCAAAAGTTTTAGATTTCCCAATGTAAACATTATTAATTTTTCAATCTACTGCTTATAAAACCACAAATATATTGCAGCTAGAGAAAAGTTTACAGCATAAGAGCCAAGCGGTATTACTGGGATATTTGCAATATTTAATGTCACAAATCATAAAATATTTTTGAATTTTTACTGTTTTGATTACGGAAATGTTTCAATCTTAACTAACAAAAGTTGCTACGACTCGTGTTTTTCCAGTTTTCGTTACTTTTTACATGAATTGTGTTTGTGATTAGAAAACATTTTTTCTCATTAAAAGAAATACTATCATGCGTTAATTCATTGCAATCTTCATAAGCTACTTTTGTTTTCTTTGTATTTGTAAAATATGTCTCTAAATTTTTTTCGTTGATTGTATGACATGAATTAATTTTTGTGTACATGGCAAGACTGAGAAAGAACAAAACTTGATTAACAATTTCAAAAAAGGAAACAATTCCTTCGAGCCAATATAACAATTTTGGGTTTTTTAGTGACAAAACACAATTCCAGCAATTATTCCTCGCTTTCGGCTATTAATTTCAGCACAAGTTGAAGAATATTTACCACGACGATGGATCTTCCGATTTATACTGTACTTGCTGTTCCAATATTACAAATTTACTGATACCGGATTCTCTGTATGTAAGTAGGAGCTATTGCATTGAGCTTTAGTTGTTTGAATGGTAAAAGATTGTTTGTCGTATTATATAGTTCCTGATGAGGACTGAAATAAATCGCCGAAAGCTAGAAGTAATTGCTGGAATGGTGTTTTCTCACTAAAAAACCCAAATTGTTATATTAGTTTAAAGGAATCGTTCTTTCTGGAATTGTTAACAAAGTAAGTAAGAGCGTTATCGAATATGAAAATAAAACTTGTTCGAAATTCATGGATTTATTTTACGAATGGATAGCATAAATTCCTTGCTGCTATATCTTAATGCAAAAATGAAAATAAGAATCGATTATCACAGTCATTGGAACCATTGTTGCATGATTTGAGGAGCTACGTGTCTGCTCAACCGAACAATCGCATAAAAACGACGCATCGGGAACGACGAAGAGCTGCAACTCGAACCTACAAAAAGTATTAGTTCTTGAACAGATCGGCACAAATTGGCGATCAATGCTCAATAACACTGTCAATGGAAATGAGTGCAAAATTTTCAGAATAACTTCGTTAAAATAGAAAAATGCAGCTAATAGAACTGTATTAGAACCATATTCTCGAATTTAAAGTAAAGCTTGTTTTTCTCTTATGGATTTTTACATACATTTCAACAGCTACATGTTTGTATCCGTGATCAGTGAGTTATTCCACCGATAAAGTACTGAAACCATATTTGAGAGTTTTGTTATTATTTTATACAAACTTATAACCTAATTTGGTCGCACCACCGTCCCAGTAATACCTTGCTGACTAAATCTCAACCGAATGCTGCTTATCATTTGTCCCAAGACCTTAGATTTCATAATGCAAACATTGATAATCTTGAAATCTACTGCTTATCTAAAAATTATATTACAGTAAAGAAAAGTTTACGGCACAAGAGCCAAGTGGTATTACTGGGATATTTGCAATATTTAATGTAACATATCATATAATATTTTTCAATTGTTACTGTTCTAATTAAGAACATTCTTAAACCTTAACAATGAAAAGCTGCTACAACTTGTTTTTTTTTTTTGTTTTCTCAACTTCTTACTTACATAAATTGTATTTATAATCAGAAAACTTTTTTTTTTTATGTTAAAAAAAACGCCATGCGTTAATTAATAGCAATGTTCATAAACTGCATTCGTTTTATTTTTAGTTTTTGTTTTTCTTCAATAAGTGCTCCAAATTCATGTCCTTATTCGTATGACATGAATTTATTTTTGTGTCTATTGCGAGATTAATAAAGAATAAAACTTGATTCGAAATTCAAGGATTCATTTTACGATTGGATTTCACTAACTGATTGTTGCTATATCTTGATTCAAAAATAAAAATGAGCATTGATTATTACAGTCTTTGAAACCATTGTTGCATGATTTGAGGAGCATTGTGTCTGCTCAACCGAGCAATCGCATAAAAACGACGCATCGGGAACGACGAAGAGCTACAACTCGAACCTGCAAAGATCTGCACAAATTGGCGATCAATGTTCAATAACTTTGTCAATGGAAATTGGTGCACTGAGAAAAATTTCCAGGATAACTTTAATCAAATAGAAAAAATGCAGTTAATAGAACTGTATGAAAACCATCAAAACCATATTCTCGAACTTAAAAATGTGACGAGCGAGGTTTACCCACTCGTCTAAATTTCATTTCTAAAGATGATATTTTAAAAGGAAAAATTTACTGTTTCATAAAAGTTCTGAAAAGAAGCTATTTCCGCTATTTTAAGATAGCGCGTGCGATATCTTAATCACGACGATTTTTCCAATGCTGGAATTCAATAACACTAACGAGTATCATTTCACAATAGATTATTTCTCCTCCAAGTAATAGAACAACTATCAGACTTTTTAACGACTCAAATATCTACAGCGGATGCAAACGAAAAAAAAAGGAAGCCGAATTTTACCTCCTCTTTTTCTTCTTTTTAACTTCCCTTTGCCCGAAAATAATATATAAGCCGATGGATTTTGCCAGAACATCGGAACAATTCTTACAAAAAAAAACATCCAAAAGCTCTTCTGAGCCGAAAAAAACGTCAAAATTATTAGAATTGATCCAACGGGTCCAAATGAAAGGTCTGACCTGTCGACGACCTTTTACGACCCTTGCCAAGTGCTTTTTCGATGAAAACCGGAGTTGTACTCCAGGTCCTGGGATCGATCAGCATAAGGATAAACATATTCTACAAGTAAACATTTGACCTTATATTAAGGAATTTTATTCAGCCAAAAATCGAGCGGAAGGGATTTATCCCGACTGAGTTATAGTTCCAAGGCAACTCGTTTCGAGGCGGATATAACTACTCCATTCAATCCTTTCGGTTCTCCCTTTAGCCCATGCATTATATCTTTCTTTTAGAAATGTTTATTCCTGAAAGTGATGTTGAGACACGTAAAGAACCTTGAATTATAAAGATGAATAGAGTTAGCTAAAATCTGAAATATTAACCATGAAATTAAATGTAAAATAACATAAGCTTTAACTATAATTTCTGAGATATATATATAGATATATATATATTGAAATTGAGGGGAAGGTGACGCGAAGACCGATTTATAAGAAAATGGGTAACTTAAAATAACCCTTGCTCGCCTATTGCAGTGCCGTTGGTAGAGAATTTAATGTGGGCCGTCAAAAGCGCTATCAAGAGACACGGGGTAAAGCCTAGTAGCAACAGAGGTGCTTTTAAGAAAAAGGGAATTTTGGGCCTATACTACAAATTATGGGTTTTGAAAAAATTACCTCCAGAGGATCAATTTAGTTGGGAAGAATAAGATGGGAAATTGGCAAAGAGAGCTTCCCAGTATTTCGGGGTCGTTCTCATAAGCCCACATAAGAAAATCAAGACAACATGCAATAACTGTGGGAAACAACAAACAAGTTCTTTAGAAGCAGGTAAAATTGATCAAGAGCTATACGATCTAACATCGAATCTTCCAAATCCTTCTAAACCCGACGAGACGAAAGAGTCCATCGAAGAATCACATTTGCTGTTAATGAAAGAGTTAGAAGATATGGGAGTTATGGCTTTAAAGCGCTATCAGAACCGCTTAAGAAACATTGCCAAGAAGGGAATTGTGTACGAAATAACGCATGAATAATTTGGAAAATAATGTATGATTGATTTGGAGAATAATGTACGAATAATTTATACAATTTGGAGAATGTTGTATGGATAACTTTGGAGAATAATAATATACTGGATGATAATAAATTTTGAAAATAAATATGATGTTAAATTGAATTCTATTTTGTTATCATTGTCCTTCGAAACACCTAGAACCCTAAGTATCCTCCAGGGGTCCTCTTGGGCGGAGTCTCCATTAGGGTCCTCTCTGGACAAGTGGGTCGAAATCTAACCAGCGATAAGAAGATGAGAAATAAAAGCAACGTTGGATTCGATCAAATTTTCCAAAATTACTATAATCGTCGTTGGTTGATAAAAGCTCGCTCGTTACAAAAAGAAGTCCTTCTTTGCCTTATAGATTTATACATTCAAACGCCTACAGTTGTATCTGTGATCAGTGAATTTTTTTTCGCCAAAAACATATTGAAACCACATTTGAATATTTTGTTACAATTTTTTTGAGAGTTAAAAAATAATTTGGTCGCACCACCGTCCCAGTAATACCTTGATAAGTAAATGTTGAATGAACGCTGCATATGATGAGTTTAAAAACTTTAGGTTTCGTGATGAAAACGAAAAATATTTCCAAGTCTGCTGCATATATAAGAACGAGAATATTCCAGCTGGATAACATTTTATACCAATAGCAGTATTACTGGGATATTTGGAATATTTAATGTCACATACCATAAGTATGGTAGTTTTTATCTATATATTTACGTATAATTTTACACCTTAGTGGAACCAAGTTGCTTTATTTAATGTTTTTCGAATTTTCGTATATTTTTAAAGAAGTTGTAATTCTGGTTTAATAGTATATTTCGCCACTTGGAGCAGAAATAAGATTTTTTAGACAAGACGAGATCGAAATAGTCGACAAGAGTGACATTCGAGGACGCCGAAGGCGAATATGAATTCATCATATTTTCAGTTTTTTTTGTTATAAAAAACATTTCAGCAATCTTATCTTTATGACAATTAGCCTCTCTATTTTTAATTTTGTAGTTATCCCGGTCACAGCAATGGCCGAATTCAAGTCAGTGATGACTTATAATTGATAAATCAACAGTCTAACACATGGAATTTAAATCCAATATATGATAGGCTGATCAGTTAAGTGTATTTTTATAGCCTTTAGTTCAATTCATGGTAGACATGTATGATAATAATATTTCAAAGATGATATCAATCGTGCAGGCTAATAAAGTTTGCTGATTTCACGATCTTTTCCCCTCTATTTGATCATTCTATCCAATCATATCTCTGACTATGAAAGTTACAGAACCAGTGATAATATTTTCATTTTTTTTTCTCTCTTTTTTGCCTTACATATTATTGACGAGATCTTTTTGGATGAATTTCATAATTGGAACTCGTATGTAAACTTGGAAAAGAGTTCTTAAAAATATTGTAATACAGCCCATGTTAATTTACTAAACGTAAAACGTTTATACAAAAGTATGTAAACTAGAAAACCATTGAAGAGGGTACTGGTTGGTCACCGAAAGCTTAAAAGAGAATACAATTGCTGCAATTAAAATTCAGTGTTGAAAAAAAAGAATAATTGAATTCAAAGAAATTCTAATAGATCCTATGGACATATTAAAAAAAAATACTATTTAAAAATTGGACGATTTATACGAGAAGTTAAAAAAAATCATAATTTCCACTTGAAAAATAAAAAAAATTTGAACTCAGTGAATATTGATATCATTTTTTCAAAAAAGGAGTAAGTTGCATCGCTACTTATAGAAATGTTGCTATGTGAATTATTATTGTATCGTTCATGGACCTTGAGTGTCTGTTGAACTAAGCAATAAAAACAGAATCAGCTCATTATGAAACGAAGCAAATTTGCAAAATTCATATCGAAAGAACAAAATTTTGGCAATATTCTATTATAAATAGGAATTTTCAATAGTGTTCATATTTTGATACTTTTCACAAACATTAAAAACTTTGAGATTTGGCTCTTATTATTACGAAAATTCAATGAAAAAATTTTTGTTATGATCAAAGTTAATAAACTTGTGATAACTTTGAATGTCGCTAGCAAAATTTTTTCAGTTTTTTAAAAAATATTTGTATCTCGTACAAAACCTCAATTTTCGACAACTTTAAGCATTTTCTTATGTTTTTAAAAAAAAATTCCATTTTCAGGACCCCTGTACTTTATTTGAGAGGGTTTAAACATTCACGTGAATTTCGCAATAATTTTAAACGTTTTTCTGTGTGCTATAATTTTTATCGATGACTATTGTTTCGAAATTTAATAAATGATTGAATAAATAACTGTATAAATAATTGAAAATTCAAAATATTTTCACAGTCGTCGAAATCGATAAAACTGAAGAATGTACAAACGGAATAATTAATAAAATACTGAAATGTTAAGACATGCACAAATTTTAAAGTTTCAGGTCTAGTATTGACTTAACAAATTTTTAGTGAATGAAAATTTTTTATTCAGCTTGTTCTTTGCTTCTATCGAAAAAAAAGGACCTGAACAAAATTTGTTAGTAAATGCCTAATGCTTTTATTGATCCTTACCAAGACCTAACAAGCAACTTTGTCATTAGAATTCCATTTCTTATAAGGTGACCTTATAAAATCCTCACAAGTTTCCTAGTTTTTATAAGATGACCTTATAAAAACCTTATAAGAAACTTATTCTTATTAAGAAATATATTGATCGAATTATAGAAGAACGGGATCTTATGAAATTTCGTCGATAGTTTTTATGAGAAATTTTAGCTTCTTTTAAGGTTTTAATAAAAGAATTGGGAAACTTTTAAGAATTTTAAAAGACAAACTTATAAAAAATTTCGTTTTCTTTATAAGGTTTTGAAAAGGACCGATATCACTAGAGATTATAAATTTTAGACAAAGATATTTGCAATTGAATTTTTTAACTCGCAAATTGTTTATTATTTATATTTTTCCGGGAACAACTAGATGAAAATGAATAATTTTTGGACTAATTGATCCTTCGAAATAAAACATATTGAAAAAAATATAAGATCTTCGAAAATAGCATTTTTCTGAACAAAAACTTTTCAGACAATATTTTTTAACTTTTCAGACTAATTTTTTAACTTTTAGAGAATTTAAGAAAACGGGAAAAAAACATGTTTTCGCAATTTTATCACGAATATATTGCATTCATCAGATCTCTTAGAAATTTATAAACAATGAAGTAAAAAGTAAAAAGATTTCATATTCCAATTTTTATGTAAGCTCTTTTGAATTTGTTCAGAAATCCTTGCGAACTTTATTTTATTTTCAGTGAATTATTTGAAACTATTTGCTTCAAGAAGTCATGATAAATACACGAAGTTTCTCCTCATTTTTCGTTTTTTATTTATTCATTTCTCAATTGTCTGATTGATGCAACATACATATTTGAGAAAAAATTACACATGTAGAATAATTTTTTATTCGTGCTCCGTAACTTGAAAAATTTTTCTTTAATTTATGGAAAATATTATTTTGTACAAAAAAAATACGTTTACAAATAAAGATATTCGTTTTTTAACGCAGTGTATTTCTAAAGAAACATTTGTCAAAAAATTATCAACTTATGTCTAGCCATTGCTGAGATTTTAGCAAAAAAGAATGTGAGATGTAAATTGTGATTGTTATAATTTTTCCGAAAATAATTCATGTTTTAGAAAAAATTTCAGATCCTCCTTTTCTTAATAGCATCTTTTCATGTATCAAAACATCCGTGCAAAATTTGCAAAGTTGATTTTCAGTGTCTGATTTAAGATAAATGAAAAGTTCAGTTTTAAACAATTTTAATAAAATTTTCGATAATAGTTACAAGCGATTGAGCTACATTTAACTATTGCATAAAAACACAGAAGTTTCGTGAATTTATTTTAAATTTTGTTTCATTTTTCGTTCTTAATTTTTAAGCACATTTCCCAAAACACTTTTTTTCATGTTTACTGAAGCTCAAAAAATTAGAAAACTTCGAATTTTTTAACAATTCTTTACAAGTTGACCAAGTTAATAATTTACAACCAGAATAATTCTAAAAAACGTAAAAATTTAAAGATAAGACTTGCGAAATTTGAAAAAGTTAATTCAAATCCATAAGTATAGGTTTGAAAAATATGGATGCATTGAATTTTATCGCCAAAATGGAAAGAAATTATTTGAATTTGATCAGGTTTCAAATTTTTCAGTACTAAAAAGTTTCGAAATTATTTAAATATCAGAAATTTGATTGCAGATTTTCAACATGCTTATAAAATATTATTAAACATACTTAACATACAATTAAAAGAAAAAGATAAATCATGTTGATAGGGTTTTTCATCACTTGATAGTAATGTAAGTTATCTTTTTTATTTCTAATACTCTATGATAAAAAATAGTATTTTCGAAATCAGCAATATTCTTACAAAAAAGTCTATAATTTTGAATGAATTAAAATTCGGAAAACTTTTGTTTTCGTTTTTCACTGTTTAATTCATCAATTGAAGTTACATGATTAAAATAAATAATCATATCAACACAATATTTTTATGATAAAAACTACGCATCTTGAATACTCAAATTTTTCTTTAAAAAAAAATCAACATTATTGATAAAAAAAACGAGATGCGAATTTACAAACTTTCCATCCGAAAAAGCTTTCACAAAGAGAAATCAAAATTATCAAATAACCAGTTTTCTGCAGTCTAAATTCGATTTTGGTATTTTTTCACCTTCACAAAATTTATTGCTCAGCTTTTGTTATTTCTGAAATTTCAATTCAATTTTCTACATAACATAATTAATTGATTATTTCCTACATAAAAATCAATTCTAACTTTTCAATAGCTTTATACTTTTCCTTTTTTTATTGTGCAAAAAATTGTTCGTCAACAAAGTCCTTATGGAAGAAACTATAACAATTTTGGATTTATAAATTTTCTAAATTTTTTTTATTTACACTAAAATTCATAGAAAAAGCTTTCTGAATTTTCGTAAATTGAGGTATAGCTTTATGCAAAGTAGTTATTGAATTCGCGAAAAAATTGTAAGTATTCATTGGTGTAAACAAATTTGAAAAACATTTGTTTTCGTTTTTCACTGTTTAATTCATCAATTGAAGTTACATAATTAGAATAAATAATCATATCAACACAATAGTTTTGTAATAAAAAATATGCATCTTGAATACTGAAATTTTTCCTTACAAAAAAATTAACATAATAATACAAGAAACGAGATGCGAATTTACAAACTTTCCCTCCTAAAAAGCTTTAACAAAGAGAAATCAAAACTATCAAATAACCACTGTTTTCTGCAGTCTAAATTCGATTTTGGTATTTTTTCACCTTCACAAAATTTATTGCTCAGCTTTTGTTATTTCTGAAATTTCAATTCGATTTTCTACATAACATAATTAATTGATTATTTCCTACATAAAAATCAATTCTACTTTTTGAATTGTTTTATACTTCTCCTTTTTTTATGGTGCAAAAAATTGTTCGTCAACAAAGTCCTTATGGAAGAAACTATAACAATTTTGGATTTATAAATTTTCTAAATTTTTTTTATTTACACTGAAATTTATAGAAAAAGCTTTGTGAATTTTCGAAAATTGAAGTATAGCTTTATGCAAAGTAGTTATTGAATTCGCGAAAAAATTGTAAGTATTCATTGGTGTAAACAAATTTGAAAAACATTTGTTTTCGTTTTTCACTGTTTAATTCATCAATTGAAGTTACATGATTGGAATAAATAATCATATCAACACAATATTTTTGTAATAAAAAATATGCATCTTGAATACTAAAATTTTTCTTTACAAAAAAATTAACGTAATAATAAAAAAAAACGAAATGCGAATTCACAAACTTTTCCTCCTAAAAAGCTTTAACAAAGAGAAATCAAAATTATCAAATAACCATTGTTTTCTGCAGTCTAAATTCGATTTTGGTATTTTTTCACCTTCACAAAATTTATTGCTCAGCTTTTGTTATTTCTGAAATTTCAATTCGATTTTCTACATAACATAATGATTTGATTATTTTCTACATAATAATCAATTCCAGTTTTTAAATTGTTTGACACTTTTCCGTTTTTTATAGTGCAAAAAATTGTTTATCAACAAAGCCTTTATAAAAGAAACTACAACGATTTTGAATTTACAAGTTTTCAAAAAACTTTTTATCTCTACTAAAATTTATAGAAAAAGCTTTGTGAATTTTCGAAAACTGATGTATAGCTTTATGCAAAGTAGTTATTGAATTTGCGAAAAAATTGTTAGTATTCATTGGTGTAAACAAATTCGAAAAACATGAAATAGTTTTAATGTTTATAAATAATCGGAATTTCGTGATACGAAATTCGCCCTAAAGTACAGTCCTAAACTCATTTCTTATGATTAAATAATGCCATTCTGAGGTAAATTCGATTATCTTGGAAATCATATATAAACGTATGCAAACGAAATTTTTGTCTAGATATAACACAGAAAAATAAACACCAAACCTAACCACAAAACTCTATCCTTGTTTTGTTGAAAATTCAAAAAACAGTATTAAAATGCATACAATGAGAAAAAAAACACACAAAAGTGGTAAATATTCATAATTCATGATATCCACAAATTCAGGCTCAATAGAAAATTCTTGTAAATGTAGAGAGTGAAATAACATGCTGTTGCGTTTTTTTTTTTGATTTCGTCCAGTTTCATGTGAACCATTATTCACTTTGTTTGAAAAATTCAAATTCGCCGGTATCTCCCCTCTAACGGTTTCAAAGGCATTCTATAGCGTGTTTCTAGAATAGAATATGTTAGTGCGGGCGCATGCGCTCAATCAATACTCACCCTATTCCCAGAATTCAAATAAACTCTTTCATGTAAGGTAGTAATTTTACACATTGAAAACGAGTTTCTTTGATCAATCCATTCGTTTCTTATCTAAAATGTGAGGGTGTAATGAAAAAATTGGGGTCCCCAGCGAAACTCTTCTATTTTTAGATTGTCCTTCAAAGCCTGGTCCTTTGTTCTCTTGACTCTGAACAAAAATCAGAATACACATCATAAATGTAGATAGAAAATATAAAAACCAGTTTACTTTAACAATAAAATGTGAACTCCATGTTAATAAATTCACAGGAAACAAAGAAATATAACCTTATTTCAAATTACAATTTACCGTATTTTCAAATCCACTTTAATCACGTTTTTTTGGACCTCTCAGTTAGATTTTTCCGATAAATCCTTCTTTAGTAATGAATTTTGGTAATTTTGGCTGATAAATGAGGAGTAGATGAAAAATTTTACACTTCGAAAATGCCTTTTCGTACTTGAATTTTGATTTAAAACACGTGTCCAGGTTTTTTATTTCAGGATCCGCGAATCGTGCGACAAGTTGAAAACACTTAAAAACGCAATTTTTCCAAAGTTTTTTCGATATTTTCGTATAATTGGGGTATTCAAGCGAAACTTATAAATACATTTTGTTTAAAAACACTGAAGGTTGCTGAAAATCAACAAATTAAGAACAATAGAGCATCGGATAACAAACCTTTCTTGTTCCCCGCCATTAAAAAAAAAAATTATCACGTATTACATCGTGCAAAATATGTGTTGATAAAAATTGATGACGTATAGCTATGTATCTGCAATGTATATATATATATATATATATATATATATATATATATATATATATATAATTTTGAAAATATGTCGCAATTCCAAGCCTAATATTATATTTAAACAAAAGATCGGAAGATTATAAAATCACGAAAAAAATACAAAATTACACATGCGATAAAGGAGGCTGAAAAATGGAAGATAAGATTATTCCAATAGAAAAAAATTTTTTTTTTATGTTGTTTGTACGAAAGTTGAACATATAATCGAAATAATCTATAGATGCATAAAAACATTTTTTTCTTTTAGTCTTCTTTCAATGTAGTGCTTTTAAATAAAGAAATTAATGTGTTTGTCATTGATAATATCTTTATTGTTATTTAATACAATAAATTGGAAATTTTTTTGGAAATTATTGATTATCTATAGTGTACCTCAACTTCGAAATCAACGGTTTCATCAGTGAGCGCGCGACATTCGAAAATATCATTTCAGTTCAACATTTACATCTTAATTATTCATCTTTTCTAATTTTTATATATATTATATGCTGATATTTAATGTATACACATAAATGCATTTTAATCGAATCTTTTGCGCAGTAACAATTTTCAGTATTTGTTTCAATTCTACGTAGTTATCTGAATTTAAAAATTTTTCCCATTAATTTTCCAAAGTTTAACACGAAATTAAATTTACAACATTCATTCATATTCATATAATAGTAATTATTGAAATTATACATCGAAACAATTATCAGTCCCGGAATTTCATTATAAAATTATGAAAAATTATATATATATATGCCTTTATTGCAAATAGACCTTCATCAATACTTCTCAACTTCAACTCGTATTTTACACGGTTTTTACATAAACACTATATGATTTTTCAAAAATGGCAGCAAATGGCATGACGTGAAAGCATAAAGGTTTGTAATATTTGTTCTCCGATCTTCTTTTGTCTTTAAGTTTTTGAATTTCGGCTACATTCAGCGTTTTCAATCAAAACGTAAATATTAGTTTCGCAAAAATAAATTAGTTTTTCGCAAATATCAACAAAACTGTTTTTTTGTTGCACCTTTAGCGGATCTTGACATCGAAAATCTGGGCACGTGTTTGAAATCGAAATTCAAGTACGAAAAGGCATTTTCGAAGTGTAAAATTTTTCATCTACTCCTCATTTATCAGCCAAAATTACCAAAATTCATTACTAAAGAAGGATTTATCGAAAAAATCTAACTGAGAGGTCCAAAAAAACGTGATTAAAGTGGATTTGAAAATACGGTAAATTATAATTTGAAATAAGGTTATATTTCTTTGTTTCCTGTGAATTTATTAACATGGAGTTCACATTTTATTGTTAAAGTAAACTGGTTTTTATATTTTCTATCTACATTTATGATGTGTATTCTGATTTTTGTTCAGAGTCAAGAGAACAAAGGACCAGGCTTTGAAGGACAATCTAAAAATAGAAGAGTTTCGCTGGGGACCCCAATTTTTTCATTACACCCTCACATTTTAGATAAGAAACGAATGGATTGATCAAAGAAACTCGTTTTCAATGTGTAAAATTACTACCTTACATGAAAGAGTTTATTTGAATTCTGGGAATAGGGTGAGTATTGATTGAGCGCATGCGCCCGCACTAACATATTCTATTCTAGAAACACGCTATAGAATGCCTTTGAAACCGTTAGAGGGGAGATACCGGCGAATTTGAATTTTTCAAACAAAGTGAATAATGGTTCACATGAAACTGGACGAAATCAAAAAAAAAAACGCAACAGCATGTTATTTCACTCTCTACATTTACAAGAATTTTCTATTGAGCCTGAATTTGTGGATATCATGAATTATGAATATTTACCACTTTTGTGTGTTTTTTTTCTCATTGTATGCATTTTAATACTGTTTTTTGAATTTTCAACAAAACAAGGATAGAGTTTTGTGGTTAGGTTTGGTGTTTATTTTTCTGTGTTATATCTGGACAAAAATTTCGTTTGTATACATTTATATATGATTTTTTTCTCATTGTATGAGTTTAAACATATTTTGAATTTTCAACAAAACAAGGGATAGGGTTTGAAGGTTAGGTTTCGTGTTTGTTTTTCAGTGTTACATCTGTAAACAAAATTCTGTTTGTATATGTTTATGTATGGTTTTCGAGATAACAAAGTTTAGTTCAGGTTCACAATGACACTATTGATCCTGAAAAAATAAGTTCTAGACTGTATTTTTCGGTTGAGTTTGTACAGCAGAATTCGAATTATTTATAAATAATAAAACGATTTCATGTTTTTCAAATTTGTTCACACCAATGAATCTTTACAATTTTTTGCTAATACAGTAATTGCTTTTGATGAAGCTGTATGTTAATTTAGAAAATGTACTCAACTTTTTCTATAGGTAAATTTTAGTAGAAAGAAAAAAATTCAAAAACAAATAAATTCGAAATTGTTATATTTTCTTTCATAATATAAGCTTTTCTGTTGACGAATAATATTTTTTGCACAATAGGAAAGAGCAAATTATAAAATTGTTTAAAGACCAAAATTGAATCTTTTGTGGGATGAAGTAAATAATCTTTTGTGGATTTTGCAAACAAAATTCAAATTCAAAAAATAACAACTAAGCAATATATATTGTGTAGATGGGGAAATGGAAAAAACGAATTTAGAGTGCAGAAAACAATGGTTATTTGATAGTTATTATTTATCATTGTTAAAGCTATTTTGGAGAAAAAGTTTGTGAATTCCTATCTCGTTTTTTCTATTCATAATATAAACTTTATCGTGTATAAAAATTACAGTATTCAAGAAAGTTAGCGAAGTAAAAAATATAGTGTTAATAAGATAATTCTAATTAGGTAACTTCAATTCACTAAACAGTGAAAAACGGAAAGAAAAGATTTTCGAATTTCGATGTATTCAAAAATATAAATTATACTAAAAAAATTGCTAATTTCGAAAATGCGTGAACGCTAATGTTTATCAATAAGTGCTGAAAAAAAAAAGAAAACCTTGATTACTTTATATCAAGTGGTAAAAAATCTTTTGAACTTGAATAATTTATTACTATTAATTTTATTATATATGTTTATTAATTGTTTATGAAGATAATTAAATTCGCTATTGAACATTTGAAATTAAAAGAACTTAGATTTTTTTTAAATCCTGATCACGTTCCCAGAATTTCTTTACAAATTAACAATAAAATTTCAAGGCGTTCGTATGTTTAGAGTAACTATTGATTTAAGGAAATCTTGAATATTTTGCTGGTCTTCTCTCTTAATTTTTTTTTTTTTTTTATAAAATTATGTTGGAAATTATCAACTTAGACAATAAGTAAAAAATGGTTAAAAATATCTGAGTTTCTTAATCTTCTGTGCCTTACTTAACACGAAAAGAAAGTGTTTCGAGAAATGTACTTGCGATTCCTGGAACAAAAAGTAAAATCAAAATCAAAAACCTCTGTAGGAAACATTAGGCATTATTAATGTGGCTCAATTAATCGCATTTTTATTACTAAACATTCCTTAAAAATTTAAACCGAGTAGCATTTTCATTTATCCTAAATGAGCACTGAAAATCAACCTCGAAAATTTCATAGAGATATGTTAAAAACTGAAAAGATCCCATATAGAAAAGAAGGATCAAACAAATTGTTTTCAGGTTATTATTAATTTTCAGAATAGCTGAAAAAAATAAATTTTCATTTCCCGTTTGTTTTCTACTATTTTCTCAGCAATCACTTGATAAAAATTGATAATTTTTCATTTTTCTACTTATGTATCCTTAGAAACACATGGCTTCAAAAAATGTTCAACTTTATTATTTATGAATTTAATTTTTTTAAACAAAATAATTTTCTTATGCATAAATGAAACATTCCTGACTTTAACAAGAAAAAAAAAAAAAACAGAAAAATTGATAAATAAACTAAAAATGTAAAAAAATTGTTTGGATTTTTCACTTTTCTTCCAAGCAAACGGTTTCGAATGATTAACGAAAATCGACTTGGCAAAACTCGTGGAGATTTTTCAATAATAATTCGAAAGTTTACGCATTAAAAAAAATTTGGACAGAAAAAATTTGCACTTATCACTTTATTGTTAATAAATTCCTGAGATATCTGATTAATGCAGTATATTTGTGGAAAAAATTGGAATAACATATTTTCTCGCGTTTTCTATCATGCTCTAAAAGTTGAAAAATAATTTTTTTTCATAAAAGTTTTATTCTCGAAAAAAATGCATTTTCGTATAATAAAATTTCATGCTTTTTTGAGGCGCTGCATTTCGAAGAAGGAATTAATTCAAAAATTCTTAATTTTTATCTAGTTGTTGCCGAAAAAAATTAATTAACAATCTGCAAGTTAGGAAATTTGATTGCAAATAACTTGATCTAAAATTCATATTCCTTATTAGTAGTTTTTATAATATCCTTATGAATACTTCATAAGAAAATGAAATTTTTCATACTCCTATAAGATTTTATCAGTAAATTCTTTTACAAAATTCTAGTATTTTATAAGGGTTTTACAAGGTCACCTTACAAGAACTGGCCCAGTTCAACTGGAAAACTTGTAAAAATTTCATAAGGTCACCGTATACATATAGGAGATATTGAATTCTCATAAGAAATTTTGTTTACTTGCAAGGATTTTATAAGAATCAAAATTACCTGGAATTCATCAAAAAATTTTGTTCAGAGCCTTTTTTCGACTCTAGCGAAAAAAATTTTTTATAGTCGATACTAAATGTTCTAAAACTTGAAAATTTTTGCAAGCCTTAAAATTTTACTATTTTATTCATTTCATTTAGTTCGTGTGTTCTTTATTTTTATTAATTTTTGACAAACAATTGAAAAAGCCACAGTTTAATGATTTTCTGAGTTGCCCTCAACGGAAAAATGTTTTTTTTTTTAAATATATTTGCAGTTTTTAAAACGAAAGGTGAAGTAAAAATCCAATAACTAAGATATCTATTTCATACGCTGAGTGAAATGAGTTCAGTAAATTGTAATTATTCTGAATGTCAATTAAAATTAATTGCTATATGATGATGAAAAATCGCAAAATATTACTATTTGCACCCAGAAACTTTACAACTAACTGACTTTATGTTCAGATAATATTAGTAACAATGTATTTTACTGTTAGAGAACGTTAATTAAACTTTAGGCATTGAGCAGTTACAACAATAAAAAATACAGTGTTTTTCAGGATTATTTTCAGTATAAAAATATGAATGCTGAAAATATTCCAAAACTGCATAATTTTTTGAAAAAAATTTTCATCTTATACACTGCTGTTCCTTTGATTACATTTGACCATTCACTTATGAAACGCGATATTCAAGAATATTTAACAAAATTTTATTTGACATTAAAAAGGAAAGAGTTTTTCCGTTATTTAAGAATAAGAAACTATAGCAAGTATTATGAAAATACTGCTTCAAGAATAATTTTCATTTTATTTTTTCAAGGACATTATAAGATTTCGAGCATATTTTGAGATTTCGAAATTCATAAAAAAATATTAAGTTATTTAAAAGTTGCAAGGATTTCGAGAAATCCGCAATAATGTCGAGTACTTTTGATAATTATTTAGGACTTGAATGCATTTCGTGAATATTTAACGAATTAAATATGAAAATATTACTTTAAATACTCGTAAAATACGATTTTGTAAAAATCGTAAAATAATATTTACTCGAAGTGGCATTCTCAGGAATAAGAATTTTTTCGAGAGTCTGCCTTTTTTGAATTTTTTCAGAAAAGATCGGAATTCTGAAACAAAAAAATCCAACGTCACATCGAAAAATTTGTCTAAAAGACAGGCATCGATATTTCTGAACAACTTTTTGGTGTTCGTGAAGCACTTTGACTATAGTCGAAATATTTGTAATTTTTAATTATTTCAACAGTTACTTGAATAAGTAATAACTTACGTTATTAAGAAATAATACTCATGAATAATAATCTCTCACATACAAGAAAAAGCTCAAAATAATTCCGAAATTCACGTAAATGTTAAAACCTTCTTGAATAAACTGCAGGCATCCTAGAAAGTAATTATTTATTGACAAATAGTCTCATTTACATATGTGTAACTTAAAAAATGCTAAAAGTTGTCATGAATAAAGACTTTGTACTGGATTCAAATATCTTTTAAGAAACTGAAGAATTTTCGCTCTGATACGTTCAGAGTCTACCATACACAAGTTCATCGATTTTAATCATAAAAAAAATATTTTTCTGTTGAAATTTTGTAATAAAAAGACGCGAATCGAAAACTTATAATTCTTCGTGAGAACACATGAATGCTATTGAAAAATTCTAGAAATAATAGAATATTGCAAAAATTTTGTTCGTACTATGTGAATTTCGAAAATTTACTTCGTTCCTAATACGTAGATTATGTTTATATTGCTTAGTTGAACAGACACTTCGGTTTCATAAACAATGCGATAAATAATCATAGAATGACATTTCTATGAATAGATACAACTTACTTTTTGAAAAAAAATCGGAATAAATAATCAAAAAACGCCATCGACTATATGAATTTTTAGTTCACGCTGTAAGTGTTTTATGAAAAATTATGAAAGAAACGATATTTGCAATATACAAGGCAGAAAATTATTTCAATTACTTTTTTTTACACTATGTACTTGTCGTTATCATCGGTCTTTTATCTTAAGAGCACATTTATTAAAGTACTACTTGACAGAGGTACTTTTTTCGCTGATTGATAGTATTATGAGACAAGAGTTTCATTTCATATTTATGGTGAAACATGAGATGTTTCACTTTATATCAATCGCAAGACATAAGAAGTTTCCATTTATAGTGGGCCATGAGAAGCTTCATATGGGATTTGTGAAAACTTGATCCGATTGTAAACCATATTAAGTCCTTTTTTCGTTGCGAATAGTATGGTACGGCATAAGAAGTTTCACTTTATATCTACACATAGTGAGAGTACGTTAATAATACTGCACGTTAACATTGTCAAGTCAATATTTTGTAATTTTGAAACATTTTGTGATTTTGTAAACATTTTTGGTTTGTGATACACTGGAGCGAGACTTCAGCCCCCTTTACATTGAAACCTTGATTAGAGAATCGGACTACATGGGAGAGGAGGCGATAGGGGTAAAAAGGTTTTTTATATTATAGAGAGATAATAGGAAATTCAACTTTTTATACTATATTAAAACGGGAAATTGTAATATACATATGTTACGACTGGACACAGTTTATCTTTTTTCGAATAATACGATTACAACAATGACTCGTTCCCGTAGATAGCGGAAACTCTCAGTATAGTAACAATATTTCTCTGTAGTACGAAACTCTAGGATTCAATAGTCTTTCGCTACGCGCTTCTCGTATTTCGGGGCAGAAATATGTATACTTCTCATAATCCTGAAGTTGAGATATTTTGGGGATTTGGATTTTTCGGAATTCCTGCATTTTTCTGAATTCCCGACATTTTATGGATTTCCAAAAAACTCCGGATCCCGTCTCGAACTGATGCCAAATTTCCCGACTCATCCCGATCCCCGAAATTCTTAATCCTGCACACCACTAATAAGCAGCATTCGTTTGAGATTTAGTCAGCAAGGTATTACTGAGACGGTGGTGCGACTAAATTAGTTTATAAGTTTCTATAAAATAATAACGAAACTCAAATATGGTTTCAGTAAGTTATCAGTGGAATAACTTTCACTGATCGCGGATACAAACGTGTAGGTGTTGAAATGTAAAAAACCATGAGGGAAAAACGAGCTTTACTTTAAGTTCGAGAATATGGTTCTAATACAGCTTTATTAGCTGCATTTTTTTCTACTTGAACGAAGTCATTTCAAAACTTTTCGCACTAATTTACATTGACAGTTTTATTGAGCATTGATCGCTTATTCGTGCAGATCTGTTCAAGAATCAACACTTTTTGTAGATTCGAGTTGTAGCTGCTAGTTGTTCCCGATGCTTCATTATGCGTTTACTCGGTTGAGCAGACACGTAGCTCCTTGAATAATGCAAAGTGATTTCAATGACTGTGATTATCATATGCAATATGATTTTTGCGCAAGAATATAGCAACAATCAATAATTGCAATCAAATCGTAAAATAAAACCTTGTATTCAAATAATGTTTCATTCTTTTTTATAATAGGCAGAAAAATAAATTCTTGCCATATTATCTAAAAAAAAAAGTAGTTACAGATTGCTATGAATTGAAGCATAAAAGCATTCCTATGATCAATGAAAAAAATGTTCTTTATTAATAATACAAGTAATGGAAAAAGTAAAGAAAATTGGAAAAACACAAGTCTAAGCAAGTTTCTCTTGTCAAGGTTTAAACGTTTTCGTAATTCAAACCTTGAAAATTTCAAAATATTGCATGATATGCGACATTAAATATTGCAAACATCCCAGTAATACCGCTTGGCTCTCACGCTGTAAACATTTTTTTAGCTGCAATATATTTGTTGTTAAATAAGCAGCAGATTTCAAAATTATTAATCAAATGCCAGAAGTCTCAGTCTTTTAGAGCCAAATTCTCAAATAAACGACTTCTTCCTATTTGAAGCCCCCTTTTATTTATTAAGTACATTCATCAAGCTTTCGACCATCGTCTGAGGCCCTTATCAGGAGTACAGTTTCCGTTATAAAATTCAAAAACACGTCCATTTAAATGAAGAATACATCCTGTCATTAGGTAAAATGAAAACAACCTCGAAATTAGTATAAAATAACAAAAACTGGAGAAGTAGTCAGAAATTAACGAAACTAAAAAAAAGTAAAATATGGGCGTGCAACATTATAATGGACAGTGCGACGACACTTAGCTTTAAATAAGAAGTTGTTCATTTGAGAATTTGCCTCCGAGAGACTGAGATTACTGGTATTTGATTTGTGGAGCGTTACTACGTATATAAAACTATTAATGTTTGCATTAGAAAATCGAAAATCTTGGAACTGACCCAAAGCAGCATTCGTTTGAGATATAGTCAACAAGGTATTACTGGGACACTGGCGCGACCAAATTAGATTATAAGTCTATAAAAATTTTAACAAAACTGTCAAATATGGTTTCAGTACGTTTTTAGTTAAAGAATATTAGCTGATCACGGATACAACTGTGGGCGTTTGAATGTATAAAACTATGAGGGAAAGACGAACTCTTCTCTCAGTTCGAGGAATTGGTTTTAATTGTTTCAATACAGTTCTATTTGCCGCTAATTTTCCTATTTGATTAAAGTTATTCTAAAAATTTGGCCACTAACAGTGTTATTGAGCATTGATCCCCGAATTGTGCAAGTTTTTTCAAGAACTTACACTTTTTGTAGCTTTTTGAGTTGTAGGTCTTCGTCGTTTCCGATGCGTAGTACACACGATTACTCGGTTGAGCAGACAAGTAGCTTCTCAAATCATTCAAAAATGGTTCCAATAATTGTGATAATCAATTCTCATTTTTATTCTTGCATAAAGATGTAACAACAATTAATAAATGCAATCCAATCGTAAAATACATCCTCGAATTTGAATTAGGATTTATTATATTTTTGTTTGGTCATGGACACAAAAATAAATTCATCATACGATCAACGACACGAATTTGGGAAGCATATTAAAAAACGAACAAACAAAGAAAGAGAGTTTATAATGAACGCTATGATTTGACGCATAATAGCATTTCTTTCGAATAGAAAAAATTTTTTTTGATTATAAATACAATTTCCCTCGCAAAAGTGTTTACGTACACTCAATGTCAATAGCATGTGAACAGTTTACGTACACTGTTTACACAGTGTTTAGGTAAAGATTACAGGATGTTCAGTTTGCATAAAGTTTATGTAAAATCATGCTCACATAAACTTTTCTTTACATCAACATGCAGACGTAGTGAGATGTAAATTAGACGTAAACAGTGTTTACTTCAACCATATCTGCAAGGGTTATGTAAGAACTGAAGAAAAATGGAAAAACACAAGTTAAAGCAACTTTTCATTGTTAAGGTCTAAAAATTTTCGTAATTGTAACAGTAAAAATTGAATATATTGTATGATATGTGACATTAAATATTGCAAATATCCCAGTAGTACAGCTTGGCGCTTATGCTATAAACTTTTCACTAGCTGCAATATATTTGTTGTTATATAAGCAGCAGATTTCGAAATTATTAATGTTTGCATTTGGAAATCTGAGGTTTTGGAACAAATGATAAGCAACGTTCGATTGAGATTTAGCTAGCAAGGTATTACTAGGACGGTGGTGCGACCAAATCAGTTCATCAGTTTCTTTAAAAATGAGAACAAAACTGTCAAATATGGCGTAAGTACGTTTTTAGTGCAAGAAAATTCACTGATCACGGATACAACTGTAGGCGTTTAATGTGTGAAACTATGAGGGAAAAACAAACTTTTCTCTAAGTTCGAGAATATGGTCTTAATACAGTTCTATTAGATGCAATTTGTTTTGTTTGATTAAAGTTATTCTAAAAATTTTTCAGTTTTCCATTAACAGTGTTATTGAGCATTGATCGCCAATTCGTGCAGATCTGTTCAAGAACTAACACTTTTTGTAGGTTCGAGTTGTAGCTCTCCGTTGTTCCTGATGCGTCGTTTTTGCGTTTGCTCGGTTTAGCAAACATGATAAGTAGCTATGGTTTGAGATTTAGTTAGCAACGTATTACTGGGACGGTGGTGCGACCAAATTAATTCATGAGTTTGAATAAAAATTATTTTTATCCTCTCAAATATGATTTTAATACGTTTTTCGTAAAATAAAATTCAATAACCACGGATGCAATTGTAAGCGTTAAAATGTTGAAAACTATGGAGGAAAAAATAAGGATCTCCTTTAAGTAATACAAAAAAAATTTTTTATATAAATGAATAGTATGATTCAATTCGATTCCCTTGAGCAGAGAATTTCGATTTTAAAGTGTACGACGTGACTTTTTTGCGAATACATGGGGAAAATATCGAAAAAATTAATACTGAAAAATCAATAAGTAAACTAATTTATTTTAAATGATCCCTAATTCGTTACAATTTTGCCGTGTAAACTGTTTCTAAAATTTGTTCCATTTTCGCGTCTCTACTATAATTAGTGTATGCTTCTCCTAGTTTCAAGAAAAAATTTCATAATGTTTCAGTGTTCCTGTCGATTCTACTACTAATTAGGAGAGAGGCTTTTTTTTTAGTTTTTTTTTGTCTTCCCATTACGATCTTCGGAAGTTCGAAAACAGATTTTCAAAACTCAGAATTTTCATATTAGTATCGCCAAAGTTTTTTGGCATTTTTTATGAGCTTTTTCGAAGTGACTATCGTACATATAGTCATTTCGGAAAAGTCTAGTTAATCAATTTTCACAATTCGATAGGTAAATCAGTAACGCGAAATTAAAAACTTTTTGTTAGTTCAGTATGTGGACGATCTCGTTTCAAGTGTCATTTTTCAAAGGACTTATTTAATTCCAGAAGCCCGAGAGAAATATTTAAAAAATATAATTTTGTAAAGTTTATATCTTACAAAAATTAATATGAAAAGGGCTTCTCTGTAAATTTTACTGTACGTAGTCGCTACTACAGTAAATATTTTGCATCAGTTTTTCAAATCGGTATATATTTAAATTTTTTCTATCTATAATTTTTGAAATTGTCGATCTGTATTTCTCATAATATGCTGACCATCAACAAATAATTTTATGTCATAAAATTTTGAACATTAATGCATCCACACATAGCCTTCAACAACGTCTTTAAAGTCTATAGAAAATTTTTTTAGTATTTTAAAGATTTGGAATCACCGATTTATACCGGGAAGATTATTTTGATATCGTGAAGTCTTACGTAATTGTATTAGTTTTTCTTATTATAAATAAGGTCATATTTTGAAAATGTTTCCTTTGCCTTTTCTGGACGTCTTCACATACGATTTAGATGTCGACTTCTTGAAAAATTTCGTTCTTTTTAAGGGTAAACTCATGACTAATTTTCTCTTATCACAAGTACCACAAAATACTATTTCTTCGGTGGATTTGTGAAGAGAAAACAGTTTTTTGCAATATCTTGAATTAGCGATATTTTTTCACAATTTTTCAAGTTTAAGATTTATCACTCGAAAGTTTGAAAATATGAATATTTTAAGCAATTTGTTGTTATGCCTAGTATGAGAATGTAAATTTTCAATACATTAAATGCATTAATCGACATTCAGAGTTCGAAAATTTGAACAATAGTTGTTCTATTCTCGAGTGTCAATAACAAAGGTGTCAAAGTCTATAATTTTCATAACAAGAAACGGAAAACTAGGCAAGTTAAAAAATTTGTTCATTCGGAAATTCAAAGATTTTAAGGCTTAAATTGGAAATTTTCTTTTCTTAATGAACTAAGATCGCTAAAGTTCAAGGATTTCGTCGATTTTTCGATTAAGGATTCATGAATATTTTAAGTTGCAGATCATCGCATTCGATATTAAAATATTAAATATAATTTATTTGAATTTATTGAGTTGTCATTCATTGGAATTTATACTGAAAACTTCGGTGCGAATAGAATATCGAAAACAGAGTTCATTTTTCAAAGTTTCAAATGTTTCTGGATTGAAAACAGAAAATCTGTTAACGGAATTAAATTTTCCAAATAATTACTAGTTACTCAAAATATTTGTTTTGTAAGAATCTTAATATCTCTCTTTAATAGTTACGTAAAAAATAAAATTGAGTAATACAATTACTTTATTATATTCTGTTTAGGTAAAACCGTTCAAGATGGCTTTATCGCACGATACACTCCGAGTGAGGACAGATATACAATTTTTCAAAACTAAATTTATTTGGAATATTGGGAATCTTTTTTTGATTGACTATGAGCTGGGGAAAAATTTGCAACATGGAAACATAGTGTTTCGGAGGTTTTCATGGAATATTTCGAAAGCGCATGGTACCTAATAGTTTTGTTTTTGATTACGAAGCTTCCGTTTATTTTTATCAAATCTCGACCACTAATATTCTAAAAGTAATAGTCGATGTTGATATTGCTGGATACTCCACAAATACAGAATCCACTGTTCCTCTAAAGGAAAAAATTGAAATATCTGTATATTCTGTACTTAAGCACATTAATGAAGGTGACAAAGACAGAGATATGTTTTTAAAAACGACGAAAAACTTGGAAATGGAAATCACCATAATCGTCTTTATGCCGAAAGAAAGTCGAATCACTGAAAAATCAATTCCATTGCCTAAACTGCAACCAACTAGCATACTTTCAAACTTGCATAGTTCGAAAAATTTTGCTAACCTTACAATCAAAGTAAAAGAATCAACTTTCTCAGCTCATAAATTAATTTTATCTGCTGCATCCGACGTTTTTGCCCGAATGCTTGAATCGGAGTTCGCAGAGAAAAAAAGTGGTCATGTTTTCATTGAAGACATTGAGCCTGAAGATTTTGAGCAGCTGCTTATGTAGATTTACACTGGCGAAATCACTAGTGACCAAAAGGCAACTGTTGGCCTTTATCTTGCCTCAGAAAAATACAACTTTCCAGAATTGAGAAATTACTGTGAAACTCAATTGACGAACAATATTGGTTACGATAATGCTGTGTCGATTTACAACTTCGCCGTTCTTCTGGAAAAAAAGACCTGGAAAAAAAAGCTGCCATCTTCATTGCTCGCAACAGGGAAAACTTTACATGTCCTGAAGTAGAAAAGTTATATGAAGACCTCAACTTTTTGACGATTTTGGTGCAGAACTCCAAGATAACGGATGATGCTTGAAAAAACGTCGAAGGTAACTGTACATACAAGTGTTAATTTTTCCTCAAATTTTTAAAAAAATAGTTCGAATAAACGGTCACAAGATGCTTATAGGTTATAATTTCTTGACTGACATTTAGAAAAACTGCTGACATTTTTTTTTCTACTGGAATAGTTTTGAAATTCTTGCGCACTTTCCTGAAGCAATACAAAATTTTCGTAGTAAGTTAGTGTGTTTTAACTGGTTTTGGTAATTACAGTTACTCTGAGTTATATTGAATGAGTTCCAGGTTTTTAAAAAAAAATCAAAGATGTATTTTTATCAAACTTTAATGCGTGTGAAATAAAAATCGTCAAACTTTTTCGATACTTAAAAAGAGCTAAGGATTCAGCGAAATAATTTCGTTACAAGAGAAAAAAGTTGTGTAAATTAATTTTCAAAATTATGAATTCTTTGTATTGAATCATTAAGAATATAAGATTCACGAATGAATTGAAATTTAATGACACTTAAGATACAGCAGGTCTTCACTGTACTTGTCAGATTTTTTTGAACTTTAAGTTCAAAATGAATAATTTTGTTTTCCCTGAATCAAAATCTCTAGACAAACGTTGTTTTTGTAGAAAGTGTTTTGAAACTTCTTTGTGTAATTGGAGCCAAAAAGACGAAGATCTTGTCAAATTTTATATTCTACACAAAAACTATATGAATTTTAGCAGAACTCGGTAAATAAATAAAATTAAGTTAAATTGCAGACTTTTAGAACAGAATAACACTTAGTGATGTATCAAAAAAAATAAAAAGTAAAATGTGTTGAAATTGCTGTTATGAATTGTCGCTTAATTTTGAATAGGTTTTTGATATTTTTCGAAAACTAAGAGGATTCTCACATTACTATTGTTGGAGAAGTGTAAAAAAGCTACGAAAAAAATTAATTTGTACTAATAAAAATTTTCAATTATTCAATAACACCTCATAATATGAATATAAAAACATCATCAATACCCACAATGCAATCACCAAGCAATTTGGTGGTTGTATTTGAGATGTTCTTAAACCTTCGAAAGATAATCATATGACTTTTTCACGGAAAGTATTTGAAAAAATTATGAACTTTTAAAGAATATTTTCGTTTAGAAAATGATCACTTCAAGATTGATTTAAACTGCGTTAAAGATATAAATTTTCATTGGAAAAAAAACCCCAATGTATGTTTCTTATGAACAAAAATATCCGTTTTTGTTTTTTTATTTAATGAATTCAAGCCGATTATGCAGGAAGCTAATTTTTTTATTTAATAAAAAACTCGTTATTTCTCATAATTACTTTGAAATTAAAGACTCGTGAATATTTCAAGAAAATTCATCCGAATTCTCAATCATATAGGCTTTTAAAATGTTCTACGATTATCCAAATAAATAATAGAAGATTCAAAAAGTTCAGTATATGAAACCAATTTTATTATTATAAAAACTCATATTGTAAGTAAAGATTTCAAAAAAATAGCTGAATTTTCGTAAACAAAGAGGCCATTTTTTGATGAAAATGATAATTTCTTTTTTTTTTTATGTTACAGCTATCTGACATGTTTCAAAGGGGATGGTCACCACGATTTCGTTTCTCATCTACACATATAAGTTTTTTTTAGGATTAAGACCTATCTGCGAAATGATGTCAAGTTTACTATTCTTCGTAAATGTTTGTAGTATGTAATACAAGTTTACTCTAAAATTCATTGATTTTCAAGTATTTTTTAGCTATGTATCCTAACCTAAATATTCAAAAATAACAATTCATTACAAATTCTGACCGCTATGATACTTGTCGGAAGCGGATCAAGAAGTTAACGTTCATCTAAATGTATTGCAAAAATATCAATGTAAGATTCACTTTTGTTCCATTAGTGTGTGATTTGTGAATGTTCGAGGATTCTGATTTATTATTCACTTTTCCTGTATACGTATATATTTTTAGAGGATATTTGGATAAAAATTCACCAATTGAAGATCTCTGGCAAAATTTGTGCAAAACTGTACCATTGCACTTGCGTAGTACTTTTTGGATTGAAAAAAAAATAAACGATCAGAGAAATTTCCTGTATAAAATTTATAAATAAACCATCAATCAAACGTATTTTTATTGAATGTACGTGTAATTTCAAATTATAGAGCACTAACGTTTGTGAAAAACAATCATGTGCGCTAGATCTTGAGTTTTCAAGTCCGATTTTGAGATTTAAATTTTAAAATGTATAAAAAGCTATTACGGTATATTTTTAGTTAATTGAAATAAAAAAACATTTACTTCTTTTTTCCCTTATACTTAATAGTTATATTTTTGCCATTATATGAAATTGAAAATCCGAATTTGTCGAAAGTCCAGGGATGCAGCCTTGCCCCATTAGTCCATATATTATCCAATTTCACGAAATTCGAATTAACGAAATGACAAATTTACGAATAACCATAAATCATTCCGATAATTACTAAAATTTGATATACATATGTTGGTTATACGAACTTAGTTGCCAACTGCTACCATGGATACAAATATTGATTCTGTCAAAATCAGTCAAAATCACGAAGTCTTAGACACGTCATTAATTTCTTCAGGAATTCATTTCAAAATTATTAACATTACAAAATTTCAAGTACATAAAGTGCGCAACCCACAATTTGGAGTACATAATGGCGGAAAGTCCAGCTGAATTTCCCGCTCGAAATCTAGGATCAAAATTGATACTGGAGGGTTATATTTATCTTCGTTCGAAGAAAGCAACGAATGGCAAGGATTACTGGGATTGTAATCGGCTACGTAAAGGAGAATGTAAAGCTCGCGCGGTGACAGTTGAAAGTGAACCTGGGGAACCGTTATCGTTATTAGGGGTCCAAAACAATCCGAACATTCCACTTTCCTGACCAGGAAGAATGCGAGGCGGAACTCGTAAAAATAAGGCTCGTTACACATTTTTTAAATATTCATTATGTATGTAATGAGTAAAATGAGTAATTAATAGGTTGAAAAGAAAAGCAGAAGACAATCCTTATATGACCCCATCTCAAATTCTACTTCTTGAATTACCAAATGTTCGACAAGAAGTTGGCGCTCAACTACCTGATCGGGAACACCTTAAGAAGATTTTGAGAAGGCAGCGAAAGAAAAAACTTCCAGCTAATCCGAAATCATTAGCAGACCTCGGTGAAATACCAGCCGTATACAGAAACACGTTAATCGACGAGAATTTTCTAATACACGATTTCAAAGATGAAAATTCAAGAGTTTTGGTATTTTCAACAAGAAGAAATTTAGAAATTCTATCCAAAAGCCCTGTTTGGTTCTTAGACGGAACATTCAAGGTTGGTAAAATCTTTAATAACAATAACTAAAATGAGGATAATAATAATGATAATAGTAACATTGATATTCATAAAATTGTAAAATCATAGAAAAAAACAATATATAAATGCTCCCCAATGCTATCGTAGTATGGCAACATAATGGAATAATAAAAAATTAATAAAATAATAAAAAATTTCCATCAGTGGAGTTTAGGCCTGCACTTTAGGCCTTATTTAAACTGACTCAAAATATTAGAATATTTTAGGTCTCACCCAACATATTCACTCAAGTTTTCACGATCTTGGGGCTTATTTAGAGAAACTCAGGAAACGTTGAATCTCAAGAACAGAATCAAGTAGCTGTGCCACTTGTATACTCTTTACTTTTTTCAAAAGAATCGGTTCAGTATTCGACGGTTCTGCGTGCTGTTGCTGAAAAAGCTACAGAATTCGGGATACCGGATTGCCAACCAGAAAAATTTATGAGTGACTTTGAAATGCCTATTATTAATGCTTGTTCAATCGTGTTCCCTGAAATTCCTGTCTCTTGCTGTTTGTCATCCACGATATGCCCATCTTTCCTTTTTTTTTATTTTAATTGAGCAAGTCTGTACATTTCAGTTTTATCCGGAAATTGTGTTTCATTTTTCAGAACTGCAATAAAATACTGAGCCTAAAATCAGAATATTCAAATTCATTAATGAGTCAGCACAACTAAAATAAAAATACACAATCCACACTCATAAATCAATAAAAATTACTGGCTTCAAAAAATTTTGATATTTTATGTATACGAATAACAATTTTTTTATATTTCACTGATCCCAATTATGTATACCATAAACTGCACATGGAAACTTGGGAAAGTGAGTATCCCAAAAGGAACGCCGATAAAACCCATTCTCGAATGATTCACGTTGACTATATGTTTGTATAGTGGATAAATGAAATTTCCATCCAATGTCAAACCAGTACTTGCATCAATGAAAGAAAGATCAAAGTCGTATCCCGTGCAAAACATAAAAACATCTGCAGTTGCAGTTGACCTATCCAAAAATTTAGTGGTGTCATTCAACACTGACTCAACTCCAACTTTTTCATCGACATTGTTAGGCGGCTCTTCAGCAAATCTAGAAAGGATGATAATCGAATACTACAGAATTTAGAAAATATGGAGAAAAAACTGCATTGCATTTTGATAATGGACGAAACTAAGGAGAATACTTGCCTTCCATTATTATGACTGATGTAGACTTTAGAAGCATATTTCGATAATTGTTTTATTTATCTCTAATGCAGTTTAGTTATCTCTATTGCAGAAGCGAAGCCTCCAAGGACTACAATGGTTTTCCTTCTGTAATCTTCTGGATCCCTGTATACATTACTATGCAAAATCTTCCCTGGAAAATTCTGTATTCCCGGTATGGATGGTACGTATGGTTTTGAGAAATGGCTACAAAATAGGAATTTCTTCACATAAAAATTTATATAAAACACATTTCTTTTGGATTTGACTCCAGACATTTCTATACCCAGTTTCTCAATCAAAATTTAAAACGTACCCATTGCAAATGATAACAGGATTACACACCTAAGTCTGATTTTGATTGGATTTCACGTTTTTCACTTGGACGTGAAATTTTTCTTCGGTGTTAAGAGAAAAGTTTTCCACTTTCATGTTTAACTGCCCAAAAAAAAATTTATGAATTTTACGCAGGATGTCGAAAGATTCAAAATTTCTTATTTGTATGGAAATTTACAAAAGGATAAAATGCAAATATCTTTCAATAAGACTCTTTTTTCATCAACTTTTCAAAGTTTGAGGGTTTCTGAAATTATCTTTTGCAATGACAAGAATATGAGATTCGAAAGGTCATCATAATTAGAAGAATAGTTAAATGAAAAATCAACTTTTTCCATACATATTTCTTTTTATTCCTATGAACGATTGGTCTACAGTAGAAAATTTTTTCAGTACATTCAATTATGCTAGGAAAACAATTTATAATATTTCTAAAAGTACTGATATTACAATTTTACCTTGAAGTACTTTTTCAACTTAAATTCTTTTTGATAGTCGTCCAAATATTGCCGAATTTTTGGTGAGGCACGAGAGGTTTCTCATCGTTTCCCAATCTCACAAAATCCGGAAAGTTCAAGATATGCGTAGGTGCGTTTGTTCTAAAAAAATCTTTTATTTCTTAAGCGGAACAATTTGTTCGACCAAAATTTTGCGATTCTCGAAAAAAACATCAAATCGCAATAAACTAATATAACCGTCTTATTTTGAATCTGAAGTTCATTTTTTGTTTCTCCAATTTTATGTTGTTTTATCATTGTTGGTTTACCAAAAAAGTTTTGAAGTTAAGCAAGAACTTCATAAGAAACAATTCCAGTATATTTTTAGGTTCTCTCTAAAAAATTATTGACAATTGACAACTTTTGAGATCAAATAACTGCACAAAACCTACACTTTGATTTTATTCTATATTGTCAATTATCCTTATAACTCTGGTTTAGAATTTACATCAGCAAACTAAAAAGCTAGCAAAATTGTAATTGAAACTCGAACTGAAGGATTGAAATAAATTCTGAAAATTCTGAAAATAAAACTCGATACGCTGGAATTGCAAGTCAGGACCTCATCATTTAACGAAATCCTAAATCAGTGAAGAAGCAAAACAACGTCAAAAATAATTCTGAATTGTCATTGATCCTTATCGTGATTATTACCGAAGTTACATTTAACCAAATAATGATGAAAGCACTAACAGATCGATTCACAACGACTAAAAATGCCGAAGTAACAAAATTCTGGACTGTCATTTTCTAACAAGGTCATGATTCTGCTTTTGCATCACATTTTTACAACTATAAATTTCATGAAAATGCCAGGAAACCGTTCAAACTGTTAAAATATTGAATAAATCAGATAAATACTAAAATTAATAGAAATTGATTGAAACACCAGTCAATTTTGAACATTTTTTAAATACATAAAGTGTAATATCTTTCGAAATCTATATATGGTTTCCAAAAATTGTATGACGATGTGCAAGAATTAAAAAAAAAAAATATTCGAAAAGTTGGAATAATCTTAAAAATTTTATCAATAGTATTTAGTACGAAAAACCCTAAGTTACATAACTTAAAAGCAAAGCCAGAATATGAAGTACCTGAAATGTATGCAGATATAACTTTTTCAAAAATCTTCGTAAACAATACAAATTTATGTATGAAACCTTATAGCATAGAGCATCGCATTCTTGGAATGAATTTAGAATTTCTAACAAATACGAGATAACTCTTTTAATTTAATTTTTCTTTTCTGCAATTACAGGATTTAATGATTCTGTAATTGGCTTATATTTATTTTGCCTGATTTTCGAATTAACCTGTATTTTGCCAATACGAGAATGAACTGTTTTGAAAATTCAGAAAAATGAGTGAATTCTCTTCTTAAAATTTGTAACAAAATTTGTTGTGCTGAAATTTAAAAATTTTCCATGATTTTTCGTATTGAAAGAGATATAGATCTTCACTTTTTTGAACAATTGAACAATAAAGAAATAATTTTCTAACTATATATACTCACCAGCTTCTATTGCTTTTGCAGTCACATATTCAACACCTATGACGATGTAAAAAATCAGACCAAAATAGATGAAAATGCCGTTAGATCCCATAGCTAATTTGTCAAAATGATGGAAAAACGGCTATTTTCACAGTTATTTTTACTATTGGAAAAACAATTAGAAATTTTCAACAGAGCTTTAGTAATAATCAAGTCACATACTAATGCACTCGCAACAACTTACAAAAAAGATAGTTTCACTGTTTTTCGTTCTACAGATGATTTAAAACTGATGAAACCAGCATCAAAAAGTCAGGTTTTATTGAACGTTCCGACTATACAATTTTTATCAAGGAAATCAATATATTTTATGATAGCAGACATTTATTGCAAACAAACGTAGATGATATGAACCATTTAAACACAATTTTCATGTCTCGTGCAATTTTTTCTAAGAACAAATTTTCTTCTCCTGCATTCAGACTTTTTTAATAGTCTTGATAAGGTTGAGCAATAGACGGTAAATCATCACGTGATTTGAAACTTCTTTGGATATTAGAAATGAATGAACTTTGATGCTCAAGACGACTTGAATTTTTTTTAAAGTATTTTTTCGAAGTTGTTTCTGATAAAATTTTGTACAGTAAAAAAAATGATAAGATTGTATCATGTACGCTCTATAGAGCGTAGTAATGAGTGTCGCGATTTTTTCACTGAATAAAAATATACCTTAACATTGTTTTTGATAGAAAGGAAACAGAAACTTTTCGAATAGCAGACTTACTGATAACTGTTTTGAATCCTCATATTAACGGGGTCTGACAAGCGTTTTTGACATTTGGTCGCCATTTTCAAATTTTAAAGTTAATGCAACTCTAATAAAGTTTTTTTTTTTTGATAATTTATCATAGTTATGGTAGTAGATAATAATTTTCATTCACCATCATTTTATATCTATCGATAACATAAAACATATAATACAGTAGAAGAAATAAGTTGCTCAATGGAAGATGGTAAGCACACATGAACTTACATATTATACATCTTTTTTTATACGAAAAGAATTATTTGAAACTAGGAATACACGCATAAAAGATACGACTTTATAACGGATTCCAGTTTTATAATGTGTATCTATTATGTAAATGAATCGTTTGAAAAACGGCTGTCATTATATAAGCTTAATATTTGAACGTGAATGAGAATATCAAGTATATGCATTATCAGTTAACGAAAATATGATATGAACGTTAAGGACATTAAATTATTTTGTAAAGACACAAGACATTTTCAAACTTTATTACTTCTGACAACTTTATCACTATTTCAACAGAAAAAATTGTAGTACAAGGTCATAATATGCACATAGAAAAAATGGTTACGGGAGTATTGTTTCATTTAAGTATTCTAAAACCCCATGTAACGTATTTTCTTGGCATAAATTTCATGTTGCCAAAGTATTTCTTAAACAGTAAGTTTTCATATTTTATTAGAAATGAAAAATGCATTGTATATTCCTCATCTTCAGTGATCTAATAACTCATTCAGTTTAAAATCAAATTACACTCGATGTAACCTAATCTAAATTTATGTGATAAATATTTAATTGAAAACAACAAACGCTAAAAAAAAGTTTCAAACTTTCTCTGCAGTTTTAACTCTCTACTTTAAAGGAGTTTATTATTTTACTAAATTTATTGCAGATGCATACAGACAGAAATTATTATGAAAATTAACATAATAACGTTTCTTTTACACTGACAAAACAGTGGCGTCGGCGTCGCAACGAACTTTCACAAGGAGGGGAAAACTCCAATGACAGAATGGCCAATATGTACTTATTTCAATGTATTAATTAATATTCGTTCAAAATTCATAACATCTTAGAAATCGACTTGCAAGCACAAGATTTGACCATTAAAAATATACCACCCTTCATGTCCATAGGAGAGGTCACACTCTGTAAAATTCACGCACGAGATTTTTCAAGTTTCTCGTCAAGTATGTTGTTAAATGAAAGGTTGATATTCAAAGTCGTATGACTGGTAATTTCTCAAAAGTAATTTAATTTTTTTTTTTCGACAGTTTAAGCTGATGTTGTCATTTCTGCGATAAAAGCAAGTCGAAATTCTCAATAGTTTTATTGTGATAATTTTTCAACATTGTTTTTTGGTAACTGGCAGCCTATCGGCAATTCGAAGTCGTATAAAAACCAATGAAGCCTTGTGTAATTGAATGAAAAAATGTAATTTAATGTTATAAACCGTCTAACCGCGCGTTTTATAATATTGTTACATTCATTTACAAACATTTTGATTCAAAAAGAAGCAATGCTGTAAACAATAAAAATTACAAATAAAAATGTAAAACGAATTTAATTAATGAATTTACAATCACATATAATAACGATAATAAACGAAAAGTTAAAATTTATATATGTATGTCGGTTATAGAATTGCCAAAAAAGTAATTAAACCTTCGCGAATGTATCGCCCTCTCCTGTATTACTCCAATCGTTCCTCAAATAATTTTTTTTACTCAGATTGTGAATATTTTTTCTGTTAGGTACCTTCATAAAAATTTCTCTGAGTTAAGGAGAATTATTTGTGATTCGTTTCATACTTCTGCAACCAAAAAGTTATTGGCACAAAAATCAAAAATCGTATGTGCAGAAATAACCAATTATTATTTTTATTTTTCTCGAGCAGCACTAAAATACAATATATTTTGTACAAAAATAAAAACCGCATTTTCTATTCACAATACACAAGGACACAAGAAGTTAATATAATGTCGATAGAAAAGCTTTTGTTCTAATATCTTGAGTTATTTTTGAATTTTGAAGAACTTGAAGTTTGGTATGATCATTTCGTTACATAACATACAAATACGAAAATCGAAAAATTACGTAACTCATACATTTGACTTAAAATTAGGCGGGAGTGCATTTTTCTGTTTGCTGATGAAGCTTCGGTTCAAGTTAGAGCAACCGTCGTAAAATTTTCCATAGTCTTGAGTCCGCTAATCTTTTCTGAGCCTTCTCCAGCATCTCGAAATCGATGATGTGGGTCTGAAGGCGATGTTCCTCGACTTTTGCGAAATTAGGAACCGTGGCCTGGAGTCCTGAGTATGTAGTACACTCAGAGGGCGTAGTGCTGGGGTGAAGAAGCTGGTGCTGATCATCTTCTTTCACGGTCCTAGCAAAGGAAGATAGGAACTGGATACAAGGCATCAACTGTTCCCAGGTATGACCAGACACTCTCATCGCGCACTCGCTGCCTAGGATATGATGCACGGATCCAGCAGCTAAACGTCTGTACGAAAATTTCAGAGAGTTCTCGTCTATGGTCGCCAGATCCAGAATTTATGCTGCTTGAGAACAGTGCAAGCCACCGAATTGCGGCTAAATAAATGTGTTTGGCCGGGACCAGTCTCCTTTCTCGATTTGCATGAAAATGTTGAGCCAACCAGGTATCGTCATAGGCGATACTTGCTAGTCCAGGCTGCGCACTATAATTAATTCTTCGTCTAAGATTTGGTCTGTTGTGCACCTGCCATCCGTCACATAAGCAAGCTCGTCTATGGTTGGAGGATGTCCTCCTTCAACCTGTAAGAAGACAATCGTTTTTACTTTTTCACATGTTTCCGTAATGTAAACGTTGATAAAAGTTGGAAGATACAAGTTAAACGAGTAGAAAAACAGTAATCTTACCTTGGTTGCTAAATAAAGACACGTGATACCGAAGAGCAGCAATTGACTTTCGAGAATGTTGTCCTGAATCGATAAATGACGATCGAATAAATCCAGTGCTAAGTAATACGTTTCTCGATTGAGTTTGAAATAATGGCAAACTCTGATTAGCCAGTTTAACCCTCATATGGGGTTGGATACGTGGGTGCCGTTGGAACATATCCGGACTTCTCTGGGTTGAGATTTTGCGATCACCATCGCACAAAATAGTCCAAAAGCTCTTGCTGTCAGCCCAGGGAAAAAAAGACAACACATTTTTCTCGGTGGGATCATCATTCGACGTAGAAGGCGCCAGAAAAGAACTCATTACATTTCGATGTGACCAGATAGTCGGTTCTACATCCCGAAAGGGAGACGTTTGTTGTTGCGGAACGCTATCATTATCTTCTTGCAAGTGATACTTTTCGATAGAAAGTGCGATGTTTTCAGCATCTTTGGAGACATCTGTAGAGGGACTCTTCCATTTCGACTGCGGTATCATTTCAAGTGCTTTTTTAGGAGTTTGTAAAGATCTTTTCCTATGTAAACTGCAAAAACAACGCACAAAAATTACGTGTAATTATGACATAGTACCTTAGACTTGGAAAGTATCGTGATATCAGAATTTTAAGATGTTTTCAAATGGTATTGATAGAAATGATTTACAAATTTTTCAATTATTGTGACTATGGATAATTGAATATGTTATTGTAATTCGCAAAAGTAAGCAAGAATTGTACGAGAATAGTATATAAGTATGTCAATTGTGTGCACTACTATCAACTTTGGTTAAAAAATTCATTTTCCGAATTTTGGTATCCAATGCAATATAAGAGATTACTCAATCAATATACAAAAAGAATGAGATTTTCATTCAATACTAAGCAGTGTGAGTTTTTTTTTCAAATCAAGATAACATTTTTAGAAAACGTTTTTTCAGAAAAGATTTTGCAAATAACCAGTTTCTTAAAATATAAATTTGTTAATCTTTGTGTAAAATATGTCTTACTACATGAAATTTTCCAATTAAATGCCTTCGAAATTGTAAGCCACGATAAGAAATTTTATCAGGCGAGTAAGCACAAGGGGTTTTTCGGGTTTCAAACCCCTTCCTCCCGAAATTAGGATAAAATTACTATTGCATGTACAAATAATAAAAAAAATTATAATAGTAAATAAGAAAAATATACATTAAAAGTAATAATGCAGAAAAAATTAAATAAGTACAAATCATCGAAAATGTACCTTCCGGAATAAAATTTTAAGAAAATAACTAATGATTTTACTTAAGTACTCGATATTAACTATATTTAGGATTCTCAATCATTCCAACATAAAAAATGCAATTATTTTGTCTCCAGAAGAATTTTTTCAGAAACAAAATTCTAATTATGAATGATGTATGGTAAGGATAGCGTGGTAAACAAGAATTTGAAAAATTGTTCCGATTTAATGAAATAATACTATAGAAACAGTGGAAATTACGCAAATCTTAGAAATCTAGGAAAATTTGAACCCTGAAACATTAAATTCTAGAAATTCTAGAAATCCAGAAAAATAACGAAAAATCTTTCAAATCTTGCAAATTCTGAGGAAATACTTCAAATTTAGGTAGGTATTCTGTAAAAAAATTTTCTTAAACATCTGAAACAAAAAAAAAATTTTAATTCTAATAGAGCATCAAATTAAAAAAAAAAAAAAACTATGTATCAATCTTCAATCTATATAAATACCTAAAATCTATGAAAATACAAAAATTTCACAAAATCCTATAAGTACTCATGAAAAGTAATTGTAAGAAATCTGTATCTGAAATCGGTGTTGTTTTTCCGAAAACTATGAAATAATATTGAAAATTGATTCAATTTTTATCCATATAGCATCGAATTCTAGGAATATTGGTACTTTTGAAAAATCTGAAAAAATACACAAGATGTATGAAAATACAAAAAAAAAGTACATAATTTACAAATACTATAAAAATACGAAAGCACAAGAAATCTATAAACACCGAAAACCGATATACATATAGTTTACTCAAAAATCTATAGAATCACTGAAAATCGGCTAAAATTCGGATTCTACAATATCAAATTCAAAAAATTAACATCCTTCAAGAAAATCTTAAAAATTACCCACAATCTCTAAAAATACGAAAAAGAGTTTCAAAATCCAATGCATACTAAAAAAATTGGAGCGTGTTGCATCAACACGCGTTAAAAGTAAAACTTTTCATGCTGCTTTCTTTAAGGTTCAAATGTATAGATTTTTATTCCTCTAGCCTTTTATAGTTCTAACAGATCTTTCAATTTTTCAATGTATTTTTCTCGTTTTTATCTGTAAATCTGTTAAAAAATTAATTTTCTTCACAATTTTTAGTCGAATCTATCAATGACATTCTTACACTCTTACAGTGTTACAGACTTGCGAAATATCAAAATTACTCGTTACACTTGAAACACGCTCGAATATAATCGACCTTCAACTATTCTGATCCAACATTATACTCGTACAGAATTACAGACTCACAAAATCTCAAAATCACTACCTCAAAACGAAAACATTACAGTCTTACATCTTACAATAATAAATTACAACGAAATCTCAAAATTACTTCCTGCGATCGAAAATATTACATTCTTACATCTTACAGTCTTACATTTTACAGTCTTACATTTTACAATCATACATATTACAGTCTTACATCTGACACTGCAAAATCGCGAAGTTACTCCCTACGTGAATTACATTCTAGAATAAATTACATTCCTGGATATATTACATTCCCGAATAAATTACATTCCTAAAAAGTGATAATGCCACCTGAGAAGTTTTACTTCAAAATACGGAAATACCAAAAACTATAAAACACAAAAAAATCTGGACCAAACACTGAAAATCGTGAAATATATTAAAAAATCCTCCAGGTTCCGTTAATAATACCAAAAATAGGCGAGAAATACTGGAAATTACTAAATACTCTAAAAGTAGAGGATACTCCCATTACTCCCCCAAGGTGGACACCAATCTTTTAAACAATTGTAGAATCCAAACAGCATTGCATATATTGTACAATTACATATTTCCTAAAACCTTATTTCATCAACTAACTATTTATGAACACACAATTTTTATATCATCAAAATAGCTAGAATTGCAGATGATTTTCAAAAAAGGCAAGAATTTCGATTTTAAAAAAGGTCCCCCAAGGTGGAAACTTTGGAGAAATCCACAAAAGTTGAAAAAATAATTCGAAAATTCACGTTTTGATTATTTTCATCGATTTTCAATGTTGGCTCTTAAAATGACATCAGATGTTGATGAAAAAAAATTATTATCAAAAAATCGAATATTAAGCCTAAAATAGCAAAATAAAAGGTTTCAATCAGAACCATCGGAGTTACACTGAGGACAAGTTTACCAAGAGCCGCAAATTTTGACCCATTTTTAGGGTGTCCACCTTGGGGGACTCTCCCCTACATATTTTAAAATTTATAAAACTTTGAGTTCTAGTGCATACAGTACTGAAAACCTATAAACAAATTCATAAACATAATGAAATGTTCTTGAAGTGGTTTGTATACTATAAAAATACGAGAAAAATCGAATGAGTATTGAGAATCTGGTGTGTAAGATACTGTTTTCTTCGAAATTATTTGAGGTACTCAAGTTCATTGAAATTTACAATACTATAGCAACAAATGATAAAAAATCTGTTGAAATGCCAGAAAATATTTAAACGATTTTCAAAAATATATACAATACGAAAATTTTGGAAGTCGATATCATATTGAAAATTTTTCGCGTACAATTGTTTGAAAAAATTTAAAATATATTAAAAAATTTTCAGAACTTTCAATTCTAGGGTATCGAATTCTAGGAAGCTATATGAAAATTTATCATATTATGAATGAAAATCCTACAAGTATATATTTATAATAAAAATAAATTGAAAAAACTATAAAAAATACAAAAATTATAGAAAAAATCTGAATCCCAGTGATTTGCATGGAAATCACAAAAATCCAATCCTATAAGTGTATTAAATGCGAACCTGAAAAATGCACTAATCTGGACTTATAGAGTTGTACAACTTTTAAATCCTGGAATCTGAAAAATTTTAAAATCCTGAAGAAAATAATTTCTTATCACAGCGGTCTCAAAAGCCCACTCTTTTGCCCGCTTCGCGGGCAAAAATCGGCTTTTTCTCCCGCTACGGTAAAAAAAATCGTCCGCACGAAATGTACTATTTTTTTAAAAAAACCTCTCCCGAAAATTTTTCCTGCCTACGCCCCTGAGTAGGGGAGACCGGGGCTAGTTGTGCCACTTGCTAAATATTATTTTTGTTATAACGCCTTAAAAAACAAATATTTTTTTCTGATTTTTACTAAGAATAGTGAAAATACGTATAGTGCTAAAATAAGATATTAGGTACTGCATAAATAATTGTTTTTGTTGGTTTCTTACGAGTTTGTTTTTTTGAAGGGTCAAAAGTAAAATTTCACGTTTAGTCCAAATTTTTAATAAGAAATTTACGGGATTATTTTTTACTTATCTCATGATGTTCAATTATTCGTATTGTATCTGATTAATGGAATTTGGCATTTGCAACATGCTGTCGCGCTTACAAAAAAAGTTGTAAATAAATTTATGGCAGTTAACCAAACGGGGCTAGTTGTGCCATTCGTTCCGGGGTAAGTTGTGCCACTCATTTAATGAGCTTTTTCACGTGTCGATAGACGTGAAAAAAGATCGACGCGTTCAGACGCGTTTAATGTGCTTTTCCACGGTGGGACTTGTGGATTCATGCGGAAATAGTCACAATAGATTATATTTCAGACTAATAGATCATTAATCTCTCAAAGTGCATTAGCCATGTGTCATTCTTTCTGTGTTATTTCTTCAAACTATCTGCGGTATTTCCGGAATTCTCTATTGTTAGTTGAGAATTCCGGGAAAATTATCGAACATTCTTTAGATTTGACTAATAGAATCTTTTTAGGGATGGGTGGGAGGGGGGGGGGCAGTATCTAGATATAAGAGCTGAAACTTGACTTGAGAATCATTAGTATTTCACAATCGCTTTGAGGTACGTCTCTATTAAAATGAGAAAACGAGTTCGAAAAACAGATCGTGGCAAAGCTTCTTCAGAAACGTTGCTCGATGCTGCTCGCATGGTGTTTCAGCAGAATGAAAGTATAAGAAATGCAGCTAAAATCAAAGGAGTTTGTCGGATGACTCTAAAAAGGTTCATCGATAGATTGCCAGCGGGAGAACTGGATGATCCAAATGTGACTAAACCATCGATTTCCGTTGGATACGCCAAACCACGAATGGTGAGAAAGGCTTTGTATTGCTTATTTTAAAATAATAAATAGGTCCCTTATAGCCCGTGGTAAGAGTCAAAAAATGAAATTCGATTGTTTTCTTAGCATTTAATTGCTGCAGAATACAAGATTTTCAGCGTTCATTACACTGTGTAACACAAAATTTACTATGAAAGACTGTTTGAAAAATATGAAAGTTTATCACCTCCTGAGACACCGTGTCGAAGGATTTTTAAAGTTAGCTAGGATATGTGAGATATTAACTAACAAATAATAAATGGGAATTAAAATGCTACATGACTATATTTTAGTTGTTTCGAATAAATCAGAAAATTTTTCGATGGTTTTTGAAGCCGAGGACTTCGTTTTTGCCATCGATAAATAGCAAAGAGCCATTCTTTTATAACTTGAAAAAAATACATTAAGTCAGGATACATTCAGTCCCGAAGTCATCTGTTAAGTCCGTCTAGTCGTCCTTTTTTCAGATTATACACAGTTAATATTCTTCGAAATAATGCGAGGTTTTGTAATTAAATGTCTTTATTTTTTCCCAGGTTTTTACGGAGGACCAAGAACAGATGCTTGTGGATTATGTTTTACGAGCTGCAAATATTTACTATGGCTTCAGTGTGAAAGAAATCAAGCGTTTCGCCTACTTGTATGCAGTAGCATTAGAGCGACCCTCGCGACCGTCAACATGGGACAAACAAGAATCAGCAGAAGAAGATTGGTTTGCTGGTTTCATGGCCCGCCATCCGACGTTATCAATTCGAACTGCACAGCCTACAAGTCTCACTCGAGCTACGTCCTTCAATCAAAGTAATGTAAGTGCTTTTTTCAATAACTTGGACGAAGTGCAAAGCCGACACGTCTACGAAGCTTCCGACATTTGGAATATGGATGAAACGGGGATAACCACGGTTCAGAAACCAGACAAAGTCATTGCTCGTCGAGGAATAAGACAAGTAGGAAGTCTCACTTCTGCTGAACGAGGCACACTTGTAACAATGGCTTTAGCGGTATCAGCTGGTGGAAACTCAATTCCTCCATTTTTTATTTTTCCACGATGCAACTTCAAGCCCCACTTTTTAGCAGCTGCACCTCCTGGAAGTTCTGGATCAGCAAATCCATCAGGCTGGATGATCGAGTGCCATTTTGTTGAGTGGATTGATCATTTTATCAAGTATGTGAAATGCTCAAAAGATCGCCCTGTAATTTTGCTATTCGATAATCACAGTTCTCATATGTCTGCTGAAGCATTGGTCAAAGCAAAAAATGCTGGTATAACTATGCTGTCCTTCCCACCGCATTGCTCCCATAAATTGCAGCCCCTTGACCGCAGTGTCTTCAGTCCGTTCAAAAAAAAGGCAAATAGCGAGTGCGACGCTTGGCAGCGAAGAAATCCAGGAAAACACATGACAATCTACGACATTCCTCCGATCGTTGCAACAGTTCTACCGCTGGTTCTTTCTCCTTCGACTATCACCGCTGGATTCCGAGTTTCAGGGATTTCTCCTCGTAATCCCAATATTTTCGAAGATACTCTAGCGACTGACCAAAACAACTCTACATCTAATGATCCCTCAACCACTCAGGTAGAATCTGCATCGAATCGTATAGTTGTAACGCCGGAAGATGTGCAACCACTCCCAAGATCCAGAGCAACAGTGACGATCCGACGGAAAAGAGCAGAGAGTACGATCCTCACCGACGACATGCCTCTCTCTCAAAGATTGGCATACGAAAAGGAGAGAGAAGAAAAACGTCGGAAGCTGGAAGCTAAACAGAAGAATTCTACTGCTAAAAAAACCAGGAAAGGGAAAAATAAAAAGTAATGTGGGATCATCAACAAGATGGAGGAATCCACTATAAATGATGTATATCGTTGTTTACCCAAGTGCTTCTGTCAATAAACTTATTATTCTCAAGTTATTGTATACTCTGTTTACTTATTTAAACCTCAAACACAAAATTACACTCACCAAGGCATGTGGCACAACCTATCCCGGCACTGGGGTAAGTTGTGCCACTTGAACGCTGTTTTTCAAATGACTATAAAATAACAATATTTCGTTTTATTCGAGTTCAAAAATTCTTAAATGATAACCAAATCTTACAGATATAGACAGGTACGGATTAGAATCTGATTGTATGTATAGTTCGTTGTAAAAAAAATTAAATACTGAAAAATGGCACAACCAGCCCCGGTCTCCCCTATTATCATGACATGTATATAATGAAACAAACTCTAATTTATCACAAAAATATATCCAACAGAACATAAGAATTTCAAAATTAGTTTTCTAGCCATTTCTCACCTCGCCCGAGAAGCAGCCTTTGCTAGCTCCGGGGCTTATAATTAAATACAATACTCTCAATCTGCTCTACTGAGCTGTCCGGGTCCATAGTACTTGATAATAATTGTACATTAATCGTATACCTATAACTTACCCCAACTTAAGATCTACAATAAGTTGTCTCTGTAATCTCCATTCTTTATCCTAATATGCCCCGCAGAATAATATCCATCGGGATTATCCGATGGATAATTCCATTTACGGCCGTGAGTGCGAGTGAGAGATCTCTGTCTCTCTCGCACTCACAGTGCAAATGGAAATCCATCGGATAGAGCATACTCTTATGCGTAGCCCCTAATCCACTGCTTTAGCTTCAGCTTGATTTTTATATAATTCAACTTCGGCTGTACAATGAACTTTAAAGTTCATTGCCTTAAAAACTGGTGTTTTTAGTTGAATAAAGCGAAAAGTTTCAATTTTTTTTCGCAATAGAAAAATTAGAATTAATGACTAGGAAAAAATCCCAAGCCATTGAAAAACATCATAACAATTGTTATGGATTATTGTAAATTATTTATTATGGAAAAAACTTTAGCTAATAGAGCTAACAGTGACCCCGTCATAATTATTTTGTCGATAACTTCCTTTCATCAACATAAAAATGATAAATGCTGTGTTTTTTCTCAATATTTCCAAGATAAACGTGTGTTGACTTTGATGATAGAAGTATTACGGATAATTTGTGAAGAAACACGTGTAACTATTCAAAGTCGCGTCGTAATCATACGAGGGGGGACCCAAAAGTAACGGGAATTAGGTGGTGGGGGGACCGCGGAGGGGGGGATCGGGTTCTCTACTGGTTCTCTTCCAAGCTGCTACCCTCCCAAGTCAGTGTGCAAAGTTCATTTGCTGTGAGTGCATTCGTTCGTCCGTAAGAATTTTTCTAGTGAAACGACTTTTTCCGTTTCGGCGAAAACGTGAAATGGCTGAGTGCGGAGAGCAACGCGCGGCTGTAAAATTTTGTTTTTTGTTAGGAAAAACACCCGCGGAAACCCTTGTGATGCTGAAAACAGCTTATGGGGATAATGCTTTGAGTAAAACGCGTGTGTACGACTGGTTTTCGCGTTTCAAGAATGGAGAGATGTCAATAGAAGACCAACCTCGTTCTGGGCGCCCCTCGACTTCAAGAACGGACGAAAACATTGAAAAAATCAACACTCTTGTTCATGAAGACCGTCGCCGAACCATCGATCAACTTTGTGAGATGTCTGGATTGTCATGGAGTTCAATTCAGAGGATTTTAACTGAAGATTTAAGCATGAGGAGGATTGCAGCCAAATTTGTTCCTCGCCTTCTCTCCGACGATCAAAAGGAGCGTCGACTTCAGGCCTGTCTTGAGCTGCAAAATCAGTTGGATGAAGACCCAGATTTTTTTCTCAAGGTTATAACTGGCGATGAATCATGGTGCTATGGCTACGACCCCGAAACAAAGCAGCAATCAAGCCAATGGAAGACACCTCTCTCGCCTCGTCCAAAAAAGGCACGCCAAGTGAAGTCCAACATCAAGACATTGCTCATTTGTTTCTTCGATTGCAGAGGTATTGTGCACGCAGAATTTGTTCCTCCAGGCCAAACGGTCAACCAACACTTCTACTTGGAGGTTTTGAAAAGGTTGAGGGAGAACATCCGGAAGAAAAGAGCGGATCTTTGGCGCACAGGAGATTGGTTCTTCCACCACGACAATGCACCTGCCCACACAGCGCTGTCCGTGAAGAAATTTTTGACCAAAAACGGCATGACACCGATTGTTCACCCCCCCTATTCACCGGACCTTGCCCCCTGTGACTTTTTTTTGTTCCCTAGACTCAAAAGGGACATGAAAGGAAAACGTTTTGGGACTGTAGAAGAGGTGAAACAAAAATCGCTGGAAGGTTTAAAAAACATTGAAAAAAATGAATTTTAGAACTGTTTTGAACACTGGAAAAAAAGATTGAACAAGTGTATTACAGTCAATGGGGGTTACTTTGAAGGTGATAAAAATTGTGTTTGAAAAAATTTGTTCATAAAAAAGTTGTAACACAATTCCCGTTACTTTTGGGTCCCCCCTCGTACATTCATTTTGCTGTTGAGCGTCGAAAGACATAATCTTGTACAATCTCAGGTGAACACTCTGCGAATCGACATTCTTCTGGCATTTGGTGAGTACGTTGTAAATCAAATATCTCATAACAGCAACTTGCACAATCATAAAAAAAAATATAGAAATACAATAATTTGAAATACATATTGTCTTTTTTCATCTTTCTCTGAACGTCGTAATGTTTTTACTCATTAGTTTTTTCCTCTCAAGTATTTTTCGAAATCATCTATTGTTTTCCTTCATTTGGCTCTATGACAATATCGAAGACTTTAATTTTCTTCAGACATATTTCAAAATTTGAAAGTGCAGATAAAAACAAAATGAGACTTGAAGAGTAATGATAACAATAATTGTCTGTACATTATAATGTACAGATTGAAAATTTCTCGATGTCAAGAATTCCAAAATGAAACGAGTTGTTGCACTTTAGAAAAGCCTAATTTCAATTTCTAACATGGAAATTTGATTTTTTTAAATTTCCAATGTTCAAACCTTTGAAAAACGATTTCTGATGTGTCATATAAGATAGTATGGTGAATTTATATCAATTTCGGAATGTTGCCGAAGAATATATTTATTAACAATATTATCAATTTCAAAAAAATACATACATTTATAGTTGTTTTGTTGGTTTGTTTTGTGTCATGCAAGTTATAATTTTTTTTCATTCCTACTCGAAAGCAAAAATAATCATGTTGATAAATAACCTGATGATGCTGTGTTTCGTACTTGGGCCTGGAACTGCTTGGAATCCATTCAAAAAAAAATGGCCTGTATGTATAAAACATGATAATATAATTATACAATATCAAGAATCTTCATAATTCGCTTTATATAATTTTATATGAAATATTTCAATGTTTTTACTAATAATATGCAAACTTGATGCTAGCCTGTGTAAAAAGTGTTCTAATAAACTTTTTGTTTATTTCATGTTAAACATTTATGAAAAGTTCGTTCAGAGGTTAGCAAAAAAAATGTATTGATTTTGAATTAATTGTTGGATTTTTGATTGTAATCTAAGTAGAAAAAATGTAAAATAAAATGATAATGAATCTTTTGAATGGAAATGGAAATCTGAGATAATGAGTTGTATTTTTATTAGTATTCAAAGTAAGAGAATATTTCAATGTATCCCTGTTTTGAAAATTATTATCTATAAATTTTCTACGTTAAAATTGCATTTTTTGCTAAATTATAAATGCTTAGATTATGGAATAAAGAATTCGTGTCCATTTTTCCTTCTTGAAACATAAAGCTCGGAGTAACGATGTAGTTGATGTTTGTATACACTATATACAATATATACAGGAGCAGGTATATAGTGTATACCTGCTCCTGTTCCAGGCAATGCAAACATAACGCGCGAAGCGCGAGCTCTGAACCTGAACGTGCAAGCTGGATTTTGAAAAATTCTGTAAGACAAAGTTTTGAGTGTACCATTCCAAAAATTTTCAAGTATTTATATAAATACTTCCAGACCATAAATAAACAATTTGATAACAAAAAAACGCCTTTTTTTTAGATACATCAATTTGTTTATAAAGTTGAAAATTTATTTATAAATAAAAAGTTTATTTGAAAGCTTGGGAAATGAAGTTTATTTTGTAGTATGCCAAAAATTTTTGAGTTTCATAATTTTTTATTCATACCATGTCTTTTACAAGAAATTTCTTCGAGCGTTAAAAGTTGCAAAAATCATGAATAATAGGTTTCTCGTATTTCGTCAAAAAAAAGCACGTGTCGAACATTTTCGACCAAAAAATACAAAAAAAATATTTTGTAGAAAAAAAATTTTCAATTGTAAATCTTCGGTGGAATGACCCTTATACTTTTGCAACGATTTTCTGGTATCAATATAGATTTTTATATTGATTTCTAGAATTCGATGCTCTAGATATATAGATAAATGGAACTTTTATGAGTATTCAGTACCAGAATAAATTTTACAGGATATATTTTGTTAGCTTATTAGTACAGATGAATCAATATCATCTGTGTTTCATCAATATTTAAACAATTTAAAAATTCCCTAGTAAATATTTTGTATGTTTCAAGGTAGGTTCGTAAAATGTGATGCTCCAAGATTAAAGTTAGAATTAATGTTTTAATTTTTTAAATGTTTGAGAAAAAAATTACGAAATCGATATGCATTGATGTCACTGACTGCTTATATTTTTGAATTTTTCAATTTTTGGTTAAATATAGTAGGAGTTTATACAGTTTTTTTTTTCATGAATTTTAAGTATTTCTTTCGAACACAACAGATTTGTACGATTCGTTGCTCTAGAACTAAAAACTGTCAAGTTATTTATTATTTTCTATGCATTTTTCAAAAAATAGTAGGTATCGCAAAAGATGAATATTATTTCATTATATTTCTCATATTCATTTAGTATTCATCTTGTTGAAAAGATTTTCGAATAATTTTATGGAATGAAATACCCAGGGCAGGACTTCAACGCTCGAAAGTTTGAGAATTCATAGATTTTATGTATTTAATTCGATATTTCTGAAAAAATGGTAATTTCAAAAGTTGATTTGATTCCATATATAATTTTACTCATTGCTATAATTTTTCACAGTTTTCTGTATTGATGTTTGCTAGAAATTTTTTTTATTAATATACATGATTTCGTGGATTGAAGATGAGAATAACTTTGATGAATGTAAACTGTGAAATTATGAAAAAAAAAACCTAGAAAGTGCACTTTCAAAATACCACCGTGAGAACTCGGAAAAATTTTTTTAGGTGCTGGCAGTTTTAGTCATGCAAGGATATTAACCCTTTTTTAAATATTCTCATCGAACTAATTTTCATCTGATTGTGAGTGTTTTAATTACGTTTTCAGGATAAAAAGAGAAACCTGAAAATTACATGAGGAATTTCTCAGCCTTATCAAAAATTCAGAAAATTGTGCGAGAACATTTTACCACTCTTTAAGCACTCCAATAAAAATTTAATGACATGAATACCAGAGATTGGTACAAGTATTTTGAGTACAAAAAAAAATCAGTATTTCAAAGATATTTTGTAAATAAAATTTTTCGACTTGGGATTTGCATACAGGAAATCAATTGATTTTATCAGAAAAAGCTTTCATTACAACCAAAAAGTAGGTAATTGAAACGCGATTCTAATTTCTTGTGCAATTTTTTTTGAGAAATAAATTTTTTCCTTCTACATTTAGCATAAAATTTACAACTTATGTTAAAATTGAGCAATGCACCTTAAATCATGATGCGCTTCAAAAGTCATTTAAATATGAAAAATAAATGAACTTCAATATCCAAAGTGATATGAATTCATAAGTATAAGTTTTCGAAGTAGTTACTGATGAAATTTCTTTCTGCAAAAACATGATGAATTATATTAGTTATCCCGTATACAGGGTGTCCAAAAATGACAGCAAATCCTTTGAAGCCGCAGAATTTTTAAAATAATTTTAGGAACATTTTTTCTCCTTCAATTGTCACAAAACTCAAAATTGAAAAAGTAGTCAAGTTTTAGTAACCAACGCTTAGCCTCGAAAAGTGGGGACAGAATGCACCAGATTATGTTCATATTTTTCTGCGTTAGTCTTTTGACACTTTTCCAAAAACGCAAAATCAAAAACGATATTTTAATTAAATTTTTGAGAAATTTGAATAGTTCAAACTTTCACTCCGATTATCTTTTTTGATTTTGCGTTTTGTAAAAAGTGGCCAAAGACTTTTCGATGCAGAAAAATATGTTTGGAAATTAGGTAAATTTTCGTCGGTTAATTTTATTCTTACATTTTAAACAGGCACGTTTATCGATGAACTTTCAAACTCGAATATCTTTATTTATTTTGAGTTTTGTGACAAATAAAAGAAAAAAATTTTTCTTGGAATTGCTAGTAAAGTCTGAGTTCTCAAGGGTTCGCAGTGATTCAGGGACACCCTGTATATAGTATAATTGATAAATTATCATTTTTTCGGAGAAAGAAAATTTATCATTAACAACCCCGAAAACATACTTCGAAATTCAAATCGATTGGAACATCAAAGTTCATTGATTTCTAATATCCAAAGAGATTTCAAATCTCGCGATGATTTACCGTCTATCACTGATCTTTATTATGACTTTTTAATGAGTCTGAATGCAAGAGAAGAAATTTGTTAAAAAAAAAAATTACACAATTCATGTAAATTGTGTTTAAATTACCAACGTTTGTTTGAAATTATTGCCTGCTTCTATAGAATACATTGATTTCTTTCATAAAAATTGTATAGTCAGATTAGTCAATAAAACCTTGCTTTTTGATGCTGGTTTCACCAGTTTTCAATCATCTCTAGAACGAAAAAGAGTGGAATTTTCTTTTGTGTAAATTTTTTTTGAGTTCAATAAATTGTGATTTAATTTATCACTAAAGCTCTGTTAATAATTTCCAACTGGTTTCCGAATCGTAAAAATAACTATAAAAAATCACCGTTTTCCTCATAGGTTCGTCAAATTGGAAATCCAATTGGAATTCCAACTGATTTTCTAGTTGAGATGTCTAAATGGAAAATCAATTGGATATCTATTTAGAAATCTAATTTCTGTGTTCTATTGAAAAATTTTTCATAAGGAAACATATTATGCCACAAACAGTACTAATTTAGGGATATTGTATTTTTTACTGAATCTAAATATTCTATACGAAAACGGATGTTTGAAACAACATATAAATATTCGCATTCAGTAGTTTCACGATTGTGTAGAATTCTAATTAATTTTATTCTAATTGTAATATTTCTTTTAATTAACATAATTAACATACAGACAAATCATTTGTGCACCCGGTACTCACCATCGTCATTTTGAAAAATCAGCTATGGGATCTAACGGAAATTTCATCGTTTTTGGTCTGATTTTTTATATCATTATTAATGCTGGATATCTGACTGCAAAAAGCATCGAAGCTAGTGAGTATATAATTAAACATAGAAAAAATGAAAATGTTGCAAAAAGTAAAATTAAAGTTAAAAGGTTAAGAGATATTTTGTTATGCACTTTCATTACCTCAACTTTAGGTTTAAACTTGAGATGCACATAATAGTAAATTCGAAAAGGAGTTGAATTAAAGGAGAATTGAAAAAGATAATTGTTAGTCTAACAAACATTATAATAAATCATATTATTGTTTTATTTGCTAATGTACATATTTAGATAACATAGTATGTACGTATATCATACATCCTAACAACAGTTTATCAATTTCTTTTTCAAATCAGTTGCTTCTATCAAAACCGCAGAATCATAAATTACGAGGATACATAAATTGAAAATCAATTTAATGTTAAAAAAAACACGTAGCTGCAAAATAACATCTGTGAATAAACGACATAATAAAAAAAAAAAAAGGAAACGGAAATCAATCATTTTCATTTATATCAATGATACTGTTAATATTTTGTTAGAAATATAACAGTAATTCATGAGAAAGTTCTGTACCTACTGTACCAACAATTTTTTTAGATGATCTATTTGTTGAAATGTGACTTTGGTAAAGCAAAAAATCAGGATTATCATTTCGCTGAATACTGAGGATTCAAAATTTTTTGACTGTGTTATTTCGCATTTTCCAAGTTATGGGATTCAGTATTAAAATAATGGGGTCCTCTTTTGAAAATTCAGTCTATGGAATGTATTTCTTTTTTTTTTGCGTGTTCTAGGATTAACGAAAAATAAGTTGAAAGTTTGCGTGATTGGTGGTGGCGCCAGTGGATTAGTCACGGTTAGACATTTGTCGAAAAACCTAGAATTTTTCGAAATCGTGGCTTTTGAGCAAAACAAAAAACTTGGAGGCCAGTGGGTCTACACAAATTTGAGTAGCTCTGAGAAAGAGACTCCAGTACATTCGAGCGTGTACAAATATCTCCGGTAACACTTTGAGCTTTTATTGTGTAGAAAGAAACAAGCATGATGACATTATTATATGTCTGCAAGAACTTAGCCGCCAGTTCAAAAAAATAAAATCACTGCTTATACTCTACTGATTTTATTCATTTTTCAGTTTGCTCATGTCAATTATAATCTTGAGTTATTATCATGATTGAGAATTCAACTTGAAAAATCTTTTAGTCAACTAAGTACCAACATCTTGTGTGTTATGGACATCTTGTTCTAAAGTGACATAAAAACGACGGCATGAAAAAAAAAAGATACTCAAATATAAGTACACTCGTTCCTAAATCGTACATGCATATATCTGTCTTTTTTTTCTGGTGCTAACAGATCAGAATAGAAAGAGACGAAAGTACTTGTACGATTCAGGAACGAATATAGTTGTTTTGGTTCATTGTGATTTTTAATTTAATCGAAAATAACCGAATTTTCGAAGAATAATTTTTCTGCGAAGTTAAAGAAAGATTTTTTCAGAACAAATGTACCTGGGCAACTCATGAATTTTCCGGAGTTCGTAAGATTAGGAAACAATAAAATAACTCTCTTGCCGCACCAAAAAATTCGGCAATATTTAGACGATTATGCAAAAGAGTTCAAGTTGAAAAAGTACTACAAGGTACTATTAAATATTCCTAATTTTTGAAATATAGAAAAATGTTTTTTTTTTAAAGAATTCGATCAATATAAACATGAAAAAAAAACATCTAGAATTTTTACTATATTCAATTGTAAACCAACCGTTTATTAGGGGTTAAAAAAATGCCACTAAAATAAAGTGATTTTTTCTTTGATTATTCTCACATGATTATTTTTCATATTCGATTCAAACACATTTTTCTGAAAAGGTAGGATGTCACTGAACAAGAATTGGTATTTAAAAAACCCTCGAATTTAAAACAAGAAAGGAAAGAAGATTCATGTACAATATTTTAATATTATCTTTTATAATCTGCATACTAGTAAAAAATTTTGAATCCTTCGATCACTTGCAAAAAATGTATAAACTTTTGTTCGGCAGTTCAACATGAGAGTGGAAAATGTTTCTTTTGACACCAGGGAAAAATTTCACGTTCTAGCAAAAAACGTAATATCCGATGAAAGTGAAACTCATACGTGTGATTCCGTTATTATTTGCAATGGGTACGTTCCAAATTTAATCAGAGACGTATGGATTTCATATCTAAAAGAAATATGATTTATTAAGTATTTTAAAATAATAAAACTTTTGCTTTTAGCCAATTACATAAACCATACGTACCATATATCTCGGGAATAAAGAGTTTCCCAAGAAAGGTTTTGCACAGTCATGTATTCAGAAATCCAGAAGATTACAGAGGGAAAACCGTTGTAGTTCTTGGAGCCTCTGATTCTGGAATCGATATAAGTAAACAATTATCGCACTATGCTTCTAAAGTCTACATCAGTCATAATAAAGAAAGGCAAGTATTTTTCTTAGTTGCATTTATTATCAAAATGTGAACGAGCTTTTTCGACCACATTGAATTCTCTTTCTTTGGCTATGAAAGACTTGGAATCTAGCTCTATTTTCAAATCATGTCAAAATTAAGGTTTCGAGTTTCAAAAGCATCTCAATAACACGTATTTGTCATTTTCGAAATTCAGTTTTACATATGATTCATTATCGTCGCAAAATTAATTTATTAGATGAGAATGAGGCAGAAAGGAATTCTTTAATTTGGTTACATACGATGCAATAGAAGATAACATCGCTGTAAATTCAGACAATGAAATACCTATGTACAATTTTTCTTCTTTTCAGATTTGCAGAAAGCCCACCTGAAAATATCGAAGAAAAAGTAGGAGTTAAGTCAGTGGTAAATAATATCATCAAGTTTTTTGATGGATCAACTGCAACAGCAGATGTTTTTATGTTTTGCACGGGATATGATTTTGATCTTCCTTTCATTGATGCAAGCACCGGTTTAATATTAGAGGGGAATTTCATTTATCCACTCTACAAACATATAGTCAACGTAAACCAAATGAGAATGGGTTTTGTCGGCCTTCCATTTGGGACACTTAGTTTCCCAAGTTTTCAAATGCAGGTTGTGTTTTACTTTATGACATTAGTAACATATGAACAAAAAAAAATGTTGTTTATTTCTATGTGACATTCTGACCCATTTTGTTTCAACAATGGATAACAAATTTTCACACCATAGGCAAACTCAATTTGTCCACAGACTTGAAGTCAGTTATTTTTATAGATTAATGGAGATGCATGATCTATTGAGCTAACCCTTTAATGAATTGAAATATTCTCATTTTAGGCCCAGTATTTCATTTCAGTACTGAAAAATGAAACAAAATTTCCGGACAAAACTAAAATGTACCTAGTTGCTCAATCGAAATCAAAGTCAAGGATGAATAGGCACATCGAGTATGACGAAATGACTTATCACAAACGATTGGCAGAATTAGGTCATTTCGATCTATTACCATTGCGTTACTACAACGGTATGAAAAAATGGGTTGAAGTGGCAATGCTGCATCCGTGGACTTTCGATAGATTCGGATTTTCAACGTCCGAAGATGGGCAAAATGTCACGGTTACGTATCAAGAATCATAAAGTTAACCAGTGTTCTATCTTCATCAACCTAAATCAACTGTTATAACGACTTTTTATTCAATAAATCTCGGGTAATAGTATATTTCGTAATATGCACGGATGTGCGAATTTGGCGAAACGGGGAAATTCGCACATCCGTGCATGTTACGAACGATATTTTATGTACCGAGGGCATAGAAAACGCGTTTAGAGATCTCGAGCTGGCATAGAAACGCGTTTTCTATGCCAGCGGTACATAAAATACTTTCTACGCTTACTAGAAGTGATGTTCGACAAGAAAAACAAAAGAAGAAAACTGAATCCAATTGTGCTCGCTGCTGCCAGATTAATGAAAAAAACATTCAACATTTTTTTTACATTTTGCTCTTGAAGTTGCTCTTGAAATCTCCAAACTAAACCACATGATCGTTTCTCGTTAACGACAGTATCTTCTACTGTTTGATTTCGAATGTAAAATGCTGTATAAAGTGTATAATACATAAAACCTGTACGTTAAATCTAATAAAGACGTATGACTAAGAATATTTTTTTATTTATATACATCTCTACGAACAACTTTTTTCACGGAGTTTTGCGGTGTGTAATCAAATTAAAACTACTCTAGATTTATGATTCCTTACATTATTGTACACTCTAGATTTGTCTGATTGTATTTTCCAATATATAGAATATATTCGACGCATCTACATCGTAAATGCCACGCTATTTTACTAGCTTACTTGTTAACTAGTTCACAAGTTTACTAGCTTACTTGCTTACCAGTTAAGTGTTGCGCAGACATTGGGAGAAATCTTCAACTGATAAATTTTGATAAAATTTTTTTTTTTTTTTTTGTAGAAAAACTTACAAATTTATATACTCCATCAAGCTTGCAAGTTGCAAGAGCAATAGTTTCCAACATGATCAGAAAAAAGTGTACAATTTGTTGTTCAAAAGGTTATTTTCTATTTGCAGCTGTTACCAAAATTTAGCTTTTATTTTTCGAAAGAATTGAATTAATAGAAAATGCATTATTTATTCTGATGTCAATCATATTTTATGAAAGATTAGAAATTTCAGTAAATGATTTTATAATTTTCATACGTTTGCGAAAACAATCATTAATAATCTCCTGAAATCTCAAGTAATCCTTTTACAAGCTATAAAAATATGTAAACACGCTGTTGTTGAATCGGAGATTTTTCGTTTCAAAAACTCCATCTTTGTTCTTCGCTTCAATTTTCCACCGTATTTCATTTGTATTCTTCTTATTAGTTTGTATTTTTGTAGTCCCTCTTTATTAGAGATATTTTCAAACCATCAAAATACGTCAATAAATTGTCGTTAAACTATCATCCCAGTTGAATACAAAGTCGACACTGAACTCATCGTTTATTTTATCCAAAACTTTTTTTGTGAATGAAGGCTGATAAAATATATGTAGGTACATCCAAAATAATTTCATTTGATAAAGTTATTATTTTTCAAAAAAATTAATGGAACTAATAGAAATTTATCAGACATCTAATCCAAAACGAATCAATTTTGAAAATTTACACAGTTTATAATAGTATCAGAAATGTAGTAGAACACTGGAAAACACTAAGAAAATGAACTGAAAGTTTGAAAAATCTGTTAAATCCACTACTTGAAATTTATGAAGATACTTCGTTGAAAAAATTCATAAAATACTGAAAATGTCTAAAATCATGAATTGCACAATGACAAAATTAATGAAAACGTGTAAAAACTCATCGATACTTCGAAGAATGTTGATCATCACAAGTGACAAAATTATAAATATTTATCAAATTTGACTATCCCTCGAATTTTCGTAGTTTCTGAATTTATTTAAAGTTTATTGATTTTAAATGCAGAAGAAACTAAAAAAAAAAACTTTCTGAAGCCATGAAATGTTTAACTTATGAGAATTTTATATAATTTTCTAACACTTTTCAGATTGTTATAAATGTATTAAAAAAGACCATTATCGAAGAAATATGATACTGAACACTGAAGTTAACACTGAACACTGAAGTTATAACTAGCAATTCCTAAAGTAACAACATTTATTTAATAATATAAAAAGAAACCAATGGAATTTATTTATTAATATTTTTTTCATAAATTTTTGAACAAGTCTATTAGAGTACATTCAGGTAAACTCTTTCAAAACCGCTTAAATAACGCCTAAAATAAGGCGGACTTTCGGTGACGAAACAGAAGATTTGGAAAAATAAACTGGTTTTGTCGCCTAAAGTCCACCTTGTTTAGTCGTTTTTAAAACGATTTAGAGTGAATATATTTACTCTAAATCGTTTTAAAAACGTTCTGAATTTCGACTCGCGCACATGAATAAATGTCTCATTTTTATACCTCACCGCAAAAGGTTAAAATTTTTCAATCGAAAACATTGAATTCCTACAATTTGAAAAAGCATTTCTTAATCAGCAATAACTGATCTCGATCAAGTACAAATAAATATCAGAATGTAAAAAAAGTACGAATTATCTTTCCGATCCCTTAGGAACTTCCGAATTGAGTAATTGTATACTAATTAACAGAATGCGACAACATTTTCTGTGAAAACATCAATAAACATATCGTTCAGAAAATTTTGGTTGTATACAGGCTTGAACAACTCGCTAAAAAGAATTGCTGAAAAAGTCGCCGATAAATGCTTTTCAGGAACAATTATCAAGTCGTATGGCGCCGGTTATAGCGAGAAATTGCCAAGGAGAAATAATTCATCAAACTAATAAAACGAAAATTTATAGAACTACGTCTTTTCCCGTGATTTTCTGTAACGTAGGAGATAAAAAGCTATGCATATGTACAACCTATATAGAAGATACGGGTTGTATTTTAATTTTTTTTGGTAACTTTGGTAGCCAACTGTAAAATATTAGAATACAAATATATTCTTTTTTAAAAACAATTTTTTAATAACATTATTCTCTGGTATGTAAGCTTCTCGGTTCAAATTTTTTTCACGTTGGAAATCTATACATATGATATTCAGAGTAAGATGGAATAACATTCGAAAAACTTTTCGTGAAAAAATCAGTATGGTAATTTTCGTATCTTCCGGAATTTTCAAAGTTGAAGTCGAGTTTACTTCCATCATTCTAACTAATTATCTCGAAAGTATAAATGAATACATGACGTGTGCACTAAGATAAGGTTAGACACACGAAAATTAGATATGCAAAATCTAAAATGGAGCATATGCAAATGATTATGAATTTATGATTTTTGTATTTTTTTCTTGAAACTTATAAGTAAAAAATCGCCTCAGAAACGTCATTCTTATTGTGTAATTTCGAAAATGAATGTAAAAAGAACAAGAAAAAATTCTGTTACAAAAAAAAGGCAATGAACTTTGTTATGGATTATTGTATAAATGCTGTGTTTTTTCTCAATATTTCCAAGATAAACGTGTGTTGACTTTGATGATAGAAGTTTAAGGATAATGTGAAGAAACACGTGTAACTATTCAAAGTCGCGTCGTAATCATACATTCATTTTGCTGTTGAGCGTCGAAAGACATAATCTTGTACAATCTCAAGTGAACACTGCGAATCGACATTCTTCTGCATGTGGTGAGTACGTTGTAAATCAAATATCTCACAATAGCAACTTACACAATCATAAACAAAAATATAGAAATATATAATTTGAAATACATATTGTCTTTTTTCCATCTTTTTCTGAACGTCGTAATGTTTTTACTCAATAGTTTTTTCCCCTCAAGTATTTTTCGAAAACATCTATTGTTTTCCTTCATTTGGCTCTATGACAATATCGAGGACTTTAATTTTCTTCAGATATATTTTAAAATTTGAAAGTGTAGATAAAAACAAAATGAGACTTGAAGAGTAATGATAACAATAATTGTATGTGCATTATAATGTACAGGTTGAAAATTTCTCGAAGTCAAGAATTCCAAAATGAAACGAGTTGTTGCACTTTAGAAAAGCCTAATTTCAATTTCGAACATCGAAATCCGATTTTTTCAAATTTCTAATGTTTAACCCTTTAAAAAACAATTTCTGATTTTTCATAAAAGATAGTATGATGAATTTATATTAATGTCTGAATATTGCTTAAGAATATATTTATCAACAATAGTATCAATTTCAAAAAAATACATTTATAGTTGTTTTGTTTGTTGGTTTTGTGTCATGCAAGTAATAATTTTTTTTTCATTCTCACTCGAAAGCAAAAATAACCATGTTGATAAATAACCTGATGATGCTGTGTTTCGTACTGGGGTCTGGAACTGCTTGGAATCCATTCAAAAAGAAAATTGCTTGTATGTATCAAACATGATATGATCATGCAATATCTAGAAACTACGCAATTTACTTTATACATTTTTATGAAAAATTTTTTAATATTTTCACTTGTCATACGCAAATCATGAAAAGTTACTTCAGACGTTAGTAAAAGAAATGTTTTGATTATCAATTTATTGTTCGATTGTTGATTGTAATCTGGTAAAAAAGAATGTAAAATAAAATGATAATGAATACTAAATGAAAATGTATATCTTAGAGAATGACTTGTATTTTTTCACGCATAGATTATATTATTATTAGATTTTTTTTCGCGCATAGAATTTCCATGTTACAATTATTTATTTTTTTCAAAAGTATAATTGCTTTGATAACGTATTGAATAAAGCATTCGTGTCCTTTTTCCATCCCTGAAACATGAAGCTCGGAGTAACAATGCAGTTGATATTTGTAAGAGTTCAGAAATTACCTGCTGGCTTTTTACAACCGACAATCCTACAAATGGCCAAGAAATACTAGTCAACGAGTCGTACTCAAATCTTAAGAGTACGAATTTTCGGCGAGAATTTCCAACGAAGATAATTGTTCATGGGTTCAAACAGCATTCAAGAAAAAAACGACTCATGAATATAAAGGTGATTAGATATTTAAAAAAATTTCATGCAATTTGAAAATGTGAAGCAGAAAAATTGAGATTTAATGTATCAATTAATTCGTCGTTCATTATTCGGAATCCACACTTTTTTCAATAAGTGCTTTATTTCTAGATTCTTCAATCATAACAATTCTTCATAATCACAAAAATAAATTTTAAAAACACTCGCGAGCCTAAGCAGAAGTATTTTTCTATCGAATTACTTATCGACAAGATTGTGTGGATTATGGGAATAATATTTTTAGAACTCAGTAGGACGGAACTTCTCATTAGTTTCCTAAGTGAATGAAGTTTGTTTTTCGAAATTTTGAGAAATGGTTCCTAGTATAAAAAAAGCCACCTTCCGAAAAGAGCTACATCTAAACCAAAAGTTTAAAATATGTTAGTAGATTTATTCATCATCCCCAAAAAATGATGGCCTCTAGAGAACTCTAAATTTTACATATTACTTATTTATTGTTTTCCAAGGATGAATACCTCAAAAAAGGACCTCATAATATTATTGCCGTTGATTGGGAACAGCTTGCAGCTGGTAATCATTTCAATTACTATTTAAAAACCGGCAATGTTGAACCTGTTGGAAAATGTCTTTCGAAATTGATTCAGAAGTTACGGGAGAATAACGTGAAAGATGTTCATGCTATTGGATTTAGTCTCGGTGCTCAAGTATTAGCATTTGCTGCTCGTTCCTTACGGTATTCATCATACCCAACTATTGTTATTGCTCGGAAAATTCATGCAATCTCGGAAAAACTGTAAAGAAAAATCACAAGTATTCCAGAGCTCAGCGTAAATTATTAAAGATTTTTCGAATTTTGATATTTCCAAGACAACCAACGACAAAGAGATTCTCTTTTAACACTTTGATTGCTTATTTTCTTTCCTTTATTTTGAATAATCTTATTTCACTGACGATCGTCTGAATTTTATGTGTCGCATACGTTCATGATTATAATTTTATGATATCTTTCAGCCCCTACAAAATCGACCGCATCACTGGCCTTGACCCTGCAGGACCAGGTTTTTTCACAGGTTCAAAGAACGAGCATTTGGATAAAGGCGATGCTCATTTCGTGGACGTAATTCACACCAACAATATCTTTCGAGGGCAAGTTCAAACATGCGGACACATCGACTTTTACATGAACGGCGGATTCGACCAACCGGGTTGTAAAAAAATAGGCTGTAGCCATCAAAGAGCACTGGAATATTTTTCGGAGTCCATAAACAGCGAAGTAGGCTTTTGGGGGTGGCCCTGTCAAAGCATGTGGAGTTACCTTATCGGTTCTTGCCCAGCGCCAAAAATGTGTCACGTACAAGCTGGGAATCCTGTAAATCGGACTCATAAAGGGTTTTATTTGGTTAAAACTAACTCTCAAAGTCCTTTTGCTAAGGACAGAAATATAAGGTTGAGTTGAAATTTCAATTGAACTTTTTTTTGTAGTATTTTTAGAAATTTTCGTAATAAATGATTTTGAGTATTATTTTATGTCTTTTGCGTCTTTTGCGTGTAAAAGTACGATTTCCGATTAGATCATGACATTCATCATAAAGGTGAAGGTTGGCACCAATTCAACTGATAGTTTTGTGAAAACTGCGGATTCCATACGAAATTCATAGATGTTTCACCATTCCTCATTTATTCAAATTCACGATATTAAAAATAACTTCCTTACCTTGTGGACTATCTAAGGAGGCATCTGTCCCCCCCTCCCTCTAGTAATTATGTTTAATTCACCCCATCATCCCAGGTAGGCCAGTATGTTCATTGACCCCTTTACTTGTGAGCATCGAGTGTTAGAAATCCATGAAAGATTTTAAAAGAGGACAAAAAAAATTAAAATTTTTAATAGTGCCAAAAAGTACAACAAATAAAACAAATCAATAAATACAGGAAATGTTAGAAGATAAAGTTTTATCGACAGTTTATTTGTTATAATTGGATAATACTCATCTAATTTGAAATGTTTGATTGGAAAAGGTATCAGGATTTTTGATGTGCAAATCTGACAACTGAGGAAATAACAATTTGCACTAGAGATGAAATATTTGAAACAAAAAAATCTTCAATCGAACGAGAACGTGTTTTCATATTTTTATAGCTTGTGAAAGGATAACTACATATTTCAGGAGATTAAATTTGATCGTTTTGGAAATCCCATTAAAGTTATATAATCATTTTCTAAAGTATCTGATTTTTCATAAAATGTCACATTATGATCGAACATGTCCCATGTATTAATTTAATACTGTTGGAAAACAATCAGCTAAATTTTGAAGAAGGCTGCAAATGAAAAACTACCTAGTTGATAACAAATTTCATATTTTGTTCTAAATATGTTGGAAATTATTATTCTTGCAACTTATAGACTTAAAATAGTGAATGAATCCGTCAATTTCTACAAAAATATTTTTAATAAATTATATATCAGTCGAAGATCCCTCCTAAAGCCTGCGCAATACTATAGCGTTGCACTTACGTTGTACCTACATACGTCGAATATTTTAAACACTGAATAACATGATCAGACGAATCTCGAGTGTACAATAGTGCAAGGAATCATGAATCATAAATATTATAGCAAACTTTCATACATTTTTCGCAAGATAACGAAGAGCTAAAAATTTTTTACTAGTATGCAAATGTATAAAAATAAAATGAAAATATTTTACGATAAGAATCTTTTTCTTTTTACATATTGTCAAAAGTTCAAGGGTTACGAAAGTAATATTGTTGAATGACATTATACTTGTTTAAAAATATAAATTTCAAATGAATATTATAGAAAATCATGGTCAGAAGAATAATCAAAGAAGAAACCAGTCATTATTACATGACTATTTTTTTTCTGACGGACAATTAGTCAGACGCAAAATATTTTGAAAGTTTTTGATTTTTATTCACATATTTATGATATTAAACCTCTACTGAGAACACATTGTAGTATATTTTTAAAATTGTTGATGAATTACGGATACCTTGAAATATTGTTTCAACTTGAATTTTTTTGATAGTCGTCCAAATATTGCCGAATTTCTCGGTGCGGCAGGAGAGGTTTCTGATCGTTTCCCAATATTACGAAATCCAGAAAATTCATGAGGTGTCCAGGTACGTTAGTTCCAGAAAAATCTATTCCTTCATTTTGCTAAAAAGTTTTACTTCCTGAATTTCGATTTTTTAAGTTTACTCTCAGATCACTATTCACTAATAGTACAACGGCTTAATTTTCAATGATATCTTTTTCTTGATTTCTACGTTTTCATGTCGTCTTTAATAGTACGTGAATTAGCACCAAAACATATATTTCTTGGTTCATCGAAAGAGTTTCAAATTCCTATTTTAAACGAGAAAAAAACACGATGTCGGTATATTTTTACATCATCTTCGAAAAGTAGACACTTAAACAGTTTTGACACTAATCTTTAACAAAAAAGGTACGTGCTCTTTGACTTCATTATATATTCCCAACGATGCCTATCACTTAAGTTTTAAGAAATATACATTAGCAAACTGATACGTAAAAATTTCATTATGCTTGGTCTTTTCTACACAAAAAAACACAAAGTATTACCGGAGATACTTGTACACACTCGAATGTACTCGAGTCTCATTCTCAGAGCTGCTCAAATTTTGTATACTCACAACCCTTCAAGTTTTTAGTTTTGCTCAAAAGCCATGATTTCGAAATATTCTAGGTTTTTTGACGAATGCCTAACAGTGGTTAATCCACTGGCACCACCGCCAATCATGCAAACCTTAAACTTTTTTTTTGGTTAATCCTGGAACATGCAAAAAAAATTAGTATATTTCGTATCAAGGAGCAGAAACGAGTAGGGATGGGCGATACTGAGAAAAGTATCGATACTCGAGTATCACGATACTTTGGATCATTCCGATACTGGGTATCGGAGTATCGACCATGAAAGTATCGATACCCTCGATAGTATCGAGTATCGAGTAGAATATTCAATAGTTTGAGCAATTTCAACGTAAGAATTGTTCAAAAATCAATACATAGTGAAATTTTTTTATTGGCATTATAATTATAATAAACTTTTAACTTTCAACAACAAAGTAAGAAAAACCTCGTACACATATATTGTTATTACAAGGAGTACTTAAGAAACCAAATATTTAAGAAACCACTTTTGTGCTTAAAACTATTTTGAATTCACGATTGGAAAAAAAAGAAACTAATAATTCCAAATGTTAACATCACAGCTCGCTAAAAATATTCTCTGCTGCAGATGTTTTTTAGTTAATCGGGAATTTTCATGATCCATAATCCGTCCTGCTAAAGAAAACAGTCTCTCCGACGGTGTTGATGTTCCGGGAACTGGAAGAAATATCAGCGACAACTTGTAAAGTCGCGGATACTGATATCTCAACTGCGCGTTCCAAATAGTAAGGGGATTGGATGACCGCGAAATGATATTCCTCGAAAAAAAATGCTTTTATTTCTTGTTGAGCTGCGCTGCGAAAATCGTCCGATGAATGTGACGCATTATTTTTACTGACGACCTCATCGTGGTCATCCCACAACTTTCTTCGCTTTTGCGAAATCGAGTTCTCATTTGAGGTTGATTCTTGGGAAGTACTTGGTATATGATTTTTTTCGAAAGCTTCCAAGGATTCTTTTTCAAGTTCCTTGATGATTTCATCTTAAAAGAGACTGATAGCTTGCGAGACAGAGGAGGGAAGTCGGAAATATACTTTCAGGAAACGGGGATCGAGTAGAGTGGCCATAGCTAGCAGCATATTGAATTCGACATCTTTGAATTGTTTTTCCAATTGTTGGATGAGAAACTTTTTGAATTCCTGTGCTACGTAATCCCAGGCTGGAATCTCAACCTTTTCCAATACCTAGAAAGTTAAACAAAAAAAATCGAAAAATAATAAAGAAATCCATTGTTATCTTACACAAATATTTTCAATTGCCTTATTGGAATTGATTAGGTTTTTTTTTTTTGAAGAGAACAATTCATCACATGGAACTAGCATTTTTCTTTCCAATATTAAATTTAAAATTTAAAAATTTAGAAAAAATAAAACATGCCTTATTGATCATGGAAACGATGGGGATAACTTTGCTTGCAGTAGTCAGTTTTTCAGCTGACATTTCTACAGTTGCATCGTAAAATGGCCAGAGAAGGTCGAGAACGATTCTCAAAGTAGCCAATTCGGCTGCAGTAAGCATTTTAAGCTCTGGAAACTTTAGAACTGCTTCCGAAACGATTGCTTGCAGTTCATGAAATTGGTTGCAGGTCAAATATGTAGAGTTCCACCTCGTACATACATCTTGTGGTAACCGCAACAGGGTGCCCTCAGTAGTCCCTCGCTCGATCTAGATTCTCCGGAACTCGTTAGAAAATTTGTAACTCCTATGAGAAAAGCATACAATATCTTTAACTTTTTTGATAAGTTCCGGGACGCCTGGTACGTTTGGTTCTTTTTTTCCATCAACGACTTTGAAACCAACTGCACCTGACGGTATGAGGTTCAGAGTATGGTTGAAACATCCTATATGCTTTGATGGCCCAAAAGCATTCTTTGCCGCTAAAACTATATTTGGGGCATTGTCAGTGATGACCTGGGATACTTTGTCTGACGTGATGCCCCACTCTTCGCAGAATGCCAAGGCTTCTGTTTCAAGGTACCTGGATGTATGAGCTTCCATCAGCGGTTGAACTCCCAATATAGCCGACTTCATCGTATCTGCAACTGCATAATGGACAGTGACTCCCAGGAAACTTTGGGTTTGATGGGGCTCAGTCCAGCAGTCTATTGTGATTGAAACTGATGAAAGTGTTGACAGCTCGGTACGTACGATCTTCGATAGCACGTTGTATTTTTTTTCCACTTTTGTAGTTAACGTTTTTCTGCTGGGCGGTTTCCAAATTGGTATAGTTTTTTTGCAAAAATATCGAAATCCCTCATTCTCGGGTGTTAATAAACTCATGTTATCACGTAGCACCATAAACAGTAGTGTATCGGTAATAACAGTATCACGTGCACCACCTTTTGCAAAACAAAAATTAAATGTTTCAGTGACACCACTAATTTTATGTATATATATGTATGATTTTTGTAGTATGATCAACTTGTATATTTATATTTGCATTTCTAATTTTACATTTCACACATATATTTTCTTAAGAAAAAAAAATCATTCTTTGATTTCATCATGATATACCTTATTTTATACTTATTTTTTTAAAAATGAAAACGAAAAATTTTTCAAATGTGATTTTTTCATTAATTTATGGAATGACTGAGAATAGATCGAGAATCACATTTTAAAGGGTTGAGTTTTTTTTTAATCATTGTAGCAATCTGCAAAAAATATAAGAACTTAATAAAACTGCTGTGAAATCCCCCAGAGTTTTGTACTATACTAGAAAAATGCGAAAAATACTAGTAGAAATTTTTTAATACCTACATGAAAACTATGTAGTTATAATTGACGGGCTTGGAGCAAAAGTGAAACAAGTACGAGACAAAGAGACAGATAGGTATGAAAACCCATATTTTCCGTCTCTACTTGCATCACTTTTGCTCCAAGCCCGTCAATTTTCTTAAAAATTTTGACAACTTCCATGTCTAGAGAATATTTATAAATAAACTTCTATACATTATTCAATCAGGAAATTATTCTAGAAATAATTCTAGAAATTGATATGGAAAACAATGAAACTACGTCCAATTAGATTTCAACATTTTAAACAATTCAACATACTTTTAATTATAAAAATACAAAAGAATATAAAGTACAAGTATTTAAAATCTACATAAAATTAACTGTTTTATGATAAATCAATTCACATATTACATATTTAAACTTTTGACAATGTTTTTCACTTATTACTCAGGAATCTCAGGATATTTATATATTCAATGATACCTTGAAGAGATTTTTCTCGCTCCACAATGGAATTAAGGTTTGGTTGAACAAGTAGTTGATTAACGTGAGTTTGAGGTGAAGAAGTTGATGATGCAGATGATGCTAATTGCACTGATGAATGTGTAGTACTCGTCGCAGAAGACCTTGATGTCCTGGTTTCGTCTCTCTATAGAGTGTAAAAAAATTAGACATTCGCCAATTTTTGAAATGAAATAATTAATATAAATTTTGAAACTTATGATTTCAATTGATTCTACAATATTTAGAAGAAAATCATAAAAATGTTCCAAAGTTAAAATGAATATAAAAGTATCAATAAGTTAGGAATATTATAATATCAAATATTGCTTTTTCAGACACTCGAATTTTTTTTAACACGTTTTACGTGATGGTATAAAAGTTAAAATATTATTAGAATATTGTTTATACACAATTTTTTCCCTAACAATCATTAGGAAGTATTTTAATTCTAAATCTATAAAATTATTGACTTTTTTTCAAATATTGCGTTTTTTAGTACCAATCCAGCAGTTTCATTATTGAAAAATATTACAAAAAAGATTCAGTATCTTTCATATTGTAAATATTAATGTATATGTGAATTAACGATCTCTTAAAATTTTTCTATTGTCAATTAAGGTTTTTTTCAAATTTACAACCTTTTATATTTTGCCTAATCAAGATATCACGGAAATTTTCCCTATGGAAATTGATCATAGTTTCCATTAATTTATGTCACCACATTAGCAACAGAATCTTCTTCAGCTTCTTTAAATTGCACGCCACCGTGTTCGCCGATGACCGCGTTCTTGAAATTTTGGGGAGTGATTTGATGATTGCGGAGATGTTTCCAAACATTCGTGGTGTTTCCGGATGTTGTGTACATTTTGTGGCATATTTTACACTTAGCCTTCTTGGAACCATCGATTTTTGCAACAAAATCCCATACACCGCTATTACAATTTTGCCAGACGATATTTGATCAAAATTACCTGTCACCTATATAAACGATCCCAAATTTTTGTAACTATGTATATAATCAATATAATGCTTTATTTTACACATGCTCAGAAAATATTGAAGTTTTGATTTTTATCAACATAACAACATACCTTATAAAAATCCAACGAAGAAAAACTATTATAATTGCCTTTGCAAAATTATTTTGACAACAACACACATAACCAATTTCAGTCGATTCGCATCGTTTATCATTTGTTTCGTTATAAGTCAAGTCAGTAAGTAATTTGAGTAAGTATGAGTAAATAAGTGATGCAAGTGTAAATTCGGCCAACTAAAAAACAAATCCCACTTAAATCACTAGGAAACAACTAGATTCATTGCGCATTGGCCACTGGTGGCAACAATGTCGCTTTACCGCTTTGATAAAAACTCTCCGATAGTATCGTATTAAAAGTATCGATACCCGATAAGTATCGGTCCACCAAGTATCGGCGCGAAGTACTCGATACTTTTTACTAAAGTATCGATACCAGTATCGCCCACCCCTAGAAACGAGCATTTCACGAGTGCGGAGTTTTGCGAGCGAGCGTAGCGAGTGGGCAGATGGCACGAGTGTAATACGAGTCAATGCTCCGTGATACGAAGTGTATTTTTCATGAAAATCATTTTTTTTCGCATATACCTCGGAGCATACAATATACTATTACGTGCATCTTAAGTCAAGATATTAAAGCACCGAAAGCTGTGATTGTGTGCAAGACAATAAACCATATTTCAACCTTTCAACATTAATTATACTTTTTGTGACATTTTCATGTTCTCTGTTTAATTATCTCAAATTATGTACTCAACAGCTTCTATGCCCTTCGCAGTCACATATTCAACACCTATTATGGTGTAAAAAATCAGATCGAAGTAGATAGAAATTCCGTTAGATCCCATAGCTGATATGTCAAAATGACGATGGTTATACCGGGTTGACAAATAATTCGTCTGTAAGTTTATAGAAATTGTAGAATTTGAATGAGAATGAAATTAATTAGAATTCTACACAATCATGATTCATGAAATGACTAAATGCGAATATTCTTCAGTTGTCTCAAAACATCAGGTTTCGTATTGAATATATTAATAATAGTATACAGTGGAACAAAAATGGAGTTTTAAAAAACCCTAGGAAAGTTTCACAGGCAACATGTACTTTATGGCCTCCTGAACCTATAATCCAGAAAGTATTTTCTCCATCACGTCACATTAGCGTGTAATAATTTTTTTAAGATTTAATAAATTAAACTTTTTACCTTCTTCAGTTTTCACGCTTGTGGATCGTGTAAAGACTATGTTGTTCAGTTTTTTCCGTAGATCTCAAATATGCAATTAAATTGATGATTTTATTGCTCCTTCAACGATTCAATTTTTATACGAAAAACCTCTTTCTCGGGATCATCAATCACTAATTCATCCATCACGGCTAGTATCCTAAAAATCGTTTCTTTGGGGTTTCAAAGGGATCCTTTGTGGTCCTCGAAAAAGAGTGAATAAACCTTATTGATACTTCGAATGCTATTCATCACGGGTCAATTATTGATCCATACTTCCGAGGAAAAGTTTTTTCGTATAAAAACTAAATTGTTGAAGGACCAATTAAAACTTTAAACATTGTTTTCGTTGCTTTTTGTCATAGTTCAAGTCTCGGAAAATTCTTGAATATGAAAAGAAAAATCTAAAATGTTCTTGACGAATTTTCTTTATCCCTCTTTGAAAAGTATGTAAGTCCTCTGCTTTCAATTATTTTTCTTTTTACGTATTGCTATTTGAAAAAAAAAAACAAAAGATTTGATTGTTGCCATGAATATACGAAAAATCACGTTACCTCCCTGCGGAAAGTTTCCAGTTGGTTTTTCAATTAGAAAAACAACTGGAAAAACGGCCGATTTTTCATTTAGTTTTCTTATTGGATTTCGAATGAATATTTTAGTTGTGTTCGTCCGTAGGAAAATTCATTACACAAAAACTATCGTAACAAATACATTAGTTTTCAAGATAAAAATTTTAATATATTTTTCAATAAAGAGCTGCTTGTGTTTGTGACACATGTTTCGTTGAAAAACATTTTTCAATAGAAAACACCAATTCGATTTCTAAATTAATATTCAATTAACTTTCGAACTGGACATCCCAACTGGAAAACGAGTTTTAATTCTAATCGGTTTTCCATTCTGACGAACCATTTTTACAGTTATTTTTGCAATCGGAAAACCAATTGTAAATTTTTAAACGAGCTTTGGTAATAAATAAAATTACACTTTATAGAACTCGTTAGAACTTACAAAAAAGAAAGTTCTAATGTTTTTTGTTCTACAGATAATTGAAAACTGGTAAAACCAGTTTAAAAAATTCAGGTTTCATTGAGTGTTCCGACTATACAAACTTAATGAAGGAAATCGATGTATTTTATAATAGCAGGCATTTATTTTAAACAAACGTAGGAAGGTAATTTAAACACATTTTTCATGTCTTGTGTAGTTTTCTTCAAGAAAAAATCTTTTCGTGTCTTAAGAATTATTTAATAATTATGATAAAGTTGAACACACGAAGGCAAATCATCACGCGATACGATACTTCGTTGGATATTAGAAATAAATGAACTTTGATGTTCGAAACGATTTGAGTTTTGAAGTATGTTTTCGAAGTTGTTACTGATAAAATCTCTTTCTGCAAAAAAAGTGGTAAGTTATTAGTTATTAGTTGTACTATACAGAAAATTTGTCGAGAATAAAAAAAATTATTAGATTTAGAAATATTAAACACAAGAAACGGAAATTGCATTTATATGACTTGCGATACGTTTTAGATAAATGTCCATTAATTTGAAACGACTCGATTTCCTTTATGAAAACTGTTCTTCTTGTGAAAACAATAAATCAAACCTGACTTTTGATACGCGTTTCACCAGTTTTCAATCATCTCTAGAACGGAAAAAAAGAACCTAACTATTTCGTGAGTTGTTGTGAATTTATTAGACTAGACTGACAATAAGGGTAAATTATTCAAAGTTAAATTTTTTTTCTGTCTTCATGACAACTCTCAAACTATTTTCTTTTTTGAATAGCAATCTTAAGAAAAGTACATTGAAGCATATGGACTCGTACGTTTTCAAAGAGTGATAATGACCATTCGTCAAAGATCAGAGGATTTTCATTTCACATAAAAAAATTTTCGCGATTTCGAATATGAAAAAAGCTAAGGAAACAGTGTTGAACAGTATATTACTCGAATCTTATGATTGCTATTAAGTTACAGATGTACCATTTCACAATCTGGTACTAACCATCATCATTTTCACAAATCAGCTATTGGATCTCACACCATTGTCATCTTTTGTGGTCTGATATTTTACATTATTAGGGGTGTTGAACATGTGGCTGCAAAAAGCATAGAAGCTGGTGAGTACTTGAACAGAGTGGAAGTGAAAATGTACAAAATAGTGTAATAAGGGTTTGAAGGAAAAGTTTTTTTTTTGCATTATCATAGTTCACAGTTTGAAGTTCGAATACCTTGACTGTGAATGCTTTAGATACACATATCACTGTATATTTTGAAGGTTCCAAATAATTCAAACTTAACGTAAAAACATTTTATACAGTCAGACTTGTCGTATCAATCTCTCTGTCTTCGTCGGTTGTTCTATTGTCCTATTGGCAAGCTGGTCTTCCAATGTGAAAATACGACAGGCGACAAAGACAGAAAGACCGACGAAACGACGAGTCTTACTGTATTGTGTAATACTAGAATGTCATTGTTTTTTATTCGGATTATGATGCAGCTATGATCGAAGTTTTGCTTGCAATGTTAGAGCATCACAGAATCTGAAGCATTTTACATTATAAAATACGTATTGACTTGATCGAAGATAAGTCAAAGTCAAAAATTAAAAAGACAGTTAATAAATTTTTGCTTAGAGTCAGCTGCTTCTAACGAAGCAAAAGAATAATAAATCACAGGGATATCAGAATAAAAAAAAAAAAATAAAAATAAACAGAAAATCAATCCCCTTCAGCTGCAATACTTTGATAAAAATATTGCGATTCCTCTCTATTACGAAAAAAATGAATTATAGTTTTAGTCTTGAACCTCCACACGAGAAATTTTTTTGATAATTCAGGCAGTGAAATGTGATTTGGTAAAGCGACAAATCAGTTGCATCAATCTGTCTGGATCATCATCGTGGAAAAATGACGATCTATAATTTTTTTGACGGTATTTTATAAGTTTTAGGATTTTGAAAGTTGAGTGAATTTTTTTGCATATTCTAGGATTAGACGGAAACAAATTGAAAGTTTACGTGATTGGTGGTGGTGTCAGTGGATTAGCCACAGTTAGGCATTTATCGAAAAATTTAGAACATTTTGAAATGGTGGGTTTTGAGCAAAACAACGAACTTGGAGGCTTGTGGGTGTACACAAATTTGAGTAGCTCTAAGAATGGCTCTCTAATACATTCAAGCGTGAACAAATATCTCAGGTAATACTGTGAGGAAAAGTTTTCTTGTGTTGTAAAACAAGCATGTTGGAATTTTCATACACACTTATACTATGATTATTTTATCAACTTTTTAGTTCACTACTTTAATTTTAAGCTTGCGTTTTACCATGATAAAAAAAAATATATTGAAGTCAAAGTGTACGTACCTTTTTTGTAAAACAATAAGTATTGTATCAGATACTTAATTTTAGTATATTATATTATTAACTGATTCGATAAGTATACATCTGAGGTATGATTGCAGTTCGAGAAGATAATACTGAAATTTCTTATGACTTTTTTTTTTCAATGGACCAATTTTTCTAAAGCAACATAAAAACAAAGTGACAATAAAAAAGAGAACGAAATAAAGCAGTTGTAGTGGTGAATCGTGATTTTAAAGTTGACTAAAAAGATCCAAATTTTGAAAGATCAACTCCACATCGAAATGAAAAAAAAAAGTTTTTTTTAGAACAAATAGACCTGGGGGAAGACACAACAAAAAAAAAGATATATCAATTGAAGCAGTTGTATCAGTTGATTGTGATATCGATGTTAACTGAGAAAAGCAAAATTTAGGAATGTAAACTCTTCAGCATAATGGAAACAAAAACTTTTCAGAACAAACTTACCTGGGTCACTAATGAATTTTACAGATTTCGTAAGATTGGGAAACGATGAGAAACCTCTCCTGTCACACCAAGAAATTCGGCAATATTTAGACGACTATGCAAAAGAATTTAAGTTGAAAAAGCACTTTAAGGTATAGTTATAGTATTAACAATTTCAAAAATATACTCGAATGTTTTTCCAGTAGAGAATGATTAATACACGGAGAGAAAAAACAATACTGCAACGCCGCCGTGAAAACGCTATCGTAGTTTGAACAAAGAACAGTGTATTTTCAAGGCACGATTCGCCCCTGCAAATGACTACATGGCGCTACGATCAAACATCGAAACTTCGAGACGCAATACGATCGTCACTTCAAACATCATTTTTTCTCTCCGTGAATAAAATATGAAAATAAGCCAGAGATGTTGAGCTGCTCCGAAAAACGGTCCGGTCCGGACCCGGATCGAACCTTATAAAATTTTGTATGTACCTCTGGCATAGAAAACGCGTTTCTATGCCAGCTCGAGATCTCTAAACGCGTTTTCTATGCCCTCGGTACATAAAATATCGTTCGTAACAGGCACGGATGTGCTCATAGGCAAAACGGGTTACAGTCCTCGGCTTCGCCTTGGACCGTAACTTCCCCGTTTCGCCAAATTCGCACATCCGTGCCTGTTACGAAATATACTATTTTCACGCTCGCAATACAGAAATCCTTTATTCTTGTGTTTACTACTGTCCCGTGAAAAACGAGTTCTCTGCCACCGCCTTTCGCTGCTATTTCTATGCGGCTCCAAGGTCGAGCGGCATAGAACTCGTTTTTTCACGACACAACAGTAAACAAAAGACTAAATGATTCATGTGCTGCGAGCGTGAAATAGTATATTACGTACGTAGGACATAAATTTTTTATTTACGAGTGTGATGTTTGTAGACTGAGGCGAAGCCGAGGTTTACAATCACACGAGTAAATAAAGAATTTCTGTCCTAGTTGAGTACGATATATCATGTACCGAGGGCTAGAAAACGAATTTTGAGATTTCGAACTGGACGAGAAATGCGTTTTCTATGCCAGAGGTACATAAAATATCTCTCGTGTCAAGGAGCATCAAAACTCGCGTTTTACTCGTGCGATTTGCTCACTCGCTACGCTCGCTCGCAAAACTTCGCACTCGTAAAAACGCTCGTTTCTGCTCCTTGATACAAAATATACTATTAAGGGTCTGCTCCGAGTCCGGACCCCGTGGCGAGTCTAAAAGTCCGAGTCCAGGCCACTTTACGAGTTGAATGGTCTTAATTATTTTACGGGTTTAATGAACCACTTTACGAGCAGGGATGTTGAGCAGCTCCGTTAAAAATAATTAATAATAGTAATATTGTGGAGTTGGAAAACTGATTTTGCGGCATTCGATTTTTTTTTTCTTACGATAATTCTTGTTTATGTAGAATTATATTAATGCATCACAATAAGGGAATTTTTAATTACTTACCCAAAATTTCGTCATTGATATAAAACCAGTTCTTTCTTCGCAAATCAATTGCAAATTATGAAAGAAAGAGCATTGAGTGTAAGTTTATTTTCAAGACTTCAAGTTTGAAATTTCTAACAGTTACTAATAAATAAATCTTCAAAAAAAAAAAAAAAAACAAAAAAAAATGGATCAAAGAACTATGTATTGCCGTTGGGGCTCGGTTTGGCAGTGGACGGTGGAAGGGCTCATTCGATCCTTCGTGTTATGTTTCAATCGCTTCCAAGTTCCAAGTTCTAGAGTTTCCTTTTCTCAGTCAGGTACATGTGGGTACATGACATTTTTATTTGAATTGCAGTGAAAATAAAAGCACATGTATTATTATTACTCGGAATGTAATTATTCACATTAGAGTCCAACTTCTAACTCATATTTAATTTTTGTCTAAATAAATTTTTTTTTCAATTTTTTTGCAGCTGCGTACAATTCACTCGAAAATTTTCGGAATTGACTTTTTTCTGGCACAAAATGTATAACTGAACACAGCAGGAAATGCAAAAACGGAAAGTCAATGTCTCTTTAGAAAAATGTGTCCATGTCCCCTAGAATAGAAAAAAATTATTAAAAAATAAAGATAGCGTGAAAAAATTTGCATCAAAATTCTTTTGTTTCTATGAACTCAGCCTGTTAAAAACAAGCTAACGTATTGATAAATGCAGTATATATATTCAAGAAATAAAGTTTTCATCGGCAATGAATGATGAGAATGAATGCACTCAAAAAATTTCTGGCACTAAAAATTAATGCACAGAAAAAATTTACCCTATGATACATGTGTGTTCCATAATTTGAAACTTCATAGTTTCTCATGTGACTAATGGTTAATTACGGTTGTATGCATGAAGGCGCCGGTAAAGAGTGATTGGGAGAAGGTAAATACGATAGAAATCGGAAATAAGGGCTAGAAAAAAATATAGTATACAACGAGAACATACAAAGACTCGGACCGTTTTACTCGAACAGCGGTCCGGTCCAGACCGTTCAACTTGCTACGGGGTCCGGACCGTTTTCGGACGCGGACCGGACCGTTTATCGGAGCGGCTAAACATCCCTGAAATAAGCACCGAACACTGGTGAAATACAATACAATGGATCAATCGTTCATAAATATAAAAATAAAAAAAAATATGTATATATATATATAATTACATTTATTACAAAAAAAGTCGACTTCTGATTTGATAATTCTGTGAACGATGAATATCTTTCGATTTTCATTCATATCTCATATAAAAAAATGTGAGATTTAATTGCGAAAGAATTTTTCAAAAACCCTTCAACTTTAAACAATTGAAGAAGGATTTTTATCGTAAGATATGTTTGTATTCTATATTTAAAATTTTTATACAAGTAAAGACTTTTGAATCCTTTGATATATTGCAAAAAATTATTGAATGTTGTTTTGACAGTTCAACATGAAAGTGGTAAATGTTTCTTTTGACACCGAGGAAAAATTTTGCGTTCAAGCAAAAAACGTAAATTCAGATGAAAGTGAAACTCATACGTGTGATTCCGTTATTATTTATAATGGGTACGTTTTAAATTTTAATTCAGTGATTAGACAGAAACGTCTGGTGTCCAATTCAAGAGATATGTGTTTTATATGATACTTTTATGTAGTCAAATTTCCATCTCTAGCCATTACTCTAAACCATACATACCATCTATTCCGGGAATAAAGAATTTTCCAGGGAAAGTTTTACATAGCCATGTATACAGGGATCCAGAAGATTACAAAGGAAAAACCGTTGTAGTTCTTGGAGCCTCCACTTCCGGAATCGATATAAGTAAACAATTATCGCAATATGCTTCTAAAGTCTACATCAGTCATAATAAAGAAAGGCAAGTATTTTTCTTAGTTGCATTGATCATCGAAATACGCGCGACGCAGCTTTTTTCAACTTTATTGAATTCTATTCCTTGAACTATAAAAGACTTCGAATTTAGATCTAATTTCACATTATGCCAGGAGTATATTTTTGAGTTTCGAAATTGTCTCAACAACGCTAAGTTGTCATTTTCGAAAGTTCAGTTTGACACATGATTTATTATCATCGGAGAATAAATTAATGAGATGAGTATGAGCAAGAAGGAAATTCTTTATTTTTTAGCAAGAAGGAAATTCTTCATTAAAAGATGATTAACATCGCATGTAACTGCAGACCATAAAATATTTATCTTTTGTACAATTTTTCTTCTTTCTACAGGGTGCGCCATTTCTTATGTCGGTATTGTAACATTGAATAACTTAAACATTTGACAACCGATTTACTTGACTTTACTTGTTTTGGAAACGTCAATTCAGTACAATTTCAACCATGTATCGCTTCACACCAAAAGAACGCGCTGAAATAGTTACTTTGTACATTGAAAATAGTCGTTCAGTTGTGTTAACTCAACGAGCATATCGTCGAAAATATCTTGGCAAACAGGCACCATCTGACAACACTATTCGTCGTTTGGTGTCGAATTTTTGTGACCACAGGACAGTGAAAGATCGCGAACAACCCGTTCATCAACGACCAAGACGTTAAAATGAACTGATTGAAGCTGTCAGAGAGAGCGTTGCCCAAAACCCAAAAGTTTCATATCGTCACCGCGCTCAGCATCTCGGCATCAGTGGAACCACTCTACGGCGCATTTTGAAAGATGATTTGCATTTGTTTCCGTACAAAATGCAATTAACACAAAGAATATTGCCTACAGATCATCCACGTCGCTTGGAATATGGACAAACAATCGCTCGAATAGTTGATACTGAACCTGATTTTTGGAAGCGAATTTTAATGACCGACGAGGCACATTTCAAACTTTCTGGAGGCGTTAATAAGCAAAATTGCCGCATTTGGGGAACGCAGAATCCACACGAGATCCATGAAACGCCATTGCATGACCAAAAAGTTACTGTTTGGGCCGGCGTTTGCGCCAAAACCATCATTGGTCCTTATTTTTTCAAAGAGAACCAAACGATCGATGGAAACCGATATCGGTGGATGTTGGCTCACTATGTCTGCCCACAAATGCGTGAAAAAGGTCTTGAAGATTACTGGTTTCAACAAGATGGTGCGACCTGCCACACTGCGAATCAAACAATCCAGTTTCTGCAACGAAAATTCCCTGGACGTCTGATGTCAAAAAGAGGCGACATTGAATGGCCACCCAGATCTCCAGATTTGACCCCTCCAGACTTCTTTTTGTGGGGTTATTTGAAAAGTAAAGTGTACGCCAGCAAGCCGCAGACCATTGAAGAGCTTAAGGAAAATATTCGTGCCGAAATCATTGCTATACCACCCGAGATGCTCGAAAAGGTAATGGAAAACGCCGCAAAAAGGGCATATTTTGCTGTGAACAATAAGGGCGGCCACTTGATTGATGTTGTGTTCAAAAACTAGTCTAAATAAATTGTAAAGGACCAAACTAAATAAAAATACCTCATTTACAGAAATCGGTTGTTTTTTTTTCAAGTTATTCAATGTTTACATGCCGACATAAGAAATGGCGCACCCTGTAGATTTGCAGAGAATCCACCTAGAAACGTCCAAGAAAAAGTTGAGAGTTGAGTCAGTGTTAAATAATACAATCAAATTTTTGGATGGTTCAACTGCAACTGCAGATGTTTTTATGTTTTGCACGGTGTATCACTTTGATCTTTCTTTCATTGATTCCAGCACTGGACTGAAATTGGAGGGGAATTTTGTTAAACCGCTTTACCAACATATAGTCAACGTGAATCATACGAGAATGGGTTTTATTGGTGTTAGATTTAATTATTGGGCAGTAAAACTTTGTTCGGATTTCTGTATAAAGTATGGATTTATTTCATGATTACAAGTGAGAGATTCTTTCGGGGTGTGTGTACATTACGACTGTGAGAACAAAAAAAAAGAAACTAACTGAGAAAAAGAGAGAGAGACACCCCGATATACATAGATACAACATGGCGCCCGGTTGCGCGGGAATATTGGGAGTATTCAAATTTAGTTTTTCTTTTCATTTCGACACTCCCACTAAAAGAACAATTACAAATTTGAATTCTACTGCGTAAAGTCCTTCTTCTTCGTGGTCTTCGGGTTCAGCAACACGTTCAGCATCCTCCTTTGGACTTCGAAAACGACTCTTGGTAAAGGCTTGGTCAGCAGATCTGCTTGTTGCGCTTTTGATGATACGTGCTCCAAAACGAACTCCTCTTCTTGGTACTTCTGGCGAATAAAATGGTAGCGCACGTCGATGTGCTTGTTTCTTTGATGAAATTCAGGATTTTTCACCAACTTGACAGCGCTCAGATTGTCCACGTTCAAGGTCGTCCTTAGGTTCCTGAAAACAGCAAGTTCGCCCAACAAACCTTTCATCCAGATGATTTCTTTCACAGCTTGGCACGCTGCAATATATTCCGCCTCCATAGTCGACAGGGCAACGACTTTCTGCTTGGTCGAACTCCAGGAAATTGTAGCTTCTCCGAGCTTCACGGCGATGCCTGTTGTTGATTTTCTGGATTGGACATCTCCTGCGTAGTCGGCGTCGCTGAAAACTTGGAGATGCTCAGCCTGCTGCACTGGAAAATGAAGTCCATACTCGATTGTGCCTTTGATGTATTTCAGAATTCTCTTGGCCGCATTCCAGTGTATTTTCCTTGGGCTCTCGAGGTGTTGGCTTGCACTATTAACATCAAAAGTAATGTCAGGCCTGGAACAAATTGAAAGATACATCATGCTGCCAATAACTTGGTGGTAGGGAGTATTCGGCGCCTCCTTGTCTCCGTTTTTGTGCATTTCAGCGCACATTTGATGATGTTGGTCAGCTGGAACTGCGACTGCGTTGGCGTCTTCCATCCTGAAACGGCGTAGGATCGTCCTGGCGTAGTTTCCTTGGTGGAGAAAAATGGAACCATCTTCTAATTTTTCTATCTGTACCCCCAGGTACGTGCCAACTTCGCTGGATGTGATTTGAAACTCCTTTTTGAGCTCCTTGATTAGAATTTCTGCTGTCATCATTTTGGCGGTGACGATGAGCCCATCATCCACGTGAATGGCCAGGATTGCCAAGTTGTTTTCGTCCCCGTTGGTAAAAACGCAGGGATCTGCATTTGTCGGCCGGAGACCTAGTTTGCTGAGAGTCTGTGTGAGGCGACGATTCCAACATCTCGACGCTTGTTTCAGGCCATAGAGACTCCGTTTTAGCTCGCAAACCCGGTTGGTTCCATCTTCGTACCCGCTTGGCTGGTGCATGTAAATCTTCTCCTCGATTTTTCCATATAAAAAGGCAGTTTTCACGTCAAACTGGAACATGAAAAGTTTCTCCGATGCTGCAACTGAGAGAATTGCGCGAATCGAGACGAATTTTGTCACGGGGCTAAGGTTTCATTATAGTCAATTCCAGCCACTTGTTTGAAACCCCTGGCCACAAGTCTTGCTTTATAACGTTGGATACTGCCGTCACTGTTGAGTTTCGTTTTAAAAACCCAACGATTGTCGATGACTTGTTGATCCTTAGGCAGCTTCACCAGGGTCCAAGTCTGATTCTGCTCCAGAGACTTGATTTCTTCATCCATCGCGATTTTCCAGTGCTCAGCATCCAGGCCCGTAGTAGCTTCCTCGTAGGTTTCAGGATCCAAACTATCTGAAACAAAAGCTGTAGAATTTTCGAAACGTGCAGGAATTTTCAAGCTACTTCGGTCCCTCAAATTGTATTATCCTTTTTCTTCTTCTCCAGGTCGCTGTTGGTTTTCTGTAGTTTTTTCTTCGTCTTCTGATCCCGACGTTGTTTCTTCGGCTGAATGAAAATCAAGGGCTGCTTCTTCTTCCTCTTCATCCTCCGGATTTTCGATGTTCTCTTCTTCTGGATGATCCATTTTCTGTTCGAGATACACGACGGCTTCTTTTTCTTCAGATAAACTCTTGGAAACTTCTTCATATCTTCTTCCAGTGAAAACGACGTCTCGATGAATTTTCACTTGATTCTTGCTAGGGCACCAGACTCGGAATCCTTTGACATTTTCATCGTATCCAACAAAAAATCCTTTTTCAGCCTTTGGGTCCCACTTCTGTCTCTTGTCTTTTGGAATATGAGTGAAAATCTCTTCTCCAAAAATTTTCAGTTTTCTCGGATTCGTTTCCTTTTGTAGCCAGAGTTCACACGGTGACTTGCCTTTTTCACTGCTGGTTCCAGTCCAATTCAGCGTGTACACCACGTAGTTGACAGCCTCCGCCCACAACTTGATTGAGATTCCGCTGGCGTGAATGAGAGTCCTTGCCAATTCCACAACAGTTCTATTTTCTCGTTCCGCAGATCCATTTTGCTCAGGGGTATAAAGCACAGTTTTCTGATGGATTATGCCCAGATTACTAGTCAACTTCTCGACTTCTTGATTGATAAATTCTAGTCCATTGTCACTTCGCAGTATTTTCACCCCTTTCTGGATGTGTTTTTCGGTCTTCTTCAGGTAGTCCTCCAGGCACGCGCTGGTCTCCGATTTCCTCTTGATAAAGTACGCCGTCCTCCAGTGACTGAAGTCGTCCTTGAGTAGAAGGAAGTATCGAGCTCCACCCAGGGAATTTTCCTGCATTGGACCGCACAAATCTGCATGAATGAGTTCGCCCGCTCTTTTCGATTTTGTCTCGCTGTGTTTGAACGGCAGCCTATGCATTTTTCCTAAAATACATGGATCACACTTAAATTTCTGATCGAGAAAAATGACATCAGATTTTTGAAGAATATTCTTGACATGAGTGACATTTTGATGGGCCAATTTTTCGTGCCAGGTCTGCAAATTCTCCTGCACGGCCAAATTTGCCTGAAAAAAGTTTCCTTTTGCGAGAACCTTGAATTTCATCTGATAAAGCCTATTCCTGCGCTCTCCCACTGCAACAATATTCCCATCTTTGACAAGTCTACAGGTCTGACTGTCCGACTGATGTTGGATCCCCTTATCGAGAGCAGCACCTAGCGAAAACAAATTGTACGAAATTTTCGGGACATACAGCACATCACGTATGTGTTTCGCAGACCAGGTTTCTCCATCCCAAGCTCTGATGTTGATGTTTCCAGTGCCAAAAGCCAAAATAATTTTTCCATCGCCGACACGAACCGGTTTCGGAGTTGTGAATTCTTCGAAGGATGAAAACCACTCACGATGGCTGGACATGTGGTCTGACGCCCCGGAGTCCAAGTACCACGCATCATTCTTCGGTCCCCCGACTTCCCACGTTGATGAAAAAGCCTCCCCGACAAGTGCCTCACCCCCACCGAAATCCCGCTCGTTCGCCGCCCGACGTTTCCAGCAATCCCGCGCCCAATGCCCCGGTTTATGAGAGTAGTTGCATGTTCCTTCCTTACCGGTAAAATTTCTCGAGTGATTCCCGCTTTTACCGACGAAATTATTCTGATAGTTCCCCTTCTTACTGGCATGGCTTCTCGAGTAGGCCCCTTCCTTACCGACATTATTTCTGAAATTCCTCCGAAAATTTCCCTGAGCAGCGAAAGCCGTATTTTCCGAATTTCCCCCCGAAATATGACGCGATTCCTCTATCGATAATCGGGAGATCAAATTTAACAGACTTCTTTCCCCGGATGACGTCGATTCCCAGGCAGTTATGAAATGACTGAGCGAAGGGGGGAGGGTCATCAGAATTTTCGTTATAATCATTTGAGGATGAATTTTCTCACCAAAATTTTCCAGGCGATGAGCGAGGTCTTGTAGTCTTGCAATATGAGTGACAATATCATCGTTTGAATTCCTCTGGATACTGTACCACTCCTGGAGTAGCATATGTACACTGGTTTCCGATTTCTGCTCATAAACGGATTTCAATTGGTCCCATATGCCCTTCGAATTCTCGCAGTTGATGATGTGTAGCAGCGACCTCTCCTCCACCGATGTAGCTATGACCTTCTGGGCGAGGTTGTCCAACTTCTTCCATGCCAAAACTGCTTTCTCGTGCCGATCCGAACTGCTTGAACCCTCAGCTTCTGGACGTTGGGGATATGGCGATGTCCCGTCGACGAGGTCCCAGGCACCGCTCGTTTGTAGAGTCACCCGAACTTGGAATTTCCACGATGTCCAATTCTCGATGCCCTTCAGCTTCCATGGCGAGTATTGTCTATTTTTCTTCTTGCTCGTTGGCTGAGAACCGCACTTTATTTTCGTTCGAACTTTGATCCAAAAAACAGCACGCGTTCCTGTTTTGCACGTCGGCCGAAAAATGACTCGCGGACTTCCCGATTCCGAATTTTTCTATCTTTCACTTTTACAAAAAATATTTACTGCTCCACGTCACTGGGCCCATAACCTGTTAGATTTAATTATTGGGCAGTAAAACTTTGTTCGGATTTCTGTATAAAGTATGGATTTATTTCATGATTACAAGTGAGAGATTCTTTCGGGGTGTGTGTACATTACGACTGTGAGAAAAAAAAAAGAAACTAACTGAGAAAAAGAGAGAGAGACACCCCGATATACATAGATACAACATGGCGCCCGGTGGCGCGGGAATATTGGGAGTATTCAAATTTAGTTTTTCTTTTCATCTCAACAATTGGCCTTCCGTTTGTGCCATTATTAACTTTCCCTAATTCCTTTCTGCAGGTGATCGTATATTTACATTCGAAAAAATATTAACTATACACATGCATCCACAATTCAGAGCTTCTGTTTAAACAATTGATAACATAATATAGTCACATACATTTAAAGTATTAAATTAGTTTTTTTTTTTCAATAGTTCAAAGATGAACGCACAGTATTGAAGTAAATTATTATCAAATTATCATTGATTTGTCGAGGTGCATGATTTTTTTTCTTTAGTTGAGCTGATCCTTCAATGGATTTAAAATATTTACTTTCAGGCCAAGTTTTTTATTGCATATCTGAAAAATGCAATAAAATTGCCGAATGAAATCGAAATGTTCCAACTTGCTCAATCAAAATCAAATTTAAGGAAGAATGGGCACTTCGAGTATGACGCATTGACTTATCACCAACAATTGGCAGAAATAGGCCATTTCCATCTATTGCCATTGCGTTACTACAACGGTAGAAAAAAATGGGCGAATGAAACAAAGCTGCATCCCTGGAATAAACACAAATTCGGATTTTCAATGTCCGAAGATGGGAAAAATGTCACGATTACGTATCAGGACAAATAAAATTAGTTTAAACTTTGTTCGAAATGAACCAAAATACACTATTAATTTTTTTTCTTTAACTTGGATTAAATCCTTTCCACAATACTCAGAGCTGTTTTTTAAAATGAAAACAAAAAAGGCGACTGAATTGAAAGGTGCTTGCTTTTGTCAGATGAATGTTAAAAAATCCTTCAATTCATTCTACATTTTGTTCTTAAACTTGCACTTGAAAACGCAAAAGTGAAAGACCATGATCAGTTTTTTAAATTTTTAATAAATGACACTAATAAAATATTGTGAACAACAATGATTGTACAAACAATGAAAAGTGTAAGTAAAATCATTTAAAAGATGTATGAATTACATTTTTTCAATTTAGATATTTCTCCACGTACATTTTTACTTGCAAAGTTTCGGATCGTGATATCTTTTAAAGTACTATCTATTTATAGTTTATTGAAATACTGTACACAACATAATTTCCTAGAGGGTCTTGATTTTAAAAACTGCATTGAAATCCATCAAAATGATAGAAAATCAAATAAAATAATGACTTTGAGAAAATTCAAATAAATTAATGTTTTTTTAAGTTATGAATTTCACTTTCTTTTTGCCCCACAATAAAATAATAGTGTAAGCCAGTGTAAGCACAAGATCAGCCAACCCATTTAATGATGTAAATATATTTTTATTTTTCACTCACGTTTCAAAGCAGTTGAGGTTTGTATCGAAGTAAAATCTCAAATTTTCGTCACGTTCTTTTTAAGTGAAACGGAAGCCTAAATTTATACTGTAATTTTCCAAAAAAACCCTTTTCATTTTCTCGTATTGCACAATAACGGGTGACGAAAAACTATCAACGTCAATATCCTTGTCTTAAGTCAATGAGTCAAAGTCAGAGACCATCATCCTTTTTCTGCATAATGAGTACCAATAAATGATCAAAAAACCTATCGTTGAACATGATCTTACGTCAAAAATATTCCATTATAAGCTGTGCTAGTGACGTTGTGATTGATTCAGAAATAGTGACAGATTTAAAAAACTGGTGTAATATTATTAATCTATGTAGATACTGCTTTCTACAAAATATATATCGAAATGCTAGAAATGTTTTCAATTGATAGATTCAAGATGGCCAAATTCTAGCAATCTATATTTAAATATTTTAATACTATGTCTACTAGGATCGAGAAATTCTTATAAAATTTCGATAATACTAGAAAATACGAAACATACTCAATATACTAGGAATCAACTGTTTCTCAAAATCCATGTAAATTCCATTTCCTTAAATAACATTAAAATAACTAAATATCTACAGAATATATACTCTTAACGGATCGAAATGCCGATATTCTCAAAATATGCAAAAATGGCAGGAAAACGTCCAAACTGTAGAAATACTGAAAAAAAAATTGAATTCTAAATTTACCAGAAATTTATGGACATGAGTTATCCTTAGAAATAAAATTCTTTGGAATACTGAGAAATTTGGAAATTTTTTTATTTCAGCTAATCGAATTCTGAAAAACTTAAAAAAAATGCTATAAACAGATAAAAAACAAAAATATAATATATTTTATAAATATACTAAGGCATTCGAATTTCCTATTATACATAAAAATTGCTCAAGATTATATTGTAGGTATTGCTTAAAATCGCTCAGTATTGTATCGCTTGAGAAAAAATTAGTCACGTTCATTTGTGCATAAAAAAAAAGTTTTTAATCACGCGATGGTTTGTCATGTATTTTTTATTTTAACATAGCTAGAAACTTTGTCAAAGAAAAATTATTACTTTTTTTCAATTACACAAGAAATGAAAATTACATTTAAATGACTTGCGAATCGTTTCAGATAGATGTTTGTAAATATAAAACAAATCGACTTCCTTCATGAAAATTGCTATTCTTGTTAAAACAATCAATCAAAAATCACCATTTAATGAGTGTATTTTACTGGTTTCGAATCATCTCTAAAACTAAAAAAAGTAAAATATTCGATGCCCAAGTTGTCAGTTTATGAGTCTGGGATTGAGTTGAAATTAATAAAGGTTACGTGATTTAACGTGTGTTGATGACAACAATCAAACTATTTCCTTTTTTTAGTAGCAATATATACAAAAAAAAGAGCATATGGACTAGCTCTCACATTTTCTAAAGAGTGATCAAGAGCATCCGTAAAATATTAGAGAGTTTTCATTTTACTTTAAAAAGTTTTTCACGATTTCGGATATGGAAAAAAGGCGCAAAAACAGTGTTCAATAGAACATCACTCGAATCTTATGATTGCTATTAACTAATAGATGTATCATTTAACAAGCTGATACTAACCATCAACATTTTGAAAAATCAGCAATTGGATCTTACGGTAATTTCTTCTTTTGTGGTCTGACATTATGCACCATTATAGGTGTTGAATATGTGACTGCTGAAAGCATTGAAGATGGCGAGCACTTGAACAGAGAGAAAGTGAAAATGTAAAGACATGACTTATCATAGTTTGAGAGTTAAGTTATAATTTGTTTTTGACATTATCACAGCCATAAGTTCGAATATGTAGACATATAACATTATAATCTCAAAAATCTCTTGTAATCGAACTTGTTTAATTTGAACTGTCAACTACAGAATTCTTTTTGATTACTCTCACCCTAAAACCGACATTTTATAGTGAATCGTGACAAAAAATATCTCGTGCAAATAAGTACCAAGTACGGATGTGCTTATAGGCAAAATAGGTTACGGTTTTGCATTTTAGAAATTTTGGAATTCGGCGAAATGACGGTATCTTATTGTGAAATTTCAAGTATCGATTTTTTTTTTCTTTGCATGTTTCAGGATTGACCAAAAATAAATTAAAAGTTTGCGTGATCGACGGTGGTGCCAGTGGATTAGTCACTGTTAGGCATTTGTCGAAAAACCTAGAATATTTCGAAATCATGACTTTTGAGCAATAGTGAAATTGGAGGAATGTAGATTAACACGAATTTGAGTATGTACCTCTGCGAATGACACTGTAGTACATTTGAGCATGTACAAAAATTTGGGGTAATACTTTCAGTTTAAGTATTTGCAAGATAAATATGTATACTTATACTGAAAAAAAGTTTTATCAGCTTTTCAGTTTTATAACGTATACTCTAGGTTTGAGTTTAAAGCACAATTAAAAATATATTATAATAAAGTCAAAATAAACGTAGATTCTTCGAATAAGATTAGTGTCAAACGTGTTCAATTGTCGATAGTTTATCAAAGTTAACTTGAAAGAAACAGTAAAATATCGTCTTTTTGTAGTTTATGACGGGCCTTATTTTTCTCTTAAATACTAGAAACTATTGGTTTGTGTATTTATTGTTACGTGCAGTTCTAAAGCGACGTAAAAATTAAGAAGAACAAACAGAAATTTTATTAAAAATTAGACGGTTGTATCAGTTAATGGCGAATTTAAGTTGTTTCTAGAATCACCTAATTTTTGAAAAAACATTGTACAGAAAATTGATACACAGCAAGATTTTGTCAAGAACAATTTTTCCTGGACACACCATGAATTTTCCGGATTTTGTAAGATTGGAAACTATCAGAAACCTCTCCTGCCGCACCAAGGTATTCGACAATATTTGGACGACTATCAGGAAGAGTTTAAGTTAAAAAAATACTTCGAGGTATGATATATCAATACTTTTGAAAATATGTTTAATAATTATTACAAACATAGAACATTTACCTTGTTTTTTCAAAAATATTTTACATGCAGACTAGTCGTTCACATAAATTTAAAAAATATGACGGAAAGTCTATTTCCAATTGGATAATAATTTTTGTTTCCATGATAAACTTTTGAATTTTATTCCAATCTCATAGAATTAGTTATATTTATAATATAATTGTAAGACAATGACAATAAACTTCTATAAACATTTTTCAACAACAAAACTCGGATGAAATACTCTCCACGGTACCATGAGCAAATGTTTTACAAAAAAAAAAAAAAAAAAAAAAGACATCTTTATTTGTATGTCCTTGCTTTTATCAAGTTATTATTATATAATCCTTTATTTTTTTTCTACATTTTGTTTCAAATTGCGTTTAGAAACTCAAAGTTCAATGCAATTGTTCGTTTTTCAAAATGTTAGTAGCATATATTACTTATTTGTGAACATGACGCGTTGTAAAACCAACTATATAATTAACCCAGTTGGATTCAAACCTTTTCAACCACTGACCGGAATTCACAAGTTTTTTATTAACAACCACATGAAGATGATTTCCTTGTATTTTTTTGTTAAGTACGTATCTCACAAAAGCCTGATGCTGATTTTCAATGAAAAAGGGGTCAGAATTTCTTAAACGGGCCACCTGAATTTGATGGAGATTCATTTTTACTTGAAAATGAATTTTTCCGATAGTGTTTACCATTACTATGGTGAACTCAAACTGATTTTTTTGTTTATAATATTAACAATCAAAGTTTTTCGGCATATTTTTTTGTAAATTTATTGCAGGTGATCTATTTTTTCGAATTTTCGCTTCTTGCGGTAATCAAATCGTCATTTAACATAGATTTACCATGATTTTTTCTGATTCGGAAACTTGCATTTTTATACAATATTTTTACATTTGTTTATAACAAATTGAAAAACAAATGTGTTCTTAACCATGTTTTGATTAGAAAAAAAACACACATACTTTATTTATTTGTCTTTCACATTCCGTTGAGAAAAAATTGTGATCGCATTTTAAAAAGGCTATTCAGTCGAAAACGTAGTCGCGCGAGCTGCTGAAGCTATCCCTTCGTTCACGCGCATTTATTCATCACCGCGCAAATGCTTTTTGCTAGGTAGGAAGGATTTTTTGGGTGAATGGATAATAAAATGTCGAAACATATTTTAGTATCATATAATCTTGACATCAGTTGATTTCAATTGTAACGAGGTGCCCGCTACCGGGCCCACCAAGTTAACCTATTTTCGTAGAAGAGGACAATATTTCCCTGACGAGCCGCGTCAATCGCTGGAGAGGGGAGGGGAACGGGGCAAACGAGGGTTTCCTGGGGGAGAGCGAGATAAATAAAGAAAAAGCCACTAATTCACATAATAATGACGCGTTTATTCAATTATTAAATGAAGCACCGGGGTAAACAGTAAACATACAATGATCTAAGGGGAAGGGGAACCAACGCCGCCCCTGCCCCAAACACCGCGACGCCATACATCTCGAAATCATCCATCCACACGCAACGTAATTTACATCGAAAAATCCATCCCGCATGTCCAAAAAGAAAACCCTGGAATCCCACCCACGAAAAACCCCAGCTAAACGAAATTCAAACTAAATCCCCGGCAAAAATTACAACCACGAGTAAACCCCCATGACAGCCCGCGCATTTTCCCCCTTTACTCACTCCTGGGGGCCATCACCTCTCCCCCCCCCCCGACGATAGGATCCTTCGAGCCGCTGCCTTCTTCTCCTGCAATGTCGAGGCGCCCTAGCCCGCCATCCTGGACCCGCTTCCCATGACCCTCGCCGTCATCTCCCTGCTCTCACCTTCTCAAAAGAATTTTCTTTTCTTTTCCTCTTTTTCTTTCCCACAACTCGACTCTCCGAATCTCTGGCTTCGACTGCGAGCAATCGCCGGGACGGCAACGACATGGTACTCATTTAATCGTGATTTATACGCTCATTCGCTTAGTGGGTTTGTTCTCTCGAGGAGTATGTGTCATGAAACGTAGAGAACAGGAAATACAACTCTCTATCCCTCGCTATGCTTCTCAACACGTCTCGATCCCTCGTAAGCTGCCCCCCACAAACCAGTTTTTTGAACACCGCGCAGAACGCCAGAACTCGCTTCTGCGCCGCCCCTCCCTTTTAGCACTTTCCCATCAAAACAAATTCAACAAGATACAAATTCAACGAGAGACAAAGATGCACGTGGACCGCACGTGGATAGGCGCAGAAACGAGTTTTAGCGTTCTGCGCAGTGTTCGAGGAACAGGTTTTTCGGGCGTAATTATCGAGAATTCGAGACGTACCCCATCCACCCGAGTTATTTTTCCTCTTCTCTACGTTTCATAGTATGTGTATGGCCTGCAAAGAAACAAGACGGTATTCGTAATAAGCTACACCCTGTTCGCAGCCTAGAAGCATCAAGAAAATTGATTGCTGCTTTTAAATAGAAGCGCTTTGATCAACAAGTCAGTTTCGGTTTTCCATTCTATGAGTCAAGGCGCAATCGAATCGTTCGCAATGACATTTAAGATTCCGTTGCTGTCTATCGTTTATCAACATTCGTTGTCAATGCATTGATCGACAACACTCACGCGTCGAATGGACTTTGTTTTCAAATAAATGGCAACAACGAAACGAGGTTTTTTCGATTTGAATCGGCTACTTATGGAGAGGCGCGTATGACTCTGGGACTTTCAAGTTACGAAATTTTTGTGGATAACGGCCGTGTTATCGAGCGAACAGAAGAAGATAAACTGTTTGTGAATAAACAAGCGTGTAGTATTATTGTCAACGGAAATGATGAATCTTGGATCGATATTTGTATTAAAAACAGTAAATGCCGAAAAATTAAATTGCAAAACAGCGCAAACGTTTTTACCGTACGCGAAAAGTTCATGCATTCTCTACCAGCATATTATCATGGCGACAATTGTGCTGATATCTTTTTCGTGACAAAGAAAAATGAAGAAATCTAGCGTTCTGAAAAAATAAATATAAGATATTTCAATATTGTGAGAAACGGTTATATCGAAGCATACAATAACTTCACCGAATATACAACCGGATTAAATATCACGTGGCTTTCGTCAAGTTATCAAGTGCGGGTCAACATGCTTATGCGACTAAGCAAATTGCGATATTGGCTAACAAAACCAAGCGCTTGTCCTAATTTGAAAGCTGCATTGAAGTTACCTAATGCGACGCTGTTCCCGAATCCTAAGGACGATTTAGCATCAAATTGGCTAATTCAAGATAAAAATGCAGAATCTAATAAATTACCAAGCTCACATTTAGTGGGTACTCAGTTGGTTGCACCGTACAACAAAGAAGAATATTTGCCCATAGAATCTTATACTTATAAAGACAAACCGTCACCTATTCCAAAATTATACTACATTGACGTTTCGGAAATGTTGCTTTTATCGGAACATAAACCTGCAATTTATCGGAACACGAACCGATGTATTCAAAGAAAATTCTTTGACAGTCAACGTATTATTTCGCTCTCCGGTAGGCAAAATACTTCGACTTCTGAATTATTTCCGATTAACCAGGAACCGAAGCCAGCACTTGAAAAACGCCGTCGTAGCAACAAACAATACGTATGTCAATATAAACGTTAAATGGGATAATCATCAACCTGGTTTTGCATACGAGTGCCGCTTATTTGATATTCGTGCAAGAAATGAACATCATTTTTTGAGCAATTTCGTAAGCTTAGACGGCATTTGCGACTTCAATTATTTTCGTTATACAAAGAATGGAGTGTTCCACGATTTGAATTTCAACAGAGAACAACTCATCAAAAAAGAAGAAGATGTAACTAATTTGCGATACGAATTCGGAGTGGCGATGTATCCTCATCGTCCTGGTACGTGGAAGTGTTTTTCATCTAAAAAAACGGAAACAAAAGTGATATGTCATTTTGACGCGAATGGCAATCGTATCACAACGTATAGAGCAGCGAAAGATGAAAGTACGAATGATGATTCTTGCACTACAAAATGCGATTCTAAAGACCACGATTACAGCAAAAAAAATAAAAGATCATTGCATTTCAACGTATTTATTTTGACATCCAAGGGAATAGCTGAGAATATTATAGAAGATGTTCCCGCGTTTTGAAAATTGTGTGAACCTTAATTTTTTTTAAATATTTTATCTCATTTTCAACAACACTTTCAAATTTTGCAGAAGTTATATGTACAGACTATTAAGTCTAACAAAAAACTAACCTCTCATTTATATATGTATGTGTATCTTGTTGAAATAATAAAATAAAAAATGGAATATCGATTCCGTTTTTAGTTTGTGTGCAAAAAACTTGTTTTTTTCTTGTGCAATATTATCCTTTGGTGTTTTTGAGTTAAACAAAACTTACTTTGAGGACTTTTTCATTACTATGTATTTTCTCATGCGACTTGCGTCGAATACGAAAATTTAAAACGATCGAGCACTCGAAGTCGAATTTGGAAAATATCACGCAAACTTGATTTCTTGGTCACGAGTAGCGGGTGGTCACAGTGTGTCTAGAGGGGCGGAGGTAAGTAGTAGATTTCACTTTTTAGAAGAAGAAGCCAAACTATAGAAGGAATTAAAATATTTTACTACAACATATATCTTAAAGTCTAATATTTTTGACTAAATGTTCTTGGTTGATTTTCAAGCCTTATATTTTGGTATAGAAAAGTTGCGCAGTACTCATGTTTTGACTGGAAAAATTTTTTTAATAGAAAAAATTACCATTTGTAATTTAAACGAATATGAAATATGGTATATTGAATATTCTTGAACTCTCATTTCACTGATTCTATGTAAACTCTGTTTTTAAAGGTATACATAGATTGATAATTTCTGATTCAGGCGCATAAAAAATTACACAAATTTCAAATAACAAATTCGAATACACTCAAATTTGCATTTCCGGAAATTGTTTTTGCGGGACTTGAGCCTCGGCTTAATGTGCTGTGAAGCTTTAGAGCAACATTTGCCGGAATTTCCGTTAAGAAATAACCATTGTTGGGCCGGCTACGGAATTTTAACGGCCGTTTTTTTCGTGCCAGTTCAATAGAAAGAGGCCAAAGTGGTTCAGTCATCTCGACGGAAAACGAAAAAAAAGGTCATTCGTATTTACTAAAGGAAGCTACCGAATAGGCCCGGAAATACAAGTCTCAGTGTATAAATTTTATGTATAAATTTTTGAACAAAATTCAATAAGAGAAATCATTGACTGGGAAAATCGACTAAAGTAGATAAAATAGATTTCATTTTCTTTTGAGGTTATTATAAGGATCCTAGGGTACCGAATAGAAATACTGTCTTGAAAATATTTTTTCAAAGTCCTCTTTTTATCCTTAAAAAAAGCTCTAAGAAATGATTTTTTAAGAATTCATACAAAAGCCTAATACAAAGATTATATTTATCTTCAAAATTTTTACACAATTCTATTCATTAAAAATTAGGTTTCTGTGAGTCATCCAAATATTGTCAAAGCCATGTTTTTATTGTACAGATGATCTTGAAATCTTTATAGACACTATTAGCTGAAAAATCCTCTCGAATGCAGATAATTTAATGAACTTTGAATTTTGGAGCATGAAATTATTGAAATCTATATATCAATGTACAGAGATATAGTACAAATTTATAAAAACACTAGAAAATCCTGCAACATTTTATACATACTGAAAAATACGAAAAATTAAAATATTTTGAAAATCTATCCCGGTATAAAGATTTCCTCAAAAACCTATTACATCTGCGAATGTTTCCTTGAGGTTGAAATTTAATCAAATATCATATTCAGTAATTCTGTGAACTTGAAAATAATATAAAAATTTGAACAAGCTGATTGATTTCTTTCAGGTTGAAAAAGTATGGATTAACATTTTTTATTATATCTGAAAAATAACAATTTCTGTAGAACAAAACCAGGAGTACGTTAATATTGTTTTTTTTTCAGCCTCAGTTTTTCGATGTCTTGTTATTTACATTTAATTTATTCTAAAAAGTAAAGCAAAAGTGACGGTACTTTACTTTTTCAAAGTGGTAATGGCACCGAGTTACTACTTCTTTTCAAGTAACGGTAACGCAACGAATAACTTTTTTACCTTTGTAATGATGACGTAACGCGTTACATTTTTTCAAGTAACTTTCGGAAACCTGATTAAAACCCTGCATAACACATTTTTTGTATTGATGATTTCTATTCCAAAACTTGCAGGATCAACTTATCAAGACGATGAAAATCTACAGCGCTGATGGAAGTAGAGAATAACCTAGTGGTTAGGTTGCGTGCGTATAGTTGTTAAGTGCGAGCGGAGCGAGAGATAGTGAGATCGAACCCAGTGTTAGGCAGGAATATTTTATTCGTTAAAATTTATGTTTACAACGTCAAACAGGGTCAATTCATTATAACACATCAAACAAGATGATTAATAACTGTAATTAATTCGAAACATTTTTTTCTCTTTTTCTTTCAATATACATTTCGAAAACCCTGTCGTTATTCATGTCGACAATAGCGTTGGGTGGCGACAGGGTGGCGTTTATAAAAATTCTCCTATAAGCACTCCCTTGCATTTCGACGGTAGCACTTCGGGAGCACAAACAAGAAGTACTCCTAGTAGCGCTTCCAGGAGTATTATAGGGAAGCACAACTGGAGCGCGGTGGAAACAAAAATGGGAGCGGCGTGAGGAGTACTCCCGAATCGTACTTTGGTAGTGCGTCGGTAGCGTGAAGGGAGTGGGCATGGGAGTTCTCAGTCCCAAAAAAACCCCAATGCTACCTTCTCACTCCTAGGAGCGCAGAGGTAGCATTTCGATGTTTCAAGGGAGCGGTTTGTTGGCTGGGAAATGTATTTGTATGCAAAATTTTCCAAATTCAAAAGGTTTTTAGTTGATTTGAAGTTTTGAATTTTCTACGGTATACACAACCATCTTCAAACTTCGAAGGTCCTTGGCTCGTTTTTTTTTTTCATTTTTAATGGTTTTTATGTTTATTCAATATTTCTCTTAACAATCACTTCGTAACACAAGTGTTGGAATTTATGTTAAATTTGAAAATACGCATGACAAATAGGCAATATAAACACTTTTCATCACAGTTGAATTTGTTTTCATACCACCTGGCGGTAGAATACTAGGCGCGTTAAAGCCAGCATTTCCGTTACTTATGTCAATAGTGTAATTTATACAATTATTAAAGTATATAGAGAGGTTATTTTGGAGAAATTTTCACTTCCATGTATAGATTTTGACAGCATATTATTTGTTTATAAAAAATGATGAATTTTAGTTTTTTTTTTTAATATAAAAAAATCATTATAGTCAGAAACTTGGAGAATGAATTACATACATATGAATATTTTTTTTTCATAAAATCAATTCCAAGTGTTCCATTTTGACGGAACGGGAAATCTTTCATTAATTGTTGAAGTGACATTTCCCATGGATAAGAAAAACACATCATCCAGTGTGTCAAAGCACGGGATGATATGACGCACTAAGTGTCGCAACCTCACAAAACGTCAAAAATGTCACAAAATGTGAAAAAATGTCACAACATTACAAAAATGTCACAAAATCTCGCTCTGTAATATATAATAATTTTTTACCACCGCTGTTACTGCCGCCATGGTTACCGTAACAATAGCAACCGTTACCATGACAACCGTTGCCATGGCAACCGTTACCATGGTAACCATGGTATGGATGAAACGACCCATGTGCTAAGTAGGCACGCACGTATTTCCGGGGTCTTGCAAAATAGTATACTTCATATGAAGAGGGAGAGTAGTGTCTTTTCGTGCGCGACGGCAACATTCTCGGAACGAGGTAATTCCACAAGTTTCGAGAATTTTCCGTCGCGCGTGAAAAGGCTCTCCCTCGTGATATGAACTATATTTTTCATTGTAGCGCTGAAAATGATACGCGTGTTTTGCTGCGTCACGGATTGAGCGTAGGTGCCCCTTTTCGAGTCGGTGGAATAAATGGTGCCCTGTGAAATAATTGATGACCTGGTACCTTTTTTGTTCATGGGTCGTTTCACTTCCATTCACCGCTCGAAAAGGAGCATCTTACACTCGTGGCCAGCAAAACACGATCATTTTGTGCGCGCACAATGAAAAATTTTCGGGACCCTGAAAAAACCTGCGGTGTATTACAATGACCTCAAAAATACCTGTCAGCATCGAACGGTAGGTCAAGTAACGCGCACTCAGAAATTGACGGAATTAAAGAGCTTAGGATTCTTGAAAAATCATGTTTCTCAAAAAAAGCTTCAAAAAATGTAAAGAAAAAATACGTATCGAATGTTTTTCGATGCAGAATCAAAATAAAACTATAAGAAGGATTTTAAAATTTGAGTGTAAAAAACGGGTGGAACGACTCATATTGTAAAATTTTGTAAGACGAAAAAATGCGAAAAAAACGCAGTTTTCACCGATGGACTGTTGTTGTATGGCGTACCTGATCTCTAAAATTCGTCGCTCTATTTGCTCAATAAGAGGAAACGTGGATGGTCGTTTCAAATCGAATACTCATCTAACCACACTCTGATAAATTTTTCTTCAGTAAACAAGTATTTTCTATTTGTCGGATTTATCGCACTTTGTTCGTCTAGGAAAGTGCATTTACTTTTCCTAGACATATAACGTACCCTTTTTTTTGGACTATCGCGTACTATCTATGAGTATTGAGAGTTCTTACAATAACCGATAAAAACTTCTGAAATTGTTTTGCCTATCGCTGCACCTTTACCTAAGATTATGTACCCTACACGGAGAGAAGTAAACCTTAACAGGTACAGTTTTGACCGTAACCGTTGCGGCCCCGACCGCGACGGCTGCGCGTAAAAATCGTGCCGTAGAAATGCAGGAACAATCACTGCTACAACCAGAAATATTACTGCTCCACCGTAACTGTTACTGCCCTCGACCGTACCACGTTCGGCCGAAACTTTCACGTTCACGGCAGTAACGGTTACTGCTGGAACCTGAATCGCTGCGGTTACCACCGCGACGGAATTTGACGGCCGGAGTTGAAGCAAGCCAAAAGTGAACAGCTGATCGGTTTTAACCAGTTCTCTCACGTGCTCTCGCGTCGGTTATTCATTCTAACAAATATCTCATCTAATTTTAATCAATTAACATCGCGATCCCGAGAAAGTGTTTTCAACTTTCGGAATACAGGTTCACTGCAGTTCATTATATTTCAAGGAATACCAAGGTATTGTATGCATAATTCGTTTTCAGCTATTATTCTCATGTTTAGCATGGGCTTTGCGTAACGTAACTCCATGAACAATGTGTTTTTAGTATATTATCTTCACGCTATATAATCGCAATATGATCCACACTGTAAGCAATTTTGTATGAATGAAGTTTGATGGTCGATACTTGTTTGCAACATTCTATTTTTTTCGCATGTGGTACTTGTCCTTGACGCACTCAATTAGAGCCAAAAGAGGCATCTGATTTTATGATTTGTAAAAATAATTATATAGGCAAAATCAAAGGAAGACATGATATTATCATTTTTAAAAGGTAAAAAGAAAGAAAACGAATTTTTCCAATAATTTGAATAAAATTTTACATCAAGTTCAAAATCGTTAACGAGTTTTTTGAGAGCAGCGTACTTGTTTGTAAACTAGGGAAAAATGTTGGTAAATTTTTCATAAAAGTACGGAAGTTTTGAACCTATATCCTATATAGAATTTTTCCCATAAATATCTATGCAATGAACCAGGGACGCATCCAGACATTTCGGGGTCCGGGGCAAACATTTTCGGGGGCCTTTCTTTTTAAATTTTTTATTTAAATTTCTACATTTTTATTACATAAAATTTTTATTCCAACTTTTACAACATGAATTTACATTCGCCTTCTCGCTTCTGTCCACGAAATATCAAAACTTGATGCAGTTTTAGAAACAAAGAAATATTGATGTTATTGAAAGGTTATAAAGCAGATGTCTTCATATCAGCTACTGATACAATGAAAATTTCAGAAATGGTCAATAGTTTTTGACATTGAAGCAAAAAAAGTTTATGATAGTAAATTCAATGGAGTTTAAATATGGTAGCCTGTAGTATCTCTTATTACATGATTCATCATTTATTGAAAAATTTAATGAGACTAATTAAAATGTTTCGATAAATATCGCAACTTGTAATTTGATTTATTAAATCCGATAAATGAACGGCTGAGAATAAAACTCGGAAGAGTAAGATAAAGTAAGAGACAGATAGATACGAAACTCCATGTTTTCTGTCTCTATGTGCCTCTACTCGTCCGAGTTTTATTCTCAGCCGTTCAAAAGTCATAAGCATTTCCAATTATATGATCAATGTCGTAATCAAATACATAAAAGATGGGTAATATGGTATATAATATGTGACCTGGAACGAGGAAAATAACCAATCTGAAATTCGTAAAGTTACAGGTAAGGTTCCAGGTCACATATAGATTGAATTAATAGATGTAACAGTAGAAAAATATGAAAAATTACGTTTTGTAATGTTCAATGATAAATTATGGTTTTCTGTATTTATAAATGAAAAATTATGTAACAAAAAAGAGTTTAGTTGTCCAAGGAAAAACGCTATTCTGTAAGATAGCATGAAATAACTTTATTTTACGTTAAAAACCATTAATATATAATTTGAAAGGAAAAATGCAATTTTCGACGATTTCGCAATTTTTACTGTATATCGAAAAGAAACGTATATAACATATATACATTTTTTCTGATCCAAATTTGATAAAATTTTCGTTGTTCAATTTCCTGCAACTCAGGGAATGAATATATGGGTGTTATATTGTCTTGTGAAATTGATTTTTGACGTTGAAGCTCCAACATACATGACGAAAATAAGATTTTCGTTTTGACATTTTCAATAATATTTTTCGAGCAGGCCAGTCTGATAGCTTAAACAATCTCTATGCACTAGAATGAAAATTTTGTTTGATTTTCAGTAATTTCATAAATTTATGAAGAAATTTCACCTTCATAGATTTTTCACGCTCCATTGATTCCTTGTTATTTTTTAGTATAAATAATATTTTGTCTTATTTTATTCGGCTACTAATGTATGATAAATTTTCAGTTTGAACATTTTCGATTTTTTTTTGCGATCCGCGCGGGGCCCCCTCGAACGCGGGGCCCGGGGCAGATTGCCCCGATTTCTCCCCCCCCCCTGGCTGCGCCCCTGCTGAATGAAATAACTTTATTAGTAGAGCCAACTATTTAATTTTCACTATTTTGCAGTTAGTAAGGGCTAAAAATCATTTTTTCCGCGTTCTTTCGTTTTCAGTTACTATACAATTATTAGGCACCGATTACCTCAAACAGCACCTTATCATCATTTTTACCCAGCACACAAAACAAGACACACAGTATTTGCTTTGGTTTTATTTTGCTGCAAAATAGAGCATTCACTGCTTAATACGACCTTGAGTAACAGTACAGTTCTGGTTGTGCCGCAAGTATCAGAGGAAGAGTTGAACAGAATTATAAACTCTTCAGCCGAAGATAGTTATTCTTCTCATTCTCGGGTTCTGAATACGCAGCAATCTGACGTTCTGTGCGCAAGGTGCAAAAAAAGTGATGCAATCCAACAAGCTTTATTTGGCTATGAGCGGAAAAGTATTCGCTCCTATTAACTTTCGACATTCAATGGAATGCTTGCTCTTGCTGCTATCGACACGTGTATGGAGAAAGAGGACGAAAAACCTCAAGCGATAAAAAGTAATGTTGTCCATTTGCTTATCCAAAGGGAGGCAAGTATTGCCTTGAGGCGAGATAGGGCCTCTGTGCAGCAGCCTTTAACACACTTCTCGTAAGCTTTTTGCACCATTCTTTTGTAGAATCCCTGTCTATATTCATCTTTATGTATGAATTTCCTTTGCACATGAGAAATAATATAATAATAAATACATAAGTAACGTATCATTATTTATTATTTAGAAAAAATTAAATTATTTGTGAGGTTATATAGTGAGTCAATGCTGGATAGCAAAATTAAAAACTAGAATTGGACATTTGAATATTTGTCTCGAAAAATAGTACATCGACAACAGTCAATGCATGAATAATATCATTCAGTTGTGTGATTCATAATAATATACTGCTCTGAACAGTGTTTGAGAAAATAAAATTTTTTGGGACGTTTCTACCTCTTTGCTGAGATGATTTATATGATTCATGTGTAACACCTGCAGAATTTCCAATTACAATTAAGAAAATCTTTTCTTCAGAGTTGACTACAAAATTCTTGAAGCGCTCGCTGAAGAAATCAATAAAGAATTTGGTTGGAAGAAGTCAATTTACTTTGATCCGCCAAAAAAAGAAAATAGTGTCAGGTACAAAGCGACAGGAAAACTCGTATCTAATGTGGACTACATGCGAAAGCTGCTGCAACGGTCAGCATTATGTGTGAAGAGGGACGATGCGATTAATATCGATGAAGAAAAAGAAGAATGTGGTTGGCAACCTTTATTTACTTTTATCTCAATTTTTATTACACTGTCGGAAATTCCTCTATAAAATTTAAGCGATTGTCCTTGAAGCAGATTCCCTAATTCAGATAATAAACTAATGATTAATAAATAACTGGTAGACTACTTGACAAATCGATGGGTTTCATCATGAAGAAAATAAATATATTTCTCTTAGAAAATGATGTCTATACATCAATGCATTGAAATTTAATCAAAATTTTATCACAGTATGACCTAATAAGTATTATATGTTATAAGTATATTATTAAATAATATGAATATTACTGTTTTTCAAAGAATCATATATTTTTATGTAATATTGACTTTTCTCTTGAAATAATGTTTGAAAACTGAATGACACATTTATGTGTAAAATGTTTTGAGATCTTAACCTTTTAAAATTGTTTCTGTTACCACGTACCATACCTTCCCTGGCGGACGGCCGAATTCCGTAATACGGAATTCAGCGGAAGTCAGCGGAATTGGGTGAATTCCGCTTGAAAACGTCGATATAATAGTTCAATTGCCCACCAATCTACCTTACCATGTGTAGATTATATTTCATGTCGAAATATGCTATTAAATAATGTAATGCTTTTTTTCGTTATATATGCGTATTTGTAGGAACAAAAGTTGCCACAGATTCGTAAAAAACATAATTTTACCTACCGCCCGGTTTTTTAGTTGCGAAATCGAGTATTTTCGGTAGTGGAATTCGTCCACTTCCACCGACTTCCAGCACTGAATTCCGTATTACGGAATTCAGTGGAAGTCAGAGGAATTCGGTCGTACGCTACGGTTAAATTGAATAGACAAATTTTCAAAAAGATTCTTTGAAAATTTAATTAATATGATGAAAAATTTTGAAATTATTATTCGTAATATAAAACAAATAAATTAAGTATAATTTTTCTCGAATTCCTCTTCATATACGTGTCTATGAAAGTTTAAACACGATTTTAATGATTCCTGTCATGTCTAATTGTAGACAAATCTAAGAAGGTATATTTATGTGTTTTCGGTTTTAGCTGGTATTGAGTCTCAACTTTAAGTTTTGCGCGAGCCTGTTTTTGATTGGGACGGAACACTTAAAAGCTGGAAAGGAACATTCGCTGCCCGAACCAAAGACTCGAAGAAGTTGAAAGAATGTGGCTCGTTAGTCTGGCAGCTAGAGGAATTTCCATGTCTTACAGCAAAAGGAGCAGTTGAGTTTGTACGTGATTTTCAGCAGTGCTTTATTTTCTACAGACGTTCCTACTTTTTTAAACCTATTCCTATGATAATGTTATCTCTGATTCACAATTGCAGATCAATTTGGATTTTCTCACGCGCTTTCCAGCTCAAATATTTGATCCCCTAGGACAATGGTCTAACCATAGGCAGCATTTTGAAAGTTTCCTTAATACTAAGAAAATCGTCGGGGCTGAGGCTGATAGATTTTTTTTCCACTTGGGTGAATCATCAGAACGTCAGTTCTTATAAATTTTTCCTTACATCCTCAAAATTTTCGTGAAATCTGACTTTTATGTCATTTTTATAGATGGGAAAGACTGCGCTATATTCTTGTTGCTGCCATCAGCTCTGAGGGCGCCAAACTTAAGAAGTGGCAAGAATCGCGTCCCAAAGAAAGCAAACAAACGCAGGAAGGAAGAAACGGAGGATGAGAAATCTGAGAAAACGGAAATCCGTGAAACCTTTATAGTTCATGTGAAGGTAAATGCTTGTTCCGCATAATTTAGAATCATTGTGTTCAAGCCCTTATTACCCCCATACTTATATCTGTTTTCTGTTTCAACAGTCATTGTCGAAGCTCGATGAGTTTACATCCCACAAGATCGAAGCATATGCCACCACAAAGCGGACTGTGACGCCATTTACTGCCGTCGTAGGAGACATATCGTCAACTGAATTGTCGTTTTGGTCGGTAATTTGCAAGAGTTGGTACAGGTTCTCGACCTTGGTTGAAGCCGTTGCATTGATGGTCAAATTGTTTTTTGTATTCGAACTAGCATACCCTACGGAAAACTCAACAAGTTTGGCTGTTGATACAAAGGGTACTTTTAGAAGTCCCTTCTGCTGGAGTCAAAGCAAAACACAACTCAGTGCGGCCATCGAGTTTTTAGAACGGAAAGGGGGGATAAAAATTTGTGATTAGGCTGATTTTTTGTATATTAATTTGTAAGTATTATTGCAATAAATAATGGACGCTTGTATTTTTCGTGATTTTCTTAATTCTTTTACGGCGAAACTTGTTGCTGAGCTTTACAGCGTACAATATTTGCCACGAAAACGTGTAACAGAAATATTAGACAGTTTCGAAAACTTATTGCAACAAAGTTTTGTTACAAATTTATTTTCCAGTATCATACAACGATTGAAAGACTTGGGCGAATCTTCGAACAATTTAGCTAACTTTAAAGCAATGGCTGACATGATACAGAACCCATTTCGAAATTTCAACACTGATGATAAATGCGTGGAATATTTTAAGCGTTTAGGCACGTATATTGAGCCAGAAGAAATTGAAGTTCATGAAGACATAGAACATATACCAGCCCTCCCCCAACAAGCACTAAAACAGAAGGTTTTGATCCAGTTCATTCCGTTGCGAAGGGTCTTTAAAAAGTTTTTCGAGTTGTCTGGCATTCTTTCAAATGTTGAGAGTTACATGTCTAAAATTCAAAAATTTTCAACCTTCCAATTCAGTCTCATCCAATCTGAGTTTTGGAAGTCTGCACAAGCTGATGCTGAAGGTGAACTTGTTTCCCATTGTTATTCTACCAAGACGATGTGGAAACAAACAATGCTCTTGGAAGCCACAAAGGCATTGGCAAAATTGGCGCAGTTTACATTGTGATTCCTTGCTTGTTCCCTAATCTTCAATCTAAAACAGAAAATATCTTTCTGCTGACCCTCTACAAGTCCTCGGATACCAACATTGTGTCGCTGAAGTCAATTTTAGCAAAGGGCGTTGAGGAAGTGAAATTTTTAGAAACAGAAGGTATCACAGTTTGTACTTCCTTTTGCGAGCGGAAAATTTTATTTCGACTCGTAGGTGTCATTGGCGACAACTTGTCAATTCATAATCTGTTAGGATTTTCGAAAAGTTTTTCCGCTTCATTTTCTTGCCGATTTTGTGTTATTCATAAGTCAGACATCAGCAAAGTATTCGAAGTTTCATCGTGTATTCTGTGAACCGGTGAATCATTTGAGAGTCACATTCAGGAAAAAGATCCACAATCAACAGGTGTGTCAGGGCCATCTGCATTGGGAAACTCTTCGACATCAACACTTGATTTTTTAAGTGTTGATTTCATGCATGACTTACTGGAAGGTGGGAATGAACATGCAGTTAGACTGGTTTTGCATTGCCTTATTGAAGAGAAGAAATATTTTACACTCGAAGAACTAAATGACAGAATCACATCCTGCGACTATGGCGACGAGTCCCGAAACAAACCTGTTACAATTAAAAGAAAGAAACTCTTGGAGAAGCACATCAAAATGTCAGCTTCAGAAGCTTTGTGTTTCTTGCGTAACATTGGTATTATAATCGGTGATTTGGTTCCTGAAGATGACGAGCACTGGCAAATTATAATACTTCTTAAAGAACTTATCGACATTGTCACATCGCCCGTGATTTTTCGAAGTGTAGCTGATCAGTTAGAGTCGGCGGTATCAGAGTACTTGTGGCATTTGAATGATTTATTTCCAAATTCTTTGAAGCCAAAACATCACCTCCTGCTTCATTACCCAGACGTTATGCGTCGTTTTGGCCCTTTATCGCAATTTTCGACGATGCGATGCGAAAGCAAACATCGTGATCTAACGATAACAGCACATGTCTCGCTTAGCCGGGTAAATATATGTAAAACACGTGCAAATAAAGCTCAGTTGTGCCTCAATAGTCACATAATCGCAGGAAAACACTTCGCAAACAACGTTTATGAAGCTACAAACTCGAAGACGTACACAATCCACGAATTCGTTGATGAAAAATCGTTCATACACTTTCTTTTACCCCTATCAAGTTCAGAAAAAATTCAAGTTGCAGAGTCAATAATTTTTCGAGGAAAAACCATCAAGTCTAGGACTGTCATCATGATTTCGGATGAAAAACAATTTGTTTTTTACATAGTTCACATGATACTGATCAACTCTGCTGGAAAACTGCACATTATTTCAAGAAATGTTACTCAGATTACTGAATTCGACAAGCATTTTCAAGCTTACTCTCTGCACAGCAGTTACGTAAAGCCGCGTACGTTTGACGGGCACTGTCTTTTTGAAACAGATCTTCCTTAGGCTTTTTTTTCTCGTGTGATTAAAGTTCCTTCTGGTAAACTCTTTATTCCAAAAAGATGGGTATAATAAAATTGGAATGACCAAGGACCAATAAACAGTGTTGAAGTTTCCTTCATAACAATTTGGTAATGAGCGTTTCTGTAAAAAGCAGACCCATAAACCGAAAAATTAAGATACACCAGTCGTGTTTTTTTTCTCTATAATCGCATTAAGAAAGGCTTTAGTTGAATGTTACGCCATTATCTTTTGAGATTAGCCAAGGAATCTACAAACCACTGTAGTTAACACTATTTGTAGTCACAGCGTACTAATCGCAATTCGCCCAAAGTGTTGTAAGCAAATATTCATAATCTTTTTCTTTCGACGTATTGAAAAATAAAAGAATCCTCTTTGCGCTGGTGTTCTACTCGTTTTATTATACTGTTTCCTGTTCATCAATTTTTATCTATTCGAAGGTCGCATGTTCATCTCATTCAGTATTGTGTGGAATCCTACAACAATGTTCTACATATACTTGAATAAACATTCATGAAAAAAATATTTGATATCAAATTGCATTTCAAATAAATAGTATAAACATGCAAAGATACAGTGTAGTTTAAAAAACAGATCCCCATAAGCATTGAAAGGTTTTACAAAAGTTTCAAAAACTTTGTTTTAAATATTATCAAAAGGTTCATAAGATATTTTAAACATTCTCTGAAGGTTTCCAAAATATTTTTATGTTCCCTTCATACTTTTCTTGATAACGTTTCAATATATTTTTGTAACTTTCAAGTACAGTTCGAGAAACGTTTTTTCGAACTATTAATAAGCGTAATGTAAAACGTTTTTTTAATTTCCTGTTGAATTATTTTCGTTCACGAAATTCCAAAACTTCTATAAACTTTTCAATGCTTACGAATATGCCTCTAAAAACATTATTATGTATGCCCTGTCAAATACTAAAACTGAAATCAGTCAAAAACTAACGGAAGTGAACCAACGTTTCTAAATACGAATAGAAAGTACGAGAGCAAAAAATTGAGTAAATTTTTACAGTACAATGAAAGGAATATATTTTTTTAGTATTTCAAAATTCGCTTAAAATTTAAAGTTGTATTGGTATTGAAAAGCAATAACTTTTTTGCGTACAAGAAAAAAAATGAAATGAATTTTCCGAAAAATTTTAATATCAGTCACTGCAAGAATAGACATTACTATGCAAATTACCGAAAAACAACCATAAAAATAAAAATGTTTTTTAGGTAAAATTTATACGTAATCTACCCGAAGAAACAAGATGCATGATCCCATTTTTTAAAAAAGGATGCACATCGCAATCTTTTGCACAACATCAAAGCAACATTTTTTTTTTCTAACATTTATCTTATTTTAATAACAAAATTGATGAACGATGTGTTTAAAACAACTCCAAAATTTTATAATTTCGCGCTATTGCGTGTGATATTGATAACACAAGTGATGAATAATGCATGTAAAATACATCATCAGACATACGCTAACATTAATAAAGTTGAAAACGGTGTGAGCAGTAACGCTCGCGGGGCAAACCGTAACTATTACTGCCCAGGCAGTAATCATAACTGCCACGCACATTACGGTCACCCGCCGAACTGGATACGGTACGACCGCATCGGTTCATGCAAATGCAGCAATGGTTACTGCCTTCCTCTCACTCGAAAGTTTTGCGCAACAGTCACGGGCTTGGCCGAAACGGTTAAGGTTTACTTCTCTCCGTGTATATAGTAGCCCCATCATACGTAACCGGGCAGAAAGGATCAAGATTTCGAAGTGTAAGGACAAGTGTAGTTTTATTCTAATAAATAAGTTGTATCAAAAAACTTCGGACTTTTCCCTCCACCTGGGAATGAAACACTGTGAAGACGCGAATTAATGAATTTGGGTAGTGTCCCGCTCTCGGTCCTTGGCGCGAGACACTACCGAGTCTCTTGAGCTGTAAATCTGACAGAAGCCAACGAAAAAATTGTTTTGAAACAAAATCAAAAGATTCAATATCATATTAATCCAATTCGCTTACGAAGAGTTGAAGAAACAGAAGGTAATGGAATGAAGCACGTTATCGGCCTTCAGACTGACATCGTCGATTGCGATAGGACACCAAAAATATGTGGACATAATATGATAATAAAGTTAAACATAAAAAATTGAAGTTCTTTCCCAGACTAGGATAGATGGTGAACTCCACGAATTAATTACACGACAATTAAGCCCCCGGATGCAATAACTCGCCGAGCGTTCGAAAACGCTTGAAAGTATTGTCTGGGCGGTGATGTCACGAGTCAAAATCAAAATCCGAATTTAGGAAAATGGAAAATACTACTCGATAGCTTTTGGAAAATGAATGTTAGTATACATTTAAATTTTTTTTGTAAATGTCATAGTTTTAGTTGAAAAAAATAAAAAAAGGTGATTTTTGAATCAGAAATTCAATGTTTTTTAAAACTTACATCGCCGCTGAGCATTCATTTTTCAAGATATTTACATAACCTTTGTATAATTTTGTTCGGGAAGGTCTAGTGATGAACACAGTATTAAAATATTTATGAAAAGTTATTAACAACCGACTTCTTTTTTAATCCGATTGAAAAACTATGTTTTCCGACGTTCGCATTAAAAATGTATCGAGGGAATTTTCGTTTTTAACGGGGTTTTCACGCTTGTCATAATTTTTAGTGTATTGTCAAACTTTTTGGAATGTTTGAGCTTTCTAAAACTATTATATATAGTAAAGCTAGCAGGTTGAATACAACGCGCAGCGCGATGTGCTTGATTTTTTCACTGGTAGGACTAACCACGGAGCTCGAGCGGGTAAAATTCAATCACATCGCGCTGCGCGTTGTGTTCAACCTGCTAGATTTTCTATAAATAATAGTTTTAGAGAACTCAAACTTTCCAAAAAGTTCGACAGTACACTTAAAATTATGACAAGCGTGAAAACCCCGTTAAAAACGAAAATTCCTTCGATATATTTTTAATGCGAACCTCAGAACACATGGTTTTTCAGTCGGATTAAAAAAAAAGTCAGTTGTTAATAACTTTTTATAAATATTTTGATACTGTGTTCATCGCTAGACCTTCTCGAACAAAAGTATACAAAGATTATGTAAATATCTTGAAAAATGAATGCTCAGCGGCGATGTAAGTTTTAAAGAACATTAAATTTCTGTTTCAAAAATCGTCGTTTTTTATTTTTCAATTAAAACTATGACATTTACAAAAAAAGTTTAAATGTAGACTCACATTCATTTTTCAAAAGCTATCGAGTAGTATTTTTCATTTTCCTGAATTCAGATTTTGATTTTGACTCGTGACATCACCGCGCGGACAATACTTTTAAGCGTTTTCGAGCGCTCGGCGAGTTATTGCATCCGGGGGCTCAATTCAGAGATAGAGCATATTATTTTTTATTTTCATTTATAATTCAAAACCAATTTCACATCAAAGAAAAAGATAAAATTGGGTCGGAAACTTGATAAATTTATTGTTTATCTAGAAAAAAACTCCATTGAATTAACATCCTCTATGCCTATTATTTTGTACATGTGTGCAAAATAATAGGCATAGAGAATAATTAATTTCAAAAAATAAATTTTTACATACAAACTTTTTCAGGCAGAGATTTTTCATTGGAATTTTGATATCTTATTCAATAGGACGTTAAGTGTATATCTACGGCACGTGTGAAAAATGAAAAAGTAATGTTAAAAAATCAATTTACACTCAAAAAATATAATCTTGCAAAGATTTGTGATTAAAATGTTCATATTTCTTTCAATGGGACGTTAAATGCACATCTATGACATGTGTGCGAAAGTATAGGTAGCATAAAAAATTATTTTCAAAAATATTTTTTCACTTGACAAATCCAAACTTGCGAGAATTTGTCATTAAAATTTTCATATCTTATACAATAGTACGTAAAATTGGTATCTATGATACATGTGCAATGTAATAGGCAGTTAAAAACGTGAATTTAGAAAAATCAATTTTCACTCAAAAAAATCAAATCTTGCAAAGATGTATCATTGAAATTTTCATATCTTTTTCAATAGGACATTAAATACATTTCTTTGACACGTGTGCAGAAAAAAAGGCAGAAAACAATTAGTTCCAAGAACTCAATTTTAACGTAAAAAATATAATCTTGCAAAAATTGGTCATTGCAATTTTTCCAGTCGAATCACAATCATTCATTATATGATTTGCAAGAATCTAAATTAATAACTGGGAGTGGTCAAGAAAGTAGATGAAGGGATTTTGCAGTAGTAAAAATAACGCCGACCCGCATTTGCCGATTCGCGTTTTATTGCGTTTTATTTGCGTTATCGGTTAAGCAGGCCCTGGATGGTACCAGAGGTCTCAAACTTGAAATGCCGCTGGCAAGTCGCTGGCGGGGAACCGTCCCCACCAGTCCCTACTATTCGGATACCCCGTCTCACCTTGATTCCTCATTCCTTATTCTATTACTCGGTTTTCCGTCATTCAAAATATTATGAAGCGGGTCAAGAATGTCATACGGTATTTTTCAGGTTCATTATTTCAGCTGTGCGATGGGAAATAAAAAGGATTTTTTTCCTCCGGACGAGTGGAGAAATTAGATATTATATGAGAATTGTTTATGTTTCAAGTGCATTTCAACAAGCATAGAACATTTTTTTGACGATGAAAATGTTTCGAAGAATACATTTCTTAATTTTTTGCAGCACCAGAATTCGTTTAGATTGTATAAGAAATTTTCCGATTTTATTAATAACTGTTGTTAAAAAAAAAAATTTTTTTGCTATTGAATAAAAAAATAAATATTGAGAATCGACTGTTTTTCTTTTCAAGTTAACAAAGTAGGAAGCAAGTTTTCACAATTTGAAATATTCAATATAATTTTTATCAAAAATCTTGGCTAGTTTGTTAGTGTTTTCAATTTATCTATCAACCAATTTTCCAGTCTAACAGGAACTCTTAATTTCTTCAAGCGCTAAGTTGCAATCCCAACAGGTGCTATTAAATAGTATATTGTTCCAAGTACAGCAATATTATCATCTCCCAGAAGTCACATATAAGTCAGAAGTTTGGTAAAAGAATAATGATAAGAATCATAAAAAAGGAGCCACTGTAAATAAAAATCCTCTTTATGCCTTCAAAACTTCATAACACAGCAAACGAAAAAATATTGGATGGTCATATCTCGAATGCAAGTTTAAATATATATAATAAATTCGAGATCAAATACGTTCCATAAAAGATCAAAGCACTGACACGATAAGTATCCAGAGCCATCGAGTTTGAGTTTAAAAATGCCAAAAGAAGACAAATTTTTTGAGACTAGGTTTTCTGAAAAATCCTTTGAAACACAAGAAAACTAATGAACTTGGAATTTCAGAGCTCGAAATTCTCGAAATTTTTATAACAATTTGTATAAAAATGCTAGAAATACACAGAAATACTAGAAAATCTTGCAACATTTTATACATACTAAAAAAACAAAAAGTGTCAATCATCCTGAAAATCTAGGTAGATTAGAATCCCTCGAAAATCTATTGAATTTACGAATTTGTCCCTGCCGATAACATTGAATGAATCCTACCAGTGACAGTGGATTGAAAAGATTGAAATAGATTAAAATCGAACCTATTTGAATTGAATTAATCCAACTAATAAAAAAATAATTGCTTTTTGATAAGACATTTTAATCCTTTTCAATATAGATTTATTTACTAGATTTTCAGTATTAAATTGGATTGATTGACTTCTATAGAATCTAATGCAGATAAAGATGATTGTAATTCAATGCGTTTCATTTATGAAATTTTTGACAAAAACAGAATTTTTCAAGTAATCTAATCGAGTTTCAATGCTCTTCAATCCAAATGAATTTCATTAAATTTTATGAAATTTAATCAAAGTATAGCAAGGACTCATACACGAAAGTGTTTGCATGCATTGGTGACTTAAATTTTTTAATCTCTTGTCAGTATTTCTCAAGTGAAAATTTCTCGATCAATTACAAATAATCGTTGACTAAAGAAAATCATCTCTTTTATGTAAACTTCGAAAACGCGAATTCACACAGATTCCTGAATTACAATGATGAAACGTATATGTACAGATCTTGGCCCATTCGTTAAAATTTCATCTTTCAATCTTGTTCAAATTTATTCACGCTTGCACCACGTTACATGAATAATAATTTTTGATCCTTTCTGTGTTTTCCAAAGGCTTATTTGTGATCAAATGCACTACGTTTCTTTCGCCTTTTTTCGTCTTACAAAATTTCCGTTTTACAGAGTAAGAAAATATGAATCAATAAAATCTATTTCACAAGTTCTGTTATCATACCTCTCACAACTTACTTCTACCAAATCCAATATCATCAATTACAAAATGTCACAAAATCACAAATGGTCACATATTTACGAAACGGCACAAAATCACAAAATATAACAAAATCACGAAGTATCACAAAATCACAAAAGTGGAAATCACAAATGTCACAAAGTTAAAAATTGTATAAAATTACAAAAATGTGGCAAAATAAAAAATGTCACAAAAATATCAAATAACAGAGAAACACAAAATACCGAAGTATCACAAAATTATACAATTTCATAAAATTTTACAAAATTACTGAATGCCACAATGTGGCAAATGTCCCAAAATCATAAAACTACCAATGATCACAAAATTACACAATATCAAAAACTAGCTGGCACCCGCGGGCTTCGCTCCGCATTGACACTCGGTTTAGATTTGGTCACTTGTATATTGAGTAGCATTCTTATATCTTAAATTCATGGATTAATTTTTATCATCCGTCAAGACGAAGATTGGAAAAGGGAAAGCGTAGTCATTAAGAAGATGTTTCCAGTAATAGTTTGATGTTTATTCGACAATGTGAAACCCTTAACTCTTAACAGTCTTTTCATGTGTTGCTTATAAAATTAGTTCACTGAAATACCAACTAACCTTAATTAATTTCATTTTCAAGGAACTTTGTGAAAATATGTCCTGATTTGACATTGCACTTCATAACACAATAAACGTCGATCTCGTATTTCGATAATGTGTTTTCAAGTTTTTCAAGTGTTTTTACCCTAATGAAATTATTAGTCGAGTAAATACAAATTCAGTCGATATGATTACATGTCTCAGGTTATTTAAAGAAAACTCTTCATAGGCTCGTATTGAACTTAAAAAATATTTAGATCCAGTAATCTTCCCTTCGAGCGTACTTGACTTAATGAAGACCTTAACGTCTGAAACGTAATCAACCTAATTACTTACGCTAATAATATTTTTCATAGGTTTAAAAGTAATAGTTATTACGTTAAAGATTGTTCTGATCCATATCATTTACTTTATTTAAAAAATTCATGAAATTTCCATTAATCTGATGAGAAGTGAAGAATTCCATAAAGGTAAAATAAATACGAATAACACCAATATGATTTTTCATGACTTAAAAATGAAATAATCATAAGCGATAGATGAAGTTTTAATCAGTTTAATTTACAAAAGTTGCAATATAAAAAATTCTTTTCTCATACTTATACTTGGTATAATTATTTATAGTTGGAATAAAAATGACTTTCTTTAAAAAATCTATTTCTTGTTTCATTACCACCATCCCGTTACTTACCATAATCAGCATGTGTTGAGCCAATAAGAGGAAAATAGAATTAATTCGATTTTAATGAATGTCGTCAACCTTTAAAATGAAAGTTATTGTTTATGAAAAAATGTGTTGTCGATGAAAAAAATTACAATATGTTCAATGCCATAAGAAAAAAAGTAAAATTTTAGTGTCGTGGATTTTTCCGCGAAAAGAAACAAAAATTTTTTTTTCCAAAGTCGACGTACTTCAAAATAAAAAATTTGAAACAAAAAAATTTGTTTGGGTTGTTCAAGGTTCCATTCATTGCTTTACGCATATGAAGCTATGTATCGTGTTATTTGTTTGATCAATGACATTGCGTGCTACTCAAGTTACAGTTTCAGTTGGTTTTTTAGAAAAGCCGTTACACTTAAGCACACATAAGTATAACCAGAAAAAATTTAAGAAAATCACAATCTGTTTTCTAATTGTCAAAACACAAACTTTCAAAAAAAACCGTACAGTTACAAAAAATATCAAAAAGGATGTAAACAAAGAACAAAAAAGTTAAGTCTACTTACGACTGGCTGTACCAAATTCGATATTCAACAGAATTTTACTTCACAATTGCACTTTTTTTTTAACGATAGATAGATGATCAATAGATTATCAATTAATAGATGATCAATAGATTGTCACGTATGTTATGTATTTCTGTTGCTCTGTACATTTGTTTACATTTTACAAATCACGGAAAATCAATAGAGTATCTTAACAATAATCGATATATCGATAGTGTTCTTGTCAACACGGTCAATACCGTCCGCCATATTGCTTCCGGTGGGCATTAGTGATCCTTTTTACCCTTCATTCATTCTACCTGACGTAGCTTTTTAAAGGAATCCTTATTTATTCATAAAATAAATTTATTATTATATTATTTTTGTCCTGTTATATTATTTTTAATTTATTGTATTTTATGAATGTTATTTCCTTATTAGAACCAACTCAGGATCTGTGAAAATTTTCAGACCTTCGCGTCAAGATATTCAAAGCCAGCAGTGGATCTCATCTTTAGGGCTCCGAAAGCCTCATTAATAAACAAATTAATTTTTGCGAATTTCAAAAAATGGCAAAGGGAAAATCGTCTCAGAATTTCGTAAACTGTCGACCCTTAAAATATTAATTGTTGACTTTGGGACACCCTGTATACACTCAAATGTTTAGCGTATATACTGAACGTTGAGGTTAAACGCTCAATATTGGACATATATACTGAAAATCAAGCATATATTCTCAAAATAGGGCGTATAAGCTCAATAGTTCAGAGTTTTTTTCATAAGGGAATATTGCATTATTTGGTGCGCTTTGTAACTGCAGCGAGCAATTCATCTATTTAATGCAATATCAAAAAATGCAAATTATAGTAATATTATTCAGTGTTTGAATTTTCCAAAACCGCGTTTTGAAAACCAAAAAAATGTACTGGAGATGTATGAAAAATGTACAATATTTTTTATGTTATCAGTAGACACCCTGATAACATCTTTCTATGATGCTGCAGAAATATTTCAGAAATATTGCAGTAAAATGTGGGCAATGTTGTCGAATTACAAAAAATAAGCTGTATTGCTTCTGCATTACATTAGAAAGCATGATGCAGAATATCAAACTAAAAATATTTTGAAATGCTCCGCAAAGATCTAGCAAAATATATTCAAAAAGCTGTCATAACTGTCTATTCTGCCTCAGCATTTATTGTTGTTATATTCTTTATTGTTAGTTTTACTCGTATTTTATTGCAAAAATTATATATTACATATCTATTTATGATAAAAATGAATATCATCGTTATTTCCTTCAAATAGAGTAAATAATAAATGAATGATAATATTATTAACTACTATATTTATATGATAAATATTGTTATCTATAAACTAGTTATTATATTTATTCTATTTTCAAAATTACAAATCAAGCCACTGCTAACAACACTTTATAAAAAATATTGACACACATTTTACTCCATTAAAAAAATATTGATTAATACACAAACGCAACTATAGTTTTATAAAATGTTCACATAATTTTATAAATGCAAATCATGATTATTTATCAATCATGAATGAAAAATAAATTATGAAAATTCATGGATTATTTTTGTATATTATATTGTTAATAGTTAAATAATTGATATACATATGTGGCATGGAACGACAAAAGGGACCTAAGGACCAAACTCGTCTTGGCTTACTTTTCAATGCTTTCGAGTCGGATACTGTGCCTAACCGGTTTTGGTCCATAGGTTCCTTTTGTCGTTCCACGACACGTATATACTCTAACGGAGCAGACAACACTGGAATGATGAGATTTTGGTGTGGTTACAGCGGGATTTCAGTGTGTTCGATTTTTTCGTATTTAACTAACTGCTAACGCATATATTTTTGCCCTGGCTTGTAGCAAAAGTACTGGTACTGTCCATCATCATTTCCACAAATCAGCTATGGGATCTAACGGCATTGCCATCTTTTGTGGTTTGATATTTCACATCATTATAGGTGTTGAATATGTGACTGCAAAAGGCATAGAAGCTGGTGAGTACTTGAACAGAGAGAGAGTGAAAATGTACAAAATAATGTAATTAAAGTTTAAAGGTATAGTTTGTTTACCTCAAAGTTCTGATTAACTCGAATTTAACGTGAAGAATGTTTATACAGTAAGACTTGTCGTATAGTCAATCTGCCTTCGTCGCTCGTTTTACATATCATCCTATTGGCAAACTGATTTTCTTATGTGACCATACGACAGGAGAAAAAGTCTGAGAGACTGACGAAATGACGGTTCTTACTGTGTTGAATTATCGTAAATTATCACTTATTTTTATTCAAATTAGGATAAAACTATGATCGAAGTTTTGCTTGCGGTGTTAGAACATCACAGGATCTATAACATTTTACATTACGAAATATATAATAATTTTTTCTAAGAATAATTTAAAAATCAAAACAATAGCTAGACAATTTTCACTCGGAGTCAGCTGCATTTAACAAAGCCAGATAATAATAAATTATAGGTAATAAGATGATAATAAATAAAAATCCTCGGAAGAATAGAAAACTCGTACGAATTAACGTTCGTAAATCAACAAAAGAAAAAAAAAAAATAAATAAACAGAAAATCAATCACCTTGTTTAAGGTCAACAGCTGTTATATTTAAAATATTATGATTTTTTACCAATCCGAAAAAAGTAAATTATAGAAAATTTATTAACTTCCGCTCTGAAAAATTTCCTCACAATTTATGAGGTGAAATGTGACTATCATAAAGCAACAAATCAACATTATTACGACGTGAAACAATGGCGACATTGAATTTTTTGACTGTGTCTCGAACTCTCCGAGTTTTCAGATTCAGTAGAATGATGAGGTTCTGTTTCCCAAATCCAGTGTATCAAATGTATTTTTTTTTGCATGTTCTAGGATCGCCCAAAAATAAATTGAAAGTTTGCGTGATTGGCGACGGTGCAAGTGGATTAGCCACGGTTAGGTATTTGTCAAAAAACCTGGAACATTTCGAAATTATGGCTTTTGAGCAGAATAACGAACTTGGAGGCATGTGGATTTACACAAATTTGAGTAGCTCAGATAATGGCACTCGAGTACATTCGAGCGTGTACAAATATCTCAGGTTATACTTTGAGTTTCAGTTTTTCTTGTGCAGGAAAGAACAAGCATGATGAAAATTTTTCTCATACTTAGTCTGTAGTGACTTTTTTTACTTTTCAGTTCGCTTATGTCAGTTTCAAGCTTGAGTTATGAGCATGATCAAAAATTTTTAATGAAGATTCGTGTCAAACATGTTCAATTTTATATAATTTTTCGTAGATAACGTAAAAATAAACCAAAATCATGTCTTTTTATAATTCAAAATAGCACTTGAAAAATCTTTCAGTACGCCAAGAACTATCATTTTGTTCTAAAGCGACATAGAAACGAAGACACAACAAAAAAAAAAGATATATCAATTGAAGCAGGTGTATCAGCTGATTATGGTATCGATGATAACTGAGAAAAGCAAAATTTAGGAAGGTAAACTCTTCAGCATAATGGAAAAAAAGACTTTTCAGAACAAACTTACCGGGGTCACTCATGAATTTTCCGGATTTCGTAGGAACGATGAGAAACCTCTCGTGCCGCATCAAGAAATTCGGCAATATTTGGACGACTATGCAAAAGAATTCGAAATGGAAAAGTACTACAAGGTACCATTATATTATCAAAATTTTTGAAATATGCTGAAATTTTTTTTCATTATGTATAAGTCAATTAATGGAAACATGAAAAATATTTAGGAGGAACTTATTTTAAAGCAAACCTCCAACTTTCAAGGACCGAAGAAAAAAGATTTTAATATTTATTATATTTGTATTTTTTTATTTATAACTTCGCGTACACATAGTGAATTTTTAATCTTAGGATATCTTGCAAAAAAATTATTGAATTTCGTTGTGCAAAGCAACATGAAAGTGGAAAATGTTTCTTTTGACAACGACGAAAAATTCCACGTTCAAGTAAAAAACGTGAAATCCAATGAAAGTGAAACTCATACGTGTGATTCCGTTATTATTTGCAATGGGTATGTTTCATATTCAAATTTAGAAACTGAACGAAGACATCTGGTGTCATATCCAAAAGAAATTTGTTTTTATATAGTATTTCATTATTGTAATAAAATTTCCATTTGCAGCCATTACTCCAAACCATACGTACCATACATACCAGGAATACAGAATTTTTCAGGGAAGGTTTTGCATAGTCATGTCTTCAGGGATCCAGAAGATTACAGAGGAAAAACCGTTGTCGTCCTTGGCGGCTACGCTTCCGCAATCGATATAACTAAACAATTATCGAAATATGCTTCTAAAGTCTACATCAGTCATAATAACTAAAGGCAAATATTTTCCATCGTTGCTTTTTTCATCGAAATACAACGCATTTTTTTTTAATGCTCGGATTTTTTTTTCTGTGGCTATAAGAGGACGTAGAATCTACATAGCTATATTTCAAAATGACGGAAAAAGCATGGTTTTAAGTTTTAAAATAGTCTGTGCAGCACTTTATTGTCATTTTCGAAAATTTGTTTCCACTGGTTTCCACACATGATTGATTATCGTCTGAAAAAATTTGTAAGATGAGAATGAGGCAGAATGAAATTCTTCAAGTCTTTTACACTGACGGTGATATGACATGATTGAATTCGTTGGAATCGAACACTAAAAAATATTAATGCACGATTTTCATCCTCTTCAGATTTGCAGAAAATCCACCTAGAAATGTCGAAGAAAAAGTTGGAGTTAAGTGAGTGTTGAATAATACCATCAAATTTTTAGATCAACTGCAACTGCAAATGTTTTTATGTTTTGCACGGGATATGATTTTGATCTTCCTTTTGTTGATGCAAGCACTGATTTAATATTGGAGGGAAATTTCATTAATCCGCTTCACAAACATATAGTCAACGTAAATCATCGGAGAATGGGTTTTATCGGTGTTCTGTTTGGGACACTTACTTTCCCCTGTTTCCATAAGCAGGTGATAGTATACTCAATTGGATGAGTGACATATTTAAAAAACTGTTATTCGTATGTGTGTGAAATTCCGAGCTTTTTTTCATGACTTGATAATATATTTCTCATCATAAACGAACGCTTCTTGTACGCAGCGTTGGAGCTAGTTATTTTTGTCGATTCATTAATGTGCATCATGTATTTTTTTTAGTTGTGCTGACCGTTTGATGAATTGGTATCATCTGGTTTCAGGCCCAGTTTTTCATTGCAGTTCTGAAAAATGGAACGCTATTGCCAGATACATCCGAAATGTACCAACTTGCTCAATTGAAATCAAAGTTAAGGAAAAATAGGCATGTCGTGGGTGACAATGGAGCTTATGATAAAGAACTGGCAGAATTAGGTCATTTCGATCCATTGCCATCACTCTACTACAACGGTCTGAAAAAATGGTTAAATGCGACAAAGCTGCATCCCTGGAATTCACACAAATTAGGATTTTCAAAGTCTGAAGATGGACAAAATGTCACGATAACTTTTCAGGACAAATAGGATCAGTATAAGTTTCAATTCTACATTAATCAAAGATACACTCTTATAGATTTATTCTTGTATGAAAACTCGGGTACATTACTTTTAACGGCACATAGAACTGATGTTATACAATCAAAACAAGAGAAGCCAACTGAATATAAAAAGTGCTTGCTTTCGTCAAATTATAATTTAAAAAAATCTTTCACATGATTTAAATTATATTTTCAAACTTGCACTGAATTTTTTTTCAAACTTGCACTGTATAAACAGATGTGATTAACTTTTTTTTATTTATTGGTATTTCTACGTACGACTTTATTCAAGAATAAATTTTGCATTGTGATATGTATAAAAAATAATTTTGGTTTTGATTCATTAAATTATTGTATACTTGAAATTCGTCTCATTGTTTTATTAATAATTTAACGAGTTCAACGAAGGTATAACGCAAGTGCGACGCTAGAGTGTTGCCCAGACTTTTCAAGGGATCGTCAATTTGATCGAAATTTAGTCTGTAGGAATCAACAATTTTCTCTTCATTTTCAAAGTCATTAGTTCAAACAGCAAAAGTTTTCATCACGACTATAAAGAATTATTCAATTTGTTGTTATGCATGCAATTTTTTCTTCCAGTCTTTCCATGAAACAAAGTTTTAATATTATTGTTTTCTTATATAAAACATGCTTTCGCTGCCCACACTGCGGGGAACACACTGCCACTACAAAAGGCACACACTGGCCTCTTTTAGAGGCCAGTTGCAAAATTTAATGATAGAGACAGTGGAAGTACGAATTAGGTATGGAGAAACACCAGAAGAAAAAACTCCTGAAAGTTATGAAATACATGAAACTGAATACAGCGTTGAACAGGATTCTTATGATCAGCTCATACAGCATCAATGAATACTAGCAGTCATTTGGCACATTCAAGAATATCTAGAATTCTTGTTTCTATACAATCGAAAAAATGATTCTTCTATTCTCTGACCTGCTCACCTGCTCTTACCACTGAGTGCATGACCAGAATACAGTATAAGTCCTTCGAGCCTGGATTTTTCCGTTCAGATAAAATTCCATCTACCCATAACATAAAAGGCTTACATCTCCTATCAATTGAATCAGTTATATTCCAGACACACAAAAAAAAAACTATTGTCCTCGGTATAGATAAGCCGAGACAGAGAAATTTGGACTAGTTGAAAAAAAAACGAACAATAGTAATCATTAACTCACGGTGATACATCATAATTGAACCGCTGGAAAGCAGAACCGAGCGAGCATTCGGGCTAGTAGGATAGGGGTGGGGCACCGCGACGAAGAGGAAGAGGCAAACGCCGATAGCGAAAATTTTCAATAGATTTTTTAAAACATTTACCGCGATATCTTTGAAACTAAAAGAGATTTTTTCATGAAATTTGGGCACAAAAATTGACTGAAGTCGGGATAATAAAACAATCATAGTTAGATCAAATATTTATTAATAATGTCCCTACTCTAAAAATCTCATCAAAACAAAATATCTTAACCGGAAATTGCGAAAGCAATGTATAAAAATTCCGAATATATTAAGTATTTATTGCATACGAATTACAAAGAAACTTTCAAAAACTGGCACTTTGAGAAAACAGAAGTGCGGAAAAATTGCAAGTTAAACGTAATTCATATGACCAATATTATTATTGAGCATCTGAAGAATTTTTCTGTTCAATCCTATACATGTTTATCGAACGTGAGAAAAAAACCTGATGATTTGAAGATGGCAACGGAGCCTGTAAGTTTAGAAATTCCGAAAGAAAAAAAAAGACTTGGAGAATTTGAAGGTTTATGTGTCTCAAAGTAGTAAAGAATATTTTGAGAGTTATTTGCAAACTGGTTTTTTAAAAAAAAAAGGGTTAGAAACTATGAGAAAACAAAAAGTTCAGTTTACAAAGATCTCTATAATTTGCAATAAAAGAATGTTTAAGACAAAGTGCGAAATGAGGTATGTATTGTTAATAATAAAAATCTTTTAATACAAACTGCATCTATTGAAATGAGTGGGAATTAGAGATTATGTATTTGATTATCATATACCTTGTAAAGCAATGCCAAGTACAGCGTATAATTTAAGTGTTCATCGTATTTTGAACTTTTACATTATATTTCAATGAGAATTTTAGCGTAAGAACATTATTAATAAATATTTGATCTAACTATGATTGTTTTATTATCCCGACTTCAGTCACTCACGTTTGTTTTGTCCTCTGGCAGCGGTGCGTTCGATTATTTATTTACGTTTTTGTTACGATAATCGATCGATTATTATCAATTTTAACAGAAACTATTTCCTTATATAATAAAAATTATTGATTGATTGATTTGAAAAAATTCTGAATTTTTAGACCATTATTCGATGAAATTGTAAATGTTTTACCAATAATTATTGTTACGTAAAAAAAAAACAATATTTTTTAATACCGACGGCATCGCTGTAGCCTAACCAATTCTTGTGCCCAAATTTCATGAAAAAATCTCTTTTAGTTTCGAAGATATCACGGTAAACTTTTTAAGAAATCTATTGAAAATTTTCGCTATCAGCGTTTGCCTCTTCCTCTTCGTCGCGGTGCCCCACTCCTATCCTACTAGCCCGATCGCTCGCTCAGTTCTGCTTTCCAGCGATTCAATTATCCAATATGAACTATATAATTTTCAATCTTAACTTTCCTAAAAATTGTGCTATAACTAATAACACAATTTTTAGGAATGATTCGCACCTTTTGTTAATTCAGTGATCAGTGACCCAGAAAACCATGAAAAGCATATTATCCATCTTATTGTTAGTAAAAATTTATTATCGATGCAAATATTTGTTATTAATAAGTTTTGACAAAGTCATATAACAAAAACAAGACGCAAAATTCATAATTAACGTTTCAAAAAACGTTGGAGTAGTAAGTTTCTCGAAAATTATATAACTGTTTATATTATTGTTCAAAAAAATTGTTGCAACAATCAATTTTTCGAAATCTGACAACAAATTAATCATCAGCAGCCAAGAAAACCGTGATGAGCATATAAATCTTAAAAATTTCATTTTTGAAAATTATTTATTTAGATAATAGTTTAATCTTTTTAGTTTCTAAATCTGTTGCCAGATTCGTAATAAGCGTATAAAACAACAATGAACGGCATATGCATTTTCCGGAAAACTATATTTTTCTAGATTATTTATTACTTGAATTAGTTTAAACGAATTTTTGTTGTAAATCTGACACCAGATTAATGATCAGCGAGCCGCAAAAGCATGGAAAGCATGGGCAAAAACTTGAATTTTTCAAGTAAATAAAAAAAAGTTGAAAAAAGTCGGTTGTTGCGAGAAAAATTATGTATCTGAAAAACTGGTGTTTAACTAGATACTAGAATATTTTACTCCTTGTTCTCAAAATTTTTTATTTCATTTTTCGTTGAATAATTTTTCGGTTGTGTTATGTTTCTAAAGAAAAATTCTTTGTACTTTTGATCATCATATTTTTTTGATAAACTTTAGCATTAAAAGGACACACGTTCAATTTTTGTACTAAAGATATCCGTGTATATCCTATGCACTCGAGATTCATCTGATGCCTTTTCCCGCTACATAGAAACACATTTTCCTTTTGTCCGCATCGATACAGTGTGTTTCTTTTGTCCAAAAATTTTGTCTGGTTCTCTTTTGACTAAAAAAAAAAAACGATGACTTTTTAGCTTAAAAATTTTTTACAACTCATCTTTGTACCCACCGTATCAAATGTATAAGAGAAAATAAGGCGTCCTGCGAAATGAAAAGTCGCGGGCGAAAAAAAAAACTGTGCGCGAAAAGTGCAGTGGAAATGAGTGAGTTACAAACAAATGTTTTTAACAAAATAAATTACCCACACTAACCAATTTTACATAAACCCGTAATCTGATCACACATAGGAGCCGATCCCCAGTAGCACAGGTTATTATAGGATAATCCCAGGAATATTTTAAAAAATATTCCCTGAATATTAAATTTCGAATGTCCACATAGTTTCGCATGAAAATATTCTGAGAACATTTTAAGAATATAAATGACATACTCCTTGAAGGTTCTGTTGACGTAGATAGGGAATGATTCGAATTGCTCAGAGTGGACAGCTCTGAAGAAAGCCTGAAGAAAGAGAGTGGCAAACTCTCAAACTCGCCCTTTTCTGATAGGTTGGGAAGATTATTTTTTATTTAGAATTAGCCAAGGGGATTCCCATGAAGAAGGAGAGATCAGGAGGGAGAGATTATTCTCATTGAGGTGGTAGTACAGACGCAGCTGATCATCAGTCTTTCATCAACAGTCACCAGCAGTCATCAGTTAAAAGTACAACAAGTAACAAGTGATACGTTTGGGTTTACCAACGTTTAAAATCATCAATTAGTAAGTTAATTGCATTAATTCTTACCTTTTTAATTTCGTTTCAATTCTTAAAATTTTTTTACTATTTGTGACACGGTTTCTAGAAGGGTACCTAACGACCAAAACAGCGTTTCGAGAAAAACGCGTTTAAAGTTTTGGTCTCGAAAGCAAGTAAAAGATGCGTATTCGTTCCTTCCTTTTCTATTTTCTACTCCATTCTTGGACAAAATAGGCATGAACTAGAAGATCTCATTCATGATTCGACACAATAAAAATACAAAGGGACCAGTCCCCGAGGGACCGTTAGGTACGGACACCTAATAATGTAGTAGCAAGTAGAGCGAGAGAGCGATGCTTTAGTCAGATTTTACCGAAAATATTATTGGAATATACATTCAGAAAAAAATTTATCCTGAGCTCAATTTTTATTGTAGAAACGTGAGACTGGCTGCAAATGAAAGACAATTATTTACTCCACTGACCCATGTAAAAATCTCAAAATCGAGGTTTTGGTCGTTAGGTCCCTTTCTAGAAACCGCGTTACATTTGCTGATTTTTGCTGTCAGATATACCAACAAGGCTCGTTGTGTGGTTTATTTTTTGTCTGATATCTTAAATACAAAATACCCAACTAACCCCACTAAGTATTCTTTTTCCCTTGATAATCTCATTTGATATATAAATAGAAATAATAAAACCCAGATTTTTAAAATCATAGAAGCATTTTAAATATTTTCAATAACAATAAGTATTTATCTGCCGATATTCAAGAAAGCATTGGCAAACAGAAAATCAATTGTTCTTTTAGTTTGTACACTTTCTAATAGTATAAGCTCATTTATTTCTCGGTGAATTTTTTTATATACTGAACTACCAAAATTAATGAAATATCTCGATCAAATTATGGAGAAAACCTTATGCAAAATATGAATTGAAAAGTCCTGATACTTTTATACCAACCCACCGTAATAGTATAAAAGTCTGTAATAGTATTTTTTTTTTTTTTTTTTTTTTTTAAGAACATCGTAAACTTTCTCTAGTAACTATATACGTGTTATACATCCAGGAAAAATGGTAGTTGCTTGACAAAAAAATTTCTTACTTATTATCACTCGGAATTGTACCTTGGCACAAAGAATGAGCAATATGTCTGACGATTTAACAACATCAAAAGATTCTAAAAATTTCCTTGATACAGTGGGTGCAGATAATTATGAAATAATGGTGTAACTTATTTCGTCATCAATTTTTTGAATTTTGAAATTTTTATTCACTTAACATCGAATGAAGGGCATTGCAATGCTTCGTAATTGCAACATTGAAAAAAAAAAAAAAATAATAATGCATCGAAAATTTTCAAACAAAGAACTTTATAAATAACATACCTACTTTAAGACAAATGCTTAGCTGAAAATTTATTTTGTTTTAATACCAATACTCATATACAATTACATTAAATATATACCTTCAGCAAAGGTTATGGAAGTATTTTGGGGTTCATTTGCGCAAATTTTGTAAGAGATAATTTTGGAATTAAAAGATTTGAAGCAAGAAATAGGAAATAGAAATGAAGGAATTGAATTTTGAGAGTTCATTATAATGTTAGACATTATAATATACATTGTCTAACAATAATATAAAATTATCCATTGTCCAGCAATAATGTAACATTTATTGATCATCGTATTAATTGTCCAGCACTAAAATCACAAGTATTATGTATAGACTAAATTCAAAAATTTATTGAATTCGTATTTAAATACACTCATGACGCATCAGCGGCACCGGTTTAACTGAGTTTGACTGATAAAATCGAAACTATCAGAACCTACTGAGGAACATGGATCTTTTAGTACCTATGTTGAGGAACTCAGTGAAAATTTTTTAACTTGTCTAAAAATAAATTGATGACTAAAAATCCACCTTTCCTATATTGTAATGGGTCTCATCAAAAAGTAATAAATTTTATCAAGAATGAGTATGCGAGATTTTCCGTCTAGGTTGAAAAGAATTCATTCAGACAAATCTCTTGAACTGAAGAACCCCAGATAAGAATCAGGTAAAATGATTTAGCTATAAAAATCTTCTAATTCTTGGGCCGGATTTTACCTGCGATACATTTTCTGTCTGGCTTTCAAAGGCAAAGAATAGGTAAACGATTTTTAAAATGAATCTCACGTACCCGAGTCTTACATTTAAGTTTTTTACCTGATTCTTACACTCAAGTAAAATTACTAAGGGTCTTCTGAAAGGAAATATAACTTTCCGAGTTTTAAATTCAGCCGTTCATATGTATCCCGTAAAAATTTATAGAATAAAACAAAAATGATTTAGAACAAATTATTTAAAAAAATTGATTTTGCTCATCGAATGTAGAATTCTCTTTCCGCGATCGAAATAAAGATCAAGAACATGTTTTTCATGTGGAATTGGAAATTTTTTCAAGTCGTTAAAACAAATTGTCGTGGCAAATTTATGTCTAGTTAATAATATTGACTTCTTGTCTTGCAACTTAAAAAACTGTCAAAACCGTAAAAAATATAACTTTTCGTAACAAGATCATATTTAAACTTAAAAATATAAAAAAAAATTTCATAAAAATAATATTTTAAATACATAATAAACCTCATAACCCCCCATAAAATACGCCATACGTAATTTTTTCAGTTTGGCTAGGATAAGCGTGATATAAACGCATAAATGTTCATATAAAAAATTTTCGCTTTTACGAAAGAAGTTGTTTTTCGGAAAAAAACAATTGAAAAGCGAGAACTGTTACTTAAAATGCTTTGAGTGGCATTTTGAATTTTTCAAAGTGGATGAGAAATGCCAATTCTACAATTCGAATTTTCTATGATTATTCATTTGTTTATATCTCGCTTTTCGGAGCCAAACTGAATAAATGGGGTAAAGAGTAGTTTACGGAAGGTTATAAGGAACTCAATTCCATTCATACTTTCCCGGCTCAAATTTGGTATCGCACGGTGTTCTTAGTAATGTAACACAATTTTGTTTTATAATTTTTCAGATAACATCCTGCTAAAATGGAAAAAAACTCGTTTAAATGTGACAATTGCGGTGAAAAATTTTCATCGCACGATCTTTTGATGCAGCATACGCGCGTGCATAATTATATGAAACCGCATCAATGTTATCAATACAAGGAAAACTTTGCTCATATAGATAAGTTGAAAACGCATATGCTATAGCACGAGAAAGAAAAACTATACCAGTGTCATCTGTGTGAGAAAAAATTTCCACTGCAAATAGCTTTAAACAAGCATATGGTAGCGCACACGAATTAGAAGCCTTATCAGTGTGATAAGTGCAAGAATAGTATATTGTGTAGCTAGGCATAATAACGCTACACCCGAATCGACCAATCGCTTACGATCATGTTCACGCGCGCCTGCGCTTTTTCGCTCTTGGTCTCTTTCGGCCTTCACGAAAATTCAGTCGCTTTCCCCTCTGGCGCAGGCCCTCCCACTGGCGATGCGATTTCTGACTTTCCAAAAACTACCACTGCAAGGAACTGGCGCCACTAAAGTCCCTGAAGATGGATAGGAAATATATTCTACTATGAAAACACCAACGAAAAGAAGTGAAAGTCTTGTATGACGGAATGACTCAGCCATAGATTCCCGAAAAAAAAACATGAAAACTATATCCTGCACCGAGAGAAAAACCATACATTTAGTGTGTAGAAATCCAATACAACCGTAGTGCGAAATCATTCATACTCCTACAGCTAAAAAGTTGAGCGTAAATTGTTCAAACCGCTTACTTTAATTGCACAGTATACATGTATACGTCGATAGTACGAGGCCCATACTCCAGTGGCATGGATTTTAGCTCGAATAGCATGGGAGCCCATACCGCTCGAGTAAGGCTCGAGCGGTATGAGCTCGAGCAGTATGGGTATACAGCTGTTTCAGCATTATTTACCGCCGAAATCTGTCGCCGCGACCCGAATGATAGATATTATTGCCTTAAAACCGTCAAATACCGTCACTAACAATTCGTGATTTTCGTAAATACGTTCACATTGATTTCACGCACGCATCGACGGCTGTTTCAGCATTGCCGCGCCAAAAGTGTAAAAATTCCGAGGACTATCTCGCACAAGATTTCATCACTACTTTTCGGAGGTAATTAAAAATTCATCTTCTTTTTCTGACTAAAAATTCAGTTGTAAATTGCGCTCGACGAGTTGACATCGGTGACAGGTTAGTCGAGAGCACACGACATTGCGTCATAAAAGAATGTCATATGCGTTTTTTGCCCCAAAAAAGAGCATTCACTCAATATCGTGAATATATTTTTCATATCGACAGTTGAGCACTTGTTAGTAAATGACGTACTAAAAGTGTCATTGATTTATTTATAGATAATTGAGCCCCCGGATGCAATCTCGCCGAGCGCTCGAAAACGCTTAAAAGTATTGTCCGCGCGGTGATGTCACGAGTCAAAATCAAAATCCGAATTTAGAAAAATAAAAAATACTACTCGATAGCTTTTGAAAAATGAATGTTAGTCTACGTTCAAACTTTTTTTTAAACGTCATAGTTTTAGTTGAAAAAAAAAAAAAAAAACATTGATTTTTGAATCGAAAAATCAATGTTTTTTAAAACTTACATCGCCGCTGAGCATTCATTTTTCAAGATATTTACATAAGCTTTGTATTCTTTTGTTCAGGAAGGTCTAGCGATGATCACAGTATCAAAATATTTATGAAAAGTTATTAACAACTGACTTTTTTTTTAATCCGACTGAAAAACCATGTTTTTTGACGTTCGCATAAAAAATGTATCGAGGGAATTTTCGTTTGTAACGGGGTTTATATGCTTGTCATAATTTTGAGTGTATTGTCGAACTTTTTGGAAAGTTTGGACTCTCTAAAACTATTGTTTGTAGAAAAGCTAGCAGGTTGAACACAACGCGCAGCGCGACGTGATAGAATTTTACGCGCTCGAGCTTCGTAATTTGTCGTACCAGTGAAAAATTAAATCACATCGCGTTACGCGTTGTTGTGTTCAACCTGCTAGCTTTACTATAAATAATAGTTTTAGAGAGCTCAAACTTTCCAAAAAGTTCGACAATACACTAAAAATTATGACAAGCGTGAAAACCCCGTTAAAAGCGAAAATTCCCTCGATACATTTTTAATGCGAACGTCAAAAAACATGGTTTTTCAGTCAGATTAAAAATAAAGTCAGTTGTTAATAGCTTTTTATAAATATTTTGATACTGTGTTCATCGCTAGACCTTTCCGAACAAAATGATACAAAGGTTATGTAAATATCTTGAAAAATGAATGCTCAGCGGCGATGTAAGTTTTAAAAAACATTGATTTTTCGATTCAAAAAACAATGTTTTTTATTTTTTTCCAACTAAAACTATGACGTTTACAAAAAAAGTTTAAACCTAGGCTAACATTCATTTTTCAAAAGCTATCGAGTAGTATTTTTCATTTTTCTAAATTCGGATTTTGATTTTGACTCGTGACATCACCGCGCGGACAATACTTTTAAGCGTTTTCGAGCGTTAGGCGAGTTATTGCATCCGGGGGCTCAATTCGGTTTCAATTTATATTTTTTTGTGAATAACTGACGTACTTTAAGATTTCTGTTTTACTGGATTAGTACAGTACATAAAAAATGCTGTAATTTATAAAAAACTTCCAATACGTTCATCTTACCATAGTACACTTTCACTTTCAGGTCATAATAAAGTCTTGGCCCTCATTCTTCTCCTGTATATGTTTCGAAAGATAACGAAGCAAACCGCTAACTCTAAATCTGGTCCATGGACGCCAACAAAAACTGAAATCCTCAACACTTTTGTTTACCATTTAAAGGTGATTATTTGCTGCTATTTATCTGATAATAATAACAGGATGACTTGTGTGTCGCACTATCTAAATTTTTAAAATTGACTTTTACAAGGCATCGCCAATATTAGCGACTCTTTTAAACAAGTCCGCAGAGAGGTTGAAACACTTGACTGGAATCACAAATTATAGCAGGACTTTTCGTCGTCATCAATGCACCGAACTTGGAAAACATCTCTTCAGCGTTCGTTGTGATAGGTGATGTCAGTTATCAAGTTGCGAGTGCAGTTACAGCGGTGGAAATTTGTTTTCAAAGCGTGAAAGTTTTTCACAAACAATTTTCCGTGATTAAAAATCATGCGTGGCACTTCATTGAACGATTTGTTTGCGGTTTTGATGTTACAAGCGTGTACACCGCTGTAGTAGCACTCAATGACCAGCTAAAAAAGCAGACGTAAAACTAATGTGTACCATTTCATTATGATTTACATTTTTGATTAGTATTTTCATTTTAAGATATTTTGGTATCGTATTTTAATTTCTGATCCGAATCCGCTTTTTCAGACTCTTATGTTCAACATACAAAGTCACAATGGACAATTCTTCTAATTGTAAGTTACATACGTTACATACTCTGGAAAAACAAAAACTAAATAAAGAATTCATGATATTTTCTCTTTTCTTGTACAATCATCCCTATTTACCACGAAAAGCAGTCGACGAAATCATTCAAAAAGTTAATAGTTTTATTTCTGCTTCTTTTATTCCATTCATTCAAAGTCCAATGGATTGGGAATTTCGACTGACTGCAAGTTTGTAAACTGTCAGCAAAGTCAATTTCATTTTAGAGAAAAATAAAAATTTATTTCAAAAATTTGTAACAGAACATTCTAGATTCAAAACTTATGAAAACGAGAGTTTATTTATACCTCCTGAAACATTCTCATTTGGAGATGAAAATATTTCGTCGCAAATGATAATAGGCATATTGAAGTTCATTCTAAAACTGCTTTTGCATCATACATTTCATTGGGTCGCACTTTTAAAAATGTTTTATCACTCCCTGGTCTTTTTCAAGAAATACAAAAATACGTCACTTTCCTTTTTGAAAATACACGTAAAATATCTAATATTATGCAAGCTGAATTGTGGCAGAAAAAATACAAGAATAGTCATAAAATGGTTTTTCCACTTTGGTTATTTTTCGACGACTTCGAGACTAGAAATGCATTGGGTAGCCACGCAGGAGAAGAGAAAAAGGGTGGAGTTTACATCTGTCTTGCTAGCTTACCTCCGAAATTTGCCGCAAAAATGAACAACATCTATTTGTCGACCATTTTTAGATCAATGCATTTAAAAGCATTCGATACTGAGGCAGTTTTCAGTAAAGTAATCGATGAATTGAATAATTTATCTCAAAAGGGAATATCGATTTATATTGAGGGTCACACTTACACAGTTTATTTTTAATGTGTCCAAATACTGGGAGATAATTTAGGTTTAAATTGCATTTGTTGGTATGCAGAGGGATTTAAAGCCAAACACTTTTGCAGAATTTGTTCAATCGTTAGTGAGTAAAGTCAAAGTATGGCTTATGAAGATGAAAGTTTCATAAGGTTACCTGAAACATATGAGATCGATATTTTGAGACGTAATTTTAGTAAAACTGGGATCAAGAAAATTTGCGTCTTTAACAAAATTTACAAATTTCACATTGCAGAGAACTGGACAGTCGATATTATGCATGACGTTTTTGAAGGTATAGCAGTTTATGTTACAGCTAAGGCTCTTGAAGCTTTGATCAATGATAAAGTTTTGTCACTAGAATTTATTAATGGGAGAATAGAATCTTTTCAGTACAGGGACTGTGAAAAAGCCTTTATATTTTACTGCAGACAAAGGGGGTCGAAAATTGAAAATAAAGCAATCCTCTTCTGAAATGCTCTGCTTAACTCGTTACTTGGGCTTAATGATAGGTGATAAGATTCCCGCCAAAAACAAATATTGGAAATTGTATCAGCTCCTCCGACACATTATTGGCATTCTCACAGCACTAAAATTGACTTATAGTGAGATAGATGAAGTTCAAGATCTCATTCAAAAACACAACGCTTTGTATGTTGAACTGTTTGGAAAATTAAAGCCAAAAATGCATATTTGGCTACATTATGGTGAAGCTATGAAGTTATATGGACCATTGATGCATTTTTCTTCAATGAAATTCAAAAGAAAGAATAAACAGTTGAAAGAATTTGCATCAGGAACAACATCTAACGTTAATTTGCCATTGACGATTAGTATCAGGCACCAATTACAAACGTGCTACTTCCCAGAATTTGTTCAAAGTTATACACAAAATGACTGTACGCTGGGATAATTTGACAAAAAAATTGTTTTTCTTTGTTACAAACGATTTTTCGAAGAATTAGTGACAATACGACAGTTCAAACATTGAAAGGAGCGTCAATTCTAGGGAAGACATTCTCTCGGAACACTGTGCTTGTTTCTAGAATAATTGACAATCATGGACCTGAATTCGGGAGAATCGAAAATATTTTTTATTGTAATGATAGCGAAATTTATTTCTTGCTGCGAGAATACGATACGTTGTACTTCAATCGCTTATATGATGCGTATTTTGTCTCCTCGAATGTAACGTCTGCGGCTATTCTTATTAATGTAGAATTACTTCCATCCTTTCCACCGTGTTTGTATGTTATTGAAAATGATGAAGAATTCGTCGCAACCAGAAACAATTTGTAATGATCTCTTAGTATAAGGAATTGTATGGATGTTTGGAAAATAAACTGGTAAGACTCCTGCGAGTCTTCAAACTTTTATTTGTTCTATATTTTTTAAAAGTACATTTTCAAAAATTCTGAAAGGTAAGTTTGTCTTCAAGTGCGATTACTCAACGCAATATTACTCAGTTAGAATTGGTATCCAAAATCACCATAATATCATATGCTGCTAACTATTACATAAATAATTTGCTTGTGTTGAATCTATCTTTATGGCCTAATAGAGAAGTGGGAAAATGTTTTTTTTGTTTTTCAATTGAAATTCGCTTTTTTTCGTCCTTTTTTCGACTAAACTTATCTATTACTAAGCCTGTGAGGATCACGTGGAATTGGACAGAAAGACAATAGTAATGTGTACTTCACTTAAGTTCTCAAGTTCATTGTGCATAACCTAATTTTTCTATGCCTATCTTACGTTATGGTTTCAATACTGCAAAAATCTGAAGAAGTGTTTAAAAATAAATAAAAATCGTAACAAAAACAAGTCACTTACTCTTCTAACAAGTAGTATATTTGACTTCAAGCAATGGGCCTAATTCACGAAACAATTAAATATTTGTGTACTCGTCAAATGATAAACTAGATAAATGATATTTTTCACATTTTCGTTGGTTATGATTGTCAGTTTACATTGTATAATTACTATATTTATTGATTTTCTCACTGGAAGAGCTTAACGATGTACGTCATGTAACAAAGTATATTACATTCATATAGCATATTGTACGTACACGATTAATAAGCGTGATTTACTGGACATATTTGATTGGAGCAGCTAAAACTTTTCATGCTCATAATAAAGCGGACGAGAGACATAAATACAAACATTTCTAAAAAATATTTTTAATAAACATGTTTACGTAAAGTTTACATGCTAGTGCGTCCGCAAGTGGATGTAAACTTCACGTAAATAGTTTACATAAAATGTTTACTTAATGTTTGCACTAAGTTTAAATCGGTCAGTTTTGTTTGAAAATTTGGCCATATTATATACAGCGTTTATAAAACGCTTGGTCTGCCATACTTCAATAGTATGGGAGATCAAACATTCGGTGTAAAGACAGCGGTGGATAAAGTCCCAGCGTTGGACCGCATGGTCTCCCATACTCTAAAAGTAATGTTGCCCGAGCGTTCGGGGTATGAATTAGCGTTGTACTCCTGTTGCTTTGGTTCCGTACTGACAAACCATGTTAACATACCATTGCCAGTATGATTGCATTTCATACAAAAAAAGTATGCTTTCCCTGCATAAAAACTTTGACTTCGTGGTACTTCAACTGTATGGTTCCGTAACATACTTTAAATGCACGGTTTTTCTCTCGGTGTGACTTATGCCGCTTGGCCGCTAGTTCATCGCGCTGCGGATTTTCACGACTCTGTAAGTCCATGCGTCCGCGTTTGCAAAGGCGAATAGCCGTCGCGGTGACAAATTTCGAGAGTCTATCAAAAGTAGGGAATTCATACGCTCCGCATTCATCGCACGTACACGCTCTGCGTTCATCGCACGTACGCTCCGCATTCATAGAGCGTTCAGGTAGCGTGAAGAATTTGAGTCCGGCAGGTAACGTATTACGGCGAGCGTACAAGAGACGTAAAGTCCGCGTGAAAGAAAAATCATAGTAGACCTACCGCATGACATTTTATCTCGCACGTACATCTCTTTATTTTGATAAATATTTCGTAATCATAGACCTTCGTTCTATCAGAAATCGAGAAACTAGTCATATCGATAAGTACACACTAGAAAAAGGTTATACCGGTCATACTTTCTTAAAATCAATGGTTATATAACAGCAAAATATGTATATTTCGGAGCGAAAGATCCCCTTAACCCACGAGATCTATAAACAGATGTAATAGATTTTCATTTTGTTTTCATTTCGAAATCTTTAAAAGTTTTTTTTTTTTCTTCCGCTTTCCCATTCATTTTCTTTACATAATTGTGTGAGAAGAATGCATGAAATTTTCTCAAACCAAAAATCTGCATAACGATTCTGTAGTCAAGGATGGGGAAAGAAGTTTGCAAGTAAATAGTTTACAAATAAAACATCTGCTATATGTAAAGAATTGTTTACTCTTCGATGACATTCAAATTTTTATTATCTTTATTACATGGATAACGTCAAGCAATCAACGATCTTCGGAGCCGAGCAGGGGAATCCTACAAAAGCAGGAATAGTACGTTTCGCATCAAGGGAAAAAATTAATTTTTCACGAGGGTGTAAGTTATATGCCGAGCCGAAGGCGAGGGATATGAATATATCCCTTAGGTTTTACATACATATGTATGTAAAAACCTACATATATATGTATATACATATGTATGTAAAAACCTACATATACATATATATACATATATACACTATAAACAAGTAATCCTGTAAATATTCAAAATATGTACAACTTCAATAATTAGAGCATCGGATTTCAGAAATTTACATAGCAATATAGAAATACTAGGCGATTGTTCAAATCGTAGAAAAATTGTAGAAATATGATAAATACGGAAAGAAATAAAAACCTATTCAGACAATTCTGAATTTCTTTTTCTTGTTCTCTTAATACATTTCCTACGACCTAGATGGACCCGTTGGCTCTCCAGGGACCCTCGGGGACCAAGACCATGCAAGCGCAAGCGACCGCTTGCATGGCCGAGCGCTTGCTTGGCAAACCACGCAAAAGCTGCGAATCCGGCCTTTAAGGAATCCGATGTCCAAGTATCTACACCAGTACGAGCAGTACAAGTGAATGCAAAAAGAACGGGGTCTATTTCCATAGATAATTTTTTCACTCCACAGGGCTTCTTAATCCCTTATGTACAATCATCCGAAATGAGCTAGCGATCGTCTTTACGCAACATTCCCTGATATTCCTGTGTATTATGTCATATCTTCAGGATATCGTGGCAATGATAATACATTTTTATTATCGATATATCTAAATTCCTCAAAGGTTCACAAAATAAATCTCCAACTTTCAAATGGTGCAATCTTTCACCTACGAAGAAATACGTGGAAGAATCAGTCGTCGATTACATTTTTTTCCTCATCATTAATTAGTAGACTGCGGCAAGAAAGGGACGGGTTTTTCGGAGCGCGCGGCTAGTACCTCCGATTCCCGGCGATCCCCACCACTTTTTTATAAATATTCTCATTTTTCAAAATAAAAAATTGGGAATCATAAGGAATTTTACGGTGATCATTTTCCACCGTTTTGTTTCTTTTTCACTTGAACCGTTAAATTGATATTTAATGAAAACTGCAAGGATTTGATCTATTGAATAATGTTTCGCTTGTTATTGAACTCGCTGTTTAATTTCTTGTTATCATAAATAAGAGTTGTCGATTTGGAAAGTGGTGGAAAACACGGTAGCGATCATGCTTGTGTAAAAATGTTTTCGATAATTGTTGATTATATATTCATAAAAAATTAATTTAACGATTGACGTTAGTTGCATGTTTCGTGTGACTTAAACATTAGATTCTACCATATAATATAAGAATTTCTCGTCAAAAAAATGTAGATTGGAATTTGGGATCCTTATTTGATTTTTCATTGAAATAATAAAACTGTAGTAAAGTTGTATAAGGTACATCGGCATATAATTTTCCGCGCGCAGTAATAAAGAGGCACATTGAGGTATTGGTTTTAGATTAAGATCCTATTTTTGCAATGCCCGAACATTAAAGTTATAGACATTTCTACTCGTTTTTCTTTGAAATTTCACGCATTCTTTGGTGTTTGAAAGGAATTCTCGATGAAATGGAAACCCGTAAGAAACAAGCCATCGATGTTCGCTTCTGTGTGGGGCCATTTTCTTATGATTACCATGAAAAGAATGAATATCTTATGTATGAATAATTTTCATTCCCAAGCTGTGAAGAGAAAATTTGTAATCTAGTATAACACCGTTCTTTAAGCAGTTAACGTCGTAAGACGATTTTGTAGTTGCAAGCCCAAAAATGCCTTCGAAGGGCAGACAACGCGAACGGAATAAAGTGTCGTGGTAAATAAATGTGCGAAAAAAATCTAGGAACATAGTGAAAATTTTTCTGTTTCAATATTCGTACTCCCAGGTTACTTGTGTTTTTATAAAATACATATTTCGAAAAAAAATTAAGTGTTCCAAAGCTAATTCTAAAATTTTTATCCGGCAGCCCTTTTTCAATAGAAAATTTTTTCTTATTTTTGTAAATGATGATAAAGTCTTACAGGATATCACCTCGTTAAAATTTTTCCCAGGGAATGAAATGAATTGGGTCATCATGAAGAACTTTTTACACAAAAATTTGTGACAACGAATAAAGATTCATTTGTGTTTTTAATATTTCATCACGGTTCTTGACTATTACATTTTAAAACATTACTGCTTTATAATATCGTTATGAAATCGTTGCTAATATTTTTCAAAGTCTTTACGAATATTATGAATTTATTCGTGTTTTTTTTTTTACATGTATTTTATTGAGATATTGTATTCATATTTATGTTCTTTATATTTTTACATTTGATTTTTAAATTTGCGTTTATAATATGCTATTTTATTTCTTATAGTATATATTTTTCTATTTAGGTTTCTGAGTCGTTCCGAATATATTATAAAGACACAAGTTAAAAGAGGCTTTTCTTATCATCTCAGTAAATCAACAATTCAATTGCGGGTTTTTTTTTAAGTGGGAGGAATATGTTTCAACCTCAAGAAAGTTGGTTAAAGCGAAAAAATTCACACCGATTCAAGCATGCTGTAGAAATAAATGTTTCAATATTGCGACAGTGGACATTCAAGAAAAAATCTTCAAGCACATGTGGGAATTTCATTCTGATTATAATTCGCAAAACGTGTACATCAGAACATTATTAAAATGTAAAAATTTCGGAGACGGGAAAAATTTGAAGTGGAAGTATTTTGTACCAACTGTAAAAAATAATATTGCGGCGTGTAAAAGTTTTTTTACCCAAGTTTTTTGTGTCGCAAAACGTCGAATAGAAATTGTGCAGAAAAAGTTTTTGCTTGATGTAAATTTGAAAGATAACAGGGGCTTACATGGAAACCGACTTGTGAAATTGAACGACGGTGCAAAAATTTTGATCGAGATGCATTGTAAAAGTTTGCCTCATTCGAAATCGCACTATTCCCGATCAAATACTGAATTGAATTACTTTGAAGCAAGCGATCTCACGTTGAAAGGTTTATACGAATTTTTTCTCGATTATTATACTTCTATCACAGGCAAAGACGACATTCCTTTTGATTTTTCAACCTATGCTAAATATTTCAATTACAATGTCAATTTCTCTTTTAAAAAACCTGCTACCGACGTCTATGATATGTTTTTTACTTATCTGAAAACTGGAGTAGAAAGCAACGAATTATTTATTGCACACCTTAAATCTATTGAAGAATACACAGTTTTGAAACAAAAAATGCTTAACACTAAAGATGTCAAGCAATGGGAATTCGACTTCACCCAAAATTTGCCGTTGCCAAAGATACCGGTTAACAGTCAGTTTTGGTGTCGACTTCTTCGGCTCTAAGTTTTTAACGTTCATATGCATCAATCGAAAAGAAGTTACATGTTTCATTTTCTAGAGGGTACTTTAAAAAAAGAGGCAAACAGCGTTTGTAATTTCTTATTTCATGCATTTCCGAAGAAATTAGAAGTCGACTATTAAAACAAAATCTTTCTGTATTTTGATGCGGCTGGCGGCCAAAATCCTAATTACATTGAAGTTTTATTTTTTGCAAGTATGGCTCAAAAATTGCAAATTGAAATCCAACATTTGTATCCCGTGCGAAGACATTTTTATTGTGAATGTGATAGAAATTTTGGTCACTATGGTTGAAAAATGAAAAGAAAAACCGTTGTAGAAACATCTGACTAATACGTACAAATAATTGAAAATTCAATAGATCCACATTTCATTATGGTAGATGTGGCCAAATTGGATGTCCTTGATTTCGAAACAAAGTTCCTTTCACACGGGAACAAAGGTTTGCAAAATTTGAAAATAAGCAAAATAGTGAAGATTGACGACTTTTTTCATCGGAGAATATATAGGAATAGAAAGTTTGAGTACGGCAGAATTGGCAGGTGAGGTCGGAATCACAAAAGAAAAAAGGGATGATTTGCTAAAATTGATGAAATTTTTATCCAACAAAGGAAAACAATTTTACGATCAAGTATTTTCTATGTCGGTGAAAGAAAAAAAATCAAAAAAGACAAAAAAAAACTGATGATGACTCCAACGACAAAAAAAAAGGATTAGAAAAAGAACTATGCGTCGGTGTGGACTTTAATATATTTGTTTAAATAAAATTCTTGTGCTACAATAAAAATGACATTTTTATATTTACAATCCCCTAAAACATTATACTTTTATTCATAACCAAGCACTCAACGTGCTCCATTATTACTGCGCGCGGGAAATTATATGCCGATGTACCTTATACAACTTTACTACAGTTTTATTATTTCAATGAAAAATCAAATAAGGATTCCAAATTCCAATCTACATTTTTTTGACGAGAAATTCTTATATTATATGGTAAAATGTAATTTTTAAGTCACACGAAACATGCAACCAACGTCAATCGTTAAATTAATTTTTTATGAATATATAATCAACAATTATCGAAAACATTTTTACATAAGCATGATCGCTACCATGTTTTACACCACTTTCCAAATCGACAACTCTTATTTATGATAACAAAAAATTAAACAGTGAGTTTAATAACAAGCGAAACATTATTCAATAGATCAAATACTTGCAGTTTTTATTAAATATCAATTTAACTGTTCAAGTGAAAAAGAAACAAAACGGGGGAAAATGATCACCGTGAAATTCTCTATCATTCCAATTTTTTCATTTTGAAAAACAAGAATGTTTATAAAAAAGTGGTGGGGATCGCCAGGAGTCGGAGGTACTAGCAGCGCGCTCCGAAAAACGCGTCCCCTTCTTGCCGCAGTCTAATTTATAATCTGTGAGACGCTTATAAAAATTAGTCGTTCTCGAGTTGAGTGTCAGTAAAACAAAATTCAGTCGGGTTTAGGAGTCATTTGACAGTGGATGCTTTTTTGAGGAACTCAAAATGTTAAATAGGTAAAACGATCGATTGTTTATTTTACTGTGTGACGAAATTTACGGTGCGCATTGCAACATAGACTTCAGCAGCTTTCATAATAGCCTACATGAAAAATATGTCTTGTGGAAAAGCAATTTCCAGACTTACTTAGGGTTGTTGAGTATGATAATAGTTGGCATTCATTTTTGCAAATAAGTGTTTTCAAAATATTTGCAAAAATGTGTTTTACGACCTGTTCTCAAATGGCATAAACATCAAGAAAAAACGAGTGGAATAACATCAAATATGTATTGTTTAAAAGCTATGCACGTGAGCCCTACAACAATATATGGTCTTTATTAATCTCAAAAGTAGTTTAAACTTTACAGATATTTGAAGTAGAAGAACACTGAATTTCCTTAGTTTTTTCAATAACTACTCATGATTGTTTATGTATTATATATTCTTTTTTTTTCAACACCAACAACCTCAAAACTACTATTTTAATTAATACTTAAAGTATATCGCCAAAAAGATAACTTGTATAAATTTTGAATAATATATATTTTATGGTAATAGAATAGATCTTTTTTTACATTTCTGGTAATTACTCAGAAAAGGGCGGAAAGAACACTTTTTTTTGTTATTATGTTGTGAAAGTTTCTTTGGAAAAATAAATGACAGCTATTTTCGTACTCAGCGACCCAAAATCAGTCCTAAAAACTCCGATTTCACAAGGTACATTTTTCGTAAACCAATGTTATCATCAGCTAAATTGCTACCTTTTCATAAAAATGTAACTAATTCAAGTTACAATGAGAGAAAAAGTCACGAAAAATTATTTTACTCTGAAATCTATACTCCATTTTTTTTCGTCGTTCAGAATTCAATTTATGTTATGTAACAAGAATGTCAAAATACGATTATTAATTCATCAAAGAGGGTAACAAGAATCAATTGTTGAAAACTATGTTGTAAGTATGTGCGATTATTGCCGGAAACTTTTTAAAAAGTGAATCATAATAATCTCCATGCAGGTTTTATATACATAAAAGCATTTTCATTAGCCAAACTATATATGAAAATCCATATTTGATGAGCTTTAGATTAAAATTGAGTGTTGTCTTGACATGGTCACTGGGCAAAAAATGTTTCAAAAATTTTACGACAGTAAAAATAAGGTGCAAATCCAGTTAATTGATTCAGGTTGAATTAATTAACTTTTTATTCAAAGTGACTGAATGAAATGTAAATAACACTTTAATTTCAGAGTAGCGATCATTCCGATTGTCGTAACTGCCATCGTTTTTACGGTGCACTCACATGGTAAAATAAACATCAAGGGTTCAGGTGTATTCGAAAAGGTGAAAACTTCATTTTTTTTAAATAATTGTCAAGAACTGAACAATGAAAATTTATTAACAGTTTACATCAAATGATCTGAGCAATCAACAAACTCTCTTTAGAAAAGTGTATCAGAAACAACTTTCTTCATTTTCAAGATTTCGGCTTTGATTCATCTATGTTCAAGAAATTACTCGCGTCGACCACATTTCATGGCAAAAAAAAGTTGTTTACAAAAATAATTTTATTTTTTCTTTCGTAATATTTGCTTTTCTTAATCATTGTACGCTCTCAATTCCTTTGATTTGAGTAAATTCTAAATTTATGTGGAGTAAAAATACTGCCATTTAAACTCAAATTGATTCCTTAATCTTTCCGAGTGTATAGTCATCCGAAAGAAGTAAAATCCAGTCGTCTTGAAATTAAGCTCTACTCATTTTTAAAAAAAAAATCTGTTTTCACATTTTTGGAGCCAACTTTCACACTATGAGAGTGAATTCTTGCTCCTTGGTATAGTAGCAGTATTTTGACTCGATGTAGAGTGCATATTGATAAACAATAATGCACGATTAACATTAATAATGTTTTTGATCTGGAAAAAAATAATGTAAAAATCCGCAGTATGCAGTTGCAACGCCAGGACGGGAATGTTCACAAATAGGGTCCAGCATGCTCGAAAAAAATGGATCAGCAGTTGACGCTGCGATTGCTGGTCTTTTGTGCGAAGGAGTAGCATGTTTGCAAAGGTAAAGCGAATTTCAAAGTTTTTTTTTTTTTTAATATATGTAGCGTTTAGTGTTATACGGCAATAGAGTGACTGTAATGTTCATTTTATGATATATTAGGAATTGAACTTCAAATAATCACTGTCAATTTTATTCTTTTATTCAACATGATAAGTAAATATTTTACAACTTCAGGGATCTCTTTGTTCGACAAAAAAGTGAATTGATTATTTGTGGAAAATTCGACATAACATTCCATAAAAAAATATCGTTATATATGTAGAACTATTTGTTGCATTTGGAAATGATTAAAAGCATGTATATTACAAAAACATTAATAACTATGTCGTAAATATTTTTTCATTAAGTATTTTTCCTAAAACAAGTAGAAAAATGAATGCTGGAACAATTTTTATATTCTGAATTTGAATTATATATTTTTTTTTATTTGTAGCCGAAATATAATTTGTCACATACTTTTAGTTGTGGAGTGATACAATTGGTTTTCAGGTATTTTCGATAAAATTGCTCATATTGAATTACAATTGTTTACACCAAAAAACGTACCTCGTAAAAAAAGTTATTTAAGCTAATTTTGAGGCTGCTGAGTACGAAAACAACTGTCATATTTTTGTCCAAAAAATTGCTTACTTAATATTTGCAAAAAACATAACTGTCGGCTTTTTTCTCAATTATTGCTAGAAACATCAAGTACAATTGATTTTTAAGCCTAGAATTATGTCTTTCGAAAGGCATACTTGATAGTATAACGACGATAGTATATTTGTCAATCTAAATAGTAGTTTTTAAGTTGCAAGTGTAAAATTTTGTAGAAAAATGCATTTTTGGAGTTTTTTAAAAACAACTTATATGAATTTATGCCCTTTTATCGGCTTTTAACACCTATAATTCATAAACGATTATTGCAATTCTAAAAAAAGCAAATCTACGTAAATTTAATAAGTATATACCATTCGACTGATATAAATTTCATGGTAATATAATTATTCACTCTTGATATTTTTAGAATAACTGAAAAACATGTTTACGCTTATATTTTGATAATACTCCTTTGAAAAAATGAATTACAGTTATTTTCATTCTCAGAAACCTAAAATTATTCTCATAAACTTTTTCTTTACGAAGTACATTTTTCAAATAAAGTATCGAGTTCGTCACTCAATGCAAGTTAAAAAATGATGCTATTTGTCTTCAGATTTTCTTGATAAAACCGTTTTAATTAAACTATTATTTTGAAAACTTGATCGAAATGTATTTTTCTTTCTTGGCACTAAAATTGATCTAAAGACATGCCATAATTCTCTCATAAAGCAATGTGCGAAACTTGATCGATAGAGATTTATAGCACAGGCATCGGAGGCGGATTTCTTATGACGATATGGGACGCAAAGGATAAGACTTCTCATTTTTTGGACGCTCGAGAAACCGCACCGTCCCGCGCTTATCCGGGCATGTTTCAAGGAAACGACTCGCTCACCTTCCCAGGTACGTGATTTTTGAAATTTTAGTTTCAATTTTTTCACTTGTTAATGTGAAAAAGTCTCCGAATAAATTCATATCGTCGAAAAAATGTTTTCTTGTATTCATAAAAAAATAAGAAGCAAACAAATAAACAAAATAACATAATTCGACATCACAATTCATGGTAACTAAATAGCAGTTAGATAACTTAAATGAACAATCATCGCTTATAATTTGTCCTCAAGTTATTTTGTAGGTATCCTCAAGTGAATGAACTTGAAATTTTTCATTTACTGTCTATTATCTTTGAAATGCACGGTTAACTGTTTCTGTAACCGAAATAGTATCTCATATTTTTTTCAGATAAGATATCGCATTTAGAAAGAGTTGATGTATGTATGTGGTTATCAGCAGGAGGGGCTATTAATTTAACTGTTGATCGATATAAGCATAAAAAACTGTCTCTAAAATTTCAAAAAAATCTATCTTTCTCTAATCATAAATAATAGGCAAACTATTTAATATTGTGCCTCTAGTCATTTAAATGAATTTTCACTCTATATTAAGCTAAAATAATGTTAGCTATTCTAATGCAAACAATTCCCTAAATCTACAATGAAATTACTCTCATTGTTTCAAGAAGAATCTGACTTGAATTGAAGAATAAAATTCTATATGTCTGTAACTGAGAAATCACAGTTTTAAAAACATTGTTTCTTTATGAGAGTAAGTTTTGACTATTGAGACGATAGCTAATTAAAATTTACTTCATGAAATCAAGAGAGTTTTTAAGCCTTGAAAAATTTCAGATTCGTTCCACTTTCCTTATTTTTTATTGAAAAAACTAAAGTGAAGTTACAGTAATTTTTTAGTTATGTTTTTTTCCTTTTTTTACTCCGAAAAAAGGTGGACTATCTATAGCAGTGCCTGGAGCGATCGCAGGATATTGGGAAGCTCATAAAAAATTTGGGAAATTAAAATGGTCCGAGCTTTTCGAACCAGTAATTGAACTATGTTTAAAAGGGTCATACGTTAACAGCTATATAGCTTATATATTGAAAAAAACCGAAAAAACAATAAAAAGCGAACCAGCTTTAAGAGAAATACTTATCAATCCAAAAACCAACGAAGTATGGGAAGTAAGTATTTTTTAATAATTTCATCTAAATTGTAACATTAAACCACATAAATAATTACATAGAATAATTGTATAATTTTGTAAAGATTTTACGATTTCGTTAATATAATCTGTTTTAATTACTAACAAATTGAGCACTTATATTTTCATTGTATAATATGATGAAAAAGATCAAGTTTCTAAAACTTAACATTAGAATTTCACGAATGTCGTTGTTGCTCAAGGAAATGAGTTAGGAAAATTTTGCTGATTTAGTGTAAAATTGATGTGCTTGAGTGCTTCAAAACTGGTAAAATATCAAACACGAATTTTAAAATTTAAAAAATCCAGACTGAAAAAATACAGTTTGAGTTTTTGAAGGCAACATAACCTTTCATAGATCAAAATGTTTTCTAAAACTACTAAGTACCTTTCGTTAGAAAAATGAAAACTTTGATTTTTTTACACCGAAATATCTGTGTTTTAAAAATACGAATTGCCAAAACATGATGAATATTTTTCGTGTATATATATAGAAAAAATATTATATTTAACATGGCAGGAAGAGATTCTAACTCGTGTGTTGTGAGACCTTGCTTCACTTTGTCACAAACTACGCACTCGTTGGGATCATCCTCTTCCTAATTTGTTGAATAAATATTTATTCTCTTAGGAAGGCGATCGTATCAAGAGACTAAAATTGGCAGAGACGTTAGTACTTTTGTCTATGGGAAATCCAGTACAGAAATTTTATAACAGTTCGATGACTGATGATTTAGTCAAGGAAATCAAAGAGAGTAACGGAATAATCGAAAAGGAAGATTTTCAAAATTATAGGTAAGAAAATAAATGAAAAAAGTAATAAAGAATATTACTAGCTGTTTTGGCTTGCTTCCAATTTTCAACAGCTTTTGTTTAAGGCTGTTTAAGGCTGTTTAATGTACATTTCTATAGAAACGATCAAAATAAGACTGTTAAGAGATGTCAAATTAGAAGGCTGATGAGCGTAGAATTGGATGGCAGATTCAAAAATTCTGCTATACCAAGTGTTTTAATAAAGGTTTTGTAACCCTTTGTTGCAAAAAGTTCTAATGCTGATAATTAAATATTATTAAAAAGATTCTCAACTTTGGTTATCAATGATTCAACGTAGAAGAAATCACGAGCTAGATTTTTCAGTCTACGATTGCAATTTGACGTAAAAAAATGTGTTTGAATGTGAAAAACCAAGGTTTTATTAATTTTCTGTGTAATATAGTGTTTTATGATACTATTTTCTTTACATTATCAAAAACGACGGTTTTTTTTATAGTCAATCAGCAAATCTTTTATCAATAAATCGTTTTCGCGTCATCAAAAATTTTGGTTAGCGAGATAAAATTCATATTGATATAAAAAATGCTGTTTCAACAGATGAAAATATAGTTTTTCCACGTTGAATTGGTTTTTGAGTGAAACTTATAATTTTGATATTTCAAAAACTTTCACTTAATTTCAAGATCAAAGAGCATTATCATACTTCATATATATCTTCTACACTATTGTAAAATTTTAAATCCATCGGATAGACACTACACTAAATAGACTCTCTACTAAAAATAGAATTTTGCTAATCTCTAACTTCAATATTTACGACAGATCTGATACTAGATTTTTGGCCTATGTCTGACGTAAGACGTGAGATCAGCCGAATGCCTTACGCTGGATTTGACGTCGGATACAATTTAATTTTAATGTGGGTGGTCGCGTATTTTAAGTACAATATTACTAATAGTAGTCAAAAATAAACTAAATATTCAATTGAATATTCAAATATACCAATAGGGCCAGAATAGGTAATTACACGATGTACACAGCACCTTTGCCTGGCTCAATGGTGTCACGTATTATAAGTACAATATTGCAGATACACTGAAAAAAAATCTTCTACTTTCCGCCATACATATTGTAAAAAGTACAATAGTATTGTACTTTTTACAATAATACTGCAGTTTTTTCAATATTATTTTGTTTTTTACAATTTTATTGTAAAAACTGCAATATTTATGGTATTTTACTTATTACAATAGTGTATATTAAAACCGCTATATTGTACAAATTACAATATGCATGCCTCTTTTTGGCACATAATTTTGGAAAAATTAAAATCTGAAACTGAAAATTTTACTATAAAAATATTAATATTTACCATACATTTTTTCCACGTTTCCTACGGTCAGTCAGCCAACTGGGAACTGGGAGCAGGTGGTCACCGTGTTTTTTTTCTCGCCCGAAATTTATTTACACGTGTATTAGAATAGATCAGCAAAGCTGACCCTCTCGTGTAAAACACATTTGTTGTGATAAAGGCAGATAAAAGCACTTCGGTTTACGATCCTTTTTTTACTTTTCAACGCTTCCCCCCTCAGGGGGGCCCCTGTTGACTCAGTCGCGTGACGAACAACAAAAATGCATTGCTTTTTTCCAACTTTCTCGAATACTGTTTCATATATTACAATATGATGCACTTGAAACCTAGAAAGTACACAAGTACTACAAAACCTAGAAAGTACAAGAAGTATAGTAGAAAACGGAGGATGTAGAGGAGTTTTTACAACAAAATATATCTATAATTACTATATCATTTAACAATATTCACAATATGTTATTTCAAAAATTGATATACTATATAGCAACGAGTACAATATGTCAGAGTGATTCCCGTTTACTATACAGTATTGTAGTGATTACTATATTTTTTTCTCAGTGTAGTAGTTCAAAATAGACTAAATATTGCCTCCACCACAGTTTTCTAATTTTGCATGGTAAACACTAACGAAAATTTCTATCAGTGTGTAAAGTTACTGGATATCTCTGAAACACGAGTCGATAACAATAGTTTAAAAAAATTTTCAGGGTCAAGTGGGATAAGAAGCCTATTGAGGCCAAAATAGGTAATTACACCATGTACACAGCACCTTTGCCTGGCTCAGGCGTGCTTCTCGCGTTCATAATGAACGTGCTCGAAGAACTAGTACACGTGAGTGACGAAAACATCATGTGGCAACGCATTATTGAAACTTTCAAATGGGCTTATGCGAAACGCACTGAACTGGGTGACGATTCTGACAAAGAAGTAGAAGAGCAAATCAGTATGTTTCTAAAAGATATGTTCAAATTCAAGTGTAAATTAATAGTTCATTCCATTATTCATGAATATTTGGTTCGATAAAATTTTTAGATGCTTCTTCTGGGAAAAACTACACTCGAAACTTGTCTATTTGAGACTTAGAAATCTAGTTATGCAAAGTATTCGTTTTTTTATTAGATGATATCTTCGAAGAGTAGAATTTATTTGTCCAATACCTTAATTGAATGAATAATTATGTGATCTGTATTTCAGAAAACGTAACAGAAAAACTTTTGTCTCGTGAATATGCAAGTTTCATAAGAGAAAAAATTCTTGAAGACGATTTTACTCACAATGACCATGATTATTACGGCGTCAACTTATACAATGTTCCGGATTCCGGAACTTCCCATGTTTCCATTTTAGCTCCTGATGGTTCTGCGATTTCTGTCACGTCATCTATTAATCAATAGTAAGACAAATTGTACTTTTTTCTAGAGTGTTGCTGTAGCACATTTTTTCATCCATTTATTTATCCCATACAAATTTTTTTTCAGTTTTGACACATGTTAATCTATCACTAGTTTTCCTCATTTCCGATTTACTGTAAGAATTTCATCGATATGAAAATGTGTCCCGAAATAGTTGCAAAAAAATTTGTCAAAAATATATTTTGACTCCTTTGAACAGGAATTGCGTTGCAGAACAAAAAAATCATTTACTGTAGTACTCGCTCTTTTTTTCCAATCACTTCTTATCATATCACAATCATTCCTGACTACACCGCTAATCGTTTACTCTCAACATCAAGCATGCGGTGACCGTGATACACTGTAAGAAAAAGGACTCGAAATCACACTGAAAAGCGCGAGAGTTTCCTCTTCGCGCTTTATGTGTTATTTCACATCCCTTTCGGTGTGAGGTTCGGTAGCATATGCGAGAGCGTGCCTTTTGCATCTGAGCAAGAGGGATATTACATCTTTTCGGTGCGAAAGATGGTGGAAAGTGTTGAGAGACGAACGAGTGTAAAAGTACGATGCGATTCAATAAAATAAACTAAATCTTGCGCACTCTTTGGTGTTCGAAGGCTTCAGTTTACCACCGTTCAGTGCGACCTTACAACTGTCAAGATGCTTGCATGTTTCCAAGATATTACGAACATCTTTTCCTCGCAAATAAAGTTATAAAAATACATTGAAAATTTTACATGCCTTACACCAAAACTTTATAAATTAATATTCAAGGATCAAAACGCTTTACGTTCAATGTTTAATTTTCGTGAAAAAACCAAATTCTCATGATTGTTTACTTTCTGGAATTTTTAAGGTAATGTTTAGTTATACGTATTATTTCTTCAGTTTTTTGCATAAAAGTTTTGTTTTTCAATTTCATTATTTTAAAAATTCACATGAAATAATTGTATTGCATGTGATAATATATGATAATAAATTATGAAAACGTGTGATTTTATACATAAAATGATTATTATAGAAAAAATGTCGTTTCATATTAAGATGATAATTTTTGTAATTAAGTTATTGAAATTTGTAATACGGAAGGCTCATTATTTTTAAAAACAGTTTGGTCGTCACTGACCAAATCACCGATTTATCTCAAATTTTGTAGTCACGTAAACTAGTTCTAAAACAAACGTATTTTTTATTTTGGGCTGAAAAGTTGTTGTTGTCAAAAAATTCAGATTGAAGATTTGGTTGTCAAATTCAGAGTAACCTCACTTTTGTCGAAAACTTTTTTTTAAATCCTTATTTCTCATCAGAAAACCTGTGGATTTCAATAATTTTTCTATGAAAACGTTCGAAATTGTACGAAATTTGTAAATAATGTATTGAAAATATTTCTTGTAACGGTGTTGAATTGTTATTAGCGTAAGTGAAGAAAGTGTAAAAAAATTTTCAGTGAATAGTTTTTATACTGCATCATTTTTTTCCCGTTTTTTTTTTTTTCATTGATTGGTAAAGGTATAAACTACATTCCGTAAAAACCGCTACAAGCCGAAACGTTTTGTTCGTAAGTGAGAATTTTTTTCCAATTTTCCAGCCTGTCATTAACAAGTGATTCTGAAATTTCAATATATTTTCACTTTTCTTGATCTTAAGACGTTGTAATATGTTTCATTTAATGATGATATATATTCTGAACGAAAATAATAAACAAAAAATTCCTAAACAGATGTTCGACGGCTCAGAATACAAATTGAAATCAAGCTTTCGCGTGGATCACTAGATTGCTAAAATATTAATTATCACACATATTTATTTCATCAGAATACTTTCGTCTCCATTTCTCTAAAACATTTAATGACATTTTGATGTATATTCAGTATTCTGAAGGTAGGTCTATTTTATCTATCGGAACAATCTTTAAGTGTGGAGTTCTGCGATATTATAATAATTTTTTTTGTCCAATATTTCAAATTTTCTGAAAAATAAAGATTAATGTTCGAAACTTGGCATAGTTTGAGTGTATAACTCAAACGTTAAAAACCAAATTTTTCTGAAATTTTCTATTGCTGCTATCTATGTCTTACGAGCACTGAAACAAAGAAAACAAGTACTTTTTCGATACTCGTAAGGCATAGATAACAGCGATAGAAAATTGCAGAAAAATTCGGTCATGCACGTCACATTGTACACTCAAACTATGCCAAGTTTCAAACATTTATTGCAAGTTTTTTACAAAGTATGAATTTTCGAAGAAAACATATGAAAATTTACATGTAAATCCCATTCAAAACTTCAGTCGTTTTGTGGCACGTGTTAATCATGTCCGATTTGCTTTAAACTTTACAAAAACTTTTTTTTTTCTCTATTTTGATTAATTTACAGCTCTGGAATGGAAAAATTCCGACGTCACCAAAATAAGTGACACCCTTATATACCAAATATAATTAATATAATAATTTTAAAGAACAATATTGTATTTTAATTATAATTACAAATTATTACATAATTTATGATAAAATCATATGATGAATAATATATGTAGAAATATGTCATGTATGTAGAAATGAAAAATGGGTAAAAACATATTTTATTAATCAAAAAAATTCTACTTTCAGGATTTATTTTCAAAGATGAATTTCGTCTATTAAATTTCCAAATGTATGTGTATATTTTTTTAAGAAAATTACTCTCACAATAGCAAATGGTAATATCCTTTTCATGAATCATAGCAGAGCCATGTTATTGAAGAGAAAAAAAACTTCACTTTATTTTTTACTGTTCAAAAATTTCTGTGTTTAAAATTACCCAAATTTTTTTTCAAGTGTAGAAGAAATTGGTAATGAAAATTTAAAAAGTACGTACTAAGTAAAGAAGCTAAAATTTAAATAAAAATAATGAAAAAACGTTTTTAATTACTATGCAACGAAACTAGCAGCAATTCGTTCTTGAAACAGCCAATTTTGTTAATGATTTAAAAGTGTAATTATGCAGGCAGGATAAACAAATAGTACATTTCGCATCTAGGGAAAAAATAAATTTCTCACGAGAGTGTAAGTTACATCCCGAGCCGGAGGTGAAGGATATATTCACCCGAGGGAGAAATTAATTTTTCCCCGTGGTGCGAACAATTTTTTTTATCGTAGCGGTCTGAAAAGCCGATTTTTGCCCGCGAAGTGGGCAAAAAAGTAGGCTTTTTAGACCTCTACAATAAAAAAGACGTACCTATATTAAAAGTTTAACAAGGTTGAAAGGAAGTTTCTTTTTCTTTAATTCATATAATTTATATTTGAGGTTCAAGAATGGTGAAAAATTGTTAACGGATTTTTTTTAAGGCATCTTACTTGTTGCTACACTAGTGTAGCAACAGCTGTTGAAAAAAGTTTGGTTATTTTTTAATAAAATTATTGAAGTTTTCAACCCTGTATGGAATTTTTCCCATTAATTTCTCTGGAAATTTTCCATGTATGATAGAAAGTATTTTACGAATTATTGAAAAATTGTAATAATTTATTTTTGGTTCTCATGAAATAATATAAAAAAACTCTTTTACCATGATAAAATACGTGGGCCATAATAATTCCTGACAAAAAAGATTTGGCATAAGATCTTATTCAATTGAAATTTTGAAGAAACAACAAATTATTTATTGATGTTCAAATATTTTTTTGGTTAACACTTATTTGAAGTTCTAATTTCAGATTTTCTAATCTTTTTTTTTCACACGTTACATGCAAATTAAAAAAGCCACAACTTTATACAGTCTCTACCAGTCAGAGTTCTTGAATTTCTTTATTTTCTTTTTTTTCTCTTCTACGTTTCGAACCTTTGTTTCGGGTCCCTCTTCAGGATCAATCTATAATATTATAAACACATTTACAAACATAGTTCTCGCATAAAAATCATCTACACTAAAACATTCATCTTTCTATTTCACCTATGAAGTTTAAATTCTTTCACGCAAATTCCCCATTTGGTTGTCTGAGTCATATGCAAACGCATGAAAGACTACACATAATTCTATGAATGTCTTCGTTTTGTCCTATTGATTACTTTTTTTCTGTTAACAACGGAAATGAAAATAAAAAAATATAAATCTATTTATTAACCGCCTGTTAAAAAATTCCTAGTGAAATATATCTATATTCATTCTAATCAGCAAGTAAATATCTATATAAATTATTCTTACAATTTTCTTCTTTCTGTCCTCACAATATAATTTTTCTTCAGTGATCACGTCATAACCTATTCGCGTTACTATTACACTGAACTTTTCATCGATATAAATATAATTTTTAAAAGAAGAAACATTTTATCAGTAGAATGTAATGAACATACATCCGTCCTTCACGACGGCCCGAATGCGACTAATCTGGGAACGCGAGAACATTGATAATAGAAAACTTCGTGAACCTATCTAATGATCCCCTGGGAATTTGAAAATTTGATCATAAAAATTATCAAGTCCCTCTGAGTCAGCCCGTCTGTTCAAAGCATCTTTCCCCTCTTTCCTAATGTGAACCATCTTGGAAATCAGCCTATTCCTATAATTAATCTCTCTATCAATGATTTTTACATCCGACCATTTCATGTCATGCATATCTTGTAATCTATGACTGCTTATGACCGAGAGCTCACCTCCTACTTTCAAAATGTCTTTGCTATGTTCATCTACTCTCTTTCCCAACCTCCTTTTTGTCTGTCCAATGTAAACCTTGTTGTAATTCGGTTCTGAGCATTCTAACTTATATACTACTCCCATTTCATGACCTTTCTCTATCCTATCTTTGCCCGTCTTTATCAAATTTCTAGAAGAGTTTGTAATTGTTTCCACTACATTCATGTCAAATTTCCGGGCTAATTTTCCAATCTTTTCTGTTTAATTTCTAACATAAGGCAAACTCATATTATTTTTATAATGTTTCTTCGATTCATCAACTCTTTGACTGTCCGAATGGATCTTCTTATATTTAAACTCTTTTAACCTTTTATCAATTTTTCTTTCAATCAACTCCATGGGATAATCATTATTCAATAATATCTCCGTTACTCTTTGAATGTTTCCTTTATAAAATATCTCATCTGAAAGTAAAATTGCTCTATCAATTAATCCTTTTATTACACTATCCTTATATTTCATCGGATGATTTGACAAAAAATTTATATATCTATCTGTGCTCGTCGGTTTCCTGTACCAATTTGTTATCAGATTCTTTCCTTACCCATTCATTACCTCTGTATCTAGAAACACTAATCTTCCGTCTTTTTCCTTCTCCATCGTGAATTGTAATCTTTCATGATAAGTATTAAATACTTCCAAAATCTCGACATCTTCATGGTTCGGAATGTAAGTAATGATATCATCCATAAATCTCTTGAAAAAATTGTTTTAAAACTAAGTTTTCCTATCGAATCCTCTTCTAGATCTTCCATTACTATGTTTGCTAGATTAGGGGATAAAGGTGATCCCATGGGTGTACCGTAATTCTGTTTATACATATATTGATCAAATTTGAAAAATGTATTGTTCAAAATCAATTCAATAGCTTCTAAAAATTCTAACATTATAATTTTCGTTCCTTTAGATATATAATTCCAACGCTTTTTTAGTCCCTCAATTACTAAATTTTTTGGGATATTTGTGAACAAAGACTTAACATCTAATGAAACAAAATAATAACAAATTTTACATTCAATCTTCTTAATAAAGTCTGCAAATTTCCAACTATTTTTTATGTAAGATTCTGCTTTCAGGACATAATTTTCCAAAATCCTTTGTAAAAATTTCTCCAGATTATAAAGTGGCCTTCCAATTGAAGAAACTATAACCCTAACCGATACAACTTCCTTATGAATTTTGGGAAGCCCATAACACCTTGGAATGTTACCATTTTCTTTGGGGCAATTTATCATCCTGTACTCATATTCAGAAATCAAACCTTCTTTTCTCCATCGCATCAACAAAACATATAATTTATCATGAATGGAATTCGATGGGTTCCTATCTATTCTCAAATAAGTGTTCTCTTCAGACAAACTATCTAACATTTTCTTTCAACAACACTCTCGATCTAGAATCACTGTCATCTGTCCCTTATCTGCTTAAGTCACTACAAGATCTTCATTTTCCCTCAGAAATCTGAAACACTCATTAAAATTCCTGTGTATCAACTTATCTATCATACAATTTCGTTCTTTCCTGTTCAGAAAATTCCTCACTATATTTGTAAATTTAGACCTCGCTTCATTCTGTAAAGTCAAATCTACTTTATAAATATTTGCCTCGAAATTTTTAATTAACTTCAAAACTGGTGTGTTCTTCTTTCTGATAAGAAGGATCCTAAATGTTCCCCCAAACTCAAAATACCCATAACTGACTCAGGAATAGCTGACTTAGAGAGGCATGGTAATTTTTATGATCAAATTTTCAAATTCCCAGAGGATCGTTAGATAGGTACAAGAAGTTTTCGATTATCAATGTTCCGGCGTTCCCAGATTAGTCGCATTCGGGCCGTCGTGAAGGACGGATGTATGTTCATTACATTCTACTGATAAAATGTTTCTTCTTTCAAAAATTATGTTTATGTCGATGAAAAGTTCAGTGTAATAGCTACGCGAATAGGTTGTGACGTGATCACTGAAGAAAAATTATATTGTGAGGACAGAAAGAAGAAAATTGTAAGAATAATTTATATAGATATTTACTTGCTGATTAGAATGAATATAGATATATTTCACTGGGAATTTTTTAATAGGCGGTTGATAAATAGATTTAATTTTTTATTTTCATTTCCATTGTTTACAGAAAAAAGATGTAATGAATAGGACAAAACAAAGACATTCACAGAAGTAGTGTGTAGTCTTTCATACGTTTGCATATGACTCAGGCAACCGAATGGGGAATTTGCGTGAAGGAATTTAAACTTCATAGGTGAAACAGAAAGATGAAAGTTTTAGTGTAGATGATTTTTATGCAAGAACTGTTTGTAAATGTATTCATAATATTGTTACGTATTCGGGAATCAAAAAGAAGAAGATCAAGTGTCGTCGTTGTTGATTTTGGTTGTCAAGGAAAAGAAGGAGAGTGAAGTGTCAGATTGAAAGTTGTCAATTTGGAAAAAAGGAAGGATTGGGAAAGTTGTAATAAGGAAAGTTGAAAGTCTTCGCCAGGAATTGAACCAAATAAGTCACCGAACAACACGCACAAACACTAATAATCAAACATGTCACCCTGAACCACATATACCAATACAAAACACAGACACAAACACAAATAATAATTTCAAACACAATCGCAGATTGAACGCGACGTTTTTTGCCTTTCACGTCAAATGACTCTAGATTGAGATTACATGGTGATAATGGTTTGCAGGCGGGTTTGAATATAGGTTTTAAAATAAAACCCGACATGTACGATGGGGTTGCACCTTTACGCGAGTTCTTAAATCAACTCGAATTAATCGCTAGAGCAAATGCCTGGGGAGAGGAAGCAAGGGCGTTATCTTCAGCAGCATATTTAAGAGATAGGGCACGAACCGTGCTACATTAATTCGAAAAACCGGAGGATGTGACATTCGTGGGATTGAGACAGCAGCTGGAGCTTCGTTTGGTGAAAATTTTTCCGCTCAGGCGTATTATTAGCAGTTTTGTAATAGAAAGCAAAAGGTAGAAGAAGACATTGCAACTTTTGATGGAGATTTAGAAAGATTAGCGAGGAAAGTGTACCCGGAATGTCCATTTGAGGCTCAGAATAAGATTGCTTATTCACAATTCATCATCGGATTATCAAATGGGTTTGTTCAGCGGGCTCTTCAGCTGGAAGGAGTGGCTTCACTGCAAGCAGCAGTCATGCGAGCCATTGCAATTGAGGAAATTCAGCAGAATAGCTTTCAACGCAATTTTACAAAAAGGTCATTCCCGGAATATTCAAATAATAATACAACGTCGTCTACAGTAGATCATCGGGCACCGAATGGCTTCACTGAAAAAAGTGAGGATCATGAACAGCGTCAACCTTTCGTACGCAGAAATACTGGCGAATGCTGGGGTTGCGGGTCTAAGGGGCATATAAGATCACGGTGTCCTGGAGTTATTGGCCGGTCGGAAAACTAGGATGGGTCGAGTTTGAGGGACGTAACTCGATGGTTTCCTATACGGTCCTCGTTAGAAGTTTGAGCTCTGAAGAAGAAGAAATGATGATTGGTCGAATTTCCGCAAATTTTTTTCGTTTTAGATACAAAGGGAGAATTAAAGATCAAGAATGTAATTTTCTGATAGATACAGGAGCAGATGTAACTATCATCAGTTTTGAATATGTGAGACATGGAATGGAAAGGATTCCGGTTGAGGGTATTCACTTGAGGTATCCAACTGAGAAATCTGATGAAACACAATTCAAGGTTCCAGTAAAAATAAGGCTGGGTCGTCATTAGGTGAAATTGCCTGCTTTTGTAGCAAGAATTTCTACGGACTGTATTTTAGGGAAAGATTTCTTAGAATACACTGGATTAGGGGATAAAATTAAAAATATCATCTACAAAGATTTGATCGATTTTGAATCAACAAGAGAGTTCGAAATTGCTAGAGTAATGGGACCATCGGGATTTTTGCCAGAAATTTTGAATGAAGTATTTGAAAGAAATTCTGTGGGTTTAGATTCGCTTCAAAAGAAATTATTCCAGCAGCTACTTATAGAATTTCAAGATATTTTTTGTGAAAATATTGTTGCAGGTGGATTTAATGTAGTGAAGCATCGAATTTCAGTTATGGATCAAAATCCAATTAAACAGGTTCCACGTAGAATTCCGTTGCATCTGAGGCCTGAAGTTGAAAAAGAAATGGAACGAATGAAACGTGAAGGAGTAATAGAGAAATCAAACAGTCCATGGAGTTCTCCTGCTGTTCCTGTTCGAAAGCGTGATGGGACTTTGAGATTTTGTGTTGATTACCGGAAACTCAACTCAGTAACAGTTAAGGACTCATTTCCCATTCCTAGTATGGATGATATTCTGGATAGGCTTGCGGGAAATTCCTAGTTTTCGACTTTAGATCTCAAATGTGGCTACTGGCAAATAGAGGTTGAGGAAGCAGACCGCGAAAAGACGGCTTGTTCAATAGGAAATGGTTTGTGGCAATTTAAGGTTATGCCATTTGGATTGTGCAATGCTCCAGCAACTTTTGAGAGAATGATCGAAGGAGTATTGCAGGATTTATTGGATCGAATTTGTTTAGTGTATCTAGATGATGTGATAATTTTCGGTAAAACATTTGAACAAACGCTCGAGATTCTGAGATTAATTTTTTCAAAATTTCGGGAGGTAGGTTTGAAGCACAATCCTGGAAAGTGTATTTTATTTCAAAGAAAAGTGAAATTTTTGGGACACGTCGTATCGGAACTTGGTATTCGGGCCGACGAGGATAAGATTAAAGCAGTCATCGAATGGCCAGTGCCGAGAACCAAGAAGCTTTTACAAAGTTTCTTGGGGTTCTGTTCTTATTACCGAAAGTTTGTAAAATGGTTTTCTTCTATAGTGAAGCCGTTGCATCAATTGACGGAATCGAGGGTCAAATACGTATGGAGTTTTGAGTGCCAAGAAGCATTTGATCATCTTAAGCGATCTTTGACATGTCCCCTACTGTTAGCTTCTCCATCTACAAAGGGAGAATTCTTCTTGGATACAGACGCATCTGATCATGGAATTGGAGCAGTATTATCGCAAATTCAAAATGGAGAAGAAAGAGTGAGTTCTGTTTTCAGTAGAGTACTGACAAAATGTGAGAGAAATTATTGTGTTACTCGAAGAGAATTGTTGGCAATCGTGGAGTTAATCAAATCATTTCATCATTACATGTGTGGGAAGAAATTCACAATAAGAACGGATCATTCATCACTTCGTTGGTTAATGTCTTTTAAAGACTTGGAAGGACAATTGGCTCGTTGGGTTGAACGTCTCCAGAATTATGAATTTGAAGTTATTTATAGAGTAGGTAGGAGCCATGGTATTGCTGATGGCTTGTCTCGCCGACCATGTCTTCAATTTGATTGTCATTATTGTGAAAAAGTAGAAGAAGGCAGGACTCTCAAGTTAGATATAGGACGAATTGTTTTGGCAGACGAGTCTTTCCAAACTTGGAGGGAGTAGCAACTTGAAGACAAAGCTGTAGGAATTCTACTGAAAACTAAGGAGGCGGAGAAAAGACCAGGGTTGCAAGAAATCTCTGCTATTAGTGCATGTGCGAAAGTTTATGAGGCACAGTGGGATTCTTTGGTCGTGGAAAGAGGTGTTCTTTGTCAACGTTGGGAAAATCCTTATTTGTTATCACATGTTTTGCAAATAATTGTTCCACAGAAGAGGGTTTTACGAATTTTACAGGAGGCTCATGATTCTCCCTCTGGTGGACATTTGGGAATAAATAAGACTCTAGGGAAAATTCAAAAGAGATTTTACTGGATTGATTGTAGGAGAGACGTTGAAAGTTGATACAAATCATGCTTGATTTGTCTTGAAAAAAAGGGATCTTCGGATAAAGGGAGGAACCCGAAGCAGATCTATAACGTGGGTGCTCCATTTGAAAGAATTCAGATAGATATACTGGGTCCCTTTCCTATATCTTCTCGAGGAAATCGTTACATTTTAGTCATCGTTGATTGTTTCACTAAATGGGTCAAAGCTTTTCCAATATCAAACTAGAGAACTAAGACAATAGCTGAGATACTTGTGAACGAGATTATCTCAAGGTATGGTGTACCTTTAAGAATTAACAGAGACCAGGGAAAGAACTTCGATTCGAGACTTTTGAAAGAGTTATCTAGTTTTCTGGGGTTTGGAAAGACTCGAACGACTGCATTATATCCGCAGTCAAACGGACAAGTCGAGAGACAACACCAGACACTACTCAGCTATATTTCAAAATTTGTGTCAGATGATCAAAAGGATTGGGATCTTTGGATCCCGATGGGTTTGTTGGCTTTCAGATCATCCAAACATGAGACGACAGGAATGGCGACAGCGGAGATGTTCCTAGGGAGGGATCTTCGGCTGCCTTTGAATCTACTACGCGGGTCTCCTCAATGTCACCAAGGGTCTGGCCAAGGGTCTGCGGCGAATTTCATCGGTACTCTCAGGGAAAGGCTAAATCGTATTCATGAAGTTGCCAGAGAAAGAATGGAAATTAGATCCGATCGTACCAAAGCTTGGTATGACCAAAGAACACGGAAAAACAAAATGTTTGATCAAGGTCAGAACGTACTCCTCCACAATCCTAGAGGAAAAATCGGAAAGTCACCCAAGTTGCAACGAGACTGGGACGAACCATACGAGATCGTTAATAGAATAAATGACGTCGTATATTGCGTTCGTCGCTCACCTCGACACAAGAAAAAAATAGTCCACGCTGATCGCTTATCATCATTCATAGACAGGGACACTGAGCATCTCCCCCATGGTTTTTAGGTCGAGATTTTCCCATGGGGCATAGGGTAGATACCGGGATTACGAATGCTACTCCAGAATGGAGATCGAAAGAGGATGATTGTCAAGAGACGGGTCTAACTTCAGCTCGGGATGGAATGGCTGAGATAAGAATGAGAATGGATGGGAAAAAGATGGGTGGTTGGGTTCGGGATGCGTCACTTGGAAGAAGATGACAGCGAGTACCATGAAGTCACTTTTCATGAGCATGAAGAAGCGTGGAGCGCCCCGCTTGAAGGAATGGAGTGATTGTCGGGACGACAATCTTTGGAGAGGAGGGGTAGTGTTACGTATTCGGGAATCAAAAAGAAGAAGATCAAGTGTCGTCGTTGTTGATTTTGGTTTTCAAGGAAAAGAAGGAGAGTGAAGTGTCAAATTGAAAGTTGTCAATTTGGAAAAAAGGAAGGATTGAGAGAGTTGTAATAAGAAAAGTTAAAATATAGTTGAGTTACCGTTGAAAGAGATTCGGTTGCGTTTGTTTCGCTGTCGGAGTCGCGGGCGCGGTATAACAATATTATAGATTGATCCTGAAGAGGGACCCGAAACAAGAGTTCGAAACGTAGAAGAGAAAAAAGAGAAAATAAAGAAATCTAAGAACTCTGACTGGTAGAGACTGTACAATGTTGTAACTTTTTTAATGTAATACTACCAGTGAAAAAAAAAATATTTCGAATTTACATGCAAATATTAGATTTCATTCATTTCAGATCACTTTAACGGAAATTTTGTCATGTTGAATCCATTAAAAATTGAGAAACCTATTTGTTTTCATTCTTCGTGGGGGCCCCAGGCCGCGTCCCGTTGGCCCTGTTCTTAATCCGGCCCTGGTAAAAATGATGATTCTTGTTTACATGCTGTATGGGTGCGCTAATATAAACTATGTAGTTGTAAAAATGGATAAAAATAAATCCCAACGCACATAAACTCCTTTATCAAAACGCTCGGAACAAAATAAGAACGCGAATGACCTTCACTCTCAACTTCACTGCACATGTGCGCGAAGAACACCCTCACGGTGTTTGATTCTCACAGAAAAGTGTTTTTTTACTTTTTTCGCACCGTTTCCGCGCTGAAATAACACTGCACCGTGAACTTTAGCACTTTCTTATAATGCCTGACATCTTTTTAGTGCAATTAAATAATGTTTCGAACACCGCGAAGTGGAGATTTCGTGAGCTCGGCAACTTTACACCGAGACGGTGTAAAAAGTGCTCATTCGCACGGAAATATTGCACCGCGTCGTTACAACTTTCCACTTCGGTGGCAAGTTGTCGAGATTTTTTCTAACAGTGTAGGTCATGACCGTGCTAATTGAAGATAACGAGGCGACTTCGTAATATCTTGATAATCTAAAATAATCTTTGCCTATCAAAATATTCCTTGTAACGCATCCGGAACTGATAATCAAACACTTTTTTCAGTTTTGGTTCTCTAGTTCGATCTGAGTCTACAGGCATAATATTCAATGACCATATGTACGATTTTGGCGCTCCCCATATTACCAATGGTTTAGGGTTACCACCGTCACCTAACAATTTTATCAAACCCAAGAAACGGCCTTTGAGTTCGATGGTGCCAACTATTTTTGTAAGATTTACTTGAGAAACCTTTACTTTTAATTACTTTTAATTAGGTAATTTAAATGTGACCTAACCTGACATGCTCTCATGTTTAATGATTTTGGAATTGACTCCTTTGAAAATGAAATTTTTAAATCTGACATCAGATATTGACAAATATTTTGCATAAGATCTGAATTCATAAATTTTATGTTTGGTTGGGATGAAATAGTTTTATTTTGAATAAGGTTTCTTACAGTCTTTATTAGAGTGAATTTTTACTTCACATTGAGTCAAAAAACTGCAACTCAACGAGGCAGTGGACAATCACTCTCAAAGTGTGAATGGTCACACTTGAAAAGCTTTATTTTACATTTTAATTTTTTCCAGATTACTCTCCAAAATGTAATTTAATTTTCACTCTTAGAGGAGTGAAATTTGACTAATAATAATTGACTTTTTACTTTCAAAGCCTGAAAAATCATTCTGAGTTTAAGGGGCAGTGTTTTGACTTTATAGAGAGTGAAAATTCACTTTAAGGAACTCAAAAAATTTCATAGGTTGTCAATAATTTTACAATATTAAAAAAAATTTTTAGAACTTCAGAGTATGTTAATAAATTGCCTGGATTGTGCACATTTTTGTTTTTCTAAATATGCATGATGAATTTTTTCGAATTTATCGATGCTTCCCAATAAACCTGTGAGCTCACTCTAAGCTTAATTGTGAGCTCACAGTAAGCTCACAGTGGGCTTCCAACTTTCGCTTTTCAAACACGTTGGCGTGAGCGTACTGTGAGCTCACTGTTAGCTTCCATGGAAAATCTCGAGGTGAGTTTACTGTCAGTTTTCTGTGAGATACTTGTGAGTTTCCCGAGAAAAACAAACTTGTGTTTTTCATGTATGCCACATGCATTAGCATGCATGTCGAAATAAGTGATTTTTTTCTTTCTTTTTTTTGCATTGCATTTTTAATTTAAAAATTTTGAATATAAAGTAATTCAAATTTTGGAAATTCGCGCGCTCTCCCCAAGCGCTTACCAGATGGCTGCTGGTTTTTTTTCTCATGTTTCAAGTTTTGTGTAGAATGCTTAAATCAAGTGCATGTTTCATGATAATTAATAATAAAGGCACCGTCGACGCGATCACCAGAGAGGAACGTTGAGGTCGAATATGTTTATTTTTACGTGTTACAAATGCAGATAAATTTTTAATAAATGCAAATTCTTTCCATGCACAAAAAAATGCAATGCAAAAAAAAGAAAGAAAAAAAATCGCTTATTTCGACATGCATGCTGATGCATGTGGCATACATGAAAAATGCAAGTTTGTTTTTCCCGGGAAACTCACAAGTATCTCACAGAAAACCGACAGTAAACTCACCTCGAGATTTTCCATGGAAGCTAACAGCGAGCTCACAGTACGCTCACGCCAACGTGTTTGAAAAGCGGAAGTTGGAAGCCCACTGTGAGCTTACTGTGAGCCCACAGTTAAGCTCACAGTGAGCTCACAGTGAGCTCACAGGTTTACTAGGTTATTTGGGAAAATCTACGAATATTTCAAAACTACGCAAAATCTTACTCAAAAAATTCAAAAAATTAATCGAAATAAGAAATACATACATAAATTACAGTAATTTTTATACGCAACGATCCCAAATGAGTCTAAAAAACTTTTATATTACAGATTTATCAAAATTATTTCTAAATTTGTAGACTTACGTGAAGTATTTAATGAAATAACTAATGTAGGATAATTATCGTATTATATGTGGTTTTTATTTTTGGATGAAATTGAGAGCAAGCTGATAATTCTCATGGTTGCGTCATTTAAGAGTGTTCGACGAATTAATGATTCATAATGACGTTTGCGAATTGAAATAATTTTATAATAGGTTACTCGTGTATTTTTTAATTGAATGCAATTCCTCGCGGTCCCTCGATCAGTGGGTACACGTGGATATCTGTGGGTACAAGTGGGTACACGCGTGTAAGCTCTGCTAAACTCGAGTTACTATGACTCAACTCTGAGATAGAGTTTTAATTACGAAAACCGATAAATAAAGACATGTCAAATGAAAATGTGGCATGTTGATGTTATAAAGTAACATTTTCAAGGGCAATACGTATATAAAACATAGTTTTTTATCGCAGAAATCGAGTAAATCGCGTTGTAAAGAGATGATCGCAAATCACATTCACAGCACTTCAAAATAGAGAAAACTACAAAATAATGAAAAAAATACTATGTTTTAATTTTGCGAACATTATTTCACAATATCAGAGGCAATAAGGTACATTTTGCAATAAAATCATTCAACTTTAATGGATATCTATCAAAGGTAAATGAATTAATATTAAACAGTCACAGTTTAAAATTGACATTCTATTTTATAAATAATTTGATTTAATAAAATAAGATTATAACAATTAGGTTTTGTTGATGATTCTCCAATGTTTTTGTGTGGTTGTATGAAATGTTTTTGTGAATTTTTGGCATTGTAATATGAAATTATTTTTCATCATGTGAAATTTTTTCATAATTATCATCATAAATTGTAATTTTGATAGCATTTTGGTTTCAAAATTTTTGATCAATGGAATTTTCAGAATCAAAATTTCTGTATTTGAATCTTTAAAATACTGATTTTCAATTTTGGAAATAGTTTGTTACAAAATGACTGAATTAAGGAAATCGATTTTTTTTGTAATTTTAATGTTTTTGTATAATTTTTTTATAGACTATATTACTGAAATTTTCACAATGTAATATCAAAAAAATGGTTGCAGATATACTGTATATTTATACTTCTCACATTCATCATCATAAATCGTAATTTTCAAAACATTTTGATGTTGAAATATTTGAACATCATAGTTTCTATTTTGATCTTTGGAACTCTAGAATACTGATTGTCGATTTCTCAAATAAAATAAGTGATAATGCGAAATTTCTGCTAGTTAGATTTATTTTTCTTTATTATTGTCTAATATTTCTATTAAAGAATTTTGATATACACATTGTTTTATATTTTATACATTTGAATGTAAAATTTATTAGTTTCGAATCTTTAAATTATCAAAATTATTTTTTATAATAATTAAATATTTTTATTAGCAGTATTTTTATAAATAAATGCAATGTTTTTAGTTTTCGAATGATTATAAACCTTTTTAAGAAAATTTAAGTTACAAATTTATCAGAATCTATATTGATTCAAAGGTTCAGACATTAATAAACATTTCGAAATATTGGGTGCTAAATTAACATAATTAAAGTATTGAAATTACTTAATAATTTTTACAATTAATAGAATATTGAATTTCGAAAACACGATTTTCATGTTCGAAAAGGAGAATTTAGTAATTTTTATCATCATAATTTTTTTTTAATATTTTGTCGTTCTCTCTATTTTGAAGTGCTGTGAATGTAATTTGCGATCATCTCTTTACAACGCGATTTACTCGATTTCTGCGATAAAAAACTATGTTTTATATACGTATTGCCCTTGACAATGTTACTTTATAACATCAACCTGCCACATTTTCATTTGACATGTCTTTATTTATCAGTTTTCGTAATTAAAACTCTATCTCAGAGTTGAGTCATAGTAACTCGAGTTTAGCAGAGCTTACACGCGTGTACCCACTTGTACCCACAGATATCCATGTGTACCCATTCAGGGGTAGCACACTCCCGTGTTAAAACCAATGCTAAAAATTTCAGCCAATTATGTGCCTTGCATTATTTGAAATAATAACGACCAATGAGAATGCGAGACTTTGGCGGTATAATTCAAATCGACAACTGCGAACGCGTTCCTTGCCAGGCTGCGCACTTTTAACACGGTCAGCAACGGCCAGCACCAACACAACGAAAGGCGTATCTGTTTTCTCGCGCATTGCGCTTTGAGTAATTGATGGGCTGTAAAATGTAGTGAATAATAAATTACACAGTACTTTGTACTATATTTATCTTAATATACTTAAAAAAATAGTGAGGATCTTTGAAAATTATCCACTTTTTTGAAATTAGAAAAGGTAGGTGTTATAAAAATGTAAAGATTGTAAAATAATAATATCTTTTATTACATAAATAAAAATGAAATAAAATTTCGGAAACATCGTAAAAGCGCTTGAAGTTATGTTTTAATCTGAGAACAATGACTTCAAAAGTGAATATGCACTATTTTGCAGCGCATATTCACTTTCTAGCAGATAGTAAATTAGCTAAGCGAGTAGAGGATTTTATTTTTTTTATTTTCCAAAATCTTAGAATTATGTTGAAGTAAAAAATTCTCAGCCCGTACTTGAGGTTTTAAGCAGTTGAATTCTTTCGAACACTTGTAACTTAAAGTAACAAAAGTTAATTCGAAAAAATTGTTGAAGTGTAAAAATATATATATATATTTTTGACAAACTTTCTCAATTATCTCGTCTTTGCCTCGGTCTACCATACTTCATACTCGTTCATATAAAATTTATGTTTTCATGATTTTTAAAGTTATTGAATCTCTAAAACGTAGAGGAGTAAAATTTTTCAATCTTTGAGAATATTGATATTTTTAAGATATCTTACTTACAGAGTTTGAGAAATAATATTCTGGGACTGTATTCAGTGTCAATTATGTTAAAAAACTAGGAATTCCACATATTATGATTAGTTTTTTTTTGTATTACGAATTTGACAACGAATAATCTTCGAACTTTATTATTATACACATTATAATAAATATAACTACATCAATTGACTTAATTTTCAATATTATAGATTGTACCATATTGTTGAAGTCAGTTAGAAGTTTATGTAAACATTATAAGTTTTCATAACAAATGACTATTAATATGTATACCAACTTTTACGAAATATTTAATACCTCTTGTAACTTAGATTTTTAATAACTTTTCTCGAAACCCTTTATAAAATCTTAGTTTTCTAAAGGACATTCTACTCTTTTTATATAAAATGACGCTATAAAAAAAGGAATGTTTTATAAAGTTGTTCTTAGTTTTTATAAAGTCGCTTTGTAAAAACTTTATTTTATCTTTATAAAAACTAATAAAAATTTCCTAAATATTGTTATTTCTATATGGTCACTTAAGAAAAAAGCGAGATTTCATAAAAAAGGGAATTTCATATTATAAATTGATGCGAAAATTGGGAAATGTTGGGAGAGAGAGGAATGAACATTAAAATACCACGCGAGCGAAAACACAGGCACAACTTTCGTTGTGTAGGGGCTGGCTTGCCTGGCTGGTCGTGTTCAAAGTGAGCAGTCTAGACTCTCACCACGCGCGCTACACCTATCCCTACCCTCGAAAAACATTAGCAATTCGCCTGGTCGAAGTGTGCTACCCCTGTACCCACTGATCGAGGAACCGCGAGGGATGAATGTTACGAAAAGTAACCTTAAACGTTTTAAAATAGATTTTATTTGTTTGATGACAGTTGAATCCGGATAAAAGCGTGCGTCTGATCTTGGGTGCAGCGGGTGGAACAAGGATCACAACAGCTGTTGCGATGATAAGTATCCTTCACCTCTGGAAAGGACGAAGCTTGGAAAAAGCTATAGATATGCCAAGAATTCATCACCAGGTGAAAGTTTTATTTTTTTAATGTACTCGTGCAAAGTTATAATTACAATAGTACACCGTAAGTTTTTACTTTGATATATGTAGTATGTCAACCATACATATTTATATCACAAAGTCCGGAAGGACTTTGCCGTCGCTTTTTAATTATTAATACACAATCCGAAAAAAAGAATTCATCATGCAACGTACAGCCCTGACCTGGCGAGAGCGAAGTTCGCCCGGACTCTTATTTACCGCAAGCATCTTCTTTTTCTCTCTCTTACTAAAGCCGCGCGCTTTCTCTGTCCTTTTCTAATCGGCGATTTGCCTGTTTTCACTACGATCACTGTACATCGCTATACCTATACATTTTGTCAAGACTACATGGTTCGTGGAAGGTTAGGTTCCCTCAAAGCCCCTAACTTTGCCGAGCTCTCTCGATTAAGCCCGATATCGCGTGTTATATGGTTGTGTGCTATGATATGTATAGTGTTGTGTTGGCTGAGAGGTTGGCAGGATTGACCAATTGTTTTCTTTTCATTAATAAGATTGGTACCGGAATGTCAGCAGAAGAATAGGCGATTTAATGATTATTTGAATAATTTGAGAAAAAAATCAAAATCATAAGTAGAAAATAAATGCAGTGTGGTCAGATTCTTTAGAAAGTCAGTACTAATTATAGGATCGGTAGTGTAGTGGATATGGCACCAGCCTGGGCGATCACAAGGTCGCTGGTCGAACCCCAGCGTAAGTATTTTTTTTTTTTTTTTTCAACACAATAATATACCAAATTTTATTATAGTATTTGTAACTTTTTCCTATTTCTACGATTTTCTTTACCGAAAAATACTTAACTTGTATACAGAAGGTTTTGTTAGAACCATATGAAAACTAAATAATGTATTCATAGTCTTCTTTGACATATATAATATAATTTTTTGATTAAGGCAGTCGTCAGAATCGAGAAAGATAAAATATATTTAAATATAGTTCAATTATATACTTTAGAATGAAAGTGGACGAATTTGAATTCATTTACACAACAATAGTTCAGTTAAATTATGTTCGAAAAGTAAAAAGTATTTTGAAAGATTGCCGCAGTGAGGGAAAGATTTGGGAAATTTATGTATGTAACTATTAGTTTTCACAAAACTAAAATTAAAATTGGGTTATTTACAATATGCATTTGCTTTTTACATTTGTTTGGAACCCTGATCAGAAATATGGCATCAGACGTAGAAAATTGATTTGTTTCAACTTTTTTCTAGCAGTTACTTGTAAATTTGAAGTGATTGCAAGATGGGTTGGCTTTTCATGGTCTTTTGTGTCGCTGATCATGAATCTTGTGCCATGTTTGCATAAGTTATTGATTGAAATATTTGCTCAAACACATCACTTATAACAATGGTATTATTTCAAAGACGCATATTAACTTGCCATAGTTGTTTGATACGCTGATTGCAGATCCGGCATCAATTGCGGGTATAAATCTATTTTACCTTTTTCAGCAAATATTAGCAGAATTCAAAATTTTGCGAGTCGCATATGCTGCGCATAATTTTCCGGGTTGCTAATAACAAGTTCGGTGGTAACGTTTTGGAATAATTTTATTATATGAGCTTTAACATAATATATTATGTCTAGAAATGGAATTGTTCGCAAAATTCAGATGCTTTTTTCGCTTTCCTACCTACTGATTACAAATTTTGCACCTTTTCCAAAACTATACTGTTTAAACTTCAACTAATATTGCTAGCAGATAGTTAAGAAATTGAAGTCCCATTGAGTTTGATATGCATATACAGTAGAACCTCTGGATAGGGAGTCATTCTGTCTTTACTCACAGTCATAAGGCGTCAGAGGAAATAGAAAAAGAAAACCGACGCCCTATCCAGAGGTTGCACTGTACATAGTTCTTGTTGTTTTTAATCGTAAGGCCAAATTCGTTTTTACTATAGTAGATAGGCTAGGGGGCTATCGCCCCCCCCCCCACTCCTCGACCCATCGCGTCAGCGGCGGCGACGTTCCGGGAGGTGGGGTGGGGGAACCATGCGCCTATCACGTCCCATCACGTGACTCCCCCGCCCCGCGGTCCCCTCGCAGGCCCCCTTCCCCTCGTCGGTAATGTAGAATTTCAAGATGTCGGCGGTTGGTGAAACAGGAGCGTGTCTACTATCAGTAAGGTTGGGGTGTGGTCGACAATACCTTCTATCGGTAATATCTCCTGTCGATAACACCTTTTTTTCTTTTTTCTTTTTATGTTTTTTTTGTTTGTTTTTTTGTTTGTTTATTTTGTTTTCGTTTTTTTTTGTTTATGTTTTTTTTGTTTTTTGTTTTTTTTTTGTTTCTCCCGCCCCTCATCATTTCTCGCCCCTTACCATTTCCGTGGTTTTTCAATGATTTTCCAGGTTTTTCCCCGATTTTTCAGGTTTTTCTACAATTTCCCAGGTTTTTGCGAGTTTTCGTGATACAAATTTCCGAAAATTTTCCGGAAATTTTCCTAAATTTTCTGATTCTTTTCGCAAGTTTCCATGATATTTCCAAAAAGTTACAAGTTTCTCGAAATTTTCCTAGAATTTTCCGAAATTTTCCGAGTGGTTTCGCAAGTTTCCGTGATATTTTCAAATTTTCGAGAGTTTTCCACAATTTTTCACCAATTTTCTGAAATTTACCAAGTGTTTTCACAAGATTTGGGAATATATTCTAAAATAAATAGAACAATAATTTTTTAATGCAAGGAGGCCTCTCCCCAACCCTGCTTTGAAGCACAACCATTTAATTGCTCCTCCATTTTTATTCGTTTGTTTGTTTTCATTTTTTATTTTTGTTTTATTCAGTTTATCTTATTTTTATATTTTTCATTAATATTTTAAAATTTTGTATTTTAAAGTTTCCAGAATAAAATCTCGGAAGATACTGAACAGGATTAAAGATTTTTTTTAATTTATAAATCCTCTTACGAGAAAAAAAAACATCGAACTTGTATGTTGATTGATCCAATTAAAATCAGTATAAGAATGAAAATTTATTTCGAGAAACTATTACCAAGCAAAAACACCATGAGACTTGCAGCTCTTGAATATCATTTCCGGTATTAGCCGCGCTCGAATTTCGTAAACATCGTGCCACCTCATCTCTTAGAGCGATGAAAAGAATAGCGTTTGAAATCCTTGAAATCTACTTTCAAAAATTTTAACACGATGGAAATTCATTTGAAGCCACGTATCCTGTTTTACATGCTACTTAGAAAACGTCTGATTGTATTATTCACAAAAGCTATTATCTTCATAGTTCGATTTCCAAAACGTGATTTTATTATTGACTCCTATCGAGCACGGTGGACCAATGGTGATGTAATCATTTATCTAACGCTTCCAATGTAGCCCGCGTATCCTGTTTTGAACACTACGTAGAATTCGTTTGATTTTATTATTCATGAAAGCTATTATCTTCAACATTTGATTTTCGAAACGTGATTTTATTTCAGACACATATTGAGCAGGGTGGTCCAATGGTGATGTAATAATTTATCTTACATTTTCGATGCAAATGTAGCCCGCGTATCCTGTTTTGAACACTACGTAGAATTCGTTTGATTTTATTATTCACGAAAGCTATCATCTTCAGCATTTGATTTTCGAAACGTGACTTTATTCCTGACACATATTGAGCAGGGTGATGCAATCATTTATCTTACAGTTTCAATATAAATTTAGTCCGCGTATCCTGTTTTGAACCCTACATAGCAGGGTGGTCCGATGGTGACATCATCATTCAGCTATATAAGAACTTCCGATTTCCCCAACATCAGCCAGTCACATTTTTGACATCATCGCGAAACATTTCAAAAATTCCGCGCCTCGTTTAACAGTCAGTCGCTTCACGATTTTCATCAAATGTATTCGATCCCCTTGAGCAAACGTTATCAAAATATAGAAGTCAGTGAAAAGTTATCTACAGTCGAATATCTTTGCGGCGGATTTAGTTGGCGTCTCGAGTTAACTTGAATTGATCAGAAAACCGTTCAACCACGTATATTGTGCCGCGAAGTGTGTGACCAATATTGCGGACGTCAATGGCGTATTTTAGCGCAAATTTTGTCAGCTGCATATCTTTATATATCTGATTATAATGTTGTATTTCACCCAAGAAATTGGAGCTTTGATCTTGATCCTGCAATCATCCTAGATTGGTTGAAAGTTGATGTTCAAATTAAGTTTGATGTTAAACAATATTCACCCCCTTCTTCACAAAATACCACAGTGATTCAAAATTTACGTACACTTTTTTCAGATAAAACATTTTCTGATTTTATAATTATAACTTCAGAGAGGAGTTTCCATGTTCATCGTTGTATTTTGGTTGCGAGGTGTGACTTTTTCAAAACATTATTTCAACATTGTTGGAAGGAGGTGCAAGAAAATCAAATTGTTATTAATGATTTTTCGAGTGAAGTAATTGAAATTTTTTTAACTGCTATATATACAGGAGAAGTGGAATTGAACAAAGCTCCAATTACAACGGTTTTAGAGTTATTTCAAGCCTCAAACATGTTTCTTTGCTACGACATTAAACAAATTTGTGAAAATTTTATACTCAATTATGTGGTTCCTGAAAACATGAAAATGCTTAAAGATTTTTGCGATGTATTTTCCAACAGTACGATTGCTTCAGAGATTTCAGAAATCGATGATTTTCAAATCTTTAATTTTTGATTATCTGAATTAACTGTGATGTCGCAGTGTGCGGTAGACTTGGCAACAGTGCGCGGTAGACTTGGTAACAGTGCTAGTGGGAATATATAAATTGAAACTCAATTCCAAGTTTGGCAGTCTACCAACGGGTACGATTAAGTAAAGTGTCGAACTTTCGAGTGACATTCTAATTTTTTTAAAATGGCGGAAGCAAAACTCAAAGCCGCGTACGAAGTGATTAACGCGCAAAAAAGATTTTTAACTCGGGGTGGTGATGTTGATCTTACAGTGTTGAATAATGACGCTAAAGCACAAATCGAAAAATTGCGCGAATTGAGTGAGAGTAGCTCGAGTGTAGTGAAAATTCAATGTGCACGTGCCATCCAACGATTACGCAGTTACATAATCCAGTTGCGCGGTTCGCTCGTGATTGGAGCTGGACTACAAAATGGTGTGAAATGGGAAGATCTCAACAGTGCCTTCAAGACACACATCCGCACAGGTGTCATAATCAATTTACGCCACCTGGGCATTCCCAAGTTTTTGTTGGAAGCTCGAGAAATTTTCGTTACCGAAGTGGAAGAAAGTCTAAAGATTAAGAATGCTTTAAAAGTCTACACTGCCTTGGATGGTGAATTCAGCATTCTTAAAAACGATGAAGTGGTCATAGAGTTGAAAAACTTCGAAACTCGTAGCGACAGCATCACCCAAACAACGGATCTCAACACCTGGTTCGACACCAACGTCAGGGATTCATTGTTGAAAAAGATCGAAGAGTTTCAACACCAAGGATCCGGATGGACGCTGCGTCGGATCGTGAGTCTCGGTGTGTATATCAACAAATACAATCCTATGCGAGCGAGTTCCTTCATCGAGCTACCAGAACCAATAAAGCGAAAGCGGGCATGTGTAAATATTCAAAATTTTGACGATGAGTTTTTTAAATAGGCCGTTTTATCTGCCTGACATCCTGTAGAAAGAAATGTGAAAAACTCAGGACGTCTTTCCTATTACAAAAAATATGATGGAGAACTGAACTTTGAAGGAATTTCTTTTCTAGTTATGCCAAAGCAGACTTCTTTATTTGAAAAACTTAACAATATTTCCATAAATATCTACATACTTTTAAAAAACAAAGATTTTTCAGTCGCTCCTATCCATATCACTAAAGAAAAACAGGACAGGCATATAAATTTACTTCTCATACAAAATCATTATGATGAAGATGATGATGAGAGCGAAACTCTCCGCTACCATTATGTCTGGATCGAAAATCTTTCATATCTAGTAAGCAGTCAGCTTTCTAAATACAAGAAAAAACACTGGATTTGTGACCGGTGTCTTCTCTACTTTCGAGATTCTGAGAAGTTAAATGCTCACGAAATTGACTGTAAAGAAATAAATAATTGTAAAGTGAAATTACCAACAGAGAAGAACAACATTCTCAAATTCATCAATCATAAAAACAATATCAGAGCTCCATACGTCGTTTACGCGGATTTTGAATGTTTATTGAAAAAATTTATTCCTAACGAAGAAAAAAATACTCGAGTCGTGCAAGCGCATGAGGCTTGTAGCGTTGACTACTATGTCCAATGTAGCTTCGATGAAGGACAATCTCGTTATGCGAGCTATCGAGGTTGCGATCCCGCGCAGTGGTTCTCCGAAGAGTTGGTGAAATTCAAGGAACAAGTCCAGGAAGAGATGAAGAATCCAAAACCCATGGAACTCCTCACCTCTACAGAGCAAGAGATGTTTCGAGAAGCTGTCGACTGTCACATCTGCAAGAAACCTTTGAAAGGTCAAATCAGAGTGAGAGACCACTGTCATCTTACGGGCAAATTTCGAGGTGCAGCTCATCAAAAGTGCAATTTCATGTACCAGGATGCACTCTCTATTCCGGTAAGATTTTATGACATTATATTTTTTCCAATAACACTTTGAAAAAAATATTTCTATGAGAATTACATATTTTTTTTTTTTCAGATTATATTCTACAACCTGAGTGGATATGACGGTCATCTTGTGATAAAACAAATTTCCAAGTGCATCGAGGGACGTATCACTCTAATTCCACAGACAATGGAAAGATACGTCTCATTCACAAAACATTTTGATGACAGCAAGATATCTTTACGATTCATTGACTCGTTCAGATTCATGAACTCATCCCTGGATAAACTTGCGTCATACTTGGAGAATGATAAAAAAATCATCATCCATCGAGAACACTCACATCTCGACGAGGAACGCTTAAAACTCCTCATGAAGAAAGGAGTGTTTCCCTATGAGTACCTGGACTCTTGGGAAAAATTGGAGGTAACCCAGCTACCTCCTCAAGAAGCGTTCTACAGCACCCTGATGAATGAAAACATTTCCGACAATGACTATTGGTAAATAAACTATTTTAATTTTTATCGTCATTATCACTTTTTGTATTATCTTTCTATTTAAAGATTTGAAAAAAAATTCATTTTCTATTTTAGCCATGCTCAAACAGTCTGGCAGTCGTTCAACATACAGTCGCTTGGCGAGTACTCGGACCTCTACCTGAAGACTGACGTGCTTCTCCTGGCGGACGTTTTTGAGAACTTTCGAGACAGCTGCCTCGCATCTTATGGACTGGATCCTGCGCACTACTATACAACGCCAGGTTTCAGCAGGGACTCTATGCTCAAGCATACGAGTATTGAATTGGAGCTGTTTACAGACATTGACAAGCTCCTCTTCATTGAACGGGGGATTCGAGGAGGAATCTCCCAATGCAGCCATCGTTACGCCAGGGCCAACAATCCCTACTTCGCCACTGAGTATAATCCTCCAGAGGAGGACAAGTATCTAATGTACTACGATGTTAATAACCTTTATAGATGGGTTTCAACAAGATTTTACGTGGGATGTTGCTGATGATGCCGGAGAAGGTTACATCCTAGAAGTGGATCTCGAGTATCCACCGGAAATTCATGATTCACATAATGACTTGCCGTTTTGCGCATAGCACAAGACTCCTCCTGGTTCAAAATGTACAAAACTTTTAACTTCTTTGGAATCGAAAACACGTTACGTCATTCATTATAGAAATTTGAGACAAGCACTGCGTCATGGACTGGTTTTACGTTGCATTCATAGAATATTGAAATTTGAGCAATCTCCATGGTTAAAGTCTTACATTGATTTGAATAGTGAATTGCGTAAAAATGCTAAAAATGAATTTGAAAAAAATCTTTATAAATTGATGAACAAAACTGTATACGGAAAAACCATGGAGAATGTAAGAAAACGTGTAGATATAAAACTAGTCATGCAATGGTTAGGTCGATACGGTGCAGAAGCCTTGATTTCGAAACCGAACTTCAGCTCTTGTACAATTTTTGATGAGAATTTAGTTGCAATTAAATTAGCTCGCGTTGAGGTTACAGTGAACAAACCCATTTACATAGGTTTCTGCGTTCTCGACCTATCCAAAACATGTCTTTACTCTTTTCATTACGACTTTATGAAACCTGCAACAGACGCGAAAATTCTGTATACCGATACAGACAGTCTGATTAATGAAATTCGAAATCTTGACCCATACAAAATGATGAAAGAAAACAATGAACACTTCGATACGTCAGATTATCCCTCACCGAATCGTTTCGGAATCGAGTTGAAAAACAAAAAAGTTGTGGGTCTCATGAAGGACGAATGCAACGGAAAAATCATAACAGAGTTTGTAGGATTAAGAAGTAAAATGTACAGTTTACGTGTCGAAGGACAAGATAAAATCAAAAAAGCGAAAGGTGTCAAAGGATCCGTTGTAGCAAAAACAATTGATTTTGACGACAACATACATTGCTTGTTCAGTGAAAGTATAGAGTATCGCGTTCAACATTTGTTTCGATCACATCTCCATGAAATTCGAACAATTCAACAAACAAAAGTCACGTTAAATCCATATGATGACAAGCGTCATCTATTGTCAACTACAACCGACACTTTGGCTTACGGTGACTATAAAATAAGAGAATTGATGGATGTCGACGAGGAATTGTAAATATTAACGTACCATAAGCAAAACTAGAAAATATGACAGCTGTTTGGAATGAATCGTGGATTAGGCCTACTGGGGATACCACGTTAAAAAACGTGCCATGAATTCTACCACCCCGTGCGATTCCTAGAGGGGCTATGGTGGTGCGGAAATGAGTTCATGTTGAATGTACAGGTTTCATTAAAAAACACATTATTTATGCAAATACACGTTTATTGATTACATGTCTGTTTTATTTATCCAACTATTGTGAGTATTGTAAAACCCTAACCATTTTACAAACAATTTATTTCCACGCTTGCGTAACACTTTTTCAACGAGGTATACATCCGAATGCTTGACTTTAGTCAGTTCTTCAGTGTAGAATCCTCCATCGATGGGTTGTTCTTGATAGTCTTTGAGTTTGTACGTCGTAGGATGCGTTGGTTTCACGGCAGTGATGGTGAATATTTCCGTAGTCCAGTTGGGTGTGTATCCCTTCTCAAAAACATGTTTGTACTTGCTGATCCGGACTTTATCACCGACTTTGAATTTAGACTTTTCCTGCTGACGTTTGGTGCGATAAATTTCTTGGAGGAGACGTTTTTCATCTGCAGACGTAACATCTTTAGGTTTCATCTTGATAGTGCGATGTTTAGTATCGTTGTAACTCGATAGCAAATCATGTAAGATGTCGATCCATTTGTAATGACCTTGGAGGGAGAATCTTTTCCACATCTGACTCTTGAGTGTGCGATTGAGGCGTTCACAGATGGATGCTTTCATGCCACTGAATGTAGAGTACATGTTGATCCCATATTGCTTCATCAGTGCCTTGAAGTCCTTATTGTAAAACTCTTTGCCTTGATCGACGTGTAGATTCTTGGGTTGACGATCCTTAAGCAAATTCTTTATAGCAGCGATGACGTCAGGACCATTTTTAGATTTCACAGGAACAGCCCATGCATACTTGGAGAAGACATCGATGACGGTGAGCAGGAACTTGTAGCCTTTATCAGCAAAAGTTGACATGTCGACGAGATCAGCTTGCCAAGTTTCATCAATTCCACGCATATCCACATGACGTCGATAATTTTTCCTTGCAGGCTTATGGAGCTCTTCTACAAGAGCTTCTTTCGCATCCATCCTTACAATGTCTGGGTTGATAATGAGGGTGACGCGTTTGTATACTTGCTTTTATTCAAACTCATTTTTTTCGGGTGTGATATTAACTACTTCCTCAATGCGTTGCTGACGATGTAGAATAACGTTGATCTGCTTCGAATATTCAAGCATATGTTTTTGATACGTATCATTCAACGGTTCCAGCGATTTTGTCAAATTGTCAGTCACAATGCCAATCACATGTTTCAGTGATTGAATCTCATCTCCGATGATTCTATGAACTTCTTCATGGGTCACTGCATCCATCATTTCTATCGATTCGCCAACGTTGCATAACCTTTTTCCCATCAAATCATAGTTTTGCTCAGCGGTCAATTGGAATCCAACAGCTGGAGGGCCTCGAAGTCCTTGAGCTCTCGTTAGATGTTTTCCAAAAACGTCTACACTCGCCATTGTCTAGCTTGCGAATGAAGTTGTACAATGCAATCCTCTCAATATCTAATCTCAGCTTCTCTCAGTTCTTCGATGATTAAGTTGATTGCGTTGATGTGACTGTTGTTGCCAGCAGCTTGTGACGCGAGTATGAGTCGCAAACGATCGACGAGCTCGTTTGGATCATCCCAATGCACATAATCGATGTCACGTCCGGGATTGACTACGTTATATACACCTGTACCTACTTTCTTGTCAGCAATGTATGTGAGATACTTAATATCTTTACCACTTCGTAGACTCCTGTCAGGTTGATAATTTTTTCTATCTGCACTCGTTTGACGGATGATTTTCTTATAGTTTTCCACGTCAACTTTATTCACAATCAAACTGTTTGGTGTTTTTTTGAATATCAGTTCGATAAGTCCTGGTGTTTTCTCAAACTCCTCAGTTCCTACTTGAATGTTGTTTTCTGTGAAACTGATTGGTGCGTTTCCAATAAACAAACCGCTTTTCAATGATCGTACTCCATACTGCATGTCAAAATTCTTTTGTTGAGTCTTGTTTTTCAACATGTTTAAGTATTTCTTCACAGTGTCAACAAGAGCTGGAGAACTGGCAATACTTGGTGAGAATGTTTGATCACCGATAGTTTGACTGAAGCTCTCGAAATCTTCACTCTGTGGCTCAAATAAATCATTTTCCTCATCCTCCTCCATTGTAGGTAATTCTTCTTTAGTTTCCTCCTTTTTGACTGATTCCATCTTCAGGTCCATTGGTTTTCTAGTCAATGACTGGAGTGGATCAATGATTGGCTTGAGCACTTCTCGCACCGACGTCTCTACAGCAGCTTTCCCACGTTTCAGTAGACGATGTTTGCGGCGGATGGCTTCGCTGGCTTGTACGATGTGGCGTAGTACATTTTTTCGCTCCATGGTGTCACCTTTGTCACAGTTTAGGTAATACTAATGCTGCAAGCTTGAAGTCACTTTAATTTATAGTTACGAAGCAGTCGAATCCTCTTCTATATCGACCTTGTTCACTATCCTTGTCAATGACCATGAAACCGTAATTGTCTTTCCAACATGCCGCACATAAATTTCGAAACTGTGTAAAATTCATGTCAGTGTTTACATAATCATTGTATACATGCTTCAAGTTCATGTCATCTTGGCGAAACAGTACGATCATATTAGCATTATCCCGCACCAAGTGTTTAGGAATGCGCGCATAAGTCTGACAGAGATAGAAACTATCCACATCTCGATGACGGCCCATACAGAAGTATGCACGTATATTGTTTTGTTTTTCACACGCCACATCGTCAAAAATCATCACCGAGTTTGGTTTGACTTCCTCCACACTGACAACTTCTTCGTTGTCATTATACGGGAAATATGCCAATCCTTTGATCGGTTGAATGATTTTTTCCAAGTACTTGTATTTGGGTTGTTCGAGAGATTTCGAGTAAATGTAAACGTTCTCGAATCTCAAACCGTTTGGATGTGTAATAAGTGAGAGCAATGCATTAGTTTTACCACAATTTGAAGGACCACAAATTATAGCGCGAACTGTATTTGGCAGTAGTTTTCCGTGACGTTTGAATTTTTTCTGTTTTTCTGTCACACTGTCAAAGTTCATGACAGGTAATTTGACATTCTGTTGTTTGAACTCCATGACGACTTGTCAGCGTTTGACTTGAAAACCTATAAATACAGGGTATTTATAGCCACGAGCTCAGTTGAGCGATGGCTGTGAAAGGACGAGGTCTCGTCAACACCGTTATCAACAAGCTCCCCGTTGAACTCCATATACCTGGCTACCAATTTTGTGGACCAGGTACTAAGCTTGCCAAGAGGTTAGCACGTGGGGATCGAGGAATCAATCCTCTCGATTCAGCCTGCAGGGAGCACGATATCGCATATTCGAAAAATCGTGAAAATCTAGCAGCTAGGCACAAAGCTGATCAATTGCTTGCAAAAAGAGCAATTGAGCGCGTTTTTGCCAAGAATTCAGGAGTTGGTGAAAAAGCAGTTGCACTGGGCGTCACCGGCATCATGGAAGTAAAGAAAAAACTCGGTATGGGGCTAAAGACACTCAGGAAAGTGGTGAAGAAAAAGAAGACCCCCTTGAGAAATGTCATCGATGCAGCAAAAATAGCAGCTAAAGCTACGGGTTCCGTACAATCAACTTTGAAAGCTGCAAGAGCTGCAGTTAAGGAAGCTGGAGGTAAAAAGAAGGTTTGAGTGCCTCGCGTTATACCTGTATCGACAAAGATTGGTGGTATTTTACCAGCTTTTTTGCTACCCATTTTTGCTGGATTGAGTGCTACCGGAGCACTGGCAGGTGGCGCTGCAAGCATCGCTAAAGCTATCAACGATGCGAGAGCAGCCAAGCGGCAATTGGATGAGTCAAAACGTCATAACCTCAAAATGGAGTCAATCACCGTGGGAAAAGGCTTGTACTTGAGACCCTGGGGAACTGGAATGAGCCTCCATTTAAAAAACGTATAGAGCTACCGCACCGAGCACTCACCAATGGAGATTTGCTGAAATATGCAAAATTATTAAAAATTCCTTATTTTCGAGGTGTGTACATGCGTGATGATTTGCCAAAGCATATACAGAAAAATGAGGCAGCAATTATCAATCTGGATGATAAAAATGGTCATGGAACACATTGGGTTGCCTTCAGAAAAGCTGGTAATCGAGTTTTTCATTTTGATAGCTTTGGCAATCTACAACCACCTCGTGAACTTGTGTATTATTTCGGTGTTGGTAGCATAATTCATTACAATCGTGATCAGTACCAAAAATATGATCAAATCATCTGTGGTTACTTGTGTCTCAAATTTTTACTCGATAAAAGCAACAACAATGTGTGAGTGTGTATTAGTTGGTAACCAGCAGCCATGTCGGACACACTGACATTAACACTCTCGGGGACATCATCTACATTGGAGACTAATTACTTTCCTCCGATCGAATTGTCACCCCAGAAAAAGTATTCGTTGGGATTAGTTGAGTTATTGACTTTCAATTCAATCCCCAACATCGACATTGGCAACAATAAATTTTATGTTGACGATATTGTTATCACTATACCTTCTGGAAGTTACGAGTTAGAAAGCATCGAGAGTTTTTTGAAAAAAGTGCTGCCAACAGGTATTGAACTCCAGTTACGAGCGAACAGTAGCACGCTGCGTAGTGAAATTAAATGCAATCAACAAATCGATTTTCGACCAAAAGATTCTATTGGAAAACTTTTGGGTTTCGATCCAATGGTCATTGCTGTGAATGTGGAATATGAATCGCAATCACCAGTGAGGATTCTTACCATCAACGCCTTGCGCGTCGAGTGTAACATTACTACAGGAGCGTATATAAACGAACAGCGAGTACATACTATTCACGAGTTCTTTCCCGTGGTGCCACCAGGATATAAGATCATTGAACTACTAAGTCATGTCATTTATCATCCGATTGCCGTGCAGGCAATACATCATCTCCAGCTGCGTATTGTGGATTAAGACGGCAAGTTGGTGAATTTTCGAGGAGAAGTCATCACTATTAGACTTCACGTGAAGAGTGAATAATGGGAATCGTCTACGGAGAGTATAAAAGTCACACATCACGTCCAAGAATCATCAGTCGACACAAACAGCTCAAAGTGCTTACACCGCAGAACGTGCAGTTCCTGAAAAGTTTAGGTTACAGAATTCGATTCACTGTCTGATACTATGTTATCCATTGAGAAAAAGGTCATCTTTGACGAGTCGATTGCGCAATATGAAGTACACGCGCACCAGCCATATGCCTCGTCAACGTACAATAACAACGATGAGATTCGCATCGGCGTACAGAACCAGGATTCGTACATGTTGCCGAGCAAGAGTTCGCTACATATTCAAGGTCGTTTGACAAAAGCTGATGGAAACGATGTCGGTCACACATCTATAGTCAACAATGGTATAGCCCACCTGTTTGAGGAAATGCGTTACGAGCTTAATGCCGTGGAGATTGAAAGGGTAAAAAATCTTGGTCTGACAACTGCTATGAAAGCCTACATCTCACAAAGTCCAGATCAAAAGGACTTGATGGAAAATGCCGGATGGATTCTTGACTACACGAGATCGTTGGTTGACAATCATGGATATTTTGATATTTGTATCCCACTGCGATTTATCTTTGGATTCGCTGAAGACTATCAACGAATCATCGTCAACGCTAAACATGAGCTCATCATTCTCCGATCCAACACAGACGTCAACGCCATCATACAGACAGCGGTTATAGCTCCTCTAGTTCCAGAGGAGTTTAAAATAACTCTCAGCAAAATCGAATGGATGATTCCATACGTCAAAGTGTCAGACGTTGAAAAGATTCGAATGCTCAACTACATCGCTAGCGATCCTACTATCGCTATGAGCTTCAGGAGCTGGGAACGAATATCCACTGCTACCTACAACTACCAGGCATGTATGGAGCATCAAAACAGCAACTCAACTGGAAAAGCCGAGATATGTCATTTTTGGATTTCAAACAAGGCGGAAGAATGCTCGCGAGATGAGCATGAGTGGCTTTGATACTTGCGCTTTGCGTGACATCAAGCTCTATCTCAACTCACAATGTTATCCTTACACGAATCTGAATATCAATTTTGATCGTAATCAGTTTGCAGCGTTGTATGAAATGTTTTCCAATTTTCAATCATCCTATTACGGTAGGAAAAATGCTCCATTGTTAACAAAAGTACAATTCAAGGATCTAGCTCCTCTCGTTGTCATTGACTGTGCTAAACAAAACGAGTCCCTCATTACGGGGTCAGTTGATGTTCGTTTAGAGTTTGAATCATCTGTGAATATTCCAGCTCAAACCGCGGCTTGTTGTCTCATTATACATGATCGTATTATAGAATATCAACCAATCAGCGGCATTGTGAAAAAACTATGAAGCGTGTAACGTTTAATTGTAACCCGCCTACGGTACATGTGCTGTATGCGTGGGATTTCGCGTATAGACAAGCGAGACGAGGTTCATGGGAACAATCGGCTCGTGATCGATATAGGTTTCAACGACGGATCGCCAATGTTGACCGAATTATGGATCCTGTCTTGTGCAGAAAGATTTTAGATTCAGCCAATAAGCGATGAGTATTCGTTTTACGTATAATTATGATATGTAAACAGTAATAAATATAAGAGAGAAGGTAAAACTCTGCAGTCCGTATCTGATGAAGAAGCATTGGTCGGTGGTGAGTCTATAAATGTATGATGATACGATGGAAAGCGTCAGTGTATCAAGAGTCGTCATGAAGTACATCGTGGACGTTCAAGGATTTTCCATTAAAAGTACCTTTGTTGTGAAAGAGCTTGCGATCACAAGACTCGAGCGCTACGCTGATGTTGTTACTACATTATTCAGACCTCTATGTGCTTGGGGTGATTTACCATCAACAGTAAAGGCTACCAATTTATGGCTAACGCGTAATTATCATGGTATATCCTGGGATTCTGGAGACGTGTCTTATGATAAACTCTATGAAGATCTGCAGAGTCAACTCGCAGATGCCAGTTTCATATTCGTCAAAGGAGAGGAAAAAGAAAAATGGTTGCGAAATTGTCTGGATTCTGTTAACATCATTGATTTACAGAAAATGGGCTGTCCTTCACTCTCCAAGCTGCGAGTCTCCGCATGTCCGTTTAACAAATATCACCGACCGGTGCAACATCGTCACTGCGCTGCAGAAAACGCGCGTCGACTCAGAATGTGGCTAATGGAGAAACTTGGAGACGTTCCACCGATGAAAAAATCATTTTCCTAACTCTCATACGTAAACGGCATACATGAGTTAGATTCTGAATATATCGCGGCACTACCTCGAGAGTACTTACTTTACTTTCAAACGAATTATATCAACGAAGCTTGGGATAAACTAGCGCTTAAACTGAAAAAAGATGAAGAATTAATTGATTGTACGCGATGTGACGAACATTGGAATTTCGATTCTGGGTATATCGATGACGTTCCGGACGGTCCACCGCAAATGCGAAAAAATTGTCTTAGATGTAAGCAAGCAAAATTGTAATTGTGTTGGAAATAAAAATGGAGAGACTAACATGATGGTTGTGTCTCACAGCATTAGGCGGGGTGGGGCCTCTTGCATAAAAAAAAATTATTCTTTCAAATTTATTTTAGAATACATTCCCAAATAAAACTATAAGCATATCGAGAAGATTCTATTCTATTAATAGATGATGACGTCACCATTCAAGAATGTGATGTGATCAGTTTTCCAAGAATTGTAGCACAGGCTTAAACCTGTTTAGAGTAAAGTTATCATTTCCGAGAATAAACGTGCTCAAACTTGTTGCTATGACGTCGTCAAAATATCAAATTACTTATACAGAGTTTTGTTTGAACGTTTCAAGGTCTACGAGACGTGTTTAAACTTGTCGTTATGACGTCATCGTTGTTGTTAAGTCTACGCATTCATCAAAGTATGAAATCACTTCTACACAGTTTTATTCAATCGTTTCGAGGTCAGCAAAGCGTGTTTGAACGTGATCATTGCTAAGGAATGTGATGATGTAAGCGTTTCTGGAAATAAACGTGTCGAAGCTTGCTGTGATGACGTCAACGCTCACATAACTGTGTATCCCTATAAATACGAGTGCCCCAGCGTCGAAGCGCCAATCTGAAGAAAATTTTCAGACAAGCAGCATGGACTTCACAAAGCTGACCAAAGTTGCTCGTGCGGAGAGTTTTCTCCCAACGCGAAAGATCGCCGAGTCGGAAATCAACAGGAGCTATGATGTAACTGGAATTCGCTCCGTTGCAACCAGATTTGGTCCTAAATTCATCATCACGCTGGATTCGGAATTTGAGATTTTTCTACCAGAGAGGATCTGCAGGATGCTACGAGAAGATCCCAATGAACTAGTACAACTCGAAGAATCTGCAAAGTCGAAGAACCCAGTGATGTTTCATCATCTCGGAGGGAAATTCAACGCCTGCGAGTTTTTATATGATGTCTAAATGAACTGTCAATATTGTTATTAGAAATGTAAAAAATATAGAAATGTATCCAAAATCTGAAATAAACCAAAAACAAACAAAAACAAACAAAAAAAACAAAAAAATAAAAAAACAAAACAAAAAAACAAAAACAAAAAGACAAAATAAACGAAAAAGAAAAAAGAAAAAAAGGCTTTATCGACAGGAGATATTACCGATAGAAGGTATTGTCGACCACACCCCAACCTTACTGATAGTAGACACGCTCCTGTTTCACCAACCGCCGACATCTTGAAATTCTACATTACCGACGAGGGGAAGGGGGCCTGCGAGGGGACCGCGGGGCGGGGGAGTCACGTGATGGGACGTGATAGGCGCATGGTTCCCCCACCCCACCTCCCGGAACGCCGCCGCCGCTGACGCGATGGGTCGAGGAGTGGGGGGGGGGGCGATAGCCCCCTAGCCTATCTACTATAGTAAAAACGAATTTGGCCTTACGATTAAAAACAACAAGAACTATGTACAGTGCAACCTCTGGATAGGGCGTCGGTTTTCTTTTTCTATTTCCTCTGACGCCTTATGACTGTGAGTAAAGACAGAATGACTCCCTATCCAGAGGTTCTACTGTATATGCATATCAAACTCAATGGGACTTCAATTTCTTAACTATCTGCTAGCAATATTAGTTGAAGTTTAAACAGTATAGTTTTGGAAAAGGTGCAAAATTTGTAATCAGTAGGTAGGAAAGCGAAAAAAGCATCTGAATTTTGCGAACAATTCCATTTCTAGACATAATATATTATGTTAAAGCTCATATAATAAAATTATTCCAAAACGTTACCACCGAACTTGTTATTAGCAACCCGGAAAATTATGCGCAGCATATGCGACTCGCAAAATTTTGAATTCTGCTAATATTTGCTGAAAAAGGTAAAATAGATTTATACCCGCAATTGATGCCGGATCTGCAATCAGCGTATCAAACAACTATGGCAAGTTAATATGCGTCTTTGAAATAATACCATTGTTATAAGTGATGTGTTTGAGCAAATATTTCAATCAATAACTTATGCAAACATGGCACAAGATTCATGATCAGCGACACAAAAGACCATGAAAAGCCAACCCATCTTGCAATCACTTCAAATTTACAAGTAACTGCTAGAAAAAAGTTGAAACAAATCAATTTTCTACGTCTGATGCCATATTTCTGATCAGGGTTCCAAACAAATGTAAAAAGCAAATGCATATTGTAAATAACCCAATTTTAATTTTAGTTTTGTGAAAACTAATAGTTACATACATAAATTTCCCAAATCTTTCCCTCACTGCGGCAATCTTTCAAAATACTTTTTACTTTTCGAACATAATTTAACTGAACTATTGTTGTGTAAATGAATTCAAATTCGTCCACTTTCATTCTAAAGTATATAATTGAACTTTATTTAAGGCTTTATCGACAGGAGATATTACCGATAGAAGTTATTATCGACCACACCCCAACCTTACTGATAGTAGACACGCTCCTGTTCCACCGACCACCGACATCTTGAAATTCTACATTACCGACGAGGGGAAGTGGGCCTGCGAGGGGACCGCGGGGCGGGGGAGTCACGTGATGGGACGTGATAGGCGCATGGTTCCCCCACCCCAACTCCCGGAACGCCGCCGCCGCTGACGCGATGGGTCGAGGAGTGGGGGGGGGGGGCGATAGCCCCTTAGCCTATCTACTTACTATTCATAAAACACATATTTAATAGTTCACACAGCCGTATCAAGTCGTAGTGTTATACCACTACTAAACAAAGACGAGCTTATGTTTTTTATGCTAGAAAGAGAACGACAATCGATACTTGGGGACACTGAGTTTGCAGTTTACTTCGCGAGTAACTAATAGTACACCTTCCTAGAGAATATTGTAACAACATTTAAATATTTATATTATAGTACTTACATAATAGTTTGTTGACCTGGCAACCAACAGTGTAGAAAATACAGCATACATTGTTAGAAAAAATTTGGTGAATTTTCCATTTAAGAATTGGAAGTTTCTAACCTATACTCTGTATGTAACTTTCTCCATAAATAGATCCGGAAAATTTCCCATACGCTATATAATTTTGAGAATGACAATTTTTTTCTAATATATTGAACGGTGAAATCTAATATATATATATAATAATCTATAGATAATATATATTAGATATATATAATAATCTATAAAAAATATATATTAGATATATATTAAATCTAATAATATAATAATAATTTAAATTAAGAAACACTGAAAAATAAACTAACGAGAAGTATATATACAATATTAACAAATAAGAATTAAAATATCAAAAATTACGCGAATGTATTAAATTGCTATTGTAGATTAAATATTTTCCGAATAATCTACATCTATAACACTGTGGAACAAAAATCGAGTTTTAAAAAACCCAAGGAAAGTTTCACAGGCAACATGTACTTTATGGCCTCCTGAACCTATAATCCAGAAAGTATTTTCTCCATCACGTCACATTAGCGTGTAATAATTTTTTCAAGATTTAATAAATTAAACTTTGTACCCTCTTCAGTTTTCACGCTTGTGGATCGTTTAAAAAACAATGTTGTTCAGTTTTTTCCGTAGATATCGAATGTGCAATTTAATTTATGATTTAATTGCTTTGTTAAGAATTTAATTTTTATACGCAAAAACTGTTTCTGGAGATCATCAATCACTAATTGATCCGTGACGGCTAGCATCCGAAAAATCGTTTCTCGGGTGAAGGGATCCTTTGTGGTCCTCGAAAAAAAGTAGAGAGAGTGAATAAACCTTATTGATATTTCGAATGCTGGCCGTCACGCGTCAATTATTAATCCATGATTCCGAGAAACAGTTTTTTCGTATAACAACTAAATTGCTGGAGGAGCAATTAAATCTTCAATTAAATTGCATATTTGAGATCTACGGAAAAAACTGAACAACATAGTTTTTTTCACGATCCGAAAAAGTGAAAACTGAAGAAGGTACAAATTGTTGGGTACTCGTCAGGTTAACACGAAAAACTTCACTTTTCAATACGGAACTTTTATTATGTACAAAGGTTGTGTTTCGATAAGGTGTTTCTCTAACTAAAAAATGGGCTGCCTTTAAAAATGAACGTGGACTTTTATACTGTTCGACATATCTATTTACCGCTACAAAAACCCGATTAATCGAGGTCGTTTACATATTCGTCGTAAAAACAGAGGTTGTTTACGTGTACGTGATGATAAAGGTTTAGAAGTAGTTCACAAATATTAAATGATAAAAAAAATGTCATTTACTTAACTTTGAAAAAAAAATAGGCAGTTGAACTTGATCCGTTATCTTACGTTCCTATTCTAAAATATTCGTATCGAAAAAAGAAAAATGAATATAGTATTGGAGTTAGAATATCCAACGAAATTTTAATTTATTAAAGCTTTAAATAATTATTACTCGTTAATGTGACGTGATGGAGAAAAACATTCAGGATAATAGTTTCAGGAGGTCATAAAGTACATGTTGTATGTGAAATTTTCTTTGGGTTTTTTTCCCACTGTGTAATCAGTGTGTCCATATGTGACTTAAAAGTCAGTTCAAGAACGGTCGCGAACATTGGGTTGCGTTGGCCCCTCGCTCTCCAATCACGCTTTTCCGAGTATTTTTAAGTCAGAAATACTCAAAAAAGCGTAGTATGAGAGCGAGGGGCCAACGCAACCCAACGTTCGCGACCGTTCTTGAACTGACTTTAAGTGACTTATGGACACACTGTCTATAATGCATTGAAAAAGCAGTACTCTACCGAAGCAATATTTATAGATAATATTCGAAACGCTGTAAACTCATGTGTAAGAAATAAATAAAGGAAAACGACTTCATTCAATAATTATGTATGAATATATTTAACAAAAAACGAACGGATTACATAAAGAATGAATGATTTTCTCAGAATATAAATAGAAAGTTGATTATGATTATAACATAAAATAGTATGATACAATTATACGATTATGATAAATACATAACCATAATTGACACAGCAAAAGAAGTGATATCCCCCGCCACCTCCCTCCACTCACCACACACCTTGCCAATGTAAAGGCGGGCCTCGCTTTTACGTGCCAACAAATCCATTTTTTCCGATAAGAAACTGTTTGTTTCTTCTCTTAAAAAACTTTCATTCAAAATAACCCATATGAAAGTTGTGATATCTGACAATTCGTCGATTATCAAATAAACATTACACAAACTAAAGCTGTGATATCCACAACGACACGTCGATCTAAATTTTAAACATTAATTTCTTTCCTTGAAAAAGAATAACCTTTCAGCAAAAAAATGCATGAAATATTAGTATTATACCAGCATCTGATTATTTAATGTTCAAAAGCAAGCGACGGCCCGCTTCGAATACTGCTTTATAACGGCCTTGCAAATTGATTATGATCATTTTCTCTTGACGAGAATGTATTTTTTATCATTTTTCACTGTAATGACGCATAAAATCAAATGTGTTGTATGAATAAACCATCGAAAGTTTTCAAGAGTGTTTCAGTGTAATTAGCAACGTAGTGTTTAATTATTGCTTTAAATTACTTTTTTTATTTAATATGTAAACTTTGTGTACTACAATCTTTTGGGAAATATACATTGTTTATATAGTAAATTGTGTAGCTAGGGGCAAAAACAGCCGCTTTAGAACGAGTGTGAGGTTTGCCGCCTTCGCTTCGCTCAGGCAGCAATCACACGAGTTCTGATCCATCCAAAACGAGTTCAAATCCAAAAGATTGTATTACACAAAGTTTAAATATTAAATAGAAAAAGTAATTTCAAGCAATAATTAAAAATTATTGCTTGCAATATATGACTAACCAGCTCATTGCGTCCAATTGTGTGACTTATCGAAGTCTTGCGTATATAAATCATGAATCCTTTTAAGGTAATGTCATAGAAAGCTTCAAAGGATTCATTGATTTTTAAGAATAAACGTATGGAAATTTTTGGAGGAATTTATTCTTGATACGTTTCTGAAGGTAGCGTCTTATGAAATTTTATAAATTTTATTATCTTTTGAGGAAATCCGGATCGCTATATGGTTCTGATTAAGATCGCAGTCATAAAGGTACATGTAGTTTCCATCTGAATTATGAAGTAGGTTTCGTTTCAAAAATCATTAGACCATACTATAGTAGGTGCAAGAAAACAATATAAAGCTTTTTCTTCAATTCACTTGAAAAAATTACTTTTTTGCCTCTCAAACAGCAAAAATGAGCAATTCAAGACACGTTTCGATATAAACAAATGAAGTATTTCAGGCCAACACGCAAGCTGCTGACTGTCATTTTCTCTAGCCCCCGTGTTAACCTTCAATACTTCATTCGCCATGTCGGAACAGTTACTCATACGCTTATTTTTTCTGTATTCAAGGCAAAATGTATCGTGTGTACCTCGGAGCAATAACAGCCGATTAGAACTCCTGTGATTGCCGCCTTCGCTTCGCTCAGGCGGCAAACCTCACACTCGTTCTAAAGCGGCTGTTTTTGCCCCTAGCTACACAATTTACTATATAAACAATGAATATTTCCCAAAAGATTGTAGTACACAAAGTTTACATATTAAATAAAAAAAGTAATTTAAAGCAATAATTAAACACTACGTTGCTAATTACACTGAAACACTCTTGAAAACTTTCGATGGTTTATTCATACAACACATTTGATTTTATGCGTCATTACAGTGAAAAATGATAAAAAATACATTCTCGTCAAGAGAAAATGATCATAATCAATTTGCAAGGCCGTTATAAAGCAGTATTCGAAGCGGGCCGTCGCTTGCTTTTGAACATTAAATAATCAGATGCTGGTATAATACTAATATTTCATGCATTTTTTTGCTGAAAGGTTATTCTTTTTCAAGGAAAGAAATTAATGTTTAAAATTTAGATCGACGTGTCGTTGTGGATATCACAGCTTTAGTTTGTGTAATGTTTATTTGATAATCGACGAATTGTCAGATATCACAACTTTCATATGGGTTATTTTGAATGAAAGTTTTTTAAGAGAAGAAACAAACAGTTTCTTATCGGAAAAAATGGATTTGTTGGCACGTAAAAGCGAGGCCCGCCTTTACATTGGCAAGGTGTGTGGTGAGTGGAGGGAGGTGGCGGGGGATATCACTTCTTTTGCTGTGTCAATTATGGTTATGTATTTATCATAATCGTATAATTGTATCATACTATTTTATGTTATAATCATAATCAACTTTCTATTTATATTCTGAGAAAATCATTCATTCTTTATGTAATCCGTTCGTTTTTTGTTAAATATATTCATACATAATTATTGAATGAAGTCGTTTTCCTTTATTTATTTCTTACACATGAGTTTACAGCGTTTCGAATATTATCTATAAATATTGCTTCGGTAGAGTACTGCTTTTTCAATGCATTATAGACAGTGTGTCCATAAGTCACTTAAAGTCAGTTCAAGAACGGTCGCGAACGTTGGGTTGCGTTGGCCCCTCGCTCTCATACTACGCTTTTTTGAGTATTTCTGACTTAAAAATACTCGGAAAAGCGTGATTGGAGAGCGAGGGGCCAACGCAACCCAATGTTCGCGACCGTTCTTGAACTGACTTTTAAGTCACATATGGACACACTGATTACACAGTGGGAAAAAAACCCAAAGAAAATTTCACATACAACATGTACTTTATGACCTCCTGAAACTATTATCCTGAATGTTTTTCTCCATCACGTCACATTAACGAGTAATAATTATTTAAAGATTTAATAAATTAAAATTTGTACCTTCTTCAGTTTTCACGTTTTCGGATCGTGAAAAAAACTATGTTGTTCAGTTTTTTTCGTAGATCTCAAATATGCAATCTAATTTAAGATTTAATTGCTCCTTCAGCAATTTAGTTGTTACACGAAAAAACTGTTTCTCGGAATCATGGATCAATAATTGACCCGTGACGTTTTGGTAATACTAAAACATGTGAAATCAGAAAAAAAATTTGCAATTTCGTAGCATTACAAAAGAATAATGGTAATTTATTTATTTCTATAGATTATCTGATCTACATATATCTACTCCTGAGGAATTCTCGAGAAATAATGAATTTTCCAAATTACAAATTCTACACGTGTCAAGATAAAAAAGACGGATTAAATCGTTTCTCTAGTAGCAATGTTCTTATAAACGCTTTGCTACAAACGCGGCGCAACCAGTTTACGTAAATTCTTGATGTTTATTTTATGTGCATGTTAATCCGCACGTGGAAGTTAAATTACGCATACTCTTCTTAAGATGTGTAGATATCCTTAATGAATTTGAAATTATAGTTTATACCATGATCGTATTTATTTCAAGAAAACTTAAAAGGCATTATTTTACACATTTTTATAAGGTCAAATAACACATTGTTTCCATGCTAGATAGATCTTGCACAATTTTTTAAAATCTTATGAAATCCTTCAAAAACCTTGAAAGCCATAGATTTTTCTTATTTCATGATTATTTTACACATTGTTATTATTTCCTTCTATTGGTTTTGTTTTTCACGAAGCTAATGCAAATTGTTGTGTCATATAAGTTTTTGACGACTTTTGAGACTTTACAGACGATATAAATTTTTTTTCGAAAAATGATGGCTTATACATATTACTTAAAGTTCGAATCCCCATATCAGCAAAATTTTTTCTCTTTTTTTGATAATCAATCAATTATGAATTAAAAACAAATCTTTATTTATGTGGCAAAATTTAACGTTGGTCAATGGGAGCAGTGCTTATTGCCTATTATCATAAATCGATTGAATATGTTCCGTGAAAAATCACTGGATACGCATTTTGCGAAGTTACCTGTGGTAATTTCAAATCTCAGATTTGTATTTTTATGTAGTTGTTTCCGATGGAGATCTTTCACGAAAATGGATTCCCTGAATCAATCCTTAACCACCTGGTTGATCGAAATCACAAGATCGCAAACTCCAGTGATATCGCAAGCTCTCTGACGGCGATATCAAAAAATGAAATGATTATAACGGCTGTTTCGGATCGTCGGCGAGGGGGCACCGTATCTGGATTATAAAAATTGTGTTTTGCACAAAGTGCAATTTTTTTTACTATAGAATAAAGATTTACTTAAAAATATGTGTGTTTTGATGACTGTTGTGAATGTTTGTGTTTTTTTATTTTATTATAATTATTTGTTTTTATGTTTTTCTATGACCACTCGAATCGTCAAAGTACGTAAAATCATGCCCAATAGTGTCGGAAATTGAGTTATACCATTATTTTATTTTAATATTAAGAGTTTCTCTGTTTATTATATTCTGCACTTTATAGTCCGGAATGTCCAAAATTCTAGTTAGAAATGAGTTAAAAATAAAAATCTAGAAATTAACGGAGAAAATGAACAATTAATCACGAAAAAAATTTCAAAAACCAAGAAAAAGACTTATCCTGACCGAATCCATTTAAACCAATATAGATCAATTAAAAACCTAAGATAATATGTTAAAATTAAGAACAATATTATTGTAGAGTTTTTCCGTTTCCTGATCCTACTGCTTACAATTAGATTCATATACACGTGGAAAATTTTTTCATTACTCCACCTTTAATAAGATACTTATTCTTGATGATTTCAATCCGGGAGAGATGGATAAACTGGACGATCCTTGAGTTTATAAGCTTGGTGGCGCTTGAAAAAATTTCAGTTGCGCGTAAGCGTCTTTCGGTAACGTATAGTTTTTCAACGCGCCCACAATGATTAATAGGTAAAACGGATAAAGTGCTGATTTTGCGAATGTCATCACGAGAAGTGTTATATGAAAGTGAAGAGAAAGTGTAGATCAGTTTTAAGTTAGAGTCATACTGATTTTTTTCCATGCCAAAGTGAACTGTGAAGTTGAGAGAAATCTAGTGTGAGAAAAAAGTTGAAAAAGTTCTGAAGTAAAAAAATTTATCTTACTAGTGTAATTTTCAATTTTCCTGAGGGTTTACCCTGATATTTATACTGTCACTATCGTGCATCTCAGAAACACCTATTATTGCGCCACTGTTTCGAATTTTCATTAAAAAACAGAAATTCACAATTTATAACATTTTAACTTTGAAAATTACAAATTTAAACATACGTCATGTTTAACACAATGAAACTTCAATTTTCTGCTCTTGAAATTTTATGAAACATACGATTTGGACTTACACAATTCAAAATTCAATGAAGAATTTTCACATTTTACGGGAACTGATTCTCGGAAACGATGGAATCTAAAAAAATTATGAATTTTATGCCTCATAAAAAGTAATAAGCAAAATCTTCATCAAATTTTAACCTGGTCCACCTTAATTTATCACACTAGTTTTAAATTACGTTAACATAATCTTTCTCGAGAATAACTGCACAATAAAAAAAAAATTTACATAGATATATCTTAATATTCAAAAAACGAAACATGAAATTCAGTATCAGGTAAAAAATCTTGGAAGTTGCGCTATTTCTTTCAGCAATATCGTAACATAATTAATGACAACTTGATAATTCAAATTATTATAAAACACATTGTGGAATGAGTATAAATAGTTTGAAAAACAGGTAGAATCAGAATTTGAAGTTTTATTCGCTAATTGGCAATATTTTGGAAAATCCTACGAAAGAAATCGTTGTACGGTTTTCTTTCAAAAGAAAAAAAAAAATTATCTTCAAAAGTTTAACAGAAAAAGTTTTATTGAGCCAAAAAAAAAAATTCTACAGTGTTATTCTTTTTGTTCATATTTTAAAGCGTACTAAAAGAATTGCAAAGATATTGTTTAATAATGGAGAAAACTTGGAAAATTTTATTTTTTATTTTTTACGGTAGAGTTATGCTCCTCTGCCCTTAAAACTGTAATACACTTTTCATTTACTCTATGGTGCTCATGCAATTAGTAAAAAGGAATTTTTCTCAAGTTCACCAATATTCCGAAAGAATACATCATGCTTTTCAAAGCAGACTTATTTTTATTTGTTTGGTCCTTTAAACGTCTTAAAAAAGGACTTAAAATGTTGTGACGCGAGTGAAATTCTGATTGATAAAATGACTCCTCATCAAGTGATTGGAATCGTTGAAAGCGAGAGTCAATGCAAACGCAATCATTCGTGCAAATGAAGTTTTCAGCCTTGTCATTGAAACTAAGAATAAAATTGCAAGGTCTATATATAACTGTAAAAAACTGCATTTGAATTTATAATTTTAAAATTTTCTGTAAATGGTATTATTGAATTAAAAAATGTTCAAAAGCATGAAAAATTAAAAACTTCTGTAGGTCATTGATTTTTTTATTTTTTCATCACGTGGAATGAGTCGTTGCTCCTTCAAATCATTATTTACGCCTTGATTACAAAATTCAGCAAAAAACCAGAGCATCATGAACATTTGTAAATCACATGAGCCGTAATTGCATACCTGTGAAAATGAAAATTAACTGGTTGCTCACTTGGATCATGATTTCTTTGGTTGCGCAATTCCTTAACTGCAAAAAAGCTGACCTTACATTTTGTTACAGCAATGTGGAATTGTTAAATAAAAATTTTCATCTTCAAATAGAAATGATGCGATTTTGCGAGTAGCTCAATTTTTGCTGAGTAACGAAGATAAAACTTTGTCCTTTCGTGACGCGCAAAAAATGCAATTACGGTACATTAAGCATGGAAGATTTTAAACGGTTAAATAGTTTTGTTGAAAAATGTAAGTTCTTGTTACTTGAAATTTTCAGCGACGTCGGTTAACAATTTTCTTAACGATAACGGCGATTTGTTGTAAGAACGTTTGTCGAGTCTTATCTTCGTAAAAAAATTTTACTGAGTATCCGACCTTCGCTTTCAACACTACTCGCATCTATTGTGTTATAGATTTATGTTTTTGAGGTTTGAGAAATTTTCCTCAATGAGATTTTTTTCATATATTATAGAGTAAAATTAATGAATTCAGATTGGATATTGAAATCGGAGATATTCAATTTTGAATTGTTGGATCTTTTATTTCAGGAATAAGAAAATAGAATTTGTGAAAACATGAGAAAAAACTATAAGTAAAGTCTTGTGGAAAAAACGTCAATTTGATTAAAAAAAAAAATTTGAAATCGTCAATGTATATTGAACGGAGTAAAAATAATGAAGAGGAAAATTCCTTTCCGAATGTGTAGGAAATACATATGCTATGATTATAATATTTTTAAATACCGTCATCACTAATATGTAGAGTAGAAAAAAAAAACTTGAAATTTTCTTAAATCCAGTTTTCGGTGTATTTCAATTTCTACGTATTGCTGAAAATATATCTATTTTTTCATTTTTACAGAAAATTTTTCACTATTGACAAGTTATATGCAGAAATCTAAAAATATTCAACGACCATTTTAGACGCCATAAATTTTGGAACAGACCTTGCTGCGACAATTTTCTAAAATTGTGATATGTATTACTAAAGTTAAAGATTATTGAAATTTTGTTTCCTAACGTTTTTATTTCCAAAAAATCTAATATAGGAAGCTGTTAAAAATACTCAAACTTAATTTAGGTTACCAAGCAATATTGTTTTAGATCAACTGACAATTTTATTTCTTGCTACATATTTGAGAATTCCGTTGTATCACTCGAAAAACATGTAAAAAATAAATTTCCAGAAAAAAACCCTTCATTGTGGGCGGATGCCTATTGCTCGTAGTCGTAATAATCGCGGTGATAGCTGTTATTTTCGTCATCAAATCGCGTGACGAACACACAAAAAATATCCAGGATTCAGGTGTATTTCACAAGGTATATCCATATTTATAACATTAATAACCATTTAAAGTAGTTTATTTATGAAAAAAATGCATTTATTCCTGATTCCATTAAGTGAAAAATTTTGACTTTGGTTGTCCGAACGAATCGAAGTTAATTATAATATAGATCAGTGTAGATGGAGTTTGACCTTCTAATCACTTTTTTTTCAAAAATTGCCTGCATTTGTAACTTGTAATTGTTGATTGTTTTTTATTTATATTTCGCAATTTTAAGCCAAATTTCTTGAAACACTGAGTAAATATACCTAAAAAATAAAATACAAATCCATTCACAAAATTAATTAAAATAAAAAAAAATTACTCGGTAGAAGTTCTCAGGGGTTGAACCACATCCATTTTTGCTAATTTTGATTCATACGGAAAACCAAAGTTAAAAATTTGTCGCCCCATGTTGGCAGTGAAATAGTTACTACTGTTCCTCAGTAGTTTAATAACGAATGATTTTTCAGTAATATCTTTCTGATTCGTAGTAAAATATTCATTCTCACAATCTTATAGCACTTATAAAAGTGCAGAATCCATGAAAAAAATTTTCAGTACGCAGTTGCGTCGACAGGACGAGAATGTTCGAAAATAGGGGCCAGCATGCTCGAAAAAAATGGATCGGCAGTTGACGCCGCCATCGCAACTCTCATTTGCGAAGGAGTAGCATCTTTGCATAGGTATTATAATTTTCACTGATTTCTATTTTTATCTGAGATAATGAACATTTCACAGGGTGTATAAAAAAATGTGCAAAAGTTGCCTGAAACGCAGGTTCTTCTATTCCAAAGAATTGATTGAAAAAAATAATATTAAGAATAATATTAACTGGGGCAGAAAGAGTCGAGATCCGAAAAAAGCTGATAAAAAAAATTATAGGATGAAAAAACTTTGACTCCAAATGAAACGAAATATTTCATTTAAATTCGAAGACGTACAATTAAAAATGTTTAAACGTAAATACGTAAGTGAATATGTACAATAAATTAAATATATATTTTTTTTTCTAATTGATAAGTATTTTTCTTAATACTGCCATATATGGTACCAATTCTTTCGATTACAGAAATTCAATCATATAACTACATCGAGAATCAATCCTTGTGTAGTGTTGTTTTGCCGATTATCGACTGAAGAACTTGGAAAATTTTTATAGAGAAAATTACCCGCTAATACATTGTTACACAAGAACAATTTCTAGCTTGAAAACTGATTTCTCAACGAACCACAATAATGATTCTCGCAAGAGTTATCGCAGTATTACATAATTAGAGAAATAACAAAAAAATTCTATTTCATCTGTCTGATAGAAAAATAAAATAAGATCAACAAGTTTATTTAAATGATCCGACAATGCAGGGTATACAGACGGGAGGAAAACGATGTAGAAAATGGGACACCCAAAATTAGAATATAATACATAATTACTTTTTGTGAACCCAAGCTCAATTTAAAGAACACTCTAGCAGAAGTTATCAGGGGGTACAACTCAACTTATTTTTGTTTATTATGTTACATTCGGAGACTCAAAATTCTAAATGTATTGCACAGTGTAATGTGACTACTTTTCCAAAAAAAAGTGTAGAAACTCCTTAAAGGCGAAAAAATCAAGTTTCGTGCGATTCGATTTGATTTGCATAAGTACGAATAAATGAGTTTTGAGGGAACTATATAATATAAGTTTTGAGATTGTGATGGTGTACAATTCGAGAATTGTTAGATTTTCAGTGTTGCAAATAATTTTGCAGGAATTTGTACATATTACTAAAGATCATTTACATTTAATACATTTCAAGCATCCATAGTATTCATCGTAAATTTCCTGTATTTTTACTTTTCGATCAATTTTCTGACATTTTCATGGATGTATACGTAGAATACGTAGATATATAAAATTCGAAGTCTTAGGATTAAAAGTTTTGTAATTTTTCCTTAATTTCATAAGTTATCTAAGGAACCGATATAGACATTCATTTTCTGTATTTTACTGTTTCACGTAATTTTTTTAGAATTTTTCATATTTTTTCATCTGTATTTATGAAATTTAGAAGGATTTGATGGGATTTTCATAGATATCTAGTATTTCTAAACATTACAATGTAGATTTTTAGAATTGGTTACTCTGAAATCTAAAATTCCAGCGATTTTGAGTGTTCGACTAAAATTTTTTTAAAAACACTATCTTCATAAATTTCAAGTACTTCACGGATTTTCAAATCATTTTAGTTCATTTCTAAATGTTTCAACATTTATAAAATTTATTGAATAGTCTAGTATTTTGATGAATTATTGTTATAGAAAAATCCTAACCTGACCGTGGGATTTTCGCCAATAGTAGATATATACCAGTGAGAATCTATAAGCGACTATATAATATATGAATTTAAAAATCCTACTGATTAGTAGGACTTTTCTACAAGGGTCATATGTGAATTTTCAGAAGCGTATTCTTAAGCAAGAAAAGTTTTATAAATTTCTATGATTTCCATAATTTTGAGAAAATAATGAATGTGCATATAATATCAGTGATTTGGATATTCCAATAATTTCTAGACTTTTCATATTTCAGAGCCTAAAAAAAATTGCACAATTTTTCTCAATGTACATTCATATTTCTAATTTTTTTATGTAATGCCCTGAAAATTGTATAAATTTGATGCTCAAAACTTCAAAGTCTTAGAAATTCTAAGGATTTCGAAAGATGTTCTAGAACACAGTTTTTTTTTTGTATACCATTTTCAGTGTTTTGAAGAATTCTTGTTATTACAATATAATTTATTACTAATATTGTTTTTTGTAAAATTGAGAACGATTTCCTTGGTCCTTTATTAATACATAGTATTTTCCTAAGTTTCAATACAGATTTTTGGAATTCGATACTGCAGAATCTAAAATCTTAGAGATTTTTTGTATGAGAATAGAAAAATTAAAATAATATATTATAATATAAATACTTAAGACACTATTTTCAATATTAACAATGTCTTCGTAGACTTCAATTATTCCACTGATTTCCAAAACTTTTAAATCATTTTGTATTTTTTAAATTATTTAGAATAATTTTTCTAACATAGAGTTTTTAGTTTCATTGATAGAATCCCATGCAGATTTTTAGAATCAGAAGTGCTTGGATAAAAAGTTTGAATCTTAGAAATTTTTATGAATGAAATATTTATACAGAATTCTAGCATTTTTGGAATTTTATATGGTTTTTACTTTTTTTCATATTTTCCAGCATTGTTGAAATTTCTTAGAAATTTTCAGTACTCTCCTAGATGTTTGATATTTTTATAGTTTTTTGTTTTTAGATGTCTAGAGTTTGAAAAAATTCCTGTTATTTCATTATTTTTCATGTTTTTTGAATACACATAAAATTCTCACGAGTTCTTGATTTCTTCTTGAATTTCCTCATAAATTTTTGAAACGAGATGCTGTAGGATTGAGCGAATTCTATAGAGTTAAAGTAAAAAAAAAGAGTATGGTGTACATTTTATCTTTACCCAGTTGTACTTCAGACACTCATTGCTGATTTTTTTTTTCGTTTAACTCAGCGCTTTTATAAAACTTTCAAGAATTTTCTAGTTCTTCTGTGAAATTCCTACATAAATTTCTAAAATTCAATGCTCCCATACAGGGTAACAAAATGAACAAGTTGCCCCCTACCACTTGAAATTCCTAGGGGGCAGGTGCCCCTTTAACCTCCTGTTGAACGTCTCTGAGAACTAGACATTTTCGAATCCTCATAACAACCAGGATAATTGGTTTCAATTATTTTACGTTCCTTCGAGTTAATTTTTCCCAAGGCATGATTGCTTTGATAAAACTCTACGAGTTACTGTTCGCTCGGTGATTAATTCGAGGCGGCCTCGTCCGTCTCGCCGGGATCGCATAACTATGATCACGCAATGACATAACAGCCTGCGCACTAGGTCATTGGTTTGAACAGTCAATAAACTCTTCAATCATTTCATATCCCCCCAAGAAAACGTAACGAGAATATTTGCAGATTTTAATGAGCAGAGATTTTCAGTACGGGCCTTGGTGGCGGGTTCCTGATGACGATTTGGGACGCGAAAAATCAAACTGCTCATTTTTTGAACGCTCGAGAAACCGCTCCGTCACGTGCTTGGCATGACATGTATCACGGAAATGCTTCACTTGCATTTTCAGGTAATTTTTGCAATTGTATTTAGCGATGCCAAGGCCGTAAAGGCATTTAAAGAATTTATATAAACGATCGATCATACGACACCCCTCATTTTTCATCAATATTTACTTCATTGATACTACTGCTTATTATTATCGATAATTTTTTTTATGTACATCATAAACAGGTGGATTATCCATAGCAGTTCCTGGAGAGCTTGCAGGTTACTGGGAAGCTCATCAGAAATTCGGTAAATTAAAATGGTCCGAGCTTTTCGAGCCGACGATTAAGCTGTGTGAAACAGGATCTTATGTCAACGATTATCTTGAGGCATATTTGACACGCTTTAGAAAAGACATTGAAAGTGAGCCAACCTTAAGCGAAATTCTCATCGATCCAAAAACTGGAGAACCTTGGAAAGTTGGTAGATCTTTTACGTATCGTTTAAATAATTATTCTAACATTAGTTGAAATGGAAATTTACAGTATTTCAAAAGTTGATTGGAAATAATTTAATTGAATAAATAATTTTGCAGGAAGGCGATCGAATCAAGAGACCTAAATTGGCAAAGACACTGAGAATTTTGTCCGGGGACAATCCGATTCAAAAATTTTACAACGGTTCTATGACTGATGATTTGGTAAAGGAAATCCGAGAACGAGATGGAATAATTGAGAAGAAAGATTTTCAAGATTACAAGTCAGAACAATACTGAAATTAATATTGAAAATATGGAGAGCTGTTCACATTTTACAAGCCGATCGCTCGTTGAAAAGAAAGATATTCTTCATAGTTTTCAAATATTCTGAAAATTAGTGAAGTAATAGAGTCATTATACATGTCTATAGAGTGAAAATGAAAATTTTTTTTATTGTTCCTTAGATTTCATTAAATGTGATGGAATAATACAATCTTTGGAAAAGATTGTATTATTTTGCTTACTGAAAAATTTTCAGAATTTATTCAGATCTGCTACTGGAAAAACTGTATAGAATTTAAAAAATCTGGATTAATGGGACTTTAAATATGATATGTCAAAAATTACAAGAAGTATAGTAGAAAATGGAAGATGTAGAACAGTTTTTACAACAAAATATATCTATAATTACAATATCATTTAACAATATTTACAATATATTATTTCAAAATTTAATATATCATCTAGCAAAAAGTACAATATGTCAGAGTGATTCCTGTTTACTATACAGTATTGTAGTGATTACTATATTTTTTTCTCAGTGTAGTAGTTCAAAATCGACTGAATATTTCCTCCACCACAGTTTTCTAATTTTGCATAGTAAACACTAACGAAAATTTCTATCAGTGTGTGAAGTTACTGAATATCCCTTAACACGAGTCAAGAACAATAAATTACAAAAATTTTCAGGGTCAAGTGGGATATAAAGCCTATTGAGGCCAAAATAGGTAATTACACCATGTACACAGCACCTTTGCCTGGCTCAGGCGTGCTTCTCGCGTTCATAATGAACGTGCTCGAAGAACTAGTACACGTGAGTGATGAAAACATCACGTGGCAACGCATTATTGAAACTTTCAAATGGGCATACGCGAAACGCACTGAATTAGGTGACGATTCTGACAAGGAAGTCGAAGAAAAAATCAGTAAGTTTTTTATTTCCAAAGTGTAACTTAAACTTTAAGTTGGAATTCAAAATTTAATAAGGTATTCATGAATATCATTTATTTTGGAAGTAACTTCTTTTATACATTCTTAAAAAAATATGTATATCAAAGAATCCATTTTAGTACGAGTATTCTGGTTTATGCAAAATATTCAGCTGTAAAATAGTGTTCATTTTTTCAACGCTATTGTTGGATAATAAATATATTGTCTCGATTACAGAAAACGTAACTGAAAAACTTCTGTCTGATCAATATGCAAGTTTTGTAAGAGAGAAAATCCTTAAGGACGATCTCACTCACAATGACCATGATTATTACGGCGTCAATGTACAAAGCGTCCCGGATTCCGGAACTTCCCACGTTTCCGTTTTAGCTCCCGATGGTTCTGCGATTTCTGTAACGGCAACTATAAATCAAGTGTAGGTGGAATTGAATACTCTATTATTTTACGATACGTATTATTCTGATACTTTTTGTTGATGTCAGGCAAAATACAGAATTAAATGAAATAATTAACGTAATTTTTTATCAGTACACGCTTGGAAATTTTGAGTTTATAGGCATTGAAGTGCATTGGGGAGTGCAACTCTACCTTCAGAAAATAAAAAAATTACATACTTTATTTATTATGAGGGAAAAAATTCATCTCTCCCAAAAATGAACGTTATATCCCGAGTCGAAGGCAAGGGATATATTCACTCGAAGGAGAAATTTATTTTTGCTCATGGTGCGAACGATATTTTTCATTGCAGCGGGCAGAAAATACCTCTTTTTTGCCCGCAAAAACAATATTTTTGAAAATCTTTCTGCACCCTTCCCAAACGTAGCAGAGAAATGACGCTGTGGTGACTTTGTTTTTAAAGTTAATAAAGTTTTTTCTTATTCTCTCCGCAAAAAATATATTTCACACCAAGGGAGAAATCAATTTTTTTCGTAGCCTGGACAACATTTTATAGTAAAGTAGGTTCAAAAGACGTTTTTTCGCATGCAAATGGCCCTCAAAGGAATTTTCCAAGCCTACTGTAATGAAAAATATTTTGCATTTTTTGTAATAACATCAATAGTACGCCATTTGCGTTCTCATGTTAAGGAATTCTGCGATAAAGTTTTCAAAAATATTGCAAATTGATGGAGGGTACGTAGAAAATAGATTTTTTATTTTTGAATCTAGAGCCGTACTCTTCTTGGTATTTGATTTGAAAATAAGTAAATATCATATAAAAAAACATGTAACTGTACCTTTTACAATTCTTGTTTGATGTGGAACTATATTTGATTTTCAAAATAAGAAATGGAATAGAAAATTATAGTTTAAGTCCTATTAGATATTTTTTACATGCTTTATTCAGAATAAATCATGTTATTATTATAAAATATTCTAAAATTAGTCTAAATTATTGTACTAGTAAGTTATTCATCGCATTTTCGTTATTTTGTTCACATTTTCTGAAGATCTTGTAGTAGTAGTAAATACATTTCAATGTAAAAACTCCATAATATATGAATTGCATCGTATCCTATATTTATGTCTGTTGTACTTTGTGCAATATAATAATAATTCTTACTAATCTACACAATAAAAAAAATCGAATAGTTTTAACAATATTGAAATACGTGCAACTCTTTTCCGTATTTTTCTAATATAATATATTATAATTTTATACTTTTCATATTGTAAAAATATTTTGTAGATTAAACAATATTATATGAATACTTGGTATGGTATACTGTTATCGAAATGTACGAACTAAAACCGCATTAGTAATAAAAAGTGAATTATTTACATTGATATTCTCTTACACTCAGATATTGAAGTATATGTAATAGTATACTCTGATATACTATCAAATTTATGAAGTAAAATTCACCAACTGAAAATCAAAAATTTTTGTACATTTTTCATTATAACACTAGCATATTTAACGTTGAGACATTCTTACAATATTATAATAATTCTTATGTACCTCTGGCATAAAAAACTCGTTGTTCTTCCAACTTCACACATAATTTTTATCCTTGTTAGGCGATGTTCTTTAAGTATATATTATTGTAATTATTGAGATAAAAATCAAAGAATTTGCAATAATATTGTTGAAATTACATTATCCTAATACTTTTTACCAAAATTTGCCATGAATATGTACAAAAAGTATTCGGTTTTCTCCTTGGTGTATCAGAACTAAAGTTATTAAAAGACGCACAAAAATCCACGATTAATTAAATACGAATCGCATTACAAAACAAAGCAGTTATACGCTTTGTTAACTCCTTTTCTGAGAATCCATCGTGATATCTCATTCACGATTGCCTACGTCTTTAATCATTTTATCTTGAATCTCAAACATCCGACAATTACGATGGAACACGGCGATTGTAATTATGGATACTGAAACTGCTTCGTAATATCTTTGCATTCATTACCTGCATTCGTATAACTATTGTTCTTTAAGATGGCACAGCCTACTAACTCAAGTTTATATTAAACAGGTACTACATAAAAAAAGCGTTTTTTTAAGGTTAATTTTGAGTCCTCGAGTAGGCCGAGAAAAGCTATCATTTATTTTTTCAAAGAAGAGTTTTCGAAATATTAGCAAAAAACGCGTCTTTCGGTCCTTTTTTTGTCAGTTATTGCTAGAAACATTAAAAACGATCGATTTCATTTTTATAAAATGTATACAAAATGTGTATGTCTTTCGAGAAGTTAATAGTTTTACGATATATGATATACTTTATATTCAAAGTTGAAGAAAAGTGTACTTTAAGAGCTTTTTTGAAAACTGCTAATATTTACAGGGTGCGCCATTTCTTATGTCGGTATTGTAACATTGAATAACTTAAACATTTGACAACCGATTTACTTGACTTCACTTGTTTTGGAAACGTCAATTCAGTACAATTTCAACCATGTATCGCTTCACACCAAAAGAACGCGCTGAAATAGTTACTTTGTACATTGAAAATAGTCGTTCAGTTGTGTTAACTCAACGAGCATATCGTCGAAAATATCTTGGCAAACAGGCACCATCTGACAACACTATTCGTCGTTTGGTGTCGAATTTTTGTGACCACGGGACAGTGAAAGATCGCGAACAACCCGTTCATCAACGACCAAGACGTTCAAATGAACTGATTGAAGCTGTCAGAGAGAGCGTTGCCCAAAACCCAAAAGTTTCATATCGTCACCGCGCTCAGCATCTCGGCATCAGTGGAACCACTCTACGGCGCATTTTGAAAGATGATTTGCATTTGTTTCCGTACAAAATGCAATTAACACAAAGAATATTGCCTACAGATCATCCACGTCGCTTGGAATATGGACAAACAATCGCTCGAATAGTTGATACTGAACCTGATTTTTGGAAGCGAATTTTAATGACCGACGAGGCACATTTCAAACTTTCTGGAGGCGTTAATAAGCAAAATTGCCGCATTTGGGGAACGCAGAATCCACACGAGATCCATGAAACGCCATTGCATGACCAAAAAGTTACTGTTTGGGCCGGCGTTTGCGCCAAAACCATCATTGGTCCTTATTTTTTCAAAGAGAACCAAACGATCGATGGAAACCGATATCGGTGGATGTTGGCTCACTATGTCTGCCCACAAATGCGTGAAAAAGGTCTTGAAGATTACTGGTTTCAACAAGATGGTGCGACCTGCCACACTGCGAATCAAACAATCCAGTTTCTGCAACGAAAATTCCCTGGACGTCTGATGTCAAAAAGAGGCGACATTGAATGGCCACCCAGATCTCCAGATTTGACCCCTCCAGACTTCTTTTTGTGGGGTTATTTGAAAAGTAAAGTGTACGCCAGCAAGCCGCAGACCATTGAAGAGCTTAAGGAAAATATTCGTGCCGAAATCATTGCTATACCACCCGAGATGCTCGAAAAGGTAATGGAAAACGCCGCAAAAAGGGCATATTTTGCTGTGAACAATAAGGGCGGCCACTTGATTGATGTTGTGTTCAAAAACTAGTCTAAATAAATTGTAAAGGACCAAACTAAATAAAAATACCTCATTTACAGAAATCGGTTGTTTTTTTTTCAAGTTATTCAATGTTTACATGCCGACATAAGAAATGGCGCACCCTGTATGTATGCATTTTTTTATTACAAAAACTGTCAAACTACTATGTTGATTAATAAAATAGCACCTCGCCATCAAATTGACAATTATACTTTTTGAATAATTTTCGAATAATAATTTGTATTGGATCTTTAAGCAGAATCATTTTATTTTTCAGTTTTGGTTCACTTATTCGATCTAAATCAACCGGCATCATTTTCAATGACGAAATGGACGATTTTAGTGCACCAAATATTACCAATGGTTTCGATTTGCCTCCGTCTCCGAATAACTTTATCAAGCCAGGAAAACGACCGTTAAGTTCGATGACGCCAGCCATTTTCGTAAGATTCAATGAACATATTTTTACCTATATAATCTAAGTTTTGCATATTTTATCAAATAATGTTAAGGAAAATTAAGTTTTTATGTAAGTGAGGAGAAAGTTAGACTTTTTTTTTCCATTTTTCTAATGGACGGAAAAAAAATCTTGCGAAGATAAAAATTTTTGAAGAAAACACATTACATATTTTGGAAAGGAGTAAAGATAGAGATAGTTTCTATAATTTTTAAAGATTATGTTTTTAGTTTCCTGGATCAATATGAATTGATCGTGATATTCGTATTGGTAATCAACCGTTAAAAAAATATAACTTATTTTGTAGGATAAAAACAAAACTAATAATATTTAAATTTGACAATCACGATTTATGAAGAAAGCAAAATAATAATTGAATGATGAATAAAAAAATGTAGTTGATTTAACTTTTGGGAAGAAGTGAAATTTGGGGGAAATCAGAGAAGCCGTGCTAAGTGTAAAATAAAAGCATGGTAAAAAAAAATTAATTAATTGATGAGTAGTCTGTAGGTTGTTTCAAAAAATAGTACTTTACCTCTTCCACGCAGAACGTTAGCCCCCACTGAGTCTCATTGGGTAGAGAAGGGCAGAGAGGGGGGGGGGTGTTGAATCAGCACTGTATGACTACTTACAGACTATATTTATCCGATCACAGTTGAATCCAGACAAAAGCGTCCGTTTGATTGTGGGTGCAGCAGGTGGTACAAAAATCACAACAGCTGTAGCAATGATCAGTATTCTCAATCTTTGGAAAGGAAAAGATTTGAAAGATGCAATTGATAGACCAAGGATTCACCACCAGGTAAAAATGTCAATTTTGCACTATGTTGCTGTGGAGAGTATAAACAAATTTATTACAATTTTTATAAACATGCTAGTGTGATGCTATTGTTGCATACAAAAGAAGTATAAGTAGGTTTTTAATATTGACCAAAAGCCTTGAATTTCATGAATTCTAGAATATTATAAATTTATTCGCAACGTCTAACATATATTCACCCCACACATTAGACATCAACCCGACACTCACAGACGCCACATCAATATAAAATGATGTCCCATCCATGAATTAGTCATGAACACACCAATCAATATCACATCCATCAATATAGGATCAAATATCAAAAACATGTTTATCGAAATTGGAATGTTATCGAACCAATAAAATTTTTACAAATTATTGAATATTAATAACCATACAACAGAACTTATTATTTTCACATCATCATGTCGCTTGCCTAGGATAAAATTAACGTCACATTCAGAAATGTTCCCTGCGTGCATGATTTACAAAATGGCAACATGTCGAGGAAAACGGATAATTTCTTGTTATATTTTGCATGACCATTAACTACAGTGATATTGCGAATATCTGATGAAGATAGTCAGAATTGATAGTAAAAATATAGTTAGAAGTGAAATGAATGTTTCCATGTAATATATTTTATGACCTACTAACTTTTCATTTATAAGCTCACCATGTTTGCCTCCAAGGGTCATGATTGTATTGCATAAAATGTATACATATAGGTCCTAGCAACCTTGAAGGGGAAAAATAATTATTGTCATTTTCAGAATTGAATTTTTTTTAGTTATTCCCAATGGAAGTGAGTTATGAAACCGGATTCTCTGAAGATATCCTAAACTATTTAGGTGATCGAAATCATAGCATCACAAAATACAGCGGAATTGGAAGCGCAGCGAATGGCATATCTAAGAGTGGAATGTCTATAAAAGCCGTTTCGGATTTCCGACGTGGGGGCACAGTTTCTGGATTGTGATATGAATATTTTTGTTCAATTAAGTTTTCCGATGAAAGAGAAGGACTCGATAATTTTATTGTAAAATCTGATGATATCGATCAGTGTGAAAAAGTATTTTTAATAATCTACGATTATTTTAAAAATTGACCTATGAGTCTTAGAAAAATCGAGGAAAAATTTTTCTGTTGTAACAAAAAGATCCCCTATTTCAATACAATTTGACAAAAAAATTGTATTTGACAGCCCATAGCTTGTTTTTTGTAGCTTAAACGAATTTTTTTGCTGCTAGAATACAGTTATTTCGCGATGAAGTATAATGCATAATTTTTTCATCTAGCAGCAAAAAAGATTTGTTGGTCAACAAAAAAAACAAGTAGCTGGTGAATAATAAAATTCGCTGTGTCAAAATATCACATCTTCCTAATGCTACAGCAAATCTTAATATTTTCGTGCATATGTTAATTTTATTTTGTTGATGATTTCTATACTTTACGTGACTAGAGTTTTCTTACGTTTACGTTTATTTTGACATTTTGTAAACTATAAAGTTGCAGAGTACGAAAAAATTATGAGAAAACAATCAAAACTTGAAAAAAAAAAAAAAAAATAAAAAAGTTAAATTGATTCTCGATTCGAGCAAATCAACGATAAATCTTATAATCATTTAGCTTGTATAACTATCGAAAATCTGAGTTTTACAACACTAGGCTGGACCTATACCTCGAAATAACGAATTTAGTATCGCTGGTTGAAAAAAAAATATCATTGAACCAATCAATAACTCAGGCCACAATTATTTTATTTATATAGATCGTTTACGCCTTCGTATTATATTTTTCTGTAAACCTAAAGTGTTGAATCTGATTTCAAAGAATCAAGGAACTGCTTACCTGTAATTTATTTACACTTTTTGTAATAAAATGAATATAATATTCTAACAGTGTTGTTTTAATTTTTGCTATGTAATGTTAATGCCAGATCGCCTGCTTTCTAAATTATTTATCGTCATTCAAAGAAGATCTTCAATTTTCACTGAGTTCATAAAATAACATGAATCCGTTTGGATCCTTGATGTACCTGGCAAGAATTTTCAAATTGACGTGCTTTTTTACATCTTCCATTGTCTGTACATACCATATACAGCGTTATTCGTCAACTTTTTGAGCAGCTACAGTGAAATATCGGAGCTGATCGGACCTTGGCATCCACTTATAAGTTTCTTTGTGGCATTTCAATGTGAAATGTATGTTTTGAGTGTTATTCAATTAGTCAGTCCTTTTCAACATGTAGATTTGAGCTTTCGGGAACAAAAAAATCTCCGCACCGTGCATACAAAAGTAAAATATTTCAAAATGTGAATTTCAAGTTTCCATTTCCAACGTAATAGAAGGACGAATACGTTCTTCAAAATGATACTCCTCTAATACTATTTTCGGACAAAATAGACTAGTATAGCGGCGGTAGGCGCGCGAGACTCAATGACTCAAAAGACTCAAAATTGCTCAAAGTTTTCGCCGAGTATATAGAAATTTATGCTTGTACCAGGTGTACTCCTAAGTAATTTCCGGTTTTTTTAATGGATGGCTTTCTGTTTTGTACCGCTATTGGTAACACATACCATATGTCATTTTGTTCAGTCATATCGAGTGCTTGAACTGCGTTGACATTTTCTCGAAAAAACCTTTCAGTAAGTTTTTATTGCGCTTCAAAAATGTCGAATTTTGTACCGAATTTTGAGCATATGCGCCATGCATTGCTTTTCATGTTCAATCAGGGGAAAAAAGTGTCCGAGAGCCACTGTGCGCTTGTGGAAGTTTATGGTGATCGTGCATTAACACTTCGAACATGTGAAATGTGGTTTCGACAGTTTAAAAATGGAGATTTCGACCTGAACGACGCCGCACGCTCTGGCAAGCGAAAATCGTCCGATGACGCCGAATTGCAAGCATTATTAGATGAAGACAACACGCAAACGCAACGACAGCTTGCAGATGCGTTGAGAGTTCAACAGCAAGCAATTTCCAAACGTCTGCGAGCCATGGGAAAAATTCAGAAGTGTGGAAAGTGGGTGCCCCATGAACTGACCGAGAGACAAATGGAGAATCGAAAAGTGACCTGTGAAATGCTGCTTCAACGATACAAAAGAAAGTCTTTCCTGCATCGTATTGTTACTGGTGATGAAAAGTGGATTTTCCTGGAGAACCCTAAGCGCAACAAATCGTGGGTGAGTCCAGGTGAAGCATCGACATCGACGGCACGGCCAAATCGTTACGGTCGGAAGGTCATGCTGTGTGTGTGGTGGGACCAGTCCGGTGTTATATACTTTGAACTGCTGAAACCTGGTGAAACTGTGAATGCCGTTCGCTACAAACAGCAAATGAAAGATTTGAGCCGAGCCATTGTGGAAAACCGACCAGAATATCAACAACGACAGAAGAAGGTGATTTTGCTCCACGACAATGCGCCGTCGCATAAGTCGAAAGTCGTTTGTGACACGCTGGAAAGGCTCAAGTGGGAAGTGCTTGATCATGCGGCTTACTCACCAGACCTGGCGCCATCCGACCACCACCTCTTTACCTCGTTGGGCCATGCCCTTTCTGAGCAGCGCTTCGACTCGTACGAAAATGTACGAAAATGGCTCACCGAGTGGTTCACCTCCAAAGGCAATGATTTTTACTGGCGTGGTGTCCACAATTTACCGGAAAGGTGGGAAAAATGTGTAGAAAGCGATGGAAAATACTTTGAATAAAATAAAGGTTACGGTTTTTTTGGAATTATGTGTTTTATTCGCAAAAAAACCGGAAATTAATTAGGAGTACACCTGGTAGTTAGCGAAAGTAATGAATATAGCAAAATACGCTATATTATAATTTTCAATATGTTTTAATTAAACAGTTAAAAATGACTATGAATACGGAAAAGAAATTTTGGATGATGATCCAGATAGTGAAATGACGTGATTATGGAACAGTAAAAATGCACAACTTTTTAGATTGAATGAAAAATTCACCTATTTTGATATTAGGTTTTCACTTATTTTATAGTTGAATATCCAAATATGACTATTTTGTTAGTAGTAACACATTTCAAGTAATGGCTGGTACCTTTGGATAGTAAATGTTTATTACGACGACTTATTGTTTACTAGAAGTCTGGACGTTGTGAAATAGTCTTGATTGATAGACGAGGCGCTACAGTGTGAAGATTATTCAACAGGATGAATGAATGTGTAGAGATGAATTATTGTTAACCTGATTCATTAGAAGTTGTAACATTATATGGTATGATATATTGTTGTTCTTGATCTGAAGGTCTTGAAAATGGTCATGCATTACAGCATTAGTGACCGAAACGTCGACCAAATAATAAAGATATTGACTGGATGAACCAGGAATCGTTGACTGATTTGAAATAGAAAATTTACCAGTGAGTTTTGTTTGGGGAAATAAAATTCCGAAAAGAAAGAAAATCCGATTGCTTTGTTCGCTTTATTCCCAACATCGTAAATCTCACATATTCTCAAGCAATGTAGTAAAGTTTAGTGATTTTTTGAATTCTTTTATAAAATCATTTCAAAATATAAATACATGCATTAGATCTACAGTAATGCGATTTATAAAAAACCATTAAAGCACCGTATTTTCGTGCTTTTACACGAAAGAATTATTATTATAGATTTATCAATCTAAAAAAGGTAGTATTAGGACAATGAGAGTTCTGCCCCCTCCACTCCTCTACCCATCACGTGACTTCCTACCGCTCCCAGGCCCGACCCGCTCACCCTCACCCCTTTCCCCATCCTCGTAAACCCCGTCCACTTGCTCTCCTCCTCGCCCCACCCCCATATCCCTTAGACCAGCCCCCTGGCCCCACCCCTTAGTGGCGCAACAAGATGGCGGATTAGAAATCAAGTTGGTGAATATTTCAATGCCAATCAAAAAACAAAATGGCGGACTTGATTACAAAACACGTTAGTCATGATGTAAGATAGATATCCATTAGATGAGCAAAAGAGAGGGTATTTTTTTTTTTCCCAGATAATTAGGAAGGAGACTGGTATGCGATGCTTTGTAGCGCGAAGAATTTGACCTTGTATTCGACTCGTCCAGTTACACTCGACGCGTTAGATAACTTTGGTGTCTAGACTTTATGTCGCCTAGGCACTTTCGTTTTTTGAATCACTTTAAATCTTATTTTCAGGATTTCGATAGATGTTTTTTTTGTTCCTTCAATTAGACTAGGGCTTCAGATATTTTATTACTCTGCTAATGGACTACATTTACACTTAATTAGTCTCCCAAAGAATAAATCTATTCAAGCGAATTGGTAAGTAGCGTAGACGGGAATGTTATGTTGAGCAAAGAATTTGACCTTGTATTCGACCGGTCCAGTTACACCCAGCGCGTTAGATAACTTTGATGTCTAGACTTTATGTCGCCTAGGCACTTTCGTTTTTTGAATCACTTTAAATCTTATTTTCAGGATTTCGTTAGATGTTTTTTTTTTGTTCCTTCAATTAGACTAGGGCTTCAGATATTTTATTACTCTGCTAATGGCCTACATTTGCAATAAAAAAAAAAAAAAAAAAAAAAAAAAAACCTTCCAAGTCGCAAAAAGGGCTATATAAAGAACTCACATTTTCTAAAAATCCTCAGTCACTTCAAACCTCTGAAACTCGAGTCTTCGGAAAAAAGTCGAAAAGTTTTTTCGATCAGTTCGCGTATGTTCTTTTTAATGTGCTATAAGTACTTGTTCTTTAAGACTTATACAAAGTATCAAATTTCTCTATGGTCCATGCATCAAGACGCATGCTATAGAAATACTAAAGTTTCGGTCGGGGATGTCATTTCACAAAGTGAACGAACCGTAATAACTATATAAACGGTGCTAAAAAGTGCGTTGCAAACTTCTCACTTCGCGACCTGTGAACCCTATCGAGGCAGCATGATGGAACGTCAGTTCTCTTCCGAACGTTATCATACCGCGTAATTTAATAGTAATTGTGTACGATGACTGTAAGTTTTTTGAATCAGTTATTTGACTTGGAAAACATTGGTGATAAACAGCATTCAGAAGAAATACATTGTATCGATTGTAAGTGGCGACTGTCGGTAACAAAAGTGGAAAAAACTAAACTATAACTGAGTGTACACTGTGATCCAGAGAAGAGATCCAATTTCGAAAAAAATTGGCGCATCCAAGCTATCATCCTAGGAGACTTAGATAATTCGAATGCAGAGACCACACATTTTTTTTCATCAGGACAATCTCACTCTCGATTTGGAACCTGTATGTTTTGAGGTAGAAACATCATTAGTACATTTTGATGTTGAAATTCTTTACCGTGTGCGTCCAGCAATTTTTTCCTCGGATTCGTTTTCAGATTTTTCTTCTCATAACCTAGTGAAACAAGGTTTTGAAAATTTACTTTACACCGAAAACCTCAATGATTTTGCTATAATTTCACAAAATAGAGAGTTCAAAGTTCACAAATGTATTTTATCCGCGAGATGTACATACTTTGAATTGCTTTTCCGGCATTCCTGGAAAGAAGTACAAGAGAACAAAATATTTTTCAGAGATTTTATTGATGAAGCTGTTGAAATATTTTTAAAATGGATATATACTGCTGATATCAACGTTTCACATTTTTCTGTAACACAAATTACTCAACTATATCAAATAGCACATTTTTTTCTCGATGAAAATCTTGTTCAAATTTGTGAAAACGCGATAATTGATAGAGTGATTCCGGAAAATTTCGAAATTCTGGAAGAATTTTGTGGAATATTTCATAATGATAGAATTTGTGAAGAAATCGATTATGTGAAAAATTTTTTGAAAAAATGAATGATACCTATGTGAAATCAATATTTCAACAATTTCATTCTAAGATTTGAAAAATGAATCTCAAGGGACACCCTACATGGTCTATGTATATAAAAATAGTTTTGTAGGAGACTGAACAGTGTCGCGCGACCTCTAAGTATAATAATGTCGAGAAATATTTTAAAAATGGCTATCAACGCAGCAAAAGAAGCGTTGCGGTGCCAAATAAATGCTTTGTCTTTGCGACCCGTGTGCCCTCGAAATGTCTCAGCATTGATTGAGGATGCTAAAGTATGTATTCAGAATTTGACAGTGTTTGGTCAAAAATGTAAACATATTGTGAAACTTCAGTGTAAGCGCATTATCCTTCAGTTACGTAGCTATAATCGAGAATTAAGTGAATATTTAGTACATGGTGGTAATCTCGGTAAATCAACGTCCTGGGAGGACGTTCAGTCCGCGTTTGACAGTAATCTCCAATCTGGGGTAATAGTTAATATCCGACATTTGGACATTAGTGATTTCTTAGAAGAAGCCAAATCCCTCTGTATTTCCAAGATCGAAAAATTTTTAGAGAGTCAAAAGGCTCTTAAAGTGTACACCTCCCTCGACGCCGAGTTTACCATCATGAAAGATAGTGAAGAAGTGACCGAGCTAAAAAGTTTTTCAACTAAAATTGCTCTAATCATACAAACAACAGACTTGTCAGAGTGGTATCATAATCATGTACAGGTACGGATCCCTCGAGATGTTGAAGATTTTAAACAAAAAGATTCTGGCTGGACACTGAAAAGAATCATCAATCTCAGTGTTCATATGAATAAATATAATCCTTTGCACGGTAGTTCATATGTAGAACTACCCAAACAAATTCAAAATAAAAAGGCCTGTCTCAATGTTCAAAATTTTGATGATGAATGTTTCAAATGGGCTATCTTATCAGCGCTACATCCAGTTGGTAGAAATCTGAAGAATCCGGGCCGACTTTCCAATTATGAACCTTTTGCGAATGAGTTGAACTTTGAGGGAAATTTATTTCCTGTAATGCCCAAGCAACTATCACTTTTTGAAAGACTCAATAAAATTTCCGTTAATATTTATATACTTGTAAAAAACAAAGATTTTTCTATTGCGCCCATTCATATCACTGCAGAAAAACATGATAAGCATGTCAATCTTTTACTTATTCAAAATTATTATCACAATGAAAATGATGATGACAATGACAAGGATGAAGAATGTGAACCACACATATTACATTATGTATGGATTAAAGACCTTTCTCGTCTCGTTGGTAGTCAACTTTCGAAACATAATGGACAAAAATATATTTGCGATAGGTGTTTGCACTATTTTCACTCTGAGGAGAAGTTATGTGCTCATGAAATCGACTGTAAAGAATTCGCTGGATGTAGCATTAAATTGCCTGAGAAGGGTAAAGATAAAACCAAATTTGACAATCATAAAAATAACTTGAGGGTTCCGTACTCGGTATACGCCGATTTTGAATGTATATTAAAGAAAATCGATTCCGAGAGTGATAAAAACACTCAAGTTTTACAAGTTCACGAGGCTCATAGTGTGCGTTATTACGTCAAATACAGTTTCGATGACAGCCAATCTCGCTACGCGAGCTATCGAGGCCCTGATCCGGCACAGTGGTTATCTAACGAGTTGCTATTTTTATCTCATCAAGTGAAAGAAAAGTTAGCCGAACCGAAACCAATGAATCCGCTTACTCCAAATCAAGAAAAGTTATGGTGTACAGCTCAAAAATGTCATATCTGCAAACAACCGTTCTTGAAGAAGATCGAAAAGCAAGGAGACGTTAAAGTTCGAGACCACTGCCATCTGACGGGAGAGTTTAGAGGGGCTGCACACAGCAGATGCAACCTCCGATACCGGGACGATTCACGATTCACGATTCCAGTCATATTCCACAACTTGAGCGGCTATGACAGCCATCTTATTGTGAAACAAATCGCTAAGTGTGCTGATGGACGAGTCAGCTTGATACCCCAGACCATGGAGCGATACATATCTTTTACAAAGTACATAAAAGATGATAAAATCTCTCTACGATTTATCGATTCGTTTCGCTTCATGGCCTCATCCCTGGACAAGCTGGCATCATACTTGGAAGAGGCCAAAAAGACAATCATACGTCAGGAATTTGCACATCTCGATGAAGGACATCTGAAGCTGCTGATGAAGAAAGGGGTCTTCTTGTACGAGTACTTGGATTCATGGGAAAAATTGGCTGAAGAACAAATACCTCAACAAGAGCAATTCTTCAGTCATCTCACCGGGAATGGTGTCACTACCCAAGATTACAACCACGCCCAAGATGTGTGGCAATCATTCAACATCCAAACTCTAGGCGAGTACTCTGAACTGTACCTCAAGACCGACGTTCTCTTGCTCGCTGACGTGTTCGAGAACTTTCGGGAAAGCTGTTTGCGAGTGTATAATCTGGATCCAGCTCACTATTATACCCTACCAGGATTGAGCTGGGACGCTATGCTCAAATATACCGGAATCGAACTCCAGCTCCTCACAGATGTTGACCAACTACTTTTTGTTGAACGCGGGATCAGAGGAGGTATCAGTCAATGCAGTCATTGTCACTCTCCGGCTAATAATCCATACTATAAACCTGATTACAACCCTCAGGAAGAATGTAAATATCTCATGTATTATGATGTCAACAATTTGTATGGTTGGGCCATGACACAATATTTGCCTTACGGAGGTTTCCAATAGATAGAAGATTTTACACAAGATTTTAATTGGGATGTAGCTGATGACGCGGAGGAAGGCTATATTCTTGAAGTGGATCTCGAGTATCCTCAAGAAATTCATGACGCGCATAATGACTTACCATTTTGTCCTGAAAAGAAATGTCCTCCGGGTTCAAAGGATGCAAAGCTGTTAACAACATTGGAATCAAAAAATAGATACATTATTCATTATCGAAATTTGAGGCAGGTATTAAGTCATGAATTGATTCTTCGTCATGTTCATAGGATTTTAAAGTTCAAATAATCGGCTTGGTTGAAAATGTATATAGATTTGAATAGTAATTTACGTAAAAACGCTATGAATGAATTTGAAAAAAATCTGTATAAACTGATGAAAAATGCAGTGTATGGAAAGACAATGGAAAATGTCCGCAATCGCATTGATGTCAAACTCGTCACGAAATGGTTAGGTCGTTACGGGGCTGACATCTTTTCCGTTCACGTTTACATGAAATTCAAACGATAAGGCAAACAAAACTTGCTCTCAGTCCGGTTGATGACAAGAGATTTCTTTTGCCAGACACAACTGATACTTTGGCACATGGACATTATATCATTGAAATGGAAGTAGATGATTAGAATCGAAATCGTATACAGATGATTGAAATTCGATGATAAGGTTCAATGTATGAACTAGATGTCTTATATAACTTAGAATAAGAGCTCGTGGATTAGGCCTACTGGGGATACCACGTTAAAAAAACGCATCATGAATTCTACCACCCCATATGATTGTGAGAGGGAGTGGGCTCTGGTGATGCGGAAATGAATTCAAACATTAACTGTGCATCGACTTTTTTTTTTTTTTTGTACATTGAGTTATGTATGTGGGTGTGTGGGATAATGAAAAACACAATGATGTAAAATGAATAAATTTTATTGTCACTACATTTCTCTTTTATTTATCCAACTGTTGTGAGTATCATCGAAACCTAACCATTTTACATATACTTTATTTCCACGCTTGCGCAACACTTTTTCGACGAGATAAACATCCGGATGCTTGACTTTGACGAGTTCCTCGGTGTAGAATCCTCCTTCGATGAGTTGATCTCGATAATCCTTCAGTTTGTACGTCGTGGGATGTGTTGGTTTTACAGCAGCGATGGTGAACACTTCTGTCGTCCAATTGGGTGTGTATCCTTTCTCGAAGACATGTTCGTACTTGCTGATTCGGACTTTATCACCAACATTGAACTTGTAATCCTCTTTCTGATGTTTGATACGAAAAATTTCACGAAGTAAACGTTTTTCGTCAGCTGGAGTAACATCCTTGGGCTTCATCTTGATTGTACGATGTTTGGTAGCGTTGTAGCTCGACATCAATTCAGGTAAGGTGTTGATCCATTTGTAATGACCTTGGAGGGAGAATAGTTTCCACATCTGATTCTTGAGTGTTCGGTTGAAGCGTTCGCAGATGGATGCCTTCATACCGCTGAATGTAGAGTACATGTTAATTCCATGTTGCTTCATGAGGATTTTGAAGTCCTTGTTGTAAAACTCTTTGCCTTGATCAACATGTAGATTCTTGGGTTGACGATTCTTAAGTACAGTTTTCATTGCAGCTGTGACGTCAGGACCATTTTTAGATATGATAGGAATGGCCCATGCGTACTTGGAGAAGTTATCGATGACCGTGAGTAGGAACTTGTAGCCTTTGTCAGCGTAGGTAGTCATGTCGACGAGATCAGCTTGCCATGTTTCATCTATTCTCCGCATATCAACATGGCGCCGACGATAATTTCTCCTTGCTGGTTTATGGAGTTCTTCTACCAGAGCTTCTTTCAAATCCATCTTTTCAACGTCCAGATTGATAATGAGTGTCAAGCGATTGTATACGAGCTTTTATTCGTGAATTTCTTCTTCAGCTGTGATATGCACAACTTTCTCAATGCGTTGCTGACGATGCAGGATAGCGGCAATCTGTTTTGAATATTCAGTAACATTTTGTTGATACATATCTTCCAAGGATTTTATCGATTTCGCCAAATTGTCAGTCACAATGCCCATCAGATGTCTCAATGATCGAAGCTCATCTCCAACGATTCTATTAACTTCTTCGAGGTTTACTGCATCCATCGTTGACTCTGCTTCACCAACGTTGCACAACCTTTTTCCCTTAATATCATCATTTTGTTCAGCAGTCAATTCAAATCCAATACCAGGAGGGCCACGTATCCCTCGATTCTTGTCCAGATGTCGTCCGAAAACGTCTACACTCGCCATTGTCTAATTTGTGGATGAAGCTGCATGATGTGATTGTCTCAATATATAATCTCAGCTTCTCTTAGTTCTTCGACGATAGAGTTTATTTCGTTGATGTGACTGTTGTTACCAGCCGCTTGTGACGCAAGTATAAGTCGCAGGCGATCAACGAGCTCGTTCGGATCATCCCAATGCACGTAGTCGATGTCACGTCCACGATTAACCACGTTGTATACTCCTGTGCCCACTTTCTTGTCAGCAATGTATGTGAGATATTTCCAATCTTTACTTCCACGAAGACTCTTGTCAGGACGATAATATTTTCTATCTGCACTCGTTTGACGAATGATTTGCTTATAGTTTTCCACGTCGACTTTAGTTACGATTGAACTGTTTGGTATTTTTTTGAAAAGCAGTTCGATTAATCCTGGCGTTTTCTCAAACTCCTCCATTCCTTCATGAACAGTGTCTACCGCAAAACTGATCGACGCGTTTCCAATATGCAATCCAGTTTCCAGCGATCGTACTCCATACTGCGTGTCGAGATTTTTTCGTTGTGACTTGTTTTTTAACATGTTCAAGTATTTAGTCAGAGTGTTAACAGGAGCTGGTGAACTGACATTACTTGGTGCAAATGTTTGATCACCGAGGGTTTGATTAAAACTCTCAAAATCTTCACTCTGTTGCTCTTCATCTTCACTCTGTTGCTCTTTATCTTCCAACGCTGATTCTTCTTCTTTTACTTCTTCCTGTTTCATTTCTTCTTTTTTAATTTCTTTCACCGCAATATCCCGTTTCGTCAATGACTGGAGTGGATCGATGATGGGCTTGAACACTTCTCGCACCGACGTATCTACAGCAGCTCTCCTACGTTTCAGCAGACGATGTTTGCGACGGATGGCTTCGCTTGCTTGTGCAATGTGGTGTAGTACATCTCTACGATCCATCTTTGAGCAGAGTTAAGGCGATACTGGTATCATTTTGTATAATCACTTATTTTATAGAAACAATCAAACCCTCTTCTGTAACGTCCATGCTCACTATCCTTGTTAATGACGATGAAACCATAATTATCATTCCAACATGCTGCGCATAAATCTCGAAATTGTGTGAAAGACATGTCAGTGTTGACATGATCGTTGTACACATGTTTCAAGTTTATGTCATCTTGACGAAACAGTATGAGCATATTCGCATTATCTCGCACCAAGTGTTTGGGAATGCGTGCGTATGTTTGACAGAGATAAAAACTATCCACGTCACGATGCCGTCCCATACAAAAATATGCTCGTATATTGTTTTGTTTTTCACACGCCACATCGTCGAATATCATTACAGAGTTTGGTTTAACATCCCCCACACTGACAACTTGCTCGTTGTCGCTATATGGGAAATATCCAACTCCTTTGATCGGTTCAATGATTTTTTCCAAGTACTTGTATTTAGACTGCTCGAGTGATTTCGAGTAAATGTAGACGTTCTCGAATCTCAATCCGTTTGGATGTGTAAGAAGTGAGAGCAGAGCATTAATTTTTCCACAATTTGAAGGTCCACAGATGATAGCGCGAACTGCATTCGGTAGTAGCTTTCCATGACGTTTGATTTTTTCCCGCCTCTCTGTCACGTTATCAAAGTTAACAACAGGTAACTTTACATTCTGCTGTATAAACTCCATGATGGTTCGCGAACGTTTGACACAAAAAGTATAAATACGAGGTATTTATAGTCGCGAACTCAGTTAAGCAATGACTGTGAGAGGACAAGGTCTCGTCAACACTATCATCAACAAGCTCCCCGTCGAACTTCATATACCTGGATATCAATTTTGTGGTCCAGGTACCAAGCTTGCTAAGAGGTTAGCACGCGGGGATCGTGGAGTCAATCCTCTCGATTCAGCGTGTAGGGAGCACGATATCGCATATTCAAAAAATCGTGAAAATCTCACTGCGCGACAGGAAGCTGATAAATTGCTCGCTAAAAGAGCAATCGACCGTGTTTTTGCCATGGATTCGAGGGTTGGTGAAAAAGCAGTTGCGCTTGGAGTCGCTGGCATCATGGGAATTAAGAAAAAACTCGGTATGGGGTTAAAGAAAATCAGGAAAGTGGTGAAGAAAAAAAAGATTCCCTTGAGAAAAGTCATCGATGCAGCGAAAATGGCAGCTAAAGCTACAGGTTCTGTACAGTCGGCATTAAAAGCTGCAAGAGCTGCAGTCAAGGAAGCTGGTGGGAAAAAGAAAGTTCGAATACCTAGTGTACTGCCCGTACCAAGCAAAGTTGGTGGTATGTTACCAGCTTTTTTGCTACCCATTTTTGCTGGATTGAGTGCTACCGGAGCACTGGCAGGTAGCGCTGCAAGCATCGCTAAAGCTATCAACGATGCGAGAGCAGCCAAGCGGCAATTGGATGAGTCAAAACGTCATAACCTCAAAATGGAGTCAATCACCGTGGGAAAAGGCTTGTACTTGAGACCCTGGGGAACTGGAATGAGCCTCCATTTAAAAAACGTATAGAGCTACCGCACCGAGCACTCACCAATGGAGATTTGCTGAAATATGCAAAATTATTAAAAATTCCTTATTTTCGAGGTGTGTACATGCGTGATGATTTGCCAAAGCATATACAGAAAAATGAGGCAGCAATTATCAATCTGGATGATAAAAATGGTCATGGAACACATTGGGTTGCCTTCAGAAAAGCTGGTAATCGAGTTTTTTATTTTGATAGCTTTGGCAATCTACAACCACCTCGTGAACTTGTGGATTATTTCGGTGTTGGTAGCACAATTCAATACAATCGTGATCAGTATCAAAACTATGATCAAATCATTTGTGGTCACTTGTGTCTCAAGTTTTTACTCGATAAAAGCAATGATAAAGTGTGAAAGTGTATTAGTTAACAGCAAGCACCCATGATGGACACACTTACGTTGACCCTCTCTGGAACATCATCTGTATTGGAGACGCATTACTTTCCCCCAATCGAATTGTCACCTCATAAAAAGTATTCGTTGGGATTAGTCGGGTTGTTGACTTTTAATTCGATCCCTAATATTGACGAGGGCAACAATAAATTTTACGTTGACGATAAAGTGATTACTATACCCTCGGGAAGTTATGAGTTAGATAGTATCGAACGATACTTGAAAAAAGTGCTACCCCGAGGTATTGAGCTGCAATTGCAAGCAAATAGTAGCACGCTGCGTAGTGAAATCAAATGTAATCGAGGGATCGACTTCCGACCAAAAGATTCCATTGGAAAACTTTTAGGTTTTGATCCAACAATCCTTGTAGCCATGATTAAATACGAGTCACCATCGCCGGTGAAGATACTCGCTATAAACGCCTTGCGAGTAGAGTGTAACATTACTACGGGTGCATACATTAACGAGCGGCGAGTGCATACTATCCACGAGTTCTTTCCCGTGGTACCGCCAGGATATAAGATCCTCGAAGTGCCAACTCACGTCATTTATCATCCAATCACCGTACAGGCAATACATCACCTACAGCTGCGTATTGTGGATCAAGACGGAAACCACGTGAATTTTCGTGGAGAAGAGATTACTATTAGACTTCATTTAAAAAGTGAATAATGGGAATCGTCTACGGAGAGTATAAAAGTTCTACATTACGTCCAAGAATTATCAGTCGGCACAAACCTCTCAAAGTGCTCACACCTCAGAACGTGCAGTTTCTGAAAAGTTTAGGTCTCAGGATTCGATTCGCTACCTGATATCATGTTATCAACTAACAGTTGATAACATGCTAACTACCAGCGCGAGTACTTTTGGTAATTGTAAGTTACGAGATATGAAAGTATTTCTCAATTCACAGTGTTATCCCTACATGAATCTTAATAAAAATTTTGATCAAAATCAATTCGCCACGTTGTATGAGATGTTTGGAAATTTTCAATCTTCGTATTATGAAACTAAAAATGCTCCATTATTGACGAAGAAACAATTCAAGGATATTGCTCCGCTCGTAGTGATTGATTGCGCTAAACAAAATGAATCCATTATAACGGGGCCAGTTGACGTACGTCTTGAATTTGAATCGGAAGAAAACTTCAAGGCCTAAACTGCGGCTTATTGTCTCATTATACATGATCGTATTATCGAATATCAACCAATCAGTGGCGTTGTGAAAAAATTATGAAGCGTGTAACGTTTGATTGTAACCCGCCTACGGTACATGTGATGTATGTGTGGGATTTTGCGTATAGATTAGCGAGACGGAGTCCTTGGGAACAAGCGACTCGGGATCGATATAGATTTCAACGACGGATCGCCAATGTTGAACGAATTTTATATCCTGTCTTGTGTAGAAAAATTTTAGATTCATCCAATAAGCGATGAGTATTTGTTTTAAGCATTATTATAGTATGTAGCCATTTGTAAACGTATGAGAGGAGGAAAAATCTTTGTACTCAGCATCTGATGAGAAAAAAAAAAAAAGAAAGTATTTTATTGGTTCGTGGTGTAAGTATAAATGCCTGGAGGTAGGCTGGAGAGCGTCAGTATACCAAGAGTCGTCATGAAGTACATTGTCGACATTCAAGGCTTTTCAACACCTGAGTTTATCGTCAAGCTTTTAGTAATCAAGATGGATTTATCTGTCAACGTCGTCACAACCCTATTTCAACCACCGTGTATGTTGAGTGACTTACCTCAACAGTATCAAAGGGTAAATAAATGGTTGATGAAGCATTTTCATGGTATTCCGTGGACTGCTGGTGACGTGCCGTATGAGGATCTTGATCAAGAGCTGCAGAATCTACTCGGCGATGCAAGTTTCATATTCGTCAAAGGTGCGGATAAGAAAGCCTGGTTACAAAATCATCTGGACTCAGTCAACATAATTGACGTACAAGAAAGGGATGTCCTTCGCTCAACAAGCTGCATACCTCCGCATGTGTATTCAATAAATATCATCGACCAGTGAATAATCATCACTGTGCTACGGAAAACGCACGTCGACTCAGAATGTGGTTCATTGAGAAATTCGGAGACGTTCTATCGCTGAAAAGATAATTTTCCTTGCTCTCATACGTAAACGGAGTACATGAGTTGGATTCTGAAGATATCGCGAATTTACCTCGAGAGTACTTACTTTACTTCCAAACAAAAATATTAATGAAGTCTGGCATGGACTTCACAAAACTTAACCAAACGGCTCGTGCGGAGAGTTTCCTTCCAACACGAAGAGTTGCAGAGTTGGAAATTAATAAAAGCTATGCCGTCACCGGCATTCGTTCCGTTGATACCAAATTCGGTCGAAAATTCATCATCGTACTGGATTCCGACTTTGAGATTTTTCTTCCCGAGCGGATCAGCAAAACTCTACGAGAAGATCCGAATGAGCTGCGAAAACTCCAAGATGCTGTAGAGTCAACGCAGCCGATCAATTATCGATTTCTTGGCGGTAAACTCAATGCCTGCGAATTTTTTTTTAATAATGAATGTATTCCAAGCGCAAATATTGTAATGTTGAAGAAATGAAGAAAAAATTAAAAAAAATAAATAAAATGGAGGGGCTGTTTGAATGGGTGAGCCTCACAGCAAGGGGCCGGGTGGGGCCCCTTGCACAAAAAAAAAAAAAAAAACAGAGAAACAAACAAACAAACAAAACCAAAATTTCCGTTAATAAATTTTTTATCGCAATTTTTTTTTTTTTTTTTCAATGCGCCATCTAGTTTCCAAATCTCGCATTACACAATCCGCCATTTTGTTTTTTAATTGGCATTGAAATATTCACCAACTTGATTTCTAATCCGCCATCTTGTTACGCCACTAAGGGGTGGGGCCAGGGGGCTGGTCTAAGGGATATGGGGGTGGGGTGAGGGGGAGAGCAAGTGGACGGGGTCTACGAGGATGGGGGAAGGGGTGAAGGTGAGCGGGCCGGGCCTGGGAGCGGTAGGGAGTCACGTGATGGGTGGAGGAGTGGGGGGGGGGGCAGAACTCTCATTGTCCTACTACTAAAGGTCGACGTATTTTGTATCGTTATCAAAAAGCTTCAATGTAATGAGGTTCTTCTTGCTGTATGTGAAATATTTTTAAAGCTTTATTTTCAATCTCCACCAATAGAGGCTCCCGATGCAAGAACATGTTGAGCACTTGTAAACGCGTAAAATTATTGTCCATTGTCCAAACCGAGGAGAAAAAAAAATTTTTTCGGGAAACGTTTAACAAAATAAATGTCATGTTCAGCTCGAAAAGGCGCATCTTTTTTGTGATAAACATTTTTTTCCTGTTTATTTTTTAATCCGCTTTAAAATAAATAATGGATTATAGTGAAGAAATGCAATGCCGTTCGAAATTATGATTGCTGAAACACATCGAATACATCACCGATTTTGTTAAAATTTTGGTGTTCACCTTAAGGAAGAACGCACTGTCAATAGTGTATTATATAATATCAGCAGGTAGTCGTTTTCTCCAAGTATAAGACAATCTCATAACGCACACAAAAGTTTAAAATTAAAAATGATAAATAATAAATTTCAAATGTAACCGCAATAGAGAAAAAAACCAGGTGTGTACTGCCTTGGAATTTCTTCTGTCCTAATACTATTTTAGGATAAAATATTTTGGCGCATCCTAGTATGGCGGCAGTTGGAGTCGCGCGAGATCCAAATTTTTTTCCGAGCGCAGCCTCAAATTAAAACAGTTACTGTGCCTGTACCTCATTAGTTGTATGGCTTGTATTCAATGGTTGAAATGAGAATATATAATTAAAAATGTTTGTTCTCAGGAAGCCCTAGTTTCCTAGAAGTTGAAAGAATTCTATCTCGAATGCTGACTTACCGTATTACTAATTTAAAAATTTGAGGAAGACAAAAACACCTCCTTGCTTTTCCTACTTTTCTAATTCAAATCTATGAGGTAGTCGGTTTTACTATTTTGTCAGACGACTCAGAGGTGGGAGGCTGGGATTTTGCATATATAGATATACATACTCAAAGCAGTGATACAAATCCGGTCGCAGAGATCGTAGCTTTTGGCTGGAGGGGATTAGAACGGAGCTGATCGTTGCGACTGGATGGGGTACGTAGGGTAGTCGAAGTTGGGCTAGCTACCTGCTTCGAAAAAATTCCAGCGTCGGAGGGTACCGTTTTTTTCTCTTCATTCAAGTGATTAAATGACCAAGGAAATTTCGAGGCTTAAATTCTGTTTCGGAAAGCCAAACAGATTTTTTTCTATTTGTTCCTTTAAGAGTTTTCCTTCGCAAGTTCTATAAAAACTGACATTAGCGAATTCAGTCGAGTAATATACTGTTCTACATAGAACTGCGAATGAAAAATTTTTCATCATTCCAAAGACAAATATTTCGATTTCGTAAATTTCCGACAAATTTGGAAATGCTCAAGAATTTGCCAAAACTTTGCAAATATTAGGAAAATGAGACTCACAGTGAACTCGCCATATCCACGCACATGTATCGCTGAAATAGATAATTGTCATAAAAATAATTATATAAGATAATTGGCTCCAAGAAATTATCTTTTTTTAAATCAACAGCAAAAATTAAGCGTTATTTGATTTGAGAAAAAAAAAATGTCTAAAAATGAATTTGTTTCTATTTTTCAAATAAATGTGGTTTTTACAGATTTCTCGAATTTTGTAATGTTTCACGAGAACTGATGATATTTGACTACCCCCATCAGAAAATGACATGTATCGAAGATATCATGTACACTATATGTATATTAGAGGTAGAGTCAGGGCGCAGCTTTTTTTACGTGGTATCCCTAATTTCATTAAGGATACATGTTTTACACTATAAAAAACAAGTTTTCATGGAAAACCTGATGTTTACAGCATAAAACATGTATCAAATAATGTAATTAGGCCCAATCTACGATCTATCTGAAAAACATGAACCTTGTGCGTTTGCGCCGGTTAATTTGAAACGTACGAAAAATAATATTGAAAAATAATTTCTTTTAGAACTCTTACAAAATTTACTTATTTAAAATTACAAAAAAAAAAAAATGACTTGACCGTTTGATAGCTTGTAAATAGTTGTATTAATTTTTTGTCACTAAATTTGGAAAGTTTTATTTTTCTAACATTATCTTTTTTTTTCTTTGCTGGTCCGTATAAGTTGTCTTTTGTCATTTACTCGTAATGTTCGTCTGTCAGAGGAACTGTGACACTTGTTTTACCTCTATTTTTTAAACACGATTTCCAAGTGATGGTGCTGTTCAAAAGTTACTTGCCTGATCGATTATACTTTTTTGATTGTATATCTCTAACCATAAAAAACTTTTTTTGCGCTTTAGCGTTTGAAAAAGGTTAAGTTTGAACTACTTAACTTAATGCTTTTAAATTTGAAAAAGTGGTTTCTTCTTTATTTGTTTTTTAATTTGAAATCCGCTGCCACATTTTATCAAAACTAGTGTTCGTTAATTAATCCTTGAATTCTGGCTTGAAAAATATTAAATGCTTTTTACTCTAATTTGAGTTTAACTTCGTTATGGTTTTTAAATAATTTTGCAAGAAATTTTACTGATTAGGAGGGCTCATCCGTGCTCGTTCTCATGAGAGCATTTGCAGCACGACAAACTGAGACATGTTCATAGAATTGATTTGTTTTTGAATTTAGTAGTCTTAAGAAATCAGTTATAGCGCTGACATAGAAATTTAAGCAATTTTTACGAAACTCTTTTTATTCTGATTCGGAAAAATGGTGATTATGTTCGCGTTACAGATTTTTCAAATAAGTGTCTTGATCTTAAAAATTTAAACCTTTTTCTTGACAGTACTTGTTCACTGAATTATTGAGCTCGACAAAATTATTGCGCGACTGTTCAAGAAACTCTTTACAGTCGTCTCCAAGAGTAACTTTTCCTAAATATAAAGAAGAGTCTTTAAAAACAATATGAATCAATTTCGAAAAGTAAACGATTGATTCTGTTAAAAATTTTTTAGCATAGTTCACGATTAGCTACAAAGCTTTTCGATTAACTTCTTGAATTTTCGATTCACTACTTTGAAAAGAAGCATTAAAACACTTCAATCAATTAAGCGCATATTCGAGAAATTCGAAGTAAGCTTTGAATTTTGTCTTACAAGATTTGTTCTGGTAGTTTTTGAACACTTTTCATGTCTGATAAAAGTTTCTCGGAAATAATGGATTTCATACAGTCGATTATTGTTTCGAAAATGATTAAACTGCGCTCAATACATTGATGAAAACCGAGTGATTGTGTTTCCGCAAAGTTTATTACCAATTTTAGTACATCTCGAAATGCCATCTTCCAAAAATTTTCTACCAACTTTGTTTGCTTAATACTTGAATCGAAAAACTGTGTGACTTTTCTAATCAATGTCTCAGTTTCGACAAACTTTTTTCAACTCTGTAAAAAAAAAATTTCTCAAATCTGACATTACGCTGGCACCATCGGTTGCTGAAAAACGTTAATTCAAAAGAGGAATTACATTCTTCTACAAACAATTTTTGAATTGTAAACAAAGTTCGTCAGGTTCCCCTGTTGTCGCGTCCAGTTGAAGAATATAAAAATGTTCGACTTTTGACATTCGATTCACCTAAGCAAAGAAAAAAGACAGATAATGTTTAGAAAATGAAAACGTTGCAAATTTAGTGACAAAAAATTAATACTACTATTTACAAGCTATCAGTTGAATTTTTTTGTTTTGTAATTTCAAATAAGTAAATTGTTTAAGAGTTCTGAAAGAAATTATTTTTCAATATTATTTTCCGTACGTTTTGAATTAACCGGCGCAAACGCACAAGGTTCATGTTTTTTAGCTACACCGTAGATTGGGCCTGATTACATTATTTGATACATGCTTTATGCTGTAAACATCAGGTTATCCATGAAAACTTGTTCTTTATAGTGTAAAATATGTATCATTAACGAAATTGGGGATACCACGTAAAAAAAGACGCGCCCTGACTCTACCTCTATGGTGGTGAGGAAAAGACCTCAATAGATATATAATGACATGCAATTAAGAAAAAATATACATATAGTATACATGATATCTGCGATACATGTCATTTTCTGATGGCGGTAGTCAAATATCATCAGTTCTCGTGAAACATTACAAAATTTGAGAAATTTGTAAAAACCACATTTGTTTAAAAAATGGAAAAAAATTCATGTTATGTACCTCTGGCATAGAAAACGCGTTTCTATGCCAGCTCGAGATCTCTAAACACGTTTTATATGCCCTCAGTACATAAAATATCGTTGCAACAGGCGCGCATGTACGAATTTGGCGAAACGGGGAAATTCGCACATCCATGCCTGTTACAAAATATACTATTTAGCAATTTTTTTCTTTTTTAAATTAGATGACGCTCCATTTTTGTTGTTGATTTAAAAAAAGATAATTTCTCCGAGCCATTTATCTAATATAATTATTTTTATGACAATAATTATCTATTTCAGCGATACATGTGCGTGGATAAGGTGAGTTCACTGTGAGTCTCATTTTCCTAATATTTGCAAAGTTTTGGCAAATTCTTGAGCATTTCCAAATTTATCGGAAATTTACGAAATCGAAATATTTGTCTTTGAAATGATGAAAAATTTTTCATTCGCAGTTCTATGTAGAACAGTATATTACTCGACTGAATTCGCTAATGTCAGTTTTTATAGAACTTGCGAAGGAAAACTCTTAAAGGAACAAATAGAAAAAAATCTGTTTGGCTTTCCGAAACAGAATTTAAGCCTCGAAATTTCCTTGGTCATTTAATCGCTTGAATGAAAAGAAAAAAACGGTACCCTCCGACGCTGGAATTTTTTCGAAGCAGGTATCTAGCCCAACTTCGACTACCCTACGTACCCTCTCCAGTCGCAACGATCAGCTCCGTTCTAATCCTCTCCAGCCAAAAGCTGCGATCTCTGCGACCGGGTTTGCATCACTGACTCAAAGAGGTATATGTATACCTCCTTGCATAAACTGTTGACCCGGTAGTATTACCCGGTCGTGTCCGTCGAGTCCATGGCGTCGATGCCGAACCTCTGCGACTCCCTGTAGTTTCACCCCGATTCTCGCTTCGCTATTTGTGGAAAGTCAGGGAGAGTAAACAACATTGATTTCATCAAGTTGGAGAAAGAAGCGAAGAATTGTGAAGAACTGTGTGTTCGCTTTTGACGGCCTTGACCAGCCTTGACGTTCCTTGCCCAAGGTCGAGTTTCGTGTCCCCGGACGCATTTGCTTGTTTAAGCAAATAATGATACGGAACCTTTTGTAGAGCAAGAATTCTAAAAATTCAGTATATTTGAATTCAATTTCATAATGAAGAATTGGAATGATGTAGTAGTAGTACTATACTGAAACGAAAAAAAAATTTTCATACGCCCATTCTCAATAACTCAATGTTGTTTTTAGCTTCTTCATTTGCCCGATTTCCCCAAATTTCTCAGGTTAAATCGAAGCAAATCATTGTTATGAATAAATGAATTATTGAGACTGGATGTACATCTCGAGATTTATTCATCTGTCGTTTTTAAAAATTTTAAGAACAGTTCAAGTTAAGTATATCAAAACTGAATTTCGGCGACTAAAACATTTTATCCTTAAACACATTGAGAAAAACAATGCTTTCGTTTTTTTCAATTAAAGTTTGCAAATAAATTAAGTTAAATTTTTAACTTATTTCCACACCACCGTTGGTGTAGAGTTTTTGGGGCATTTTCTTTAAATTGGTTTCCTCTGGAGGCCCAAGTTCACGGTACTAATCAGTATTTAACAAAGCAATTGGTATATTTTTTCTAATTGCTGCTTAAATTTTTTCAGTTTTCGTACATTTAATAGAATTATACTGGCATATATATTGGTACATATTATAGATCTTTACACTTCAATGCATGAAAAATGGAATAGATGTAAACGGTTTCTTTAGTTTCTAGACGAAGTCACATTCATATTTATCATAGATTTGTCGTATTTTCTAGATTTTCATAAAACTTACCTACGTAGAATAAAATATACTTGTAGTATATTTAGTATTGCTCCTTTATTCATCAAATTTAATGGAGTTTCTAGTATTTATATAGATTAGGACATTTTAATCCTCTAGGATAATGATATTTGAAATTTTCACAGATTTTACATGAACTTTCAAGACTTTTAAATCAAGTCTTTAAGGCATTGGTATATTTATTAAATTGCGATCAATTTACATATCTATAAATTATGCAAAATCCCAGCCTCTCACCATAACGTCCCAGTCGTCGGCCGTCGCACGACGTTACGTTACGAATCTTCCCCACCACTTTCTATTCCTCACAAATTATCACACCCTCGTGTGAAACATTCTGTATCTTCGCCGTTTTCCGCAGTTAACATTCACCAACATTAGAGCTCATAGCTGCTCACAGGCTGTGAGCAGCTATGAGCTACTGCTGTGAGTCACAGCAGTTCAGTCTGTTCGAGTAGTTCGACATGCCAGTGATGCCCAGCATTGCCCAGGCATGCCTGTTCGTCACTTCCTCCAATTTCTCGTAAGTCAAAAATTAATTTTGATGCTGCTGATATTGAGTTAGCATCCCTTTTTATTCAGAATAATATTGCTTTACAACAAGCATTTTCATTTTCGAAATTGTTTTAATCTACTACTCCGGAAAACAAAACAGTTTGAAACAAGGAAATGAGCCGTTATAAAGTTATTGAAATTTAAAATGATGTCTCTAAAAAGATAATCATAGATAATCTTTTACAAAATATTGATAAATGTAAATTTTCTGTTCATATAGACGAAACAACAGACATAGTGAACAAAAAACTTATGACAGTTATAGTAAGGTATGTCCACCCAGAGACAGGAAATGTTGAAAATACAGTTTTATAAATGGTGTAATTTGATGCGGAAAATTGTATAGCTGATAAAATAATAAATCTTTAGAAAAATTATCGAAATGCCATGAAATTCAGATTTATAATATTTTGAGTGTAAATTCTGATAATGCATCTGTTATGGTAGGTAGATATGAATCATTCATGGAGTGACTAAAGAAAGATTGTCCAAAATCGATATCGATTCCTTGCGTATGCCACTCATTAACACTTGCAGCTAAAAATGCATGTGAGCAACTTCTTCTGGAAGTACGATTGCTTTTGCGCCACTTGTCAACGTATATCATTACAAGGCCTGAACGTGCAAAGATTTTCTCCGATCTCCAAATTTTTGAAAACTTACTTCTACTTGAAGTTGTAAAACTATCAGGTGGTTAGCTTAATAGCATTGAATCTAGCGTATTATAGCGAATGACAGTCCAGTAACCGGTTTTCTGTAGGAATAATCTATACAAAAAGGTATAAACTCACTGAATTCTGCATCAAATTCAAAAAAATTAGAGAAGGAACTGCCAAAAGTTTCAAGGAAAAATGTGTACAGATGATTTCTTAGTGGAATAACAAGAGCATATATATGATTTTGGAAAAAAATTTTTGTCAGTTTCTAATACAATGAATGCAATTTTTCAAAGCACGAGATTTTAAACTCAAGATAATATTTACTTGAAGTCGATCGATTTTCTTCGAAATTTCGGGAAAAATTTAGTATATCCGGAAAACCTTTTGTCTAACAATTTTAGAACACATAGATTTTTTCAACAGTCCACTGTATAAAAAAAGGTGATTTAGGGGATGAATGCGAAGCCCACCTCATAGTAGAAAAATAAAATCTTACTGATCATGATGTTTTTGATATCAAGAGTTAGTGCAAGTTGTTCTACTCGACAGCCGAGCCGATACTGAAATAATAAGAAGACTCAAATAAATACCTTTCTATTTCATGAGAACTTTTTAGTTTTCAAATCGGAAAATGCACTTTTTCATGTTAAAGATATAAAACTTCCACATACTAAGTCTACAATATTGCATTGAAATAAGATTCATTCAAAGAGAGTGAATTGCGAACAGAATGCCACAACTTGTACGATTTAACAAAAGAAACAAATCAGTAATTAGCTAAAATGGACTTTGATCAAATGTGGGCAACTATTTCTTCAACAACAACAATGAATAGGGAACTGTTGTTTCCAAATCTAAAAAAAACTATCCGGGCTAATTCGTTCTGTACCTCATCATAACGCTGAAGCAGAGCGGTCAATTTCAATTGTAAAAGATCTGTAAATATCTATAAAAGGGAAAAAAAGTGGATCAAACTTATAAATTCTATTTGCATCATCAAATTTGCAATAAGTACGTCATATATAACTGGTGCAGTCGAACGAGTCTACTGACTTTCACTACTTTTAACACGCAGGTAAATCATGCTATCTCAAAAAACGTGCCGGACAAATGGAAACGCGAGAAAACGTGCCAGAGTTTTGGAGGGGATTTGTTCTCCCATCACTGGTTCCGATCGCTGGGGTTCCGCCTCGTTTTTTGTAAGAGGAGCACAGATTTGTCGAAGAAGTAATCATTTATCTATGGGGATTTGATTAAAAATTTATCAGTTTATATTTTCAGATTTTTAATTGAAAACTATTATCTCCCGATAACGTATGTGTTACTCATACAACGTTGGAGAATATATCCTTGTTTCTATCATCATTCTTTACAAGCAATGATAAATATCATAGATACAGCCAAAAATTCGTATCGGAAAGGTAAGACAAGCTATTCACCTCTTGTGGTGAAAATCTTATTTTCTGATGTCGAAATCTGTTACCCTCTATAACTTTCCTGAAAAATCTTGAACACAAAAAAATGTAAGTGTTCATTTTAAGGATGAACGCACTGTATATCGGGTATAATATAACAATCACAGGTAATCTTTTTCTAAAAGTTTAAGAAAAACTCATATCCCGCACAAAAATTTAAGATCCAAAATGATAAATGATAAGTATTAAATTCCAAATGTAACCGCTATAGAGAAACGAAAAACAGGTATTTACTTCCTTGGAATTTCTACGCTCCTAATACTATTTTAGGATAAAATATCCTGGCGAATCTCAGTATGGCGGCAGTGGAAAACGTGCGAGATTCAAATTTTTCTCCGAGCGCAGCAGCCTGAAATCAGAACAGTTCTGTACCTCACTACCCGTATAAAATGGTTAAAATAAGGATAAAATTATAAAAGTTTAGCCTCAGAAAACACTACTGTAAGACGTTGCTAACGAGTGGTTAGTTGGGCTCTGGAAGGATCCACCGCTCGAGATTGACGTCCCATTAAGACTATTGTGCGCGAAGTAGCGCGAAGAAGCAAGCTTAATCTAATGGACCGTTTCAGTGCCGTACCCGAGCATCTCGAACCCGTACTCGAAATGGTACGGGGACTTTAATTATCGGGGAAAAATTTTCTATTTCAAAATAAATTTACGTTGTGAATGCTGAATTTATTTATTCATACGATTATTTGTGTTTCCTTATATAAATAAATATTTCCCGTGAAAACATTATATGATAAAAATATCGACAAATACGTAACTGCTTACTCAAAAAGAACTGTCGTTTCTGTTTCAGCAATTTCTTTTCGTACATAAGGACTTCGTATTTTCATAATGTGAAAAGCAAAAAAGAGTCTAATGTAGTAGTTTTCATTTCAAGTTTTTTATAATCCATTTTAAATTATTGTTGTGAAAGTAAAAAGCTGAGCAAAACAATAGTAAATCACAGGAAATTTACAGTCCGTAGTGAGTGAAAAACATATTTTTTACGGTAAAAAAAATCTGACTTACAGTTTTATCAAATTAATGAAGCTGGTAATATTTTTTAGATTATATATTTTCACTGAGTTTTATAGAAGCCAAATCATCTTCAAAAAATGTGTAAAAATGAGCGTTGAGTTTTGGACGTCACGATACATAATTTAAATATTTTCATCTTAAAGTTGTTATTGTTTATCAATTATAATCCCTCGATTGAAAAAAAATGGCAGATGTCTTTTGCACACATAAAATTTTTATTTCCAAGCGAATCATTACAACTCACAATTATTTGAAAAATTCATTAAAACATTATAAGGTAAATGAAGTTGACATTTTATAAAAAAACATGTTTAAAAATTGTGGCTCATAGACGTATTCGAAATTTCATTCACAGTACTTAATAATAAAAATTATAACGATACATAAGTTTTTTCTCTCTCATTACAAAGGGCACCGGCAGTAATCTCGCGTATTTTTTTCATGTAATACAGTAAATCCTCGGAAGAGCAATTTCCTGGTTCTTGAAGCCAATTTTCCACAGTTAAAGCGGCTTCATCGGCTTCTTTGGCAGCAATTTTTGACCAATTGCCCAATGTCGGAATGGTTTCACATGCTTTACTGTTTAAAATATTGTTTAAATTTTCCGAACGACCATACGAAAAATTGGAAAACTCTGCAATTTGCAAATCCGTTGATGGTTCCCAGCCACAGTCATCATAATTTAGCTCGGCCCAGTTTGTTATTGTCTCTTTTATAAAAGATTTTGAAGGTTGCAGCTCTGATTCTTCATACTTACTTTTTTCCTCGAGGAAATCAACAAATTTCTCGCTTATTTCATTAGAAGTTTCTTCAAAAGAAATGGAATATGTTTCCGAATTCGTTTCCATAACCTCGCTAAGCAATTTTTTCCACGGTTTCCCTAAAGTTGCACTCGACAAAGAGGACCACGCCTTCGCCAGAATGTAAAAGGCATCTCGAAGATTGTAGGTTTTAAGAAAACCATCAGCTGATTCACTGGTTTCTTTTAACAATAATTGACGCAAAAGCTCGTGTTTGTACAACTTTTTTGTTGCTGCAATAATGCCTTGGTCTTGGGGCTGCACTAGAGCCGTAACGTTTGGTGGTAAAAAAAAAAATTTCGACATTTTTATTAATTACGTTTAGCTCTTCTGATTTTGGATGAGATGTGGCATTGTCAAGAATGAGCAAAATTTTTCCAGTAATACCTTTTTGATTTTGGTATTCCAAAGCATTTTTAATGAACACTTTTTCGAACCTGCAAGGAATACGAGCGTGATTTACAAAAAGATAAAAGACATGAAGAATTTAATAGAGTTAGGTAATAATTTTTCTTAGGAAAATTTTCAAAAGACGTACGAACTTTCAACAAATATTCGGATAAACTTGTGAAATTCGAAATTTGTTAAATTCAAGATATAGAAATTACATTTTGTTTCATCATTTTTTTAAGTTAATTAATTTCCTTGAACTAGAGAAGAATGTGAGGGATGATTTGGATTAGCGGCCCTCAATCTTTGAGAGGGTCGCAATTGTGCAAAAATTGTGTAATTTTAGCGAAATTTTAAAATTATTGTAGATATTCTTTAGTGATTCGATAGATTTCAACATTTTTGGATATTTTTCGATTTTAAAGAAAATAATAGTGAATTTACCAGTAGAGGAATATTTCTCTATTCATCCACGCTTTTTTGCTACTCGTATAAATGACTGGCAACGTCTTCAAATTTTTTATGCATCGTGGTTTCGCTGATTTTTCGATTGTCAGCAGAGGAATTTGATTTGTACCGCTAGCGTTAGAGCAAAAAAGTGCCGTGAATTGGTCCTTGTTTTCTTTGTGACCTGGCGCTGTTTTCTCCATAAATGACGCAAGAGTGATTTTTGGCAAAACTTTGAACTCGCAACCAGATTAATCCGCATTGTAAACGTTCTCAAGATTCAAGGCGTCTAATTTAATTTTTCTTGCAAAAATTTTGAAGCGATCTCCGCTGCGTCTTGATTATTTGACATAACTTCACCCTCCATTCGCAGTTTTCTAATCCCGTGTCGCTTTTTGAAACACTTTAGCCATCCAGTAGTGGCCTGCAAACGTTTATTATATGATATATTATTTTATATAGACAAAAAAATTTTTCAGCTTAACCGTTTGGTTTAAAACAAGACAAGTGTGACTGACATTGAAATTGAAAATGTTTTTAAAAGTATAAAAATATTATTTAAACCATTTTTCGAAATTCCACTTCGTTTGTTTTTTTGACATGAAAGATTTTTACAGCGTTTTTTTTTAAAATCGTTAACTCATGAACCTTACGAAATATGTAATTTCAAGAATTTTTTTTAAGGAGCGGAAAGGGGACCTACCCATATTATGTCATCAAATTTCTACCATTTTTTACCCTCTTCCCCCCATGTCATCATCTGTCAACATTTCCATGATCCTCCCTGTTGATAACGTCAACAATTTTTCTTTTTTGCTTACGCGCATGAATTGTACACATAAAAAAGTAATAATAAATTATTTGTAATCTAACAGTGAATTAATAATTTCAGTGTTATATATACTTGATTTGGAGTGACTTTTTATCAATGTTACATATTTTACTAAAAATAAAACTTTTCCCAGTAAATTTGCAAAAAATATTTCAGCATATGCAGAAAATTATAATCTATTTGGATGAATAAGTAATAAGAAACAAGTAGAAATTCTTCATGGATGTGCGTGTGGGGTTGTAAATAGTTATTTTTACTATACATGTACACAGGAATTAATATCCGTATACAGTGAAGCAACAAATTACATATTTAACCCTTAATCATTTATGTTTATCAGTTCAAATGAAATCCTAAGAAATACAGTTTTTCTAAATTGATGAAAAAAATGATGTAAGTAAGTAATTCATTGCCGTGAAAAGGTTTTTTTTGTTCAACAAATTATTAGTCAGCTACTGATGGAGAAATAACTATGTTAATCTTTGAAATATTTCAAAAATCGTGAAGATTTAAAATGTACAGACAAACTTACTTTGAAGGTGTCAGGACCTTTGTGCAATTCTTTAAATTGCAGAGCTTTCGCTTGCAAAATTGGACCAGTCACAGGTACTCCAAGGGCCCTGTTTTCCCTGAACCATTTAGACACTGAAGCTTCAACCATTTGATTAGGAGACGACTTTTTCATCTTTTTATTCTTGAATTCATAATTGCCAATCATTTCTTCAATTTCTTTCTGACGTTTAAGAATATTGTAGTACATCGTTTCAGACATGTCATTCTCGCGCATTTTGTGATTTTTCGAAACACCACTTTTAATTTTTTGCACTATTTTTCCTTTCTCTTCAAAACTTCGTAATTTACGTTTTTTTGCTAACAACTGTGCCATGTTTGCTGTCTGCCGACTCTCCCGTCAACTGATTTTTCAGCCCAAGTCAACACTTTTGAAACGGCACTGAGATTATGTCATCTTCGACGCCCAACTAATTCCGCTAGCTTAGCCTCATGGGGCGAAAAGACGGAATTTCGTTCACGGTTGTTAGAGACCACTCTCGTTCGACGTTTTCGAGATGCACGTCTTACAGTATATGCTGATTTCGAAAACTATGTAGTCTTCACGTACATTTTCGCATTTATGAAAAAAAAGTGCAAAATCATCAAAAAAGTCATTATTCCTTTAAAATACAATTTTATTTCTTTTTACTATTATATGTCAATTGTAACTGTTTTAACTCATGTTATCAAATAAGGAATAGTTTATCTTCATTTTCCATTTTTTAGAAGTGTATTTTAGATATAAATTTGCGCTTTTCCTCATTATGATTATGCGAGAGTACCAAGAATCAGACGATTTCCCCATCATGCAATTAGTGCACTTCCTTTTATTCCTGGCCTTGATCACTTTGATGTCTTGATGAAAACGTTCATCTTGTTCGTCGGACATCTCAACAAGATTTTTGGGAAGAAAGTCAAGATATGAGTGGAGAAAATGTAGTTTCAATGACATTTTGACTTCAATTTTAATATATTTTTCACTAATGTCTCGTAATTGTGGTAACACCAATTTCCAAGAAATCCATCAACAACATATCTGAAGCAATTCCATGCATCCATTTCTTGGATACATAATGTTTCAGAATTTTCTCTCAAGGGAATTTTAATTTTCATGAATGAGGCTCATTAACTTAAGTCTCTATGAAGTGTCTACAAAAATACCAAAATTCTTATAGAATTGCGTTTTTTTTTTATAGCGGACGTATTTTATAATATCTTAATGAAACTAGTATACAACTTGGAAAAAAAATACTTACAAAACTTTCATTAAAGCGACTCTCATCGAGATATGAAGAATATATCACTATTTCAACTTTTTATTATACTGTAAAAAACCTGTTCCAACAAAATTTCTTTAGAAAATGATTTCAAAGTTTTTCATAACTAGTAAATAAAATTCATTAAGGCCAGGAAAAATCAACAATCAATTTTTCAGTAAAACTTTATTTTTTATGCAACGACTCCGTAAACAATATAACAAAATTAACTTTGTAATCAACAATGATACAATTTTTTTGTCGTATGTACATTTTTTGCAGGTCACTAGTGAAACTAATTCTACTCACATATACACAAAAATTATCGGTTATTTTTGTTCATAAGCCATTTGTTCAAATTTAGTAAAACTATAAAAAAATCACGGATCTTGCACGAAGACTGCAGTGAAAAATTGTTTGAAAACCCTGCTTATGTATTGGTCTTTTGTGACTGGCCAAAGTCCCTCGAGAAATCCAATGTGACCACCTCTGGATGTTACAATCACAGCCACGTTTTTTGACTTTCGTATTTGTTCCACGGGAATAGCTTCAACACATCGAAATGATGAAATATCATTTAGATATTCATCACTTCAACTTTGAAATTAACATTTTGAAATGATTCTTCGGCTATCGTGATGAAAAATATCTCAAACGACAGACAAAGATGTACTCACAAGCACAAGGAATTACAGACCTCGCCTTCGGCTTGGCCTGTAATTTTTCCTTTTTGCCGAATTCAAACATCTGTACCTGTTGCATAATATACTATTTTTCAAATCTTTATGATTGAAAAGGAATACGTCAATCTCTTACGTATTTAATTATTATTTCAAAGAAGGGTTTACAACTCGAAAAAAGTTAACATAAACTGATTTGCGTTTTTTACCTTCTAGCGGTTGGAATGGATCATCAGCAGCACTCAAACATAGCGTCGGAACTTCTATCTTATGCAATTTGTCATGTAAAGTTGCGCTCGCATAATAATCTTCAGCATTTTTATACCCAAAATGCTTGGATGTGAAAAAATCGTCGAATTCTCGTATTGTTTTACTCTGAAATTCAAATATATGATAATTTTTACAATTTTATTGAAAACTTTTAATTCCATTTATTTTCAACCTGAATTCAATTTTCGAATCTGAGACAGTGAAATATAAACTGAAAAATAGTAAAAACTCTTGTAAGTGCTAAAAAAAACAAAACGAAACAAAAAAAAACAAATGTATTAATGAACTAAATTTATGAAGATCAAACATTCTACTGCATGATTTATTTATTTGCCTGAAATCTATTTATCTTCATATCTTACAGCTTTTCAATTTTAAAATTTATTTAATTGTTCATCAAAATATCAACCAATGATTCGAGATATGTTGATTATTAAAAAACTCGAAGAATGCTGAAATAACATATATTCTTTCCTTTACTATTAATCGACAAAAAACTGTGCTCTGATTAATCCTTCGAAATACTGAGAATCTGTTCAACTTTGAAGTTTAAAGCACCCAAAAGAATACAAGAAAATATTAAGAAACTTTATACGTTCTACGAATAGTGGAAAAGACTTTTAGTGATAGAAATCTTTAAATACAAAAGTTCTATATTGAGTTAGTTTTTTCAAGAATAATTTAAATGAGAAAAATCAATGAAGCTTTTTACTCTAAAGACTCTATTCTTGGATATAAAAAATTCAATGTAATTTAAGAATATTGATGAAAAACGAAATGAACTAGACGTTTTAGAAATCTGTGAAATGTGTACTTGAAATCTGTGAGGATACTGTTTTTTAAAAAATGTATTGAAAAACTGAATATCTTAATAACTTAAGATTTCAGAGTATCAAATTTTTGAAACCTTATGACATATATTATTAAAAATACTAGATACTTTCACAATCCTAGATAACTGTATTAAAGTCTTATGATTCTAAGGTATGAGCAGTATTCATACAGATGTAAAAAAAAGAAATCAATAAAATATAAGATTATCTCAAAACTTTTATAAATAGTATTTAGCGCCAAAAATATTAAATATACTGGTACTCCATGAAATACTTTAAAAGCAAGCCAGGGTATCAAATACCTTAAAATGTATGCTGATGTGATTATCTAAGAAATGAATAAAAATACATGAAATCTGTAAAACCTTGAATCTTAGAGCATCAAATTCTAGAAATCAATATAGAAAATTTCTAACAATACAAGGTGATCTTTTTAACGGTATAAATACTGAAAAAATAAATACTTGTATAAGAATTTAGAAATAAGATATTCTTATTTTCATATTGAAAATGATGTTTTTTAAATGGCAAAAAACTGAAGCTTGCAAATTTATTAGTTACTAAAATGTTCTGATGGTAAAATTAATAACTCTCGAGAAACAAAAAAAAAAATGTATGTCCACCCTTACGACATTCAAGTTTTCCCGACCATGTAAAATTCCATTACAATGACCCTGAATGTATCGAATAATACAGTGAGAAGAAATATACTAAATAATTATATGTCTAATAAACGTTATTATATATAGAAAAAAATGTTCTACTTAAATGAATAAATAATTCGTCGCAGTATAAAAGTAAAAGAACAAAATGAAAAGCAAAATTTACCTTTATTACTTTATTAAGGTCGATTTTGAAATCCTTGTGAGAATATTTTTTGATAGCTTGCGTCAAACCTTTGCAAAGATAGTAATTTAACATCAAGTTCAAGTATGGTTTTTCAATGCTTTTCGTTGCTTCGAATGCATTCCATGGAACAGAAATAATTAGAGCTGCTTTTAATTTTTCCGTGGCTTCTTGACCGTGTTTCGCCAAGAAATTTCCAAGAACCATACTGAAATTATTATCGTGTAATGAAGAGATCATGAATTAAAATTATTATTCCAGGGCTGTTTCAATAAATTACAAAAATAAAAAACGAGAACTTTAAATAAGATTTACTTGTTTTAACTTGAAGCAAAGTGGAAGTTCACTTTTAAGAAATAAGAAATTATATTTGGAAAAAAAAAATTATATTATGATTAGAAAAAGAAATCATTTGTCTAATAAAATGTTCGATTGCATGAATCGAAATAATCATTGTTTATTTACCCTCCCATAGAAATTGCAGCCACTGCTACAGGAACATTGGAACAAACTTTCCTGACATGATCAAGAACTTCACAAAAATCATCACTGTTCGCTGCGCAGTAAAATCGTGGTGTCTAAAACAAAGAAAAAATTTATCATCAAATATAAATGTTTTATGCCACTTAAGGAAAGAAACTAAATGAAAATGAAACTTTAGGTCACATTTTGAACAATCATTTGAGCATATTTTACTATCTCACAAGTACAGATAAATTTAAAAAAAATTCGAAAAACATTAGCGATTTCTTATTACCTATATGTGAAACTAACTTTTGGTATTGATTTTTAGGTTAATCAGGTAATTTTAATGAAGTTGTGATTCAGTATGATGTACAAAAAGTTTAATTCATCTTTGTGCAGAGATTTTTTTTATAAATGCTTCTAGTGAGAATTGATTCGTACATCTGAATAAATATAAATTTGAATATCACAGTTGTTGGTACGATCAGGTAATGTTAAAATATTAAAAACACACATTTGTAAGTCACTCATGATGGCAGTTTTCCACAGGTTGAGTACTGATGATAAAGTGTGTTTGAAAATCGAACTATGATCGAGTATTTTCGCAGGATTACTACTTGTTCTCAGGTGAGAAATAAAAACGTTCTATAATGTTGGAAGTTTTTCACAAACTTCATTATCAAATCATGAAGTTTTTTTATGATTAACAAAATACACACAAAATGACGTATTTTGTTTTTCAGTTATGTACATCTTTTTATACCATTTCCCGGAAAATGATTTTGTTATTTTACATTGCAACAATAAGATCTTGTTTTCTGTAAAAGTTACATTTCTAACAATATTTGGTAACTTTCTAAAATTATTAATCAATGAAAAAAGTATGTATAATTGAATTTATTTGAAAGGCGTGGTGTGTGAATTCAAAAGTTTGAGAAATGAAATTAAAGAATACTCATATATTTCGAAAAATTTGATACTAATGATATTGAAAAAATACAAAAATATTTTTATAGCACCGTTTTCGTAGACAGTAAGAAATGTTTGCAAGTATTCCTCAGCCTTGTGACGATTCCAAAAAATTATGGTAATCCTTATTATATTTATTTTTACCTAATCAATAAAATAACGTAATTTTTCAGTCTGATGCAATGCAGAATATGATTTTGATAGAAAAGACAGTTTCTTCAGTCAAAGTAAAAATTGATTCTCAAGGCATTCTTTTTCTCTGTGGCTCGATGTTTTTAGAGATTTTGAGCGTGAATCACGTGTCTGCAAAAAGTAAGTAAAAAATTAGAAATGGAATTTATCAAAACGTAAGAAGTTTATTTCATTAATTTCAGTTTAGAGTTCTCAAAATTTGAAATTTTCTTATGGATTAATGTAAAATTTGAGAGATTGCTACACATTTCGGTTATCCTTAAAAAAAAATTAAGAATTGCTATAAAATATAGTTCATCAAAGCAAAAAATTTTTAGGATGTAGGAATAGTTCTTCAATTTCTGAAAATTGAAATATCCAATGAAAGGTTTTGTCTTTTTGAAATTTTTTTTCAAAAATTTTGTCTCATACGCTAATCCTTAAATTTATATGAACTTTGTATATCTTATCATTGGTTGAAAAATGTTTAATTTTTTTACTGCTCGTTATAGGTTTGAATGAAAACAGATTAAAAGTTTGCGTGATTGGCGGTGGTGCAAGTGGACTAGTTACAGTTAGACATTTATCAAAAAATCAGCAATATTTCGAAATTACGGCTTTCGAGCAGAACAATGAACTTGGGGGCACATGGATTTACACGGATTCGAGTAGCTCTGAAAATGAAAATCGTGTCCATTCGAGTATGTACAGATACCTCAGGTAATTTCTTAAAAATTGGCCTAAAACAGAAATTTCCACGTTCCTAAATATGCTAATTGAATTACTTTCATTAAATTGAAATTATTTTTAATTTTGAACTTTTGTATCAAACACTACATTCTTGAGGTGTACCATTGGTAAAGAAATGATATGAGGTGTAATGCATGATCAATTTTTGAAGTATTCTGAAGATAAGGAACTATATTCCGGGAGGTTATATTAGTTATATGATTCTAAAAGCTGTAGAAATTCATGAATTAGAAAAAAAGGAAAAATTTGCTAAACAAATTGTAGAGATTCAACAGTAATATTAAGAATGTTTTTACAGAACTAATTTACCCGGGCATATTATGAATTTTCCGGACTTCGTAAGATTTGGAAACGATCAACAACCATGCCTGACTCGCCAAGAAATTATGCAATATTTGTATAATTATCAGAAAGATTTTGAATTGAAAAAATACTTTAAGGTGAGAACCAGTTTTATTTATTTAACTATAAGTATCGTTTTTCATTAATTTTTTCAACGAAGAATATATTTCGTACTAATACTGTATAAGATATAAAAAAGTCTGAGAGTAAAAACGCATCATCTATTATTTAAAATTCAATGGCTTTGATGTGTTTTGACTGTCAAACTTTAACTTGGTAATACATGAATCAAGTAACGCGTAATTCAATTGGCAAAAGAAAAAAATAACACAGCGTTTTGGTTTTACAGTTCAACATGAAAGTGGAAAACGTTTCTTTAGACGCACAAGGAAAATTTGACGTACGAGTCAGAAACATGACATTCGATGAAAGCATAGATCATAAATGTGATTCTATTATTATTTGCAATGGGTAGGTTTCAAAGCTAATGAAATACTTTTCACTCATTATTAAATAATGTTCGACATTTAGAAACTGGTCAAAGAGACGATGAAGAATTTAGGATTAATAGGTTTCATATATTATGTATATTATTTTCTTGCAGGCTCGTAGGCAGAGGGGGGTTTTGAGTGTTCAAACGCTCACCGAAATTAAAATAAAATTACTATTTTACGTAAAAATAACAAGGCTTATAACAATAAACAACAAAAATACAAACTGTAAAAAATATTTCTGAAAAAATTAAATAAGTACTAATTATCAAAAACGTACTTAGTAAAATCTTGAGTAAATAACAAATAGTTTTATGTCAGTACTCAGTTAACAATCTTCAAGCTACATGATTTTACTTACTCAAAAATAATGATAATTTTGGCTGCTGAAGAATTTTTCTATGATCGAAATTTTTATAATATTCTTTTGGTTAGGATAGAACGTAGAAAACAAAAATGTGAATATGTAATTGTTTCAACATAATGAGAATCTACAAAAATACCAGAAATCTAAAATGCTTCAAACTCTGAAGCAAAAAATTCTATAAATATACAATAGCAATCTATTTGAATACCAGAGAATCTGCCAAATCTTAAAAACCTTCAATAAATAGTTAAAATAATAATATTCTATGGATGTATTCTTTTCTGCTGAATCCGAAAAAATAATCATTTTTGCATTCTAGAGCATCGAATTTCAAAACAACTTATATCAATAATATAAATACAAGAAATAAAAAAAAAAAAAGAAAAGAAAACACAAAATCTGATAAATATTATTCAATACGAAAATACAAAACGTTAATGAAATACGGAAAATATATGCAGATGTCATTTCCTCTAAAATTTATGAAATAAGGTACCTACTGAAAACTGATTTTAATTTCAATTTTAGAACATTGAAATCTAGAAATTAAGATGCTTCTGAAAAATTTGAAAATATACAGACAATCTATGAAAATAAAAGAAAAACTAAAATATTTTAAAAACAGTAAAAAATACGAAAGTACAAGAAATTTCTAAATATCCAAAATCTTTCTCTCTATATATACGCAGGTTTCCCACTAATTGATATAATTACTTGAAGTTGGCTGAAATATGAATTTCAGTAATCTATATATATATTTCTGGAAAATTTAAGAAAATACCCATGATTCATAAAAATACAAGAAAATCTACAAGTTCTAGACAGGTGTAACAAAATACAAAAATACCAGAAATCTTGAAAACACAAAAAATATATGATGTAGAAAGTTTTAAAATCATTGAAATGTAACTGAGATTTGATTTTGAGAATATCAATTTCTATAACTCTTTTACAAAAATACTGAAAAATGCTCCTGATTACATAAATACTAAAAAAATCACGAGAAATACTGGAAATCTTTTAATATACTCAATAAGCATGAGAATACTATTTCCTATCATATTCGTTAGACTTTTAGTTCTCAGGCATACAATTCAAGAAACCTGCATAAAAATTCTTGAACACACTAGAAAGGTCTTCAAATGGTATAAATACTAGAAAAATGAATAAAGAAACTTAAAAACTTATAAAAATCTGTATAAAAGACGCTGTTTTCTGAAAAAATAAAAAAACAAGATTGTTGAAATTTTAATTACTAGTGCATCAACAACTTATAATCTTAAAAAAGGCCAGAAAATATTACAAAATTTTATGAAAATATATCATACGAAAACTCTGCGATACATGAAATACTGAAAATTTTTGTAGGTATAGTTTTCTTAAAAATCTAGAGAAATTAAAAAAAATTTTCTAGAACTTTGATTCTTAGAGCATCAAATTACAGAAAGATGTGATACAAAAATTTCCTTTATTGTATATGAAAATCCGCGAAGTTCTATAAGTACTAAAAAAATGATGCAAAGACAAAAAGAAGTAGTATGAAATATCTCAGCCTCAATGACTTGCATGAAAATCACTGCACTATACTGGACTCCATAAGTTGTAAAACCTCCAAATCCCGAAATTCGAAAAAGTTACGAATTCAGAAAGAAATTTAGTCCTTTGAATAACCCTCCCAAAAATTTTCTCTGCCTACCCCCTGTTTTTTTGTAATAACATTTTCATTTGTAGCCATTACTCAAAACCATACATTCCATCTATACCCGGAATACAGGATTTTCCAGGGAAAGTTTTGCATAGTAATTTATACAAGGATCCAGAAGATTACAGAGGGAAAACCGTTGTGATTCTTGGAGCCTCTGCTTCCGGAATCGATATAAGTCTAGAATTATCGGAATATGCTTGCAAAGTTTACATAAGTCACAATAAAAGAAGGCAATTACTTTTCACCGTTATATTTGCCATCGAAATATTACGTCGTTTTTTTTTTCACATTTTTTGTATTTTTCGTTCAAAGAGAATTTGGAGTTCTAAAATAGTCTAACTATGAACATTTTGTTTCAACTCTTGATTATCGTCAAAAAATAAATTTGCTTTAAGCTAACGAGCCATAACGACTAAAATTTAACAATACAAAATATTTATGCACGATTTTTATCCTCTCTAGATTTGCAGAAAATCCACCAAAAAATGTCGAAGAAAAAGTTGGAGTTGAGTCAGTGTTGAATAATACCATCAAATTTTTAGATGGGTCGACTGCCACTGCAGATGTTTTCATATTTTGCACGGGATACGACTTTAATCTTTCTTTCATTGACGGAAGCACCGGTTTGAAAGTGAAAGGAAATTTCATTTATCCTCTTTATAAACATATAGTCAACGTGAATCATACGAAAATGGGCTTCATTGGAGTTCCTTTTGGGACTCTTTTTTTCCCCATGTTTCATCTACAGGTTATTCAATTATTTATACGTATATAAAAATCAGTTTGTGATGAATGTTTTGGGCATCCTTTTTGTTTTAAGAAAGAATCGTTGTTTCTATCAATCGCAGAAAATAATTAAGGTTTTTTTTTTGTTTGATTGACTTTTGAATGATGGTTTTCCATTCTAGGCTCAGTATTTTATTTCAATTTTGAAAAATGATAGCCTGCTGCCTGATAAGACAGAAATGTATCGAGATGCCAAACGAAAACAAGAAACAAGACAGAATGGGCATGTGTTATTCGCACTAAGTGCCTATGAAATAGAATTGGCAGAATCGGGAAGTTTCGAATTATTGCCATTGGGTTACGAAAATGGTTTTAATACGTGGTCTGATGAGATGTGGAAGCATCCCTGGACTTTCAAAAATTCTGGATTTTCGATGACAGATGATGGAACAAATGTCACTATTATTAGAAAATATACCCAGGCAGGCGCGTAGGCAGTGGGGGGTTTTGGGGGTTCAACCCCCCCCCCCCCGAAATTCTGATAAAATCAATCTATATTTCATGTAAAAATGGAAAAAGTTACATCGCTAAACGATACAAATATAAGTTACAAAAAATGGATGAAAATGTGAGCATTAAACATTCAATAAAAAGTTAAAATTATCAAAACGTAGGACTACGTAGAAAATATGATTCAGAAAAATTGTTGCAACCCAATGAAGAATCAATAAAAAGAAAGATCTCCGAAAATGCCAAAAATTTACAAAATTTTGAATCTTAGATCAAGAAAGTCTAGAAATTGATATAAAATCAATATGGGTGTATTAAATATCTTTCGATAAATATGAGCCATAAAAAAAATTATTGAACTAAGTGAATTCTATGGAAAAACTTTTTTCTGAAAAATCTTGACTATTGCCTCTACGATCTGTAAATTTAGGATTCTAGATCATTAAAATCTATATATACTATAAATCTATACGAATTCTAGAAAACGAAACAAAATCTTTTTAATATTTCAGGAATAAAAAAAAAAGATAAAGATATGAAACATGAAAAATCTATATGAATGTGATTTTATTACAGTAAGACTCGTCGTATTGTCGGTCTCTCTGTCTTCGTCGCTTGTCGTATTGTCCCATTGCCAAACCGGTTTTCTAATGTGACAATACGACAGGCGACAAAGGCAGAGAGACCGACAATACGACGAGTCTTACTGTATTAATTCTTGACATTACTTACAATAGATCGAAATCCGCATTCTAAAGTATCACGTTTTATAAATCTATAAAAATATAAGTAATCTATAAACATACTCAAAAATCTTCCAGGGTTTCGTATATATACTAAAAAAATGTGAAAAATAAGTTTACTAGTTTACTAGTCGACTAGTTTACAAGTTGATACGTTTACTTGATTACCAGTTTACTAGTTACTAATTGACTTGTTAACGAGTTTACTAGTTAAGTAGTTCACTAGCTTACTAGTTTACTAGTCTACTAGCTTATTAGTTTTTTCTTTAACTGGCTTAGTAGTTTACTAAATTACTAGCAAACCAGTTTACTATTACAAATTTGACAAGTTTACTAAATCACTAATTTACTTGTTATCGAGTTTGCTTGTTCACTATTTTAATTTTTCACTCGTTTACTATTCTACTATTCTAAAATTTCAGTAGTTTACTGCTTAACTAGCTTACTTGTTTACTAGTTTAGGAGTTTAATAGGTTACTAGTTGGCTAGTTTCCTAGTTAACGAGCTAACTAGTTCAATAGAAGTATTTCAGTACATAATAATTATGTAGATATAAATAATTTTCATAGAAATTTATAGAACATTTATATTTATATTTTATTTTTTTCTAGAACATTTATTTATAGAAGAATTATGTCTTGGAACATTCTAATCAATATAATACTCTAATCTAATATAATTTTTCAAAAATTATTCTAAAAAATTTATAAAGAAAACAATAAAAATACATCACATTCAATTTTTGCAATTTATACAAATAAAAATACTTTTGATTAAAGAAATACTAAAAAAATTTGGAATAAAGTATTGAAAATCTTCATAAAAATAACTGTAGTCTAAAAAATCAATTGAAATTCTCAAAATCGTTAGAAGTTTCAATACTATAGCATGGATTTCAAAAAATCTATTGAGCGATCCTTAGAAATATAAGAAATATATAAAAATTCCAGAATACAAAATATATAAAAATACCACAATACAAAATATGATGAATAATATACCATACAAAAATAATATAAATTTATGATGTACACTGTCAAAAAAAATTTGAAATTTCAAACATCTTGTACAGAGGTTCTCTTAAAATCGTGTTTGAAATTTCATGGACAAGTATATGCGAAGGATTTCAAAGAAATTTATATCAAATTTACTGTTTTTATATAACATATGTTCATTTCAATATTTTTTATTCTTATTAATTTTATTTCAAGACACTACATATTTGAATAGTTTAACATATCTTTTGCATATTATCAAATATACAATATAATTGTTGTTTAACAATTTATATTCCATTCAATATGAATTTTTTGTTTTAATCAAATAGCTGTTGATAAATTGGTGAAAATCTGCTCCAAAAAAATTTATTATATCGAAATCGACTTGAATTTAAAAACGTTTGATTACACATTTTCAATGAGAAATAATTTTTAGGGTAAAATGATTTTATGTCTGCTTTATATTAAATAAACACTTCGATTTTATAGAAGGTTTATAACTTTCATAGATGGTGTCTATTTTCTCCATAGTTGCGCCTATAACTTTAATAGAAAATTCTATAGACAGTATGGGAAATCTGCTTCAAAGACAGTCTCTTAAATTCAATAGAGACATTTCTGAGAGTGTACTTGTAATCTATGTGGTTAAAATTTGATCAAAAATCAATTCAAATATATAATTTTTTTCGAAGTTTGATCCTTAGAGCATCGAATTTTAGAACGTCTATTAAAACCCAAATTACCTAAGATCAGATAACCCTTAAAGTGGTAGAAATATGAAAAGTATTGGTAAAAAAAAAATGAAACTTCAATTACTAATTGAAAATCACAAAAATCGAATACCAATAATTACGAACATGAAATATGTGCAACTCTGGATTCCAAAAGTTGTGTAACTTGTAAATTCCGAAACGTGAAATATTTCAAAATCGCTCTCTTGCAACCATATTGTCAAAGATTAAAAATTATGAAATCCCGAAGGAAAATTATTTTTCAGAAAAACCCCACCCGGAAATTTTTTCTGCCTACGCCCTTGTATACAGGGTTGATGTCCCAGACGTTTAAATTAAAATTGTTTTTTCTATCTGTTGTATACCTTTGTCTATATTTCAGGAATAATTATATTTTTCCAATTTTGTTTTCCGAAAAAAAATATTTTATTACTTCTATAATCACTTTACATCGAAATTCATCTAATTTTAAGGTCGAAAAATTAATAATTTCTTCATTATACTTTTATCTTGAACATTCTGTTAGTATGAGTCACATCTAACAAACATATCACAGCTCAAAAATTATGAATAGGTAATGAATTTTTAACCCTAACTAAGAAGATATGTATGCTTCAAAAAATAAAGGTGTTGTAAAAAGTTTGTGTTGGTTAAAGTGTTTTTTTTTCACTGAGAGTTTTTTTTTTTTTTGAGAATTTATTGTTGGAGATTTAACGTTACGTTTCTCTTACCAAGTCTGCTCATTACATGATACATTCGAATTTTGTAAAGAGCCATTTTTTTAATCAACCGAGATAGCCCTATTTAATCAATGCCTACTGATCATTCTAAAAACACTTTTACTTATTATTTTAGTAAATTTTTACTCTACTTTGCTTAATATAAGAGTATAAATTTTATTTATAAACAATACCTTCAGCTCAACGCCACCTAGTCCACGATTATTGAAAATAACGCATTTCACGCCAATATTGATTGCTCCATCAACCAGACATTTTATATATTCAGTGTCACTTTCGCCTGTTAGTCCTGGAAGAATAATAACCACTGGGGATTTTGGGGAACAGTGATCTTCAGACCAGTCCAATGCTACTTGTCCTCCATCAGAAAGTGTTAAAATTTCACTGAAAAAAAAATTATGTAAACATGAAAATATTGAATCTATTATATTTTTTCTCAAAAACTCTTGAGAATTAGAAGAAAACTTTGAACATTCGTTAAAATTTTTTAAATCTATTAGAGTTCTTTGAAATAAAAGTGCTAGGTTATAGTAAAGATTTGCTAAGGATTCTTTGAATTCATTTTCATCCCTTGTAGAAATGTTTACGTAAACTTAATGCAAATAGCATGTAAACAGTTTACGTACACTGTTTACACAATGTTTACGTGATGATTACAGGATATTTATGATATGTTTGCATAAAGTTTACGTAAAATCATGTTTACGTAAACTTTACATCAACATTCAGACGCAGTGGGATGTAAACTTTACGTAAACAGTGTTTACAAAAACCATTTCTGCAAGGGATACTGTTGAATAAACGAAGGAGATTATTTAAATTAAATCTATTCCAGGTTATCTTGCATTGAGAAAAAACTAAGGTTTCGCAGCATTTTTATATATATCTAAAATATTGCTGTCAATCTATTTGAAGCTAATATATCTCGGTGAGTTTTGTAATTTTTTATTCACTTTCTTTGTGATTTTTGAAAAGATGACTATGTTATAAAACTAAGGGAATTTTAAGAATTTTCGAAACATTGAAAACCGTTTCGAATAATAAGAAAAAAGCGAATCAATTCATAATAGCTGCAATGAATTCCTCTGAATAACATAAGCTAGTTAAAATGAAAATAATGCCATCGTTTCTCCTATAAAAACTTTCTGCATGTTATTGAAGCAGAGAGATTAAAATTTTTTTTAAACGAAGACCCATGATAAACATTTCCTACATAGGGACACATTTTAATGTGAGACTGAATTTTTAAGATCCTTTTTTATTATTTTTTTCTCTTCCTTCATATGACAGTTACAAAATCATCACAGAATGACTTCTTCACTGAAATGAATACCTACGAATTTCATTTTTTGGATAGAATAATGAATATTCAGTAGATTATGTAAAACGATTTGTTCAAAAACAATATTTTCTATTCAATAAACGTCATAAATATATTTCGAGAAAAAACCAATAGAATAATAGTAATTGCAAATTTATGATAATGAATTATTTCAAATAAAGTTTTATAAGTTACATTCTGAGAACTGTTTGAGTGATCAATATAAAAAGTTGAATTTTTGCCTGTTATTTTCAAAGAAAATTTTAAATTGAGACAAAAATCATGCGAATTTTTAAGCAGCTTTTAAAGTTTTTGCCTTAACATTTCAACCTTTTAAGCCTGCATATTCATAAATGTCTCCGAAGACCAGAGTTCAAACAAATCATTAGGTGAATCGATAAAAACATACATTTATCCTGGAGTCAAATTATCGTTAGTGTAAGTATGATATTTTCAATTACGGGTTAATAAAAAAAGGCGCTATCAGAATCATTCATGAATTTCATTAAAATTTTTGAACGAAGGATAATCTGAATTATAGTAGAAGAACGCATGAACACGTTCATGGGTAATATTCAAAACGAAATTATAACCGATATTCAGTAACAAATTAAAATCATTGCAGGTTTGTGAAATCGATTGACACGGAATGTTCAATTAATTTTGAAGTTCAGAATAATAATTTAAATTCAGGTAATTCTGTCGAATCATGTTTTGCCCTGGAAAAAACATATTTTTTCTTTATTTTTAGCATTTTTCTGAAATACTTTTAATTTTTAATAAATTAATACGCCTCTGTAAATACAATTTACTAGGGCATCATTTGATCGAATCGATTCTTGCATAAAATACGAAATATGGAAAAATATATTTTAAAATCGTTAGTTACTGCTTTTTGATAACATATAATTTTTTTCAAAAATGTGTTGAGATACTTGATTGGTTTGATAAAAATGTCGCTGCTTATCAAGTGATTTGGTAGAATTCTGATAAAATTTACGAATAATCATGAGATAGTTATCAAATAAGGAACTAACGATTTTGATAGAAATTTTCATGAAACTTTGCAAAATTTTATCAAAATGAATATTTCAAAATTTTTATAAGTGAGTCCATTATCACATTTTGGAAACTATGCAAAAATTATAATTGACTTAATTGTTTCCCGAGCAACTAAATTTTTATCACAAAATTAGTTCAATGATGTGAATAATGTCGAAATAAAATTTGTATATTGTGATGAAATATGTAGAGTAGTACTTATTAGCGGGGAAAATTTTCTATAATCGATAAAAAAGAATATTTACAGCTTTTACTTGTGATGTTTCACTTTCAATCTAAATATTATTAATCACCAAAAAGAAAAAAAAGAAAACTTCCTATGCATTTGAAAAAACACCTAAATATTCTGCAAAGACTTGCAAAAAGTATGCCAATACAAAGTTGCAAACTAGCTTGAATAATGTTAGATCATCGCATATTGATGATGAGGTAGTTAATAGCATTAACAAAGAAAAGCTGATAGATGCTTCCATTGTTGACATTCACGACACGTTATTGTTTTTTCACTCTGGTAGATAATACTGTTAATTCTTCGTTTTCTATCCAAATTGCAGAGTATAATAGGTTATTATTTAAAACAATTTTCCGTCTTTACGTTATAATTTTCCATTAAATTATGTTTGAATGCTGGCCGTCATTTATCGATTGAAACTCTTGCTCATATAAGATTTTGCGTATGTCGGTTCGTCTGTTAAAATATTTCAAGTCAATTTTTTACTGTTTATATGCGTTAATTATGGATTACTGTAATCATTTCTTGAAAAATAATCTAGTGCATTATTTTCTTCATTTATTGTACAAACTTTATAACAAAACTTTGTCAGCGGTGTTTTATTTTGTAGTTGCAGTCGAAATTTGTTATAATTATCGATAAAACAGACTATCCTCAAATAGTATCAATTTTTCTGTTTGTTATGTTTACTGCAGTATATTATTTTATTTCTATTAAAAAAAAAATAGCTGAAAGTAAAATTTGAGAACAAATCTTTATTTTTTCTCAAGAACCAAAATATGAAGTCTTTTGTAATTGTCGTGACAAATTATATGATGGGCTTAAAAACGAAGTGGCGCTTCGAAACAGATCTCGGAAGGGTGGACTAAAAATTTGTCAATGGAAAGGTGGACTTAATTTCTTCAACAGAAAAGTGGCGCGTCGAAAGCCTACACGGAAACGGAACGGTGGTCCAAACAGATCTTCAACGGAAGAATTATACTAAAAATCTTTTCAATGAAAAAAAGATTGTATTTCAGGGTCTAGCGGAGTCTCAGTTGAGTAACCTGGATTAACCACTCGCAATGTTTTGTTGGGAAACATGAATAGGCAGATTAGCATTACATGAATAATTTTAGAGAAAATATTCTATTTTCCTCAAGTGCCCAAAATCTAAGTTTCTTTTTACGCGTATGTATTATGTCTTGTGAATTTTCCATCATTTCTATTTTCTTCAATGGTAGAAAAAATCTTTTTCTCAGGAGCGGCTGAAGTATGACAACTAGAATTCTCAAAAAAAAATTTGTTTTATTGTTTATTTAAAAAAGCCGCATCGTTGAATAAAGGAACGAGACTCCCAAAAAAGCTTTGACGAATTCGTATGATTTTTCATTATTTTGTGCATCAAAAATTTAAAAAGTTATTTTTTAACTTTACATATATCTCAGCCAAACTATGATAAAAACGCAAACTTTTTCATTTTCAAGCCTAATCATTATATTCTTTGTTGTTAGTGTAGCTTTTTGTTCTTTGTAAAATGTTATTTTATTATATTAAAAACAGTTGAATTAAACATTTAACGATTATATGTTGCCAAAAAACTCTTTTCAATACTTCAAAAATACCTATTCATGCACCAATGGCCAGCGAGTAAATTGAAAAAAGGGATCATATTAAAATATTGTTCAAAACTTCGATGAATCCATTGAACTCAGAAATGCAAGAAAATACTACTCGTTAGTACTCGAGTGCCAAGGACACATACTCAAGTACAATCCAAGTAAAAAAATACTTGTACTTCATTACATACTTATACTTTGTCCTATATTAAATAAAATACTGCTAGTAGTCTAGCAGCATTTTTTGTGTTAATCATGTGCTTATACGATTCCATGATTTTTATCGCTACCGTGTAATGCACACGCCCTTTTCTTCTGAATTTTATATGTCACTAAAAGGCGATACTGTACTATTAAAAATGTAATCAATTTCAATAAACTTCCATGTATGAACGTTTTATGGGAAATAATAAAGTGACATGTTGAAGTAGAATATAAAACTTTCATATTGAAAAAAATACGCTTACATTTAAATCTATAGACAGTTTATTAAAAATGCTAAAGTTGTAAATTAAATCCCAATCGCACATACTATGCTTAAAAAAACACTTTAATGTATGGAAGTATATAAAAATCGATTTATTTTCAAAAGAATTATATATAAATAAACATAGGCCTTATGAGATTTTAGATTCCTTATAAATAGCCTCATAAGATTTTAGATTTCTTTAATATAACCTCATAAGATTCTTAAGGACCGTATGAGATTCTTATAAGGAGACAAGAACTGTATGAGAGATCATAATCATTATTAGGCAGTCTTATAAGGGATCAGTTCTTATGAGACTGCCTTATAAGGTCCTTATAAGAAATATAAAATCTTAATAGGGTCCTTATAAGGTTTTTTAAGGAGACCCTATAAGGACCCTATTAAGATCTTAGATTTCTTATAAGGTCTCCTTGTTAGAACCTTATAAGGTCATTATGAGAATCAAGGTTAGCAGGGATGTGGCAATAGCTCAGTTGTCAAAACGTATAGGCTAGGCAGTTTAGGTAAAAAAATTCGAGGCGCAAATCCTGCTTGAGGCGGAAAATTTATCCGTGGAGACGTTTCGAAATTTCTGAAAGCTTTGAATGAGATATACTGAAGAAAACTATTGATTTTTTTTGAAAGTTCGAAAAATATATGCAGAAAATGTTTATTAAATTTCACAAACCTGTACATCGATATTAATATATACTTGTACATGACAACTCTATAAACAACAGGTTTATAAAAATTTAGAAACTTTTATGAATTTGAAAAACACCGCATATTGTTGAAAACTTCGATGAATCCACTGAACTCAGAAATGCGCGAAAATACTACTCGCTAGTACTTGAGTGCCAAACTTGTTTTAGAAGTTTTTTACATTAGCATTACATATTACAAGTTTTTTACATTAGCTGTACTTCCAAAAAACTTTTCGTGTTCATAACATGAATGGCTTTTTTGCAATCCACGCACAAAGTTGACTGACGATTTAGAGCATCTATAGTGGTATATATAGGGACATACTCGTGTTTTACCTCGCAATTTTCTCACTTGTTTTTGTTCGTTCGCAAAATCTTGCACTCGCGAAAACACTCATTTCTGCCCCTTGACACGAAAAATACTAATTTCTGTTGCACTTTTAGCTCTTCTACAATATCGCGCTATTCTCTCCAACACTAAACTTACCGCCTATAAGTTACATGAGGAACAGCTGCGAGTCGGAAAATCGTTGCTAAAACCGTTTGAGCCCGCGATTCGAAGCACCAAAGAGTCGGCCAAAATTTGTTATTGATGATTGGTACATTTTCTTCCAAAAACTGTTTAAAAGGACCTTCAGCGCTGTGCAATTCCGGCTTCTACAAAACCACAATTTTATTTTTCTTCAGCGAGAAAAAGCGACAAACTCATTGAAATGCAAATATTTGACTCTTTACATCCAGCAATTTTTCTCTACACCTCGAATGGAGCAGTTGTAAAGATGAACTTTTTTTACGTTCCCTATTAGAATAACGACTTGCCATTTTTGACCTCAAATTCATAAAAAGTTTTTTTCTGTAAGGAAATGTCTAAGAAATATACTTGAATATACAATAACAATTTTAATTTTAATAAAAGCACGTTTCGCTATAAAAAAATTTAGTATAAGGAAAAAACGTTAAATATAAATATAAATATTACATAAATTTGTTTAAGCACAAGTAAGTCAAGTTTTGGGACGAATTTAGTGCTGTTCTCGATTTTTCCACGTTGAATGATCATTACATGGACGATGATATAAACGAGCAATTTGCTCGTGACGATATACGTGAATCACGGTAAATGGGCTTACTTTGACGACCTCGAGCAAATAATATGCGATGAATACTGCGGCGAATGCCAATCCATAGTACACTTTTGGAACGTCAGCTGCACTTAAGAGAAAATCTAACATTTTCGGCAATTTCTGAAGGAAACGATATTTTGGTGGATTGAGTCGCGAGGCACTCTCTTTATCATTCTTACGCAGATTTGCGACTGACAGCGAGCGCTCTTTATTGGCGAGAAGTCGATTGATAAAATGAGACTGCGCGCGCACGTGTTTCACACGTGCTTTTACGCGGCAGTGAAATCTGCGCATATCTAGGAAAATTCTTCTTGGATTTGCCAGTGCATTGAAGTTCAAGTGAAAGTTTTTACTGTCATTTGAATATGCGAAAAAATTGGATGTGACGTCTTTATTTACATATCAGAGACATGATATGTATATTTTGGAAATTTAATGATCTTCGAACGCAATCATTTTTTAGGGATATATGTTATAAATAGGTATCAGGTTGATTCATTAAAAAAAAAAATGATCGTCTCCAAAGATCATTTAATTTTACACATTGTAGAGGGAGTGTTTCTACAATTACTTATACATATGGGTCATTCCAGGTCAGATTTACACCCCCCATCACAGATATCATTGATATCATTTTTTTAATGTTTTTCAATACAAACAAATCGATACGTGTTTTTTTGTTTAGTGAAAAAAAATTTTTTTCACGGCTGTACGATTTTTTAAAGTTTGAAAAAACGCCGATTTTTACATGAAAGTAGCATTTTTTAGCGCCTAAAACTCGAAAACGGTTAATTTGAGACGAAATTGTTAAGAGTAAAAAAATTTTACTCATAACTTTTACTTTTTACGTGTATAAAAAAAAAATCGTCTAAACATTTTTTACTCAACAAAAGTTAAAAAATTTTTAAACAAATTGATGTATCTCAAATATATCAGTAAAATGTTGATTTTTTTTCACAGTTCGAATCTCTAGAGATAATCGAACAAAAAATTTTTTAGTTTAGAGTGGCTTTCGAAGTAGTTCAAAAGATATAAGAAATAAAAGAGCGACGCGCGCGACCAGCGCGAGCTGCGCTTTTCGTACCGCGTTGAGGTCTCGATAAGCGCACAATGTTGCTGTTAGGCAAGGTTAATATGAATAAAAAAATTAAATGATCTTCGTTATGGATGTTTAAAAGTTGTTTATTACGGTACCGTGATATAAAAAAAATTGTAATTGGCTTCAAAGTTAAATAACTCGACCAAAGATTGAGTTTAAGCTCAAGTATGAATTCTTTGGAAACTCTATTTTGAAAAGAGAATTGCTTGACAATCAACTCTTCAGTGAACAATGCAGTTGTCTTTTTTCAATATTGAAAAAGAAAAAAGGTTTAAAATATGCCTGTGCAATAACATTATCGATTTCGTAGATATAAAAAATAGCTGAATTAAAAAGGTATAAGAAGTTTTTTAAGTTCACAGTAGAGAAATAGATAATTTTTAAACATCCATAACGAAGATCATTTCATTTTTTTATTCATATTAACCTTGCCTAACAGCAACACTGTGCGCTTATCGAGACCTCAACGCGGTACGAAAAGCGCAGCTCGTGCTAGTCGCGCGCGTCGCTCTTTTATTTCTTATATCTTTTGAACTACTTCGAAAGCCACTCTAAACTAAAAAATTTTTTGTTCGATTATCTCAAGAGATTCGAACTGTGAAAAAAAAATCCACATTTTACTGATATATTTGAGATACATCAATTTGTTTAACAATTTTTAACTTTTGTTGAGTAAAAAATGTTTAAACAATTTTTTTTTCTACACGTAAAAAGTGAAAGTTATAAGTAAAGTTTTTTTACTCTTAACAATTTCGTCTCAAATTAACCGTTTTCGAGTTTTAGGCGCTAAAAAATGCTACTTTCATGTAAAAATCGGCGTTTTTTCAAACTTTAAAAAATCGTAAAGCCGTGAAAAAATTTTTTTTTCACTAAACAAAAAAACACGTATCGATTTGTTTGTATTGAAAAACATTAAAAAAATAATAACAATGATATCTGTGATGGGGGGTGTAAATCTGACCTGGAATGACCCATATATAGTGTATATTGGTATAATATGCAAGAATTGAGAGAATGCCTTCTTTACCATTTTTTAACTAGATATATATCCTGATAAGGATACAAAATAGAGGGTTGAATGGTTAGAAAAATGACCGAAAGAGAGAAAAAAGAAAAAATGAAGGGAGTTGAGTGATTGTTTTTATTTTGGGCGATTTGAGACATTTTTTAGGAGACTATATAAACTGTAATTATGTATTCTTTTAATATAAGAACGTTATAATGTTGTAACTTTCGGACATAATCGAGAATTGAGCAGATTTCGAATAATAATCTTCAAAATTCAGTGTAAGATACAGAAAATAAAAATTTAATAACAAATGTGAAATCGTTAATATTATCATTTCTAGAATATGCTGCGAGAGTTCCAAATTCGTTAATTTATTTCTTAAATTGTGCCATATTTCGAAATTTTCTGTCTTAGATTGGTATAGGTCTTAAAAGCTTTTATCCTACTCAAATTTATGCATCGATGATATTTTTCAAAATTTTAGTGAAAATCTACAAATACGTGGGTATCAAAAAATCTTTAATTATAAGAAATCTAAAAGTTGTAGGAGATTCTTAAAAATTCAAAATATTTTATAAATTCAAAAGGGTAATACTGTAACTTCGGTAGAAAAAATGTAAACATATTACCTGATAAATGATTACATATTACCTCTATGTACCTCTGGCATAGAAAACGCATTTCTCGTCCAGTTCGAAATCTCAAAATTCGTTTTCTAGCCCTCGGAACATAAAATATCGTACATAACTAGGACATACATTTTTTATTTACGAGTGTGAAGTTTGTAGACCGAGGCGAAGCCGAGGTTTACAATCACACGAGTACGTAATAGTATACTATTCGGAAACTACGAAAACTGTGTTCTCTACTTAGAATTCTTTACGCTCTATAAATAATTTATTGTATTTAAATAGCTGAAAGTTTTCCAAATTTTTGGAATAATAGTAAAAAACCGAATTTAAAAAAATTGGAAAATGAAAGAATAGATCTTCCTATAAATACCACTACTAGGCATACAATTTTTGTATCTCATATTATTCATGGTAAAGGATCTTTGAAATACCTTTATTTCTATAAATATATTGTTCAAACAAATTGTTGTGATACATTGAAATCGTTGATTTGACACCAAGTTAATCAGATTAATGACATGCGCATCCGATAACCATAGAAATCATCCTCATATTCGAAAAACCATTTCCCAGGTAAGTGTTAAAATAAGTTTTGAAAAAATTAAAAAAATTTGAGCTATTTTTTTTTACCTACATACGAGGGTATAAATTTTTCTTGCTTCATGCTAAACATATTTCTGACTCTAAATTTTAATCATTAAAGCATTTCAAAAAAGAGTAATGAGCAGTGATGAACTAACACTCATCTGCAACACCTTAAAAAACTCTTTGGGTGTTGTTCAACAACCAAGAACGCAGGAATAGTGTCAGTACATGGAATTTTTATTATTTTAAAAACTCCTCCATTTTCTTCCCTTTGCTTTTAGTTAGTTGAAAAAAAATTAAAATTCTCATCCATATGTATGCCAAGTGATTCATGAGCCTCATTATATTCTTCCTCTTGTTGCCGATTATCATTGATGTGGAAGTTAGTATTCAATAACCACGAAATAAAAAACCCAACTATATGATTATTGCGATATTTTATTGATATGTTCATACAAGGCGCACCCGAGTGAAGTATAACGAAAAAAGGATTTGGTTAACTTAAAATTGTTTTTATTACAATGTGAGTTAAAAATGTTCTTTGAGGCATTGTTTATAAAATTTAAAGAGGAAAATACTAGGGAAAAGATGAGTTGTATACAATTAAAAGTGATATTAGCAGTTTTTTCAAGGCAGCAAACTTTTTGAAGAAACTCCAACTTTTTTAATTTCAAAAAACGAATTCAAGATCATCAGGTATATTTGTTCAGCTTCTGAAAAAAATGTATTAACGTCAATTTTTAAACTTCTCTGTATAAAATATATTGATATTAATTGATTATATATCTCGAATACCAAATTATAAGCAAGATGTGAATAAAAAGCAACACAATAGTCTTTCAAAATAAAATGAATATATGACTTTGCATTTCTAGAACGAAATGAACATTGATCGTAAATTAATGACAGAAAAATAAATGTTAAAAAAACTTTTGGAATAGTAGTATAACTGTGATCAGAATAGATATAACAATCAATATTCAATAGAAAAATATAATATATTTATAAGTTCTATTATATCATATTATATCATTTAAATGACATGCTCAGACCGAAAATGCGATGTGTCAAAAATTTATGGATAAATTCATTAAGGAAAGTTGAGTGGCAAAAGGCAGAGAAATTAGTTCAGGGGCAGATGAGATTGTTTTAGAAGCAAAATGAAATTTTTCTTTTGCTTTAGAGGAAACGCAAAAGTTGCGCGTTTTCAGAAGACAGATCAAAAAGTTTTTGCTTTAGGAAGAAATCGTATCAAGTACAAAATTTATGACTCATGATGTTTAATTTTTTAACAATAATTTTACATGTGGCTGCTATTTCATGAAATTACGCTCGCTATGTTAAATTCACATGCTTCACAGATAGAACTAGTACTTAACAGTCGTTTATTGATCAATAAAATAACTTGCAATCAGAATTTCCAATCACAAAATTAGACTGTTGAAAATATTATACCGAAACTATTTTTCGGAAACTCAAAATTCGACAAGAGGCAAACTTATTTTATGAATTATAATTTCAAATGTATATAGAAATCATTTATTATTATTATTATTAATTATTAAAAATTGTTACAAATTATTTCGTTTAAATAAATAATACTTGCAAATTTTTGCAAGATTTGAAAGTTTCCGATGAGGCATGCCGTTTTAATGATTTTTGGAATTGCTTATTTTGAACTCAATACGCAAATGGTCAAATTTATTTGTTTGAACAATTTGTGTAATTGAATTTTTCCTTATGGAAAAGTTTGAATGGTGCGCAAGCTTTCTATGGTTTTTATGCTTCCTGATTTTGAATGTTATACGATAATCGTAAAATTAATCTGTTAAAACAATTATTTTCAAAAATTGAACATCTCTCACTGAATTTACCTCCAACAGTTTTTGCCAGATTTTGATACAGAGAAAATGTATAAAATCAATCAATAAATAAGACTTCATAAAATTCTAATTGAACCACTATAAATTTATATGAAATATTGACATCACAACTCATTATTTTTGTCACATATTTTTGAAAAATTGAACAACTTCAGTTATTTTGATTCTAATGTATACCTTTTGAAAAAAAAGTTCTTATGAGAATTAAATTTCTTACAAAGTACACCTTAATAAAAATTTTAAGAATTTCTTTTCTAATGAGGTATCGTAATGGAAACCTCATAAAAAACTGACATTTATTATGAAGAATTGATCGACAAAATTTCATATGGTTTTTTTTAATGAGATTTTACCAAATACATTCTTATAAGAAATTCCAGCGTCTTATAATGTTTTAATATAGATCAAAATTGATCAGGAAAGATTTTACACAAATTAATAACGACAATTTGGTTCATAAAAGTTTCAAAATTCATTTTCTGAAAATTATAAATTAAATAATATACAATTTCGATGAGATGAAACTTAAAAAAATTATACTCATACAAAAACGTATTTTACGTACCTCTGGCATAGAAAACTCGTTTCTCGTCCAGTTCAAAATCTCTAAACTCGTTTTCCAGCCCTCGGTACGTAAAATATAGTACGTAACTAGGACATAAATTTTTTATTTGCAAGTGTGAAGTTTGTAGACCAAGGCGAAGCCGAGGTTTACAAACTTCACACTTGCAAATAAAAAATTTATGTCCTAAGTACGTAATATATTATAACTGGCATATATATATACTAGATTCTAAATTACAAAATGATTGAACAATCATCCATAGCATTCAATAATTATTTCATTGTGATGATGAAAACAAAAAATATTTGGAAAATACTGAATGTTGGAAACTCAATATAGCACGAAAAGTCAGACTTCGGGTATCTTCGTTTTTTTATTTCAGGAGTTTTTCAACTGAGTTTTCGCGAAAAGCGAAGTTTTTCAAGTGAAGTTTTTTTTAAAACGCGCAAAAACTTAAAACCATACTGGTCGCAAAAACTCCTTCAAAGAACACACGAAAAAAAACGTCAGCTGATATTGGGCGTTGGCGATTAAGGCGTTGCTTCTGGTCGGTGCGTAAAAGCTTCATCAATACAACATCACGAACCAGCGCTCGACCTTCCAAACACTACGTCACAATCAATGCAACATCAAAATAGCATCATGAACTCGCATTCAATTTGCGAAACGATGCTGACATCAATGCTTCATTTTTAACTTGGTAAGGCTGCGTTATGATGTTGCATTGAATGCGCTATGATTCTGTCGAAACGTTCGTCTCGCGAGCGCTCATTCTCATTCGTCAGTGATGATGCTACTATGTTGGCAACATAACAAAGCACACTTGCGATTTACACAAAAACGTAGGATTTTGCCGACGCATCTTTTATCCTCTTATCCGACGGAGCGATTTATCCTCTAATTACACTCATTTTTATTCAACAAAGAGGAATTTAATTGAAATGTGTATTCTTTGTATGTATAACTCATTAAATATAGCTTCTAATGTCGTGGTTTCAAGTGATAAAGGTCAGTTTTCATTAAAAAATTTTTTTATACTTACCAGTACGAAATTGAACTGATTGACGTCCTCATTGGGAACAAGCGAAAAACGACTGGCTTTTCCAGACAGTACTATATTCGACTTCCATGTCATATAATTAGTTATTTCTAATCGCAATAAATAATCAATATTATCAGGAAGCGGAGTTTTATCACATGTGTGAAACAAACTTCATTTGTCTGAATTCAAAATGATCAACGGAACATGTAATTGGTAGATTATGAGTTATCACAAAAAATATTATATTATTCCGATATTTTGACCAGTACCAGCACGTTACTTAAGGAATAATATTCAGAAAAAAATCAATTAACAAACTGATTTCAACTTACTCACATATAAATTTTGTTTATAATTATTCTGTGGTTTCCATTTTTAGGAGAAAGTTTTCATTTAAACAAATGTTCAAGTGAAGGTCATTTACAAACCTGAATATCCACACGTTTTTTTATCAAGTGACTACATTTTTATTAAACATATACAGTCTTATATACATACACATTTATGTTTAGTGAACCGAATAGGAATACAAGTTCGCTCGGCGCAAGATTTTCAACACTTCGATTTAGTTTTCGTTACCTTAACATGTAATGCAAAAATTGCTTGTAAACAATTGATGAATAATTTATTGATTAAGCTCGTAAGAAAATTTGACGATTATGATGATAAACTAATTGTTCACAATCATTGTACATTCTTCGTTTCCAGTTTGTTTCGTAATAATCTTGTCTTAACTTTGTCACCTGATTGAAAACTTTGGTATGATAACAGTTTTGCTTAACGCAGTTTGAATGGAATTATACTTAAAGAATTTTTCGAGAAGATGAAATACTAGGCTAAGGAAAAATTTTTTCTGACTGAGAATTTATTGGATTCCAGTGCACGCGTTACATAATTGCATATTTTGCTCAAAAATTGTCCAAGAAACCGAATTCGAACAATTTGAATGTCTTTTACGATCTTAGTAATTAACTAATTAGCTTAAATTTGAAAGTTCATTTCTTATAATTACTATTTGAGATTTCATAATTTTACAAAATGCTTGACAAGCTTTTGGTATTTGGATATTTTTATTTTTTTATTTTTGATACCTTAACTTTACTCTTTTTCAGTAATAAAAACTTTCGATCTACCAGACAAGAAATTATTTTGGTGAAATTTTCACGAGTGTGTTAAAAACAAGAAATTAATGGTAATTCGAAAATGATTTTTCAGTTTGTCAGAATCAAATATAAAAATTTAAAACAGAAAGATACGCACACTGACTTCTGTAACTAGATGCTCAGAAATTTGAAAAAAATTTTTCAGAAGAACTAAAATGTATATTACACATAAAACACCAACTTTCAAAGTTCAGATTCTCCCAATATTTCTTAAATTAAATCAAGAAAAAAGCTTAAAATGTCATAGTAATCATCATTTTCACCTTCATATAAAGAAAATCTCAAATCTCCCATGTTTCGAAGAACCATGAAAAAAAATTCACAACCCAATTCGGCCAAATCCCTAACATCCAATTCTCCTTTCAATTTTTGTATTATTTCTACATTGAATAGTTCCAAATTCCATGTAGACATTTTCGCGTCGTTGATTAATTACCGAAAGAAACTGCAAAACGCTGGCGTCACGAGATCGCTACGAAGATGTTTTTCCGGGGCCAAATTTCCCTGATCATCCATAGTGAGTTTGTTACAGGGAAAGTTCCTCGAGTGTAAAATTCAAGCAATAATTTCATACGTAATTAGTCTTTCGCGAGATAATCAATCCTGTTTTTGAGGTCAAGGTTCGTCAATTACGAATGAAAGCATCGACTATTTTGAAAATGAAGCGTCGATTCGAGTGACAATTCGAAGAATTTTCAAGGAAATTCCTTCTTTTCTTTTAAAAACCGAGCTCATGTGAAGATAAAATTGTGTACTAACTTAAATTCAACTACACAAATTCTGCATCTTCAGAAAATAAATAATACAAGGAAGTTTCTGTTACTCTTGGCTTATGCACCTTTCTCGCGAAATCCCGAAAATCCTTCGATCGGCGATCTTCGATACAAAAAACATTTGCATTAATTTTCTACGTAACAATACGATTCGCGATAATACACCTTGAGTATCGGATGCTGCGGAAATTTGGCCGCCGCATGTCACTGCTGCCTCCCACAATCGGATTCCCGAATGAACTTGGCCCATGTTCTGTTGGGCGAAACATCGCCTTTTCTCCCTCTCGTTCCACGTTCCTTGAAGTTCTTGTAACTTTCGGCATCGTACGAGCAGGTCAGAGTCTTTTTCAATTTCGCAGCACCAGTGGCGAAATGCGCCGGTTGACTTCCGACCAAAACCTGAGGATTCTTCTTCACCTGAGTAGCCCAATCCCACATATCGACGATCGAACAATCGCAAGCAAACGGATTCCCTATGAGATTCACCGAAAGCAACCTCGAATTCGTCTTGAACATCTTAGGGTTCACATGAGTGATGTTGTTCCCGCACAAATCCAAGTGTTCCAAGAGTTTGAGCTTCTTCAGGAAGGCAAGACTGTTCATTTCAGACAACTGATTACCAGCCAGATTGAGCTGAGTGATGTTCTTGGTTTTGGAGAACACGTTCTCGTGCAATCTGGTGAGATTGCAGTAACTCAAATCCAAGATTTCCAGACGCGACAATTGCCTGGGCAGAAGACTGGAGCCTTCCTTGGGAAGTGCCAGAGGGTTGCCGCTGAGTTTGAGTTCGATGATGTTAGTTTGAACTTGGTCCCCGAAGACCTTAAGATCTATTGGGTTCTTCAGACCACATTTGTTCAGTTCCAGACTTTCAAGGCTTGTCAGGTTCGCGAAGAGGCCTTGTTCCAGAGTGTGGAGATGGTTTCCGGATAAGATGAGACGTTTGAGGGATGTCATCCTTTCGAAGGTGTTGTTTCCGACGTAACCCAAGTTGCAGTAGGACATGTCCAAATGTATCAGAGAGCTGAGAGGGCTTATGAGGCTCACGAAAGCGTCGGAAAGAGGATTGTGGGATATGTCGAGTTCTTCTAAGTGTTCGAGGTCATGGAAAGCGTTGGGCAAACGGGTCATGCTGCAATTGCTGAGTGAGAGTTTGTGCAGAGCTGGCAAGTGACGCAAAACTGCTCCAAGGTCAGCGGAAAAGACGGGGTTCCCGCTGACGTTGAGTACCCTGAGGTTTCCAGCTTTCATGAAAACTTCTTCTGGCAGAGGTTCTTTGAGGTTGCAGTTTGAGAGGTCTAGGGATTGTAGGTTGTCGAGGTTATCTCCAAGGGTGTCGCTGACGTCGAGGTGATGGAGTTCGTTGTCGGCGATGACGAGTTCACGCAGGTACGGGTTTTTGGCGAAAGCGTCGCGGGGGAGGTTAGTGATTTTTGTGTTGCGGATGACGAGGTGTTCGAGGCGAACCAAGGGGGCCAGCAGATTCGTCCAGCTTACGCTCTTGAGGTCGTTTTTGGCCATTTCTGGGAAAGAGTGAAAAATTATGGTAAATCAGGGACGTTTCAACGGGGAAACTGAAGGGGCAGCTGATGTTCTAGGAATTTTGAAGGAAGTGGGCAGTATATTCATTTAGTACCCCTGCTTGTGAACAATGAGTTCTAGAAATTTGAATGAAGGATTCAACAAACGAACCAGATAGTTGCACAAAATTTTGAAAGTGCTGAAGAATATGAAAAATACACTGTATCTTCAAATACGCACAATGAATGAAGTGAAAAATTCTTCGATAAAGTATTCATTTACCCTAGAACTATAGACCATTCAATCCAGATGCATTTTTTTGTAATTTAATGTAGAAATCCATGAAAATCCATACAAGAATAGTAATCAGAATGACGAATGTTCAAAAAATACAAAAAATACAGAAATGATATGAATTCTTTAAAACACTAGAAATCTACGAAAAATTGAATTCTGCTGGAACCTTCGAAATACTAAGAATTAATAAAACTTTCAAATTCGAGTATCCATTCTTGAAATTATATAGGAATAACCGATAAAGTATTAAAAATCAAGAAGAACTCTTTAATTCATTACGATACTGCATTAATGCTAAAAAAAATTAAGACCAAAATAATAGGAAGCTCAAAAATAGTGAAATTCTAGATAGTTTTTTTTTTTCGAAAAGCAATAAAAAATTCTAGCCCCAAAGCAACATTATTCTGGAAATCTTCATAATCATTCATCAAAATGCTGAAAAAAAAATTCTGAAAGAATTCGAAATTTACTAAAAGTTCCATGAATCTGTAAAATACTTTAGATCTCTAAGAATAATGTTATCAAAAACATTGAATAAAACATGAAAATCTTCGGAAAAACTGTGTTTCCGAAAATTGTTTACAGTAGCAAGAATTCATAAATCCTTAAAGGTTAAAGCATGAAATTCTTGAAAATTACATAGCTTTATTAATGAAAAAAGAAAAAATTTCAAAGAAGACTAGAATATATTACGAAATTTCAAAAATATACTGAAACATGTAAAAAAGACTAAAAATAATTCAGAAGATCTCTCAAACACTGAAATTCAACATGAAAGTCTTTCTCTCAAAATTTTATGAAAAAAATATCAATTTATGAAACTTTTTTTTCCAAAGTGTTCTATTTCGAAAACTCATATAGGTCTTTTTTAAAAAAAGTAGAAATTTCGATCAGATATATAAATAATAACATAATAGAACATAATCTTAAAATTTGAAGAGTATGTGGAATACTTCTACTCAAAATCTATGAATATGCTGTTTTCCTAAAAAATTATTGAATTACTAAAAATTTTCTGAAAAAGAAACTGGAAATGATACATGAAAATTTTAATAAAATGGTACATAGATACTAATGAAATAAATATAATCCGACACAATAGAAATGCGATATTGTGGTATTGTTTGTAGAGTAATACATTTAAAAAAAATATAAGCTTTATCTCATAAATCGATTTCTGAGATTTTTTAATGCTAAAATGAATAGCTATTTATACATTACTATCATATACATCAACTCTTTGTAAAATTTGAGTTTGTCCCTCTATGTAAATTTTTTTCGCAAAGCCCATGTAGATTATCGTTATTATAAAATGAAGAAACTTATAGTCAAAAGATAGATCATCTAGACAACTCTGCTTTAAGGGTTTCAAAATAGCTCTCACTGCAATGTTTATAGCTAATTTATAATAAAAGCCAAACGCTCTTCAGTAAATGCTTTTATTTTCACTGATAGCTTGCAATAAGACAAGGATCAGACGGAATTCTATTAATGATGTAAAAGATAACTTTTTCGATTTCCATATCAGTTATACACTAATGCAATATAAAAATTATAACCCAAGTCTTGATATTAAAAATACGCAAAAGCTTTTAGATTGAAGGCCGAAATTTCAAGTACCAACAATATTGTTTATTACTGTACCTAATTCACGCAGGTTCTCAAGATGTGCGAAAGCTTCTGGCGATATGTAGTTTATCCCACAGCCATTGAGTTGAAGGTATTCGAGGTTCGTCAAGTGGTCAAAAGGACCAGGTTCGATGCGACCCAAAGGGTTGTAAGAAAGGTCAAGCTTGTTGAGGTTCGTGGTGTTGTGGAAAAACTCGTAGCTCAATCGCTGAATCCCACAAGAACTCAAATCGAGGTATAGCAAGGTTCGGCAGTTCAGAAAGTGCTCTTGGACAGGATTCAAAGGGTTGTTTTGTAGTTCCAAGGTGATCAAACCTGGGCTATCCCTGTGGAAAAATTCTTTATATGTAGAATCGCATTGGTTCTATATTTTACAATAAGAAAAATTGTCTTATTCCCACTTGAAAGTTTCAGGATCCACGGTCTTGATTGCGTTGGATGAAAAATCTGCGTCCAGTAGATACTCCAAGCCCGCGAAGGAATTGTAGTCCAGGTACGTCAGCTTGTTATGGGCCATTTGCAAGCGGCGCATTTTAATGTTGTCCGGGAAGCGCTCGACTTTCTCGATATTGTTGCCGTTCATGTCCAGGATGTAAACGTCGGGGCTGAGCTCTTTGTAGGGTATCGCCGTGAGGTTCCTCTCGGAGCAATCCGTCACCCAGTTGACGCGAAAATAGTGGCAGTCGCAATCCTCGGGACATTCCGGTTCCGCGAGTTCACCGTTCAGCGCCAAGGCACAGCCGAAAAGGGCCGCCAAAAGGAGGGCCGCCCTCGGAATCATTTTCGCGGCTGCGACTGCAAAATTGATCCATCGATCAGGCCAAGCAGGCGCATCGTTTGCTTCAGCGCCCCCAGGACGTCTCTTGCCGACGATAATAATTTATCGAGGCGATTGAGGGACAATTTGTTTACGTACGATCAACAGATTTTGGCGCTCAGGTTGATACAGGATTGAATTTTGATATAAAAAATTGATAGGAAAGTTATAAACGTTGGTAAAGTTAGGAATTCGGATCGAAATCCAAAAAAATGTAGAAGATTGAAAATTATAATGTCGTTCGGGTTTTGAAATCGTGATTTTTACGTTCTAAAGTATATAAGAATTCGATATCTGGGAAATTCGTATTTACTACGAATTCAGACCATTGAATTTTTATTTTCAATCTGGTTAGTGTTTATCTGAATTCAAAACATATAATAAGTATATCAATAAATTTCTCACTGGGTTGAAACTACTTACTAATTTCATCCACTTTACTCGATTTTCCCAGTCAATGAGAGGAATCATTGATTTGGAAAATCGAGTAAAGTGGATGAAATTAGTGAGACATGTAATGAGACATAATTTTTTTTTTGCGGTTCTTAGAAACTAAGAAATGGTGGGACATTTCTAATCATAAACGAAAAACTTATTTTCTATAAAAAAGCATATCTTCATGAATATTTTGTGAAACTTCGTAAAAAAGCAAAAAAGGACGAAGACACTAGAAACAAAGTCGTTTTGCACATTCCTCGAAATAAGGTTTGAAGATGTTTGCTTACCTTATATCTATCAAGGTGAATTTTGATAAATGCGAGATTATTTTAGTATACTTTTAATTCTTAGTATCAATAGTGAAATATTATGACAGTAATGATTTTTGTTAATTAATATCCTGGAAAAAGTGCCACGCATTTCCCCATTCCATGTCACTATTTACCTAATTATCAGGGTAATTCATGACACTAGACATAACCAGACATTTTATGTTCTTTCCAAAATTCACATGATAAAAAAGACACATGAAAAATTTTTTACGAACTAGAGAGTGTGGCCATTAAAAAACGACAGTAAGTTTTCGATTTCAAGTACACTCGTGAAGTCGGGAAAAATTCGCAAACCCAAAATGTCATGATTTTTCCTGGTTTCCCCTAAATTATACTCGGGTTTCCTTTTTCAGGTATTTCATGGGGGATTTTCGTCGTTTCGACTATTTATAACATTTTCAAGGACGTTGTAGTTTTTTGCATATTTCTAGCATTTTTATTTCAGAGTACAACGATCTGAAATTCGTAAATAATGAGATTTTCAGAATTCAAAAGGATTTTCTATGAAACAGTATTTTCTTAAATAAATGGTTTTTTTGAAGATTTCCACTTCTTCTCATATTTATCGTCCTTTTTAAATTTTGTAGTTTTGACGTTTTTATGAAATATTAATTTTTTTAGTATAGCGACTTAGAAATTAATGCTCTGAACTTGAAGGTTTTATTGATATTCAGTTAGTTTTTTTTTGCGTGAGTTAAATTTTAAAGTATTACTTAAAATTCATAGGGTATTCTCTGTTTTAAATAAATAAATATTGTTATCAGTAAGTCCAATGTCAATTTCTAGGATTCTGTAGTCTCTGATCTTAAATTCTGTCCATATTTTAATATTTGAAACAATTTGTGTAAAAGCAGTATTTAAATCACAGATTCCAAGTATTTCATAGATTTATTGAACTCATGAATTTCCATATCATCAAATTTTCTAGTATTTTGTCATATTATTGTTAGGGTTCTTGAAATTGTACGACTTTCACACGTTCGATTGTTATTTAGTTTTACATAGACTTAGTAACTTTGATCCTCATAAAAACCTTATAAGAGTATGAAATTTCTTATGAAAATTCGATTTTTTGTAATGTGACATTACAAAACCCTTTAGAAAAGATAAAATTTCTTATACAGAATTGTTAAAAAAAATTTTTCGAAGGTTTTTTTCCTCAGAAGATTATATCAAAAATATTTTTACAGGATATTTCATTTACTTTTAAGATTTTTATTAGAGCCAAAATTACTATGGTGGCGATCGAAAAATATCCATACAGAATTCAGTAATTGAAAGATCCTTGATGTTTTTATTTTTTTTTAATTTTCCTGCATTCATGAAATTTCGAAGTAATTTCAAGTATTATTCTTGGGTATCATTATTTACAGGGACAGCTAGGTAATTTTCAAGAATTCAATAAACGGCATTCCAAAATTTTTTAAATTTTGAGGATTTTAAACATTTTCGCAAAACACAGACTTTTGTAAACTTCTAGTGATTTGACGAATTCTAATATTTTTTTTATTTTGATAATTTTCCAACTATTAATAAAATTTGAAAGATATTCTAATGTTTTCATGTAATTTTACAAGAATATTTCAAACCAAATGCCTTATCATTTTAATTTACGTAAATCTATGAATCATCGAAAGGGTTTTTTCTTCATTTCGTGTACTTATGTATTTGTTGTATTTTACAGCTTTAACAAACGATTGTAGGTCAAATTTTTGCTGAACTCAGATAAATTTATAACAACAATAGTTAAGTTTTCATACGTCAGGCAAAAAAAGGGACTTACCAGAAATAAAAAACTTGAATCTAAATTATCAGGATGTAAAAAAGATTTTCATCTGTAAATTACGAGAAAACGATAAATTTCCGGTAATCTCAAATTAAAAATTCATGTATCGTCATTTACAGATAAAATATCGAATTGACAGTTTTAAAAATGCTTTTTCTGTTTCGTTAAACCGGACGTTCCAAAAACTGTCAAAAATATACTATTTTTTATTTTCAAACCATAATTATTCTTTGTTGATTATATGATTAACTTCATAACGTAATCAATGACTAATTTGATTTGTGAAAATTCCAATTAGGTATTTGCTTGTTTCGAAGAGTCTTTAAAATCCTTTAACATTCATCAAGTCAAAGAATCTTTTGAATTTCTCACTAAGTTCTAAAAACCTGTTAATTTTCAATTCATGAAATTGAATTCATAACCGAAAATGATTATTCCAGAGTCTATTTAGTCTCTAAAGAAGTTGCAGAACTTTTTTCGCATAATTTTAAATTATTGAAAGGACAACAATAATAAAGTAGAACAAAGTTCTCACTGGGTGTGAAATAAGTTTTAAAAAATCGAATATTCTCGATTTTCCCAGTCAAATTGCTTCTTGAGATTTATTATAGTTACAAATCGTCGACGTTTCGACTCATTCAGAGTCCTTTTCAAGACAACCTATCACCAATACAAGAAAATAAATAAAACTAATCATCACATACTACAAAATCAAGTGATAATAACTCACGTCATACTATGTATACTATTTCCATTTCCTCCAGTCATGTTCCTTCAAAAAATAGCCATTGCCATTCAAGTCAGTTTGTAAAATACATATGTTACTACATTATAATGAAGAATAAGTACATAGTAACTCGTCAATGACTGGAAATATACTGAGCATTCCTGTACAATCAGATGCGTCAGTGATAAAATTTCTATGGCGTATACAATATTTCGTTGTGTATGATCATGTAATGTTTATGAGTGACATGAAGTTTATATTTCATGATTTCTATAGAATACAATTTTACAATCATTAACAATACTTAACTAAAACATCATACATATCATTCCAGTGTTCAGGGTCAAACAATCGTTTGTAATATAAAGATTCCTTATTTAAAATTTGAAAATTATCATAAATTATGATTCTTAAGTTCACACCCAGTGAGAACTTTGTTCTACTTTATTAATGTTTATTGGATTGAACGCCATGATGACATCTATGGATAACTTTTATACCTATATCACTGATAATCATGCAAATGATAAGACATTCCTGCTAAAGCAGTGGCAGAATACAAGAAAAAACATCACCAAAGCGGAGATTCAACTCACATTTTTATTGAGATGTCGATCGGAGGAGACACTCTACCTAATAATATCAACAATATGAAACTCGGAAATTTATCTTTCAAAAGCAGAACGGGCCGTGAGAAACATGAATTTTATACTTTGAGATATAAGAGGATGTTACTTAATATTGAAATTGAAGATATAAATATTGATTTAGAATACCAACATGAGAAATTAAGGAGATTGGGGATAAAAATAGATGGCTTATTACTGCAATCAATTATTGATAAGTTTTATAAAACTAATGAACTCAATTCACAGTTGATATTTGTAAAAGATAAAATCTGTTTACAGAATAAGTTTTCAAAACTAAAAATTAAACAGAATCAAGAAGTGGATTAATTTTTTAATAGAACTGTTAATGAAAAATGGATCGTAAATTTAACGAATAAAGAAATTCCTCAATCTGTAAACAAAATGTTAAGTTCAGGTAATAATTTTTCAATTCCTATTTCTGACTATAAGAATGAAATACCAGTTTTAGAAATAATGAAAGATTTTGAAAATAATGTTTGGAAACGTAACAATGATGATTTACCTAGAATAAGAACTAAGTTTGTTAATATACTTGATCAAACAATTACTTCTAAAACTCACGCAAATGAAACCGATAAAAGAAATAATTTTATGAAAAAAGAAACTAAGAAATTCCTAAATAAACATAAAGATTCATTAGTGAAAAGGGCTGACAAAGGTCAAACTACAGTTATTATGAATATTAATGATTATAACGAAAAAATGAATAATTTGTTTTGAATGATAGCAATACATACCAGAAGGTAAATAAAAATCCTATGAACAAAGTGAGAAACTCAGTTAATGATTTAGTAAAACGATGGAAAAATAAAGAATACATTGATGAAAATAAGTATAGAATTTTACGCTCTCCAAATGATAACCACCAGTTACCGAGATGCTATGGACTACCAAAAATACATAAACAGTCAAATCCCTTGAGAATCCTTGTTTCTTCAATTGATAGTCCACTCTATGCATTGTCGAAGTTTATAACTGATATTCTTACTCAATCTATTCCAACCAGAGTCATATATTAAATATTAAAGATAGTTGGATGCTTACTAAAATGATAAAAAATTTAACTATTCCAAAAGATCATAACTTAGTATCCTGTGATGCTTTTTCCTTTTTTAATAATATTCCTAAAGAATAAGTGTTGGAATCTATAAAAAAAAAATGGAGATTTATCTCAAAAAATGTGAAAATCTCTTTTGATGAATTTAGTTTAGCAGTTGAGATATTATTTGATAATACATTTTTTTCTTTTCATGATAATTTCTATTCTCAAACATATGGTAGTCCAATGCGATCTCCGTCTTCTCCGATTTTTGCTGATATGGTAATGGAGGATTTAGAAATATTTTGCTTAAAACAATTATCTTTAAAACCATTTAAATTTTTAAGATGTGTTGATGATATCTTCATGATTATTCCTAAAGACAAGGTTAATGAGATGCTAGATGTTTTTAACGCATACCATGAAAGGTTGCAATTTACTGTCGAGGTGGGGGCGAATGGTGTTCTGAAATTTTTGGATATTACTGTGATTGAGGGACTTGATTTGTTGTTAAGGAGAAAGTGGTACCAGAAACCGACTGCATCCAATAGGTGTTTGAATTACTATTCGGCACATCCTTTGATGCATAAGGTTAGCACAATCATTGGTCTTGTTGATAGAGCTGTATTATTATCTGATAAAGAGTTTTTTAACGAGAATTTAATAAAGATGAAAAGTATTTTGAAAGATTATGACTATCCGATTTCTTTAACTGAAGAGGTAATCTCTAACAGAGTGAAGATTTTACATAATAGAGAAAAAATTGGACAAAACATGAAGGATAAAAAAACTGAAGATTTTCAACAGATCATACCTTTATTTTACATAACAAATTTTTCGGAGAAAATAAAGAAAAAATTCAAAAAGTTTGGTGTTAATATAATTGATAAAATATATAAGAATAAAGCTAATACTTTCGTTAAACTTGGTAAAGATAAAGTTCAAAAAGAAAGGCAATCAAATATTGTATATAAGATGAAATGCCAAGATTGTGATTTATTATACATAGGTCAGACTCGCAGACATATAGAGAAAAGAATAAACGAACACAAAGAGAATATAAATAAAGCTAATATCGAACCTACTGTTATTAGTGAACACAGAATTAAGTTTGATCATTAAATGGACTGGGATAATTTTGAAATTTTAAATAAGGAATCTTTATATTACAAACGATTGTTTGCGGAAATGACCTACATTAAGAAATATGAAAAAAAAATGATGAATAAACAAAAGGACCTTGAACACTGGAATGATATGTATGATGTTTTAGTTAAGTATTGTTAATGATTGTAAAATTGTATTCTATAGAAATCATGAAATATAAACTTCATGTCACTCATAAACATTACATGATCATACACAACGAAATATTGTATACGCCATAGAAATTTTATCACTGACGCATCTGATTGTACAGGAATGCTCGGTATATTTCCAGTCATTGACGAGTTACTATGTACTTATTCTTCATTATAATGTAGTAACATATGTATTTTACAAACTGACTTGAATGGCAATGGCTATTTTTTGAAAGAACATGACTGGAGGAAATGGAAATAGTATACATAGTATGACGTGAGTTATTATCACTTGATTTTGTAGTATGTGATGATTAGTTTTATTTATTTTCTTGTATTGGTGATAGGTTGTCTTGAAAAGGACTCTGAATGAGTCGAAACGTCGACGATTTGTAACTATAATAAATCTCAAGAAGCAATTTGACTGGGAAAATCGAGAATATTTGATTTTTTAAAAGTGAACAATAATATTCCAGAAAACTCACACCTTAAACGATTGTCTATAAATTCTTGAACTTTTCTAAAGCTAGCCTAAAAAAGTACTGTGAAAACTCAACTATAATCTAAAAAAGTATTTGCTAACAGTTCCAAGAATTGAATTTCAAACGAATTTTCTTAATTTGTTTAAATCGTTCAAATGTACTTTTCCAGAAAATTCATTTCATGTCATAAAAAATGTTTCCGTCGCGTCTCTCTCTGTTCCGCGGTTACTGTAATTAAAAACACTCGGCATTTCACGCTATACAGCAATTGCTAAGTTGCGCAAATTAGCTCGTAACTTTGAATTTCGGTACACCATCTCCGGCCTTGCGATTACGGTGAAAAGACCACGCGGAAACGACGCGATGGTCGTGTGTTTTTGACTTCAAACTCGCGGTTCATCTGGAGCCTTCGCAGTGTGGCACATTATTATCAGCCAAGATATAACCTGTGGTCATTAATGGCCATGCACAAGTGAACCAATTGTCCGGCGACAATTTCGACGACAATTGGCGGTTGGTAATTTTCATTCCTCGTTCACGTCGCCGTTGCATGGGTCGTTGTGCCAAATTAAAGTTTCGTCCCTGCTTTTGCGTTATGACTCGACCACTCGGCCATGACAAAGTTTTTGGAGAACGAATAAACTTGTTCAATTTTAGGAGCTGTTTTGGAATTATTTATTATTTCCATTTATGCACGGGTATGCACCCTTTTACATCAATATATAAGTATATAAACTTTTCTTTTAACAAGATGGTTGCTGTCTCCAAGCTCGAAGTGTATAATATGAACGAACAATACATCCAATCCTAATATAAAATTACAATCATAATTTCAATCATAATCAACCCCATAACCAAAGGTCGCAAAAACCTAACGCATCTGAAAAAAAAATAAGAATCATAGTTAGCCCCACAACCAAAATTGCAAAAAACATCCTAACGCATCTGAATTATAAATTATGTAAGAAAAGGAAAGAGTAATCATACTTTTTTCGATTTGAATGTTTCTTTCATGAATTTTTCTCTATAAGATTATTACAAAAAAATTAGAACAATTTTAAATGAAGAAAACGACTCCTCGATGATCTCATTTTCAAAACTTCCATAGTTTTTAACGAACGTAGCTTTAACATTTGAACAATACTCTTCATTTGATTTTATTCTTATTTTTGTTGAGTTTTTATGTGCCTGTTTGTTTTGTTTATTCAGCAGCTCATTTTAACCACAAGAAAGTAAGAAAATTCCTATCGTCAAAACCACCTTAATCTATCGTCCCAAGCCACCCTAAAACCCAAGAACTGCGAAACGTCTTCCAGACCCTCACTTCTCATTAAAAAAAGAAAAATATTGATGAGGAAAGTTGCCCATTCAATTTCCCCTGGAATACCCGAAATGTGTTTCGCATCAATGCGAGGTTCGAGACGTCGAAAGACTATCCCTTTACAGTGCTATCCCCTAGAATCCGCCTCGTAAATTTCAGTCACGTGGCGTTTTTACAAAGTCCAGAAACCCGTAATAAATATGTATTTCTTGAGTAAATAGCGCTATGCGTGTTCCTAAATAGTTTTTTATATGGTCGACTTTTTTAAGCCAGGCGCATAGTCAGAGGTATTTTAAGGGGTCCTAACCTCATCCATATTTTAGATAAAATTAATTATTATAACGTACGTATATGGTTAAAGTGTCGCAATGGTATCAAAGTAAAATTACCAGATAAGTTAAAGTATTTAAAAGATATTAGTTGTGTTTGAAAACTCACATTCGTCGAATGATGTAAGGACGTAAATTGATATCAATTTTTTTTAATATCTTCTATCCATGTTATCATAAAAATTGTTTGCTTTTTTTAGTTACAATAAAATTCATTGTGTCGAGGATAGTTTTCTCAGTAAGAACAAAATTTAAAATGAACAATTTTATCATAATGAAAAAGTTGACTTTCAAAGGTGCAGAAAAAATACGCGCATGCAACAGAGCGATTCAAAAAATTGATTATAATGTGTATGGGATGAAATTAGGTAGAAAAAATTAGTACATGTTTAATAATTGATGTAATATATAATTTTTAATCTCAAACAGTTTCTGACAGATTCCACTAAACTTGCGTCGGAAATCTTTCAAACCTCCTCGGACTTCATACTTTTCTATAAAATCGACTGGTCAGTTTAATTTAATATAAAAATTAGGGAGCGCAACACTCTCAAGAGTAATGTGTAAAAAAATATAAGTAACCAGAATTATGATTACTTCAACTTTTTCATTTATAAAATATAAATGTATGAACGAATTTCTCTAAGAACGAGCACAATCGAAGGATTCTTATTCTGCTGAAAATAAAATCATGAAAACTGATCGAGATATTGTCATGATGGATTAGTTTTCATCAGTTCATATCACGTTATTCTAGAATTCTATTTATTTATTTCTGGTCTGGATAACGTAGAAGAAAGAAAATGTACACAATTATTTCTATACAGTCAAGTATGAACAGAAATCAGAATCTATGAAAATAGTTCGAATTTTAAAAACTTCACATTCGGGAGCATTGAATGACAGAAATCTACATGTAGATTTACAAGCATACCAAAAATATTTCGAATCATACAAACTTTAAAGAGATACTTAAAATAATAGAATGCTATGAAGAAATTTTGGTTTGAAAAATACGAAGAAATTCCTAAGATCTTTTATACTTTCGATTTTAGAACGTAAAATCCTGAAAAGCATATTGTATACAATTATGCAATAGTTTATAATAGAATATAATAAAGTAAAAATAGAAATCTAATAAAATACTAGAAGACATCAAATTTTTATGAATACCAAAAGGAATAATAAAAAAGAAGAAATTTTCTAAAACCGCAAATCAATATTTATGTATTATTTTTCGTAGGAATGTTTGCAATTACTAAACATCAATCAAAAATAAAATTCAAGAGTATCAATTTCTAAAAATCTATACACTTACCTTCAAAAATACCAGAATTTCATGAAAATACTGAGAAATCCATTCAAGTTACACATATGCTTAAAATCGCAAGAAAAACTAAAAATTTTTCAATGCTTAAAATCTATGGAGGTACAGTTTTCTTGAAAATTCATGAAACTATATATTTTGGAGTAATTGATTTTTCAATTTTGGATAGAAATTATAATAACGGTAAAAATTCAGTTTGTACAAATAAATGTTAGATAAATTGGTGAAACAATATCGAAAATGTACTGAAAATCTATATGAAAGATACTGTTTCGTTTAAAATCTTTTTTAATACTTGTAATTGTTGAAAGTTTCAATCATACAGCATCGAATTCTATAAATCTTTTGGGCGATTCATTTAAATGCAATAGAAATCTATGTGAAAATCAATAAATATATGTCATTAGTTTTTCAACGTTGTAAATACTGAAAAAAAAATTAGAAAAAAGTGTCGTGAATCTATATTGAAGATACTGTTTACTAGAAGATATAATTATTACTGTAAGCTGTTGACACTTTCTGTACATGAAATCAAATTTTACAATTGAATGAAATACCAAAATTTTATTTATTTTTAGACATAAACTTTATGTTAATTCATAAGAACGTAAAAAAATTCTTAGAACTCTCATTTCTGGAGCATTAGGTTCCGGAAAGCTGTAAAAAAATTATGAAAATTCATCATTACATACGTTTTATACACTTGCGCTCGGGAAATGAAAAGCATTTTCATGATTGTTTTCAAGAAAAATAAAACAATTTTTTTAGAAACTCAAAGATCATCCAGGTATTGATGTCACAAGGTATTTTATGAATTTTTTCAGAAAATGATTTTCGTAATTAACGTCATAGCGACCGTTGTGTCAAAACACAATTTTTTTTACAACGAGCGCGGTAAGCATAATAAATAGAGAACTGTTTATCTATGATACAGAAAACAAAAAAAAATTCTAGTTCATATCTTTCCACTTTGTGTGAACGAAGGATTTCGCTAGAATAATAATTTCACGAAAATAGAAGTCCTTCTCCTAAAATGTTTGATTTTTCAACGTTTGAGCTTTCGGTTTCTGCAGTAAGAAAAAAAAAATTTTGCTAAAAACTGAAATCCTTCATTCACACAGAGGCTATTATAATTATAAACAAGCTTAAAAAAAATCAGACTATTCAGATAAATGGTTTTCGAGAAACTGTGCTTACCGTTAAAAACATCGGATTTTAGCACAATTGCTGTAGTGCACCCAATTACGATTTCATTCATTCTGGAAACGTTTCTAAAATACTTTGTGACATTGATAAATAAAGAAGTAATAAGTTTTCACAAAAAAAAAAAAAAATCGTGAATACGCATTTTTTTCTCGAGAACAAGTATATAACCCCCTAAAACCATTAATATGGAATTCTATGTATTTAATACGAACATGAGAAATATGCTATTTCGGAATGCAAAAGTTATGTAGATTTAAAATCTTCATACATATTGTAAAAATGAAAACATCTTTCTCGCAGGACTAAATTTTTTAAGAATTAAAAATAAACTATGTAAAAATACCTAGAATAAAAAATAAAAATGCAACCTAAATAGTAAATGAATTGAATTAAATTTTTTAAGAAACGGAGGTTCACAATTTTGAGTAAATCGTTAAATTTAACGCCCAATGCGTTTCCGTTATGTTATTATATTTTCTCAACAAGTGAAGAAAATGCGTTTTTCTCCACGGCTTGATTCGTCGAAAATCGCATTTCCTCCACTTAGTTGGAAAAAATATAGTCCTCAACTTAGGCAGAAGAACTATTTTAGCGAATGTGATTGCAAAAATCGCCTTCGGCTCGTCTTGCAAACTTCACATTCGCCAAACAAGCTCATTCTGCACTCGTTGAGAAATATACTATTTCAAGTGTAGTATTTTGACGCATATGAAGTCAGAAAAGGCCCTCGATTAGCCACGATTAGTATTCTGAAGGAACCGCCTCTTTTTTCCGTGTCGACACTGATTAATAGCTGGCGGCGAGGAATACGCGCTGCGAAACGAGAAAATGTTGATATTCTCGACACGACACGCGCCGGCGACCTTCGTGAAAAATTCGATTTACGCAATTGACGCGCGCGGATGAGCCGGCTCCAATCGAGGGCGTCACTTCGAGCTGTTATTGCTCATCACGGAAACACGGGCCCTCTCCCTTTACGGATTTTGCAAATATTTGCGTGTTTCTTCTATGATTTTCCGACACGTGACACTTAAATCTAAAACCTGGTTATACAATTCATCAAGTTTCTGAAATTCCAAATTAAGAAAAAACAGAAAAAATTTTTCGAATTATCTGTCAAGATTGATTTAAAGTAATTTATATGTAACAGTACTTTACACCACCATTATTTTTTACTCTTTCCTTGAGTTAAAAGAGAAAGCTAATGTTTAAAAAAGAAAATAGGATAATACCTGTATTTCAGTAGGTAACGTAACTTTAAACAGGGGGTGGCAGTAAGCAATAATTTAGTACCAAATCAAACTGGCATCAGATTGTAATTAAGTTTTTATATAAGATTGTGACAACAAGGCAATTATAGCAATTTCCCAAACCCTAACTCTAGAATCCAGTAAAATTTCTCAAAAATGAAACATCCCTGAAAATTTTACAGTGAAGAATCTTCAAAAGTCTTCCAGCAAGTTTCGCGCAAAGTGAATCGTAAGTTCCATCATGAAAAATGAAACGTATAGACGTACGCAAGAGCGCAAAAAAATAGCGCGCAAACGCAGCGGGAAAGTAAAACGAAACAGACGAACCCGCGACATTCAAAACTTTGCTTTTTCCCTCGAAAAAAGTCGGGTGTTTTTTGCCTGGGGATGTATTTAGCACATTCACCGTTTCTGAAGTGGAGCTTTCGTCTTTGGTAGCGAGTTACACGAAAACCCGGCGTCGCTCGAAGTAAAAGCGAGTCTCGTGGCGGAAACTTTTCAATGGCGCGAGTCCCTGAATCCGCGGCTTTTTATACAGGGCGCAAATCACCGGCTCGGCAAATCTAATTAGTGATGATTTTACGCGGTGACGGAACGAATAAATCGTCGCCTCGTAACGAATCCAAACGCGATGGGAACTTGAGCGCTCAAAGCGAAACTTGCACGCCAAATATGGATTTATTCGGCGCGTATGCGATACGAAATTTTCACTTTACATCCGACGCGCGGGATCTGTTTCATTTTGCAGCCGATAGAATCTCACATAGAAATATGTTTGGAAATGGCGTATTATGCTCTAAGTTGAAAATTCGAATGATACTTACAATAATAAACACTGAAAATGCCAGTCAATATTCTATGTATAAATAATAATAGAATTAATAAAAATAAACTGAAATAATATTACATTTATAATGATACCAAAATATAAATAATTGTTCGAAACCGAATTAATTAATTTTTTTTTTTCCTTTTTTCGCTAAAGTTCTTACTTCTACGTTTTTCAGTGCATTCAAGGACTTCATCTTCTAATGGTTGATTTTTCATAATCACGTTTTTCACAATCAGTTTTTCACACGCGTTTAAAAAAATTTTTCCCAAGGACTATAGTGTTCGTTAAAATAAAAGTTTTGTGTATCTAAATAATTTTAACTGTGCTAAAAAATGTGACTTTAAAAAAAAATTAAAACTTCATTTTATCGACTTTTTTTTTAATTTCCGTGTAAAGTTACTGATTTTTGAATGTATCGTTACTGATTTGTCAGTGAATTACTACTGATTTATACTAGTGGATCGCTACTGATTTACCAATGGCATAAGAACTGAGTTACCAGTGACATAACAATTGATTATTAGTCAGTTATTAACAGACCACGGAATGCTTGAGTGGTTTCCTATTGGTTCTCAGAGGTGACTTTTTGGCTGTGCAAATCAGGGGAATACCTGTTAAGTTTCAGTGGTATTCCTCTGTTTTGCATTGAAAGAGCATATCAATTTATTTTTTTAAGTGAATTAACATTTCAATAAGTAGTTCTTGATCCTTATCACGTTTTGAACATTTGACAGCACAACTTTTAATGTTTAGGTATAATAGTTATAAATAATTAAAGATATTAAAACAAACAAAAGAATGCATTTTAACAAATGTTATGTCTTACTTCGACAGTGGTATCGATATTGACTAGGTTATCGATAAGTGAGTCTGATTATTACAAACGATCCAGTGATAAATAAACTACAAGCATAGATAATTTATTTTTGTTAGTTTCCTCAGACCTATTTTGATGAAATTCTTCATGCTGTATTGATAAACTTTTTCTAATGGTACAAGTCAAAACGACCGATTATTAGCAAATTGTAGATTATAGGTGTTCTTAATGTCTCTTATATAATTTTGAACATAGGTATAAATTTCAGCAATATGTTAATTTATTGTACAAGCTATGTCTTGATTATGATCTTTTCATAATGAACATTTCAAAATTCATATTCGAAGGGTGGGTATTCTAAGTCGTATAACTGATATTTCCAATGTTTTACAGAAGAGCGGAAAAATGCTCGTATTTTTTATAATTTTTATTATTTTTAAAAAAACTCACGATCGTTTGTTCATTATAAGGTAATACGTCACTATTTTAAGTTTGAATTGATTTCGATTAAAATTGCGGGAAACACGACCACTTTAAATTTCGCCACGTATAAGTCAAGGGGGTCTGGCAGTTCAATTTCGTATATCAACCATTAGCCTTACTAAATGAAAGTAAGAGAAACAAGCTTCGTGAAGGTTTTATTACGTTTTTGGCAATTCTATAACCGAAATACTTCAATAAATATTTACTCTTTGTTTATTATTGTCATTATTTGTGATTGTAATTAGAAATTTAATGATTAAATTAGTTTCTATTTTTATTCGTAGTTTAAATTGTTAACAACATTGTTAATAACATTGATTCTTTCATCAAAATGTTTGTGAATGTATGTAACAATATTATCAAATGCACAGTTTGAGGGTTTTCAACATTAAATTGCTTCTTTTTTATTCAATTACATAAGTGTCCATTGGTTGTTCTAAGACTTTGAATTGCCGATAGGTCGCCAGTTACCAAAATACAATGTTTGAAAAATTCTCACAACAAAACTTTTGCGAATTTTGACGTGCTTTTATCGCAGAAATGACGGCATCAGTTTAGTTTCGAAAAAAAATTAAAATTAATTTTGAAAAATCAGTAGTTATATGATTTTGAATATCCACCTTTCGTTTGTTCAAAATTGAAAAAAAAACTCATTCATACATGATTAGGAGTCATTAGGTTTCAACTTCGATCCTTAGAGATTAATTGATTAATATAGAATGAATTTTAAAATAATTCTAAAATACCCAATTATCTCACAACTTATGAAACTGTTTAAACTATGTCTCACGTAGAGAAATTTGGAAAATTTTTAGGTTTCTTAGTAAGTGACTCGATTATTCGATTTGAAGATTTTTACATATTGATTCCAAATAAAAAATCTTTTATAGTAATTTAATTTTAGTACTTTTATTTTCATCATTTCAATAAAAATATATTTATTGACCCCAGTCAAATTTATTCTGTCTCAGTTTTTTAGCGAATGATAAAATACTAAAGAAAATTATGGATAAAAAATGGTCACTCTTTAGCAATAAGAACAGTTGACATGATCGTATGGTTTTGAAAAAAAGAGGGGACTTTAAAATCGTGCAAAAAAGTGTATAAATTAAGCGTTATAGTTAGAACAAATTTTATTTTATTTCATTGTAAATTTTTTATACTTGGCGTCCTGTCATTTATTGTGTATTTATTATTGTATCAATATATTGAATGATATTATTCTATTTTATTATTTTACTCTTATATTACATAATATTTGTCCAAGATATCATATTATTTACAAAATATTGAAGATTTTCAAGCTAAGAAATTGATAAATTTTATTTTTTTCATATTATCATGGTTTAATATTCCTACAATTGTATTATTATATGACTATATTTTTGTGTTAGTATGCTATAAAATTTTTGTTTTACCCACTGTTGTTTTTCTAATAATTTACTGGTAAATGCGATTCTGGCTCCGAAAACTGTATAAAAGAAAATAAAAAAATTGTTTTTCTGCACTAATTGTACATTTTTTAAATTGCAGTGGACAGCACTCAGCCAGAGATGAAACGACGAGTTATGCGAAAAATTTTAATAAAATAGATAAGGGTCGAAGCGGATTAGGCAAGTGACAAAATCAAAGCGGAATGCGGTATCCGCGGGGTGGTTGCATTGTGTAACGGGCTGTCGGGTAACTTTTCGTGCACGAATGACAGCTCTCCACTCGACGGTAACGGCATTCCACGATCCGCGTAACCCTTGGCTTTACGAGCCCTGGGCCAGCTCTTTCGAGAGACGGGCAAACATATGACATGTTCGATCTCATCCCCAAGCGTTGTTTGTTCCACCAATCAGAATTTCCCGACCGTAGTCACTTTTTCACCGATGATCCCTTTACAAGCCCGGTGATTTTCGTTATCTCGTTCTCAAAATCCCCGGATTCACAGGGAAAACAAGAAAACTGAATTCATGAATGACAAAAAATAATAAAAAACAAGAGTGGAGGACTTTTTTTTAATTATTTAGCAAAATATTTATAGTTATGATTTTCGAATTTATAGTAACCTCACTATGTTGAGGACTTTTTTTATTTCATTATTTCTCGTCGGAAAATCAATAGATTTCAATCATTTTCGTATGAAACTGTTCGAAATTGTACTCCTGAATGATGAATCGTCAATATTTTTCGAGGCGTTGTTAAATTGTTATCAGCTAAAAAAATGTGTGAAAATGTTCATTCATCTTTCCTGGCTCCGTCTCTATTCCTAAGATTCATGAAAAACCATCGAATCCAAAAGACAATACACCTAAAATATTTCAATTTCACGCCCATCTTTTATTTCCGCGACACATTTCTCGCTCCCAGCTCAGAACGAGGAAAACTCGAAGAGCCGACGAGGAAAAACGGGAAAAACGTTGATTGCATTTTTCCGGGAGCGCGCCCGGGAATATGAAGTCGCACTTAATTTAAAAGTGATTCCGAGACGGCGGGAAACAATCACACGACACCCCGTACATTTCACATTCGATTTCACCGTCGTCGCCGTCGTTATGCGAGTACGAACCACTGGATTATGGAAATTGAGAGAACATTGGGAAGAGGGGTATTTTTTTTATTCGCCTCGTATCTATGACTTCCTCTTTTCTTTTTTGTCGCACCTCTGTTGCGCGATACGACGAGCGACAACTCGAGACATGCATGAGCGCTTTCGCTTTGCGCTCACGTTTATAACGCAGCATCGTATCCGGATTGCATCCCTCCATCTTTTTTCCTCCCTAGTGAAATGACTTTGTCTCCGAGAGGGTCGACAACTTCAAAGAGCGACACACGTTGTTGGTTTTCGTCATCTCTACGATGTCCCTCGGATAAACGATGTAATTAGAAAAAAATCGTCGGGTAACGACTTTTAATTACGATAAAGTATCTTGTAACGATTTTTTTTTTTTTTCGAATTTGCAAGTGGAACCTGGCTGGTTTCATTTTACTGCATAGCGAGAGTAAAATTTTTTCTTAACCTTTGAAAACGATAATCTGTACCTTTGAGTAATTCGAACAGAGTATAGCTAATTTAACAGATTTTTTTTCAATAGATTTTCTGGTATATGCTAAAAATTCAATTTGGTCATTTTAACAGGTACTCAAGTGAAAATTTGACAAGATTAGGTCTTTCAAATACAATATGTTGTTGAATTAAAAGGCAATTCCAGATATTGCTTTTGTAAATCAGGTTTTGTAGAAAGTTTTAGGGGTTTTTGTTTACAACAGATAATAATTAGGAAAAAAAATTTTGTCAGAGAATCATTTGATGATAATAGATGGAAATTTTTTATTTCTAGGCTTTCAAACTTGAAAATTTTTTTAATATGTATAGACTAATAAAGGCCTGGAAGAAAAATAAAGATTCTGTTTTGAGGTACACGTGATTCTTGTTTTTTGATTTCAGAAATAATAAATGCATCTACATTTTATAATATTTTGGAAGTCGATAAATTGCCGTTTTTGAACCACAAAATTAAGTTTCGGACTGAAGTTAATTTGTAAATGTTAAATAAAAAATGTTCTAATTGAAAGATTTAACCCCGATAGAATATAACATCTGAATTTGAAAATCTAATGTTAATATCTCATAAATTTACAAATTTAGAAAAGAATTCTCCAATATTTCATGTCTCATTTATTGATCATATCGACTTTTAAAGTTTGAACGCCAAAAATTTAGAAAAATAAAAACATTCTGATGTGTTTCTCACACATGTAAGGTGAAAGTAATCTTATAATTCATGTAATTCCAAAAATTGTTGAAAAAGCATCAGAATTTTGTCGTGTCATCAACCTGAAAAAATCGAAGATTTGAAAAATACCAAAAATGTTGCTAACACGTATGAAATATCACGCATTAAAATCGTTCAATTGAGAAAGTACGTAATTTGAATAGAAAAAAATCACGAAACTTTTTGTCTCGAAATAGCGAAAATATTACTTTTGTCTCTAAAAATTCCTAAATTTTGATACTGCTTCAAAAAATCCAATCACGAAAAAATCCGAGGTCGATTTTTACTCTAAATCATGAGTTTTTTTCCAGAACGAATTTTCTATCAAAATCGTTTGAAGGTCATCGTCAACTATTTTAAAAAACAATTTACGAACATTCGTGATTCTCTATTTGTTCAAGTAGAAACAATGACTGATTGTTAAGTAATAGCATTTTTTATCTGAAGTCTTTTCGACAGTCTAATTGCTAAAAAATTGAGTTTCTTATCGTTGTCTAAAACCTTTTTCATGATTGACATATTAATTGATCTCGCGACGAAATTTCATAAAAGAACTGAAAGTTTTAGAATGAAACGTAAATTGATAATTTTAATACATGTTTCTCAAAAATAAGGAAACTTGGAACCATAAAGTCAATAACTTCTGTAATATTTCAGGAATTTATAATTTCTTCAACATGTACTGGATTCAATGATAAAAAAAGTATGGTGACTTTAATTCCGGAATAATATTTTTTCAACTCGGCGATAAAAAAAATTGACCGTGAATAAAATTTGAATTCACAAATCCTCGTATGCACGTTACGAATTATTACGTGACGACTAAAATTATTGTTTTTCTTTTTTTACTAATGAGAATAGTTATCACTTCATTGGTTTGTCGAGATTTGTTTGATTTTTTTTTTCCAAAATCTTCTGAACATACATACGAAATATCAAAACTACTCGAGTGATTTTTCGAATGAAACTGAGTTTCGAATATGTTGTAAATTATCTATATGGAAAAAAAATGTTTTCGATAATCTAAACGGCTTTATAACGCTACATGATTTTTTCAAGTTTTGCAAGAACTATGATTTGTTTCAATTTTCTAGCAATATTATTTTAATTTACAAATACTCAAGTTTCCAAAAACATGGCACACATTTTCGAAATGACCGTATAGTTTTGATGTTCGTACGTGTGAAGAAAAAACCTAATGACTACCAAGATGAAAATTTTAGAAATTTTTGTAATCCCTCGACTGTTAAAAGCCACCATATCTTGGTGAAAAAAATTTATTATTGTGTCATATCAATCTCATAAAAAATGTTCAATTGTCCTCTCCGCTACTTTGGAATGGCCGATCTAGAACATTTTCTTCAATATATTTCTATACGGATAAATTTTTAAGATATTCTATAATCTTTTTGAAAAAAAGTTTTGAAAGTTTGAAAAGCAAATTCACGAAAAATTGAATGATTTCACTGATTTTTTCTGATAAAATAAAGCTTCCAAAAATTTTGTAGTACCTGTACTTTTCTTTTCTCTATGATGGTGAAAGAAGTCAAAATCGAAAACATATGTACTTTTTCATTTGATAATATTTTAATCGCATCATGAATTGTTTTTAACTTTTGAGTTATTCTAATTTCCACAGCTATTTTTATCGTTATGAAAACCTTCTAAGATAATGAAGTTTCTTATAAGAATTCAATTTTTAAAGTAAGATTATAAAACAATGAAATTTATTTTTAAAGTTTATTGATAAAATCTTTTTAAAAAACCTCTTAAAATGGTGTCGATCAATTCTTCACATGTAATTGCAGTTTCTTTTAAAGTACTTTTAAGGTCATTTTATAAAAACAGGGAAACTTGAATCGTATAATATCACCTCATATAAACCTGAATTTTTAAAAGGAAATTTGTTTTCTTATAATTTTTTTGTAAGAATCAAAATTTCAAAGGTGATAAATAACTTCTATTGATTTGAATCCTTATGACGTGTGAAATACAAAAAAGTTGAAGTGTAAAATCAAAGACAACAATTTAGCTCTAGCATTCGTGAAAAAAACTCAACGAAATTTGAATATTTTGAAAAAAGTAAGCGTTTCGTTGTAACATTACAATAACGCATATTTTACCTGCTAATTCCAAAAATTTACATTTTTGCAAAGAACATTTTTTGTTACTGTTAACAGTAGACTTTTGAGTAATAAGTAACTCCTAGAATGATGCAGTAAAGACTGGAAAGTGTACTAAAAAATTTTGTGAGTGGTTTTAAGTATGTATCAATCTTAGCCTTGGTTTTATGAAATTAATGTAAAGTTTATTTTCTTACAATATCATGGAGATTCATATCTACTCGTGAAGTTCCTTCAAAAAGTGCTGTATTTGCTGAAAACTTTTTGTATTCGGAAACTTAGCTAATCTGGTGACAGGAAACGTGTGGATGTATTTATGTGATAAATTAATGTAAGTTATTATGCTTGCATTATTTGATAATTTTTTTTGTATAATTTGTCCACTGCGATCATAAACTCATTGCTCTGACATTTTTTTGTGAAGATAATGTACATTCCAAATTATATTTTAAAATTGTTTTTTTACTTTTTTAACGAAGAATGCTTATCGATCACGTGATTCATGATGATGGCAAATCTTTGCTTAAAATTCGGGATTTTTCATAGTAAAAACTTTTTTATGATCTTTGTTGTTACCTTTATTTTTAATTTTTTTCACTGAAAATTTATAAACTCAAAAATTTATTCTCAAATTTTTTCATTATTGTTACAACACACACTGAAGCTATAAGAATTCTTTGTAAATTAAAGAAGAAGAAGAACTGCAAAAAAGAGTAGGAATTATCTGCAGTATGACGGGAAAACAAGTTTCGTAATTATTTAAACTTGGTTCTTTAGAAATGCAAAATTTAATATTCGAAGGCATGATTTATTTTACAATAAATGTTCTACAATACATGATTTATCATTAAACAATGATGAATTGAAACGATTTTCTTTTTGAACCTGAGATAACAAAGTGACGACTGTGCTTCACCTGTATAGTGACGACAATGCCCCACGCCACTTTTTATAATAAAAACATGAGTAATATACTGATACATAAATTAATTGTTATAAAATATACTGTCATTGTGTTCACCAGACATTTTTCAAAAAAAAAAAAAAAAAAAATTACCTTCACTTATGTGCAAACTGAAATGTTGACTAACGAACAACATGTGAAATTACTTTTAGACCTCAAAAACACTTTTTGACACATAAACAATGCGCAGTTCCATTTAACTAACAACAAACTAACAATAACTATAATAAAAATTTAAGTTCATTGCACTTATAGTTTCTTAGAAAATAGTGGTCACGACTTTTTGTCACTGACGACACTCCCCCCTTTCTCTTGTGTCCGTCTGATTAAACATTGAGTTGTTTTACTTGAAACTCATAATACTTGCGTTCGCTGCATGCAGTTCATATACGTATGACTTATTAAGGACTATAAAATCTTATGTCGTCAACAATTAGTAAAATAATCATAAGAATGATAATCATCATGTATAGTTTTTTTAATTTATTATGTTTCTAATCAAAGCATATAATTATAATTCCATAGGTTTTCGTCATAATTAGAAAGTAAGGTAACTATTTCCATGGAACTTCCTAGTGTGAAATGTGTGAAATTGACAATTTTCATATTGCTGTCTTCAAAACAGAAAAAATATGTTCATGACATAAAAATCGTTAAATTGAAAAGATCTAAGAATAATTGAATTTTTCAATTCGGTTTAAATGAAGATATCGATTCCAATATGAAAATTTTTCAATATCAAAGTAGTACCATTAGAATGATTTAAAAATTCTGAAAACTGAGATGATTCCGAAGAAATTACAAATCTTCAAAATTACAACCTACGTGAAAAAAATTGTCGAATTACTTATTACGTTACTAAACCACTTAAAATAAGCATAAAAATACATCCAACGTCCAAAAACTCTATTTTTCCCAAACTTCACATTACTACTCGTAGTCCCCTATGAAGCCACATTAATTAAACACGCAAAGCCGAGAAAACCCGGAAATTGCGCTGTCTCATTTCTCCCGTCATCCCTCGACACCCCTGCAACACTCGTAACGGATCATTCGGAAAACCAACGCCGCGGAAACGCAATATTTGGAGAAGAGGAAGAAAAAGAGACGCAAAAAAGGCGTGAATAACTCGTGGGACCCGGTCGTAGCCTGCATGTAAATGACTCGTGCGAGGGGGCGAAAAAATAGAAAAAATAGGGTGAAAGAAAAGCGAGTCTGTAAACGGAGGAACCGCGGCGCCGAAGGCGGGGCGACAGTCGGGAAAATACAATAAAAGTTCCAGGGGCGCAGGAAGTGTACGCTTTTTCTTCGGCCCCGGGGTTCCGGGCTCTTCTCACCAAGAGTAGCCCATCCAAGGGAGAAAAGGGTGGCTCCTGGCTAGTTGCTCGTACTTTCTTAGTTTCTTTTCTCCCTCGTCTGCGATTCCGCGGGTCGAACAATGTCGCTCGGGACGTTTCACATCTAACGCAGTGCTACCATAAACATTCTGTCTGCTAACCCCCCTTGCAACTTTTCGAATCGGTGTCCACATATTTTCTACCTTTTTTTCCCTGGTTTTTAAAAATACAGAAGCAAAAATTCGATAAATTAACTTGATTTCCACTTACTTTATATCTTAAGTCAGATATTCAATTTTTATCGCATTTTTCTGTAGGCAGGGCGGTGAAAAGGAAATTAGTTCTAGGGGGGATTAATTTTTGACTATGTGACACTGTACAAAATAACTGTGTAGTAAATTTTTAGAACGATCTAGGAAATTGTAATCACTATTATAATTTGAGTTCTTCGAGTGGTAAACGGTTGCCAGTATGTAGTAAATATGAATAGAAGTCTCAAAAAAATTGTAGAGTGAAGATAGCATGAGGAAGTATTTACAAACTTCCACTGCTTTGTAATGATATTGCTTTGATAAAAATGAAGTGTACGTTTTAAGTTAAGTTTAAATATATCGTAATTTTTATATTCGATAACGCTCCTATTTCCTTTGTCAACAATTCCACAAAAAAAAAAAACGATTCTTCGGAGCTAATGTAATAATTTTGGGTTTTATTAACAAAACACCATTTCAGCAACTACTTCAAGCTTTCGGCTGTTTAATGATACGTCATAAATATACTCCACATTAAGGGGATGGATCTTCCGATTTATATTGTATTTGCTATTCCAATATTATAAATTTACTGATACCGGATTCTCTGTAAGTAGAAGATATTGTATTGATTGAGTTTTAGTTGTTTGAATGTAAAAAGATTGTTTGCCATATTATATAGTTCCTAATGTGGGCTGAAATAAATAGCCGAAAGCTTGAAGATGCTGAAATGGTGTTTTGTTAATAAAACCCAAAATCATTACATTGGCTCCGAAGAATCGTTTTTTCTGGAATTATATCATTATTCTAACAAGTCATATCTTATTTTCCTTAGAAAACCAACTATTTTTTTACCTGTAGGATGCAGAAATGAAATGCTATATATTTTTCATATTTCTTCAATATCTTAACCATTAGAAGGATTTTTTGTATTTCAATGAATTTCTGTCATGATTTTCGAGATTTTGACGCACTAGCGAGTGTAGTTAATAATTTTATATGCTTCATTTTATTTGTGGTATTTTCATACTTGTTTTTGTATTTTGAAGTGTTTAGAAAATGTTGCAGGATCACCTCATTCTTTTAAATATATATCTTTAGATTTCTATAGCGTGTCTATCTTGAAGTCAAAGTTTTGTATATTTTAATTATTTCGAATAATTAGTGTAAAAACATTATTGGTATTCGAATATTTTGAATATTTCGCGTTTTTTTAAAGAATTCGTAAGATTTTAAGAATTTTCTAGTATTTCTATTGATTAACATATCATAAATTTATGCTTCGAATTCGATGCTTTAGAAATCGAAGATTCATTGATTTTAAATTTTGTATAAATTCGTGAAAAAATTGTATATGTATATATGTATGTTTATAAGTTCTGCTCAAGATCGATTAGGTAAAAAATCTAATTTTTAATTAATAACTACAAATATAGAAACTTCATGTTTTATTTTTTTAAATGTAAATTCTGATTAACATTACAAAAGAAATTGTTGCACTGGTACCTTTTCTGTATAACGTTATCAGTTGTCATTGAGGAATGCGAACACACTACTTTCCTCAGCTGCGAGTCTCGAAATTCGAAGTAAAATCAAATAGTTCGAGTTTCGTCACTAGGGGCGCCATGGCAGAGTGTTTCTCATACTTATAGAATAGTATAGAGTGTACTTCAAGAGTGCGAAAGCGCTGAAAAATTTGTCTCCTTCTCTGAGACAATTACCATCGTATATTGGTACTGATTCAATGGAAATGAGTCCAACCGAAGGCAGTAAGTACCGTACTTTAATTCTGTTACGTTATGTTGTGTTTTAAACTAGTGTTCTTTGTTGATCAGTTTTTCGGCAGCTCTATTTTCTGCACATGCCAAATGCTCAATGAAAATGAAGAACAGCGAGACAAGTTAAACTTTTCGATAATCAATTTCGCCGTTTCGTTTCTTTGAAGTTCACCAAATGTGTATATCTGGGACATTTAGAGAAGCAAGAAAAAAAAGGATACTCTGTTATCTTTGCCTTCTTGGATTCTGCAAAATACATCAAATTTAATTTTTCCCCGATTGTTGGAATTTTTTGACTAACTAATAACGCTAAAATTTTGCGAAATATTCCTTATTCCCTAATTTTGCAAAATTAGCAATATTTATAAAAAAAAGTGATTATTTCCGGAAAAAAAGTGATTAGACCGGAATGCAACGAGCAATCCCACGCTTTGCCGAAACGCGAACGAGTCGCAAGTTAAATCGTCCAAAGAATCGCGTAGTCCACGCCCGAGAGACCATTTCGCATTTTCCTTCCAAATGACTCGCGTTATCCGAGATGGAATCGCCCGTGTAATTCAGTTTCGGGCGGATAGTTATATACGGAAAAGAAAGAAACTTGGCCTCGCTCCCCATGAACTTGTGGCTATCCTCGTTTGGGGTAATGGCCGTTTTTATTTTCAAAACACAAGCTGGTAAACGAGCTGTCGCGCGGTGTAATCCGTGCAACAAATTGTTTCGTCGTTACGAAACACTTTCCCTTGATGAAACCGTGAACAAAGTCAGGCCAGGTCGAGGAAATTCAAATGTCGAGCCCCAACCTTGCAACGGATATATGTATATATGTCCAGATGATGGCCTTCCATGGAATTATGTACAGTCGATATGATAGGGAATTTTTGTATCGAATGGAGAATGCTGGATTGATATGGGCCAGATCGATGAGTATCGATTCTTGTTCCCCTTCTTCTTCTTCTTCTTCTTCTTCTTCTTCTTCTTCTTCTTCTTCTTCTTCATCTCTGAAAATTAGGCGTCTCCGACCGCCATTATTGCATTTGTTCACTTTGACATGATTGTACGTCATGAAAGTGCCACTATAAAAAATCTCTATATTGTCACTGTTGAGTGCGGAAATCTTATTTAAAAAGGTGAGCATTTTCTTTTAATTTTTTTTTTGTCGTGGATTAGTGAATTTTTTGGTAATAAATTTGTGTCGTTTCATCCAGAAAAGAATTTTCACGATTTGTAATAAGGGATAAAGAAGAGTCAAGGAGGGCGAAATTTCGGGAGGTTGCACGAGCTTTTTGCTTGATGTTGCTTTATGAGTGATCGGCATTTCCATTTTCGACGATGTTTTGGACCTATTCTTAAGAGGATTTGGATCTTTCCTTGGGTGGTTGAAAGGAATTCGTGCTTCTGGGATAACTCCGGACAATGGATCCTCGTCATAAACCCTGGTGAGTTAAGAATTCCATTTATTTTGAAATTTATCAGTGAAGGGGAAATGAAATAATGTTCATGATTGGTGAACACTGTTTATGATTGGTTTACAATGTTTATGATTTATTCTTGTTAGTTAAAATTGGCTATGATAAAAAGTCAATCAAGTAAGAGAGAATTCATTTAAATCGATAATCTAAAAAAATTAAAAAAAAAAACAAAGAGGAGATAAAAAGTGTCATTGTCATAATTCTGCGAATCGTTACAAATAAACAAAATGGAAGTGAATAAAAGTGTAACAACCTGGTCCGGTTGGAAAATCATTTTATGATTTATTTATTTTTCATAGGAATAGGATAATAACAAGTTATCATTTTCGAACATCGAAAAAAATTCCCAACCTCTAGAAATCATCGCTTTCCAAGATTTCCCAAACCAGTTAACTGGAAAATCGTGGGAAAATCATACGTTGGGCGACTGGAGGTTCCAGCTGACAATAAGACGCATATATTTTTCCCGAATCCAGTAGTGTCATATCTCTCGCAACGGAACGTCGACGGAGTCATTGATAGGAAAAAGAACTACCAGATCCGATGCGACCGTAATAAGTCGAATTCACTCGTGGCGAAACGTTGGGGCATATCGAGAGCTGACGTTGAAGAGTCGAACGCATCCGTCAGCCAGACGGTCCTTCGATTCATACACGTTTCCGAGCCCATCTTTCACGATATTTTCCCTTTTTTTTTCTACTTGGCAGTTCACTCTCTCGGGATTGTACTTTTTTTCACCCTCTTTTTCTTTCCTTCGACCGGGATATCGCGAGAGCAACTATATCGTCGGATGCGGGGTAACGCAACCCACGGGAAAAACGATACAATAGGATGCCGATACTTTATTCCGGGATTGGACGGGGATGATGCTCGCTTTTGAATTACGCATATTGCTAATGGATGCGACATCGTGCCTTCTGCCGATAAATAGCGATGCAGGGATGATCCGTGGGGTATTTCGCTTATTTTTTTCTTTTTTTTTTAGTCTGGGGTGGAAGCCGGGGACAGGTTTTGAGGAGGGCGAGTATTGTTGGTTATGAATCAATAGTTACCATAGACATTGCGCTTATAGATCATAAAGGGAAAAATTATTTGACGATCTACAGCAACAATACTTGTTTCTCATGACTAATATTCCCTCAACATCACAAGCTCTTCCAAAACTCAATCAAAAAATGAATGAATCTTCCCTGCATTGCGAAAATGGAAAAAAGACTCATTTCTCTCTTCAAGTCCCCCGAAAGCCAGCGTTTTTCTCTCCCTGCAATTGCTTTTTCACGAGTTTTTCAAGCTCACTTTGCACGTTCTACTTTCATATCACAGGCATTATTTGGACCATCTCACGTGGAAAACTTCAACTTTTTTTCGAAATTACTTTGTGTTCCTTTAATACTCCACTCTGCGAAATCCTTTGTCACGTTTTCCATCATTGCCTACGAAAAAAGTGTACCGAAAAAATAGACCTTCAGCCATGAATTGTTTCGCGTTGATTACTAACTGATTTACGGTAAAAAATTTGTCGACGCGAATCAAAGGTAGAAAATTGTAATGTCGTGAATTATGAGAAAAATATGGTTGCAATGTTGTGAAAAAAGGAAAGAAAACGGTACAAACTGTATGACGGGGCTTGGGAATTGGAAAGACAAAAGAATTATAAAACAATATTTTTATGGTGGAAAAGTAAAAAATGATACACGATTTACCTAATCATTAGTTTCGTCATTTTTACCTTGTAACTGTTTTTCTTTAAAGTTCAAAGTTATTATAATATTTCGTCAAATACTTTAGTCCATAAGTGAATAATTTTACAAAAATATTATCTAGGACGAACTGAATTTAAGTGATGGTCTGTAAAAAATACTATGGAAAAAAAATATCGAAAATCAGCATTTTCGCATTGTTTTTAATTATTTTCTATACACACAGTCAGTTTCTCCGACTAAAAAGTAAGGCAGCAATATAACTGAAGCAGAATCTTGTTCTGTCCACTTTACTAGATGTATTCCATCAAATACTTTAGTCAAAAGTGAATAATTCTACCAAAATATCATCTAGGACAAAGTGAAATTAAGCAATAGTGTATATAAAAGACTCCAGAAATAAAATATCATGAATTAAGCTTCAAAAATAAAAGCGCAGCATCTCTTGATAATTTCATTTTTTGTAGCTTTTTACAAGTGCCAAATCTAAATTTTCCTGACTACCCGGTAAAGGTTCTTCTTGAAATTCATGAAGAATTCATTATTCAAATCGAGCTGTATTGTACGGCTGAGGGCGAAACACGGATAAGCGATTTTGATGAATCGATCCGATGTGTATCGATTAATATGTTCGCGTCAAAAGATACTGCGTATTCATCCCTTTGATATGGTTCGCGCACGATTACCCGCGTTCATTGTCTATGAAAACGTTGAATACATCGTTATTTCTTTGTCGAGACGTGCAACAAACTCAAAAGTTCATGTAAAAGAAATTTCTAGAACTCTGTATTAAAAATGAAGGAAAAATATTGACACTAAGAAAAGTTCTAAAAATAATTATTTTTTCAATTATTTGAAGCTTGATTTTGCACTCAGTGCGTTGTTTTTTCTAGTAAGAACTTTAACTTTTCGAATAATCAAACATGTTCTACCTGAACATATAATAAATTTTTTAACTTCATGATAATCATTAAAAAAAATCGGGTTAATACTTTTTTATCAAGATAAAAAAAATTTCTTAGTTCTTATAGCAAACGAGACTTCAAAATATGCACCGAGTCACATAATTTTTAAAATCCATGCACAATGAGAACCACCAAACCAATTTAATCCGAGTTCAAACGGATCTGATCAAGAACGATAAATTAACTGTGGAATTGTCCAATACCAGAGATTGTGTCGTACAATTTAATGTGCTCTCATACAATACAAAAAGCTGCAACATCGTGGATAATCGCAGCATCTTCGTTGTCACGAAGTATCCCATTGCCAACGTGAATTGGAATGTTTACGTACGTAATTTATGCAGCAACTTCCGACAACGTCGCCGGCAATATTTCAACCAGTTCCGGAAGCGAGTTTTAGAATATTAGCGTTGCATATTTCACATAATCACGTTAAATTGCCCCGTCGTTATATCGCGGTTTACGCAGCGATCGCGGTCACGTTCGTTACATTTTCTGACATATTTCACTTTATCCTTTTCGACGGAGTTATTTATTTACTCGGTGGTCACGTTAATGTGGGATGAAGTTTATAATATTTTCCAGTAGGAGAAAATTTACATTATCAATTTTGATGTAGTCGATAGTTGTGTTGAATTTCAGTTATGCGAAATTTGCAAATAATCATTATATTTTTTGAAAGCAATTCTTTTTGTCTTTACAAAACAAAAGAAAGATTCGTTTTTTAACAAAAAACTCTAACACAATATTTTGTAACTAGGTTGCATTTTCCGGCATATTATGAACATGAAAATATAAAGATGCTGGAATTACGATCGCATCTGGAAACTGCACCTGAGTAAAATTCAGTGCTGCAGCTGACATCGTGAAATATAACGATTTGAAATTCTCTGTAAACCACTTACATTACTCCCAAGCACTTTTCAGAAAAATATGTAATGTTTACGCACGCGGTAAATGCTCTAGACTCGTTTTTCCGAGTTTTCTCGGTTTAGAAATTTCCTCTCATGGAGAAATGTCACTTTTTATACAAGAGTTCATGTGCTTCAAAAATAATTCCAAATGAGTAGCATTACAGACTTTTTAGTGAATTTATGTAACTCTGACTTATGAATACAAACATCTATTCTGTTTAAAAAAAGTGGATGAACTTAAAATCGCCTTTAAAAAAGGAAAAGGAAAAATAGTTACAGAAAATAGAAATATAAATTAGTTAAGGGGGATCACTACAGTAACTGTAGGTAAATGAAGCTCGACTTTCAATGCTTATTTTAGGAAAAGTAAGTACGTTACAACATTTTGGATTTTTTTTCTTTGTTTATCTATTATTAACAAATAAAAAAGTGATTTTTTAAAAAAATATTTCTTTCAAAACGACGACGTAGCAGCATTTTTCCATTTGATGTTTTTTGTGGAGGGGTCCTACTACCGGAAGCTTTTCTCAGAAAACCTGTAAGATAAAGCTTGAATTTTTTTTTTTCCTTTTTTGTTAACCTATTACCTAGAGAACACCGTAAGATTTTTTCGATATCGCTATTTTTATTCAAATGGCGCATTTTTAATAAAAAATCATCATTTTCGGCCGTAAATAGACTGTTATTTTTGTTTCTAACAAAATAATTTTTCAAGATACAGAAAAAAGGCTACGGTGTTCCCTAGAAATACATCCAAGCAATATTGAGTTTAATTTTTATGGAAATCGGTCGAATAGTTTTTGAGGAATCCTTCCGGTAAGGTAGGAAAAAATTGTTTCGAGAAAAACGCGTTCAAAGTTTTAAACGAGAATATTTTACTTGTAACTAAGCGATCCGCTGATTTACCTTTAATCAGCCATACCAGCTCCATATTGGGGTCCTTCTGAGATAAAATTTGCGTCATCTTGTTGTTTACGATTCGACAAAGATGTTTTTCGTGCATTTTTGGAGGCATCGGTCATCGAGCGTTCGGCTGCAGCGACGCGTCGAGCGTCGGCTTTGTCACAGAAAGAGAAGCAATTCGGTCCTACTTTTAGTTCCAGCCTATTCATTATGTGCATGGCACTGCTTAGTCCATCGTTGAAAGTACATGCAGCAATATCGGTTGCAATATCAAGTACAGTTTTACCACTCCAAACTGCTTTCGGCGCCATGGACCAAATACGCGCGTTGAATGATTCGTTGCTGTTTTGAGTAAAACCACCTATACAGCGGGTGAGCAAATCGTCGCGACTCAAATCCTCGTAGATGGGCTTTATAGCCTTGAAAACATCTGAATCCATAGCTGGCTTATGAGTATAATCATCCAATGAATTCAAAATCCTTGCTTTCTGCCAGGAACACCAAGAGTCATCTCCCTTGGGACAGTTGTTGTGTTGTGGTTTGGAATCTGTTGATATTTTGTGGTAAAGGGTAGCCCAGATTTCTTTCCGCATTTCTTCGACCGAGTGATGATTCCGACGAATAGCTAATCCATAGTAAATGGGCAGTTCATCAATTAATTTTCCTGTCAGCTTGCCACGGCCTCCTTATCCTTTCACCTGCTTTTTCACATTTCGTAGACGAGTGCCCATTCTCTTCTGTACATGATCGATACATTCTTTTTTTTGGACCACAACATTTTTGTACGGTTTGGCATCTACGATAGCTTTGTGAGTCTTCGAATCTCCATCGCCGATGTAACATCTGTACTGAAGACCATGAAGTTGTTCAGATCGCGAAAACATTTCAACAACTCCGTCTGCTTCCATTTTTCCAGAGGAACCGTCATGGTTCGAAAGGCACTCTTCACGATGTGATTCTTTCCAGTCATTGTATTCTTCAGTCCCTTGCCGCTTCTCCCAAATCTCGCAAGCCTTGCAAAATTTAGATTTTACTGTGACATCCAATACTTTTCCTGTGTACCATCCAATGAGCTTTATCACTCCGAATAGCGATGCGAACCCTCGTTTCCTCCATGAGCCATCACCCGACACAGTCACGCCAGTTGTACTCTTTTCTTTTAAAGCTCTCTTCTTTTCTTCTTGGGCCGCATTTTTTGTTGATCTTTCACGGATACTTGAAGTTGCAAGAGAAATTTTTCGGACGATTTCATCATAACACTTTTGGTAAACAGGGCGCGGTAGGTCCATAAATGCACAAAATTTTTCCAATCCACTCAAACCGATACCCAATAAACGCATTGCGAAAACCGCCCGGGAATTAATTTCATAAGCGTTGCGAATCAATGGACAGCTTGAAATGACCGTTTCTTCACATTCAGCGCACTTGATAACAATTTTGAAGCCAAGACCACGCACGCTGGATTCGGTAAACTCCACATCTTTCGCGCACTTTCGACATACAAGGGCAGCTGAAATTGCCGAGAAAACGGTGTAAAAATTGATCAAACGATAACTCAAATTTTGATCTACATCAACTTCATATTCATCTTCAGACATTTTTAACTTTTTAGCCGACGCACTAAACTTTTCAGCCGAACATTCCGTTTCGTATCGATTCGGAGGTCGCTTTATTTTCGACTTACGTCTCGCGTAACCGGGACTCTTACTTGAGCCTTTTTTACTCGCGCACGATTTCTTTTGAGTATTCATTTTTTGAAATGAAAATCTATATTCGGAGCAAAATTAAAAACTGAGTGGACAGTACAACGTCTAAGGCCGAACTGAAATCAGAATGCGACTTCAACAGCAAATAAAGATGGAAAAGTTTTGATAAGGGATTTATTTTTTATAAAAGATAGTAAAAAAAATACCTTTTCATTCAAAATCTACAAGACTATCTGCTATGTCAACAAGAACCCGTGACAAAATGCCTTTGATTCATCGTTTTTCCGGAAACACCGTCAGGCTTCGAAACGCACAGAAATCGACCATGACAAGCCGTCAGAAATCGAGATTTTATTCTCAAAATCAACCAAGATATGCATTCTTGTATTGAAATTCGTATTTCGGAGGGTTTAAACTATTGTTTAAGCAAATAAAAAAAAAATGTGAAAAAAAAATTTTTTACTGTAGTGATCCCCCTTAAAGAAATTTTTGAAGTGAAACTTCTAATGGCTCGTTGGGAGTAAAATCCGTTTAAGAGCATAACAAAAGCTTGGAAACGAAGGATTAGGAACAAAGCTTAGCCCATATAAAACATATTTAAAACGCTCATTCTTACAAGAATTTTAGGAAGATGGTGAATACAAAACATACATTTTTAGTTGAATGTTTTTGATTAATTCTATAATAATTACAATAAAGAAATTATTTTCTATCCAATTAATGATTGTGGAAAAATGTAACGAAAACATTATTTTCTGACAAATGAAATTGACATTCAATATTTCACAAAATTTTTTTTTACTTTCTTGATATTGTGAAATAAAAATAAATGTAAAATGCTCATTCTAAAATGAATTTCAGAAAAATGGTCAACATAAAATCTACTTTTTTAGTTCCATTTTTATTATCTATTTTTATAATGGTTACTATTACTGAAATTGATTGCTTCATAAAAATTAAACATCAAAAAATATTCTCTGAAAAAATTATTGTCTGAAAAATCGAATGTTTATAATAATAATAATTAACTTGAAAAAATATCAAGTTTATTATTCTGAAATGAAAAGAATATGAAGTTATTCATCCTGAAATCAAAAAATATATAATTATCTTTCTTAAATAACTCTGTTGAAATTTTAAACGTAAAATAAACATTTCTAGTTTTAACTTTTTACACTCATTTTATTATGAATAACATTTGATAAAAAAGTGATATGAGTTTGAAAACTCGTGAGAAAAATGACACTTCTCACGGCAAACTACTGCAAGTTTAATTAAACAAAAAAGAAAGTTCGTTCAATTTCATTAGAAAAACAACTAAAGAAATCATTAACACCAAAGCATGAACTGCTTTCAAAACTGTAGCTTGGAACTGATTATATTAAAATCGGAATTTTAAACCAGTGAAATTCAAATATACATTTGAAATTTACGAAAAAGATTTATTTTTCTTCTACAGCTCAAATCATATGGTATACATGCAATGGAAAAGTAAAGAGAGTCTTTGTCGTCAAACTTTGAATTGAAATTTCAATTCCATTCGTTTAAAATTCCAATTTTAATATCATTTATTTCAAGCTAGTTTTAAACGCAGTTCATTTTTTTCTTATAATAGTTTCTTTATTTGTTTCTTTCATAAAATTGAACGAATTTTCTTTTTTGTTCAATTCAACTTGCAGTAGTTCGCCATGAGAAGTTTCACTTCTCTCGCGAATTTTTAAATTTTTCAGTTTTCTACTTTCAAAATCAGCTATAACATACTGCGCTTTTAAAGTTTGTAACGAGTCCTGAAAATTCTTTTTTCTTTTTTTGTCTATCTGTACTTATTTCGTAACAATAATGATCATTTCATAGCAATCGAAGCTGATTTTTGAAAATCATTTGTAATAGATAAAATCAACTAGTGAAAAATGCTTGAATTCAATGATACATACATTTCAACCACTTTTTCGTCATGTTACTTCATCATTATTTCTAATAATCACAATCATTTGTTATCTGAACAACCTCCACTAAAAATTCACAATGTTATAAATAGTTTCCAAAAATATCATGTGTTAAAATATAATTCAAATTCATTCAATGCTCTTAAAAGAATTTGAAGCTAAAAATAATATATTATAATTTAGGTATGAGTATTATAATATGATTTAAAAAAATTTTCATGAAATTCTATAATGGAATTGAAACCCATTCTGAGAATTATATATTTTATAGCATTATAATATGATAAATGATGTATGAAAAAACTAAAGAAAATTATTATCAAGCATAAAGTATTATGCAGATTATTAAAAGATTACAAATTAAATAAATGGTCAGAAGATGGAATTGAAATAGATGTTTTGACAGAATGAAAAATTAAGTATATTTTTTATGTTGATATGCGTTCAGTTCATTATATACATTTTACAATAAAATTTTGAAAAAATGTTTTCCTGTTAATAAAAATTCAAGTAAATAACAAAATTTTTAAGTTTGATTCTATTGAGATTTTTAAATCACATATTGAAATTCAGAAGTTTGATCTTTTGCATCTCTATAATTTTTCGCTATAAGTTTCGCATCTTTTACAATGCCAAATTTTACAATAAAAATACTAATAGTTAGTTTATTTGAGTTTCCATCTATGTAATTGTTGTTGAAAGGACTAAAATTTCGACTTATGTTTATTTTTTTTGCGTAATCTGATTGTCACACTTGCACTTATTGAAAAAACTAATTTTTTTTCTAATTTGAGTAGGAGTCTACACCAATTAAACCACTATCCATGTCTACCCCTTATCTGTACTACAACCTTAATCAAAAAAACCTAGAAACTCGTGAACAACAATTTTTCAGTTAACCTTTATTTTCTCGTAAAAAAAATATAATCATGGAAAACGATTCCGATTGGACTCGCAGCATAAAAACGCAGTAATACGACGCTTGAATAGCCCATTTGCCCGTTCTCTTAAAGAGGCACTATTGCATAATGAGAATTCATAAACATCTCGCGTTAAGAGCTAACTCCGACACGACTTTTTAATTTATATTTTAATTGAACAACGCAATCTCGTTGTAATTAAACACTTTGGCCCGCGAAAATTCAACTTCTCATTCTCGAGCTCGATTCTTCAGCAAGACAATAATTAATAGAAAATCAAGTCGAGGATGCAAGAGGAATATCATTATTCCCACGGAGCGAAAGAAGATTAATAAAAATGCAAATAGGGTACGAAGACTCTCGATGGATTTTGTTTCGGCAAAGTTTTTTCCAAAGTACCGGCAGGTGTGTAATTCAAATGTAAATTGAAGAACCGACATTATTTACAATCCGCCCTTACACGTGCTTAGTAATATAACTTTTGAAGTAATTTAATCATCTCGAGAAATTCTATTATGTGACGTGAACCAATTTTACGTACTTTTTTTTGTTCTGGAATTTGGGTGACGATGAAATTTGTCAGGTGAAAGGTGTAACAAATTTTCGCAGATGCTATTATTATTCATAGAATCTCGTACACTGCAAAATTCAATTTATTCTAAATATTGTTACGTGAATTTCCCTTTCATTTCCCTTACATTCGAGCAAATTTCAGATAAATTCAATTATTTTATGTACTTCTGTAACTACTCAAAAAAAAGTTGTTACTGAAATAAAAACTCATTTTTCAAACTTTATCGTTCGTTTTAAGATGTAGATTGATACTTCAGTTGTGTCAATTTTTTTTTTTATTTACGTATGTTTTTTTTTGTAGACTGCCTTGTAGACAATATCTTTTGTTTAATGGAAAAAACATGACAATCGCCTTAATTAAAATAACTTTCTTTTCAACGATTTATTCTTTATTTCAATGTAAGCTTTGAATTAAGCGAAGTGGCGAAAATGGAGGAAGAAAATTAAATCACGCGAGATAATTGTCGTATCCGAATCAAGGTAAATGCAATGAAACATTCCCTCTACTCTTGATGACGTAGGAATTTGCATTCCACTTTCGTCGACGAAAATTGAATTGCATAAAAATGTTCAACACGAAAATACTTACGAGCGAAGTGCAAATTGAACGTGATTGCTGCAAAGAGCAGAGTCAGCGCTTTATTCACAATGTTTCAATTGGAACGTCATTATGCGTTTAACCGTGTAAGGTGAACGTCCAAAGTTGGGTGCTAGGACAAATTGGGGTGACAGTAACGAATTGCGGAAACTCGATTTCGGAGGTCGTTCGAAATTTTTGGTTTCATCGCTTTTTTCCGATTTCAAATTGTCAGTGTGATGAAAATTTGCAATTTTCACTGAAATATATGGATTTATTCTTATTTAATTGAAAAAATAAGGACATTTTGAATTCGAAAAAATTTTTGGGTTAGGGAAGTATTTGATTTAGGTTTTGGTTTAGAAAAAAAATGTAATAACTTCGGAAAACTTCGAACAGACAAATAAAATTTTTAGTTTTACAGTTGAACGTGTTTAGTATAATTGGGGAAATTCGAGCCCTGACAAATTATTGACATATTTTTGAATTTTTTAATTTTTCAGCGATTCAAAAACTTATTTAAAAGCTTATTTAGACACATACTACGACAGCTTCTGCAATCATTTCTAGAAACAATTTAATTTTAGAAGAAATTTATAATAGAATATTTTTTAGTTCCCAGTAAAGTTGCCGAGAAAAATTGATATTTCGTCAAAATGATTTTATGCTATTTTTTTATACCTGCTGGAAAATAAAATCATCGTTCCGTTGAAAACTCACTCACGTTGAATATCAATTTTCTTTGGAAATCTAAATTTGCTTCTACGTGACTTTCCGATATAAAAACGAGAAAAAGATATTCATTTGTAATCTAAATTTACTTTTACATGACTGTCAATTATGAAAACGATATTAATTTGTTATCTAACTTTGCCTTTACGTGACTGAACATTTTTGAAAAAAAATTCATTCCTTTACATTACACTTATTGTACAGATTTCACAGTACCTTATGAAAAATTGTGATTCTATTGTAAGGGAATTTCATGCACGCTGGAAAAAATTGGTTATTTTGCATCAAGGGAAAATTTATTTCTCGTTGCAATTCTTGGATCTCAATTATTTATTTATTTTTAATTTTTAATACATCCTAATGATAGCAAGTCCAAAATTATGCCAAATATTTTTTCGCAAAATTACCTATCCTAAGAAAAATTAACGAGAAAGAAATCTAACCCATTACAAGATAAATCCATAAGAAATGTATCGTAATCAAACACAAATTTCAGCAATGGACTGTCCTTTACTGGCAATTTCAGCTCTGAAAATCTGTATGCATTCAAAATACTTGAAATTTATCGTACACATTTTTATGGGTTTAATTGACAAATTAGAATTTTTTAGACACATTTCCTTATTTTTGTTTACGTGCTCATAATACCTTGAAATCCGAGAATCAGATAATTTTGTAAAATTTTCATTGATTGATTGAATATGATTGATAACATCTTTTTATACATTTTACCTACAAATTGTAACTCAGAATGAAGAAAAAACCGCAGCCAATTTTGAAGTTAAAAAGTCAGGGACCATAACAATAAATTATTATATTTATTAATTTTTACATTTTCATTAAAATCTCTCTTTTTGAGAATTTTGATGTGTGATTAAAATTTATATTCTTGTTTCGGGTACACCAGATTTTAGTATAAATCCAAAAAATATTGTATAAAATCAGAATTCCTCGAATCGACTCATGAAATATTTTGTTTTGGAGATCTACAATAAAACAATTTTATTGAATTTTTATATAATTAACTTGAAGATTGAAAAATTCAAGTCTTAAACGATTTTAAAGATTTTGAATGTTTGATGATGGTGAACATTTTTGAAATTTAATTATATTTCTTCACAAATTTGAACTCAAAATTAAGAAAAAACTTCATTGAAATTGGAGGTTGAAAATGTATGTAAGGTAAGAATTTGTGACCATTTGTTTTTACATTTTTATAAAAAAATCTCAATTTTCAAGGATTTTCATGTATAGTCAATTAAAAATTTCGATTTCAAGACGATCAGATTTTCGTGGTACGAAAATAGTATATGATTAAAAGTTTTATCAACAAAGGCAATTTACAAAACTGACAGTACAGTACTGAATTGACAGTTTAATAAAGCTCGCGTCGAAATGTCCGATTCTTATTATTATCTAATTGTCAATAAAAGAAATAATGAAACTAGAATTATTGAAACTCGTAAATGAAATTTCTATTTCGGAGGTAGAAAATCGTAAAATTTTATAAGATTTTAATTAAACGAGTTAAGGTATCGAGAAAATTCGAGTCATGTAAAAACATGAACAATTTACGATTTCCAGTGTTAAAAAAGGAATATGCCTGTAACACTGAACTCAAAAATTTTATCTAGAGAAAAAAAAAACTATTATCAATTGAGCAGTTAAAAAATATGGTACCTAGAAAATCAATTTTTATCGCGACCTCGGGAATTTCTCATTTCGGTGATTCGAAAAAACAAATTTCATAACTCTGGCATTTTTCGATTTAACGAATAAAAATTTTGGTTTCAGAGTTCAAAATCGGATACTTTTATAAAATTTATAGTAAACGATTTTGGTGATTGAGGAAACTCAAGTCTTGCAGGAATATAAACAATTTACGATTTTCAAGAGAGAATATACATTGAAATATAATTTTTTTTATTTTCAAAACATTAGACTTCTAATTAGAACGTTGAATGAAAAGAAAGGAATTAATTTAAAGATTATTAGTTAGATACCATATTATTTTTCCTATTTTTTAAAAATTAAACTTCCACATTTGAACCAATAATAAAAAAAAACTACAACAAAGAACAAAGTTAAAAAATAAAATACCAGGAAAGTGATTATCTTTATACGTTTTTACATTTTTATAAAAAATCTCTATTTTTAAAGATTTGATTGTCTGGTCTAATTTTACAGTTCGATTTCATACCTTTTAGTTATTCAAAAAAGGATATTCCATAACATCGGAATTTTTCAACTAAAGATATGATATTTTTGATTATGAAGTTCAAAAATCGTAAAATTTCATTCAAATTCCATTGAAAAAGATAAGTTCTGTAGGAAATCCATGTTGCAGGTATCTAGACAATACATTTTTTCAGATTCAGAATAGAAATATGATTATTTTATTTCTAAAATGTATACAATTCCAAATTTTAACATGAATTTAAAAACCACAATCAATTTCAGGCTGAACAATTCAGATACCAGGAATATATTATATAATATAATATATAATATGTTATAATATTATAATATATTACAATATTTTATCATCTTATTTACTCGTTTTTACAGTTTGTTGCAATATCTCTATTTTCTAGGATTTCCACACCTGTCTAAAACTAAGAATAATGCCAGTAATTCGTGACTTGACACAATCTTTGTGAAACCTAACAATTTTTCAGAAAAAGCTTCGTTTCCCACAAACGACTCACTTACTAACCTAAATCAAAAGTTTCGAGCACATAAAAAACGGAAGTTCACATTCGTGTTCATATAAACTTCTACAGAAAACCTAACCCAACCCGAGAAATCGATGCAAAACTATTTTACACCATGTAACGCGATGAGAAAAAAGCTCAATATTCCACGGTAACTCGGTTTTACGTAGCAGGAAACCGTAGATTCACAGCGCCTTGATAATCATTTGCATTCCACGCGATATTGCGTTACTCGATCGAAAGCACGACAACATGATATGATAAGGCCAATTGGAGTGCACGAGAACGATTCATAAATTACTTGTGAAATGCGCGATTTTATTTCGCAGAAAATTTTGGAAACACCGATCTTAACAAACTGGAAAATTCGTCAATATTTGCTATGATAAAAAATTTTTAAACTTAGGTTGAGGTGAAGAATTTCACAATTTTATTTCAAGCAATAAAATTCAAGAAAGGTACGAAATAATGTTTGATAGATTTTTTGAGACACGAAATTCGAAAATTGTAAGCAAGGGAATTGAAAAAAAGTTATCATGTCAATAAAGAAAGTTCTCAAACTGAGAATAAAATTTTTTGAATGGATTATCTCACTTAAATACGGAATTTTTTGTCTTGAAAAATTCACTAGTTAAATGCCATTACAAATTCATGTTCAACTAAATTAAAATCTCACATATTTGATTATCCTTTGTATAGAGGTAAAAGATGCTCACGATCAATACAGTTCAAAGCGAGATTTTCAAATCGGTATCAGCGCAAAAGCCGCCATTAATTATTTACTTGGGTTTAACGGTATCGCGTGGCATACACGTTCCAGCGATCTCGCGATTATTGCAGAATATTCGCGATTTTCGCGCGAAGAATTTAATTAATGAAATACGTGAAGCCGTCTTTATTAGAATGATTATCGGAAAATTAAATACCACTCAACGTTTCGAGCTTTTATTGCAGCAGGAATTACTTGATAATGGAATTTCTCGATCCGGGGAATCTGCTATTGTTCAGTTCATAAATAAATAATGTGGTTCATCATGATGATAAAGAATCTAAAATCATTTATCTATCACGGAATGAATATCCAAATACTTAAAAGGATAAAATAGATTTTTTTAGTTTGAATTGAATTTTAAGATGAAGTTAAAGTATTTAAATAAAAAATATCATCAAAAATTTAATGAATTTTATGGATAATAATCTCAACACAATGTAGAAATAATTATAATTACATGATATAAACATAAAGTGTTGTAGGAAAATACCAAAGGTTTATTTTTTTTTGGGGGGGGGGGGGGGGGGTTAAATTAGTTTCTGATCCCTTTTTTTTGGGAAATTCACTTCTCCTGCACGCACCAAACTCAATCATTTGATGCATAGCATATCTTCTATCCTCCCATAACTCAGCTCCAGATAACAATTTAATTACCATTTCAATTTTTAATGGCGTCCCGCGAAAGGATAACCGAGAAAGTGAGCGTTTTATCACTTACCTCGTTTTACGATATTTGACGAAAAAAAAAAGAAGAAGTTATAAATCTCCGGGCTAAAGTCCCGCAAGAAAATCTCGAGTCGGGCAAGCTCTTAATTACTGGTGCGATAAAAACTTTCGTCGTTCATCATTCAAGTTTTCCCGTGGATTTTCTTACATCACATTTATTCCGATAAGAGGATATTCATCTATTCAAGTGCGTCAAGTGTTCGTTTTTCCGTTACATTGAATTTTATCGTTGGTTGTGAATTTTTTCTCAGGGAAATTTCATGTAACTGAGATTATTCTGACAACTTATCCAGCAAGGATGGAACTTTGAAGTTGGAATTTTGTTTAACTGAAATTCAGCGGTTGAATTGTGCGATAACGTCATCAGTTTTTTCATCTACTATTGAACATTTTCTAAAAAATATCTTTATTTATTGAAGCAAAATAAATACATATAAAGACAATATGTTTGAAAAATGTTAATTTTATTTTTAACCGAATTAATCATTAAACATGGTTAACTTGCTCATGTTTCAAAGTTTCTTCATTAAACATATATGTGTTTCGCCATTACACTATTTTGTTTAAACGTGAATACATCAAATTACTTTTATTAGAGATATTACATATTTGAAATCCTATTTAACGCTACTTTTATCTGTCTTATGAAGTTTTTAGCACTATTTGGAATTTTTTAAGAAATGTTCTGAAACTGACATGTGAATCATTTTTAACTTCCTCATTTTTGGATAAAAAATTCTTTATTGATAATTTTTAATAAAACAATGTGGAATATTAGTAATTTTTGTGAAATTATTGACAAAGAATAGGCTTTTTTACTTTTTACATGCTAGAAACTTTCATAATTCAAAGCTTTGAATTTTAGAAATTCACATGAAAATATATAAAAATACTCAAAATTTATAGATCTCAAAATCTATAACAGGATTTGTAAGATTTAGAAATCCTGCTAGAAAATTTTATGGAATATATTGAATACATAAAAGAAAAAGAAAATAATATACGAAAAATACTCAAATTACTAGATTAAGATAAGTTTTATGTTATTTGATTTAAAAAAAATTTATGTAAAATAATTCCAGGAATCGAAAAACTTCAATTTCTCGAGCTTTGAATTCTAAAAATTTATGTTTATAGAAGTCTATAAAAAGATAAGAAAATTTTTCGAATCGTATAATTCTTTGAAAAATACAGAAAATATTAAGGGGACTCTTAATATACAAAGGGACTGTTTTCTGAAAAATCGATCGAAATATACTTTAGAAATTTCGAACCTCCAATTTCATCCCATTCTGAAAATTAGTATATAAAATCAAAAGTACTGGAATAAGTAAAAATCTATCAAGACACTGTTTTCTTAAAAATCCTGTAAAAAACGTTATATTCCATTATGTTAATATTCTAGAATACGTAACTCTTGAAATGTATATAACGATTTATACTATGAAAATACTAAAATTACGTAAAAATACTAGGAAATTCCGCAACATTCTATCATCCTGAAAAATACGAATAGTTTCATAAATAGTGAACAATCCTTCAAATCGTTGAAAAATTGAAAAAGTATCAAAAATGATCAAAGGAAATGAAAATCTTCACAGATACTACCATATATGCTGAAAAATCCTCTCAAATACAAATTATTTTTCAATGAACTTTGAATTCGAAAGCATGAAATTCTTTTTTCTAAGTATAAATGTACAAAAAAATGGTTAAATTCATAAAAATACTGGAAGGCCCTGAAAAATATTATACATTCTGAAAAACGAAAAAAATTCGAAGAAATCTGAAAATGTGGGTAGGTAGTAAGATTCTCTCAAAAATCTATTAAATTTGCGAACGTTTCCTTGTGGTTAACATTGAATCAAATCTTATATTCAGAAACTTTGTGAACTTGAAACAAATATTAAAACTTGAACAAGCTGATTGATTTTTTTTCAGGGTGAAAAAATACGGATCATCATTTTTTATTACATCTGAAATAAACAATTTTGATAAAAAAGAACACCGTGAGTAGGTCGATATTGTTGTTTTTTTCAGCCTTAGTTTTTCGACGTCTTGTTTATTTACATACAATTTATTCCAAAAAGTTTCGTGAAACCAACGATACGGTACTTTTTTAAGTGGTAAAACGGCAACGAGTTACTATTTTTTTTCAAGTAACGGTAATGTATCGAATTACTTTTCTAACCTTTGTAACGGTAACGCAACGCGTTAGATTTTTTCAAGTAACTTACCAAACCCTGAAAAAGTCTAAAACAGTTGAGAAAATTGAAGATTCTTCGAAATTCGTACTTGTACAAAACATTCAGTATCTAGTGTTTGATTCTGAGTTAAAAAATGGAATAAAATTCTTAGATTAGTAGCAAAATAAACAAAAATTCAATTTATTTGGATCCTCTTTTTTTGAATTTCATCGATAATATTCAATATTCGAAAAATAAGACGAACAATGACAAAACTTTTAAAAAGAGTAAAAGGTTGTATATCTTTTGAACTTTCTGATTGAAATTTTGATAACTTTTTAAATTCGAATTTCAAAAATATAACAAAGCTATCAATGCAATCGTCAATTATGTAAGCTGAAAGTTATTGATGTCCTAGTGATGACATGTTTGAAAAATTGAAAACGTATACTTATAAAACTACAAAACTAAAAAAACTGGACGATTCTAAAATGTAAACAATAACGATATTTTTTTTTCTATACTTGCAAATAGATTTTTCCAGAATTTCAAGTGTTTCTTCATATTTAGAAGCCTTTTTCTGGCTCTCTACTATGCATTTCTTCGTTCGTCAACATACAAATATTGAATTCATTGCAAAAGATTGAAAACATTGATAACAGTACAGTAATAAACTTCGTATGTTTTGTGTTTTCCATGCTATTGTTAAATACGAAAAATTTCTTTTATTATTTATATTTTTCTTCGGAAGACTGCGTTTCGTTACACTTTAAGAAGGAGGGGATGAAGACCGTGTGACATTTTGTGACTAAGAAGGGTAGGAGGTCCAAAAATCCTGAAAATCGCGTTACGCAATTTGTAGACAATCCCTCAATTCTTGCATTCTTGAATTATCATCTCAGAAATGTAATAATTATTCATAAAATTCTGATCAGTTTGATAAATTCGATTTTTCGATTTTCTGTACAAATTCCTAATTATTTACATAAATATGTCCTATCTAAACAATATTGTTCCGATTCCAGCTTTCTAATCGCAACGTACGAATAATCTAAGCTAACAATCGTACCCACCAAGATACCCCGAATCCGATTAATGACTGGCGAAATTCACCCTCGGACGCAATACAAACTGAATTCAATTGCCGCGTACGGAACTGCGTGATTTATCAAAACGTTGAGATTCGTGAAAAAAGTCGCGATGGCCACGCACTCTTTTCGCCGGGCGTAACCGCATTAATAAGGTTAAAATCGCGCGAAGGGCCGTGTGCTCACGTACGGCAAAAAGGGATGCCCCGAGTTATCGCGGCTCGTGCATCGAGTTGTTAACTCGATCATCCCCCGAGTCACGGAAACAACAGCGAGAATATTAACATAAGTACCCCTGGCGCGCGTACTGTACTTTCGACAATGAAAATCCCCGCGATATTGATCGTGGCCGCGACTTGGTCGTCGCGTAAACGAACGACGCGCGACACACGCTACTTCACACGCAATTTACATTTTTTTTTTTACTTTGACCCACCAACTCCCCTTACTACCGACTTTTACACTTAAGACTCTCTTTCGAGAGCCGCGAATGGGAAAGCTTTCTAACCGCGATTGATCTTGGGGCTACATAAAAAAGGCTGCGGTTGGTTAATTGCAGGGAATTTTTATGGCTCGAGATAAGAAAGGGTTGTTGAGGGTTTGAGTTTTGTTGGGAAATGCCATGTGTGGGAATTTGTAAAAAGATTGTGCAAAACTTGATTTGTTGGGGTAATTGAGAAAGTGTAAAATGGAATCGTTATTTAAGATTCCAAAATATGAAATAAGTGACTCATTTAAGATTTGGCGGTATTTTGATAGAATCATATTAACGCCATTAAACTTAAAATAAGGCTACATGAAGCAGTTTGTGAAATAACTGGATAGAGACAGTGAAGCTTCACACTTGAAAGCGACTTTTCCTTAGCCGAGTGACGCCAAAACCAAAGAAGGTACATATTTCAAACTGCTCTTTAGGTATCAAAAAGTTTCAAAAAAATCAGACAATCGTCTGAAATGAATAAAACTTTTAAATCATTTTAAAATTGTTGCGCATTTTCCTCGAAAATAGTTATTGCATTGTCGTACGAAAAATTTTCCATTAATATGCAAGGGTGAAACTGCCAATTCACAGAATCGTGAATGATGAAAAATTCACTGAGAAATTGAATCAGTTACAAGAAGAGCATGGATGAGTTTCATTTCTCTTTGTGATAACTTTTTTAGCAAAAAATGGAAGGGACGACTACGTTGCCATCGTGAATGAATTCTCGCGATGCTACAAACATGGGACGTACAACGTTCATCAAAATTTATTTTCTGCATTCACATTGGGACTTTTTTCCGGAGAACCTTGAGAAATTCAGTGATAAACAAGTCGTAGGCTTTTATTGAAAAATGACGTCAATTAAAAAACGTTTTTACAGAAAAAACAAAATACATATCGATGGGTCCCTGCAAGTCTATTCTATCTCGTGAGCGCGCTCCAACAGTATTTCAACTTTCACCGAGCCGCTATGAGTATTCTATCCTTCGGGCTTATGAAACGATCTATTCGATGTTTCAGCGCTCTCAAACGTTTCATCCCATCTCTGAAAGAGTTGAAACACTTTATCGTAACTCAAAAATCACAGTTTCGAGAAAACTTGATGTAAAGTTTCCTTCACTGAAGAAACAAAATGATGGCAGGGAAACATGTTGCATATGTCACAATCACATATTTTTAATACTTTTGAGGTTTCGTTACAAAATAATAACGTGACACTCATCATTTTTGAAATTATTAACAAAATAATGTATAAGTTTTTTAAATAAAGCAAGAAAGACAAAAATTGCACCAAATTAAAATATTTTTGTTCATTCAAAATTCAGGTGCGATAAGAATGATTTTTCTTGCACTTGCATGGAAAAACATTATTTTGTGGATTTCGAAAAACAAATTGTTTACTACAATAAATAATTCACCCAGTGATCGTTTAATTTTCTGAAAGAAGGCTGTAAACTTTCTATTTATGATAAATATTATTTACCACCTTAAAAATTAGTTCTGACATAAACATTTTCATGTATCTATCATTCAGTCTTGATAATATTGTTTATAATGATTTTTGAGGTCGTTAATTACAAATGGTTTGAATCATTATTATTTACATTACTGTCATTAACAATTCATTTATCATAATAAAATAAATTATTCGTAAGATTCGTTTACGTAGATTGCAGTGGCATATTTTGCATGTGATAAATAAAATTCATCAATTTGTTCAAACAATGAAATTTTACTTATTGTTGCCAAAACACATTTTTGCAAGAAGCATATGCTTTTCGTGGTGTTTTCATCCGTCTATTTCATATTTTTTATCAGGATAATAAGACTCATTTTTTTAAACAACAATTTTTAGCTCATTGTTGCAAAAGCACATTTTTGCAAGATGCATATACTTGTCATGGCTTCTCAATCCGTCTATTGCATATTTTGCATTAGAATAGTAAAATTTATTTGTTCAAACAACAAACTGTAACTAAGTGTTACGAAAGCACATTTTTTTTATAATGTTGATTTATATAAATATAATTTTATAATATTATAATAAGATATTATCTACTCTTCTCGACTTAAGATAATGTCCCATCCCTTTTTATTTCACAATTTTTTAAACAGTTAAGGTTTTTGCTACTTATTAACATTCGGAATAAATTTAATATTTACATACTGAACAAAGTCTTTGCAATAGTGAAACTGTAGTAACATATTTATTATACAAAATAGTTGAAAAACCTATTTAAAACATTCTAAACGGGCATTACTTCGAGTTATAAGACGTCCTGATTTGTTTGTCAATTTTGAAGGGTAAAAATTGAATATTTTTTCCCAAATTTTTTGTGGAACATGCTTGAAGCTTTAAAAAATTTTAAAATGACTTTCGGAAAATGTCCAAATTTTGAGTTACGATGAAGTGTTTCAACTCTGCCAGATGTGGGATGAAACGTTCGAGAGCGCTGAAACATAGAATAGATCGTTTCATAGTTCCGAAGGATAGAATACTCATAGCGGCTCGGTAAAAATTGAAATACTGTTGGAGCGCGCTCACGAGATAGAATAGACTTGCAGGAACCCATCGATATGTTAACTGATTACTACTGGTCGCTCAAATGCGAAACAGTGATTCTTCTCTGAAACGAAAAAAGTCGAGTAAACATTTTGGGAAGAAGTGAAAGAGGTAAGATGACAAAATAAGTGTATGAAAAAATTGTACGATTGTTGTTTACTTTCAATCAGAACAAACTTTAGCTCAATTTTTGAAGTTCGACAAGTATGTGAGGAATACATTACACACCCTGCAATATACATGCGAGGTCATATTTTCCTGTTACCCTAGTAACGGGGGTCCGAGAGTCCACTCTCGGAACTCTCTCGGAAATTTCTCGGAACTATCTCGGACAATTGTCCGAGATAGTTCCGAGAGACTTGCATATGCCTTAATGGTTTTTAATATCGCTGATCATGAATCTGAGGTCAAATTTGGTAAATTATTTTGTTTAAACAATTTGTATTAAGAAATTATGAAAAAATAATATTCACTATGATGCATATGCTTTTCATGGTTTCTCAGGTCGCTGATCATGAATCTAAGGTCGAATTCGGAAAATTATTTTGTTTTAACAATTTTTACAACTAATTATGGAAAAAAAAAATTTTCACCAAGATGAACATGCTTTTCATGGTTTTTTAGGTCGCTGATCATAGATCTGAGGTCGAAATCGCAAGATTATTTTGTTAGTACAAATTGTTTGAACAAAATTATTTTGCAATTTCGACCTCAGATTCATGATCAGCGACCTAAAAAACCATGAAAAGCATATGCATCTTAGTAAATATTTTTTTTATAATTGTTAAAACATATTATTTAACCAAATAATTTTCCAAATGTGACCTCAAATTCATTATCAGCGACCTGAAAAACTATAAAAAGCATATGCATCTTAGTAAATTTTTTTTTCATAATTTGTTAAAACAAATTGTTCAAACAAAATGATTTTCCAAATTTGACCTCAGATTCATGATCAGTGACCTAAAAAACCATGAAAAGCATATGCAGCTTATAAAGTATTTTTTATCATTTTTGAAGCAAATTGTTTAAGAACAATAATTTTCCAAATTCGACCTCAAATTCATAATCAGCGACCTGAAAAACCATGAAAAGCATATGCATCTTAGTAAGTATTTTTTGATAATTGTTAAAACGAATTGTTTAAACGAAATAATTTTCCAAATTTGATCTCAGATTCATGATAAGCGACTTGAAAAACCATGAAAAGCATATGCATCTTAGTAAGTATTTTTTTATGATTGTTAAAACAAATTGTTTAAACAAAATAATTTTCTAAATTTGACCTCAGATTCATGATCAGTGACCTAAAAAGCTATGAAATGCATGTGCAAATCTCTCGGAACTTTCTTGGACAATTGTCCGAGAGAATTCCGAGAGAATTCCGAGAGAGTTCCGAGAGAGTTCCGAGGGAAATCGCTCGGAACTCTATCGGAAGTCTCTCGGAGCCCCGTCGCCAGCGTACGAAGAAAAAGCGTAAGTTCCGCGATTTTTGTCCGATTTATAAATATAATAATACTTCAAATTGTTCGTCAACTCATGCACTATGAGAATTTTAACAATTTTTGTCCATTTTTTGCTAAATTTTGCAATGAACAATGGTCAAAGTTAAATAAATGGTGAAAAAAAAAAAACACTTTTTCGAAGAGTAGGCTCGTTTGAAAGATCAAGATTTATATATTCAGAATCACTGACCATCTCGAATTCGTTTTTTTGTGCTACTACGACCCTTTTATCGTTTCACGCCACATATGTTATTATGGAAAAATATTATTAAGTATAAGAGTAAATAATAAAATGGAAAAATATCCATCAATTTGTTGATACAATAATAAATACACTATAAGTCTCATGACGCCAAATATATAGAGAATTTACTATAAAATTTAAATAAATTCGTTTCAACTATTACGCTTAATAGATAGAATATTTGGCGAGATTTTTTAGTCCCCCTTTTTTTTTAAATCATACCATCATGTCGAACTGTCCTTATTGCTAAGTAGTGACCATATTTAAATTTATAATTTTTTTTTGTATAAAAAATCCTCATAACACAACTTCCCTCCCCCTTCCTTCCATCGTGGTCAGAATGCTGATATACCATATATCAATCTTCTTCATAAGTATTTATCACTGGCTCAATTTTTACAATAGTAAACAGCAATAAAATCAGTCAAAATATGAATTCGTTTATTTTGTAAAATCACGACCTTTTTTTCAACACTTCTAGATCCTCGTCGAATGCTGGACATTAAAGAGCACAAATTTTATAACTTCACAACTGTTTCGAAGTAAGACTTATAACGTTGTGAAAAATGCATTCTTCTGTTTGTTTTGTAATCTTTGATTATATATAACTATTATAACTCTAGTTAAGAAATTGAACTGCCAAATATTAAAAACGTGATGAGGATCAAGAACTACTTATGGTAATGTTGATTCACTTAGAGAAATAAATTGATATGCTATTTCAATGCAAAACAGAGGAATACCACTGAAACTTAACAGGTATTCTCCTTATTTGCACAGCCAAAAAGTCACCTCTGAGAACCAATAGGAAACCACTCAAGCATTCCGTGGTCTGTAAATAACTGATCAATCTATTGTTATGTCACTGGTAATTCAGCTTTCATGCCATTGGTAAATAAGTAGCGATCCACTAGTATAAATCAGTAGTAATTCACTGACAAATCAGTAACAATACATTCATAAATCAGTAACTTTACACGAAAATTAAAAAAAAAGTCGACAAAATCAAGTTTTAATTTTTTTTTTAAGTATATTTTTTAGCACGGCTTAAAGTTTTTAGATACACAAAACTTTTATTTAAACGAACACTATAGTGCTTGGGAGAAATTTTTTTAATCCCGTGTGAAAAACTGATTGTGAAAAACGTGAGTATGAAAAAACTACCATTGGAAGATTAAGTTCTCGAATGCAGTGGAAAATGTAGAAGTAATGACTCTAGCAAAAAAAGGAAAAAAAATCAATTCAGTTTCGAACAATTATTTGTATTTTTGTATCAATATGATTATAATATTATTTCAATTTATCACATTCTTCCCATCCATTTCGGGATTCATTGACAATTGAATACTGTACTTGCACATTAAAAAGTACTGGTTTCAATACTTATGTTTTTTTACATATTTATTAGGTTTGCTTGAAATGGCAATTTAACTTTTATATTTATATTATTTATTATAGCTTTTACACATTAGGGATATTTGGAGTTGAGGGAGGAGAGTTTATCCATACGAACAGCCTAATGGGACAATCAAACGATAAGTCATTTGTTTTTTTGTCAGCTGGGTTTTAAACTTTCGATCAGTTGTTTTTGACAAACGCGTACACACTACTTTCCTCAGCTGCGAGTCTCGAAACACGAATCCAGATACTGAGCTTCGAGCCTTGTCACTAGAGGCTCCCTGCAACCGAGCGTTTCTCGTTCTTTAAAAGTACATAGTTCAGATTATACTCATAAGAGGGTGAAAACGCTGAAAAATTTGTCTCCTTTCCTGTGACAGTTACCACTGTAAACCGGTACTGATCCAATGGAAAGGAGTCCAAACTCAACGCAGTAAGTAGTACATTGTAATTTTGTTATGTTATGTTGCTATGATTGAGACGTCTTCGAACGTCCCATTTCTGACATTTTTTCGTTTCTATCGTTTTGCTAATTGTACATTGAGTTTTGGATTATATGCATATGTGTCGATCATTTGATTGATCTGGTTCGTTTTACGGGTCCACAATGATTCCGTTCTGGCTAGCTTGACCATCTAACCATAGCAATATTCGATTTCTGTACTTTCAGTCAAGTCCATAGCTTTCTTGAGTACTCATTTGCATCTATGTTGGAGCCACAATGTTTCCATGGAGATACTATTTGTTTTAAAATAACCACGGCGTGAATTATTGTCTACCATAACTTTTTAATTCGATGATAGGTATCTAACTGTAGAGGAGTTCAAGCATCTCGTCATACTTGACACATAATTTAGCAAATTTTTGTGTGCTGGTATATTTGAGGTTCGTTTTCCAAAGATGAAGTTGCGTTAATGAAGGCAAGTTTATTTCAAATGAACCACGCAATGTGTTCTGAAAGACAACCTAAGTGAAACATTGAAAATAAAAACTAAAATACAGTAATTTGATGTGAAGTGTATGTAGTAGAATTGACGTCTACTTTTCATGTCAACGTTTCACGCTCAAGAAGAATACTCCGTTATAAACGTTAAAATCGTTAAAATAAACTGTTTATTCGTTAAAAGATCACTGTGTATAACAGTATGATTTTACTGTTTTAAATTCACTGAGTAAACAGTTTTTTTGAAAAATATGACTGAAAAATAAATGGAAATTCACTGTTCGTCAATGAAAAGAACAATTTCAATTCTATTATTATGTATACATAGATTACACAGGTCTGCAAGGTTTTGTTGTTGAAAAGCAATGGGTCGGTCCCAGGGTAATTTTTCACGTAGAATCCGAATCTGAACCCAGAATTTGCCTATCACGTCAGGATTTTGAGATTTTGAGGTTATGTCCTCGAAAAATGGGATTTTTCGCTACTTTTGAGGTTGTGGGCAAGGCGCAAGAAATTTTTCTCGTCTTTTTCGCGGATATCGTCATTTAGTACTAATCTTCTTCTTCAAAATGAGCTATTGATTAGTTATGAGCGATTTTTTCTCACAAAGATACAGCCATAACAAGTTTCGACATTTATCTAAACAACCTATTAGGCATTCACATTCACTTGTTAGGGCCTACCATTTTGCACTTGAAAATTTACCTTGAAAAATTGTACTCGAGGGTTTAAATCAACTGTGAATAAGAATTTACCGTCAGAAAATTAATATTTATCAGTTTTTAGAGAGCAAAATCGTAAAATTCCGTGAATGTCGATCCGCTATCTTAGAAATGAAAATATTAATTTTCTGATGGTAAATTTTTATTGACAGCTGATTTTAACCCTTGAGTACAATTTTTCAAGGTAAATTTTCAAGTGCAAAATGGTAGGCCCCAAAAAGTAAATGTGAATACCTATTAGGTTGTTTGGATAAATGTCGAAACTTGTTAAGGCTGTATCTTCGTGAAAGAAAATCACTCATAACTGATCAATTTTTCATTCATTTTGAAGAGAAGGATTAGTACTAAATGGCGACATCCACTAAAAAGACAAGAAAAATTTCTTACGCCCTGTACATAACCTCAAACGTAGCGAAAAATCCTATTTTTCGAGCACATTGCCTCAAATATCTCAGAACCCTGGCGTGATAGGCAAATTCAGGGTTCGGATTCGGATTCTACGTGAAAAATTCCTCAGGAAACGACCCACAGCTTTTCAACAACAAATACAAACCCTTTATTTGCAGACCTGTGTTATTGACTGGCGTTTTCAGTGTTTATTATTGTCAGTATCATTTGAATTTTTAACTTAGAGCATAATACGCCTTTTCCAAATATCGTTCCCAGTAACATTTTTGTTATATCATTGAGTTTTTCTGTATCAAATATTTTTTTATGCTTATGCTCCAATTTCAATTTATTATTCATTCACATCAATAGTCGAAAAATCATCATGTCATATCATTCAACAAAGTGTTCAAAACACAAAACAATAATTTTCAAGATATTTAACACAATGGAGGACAATCACTGTTTCAATTAACAATATTGAAGTTCATTTGAAAAATAAAATAAAATATGCTATTTATCTGACATACATATCTATATCAAGTGAGAAATACCGAACAACCAAACTGTAAATGGCAATTGAAATGATTGCAATATAAACACCGCAAAATTGTATGTTCGTGCATTTAACTTGTTATATAAAATCGTACCATTGCATAATTTTCCATTAAACTATCACGTCAAATCTTGGTTCAAAACTGATCCTCCTGTTACATAAAAAGCTGGGAGTTTTCGATGTAAGAACAATGATGTAGCACGAAATAAAATGTCTCTGAAGTTGCAAACCTTTGGAAATGAATGAATAAAAAAAAAATCGTTTTTCTTACCTTTTTTTAATAACGGAAATACAAAATTATCAATACTCAACAAATATTATTTTATCTATTTCATTCATTAATATATATTTTTATAATTCTTTCTACCGTTATTATAGAATTTTTTATTGTTTTGTTGATATTTACCTTTTGATTGATTTACCATATTTATGGTACCTTATTCTTATAATGCATAAAAATTTTCTATTATACGTAGGAATTCATATACAAATTTTTACATTTTTTTTATTTTTAAACATTTAGAACTTTGGGCTTAAGGAATTTATTTTATTTGAAAAAAAAAAAAACAATAAAACGAAATATCCAAGAAAGTATGTGACGGAACATTTTCAACCACATAAAATAAATTATACATCGATTTTCATTTGATCTCAAAATTTTAGTTTTTTAAGTGATGATAAATCAATTTTCAAATCACAAAATTGCAAGTCTTCATCAATTTTATTATCCAATGATTACAATAAAATTAAAATATTAGAACATGAATGTACAAATTGAATAAATAATTAAACTTAAAGCTCTCAATAAATAAAAAAACAGTCCAAGTCAAAGATAGAAAAAACTTCATTTGATACACAGGTGCAAATACATGTCATCTAGAACATTATTGCCCCCTTGTCGACGACTATTGCGTCGATTGACATAACTGTGATTCATGCAATTGTCGTGTATGAGAACGTGCACAACTGAACTCTCCGAATAAAAGAAATGACGTCCTAGAAAAACTTCCTTTTTCGTGTCGTGAAAAAAAATTGACTATAGTGACCCATTTTCAGTCATTGAATTTTCAACGTTATTTCGTTAAACTATATAAAGTTTTCAATAGCTTTCAGAACTTAGTTTACGTTTCTGAATGTTTCATGTAATTCAATTTGGAGGTTGGGACCTTCCATAATTACGTATGGACCGAAATACGAAATATGTATCGATTAATATATAGTGTAACATCAAAATTGTGGGAAACGAAGCTATTTCCTGTTAACGTTATCTGCGACCGAACAAACGTGAGCTCCAACTGGCTCCAATGCAGTTAATTTTGTGGGTTGTGTTTTGTCATGACAATGCTCACTGTGGCGTTTGATTAGTTTGTACTATTTTGTCATAGTTGATTGGTTGTTTGAACATAACTTTCGAAATTGAGAACTGTAAACTCAGTAATTCAAATTTGCGACAGTGAATAGAATTTTGGATATCAATCAAACGAAATTCTATTGCAGAAGTATTTTAAGGTTAAAATATTCAAAAATCAAGTAAAAATAGAAGATAATTAATAAAGTAGAAAAATAAAAATTAAAAAAAAAATAGTTGGTAATATTATGAGTACAAGTTAAGTAAATTAAATTATTAAGAAGAATTTTTTTGTATGTACGAGAAAAATTTTGTCCTTTTTTTACAAATATCGTTTCTATAATGTTTATCCTTAAATTGATTATCTTTTTTGCGAAAATCCAACTTTATTCTAGTAAAAAACACGATATTCTTCAATCTTTGTTCATAAATGATTAAAAGATTATTTAGGTTGTTTTTTTTGTGTCCTTCGATTTTTTTTGTTTGCTCTAAATAAGTTTTATCGAAATCCTGACATGAAATCTTTCACAATTTTCCCTTTCTTATTATGATGTTAATCTGATTTGCAGGATCTTTGATGAAGTCAATAGCAATTATTCTTCTGTTAGAATATTTTTATTCGAATACAATTCAAAACAAGAAAACGTTTTTCGACTATCTTTATCGACAATCTAATTAGAATTTCTAAAATTCCAGGAACTCGTAATTTCATGAATGTTCAAGTATATGTTATCGTTTCAAACTATCGATTTTATAAATCTTTTTTAATACCGATCTCGAAAAAAAACAACTTTCGACGTTTCGTGTACGAAGAAATGATTGCGCAGATCGCGTGAATCATTCATGGAATTTTTCATGCTGTTAGAAATTACATGTTAATGTTACATAAAACATTCATGATTTCACTAGATGATTCTCTTCACGATGGGCCATGATAAAAGAAACCTTGTTTTTTATGCGAATTAAAAAAACTTCGAAGACAGTTTGTACCATTGCCAAAAAATTTTTCCTCCTCTTATAACTTTATTTTGAAACTTTTTCCTAATTTTTTGATGTACGAAAATCAGATTAATCCTTTAACTTTTGAAGAAAAAAACGTAGATTTATTAAGTAAACAGTATAAATGATATTTAAAAAAATACAATTATATTATTGGTTTTACGAGACTAATTCAACAAAATAAGCGTTAGTTTTCTCTATTGTAATCGGGGGTCTTTCTATTCATCGGAGATGTGTTGTGTTCGGCTTGAATTCATGCTTCATCTCCTTAGGATGCTGTGATTATTTACGTATATTTTTGTTTATTTTGGCACTTTTACCGCCTTTACATTGTTCTGAAATGATTTTGTGCGTTATATACTGCATATTGTTACCATATTTATTCGCGTCTTGTTTGTATATTTTTACCGCGTTTTATCACTTATTCATATGTTGCAATATTTTTTTTCTTACATATACGAAAAGGACGTATGGCCGTGCATTTTTATAATAAGTTCATAAATAAATAACAAATAAAATTTTCAAATGTGAGAAAAGTATACAACAATGATGTAAAATAAAATTCCAGGGGCTTGAAGGTTTCATGAAGTTGAAAATTCATTGTCATTGAAATAAAACCAGATTCGAAATCATCAAAAATGTACACTCAAATCTCAAAAACTCTTGATCTTTAACTTAGGAATTGAATGTAATAGGTAGTAAAAATAGTAGATGTCATTTTCATAAGAATATCATAATTTTTAGAAATTTTGAATTCAACATGGGAATGTCCTACCTATCTAAAAGGTTGAGTGAATTTACAGTTTATTACAACAAAAACATGTTTATTCCGAGCATTAAGTTCAACTGTTCGTTACATTTTGAAATAAATGATCATCTTTTTATAAAGATTTTTTATAATCCTCTATATTCATGAACGTGGCATCAATTCTTCTCTCTAAGTAAATTTTTAAAGATAAAAAATATTTGAATGTCTATTTACCTCATCAAAATATACTCATTTTACTATTAATAATGATAGTATTACACTGTCTATTTCTTACGAAAATTTTGTATGCGACAGTATAAGTTTGAGTTATTTAAAAATCTAACATTTTTCTGAAAATTACACCGCGAGAACCTCAAATTTACATTACAACGAAATTTATATAATACAGCCTTATAAATAATCTAAAAGATTTTCTAAAGTAAGCTCTCGTTTCAAGGTTATAATACATTCAATTTTTTTTATTTTGCATGTACCTATAATAATTCAATAAATTTTTCCTTTGTTTAAATTATACAAGCCACCATGAACGTTTCTTTCTACATACAAATTTCGTATTCATTCACGAATCAGCAAAAAATTGAACAATACAAATGCACTTCAAGTTCCAAACGTTTAAAATTAAAAGAAAAAAAAATTCATGAGTTTAAATAGGAGAAAAAATTTTTCCTAGCTGTTTTTGAACACTTTTTGATCGTAACAACGAACTTTATGCTGCACAAAAATACATTTATCACACTTTCTATCACTATAAAAAATCGAAAAATGTATACATTTTTTATTTTCGTTAAATTTTGAACGTTTGGAACTTCAGGTATATACAAATTTTCATTTATTCTCAATTCATTATTTTTTTTCATTGTCTACCGTCTGCCATTTTGGGTCTTCGAGACTTTTTTAGATGTTCAATAATACGTAAAAGTATATTATTTAAAATTATTCCAATACAGGCTCCGAATGACAAAAAAAGGGCAACGAAAGAAAACGTTAAGTTGAGATATAAAACGAAACTTTTAAAAATGAAGTTTTTTCGGATCTGATGACAGATATGACATCTTCAAAAAAAAAAAAAGTTTTCATGGTTGTCCTTACGTAGAAAAAGAATTAAGTTGTATTTCTTGAATCGATTCATATGGAAGGGAAAATGATGTATTTTATTCAGTAACAGATAACATAAAAAAAACTTTTGAAATTGTACTCAGAAAGCTATGATCCACTTTTCTGCAAAAAATTATGTGAAAAATAGAAAACTAAGATATTGTTTGAGTAGTGTTTTGAAATACTAGAAAATTTTGCTTCGGTGTAAAAAATACTTATCTTACGTTATTTCTTGCTTATCTTCGTAATTTTACAAGTTTCAAACGAGCAAAATATAAGATTGTGCTCTTGAAATGAGACTATTGAAGATTGTAAGCCTCTGAATCCAGATCAAACAATGTTTTTCTCAGCGTTTGGAAAGTTACCTAAAAAAATGTAATGCGTTACGTTACCGTTACAAAGGTGAAAAAAATAATCCGTTACGTTATCGTTACTTAAAAACAAATAGTAACTCGTTACGGTTACCACTAAAAAAAAGTAACGTTCCGTTACTTTCACGTTGCTTTTTGGAAGATATTGAATGCAAATAACAAAAATCGAAAAACTAAGGCTGGAAAATACAATTTCAACGTACTTGTGATTTTTTTCTATAGAAATTGTTTATTTCAGATATAATAAAAAATGTTAATCTAAAATATTTCACCCTGAGAAAAAAATCAATCAGCTTGTTCAAATTTTTAAATTTTTTTGAAGTTTACGAAATTTCTGGATATAACATTTGATTTAATGTTAGCCATAAGAAAACATTTGAATATGTATAAAATGTTGCAGGATTTTCTAGAATTTTTATGACTTTCTATTTTTCTGTTCATTGATATATAGATTTCAAGAATTTCATATTCTAGAATGAAAAGTTTATTGAATTATCAGTATTTGAGAGGATTTTTCAGCAAAAAATTTCAAAGAAGATTTTCATTTTATTCGATTTTTTTTTAACTTTTTCAATTTTTCTACGATTTGAAAAATTGTTAAGTATTTTTGAAACTATTTGTATTTTTCAATATGAATATTGAATAATAATGATAGAATATTGCAGAATTCCCTAGTATTTCACCATAATTTTTTTTTTTAATAATAACTATTCTATACATTTCAAGAATTTCGAACTCTAGAATTTGAAAGTAATGAAACATAACGTGTTTTAAAGGATTTTCCACAAAACAGTGTCTCGATAGATTTTTACTTATTCAAGTACTTTTTGTATTTCTTTAGTTTTTCTATGATTTCAAGGATCGTTCATTATTTTTATATATTGCTGTATGAATTTCTGGAATTTGAAAGATTTTCAGTGTGTTATATATTTGCTTGTATTTTTCCGAACGTATTCTCTTTCTTCATTTTTAATTATTCGAAGAATTTTGTGGAATTTTTAGTATTTTAAAGATATCTCTTTCAATTTCCAGAATAAAATAAAATTGGAGGTTCGAAATTTCTGGATTATATTTCGATCGATTTTGCAGCAAACAGTTTCTTTATATATTTAAAGGGCCCTCAATATTTTTTGTATTTTTTATAGAGTTATACAGTATAAAATTTTTCTCATCTTCTTATATACATTCCTATAGACTTCTATTAACATTAATTTTTCTAGAATTTAAAGCTCAAGAAATTGAAGTTTTTCGATTCCTCGAATTAAATAAATATTTTAAAAATCAAGTAACTTGAAACTTAATAAAATCTAGTATTTTTCGTATTTTATTTTTTTTTCTGTTTTTTCTTTTTTGTATTCATTATTATTCCAGAAAATTTTCTAGCAGGATCTCTAAATCATACAAATCCTGCTTTAGATTTTGCGATCTAAGGATTTTAAGTATTTTCATATCTTTTGATGCGAATTTCTACAATTCAACGCTTTGAATCGTAAAAGTTTTCAATAAAAAATAAAAAAGCCTTTCTTCGTCAAGATTTTTACACAAATTACGATTATCCCACATAGTTTGATTAAAAATTATAAATAAAGAATTTTATTTCCCAAAATGAGGAACTTAAAAATTACTAATATCTCAGTTTCAGAACATTCTTTAAAAAGTTGCAAATCGTGCTAAAAACTTAATGGAACAGAAAAGTAATGTAAAATAACGGGATTTTCGTTACTCGTTACCGAAAAAAGTGACTCGTTCCCGTTATCGTTACTTGTTGATCAAAGTAACGCGTTACGTTATCGTTACAGTAAGAAATGTAACGTTTTAGTGTAACGTGTTACTTGCGAACCCTGGTTTTTCTATCGTTTTTCCACCTACGTCTTGGGCCTCCTCTTTTGCATACATAGAAAATAAAGTTTGGTTAGAACAACCATTCATTCAGAAAATTAGAGACTAATCAAAGTTTTAGATGAAATTGCAAAAGTAATAGTTATGACAACCGAAATAACATATTAATAAGGAGACCTACAGTTCATATCACTGAAATTATGGATGGTTCCTATTTTACAGAATGATTTGTTTCTTGTATAATATACTAAGAAAAGGTTTAACCAAAAGTTCTAAGGCAGATAACAATATTAAACATAAAATAGTTCCTCAAAATTTTTACTTTTTCAAAACCAAATCTACCTAAACCAAACGACTTATTTTCCACATTCATTCAACGCGCATTTAGGGTCAGGGTGAAGGCGTTTGCGCACTAGAACTTTCTGCGCCGTGTTATTTTTTTCGATCTCAACGACCCCGGAATTTCGTAACACACCCAACTTAATATGATAATTTCTATTTTCTATGATTCAGTGCTTCACATACTTGTCGTCGTCGACGACTTCCAGAAGAATCGACGTCCTCCACGGTCGTTTTCTGCTGTTCAGAATCACTGGCACGTAGCGACCGCAGATGATCGTTCTCGCGGATTTCGCGGGGACCGTTAGAATTCGAGTTTCTTTCGACACTAGCAAACGATCGCGAGAGACTTTTAAATTACGACTGAACACTGTCGCTAGAGACACACATCAAGGAACAAATAACAAAGCGGTGACCGCAATCCCGCGGTATTCTTCTTCGCATTTCACGTGCCGGCGAGGCGCGCATGCGTCTTCTGAATCAGATGATCCGCAGACGAAGTAGACGTAGAAATAAGGACGGAAACGGAAGGTTGTATTAGAGCTGTATTAGAGCAGGGTGTAAGAATGGGAATTAGAACGAAAAATATTGCAATTTTAGCTCATTCGATGTGTATCTAACTCCTCTTGCCAAAAAACAAAAAAAAAATATCATTCCTCATTCAATTTGAAGTCGAAAAGTCCTTTACTACTTTTTACAAAACTCACAAATAAAAAGTTAATCAAGCCTCAATATTAAGAGGTTATATTCGTTTTTGTGCGGAAAAAGTGAGGGTTGTTTGGAGTAACTTTTGAGGAATGTATCAATAATGTTATGACAACAAAGTTATAGTTTTTTAATAATGTATTGTTCACTTGAAAAAACAAGTATTTGTTCATAAAAATATCAACACTTATTGGCGAAGTTATGGCCCTTTTCCCAAAACAACTTTTTTTTTGAAGAGGGTTGTGCCGACCACAATGCAAGTCGAACAAGTCAAGTTAAATCAGAAAATCCAGAAAATTTCATTAGTTCAGAAATACATCTAGTTCTTGAACCATGCGGGTAGGCAGAGGGGGATTTTGGAAAAAAATTCAAACCCCTCCCGAAATTCTGATCAAATCAATCAATATTTCATGTAAAATTAAAAAAAGGGTATTTATGTAGTTTAGGACATTCTTCCAAAAATAACTTAACCTCAAAAAAATTTGTTCGGGTTATTCAAATTATAAGTTCCTAAAGATCTGCACCTAACCCAAAAACAATCCAAGAAAGACGGTGATCACTTTATAAAATGATTATTTTAATTGTTTCAGGTTAGGTGCAGCTCTTTAGGAACTTATAATTTGAATAACCCGAACAAATTTTTTTGAGGTTAGGTTATTTTTGGAAGAATGTCCTAAACTACATAAATACCAAAAAAAGTTACATCGAGAAACAATAAAAATATAAGTTACAAATAAATGCATGAAAACTTTAGCGGTATATATTTGAAAAAAAGGTCAAAATTATTAAAACGTAGGATGACGTAGAAAAGATAAATCAGAAAAATTGTTGCAACCTAGTGAATAATCAGGAAAAAAAATCTACGAAAATGCTAAAAATTTACTAAACTTTGAATCTTGGATCATCAAATTCTAGACATCTATATAATATTTTTATAAAAGTATTGGAAATTTTTCGGTTCATACAAACTTTAGAAGAATAATGAAATTAATTGAATTCTATGAAAAAACCGTTTTCTAAAAAATCTCGACAAATGCTGCTACAATCTATAAAGTTTGGTATTCTATAGCATCAAATTCTAGATCTATATATAATATCAATCTATAAAAATTTTAGAAAATGCAACAAAATCTCTCAAGTATTTGAAAATTACGAAAATAGAATAATGATGTAGAACATGAAAAATCTTTATTAATGTTATTTTATCATCAATTCTTGAAATTACTAAGGATAGATCGAAATTCGCATTATGAAGCGTCAAGTTTTTTAAATGTCTGTCGCAATCTACAAAAATATAAGTAGTCCGTGAAAAACTTAGAAATCCTCCAGGGTTTCGTATATTATATGCATAATACTAAAAAAATGTAAAAAAAAGTTAACTCATTTACTTGCTTACCAGTTTACCATACTAGTTTACTAATTTATTTTGTAACAAGTTTATAAGTTCACTAATTTACTAGCTTACTTAATTACTAGTTTATTAACTAACTAGTTTTTTAACTAGGTTACCAGCTTACGAGTTTACTAGTTTACTAGCTTACTAAATTACTTGTTTATTAACTAACTAGTTTTTTTAACTAAGTTACTAGCCTACTAGTTTACTAGTGTACTTTTATATATTTGAAAAGTTTACTAGTTTACTAATTAACTAATTTACTTGTTAAAGTGTCTGCTAGAAAATTATTCGACTTTTCCACTTGTTTACTATTTTACTATTTTACAATTTTAGTAGTTTACTAGTTTACTAGGTTACTTGTTTACTAGTTTAGTAGAAATACTAGCTTCCTGGTTTACTAGAAATCTTTCAATTCATAAAAATTATGTAGATATAATTTTCCTAGAAATTTATGAATCTTTTTGTTCTGGTGAATATTTATTAATATGATACAAAAATTATATACTTATAATTTCAGATATTATTCTGGAAATGGTTATAGAAAACAATAAAAACACATCCGAATCAATTTATACAATTTATATAATCAAAAATATTTTCAATTGCAGAAATACTAAAAAAATATGGAATAAAAGTATTGAAAAACTTCATAATATGAAACTGTCGTCTGAATAAACAATTTAAAACCTCAAAATCGTTAGAAGTTTTAATACTATAACATCATATTCTTGAAACTTTTTGAGTGATTCATATAAATATTAGAAATATATAAAAATACTAGAAAATGTTAGAAAATGTAAAAAATTGAAACCTCAGCGACTAATTGAAAGTCACAAAAATCGAATTTCATCATTTTGGAACATGAAAAATTTACAACTCTGAATTCCAAAATTTATATAATGTATAACTTTTAAATTCTGAAATGTAAAATATTTAAAAATCGCTCTCTTGTAACATATTGTCAAAGAATGAAAATTATGTAATCTCAAAGGAAAAATATTTTACACAAAAATCCCTCCCGAAACTTTGTATGCCTATGCCCCTGTCTTGAACGATCGCTTTTATTTAGAAAATTTTTTATTTTGCAGTTTGAAATTTTTTAATAAAATTTTCAGAGCTCGAAAAATTTAAATCTCGGGTAAAACGTTCTTGCATACGGAAAAAAACGTAATGCATTTCTGGACTAATGAAATTTTTTGGAATTTTTTTATTTAACTTGACCTGTTCGACTTGCATCACAGTGACCGCAGGCCTCTTCAAAAAAAAAAAAAAAATTGTTTCAGGGTAAAGGCCATTACTTCGCCAATTGTTGATATTTTTTAATGAAAAAATACTTGTTTTTTCAAGTGGACAATACACTATTAAGAACTATATATTTGATGTCATAAAATTATTGCTAAATATCTTAAAATATACTCTAAACCATCCTCAATTTTTCCTGACAAAAAAGTATATAACTCCTTAAACATGTACGGACTTTCCTGACAAGAAGGGGTAGATTTTAAGGATCTAACATTACTCAAATTTCCTCAATATTTTGCTGAGTCAAAAAGCCCTATGCCACTTTATACAAAACTCCAAATCAAAAAAGATATGCGGGTCATGAGTTTAAAACAATCGAATTTCGTTGATTTTAGGCTCAAATATCTTTTTTGCTTTCAAGTTTTGTAAAAAATAGCGAAGAACTTTTCGTCACAGAAAAATATGAAAAAAAGTTAGCTAAAGTTTGGTTCTTAATCTTCAGGGTACACCATATCGTTTTGTCACGTTCGGTACACCCTGGGTTAGCGTAACCCACAAACTTTCATTGGTCCATAACTTTTTAACGAAAAGACTGATTTTCAGAGTCCTCAACATTTTTTGTAGTATATGTCTCTTTTTTTTTTTTTTAATTTTTATCGTGAATAAAATTTTGTTGTGGTTCAAAAGTTATTGCATAAAATTTACAGGAATGATGTAAAATTTCTTTCTCATAACATTTTTTTTAGAAAAAAAAAAAAATGTTATATATTGTTCCAAACACTCAAAGAGTTATCATGTGTCGTTTCAGTCCTATATTTTCATATTTTCATATTTTAATATTTTCTAGCGATGTGCAAAAAATAACATGTTTTTTTAGTGTATTCAATGTTTACGTACTTCTGAGTTCTACGGCCATTCCTTCCTTGATTCAAAATTACCATCTCATACGTTTAAAGAAGTTCGAACATTATTTCGTTTGTGGGGAATACAGTTGATTTGACGCATGAATTCTTTGAATGCTATTTTATTGAAATTGCTTATAAATACAAATATGAATACATTTTCTTCTCTTAGAAGTTGGAATATAAATTATCGCAGTGTTTTCAACTTATACGCAGTTTTAAAACATTTCGAAAATTAAAAATATCTTATGTATAATCTAAACATGGATTAGAAAAGTGATTTTAAAACAAGTTGTTCGATTGAAGAAGGCTGCAATACTAGAATGTTCTTGAATATTTCATATGTTTTATCTCTTTGTTCTTTCTTTTTTTATTCATTTATTTATTTTATTCATTTTATTTCTTCTTTTCTCCTATTTATTTATACTATTTTTATATTATTATTAAGTGAAGTAATACTTACGTAGAATGAAAAGACTAGACTAACTATTGCAGTACAACAATAAAGATGGGAAAAAGTTATAATAGTTTCAAAATTGTACCAATAATAATAAATTAAATAATTTAAAAGAAAAAAATTTAGCTCACAGATCTCACATGCATATCACAAACATCCACATAATATGTATTCTTGCTTTGCGAATTAAGTTACTTAAAAACTTATTTTCTTCATCTTCCAAATACTTAAGGCTCATTATAAATTGCAATAAGTTGTTGCACTGAACTAGTACTGAAATTTTATTAAAAAACTTAATTCAAGAAAAATGCAGAAAAATAATTTTATTCAAGATATTAAAACTCGAAAGCTCTTTCAACATACTTCTTCCTTTAACCGTGGAAAAAGTTGCATTCGTCATCGAGGAAAATTATATTATTCTCAACATAAAAGCATCGAGAAATAAAAGCATCTAAACACACATATTAATAAAAGGTTTTTCAGGATATCTTTTAAAGGAAAAAATCTAGCCATCTCTTTGTTAGGTAAGTTTTAAATATTCATGATATAAATAATATGAAATATGATCTGGTTTAAGAGTTATATAAATTTTTTGGTCCAATTTTTCAGGAAAGTAAAGGCAGCCCCCTAATGAGTAATGAGACACTACATAGAATAATGACCGATTTCATCAAAGATGTTAAAAAAAATATAAAGGCGTTGTGATAACCAGCATATGTGGCATAGATATTCGCTTTTTAAAATCGTTTTGGGATTGAAGTCGTTGTATATTAGAAGGTCTCCATAACTTTGTATGAACATGTGAGATTTCTTTTACAGTTTGTATGAACATTTAACTAATTGCAAACATACGAAAATTAATTAAAAATGAAATAGTTTAGTAATTTCTCCGAACTTTTAACAACCAAACGCAGTGAAATTCATATGTTACATAGACACATCAAGCATATTAACAATGTTAAGGACCTAAACCTTCTACAAAAAAAAATTTGTTAGCCAATCTTCTCGGAACTCATCGAACATTTTTTTGTATCCCAGAACTTACATCAATACCAAAATCTATGAAGAGTTCAATTTTTCGTTAACTATTTTATTTAAACGAGGTTTACATGGGAATCATAGAACAGCAAAGGCTGAATGATATTATAAGCGATGAATAGTATGAGGTTCGAGAAACCGTAAAATACTTACACTTCATATGTAACTCATTGTCAGAAAGGAGAGCCTTTTTATGAAATACCTTACATGTGTACAGATACAATTTTCTCATGTAGTCTGGAAAAATGCAAAAAATCTATTCAACCTTCAATTCTAGAGCATCAAATTCTAGACATTAGTGTAAAGAATTCCTCATACTATCATGAAATAATATATTTCATAAAAAGTGCGCAAAAATAGTAGTTTATTGGACTTACGGCAATGGCTCACTTTACTTGCTGCGTGAAGTTGGATACAATCGGAGCATATGCGCGCGCGTAGCGCGCGCATGGGCGTAGATTGTATTCGACTTTACGGAGCAAGTAAAAAGTGAGGCAATGCTGAAAGGATAATATTCTATTTTTTTTGCAATTTCCACGAAGAAAGTGGCTTGTTTTGGCCGTTTTTTGCGACGATATCTCGTCCATTTTCAGGCAGTCGACGCAAACACGCGCTTGTGTGCAAACAGTAGCGTAGATAGTTTTTTGCCATGGGGGAGGGCGTTGCGGGGTCCAGGGGCGGAGCCCCGGCGGGGGGTTCGGGGGACGGAGCCCCCCGACTAACATAAAAATAATAATGAAAAAAATGATAAATTTATGAATTAAAAATATAGTTGTGACAAATGATTGAAATAAATAAGAAGCACTGTTTGCAAATATTATTTTTGGAAAATAATTTCTCCGTCAAAAATGTATCTGACCAAATTTTGTTGGAAATGTTTTAGATGATTCCTTTTTTTTTATAATTTAAATGTGTTCTTCATTGTCATTATTATTGTAAAATATTCAATTTTATGGTAATTTTATCACTACTGTATTACTTTATTTTCATTATTAAATTTGATGTATTATTATGCTACTTTTATTATAATATTTATTGTAACATTATTATAATGTTATTATTATATGAATATGTTAAGTTAACATTATTGTGAGTTGTTGTTTTTTATTGTGTAAAGTTAATAATATTGAGTTCCAGGGAGGATTTACAGCTATCAGAGTATTTATAGGGAACAAATATTCAACAAATTTACTGAACATTGTCTTTATTAATGTTAAAATAAACTGTACAGTTGTTTAAAGTCATCGGGGGTAAATTATTTAAATTTATAGTTTGTGGCTTTGGTTTCTTTATGTTTTGAACATTTGTTTCAACTTGATAGGTTCTTTTTGGTTTTTTGTATTCAAAATCTTTTACATTAATTTTCTTCTTTTTCAACGATTGTTCTTTTTCTGTATCAGTAATGCTTGAATTTGTATTGAAAATTTCTTCTTGAAAATCAAGATTTTCTTGTATGACATTTTGTTCACGAGATTGGATTTCTTCATTAACAATAAGATTTTCTTGCAAGTCATGTTGTTCAAAGACATCATTTACATCAAAATTTATGTGTGAGTTTTCACTAGAATTTTGAGGAATTTCTTGAATTTGTAAATTATTGTTCGTTTTATGTGAATGAATGTCTGTTACATTATTTGTGCTTTCAACGAGAGTTTCTTGTATTTTGTCTATTTTGTCACACATGTTTATCATCTGTGGCAATGAAGGCATTTGTTCTTCTTGTGGGTCTTCAATGTCCATTCCTAACTGATGGCAAATTTTGTTTTTTTTCCCGATGGAATCCTCAAAGTATCCCTCCACAGTAGAATTTGATTTCCATCCACCATGGAACTTCAATCGGGTCATACTGACTCCTGCATTCATCAGCAAAGTTGCAGAGGTTCTCCTGAAACTGTGCCCAGTGTATGAGGAGGGAGGGTTCTGGGAGATTCAGAAAAATGGCAATTCTCGAAGGAATTTGGTACATCGATCTCAATGAGATTGGTTTTTTTCGCATTTCCCATCTTTGTACTTCAGGATGAATTTCTCGGCTCCGACGGGACGAAGTTTATGGTACTTTTGAATGTGATAGAGAAATTTGTCGTCAACAGTAAAAGTTCTCGGTCTCTTGGTTTTTGTGTTCGGTATGGTGACCATGATGATGTTTCCTTCATTCCTGACATCCTTTGCTTTCATGTCGAAGATCTCCTGAGCTCGACATGTTCCGCAAATTCCGAGAATGGTTGTGACCTGTGAAAAATTGCAAACAATGAAAAATTTCTTATTTAATTTTACAATTCGAATTTTTTTTCCAAGTTTTAACGATTTCCATTTTAGACGACACGAGAAATGACAACCCGAGGCGATGCTGAGGGATGTATTTGTTTCGTCAAAAAGGAATTTTCAAAACTTGCAAAACCTTATTTTATTTCAAAATGCAGAGTAAAACGCAGAAATTTGGATCAAAAGTTAAGGTTTTATTCTTGGCGTTTTTGAATAGAATTTATTATTCTTAATTGAAAATATTAAGTAATGGAGACTTTTGTATTTCAAAAAATTTTAACACAATCTTATAATTGTTAAATAATTATGTACATGAAGTTCTAAACATTTAAAATTACACGAATAATATTTATACATGCAAATTGATGGAAAAGAAAACTTTTACCTACCTTTCAGAATTTTTCGGTTACAATAATAAATTTGACACATTGTAAAAAAGTATTAAGCCTAATAATTTCTGTGATAAAAAATCAATAATTCAAAATTTATGTGTTTTCGTTTAATTTTAAACGTTTAAAACTTCAGATACGTAAATAATTTATATTCAAAAATACCGAGAAAGCAGCTCATTTTCAGCATTCGAAAATTAGAAATTGGTAACATTTTACCAATTTGATAGATGGTATTGACAAATAATATTCTGTTTTTCAATTCTTGACAATAAGTATTTTGAGAACTTGAAAATGCGTATTTTGAGAATGTGTATTTTAAGAATTTCAGCACAAACATTTTATATGTTTACCTTAAGTAGGAGATAATCAACATCCGGAGCATTTTGCAGGAATTCGGACAATTCTTCGGCACTAAAAACCTTTGATTTTTTTGGTTTGAAACCTTCCGATTTGCGTTTTAGCAACGCTGTTAATTTTTTGTATGCGGCGATGTCGATGTTTTTTTTTATTTGCAGAGTACCCTTTAACATAGAGTATATTGTCCACAGTGTTGACGGTGCAAGGGTTTTGGACAATTCATCGAAGTAAACTAAAATGACGTTTTCGGTAACTTCTTCGATTTTTTGGTCTTCACAATACTTTTGGAATGCCTCGTACACGGCATTATATTTTATTTTTTATTTTTGCGGCAACAATTCATCTATAACTTGTTGTGCTCTTTGGTTAATATCGTTCACCGGGTTCAAATCGTTCACATTCATTGTGTTTTTCTTTGGTTGAATAAAAGTTTGGTATTTTGTTCTCACCGGACAATTATTTACAGTGCACTTGCACGTAACTTGCGTAACTGCGTTGTGACAAAGGGTATGTTCGTGTGTGTGCGCGTGTGTGTGTGCGCGTGTGTGTGTGCGTGTGTGTGTGCGTGTGTGTGTGTGCGCGTGTTTGTGCATATGCAGGCAAGTAGAGAGGAAAAAACGGGCCCCGGGGCGTTTATCATACGGGCTCTTAGATATTTAGTCTATTTTCATAATTGTAAGCTTAAAATTATTGAACTATTTGATTGCATACATTTTTACCGAGGTAAAGGATAAAATTCAAAGTATTTATAGCAATATATAATACACTGGACTCCAACAAAACTCCATGTCCGGGGGGAAACACTTCGTTCGCCCTTCCCTGTAAACGAGACTGTGTGCATATCTGTGCTGAGATGTGTATATAAGGCCAAATTCAGTGTGTCGGATACGATATCCCTGCTTTGCCCTGCATAGTTTAGGCAATAAAGTGAAAATATCCCTGCATTTGTCATTTCCACGCAGTTTTTGTCGTGATATTGGTACTTTTTTGTCGGTTTCGCGAGTAACAACCACTACGTCGCTGACTAAAAATGGACGATATATTGTCGCCAAAAATGGCCAAAATAAGCCACTTTTCGTTGCAATTACGAAAAAAGTATATTCCGTGCGTGTAAACGTCAGTTGAGTATTTAAGTAGTTATTGAGGAGAGTAGAAGTAATTACTGAATACAATCGAAGTACTTTTCGAATGGAAAGATAGATTTGAGTTAACTTATAGATTGAGCTCATTCTGTTACCAGTTTTTTTTCTTTGTCGGTATAATTCATGGAATTCTGGTGTTAGCTATGAATTTCTTACGATTTCTGGTAATAAAGAAAATTGAGTCCTATATTTCTAGAGTTATGTATATCTTTCTGCATTATTTTTTACCATGTCAAAATTTTCTGTCAAAAATTTTCACAAGTATGTACTTATCATTTGCTATCGAAAAAAAATAAAAAATAAGATGAAAAAAACTGTTTATATTGAAGTATAATGTAATAGCATTCATATGCGTATAGGTGCGTAGGTGTTGAATGTCTTTCATTACATTATTCACAAAATGCATTAAAATATTTATTATTCAAATAACACATTTTGGAGTTAAATGTTTGTAAAGCTATACCGTGTATATTATTTTCTATACAAATCTATTTCTCATCGATAGGGAAACGAGCATTCTAGAAGATTTATTTCACTTTTAGTGAATTTGAGTTTTTTTCTTCGTACCAAAAAAATGAAAAAATTTAATATTTTAGAAAAACTAAAAAAAAGAAACAATTTTATGTTTGAGAGCTAAAAATCTTCCAAATACATCTAGGTATAACAATTTTCAATAATCGTCGTCTAAATCATTAAACTTTATGTAGCGATTTCCTCATATCATAATTACGCGTCCAGTACTCCGGTGTATGATGCAAAATGATGAGAGCTGTCCATCTAATCGTCTCGATATTAACTGATGATATCTTTACACGAAAGAATAGAAACTTGCCAAGTAGATATTATTTCATAACAGGTACTATTTGGGGCAATAAAACTTTGTAAAGCTTATGAACTGAATGATTTTGTAAAAGATTTTATTCAAAACTATAAAAACCTTTGAAGGTATTAGAAATTCAACAAAATTCAAGATAGATGATAAAATCTAATGAATAAATACTTTCGATATCTACCAGCATTATAAACTGGCAGTATTTCAAGTAATGTAGATTGCGTTCATAAGTGAATTCGTGAATTCGAACCAGTATGAGAAGTGCAAGAAAGAGCGATTATTATATAACTCACATTCGAACATAATATAATGAAGTTACACGCACCTTCTTGTTTCACCTTTCTATTGGTAGGTACCGATATACAACGGTAACTGTCTCAGGAAAGGAGACAATTTTTTCAGCGCTTTCACACTCTTGAAGTATACTCCGTACTACTTTTTAAGTAAGAGAAGCGCTCTGTTGAGAAGCCTCTAACGGAATGACTCGAACCACATAATCTTGATTTATGTTTCCAGACTCGCAGTTGAGGAAAGTAGTGTGAACGCATTCTTTATTTTCACCATAGAAGTACGCGTACAAAAATTGTTTGAACAAATTTTTCTCATGACTTCAATCAAAAATTAGACAAAAACAGATAATATGTGTTTGTAATTCAAAAATGAGAATCATCCTAACTTTTATTAATGAATCCCAAATGCGATCTTATAGAAACACGATTTTTGAAATTTTCATATCAACTACCTGAGGCATATAAGTTATTACTTCATACTTATTGAATCGAAAAGTAACCACATTTTAATTTTGGGTAAAAAGACACTATGTAGGTAATCAGATACAATATCGTATTGCAGATCGAATATTTAAGCAGCATTCTAGTAGTCAAAGTTAACATTGCCTTGATTCTATTAAAAATCTGTTATTTAAAGAAAGCTAGCTTTCTATGAAAATATGTGATCAGGCCCCCATTATTTTGAGTTTTATGAGAAATGGTAGGGGGATTTTCGACTTAAAATTGGAAAAGGAATATTTTTTCGACGCAGGGAATCAGGTACACCCTGTAACTTGGAATCATTTTTGGAAACATATATAGCGAAAATATAATGTCAATATTGTACTGATGTATCACATAGATTCTAATGGATTTTTCGGAAAACAATATCTTTTTGGAAGAATTGTAATAGCATAAGCAGCATTATTAGATATTATAAGCATAAGTAAGTAGTATGAGTAATTTTTGTATTTTTCGTACATATACAATTGAAAGGATTTATTTGTATATTACGTGACAAGGGGCGAAACCGAGCCAATACAAACGAGCGCGAATTGGCTTTTCGAGGGAGCGTACTTAGCCCCCGAGAAATGCCATCGCGCGAGTTTGCTTGGCTCGGTGAAGCCCTGTTGTCGCGTACGATATTTTCCACAATAAGAACATCGAAAATACGGCGGCTTTCGTAGTCAGCGCAGCGGTACGAAAATAGCCGAATGCAAGTAAGCGGGTGCGAAACTTTACAAACCCAAGGGTTTACAACCTCTATTTTACACACCTGAGGGTTTGTAACGTTTGTAAAGTACTTACGTACCCGCTCGCTTGCATTCGGCTATTTTCGTCATGCTGCGCAGACTACGAAAGCCGCCATTTTCGAAGTTCGTATTGTGAAAAATAGCTTTCTACATAAAAATCTGGAATTTGATGCGGGAAGATTTTGAAGTTTGAAGATTTTCCGTTCCTAATAATTTTGATCCTTATAAAAACCTTACAAGAAAACGAAATTTTTACGAAAATTTAATATCTTATGAAGTGCACCTTATAAAAACCTCAAAAAAATTCAATTTCTTGTAAGATGAATTTATGAAAACTTTAAAAGAAATTGATGTAACGAGCGAGGTAAGATTCGCTCGTTTACAATCTTTCGGTCGTTCAACCTTTCGAAAATAATTTCTCAGTTGTTATCTACGCTATTTGGTTCTCCCGATCACTCGACTTTCGATAATGTTAGTACAGGAAATAAATCCATTTTACAAATGACGACGATTTCCTATTTTCAAACTTATTATCTATTTTCCAGGTCACTCAACCTCTTTAATTTTAACAAAGAAGATAAAGCAACTTCTATTTTTTTTTTTTTACTTGAACTTGTTATCTATTCAACGCGCTCGATCATTCAACTTCTATAATTTGATAAGTAACATTAACTTGCTGTCCAGAAATTTATCTAACGACGACCGGACATAAACGGACCGAAAAGGGTCCGAATGCTTCCTTTCGGAATCATATAAAAACCCGCGCGTTTTTTGAGAGAATGAAAGTAGTTCTCGAGCTTCCGACCCAATAGCTTCTCCTAGGAGATAGTCCAAAGCTTCCGAAAAACGAAAGACTACTTTCGAGGTCCAAAAGGGCTCGACCTCAAGACAGCCCAATAACCTCAACTGCCGAGTATTGATTTGACGAAAAGCCCAAGCTGTGCTTGAGGTCCTTAATCTATCAATACAAGGATAAGAGAATTTCAAAAGTAAGAATTTTAATAAATCCTTTATCATTCTATTTGATAAAATCCATTTTGTACTTTTTCCACTATCATTCGAGTGTTAAGACTTTGTCTCTGGCAGGGTAAGTTCCGAACCCAGCTTGACTAATGATGGCGAAAGACAAAAGGACTTCAAATATTAATTTTCATCCTGAATAAATTGAGTAGCAGCCCATAGTATGGTTGTTGAATTCGCCAGATTTTCAAAGAATTAAAAGACAAAAGAATATCACGGACTTTAAATTTCAACAAATTTAGATACTTAGACTCATGAACAAAATATGAATAGGATTTTGGTTACAAGATAATTAATAGAATTGTAAAGCCAAAACAGAATTTATGTGAAGGAAGGGAATAGTGGATTAAAATGGAAACGAAGTGCGAATAAGTAACGGAAGAATTGGAAATCACAAGAAAAATTATAAGATCGTTATTAAATGAACAGAATGTTGCCAGAGCCAGAAGTATGTGAAATTGAAACGGAGATAAATTACATCGAGAGTGTTTTGAATCAGTTTATACCGGACTAAATTTCACTTTGTATACGCGTAATCGATTAGAGTTAGTTGTTATCGAAATGAATTTATGTGTAACGAATTATTTATAATAATAACGTCACGTTGTGATATTTAAACTGTATTTCAATTGTACTGTTATTTTAATCCTTAAAACAGTTCCCCGACTCCCTTTAAAAAGTCGGATCAAGGGTCACTGTAGGCCGTTGTCCACAGAGGGTCCTTTTCTGCTTCGACGAGAGTAATGGATATTCTCCATTGGTCTCGCTCGTCACATTGAAATTTTTATAAAAATGAATCTGATAAAATCTTAAAAGAAAAAATCCTTATATAATATTTTCAAATAATTCTATATAAAAAATTTCAGTTTCTTATTAGGTTTTTATAAGGATTTAAATTACCAAGGGCAATTTATTGCATTTTCGTAACAATTATAAATGTCTAAATTTTTTTAATATTCAAATTTTTCGGATTTCTCACTGTTCATTAAATATTTAATTAATTCATAATATTTCTATCGCTTTTCGTATGAATTCCTATGATTTGCATTTCTCTACAAATTAGTTTCAAAGAATTTCAGATTTCATAAATTGTTTGTACTTGCATGGATGTTTCAGTAAACAGTAGGTATCTTTTCAGATTACCTGATATTTTCAGACTTTTCATATTTCTCCGGTATACTGATTATATTCATCAAATTTGAAGAATTTTTTGGTATTAGTAAGAATCGTGGTAGATATTTTCTAGATTTTGATGCTCTAGTTATTGTAGTTTTATAAATAACTGCTACTTTCTCTATTCTTGATATTTCTATTTTCATTTTTTTTACTGTTTGAAATAAAATACAAATTCGTTCGATCGTTTTGTTTTTTGTTAGATGGCTCTTCAGATTTTTAGTATGCTTTATCTTTCAATTACAAATTTGTAATATTTTAATTTTCCCGAGTAAATAATCAGAATACATTAGAAATCCGAAGTATTTAAAATGTTTAGCTCATTTTTCAAGAAGTTGTATATGATCTAAAGGAATTTCTGGTATTTTTATGGATTTCCAGAAATTTTCATAATTCAATGCACTAGGTAATTAAAGTAACATTGATTTTAATATTTTGTATATTTTTGAGAAAATTGAATCAAAATTTATTAGTATTCAATTGTGAAAACATATTTATTGAAATCAAAACCAAAATAATAAGAGCTTCTGTTTAGACAATGAAGGCATGTTATTTCTGTTGTGCATTAAATAGTAGAAGTCTTGTTTCGTGGCTTTTTAATTTCTGAATATCCGTAGAACTCTAGAAAACATTAGAGAACACCTAATAATATGATTATAGAAAAAAAAAAAAAAAAAATCGGAAACAAGAAAAAGGAAAAATAAATAAAAGCAAATAATCAAAAACGATCAAGGAAATTCAAAACATGAAGCGATTTCGTAACATTAACCCAAAGATTTTAGTTATTATGATTGCCTTTACTCCATCTTTAAGTTTCAAATTTAAAAAAATTGAGAAACTCTAAATTTGTATAATTTTGTGCTTGTCGTAAAAAACTTTTGGGAGTACTTGATTCTGGAACATCAAAAAGAAAAGAAAATCTCAAGATAAGTACAGTTGAATGAAAAAAACTCGAATCAATTCCAAATTTTTTAAAGAAATTTGATCAATTCTGTTGTACATTCGAAAAATGAGACAAATAGTTACTAAATTTTTACCAAAATGCAAAATTCGTACACCTTTTCAACTTCTGGATCGAAACTTGATTACCAATCCAAATCTTTTTTTCAAAAATTTAACAAATTTATAAATGCGATAATTAATTAAGTCAATTATGATTTATGTCCTTGTAACCACGTATATGCAAAATAAAAAGTTATAAAAAACTGCTGAACTATTTACATACTAGGACCATAGTTGAAAATTTAAACCATAAAGAAATATTTCTTATGAAACTAAGAAATCATTTTTTTCGTAATTTCAGGTGTTTTGAAATATTTGATTCTTCTTTGAGAGCTCTCCTGAGAATTTCTGCGTTCGTCGATAAAATTTAGAAAATTGCAAAAGCTTTTCGATAACACTGTTTTCAATATAATAAAAATCTTCGTATGTCTCGTGCTTTTCTGTAATATTGTAAAATACGAAACATTGCTTTGAGCATTTATGTACAAATTTAATCATTAATGTATTTATGTATTAACGCAAAGTTTTGCGCTTGGGTAAAAGCGAGTGATCAAATTTCACCATTTAAAAAACGAGATTGTCGTTTTTTACATGAAAAATGACGAGGAATCATTTATAATGAAGTGAAAAGAAATATAACTTAACGATTGCGCAGATTTTTCGCAAAAGCTTCTTATAGCATTCTTAATGTCTCCCACATTCAAGCTGAAATGTTCAAGCCTACTTTTGAGGAACAATTGTGAAAGAACCAATCAGTGCTTATGACAAGAATAATTATTGTATTTCCCTTATTCATGCTTAGAATTCGCAAAAATATTTTTCAAAAGAATTGATATTCGTTCTAACGAACATCAAATTTTCTTGACCTCGTAATTCGAAAATTTCCACTGGATAACGATATCATACTCTATTTCTCTAAAACCCAAAAATTAAATATTTTTTTATCAAGTCCTACTCTATAGGTAGCTATGTTTTTCTGAGTACGATTATTTTATCTAAAAAATTTTTCAAGCAGGTAATGCAGTTTTTTGTAGATTGATTGATTTTCAAACTTGATTTTTGACACTCTGAAAATCAAAGTAGGCGTAAGAAAACAGGATGTTCATGAATTATTTTTTCATAAATTGATCGAATTTGATGAAGATTATTAGTAGAAGTCATATATTCAATTTGAAAAAAGAAACTTCCAGGAAATCGCATCAAAGACTAAGAGATACTAAAAAAAGATACTAAATTTCCTGCAGTCAAGTTGCGACTGTAAAAATTTCAAGTATTATGCGCAAAAATGTTTGAAAACATTCTTTACATAATAAAACTTAAGAAATGCATATTTAATGGTATTTTGTTAAATTAAGATTTAATTTGTCAAATAACACATTAGTCAAAGTCATATTTTTTCCGTATTCTACAAGAAAAAATTAGAGATCAATCTTGAGAGAACAACTTAGGCAGACTTTAAGTGTTTCTAAATAAATTGAGGAAACCATTTAATGAAAATAAATTTTATCTCTAACTTATAACACTACAATAACTGTCATTGCAACTCCAATATCGTGCGATTTCCTGGTCGTTTCTATTCATGACAATTCGAAAAGAAATATCCGGTACAAAAAATATATCTCGAGCTCAAAAAAATAAGATAAAGTTGACAAACTTTGCAGAGTCATGAAGATGTTTTTCTCTAAACGACTAGGTACAGTGCTCAGCAACACAATTTAAAGAGTTTTCGAGAATATCACCAACTCAGATAAACAGCAACAGTGGGCTATTGAAAACACAGAAACTTTTTTTTGTATTCTACTGCATTAAAAATGTCCACAATTTCTTTGAAATCGATAGTCTTCTTGTCTTCAATTTTTGCATGTAATGTATTTTTGAAATTATTTTTTTTTCTAGAAACAAAACCATCATAAAATTTCTCATTAAGATGATACGCAAATTAAAATATGTCTATGTTCAGATGATTTTTTTGATTAGCACTTAAACTTGTCTACGTTTCTCTATTCTACTTTAATTGTTTCCTCTAAATATCATTGAATAATTTTCAGTTCGAGTGGCCCATAGTTCAAACATCTTTAGAGGAAATGTAACTGAGCCATATGAAGCTATAATTGGTGGTAGAGTAGCCCGTAAGCTTAGTGACAATCCCTCGAATGTTGAAGTATTTTGTGTTTCTGGCTTGAAATTTTGTGCTTGTGGAGGTTGCATCATCACGGAGTACCACATTTTAACAGCAGCACATTGCATGTTTTTGACAAATGGTGGTCAGGTCACTAAATGTGACAGTGTCTTCATACTAGCTGGATCTTTACAATCTGGCAAAGGGAAATACCATGGAGTTATGGATATTAATTATCCAAAAAGTTATATCCACATGGTCACAGTACCTCCTAATGATATCGCCATGTTAACAGTGAGTATATTAAACTGATCTGTATACTAAATGTATACAGTATACAGATGCAGATACTGGATATAGATACGGATTTGTATACTAACCGGATACATATACTAACTAAGTATCTAACTAACTTACTAACTAACTAACTCACTAACTAACAAACTAACTAACTATCTCACTAACTAACAAACTAACTAACTAAGTTAGGTACAGTAGAGATACATTTACAGATCTAGATAGAATACAGATCAGTGGTAAATCATCACACTCTGTGAAAAAAACAGAAGTCTCAGGTATTCCGATTTTTTTAGATTCTTTTAGGCCTAAAATCAGATCTTTAGGCTGACAACGAGATACATGCCTAACATTGGGGCAAATTTAGTCTGAGAAACATGCCTAACATCAGGGCATATACTGAGGTACATGAGGGAGTTCATGAGGGAGATTATTTGAAACATGGTTTTCTCCTGTATGGAAAAATGTACCCAAACAAAAAATGTACGCTTCTTTTCACGCTCCACTGAGCCTATACATAAAAAATAGAACCCGTGGTTCTGATCTCAAAAATAATATTTATTAGGGGAGAGTCTCCCAAGGTGGACATCCTCCCAAGGTGGACACCCTGGGAAATTTTTTTTGCATTTGATGATAGCACTATGCACTTCATGTCAGTATTCCAGTTTGTGAATACGCAGTTTTTAGTTATATCATGAAGTTGCAAGTCATGGCTGTTTGTCTGCTGTACCACTCATTACGAAAAAGTAATTTTCAAAGTTTTTGAGATTCTTCATATAACAGGTATACAATTATCGAAAACAGTGATTCCGAAAAGATTAATAAACTTTTGATCCTGTTTACGTACCAGAGAAACACATTATGAACAGATTTGCATAATATGGCGAGTGAAAATATTTCTTCGTTTTTGCCAATGAAATTGTGTGATATCCCTAAGGTGGACACTTTTTTTTACCACAAGGTAGATATTTGCTTTTCTTATAGAAATTCAATTCGATTGCGTGTAATGAATGTAATAGAGACATGCAATCAAAATGGGTCAAAATTCTCTTGGTACACTTGTCCTCAGTGTAACTCCGATGGTTCTGATTGAAACCTTTTATTTTGCTATGTCGCGCTTAGTATTCGTTTTTTTTATAATAATTTTTTTTTCATTGATATTTGATGTCGTTTCGAGAGAAAACATTGAAGATTGATGAAAATGATCAAAACGTGAATTTTCGGATTATTTTTCTAACTTTTGAAGCGGATTTCCCCAAAGTGTTCCCCTTGGGGGATCTTTTTTAAAGTCGAAATTTTAGCCTTTTTTTTTAATCACCAGAAATTATAGTTATATTGATGATATGGAAATTGTGTTTCATACATAGTTAAACTATGGAATAAGGTTTCAGGAAATATATAATTGTACAAGATATGTAATGTTATTTGGATTCTACAATTGTTCAAAAGATTTATGTCTACCTTGAGGGACTCTCCCCTATAAATATGTTCTTCTCATTACTCTAAACAGTTTTTTCACATCAGTATAAAACGTGCTGAACAATTATCATTTTTCTCTTTTTGTTTCTCTAGTTGAACCACCCTATTTCTTTGGGAAAAGGGAATTTAGATAAAGCGAGATTACCTACAAGAAGAGTTCAACCAGGCACAGAAGCTCGATTCGCAGGTTATGGCAAAACTGTAAACAATCTAAGATGCTACCGCAAAAATGGAAAGTGGGATGAAGAAAATATAGAAAGAAACATTGTGGATAGTACACACTTGAGAGAGGTTATTTTGAAAATCGGTATTGTTGGGAGTCAACAAGGTCTCGATTTTACAGCGCAAAATCGAATTTGTGCTTTGGATGAAAAAGGAGGATCAGTTCCATACGAAGTAATTAATTGTCTTTTTGTTTCCGAAAGAGTGAACCCTACGAAATTCTTTATATATGGGATACACTGGAGTCTCTCAGTAAAGTGCTCTGTTTTCCTCTTTCAAAGTATTCTTTTTCTGTTTGTTTTCGAGTAGTGAAGAAGAATTTCCTTCATAATGCGTTAGTAAAAAACCACCGAGAAAGGAATTTCAAAGCGAAAAATAAAATAAGCGTCATTTTTTTGTGAAAGATTTCTCAAAAATTAATTTTCCAGGGTGATAGTGGGAGTCCATTAATAGTGAATGACGTCGTCGTTGGTATTCTAAGTTCGAGCAGAGGAGGATTTCAACCACAGGAGTATGCTTTATTTACTGACGTTTTTTTCTACTTCGATGATATAACGAGGATCATTCATAAAGATTTCGAAACTATACGAAGAAATTGCGGACGATCGTAATATTGTAATAAAATAATGAAATACATCTTGTTCACAAAACTGATTTTAAAAATATGTAAATTTGGAGATTTGGAATAAATTTACTTTCGACGAATTGAAGATGAAGGCATGGATTATTAAATATGTAACTTATTCAGGCAGGTGTAACGGAAAGTAACTGATTCAATTATTATTATTATACATATATTTAAATATGTTTTTTTACATCGAATATTATAAGATCAAGTGCCAAAAGGCGGAAAATTTTCTGTTTCTGTAAAGCGTAACAATTGTTGAATTGGAAAGTTCCTTCGCAATCTGAGCATTAAACCATCAACTATTCCATTAGTTGACTAAAATAGTTCAGATGGAAAAATTTGCCTTTGGAAACAAAACACACCTGATAAATTTTTTGGATGAAAACACAATTTTAAATCTAGCAAAAGGAAAAGTGTGTTCAACAGTAGATTCAATTAAATAATAATTTTTTTCACAATAGTGCTAGTTAAAACTTCTTTGAACACACTTATGTGATAAATCGTCCTCACGAATCAGGTTTTTTGCAAGTTGCACATGCTTCGCATAGTTGTTGAATACGCTCAATATAAATCTGACAGAAGATTTTGGAGATTTTATTGTCTTAAGTATTTTTTAAACAAATGATTAAAAAATAAATTTTTTAGCAAGATTTATCTATATGCTCTATATGGTTTTTGGCGGCTGATAAGAATTTTCTTCTATGATTTTGAGAATTAATTTCTAATAAATATTTTTTCAAAAAAATACACATGAAATAATCTTCTAAATTCGAACAAAATAAAAGCTGAGAGAAAAAAAGTTTAGGCAGTTTTTTTCCTTGAGAAAACTTTACAACCAAATTTTGAAGCTGCAGTAATTTCAAACAAACAGCAGTTTTTTAAAATTCTCATTTTATCTTCTTACAAATCTCAAAAATTATAAATTTAGTTTTCCAGTATTTTTGAAAATCGAAATACGTTTTGATAAAAATAAAAAGATTTATAGGATATCATTGTAACAGGACGTTCATTTCCTTGAATAATAATGATAACACAGCTACACAAAAAAAAAATATTTTTTCGGGTCTGGAGGGCAGACCATGTTTACTATCTATTTTCGGGGTAGCTGAATCCGAATCCGAGGTCCAAATAACTCCAGCATGTCAGGGTTTCGACATAACCTCAAAAACTTCATAAAATTTTTTTTTTCGAGTCCGGGGGTCAGACAATGTTTACCATATGTTTTTGCGGTCGCTGAATCCGAATCCGTCGTCCAAAAAAACAATAGCATGTCAGGTTGTTGACATAACCTTCAAAATATCCCGTTATCTAAGGTATTTAACGCTTTAACGTTTTGACTTTAGCCGTATATTGAACAAAAATCAGTTCAACCCATAAACCCTATTTATTCCACAAAACAAAGGTATATAGGACCGTCGGCATCAGCGCTACCCGATGTACAACGCGAGGAGGTTGCACGATCGGAGTTTGTACATCATATAGCCCTTATAAGGGCTTTCGGCAACAAAAATTTAAATTTGTGGAATGATTACCAAGAATAAATAAATGATTAGATAAATGAACTGTATACATCTACAATATGAAAAATGATGTGTAGAATTCTCAACTACTAGAATAAATGACTAGTTACATGACAATAGGAATCGAATAACTTAAGTATACGAACTCAAATATTAAACGATTGGAATAGACGATCTAAAAACCAGACGCATAAATCAAATGTCAGACTCTCGTTTGCTACTATAGCGGGTTCTTTTCTCATCAAAAGATCTATGCAATGATTTACGCTTTCTATCTTCTTTCGGTGTATCTCGCTTCAACATCCAACAGAAAGCTGCCATCATATTTGCATCCCACCTTCCTTGATATCGAGTTTCCATGACTTTTATATCTTGGTGAAAGCGTTCGCCTTGCTCTTCACTAAAATCACCTAGATTATTTGGAAATTTGTCTAGATGTGCATGCAAAAAATGTAATTTCAAATTCATCAGGCATCCTAGCTTTCTAAAATCTTCAACCATTTTGCCAACAATCTTTTTATACTTCGGACTTTTGTTATTTCCTAAAAAGTTCTGTGCCACATCTTTAAAACTAAGCCAGGCTGCTTTCTCAAGTCGATTCATTGTACCAATGAAATTTATATCTTTGAACATAGTTTGAATTTGTGGTCCATCGAATACTCCTTCTTTCAACTTAGCCTCAGAAAGTATCGGAAATTTGGATTGAAGGTATTGAAAACATGCTCCCGATTTAACAAGGGCTTTGACGAATTGTTTCATGAGACCAAGCTTTATCTGCAACGGAGGAATGAAAATTTTCGATGGATCCACAAGAGACTCATTGATGATGTTATTAGAACCTGGAGTTAGCGATGATCTTACTGGCCATTTTTTCGTCTTGCTGTAGTGATTTTCTCTATTTCTACTATCCCAAAAACACAAATAGCAAGGATATTTAGTGAATCTTGACTGTTGCCCAAGCAGCATGGTTATTATTTTCAAATCTCCGCATATTAGCCATAAATGCTTTTCATATTGAATTTTCTGTAAAAGTATATGCATATTGCCATATTTCTCTTACATGACAGTAGAATGAGCAATCGGTACAGGAGCATAAACGTTCGTGTTGTGAAGTAAGACCGCCTTTGTACTTCGTTTCGAAGAGTCTATGAAGAGTCGCCAATCGGAAGCTTTGTAAGAATTCTCTTTCAGCTGATTTATGAGACCCTCGACATCGGTACAAAATACTAAAGATGAATCTTCCTCCTTCGTAAAAAATTTACGGAATTCGAAGTTTCGGTTTCGATAAGTAGAAACTTTTGTTTTAAGTTCTAGAAGATTTTTCTCTTTTAGAAATGAAGCCAAAAGCTCAGAACCATCTTCTGGTAAACCTAAATCTCTAACGAGATCATTTAACTCAAACTGCGATACCAATGAAGGAATTGAAGGTACTTTTTCATTTGACATGTACTCTGAGCCCCTGATATCGTTGTCGTCGCTCGAAAAATCACTTTCTTCATCTAGTTCTCCGGATTCGATACCTTCAGTAACACGATCAATATTGGATTGGCATTTAACTTGATCAACTATAACGGGAGCCATCATTGATGGAGCATTGTTATATACAATTTTTTGTCTGTTTTTTATGTTGATGCCTTTAATATTATTTAAGCAAAAGTATTAGTCCTCTGCGCTACTAGGTTTTCTTCAAATTGCTGGAGTGATGAATTTGATGTTCTCTTTATATTTGTCCGCCTTCCATCGATACAACATCTTTTTGCACATGTTACAAATGATACGTGGAACCCAGCTATTATGTTGATCCATCTTTGAATTCAAAATTTCTTCGTATAAGTTGCAAATAGAATTGTCAATCGTATTTGCAAAGATGTAACTTCATATTTGGAACAAACGTAACAAAAATTGTCATGATTCGCATGACAATCATGTGATTGCGAAACTTCGGGCCGATTTCTTGTAGCATTAAATTCCACATTAACCAAGTCACCAACTAATGTGAAACTGCGGTCACTTGATGACGACGCCTGCGGGCCCGCTTTCTCACCTTGACCAGCCGCCGATACTGAGGATCCAACTCTTTGCATCGTAAAACGCTTGCGTGCGCCTGCCATGACGGCATGAAAGACGTAATCCAGGGGCTTAGCCGAATCACAGGCACACTCCGTTGCCCGCCGTCACCACGAGGAGGTGCCCTGGATGCAGACACACGTCGTAAGTCGGATGAATAAATTTCGCGAGTTTCTTTGCAAATAAAAATCCTGACGTACTGGAGTTTTTTGGACAACGGATTCGGATTCAGCGACCCCAAAAACGTATGGTAAACATGGTCTGACTCCCGGACTCGGGAAAAAAAATGTTATGAAGTTTTTGAGGTTATGTCGAAACCCTGACATGCTGGGGTTTTTCGGACCTCGGATTTGGATTTAGCGACCAAAAAAACTTATAATAAATATGATCTGACCCCCGGACTCAAATAAAATTTTGTATGAGGTTTTTTGAGGTTATGTCAGAACCCTGACGTGCTGGGGTTTTTTGGACCTCGAATTCAGATTCAGGTACCCCGAAAACATATAGTAAACATGGTCTGACCTCCAGACCCGAAAAAATATTTTTTTTTGTGTGTCTGTGTAATCAACATAATTTCCGTTTAACTATGTTTAAAGGATGATAAACACAAATCATGTATGAACCTAATCGTTCAAAAACTTTAAAAAGTTCATGACTATAAAACTGATTGAGACAAGTAATGACTTCTTTCACTTTCATGAACTTCTTATCATACGTAATCTTAGAGTAGCTTCTATGTATCTTAAAAAAAAACAATCATCATTTGCCAGTTCCTGTGAATAAAATGTAGTCATGTTTACGTACTCAAAAATCATCGAACTTGTGATAGTAATTTCTACACTTATATAAGGTAAGCAAGCTGCCCTCACTTGATAATATTTAAAAAACTCAAAATTTTTTAAAATGATATTTTATTTCGTTTAAAGATTGGGCTTACGCAATTGCGTTTGTCAAATTATTCTTGGAACATATGGGTTGCGAGAAAAAGCAATACTAAAAATTTTGTACGTTATTCTACAGTTAACCTGATAGCTAATTATGCTGAAGAAACTCTAAGACTTTTTAGCAATCCATTCTGTTTCATGTTCCCTTTACCTGACAATGAGTCGAACCTTATTAGATCTTGTTAAGAAACATACATCATATCACACCCGTTAAAAAAAAATATGAGAAACGAAATTAAAGGATTGTTGGCCATTTGTTTAATACTCATACTTTTCGGTAAGTTTTATTATGCTCCTTAATTTGTGTACTTATAAAAATCGAAGGCTTATCAAAAATCCCAAATCCTCATAGACTTGTAGCTGGTGTACTAACATATATCCACTAAACATTGAGACTAACTTCCGGAGTACGCTATCTGAAAGCAAAAAATTGAATTAAAAATTTTTTTAATTTGATACCTCAATCTATAAGTTACCTGTCAAAAAATGCATTTAGAGTGCACTCAATGGACCATTATCTTCGATTTTTCGTAGTGTAGAGCGTATGTCCCGATTTAGGTTTTGGACGGTGTTTATCTCGATTTGTTTTAACTTTCGCTTGATTCGATTAATCAACTTTCGCTCGTTTCGTGCCTCCCAGCCCTTTTCGTACACCATACGCTTGAGAACTGCCCAGAAATTTTCGATTGGACGTGCCTGTGGCACGTTTGGAGGGTTGTCCTTCTTCGGCACAAATGGTATTTCTTGCTCGGTCAGCCAATCCAATGTTTTTTTCGCATAATGACAGCTTGCAAGATCCGGCCAAAACATGATTCCGTCGCCAGTGTGATATTTGCCGATGAATCGCTTCAATTTTGGCAAGCATTCACCGATATAAACGTCAGCATTGATCGCTTTGTCTTTGTTTGGGCGAATCAATGGCGCTGAAACACCCTTCGAAGAAATGGCCACCCACATTAGCACCTACGGCTCAAATTTTGATTTGCTGGCAAATTTAACTTCGTTTTGTATTGTTTCGATGTTGTCAGTGTAAAAACCGTCGTTGCCGCTCAATTCATGGTGTGAAAATGTGAATTACGATTCATCATTCCAAATGATGAACTTTTCATTCGCAAAGTGTTCACGACGAAGGTTGCGGCAGCATTTTGGTATTCTTTCGAGTTGTTTCGCCTTATACTTTGGTGCTCGCTTACGTTTACGATAAATTACATTTTTTTTCTTTAAAATCATGTGAACGCCAGACTTTGAAATGCCAAATCTTCGTGCTAATTTGCGTTTCGATTGACCAACCATGTTTTCGGCACTTGACAACAGTTTTTTCATTATTTTGGCACTTAATTTTGGTGGGCGACCAGGTATGACTTCATTTTTCGGTACATTTCCATCCCGACAATCCTTCAAAATACGAAAAATAGTCGCACGGGAGATGAGCTTTTCTTTGAACACATCAAGAATCTCACTTGTACTGAGTTGTCCAAACAGATTGGCGACAGATTTACGTACATCCAGCTTGTACGACATTTTAAATAGAAACTACTGCGCAATTTGAGTTTGACAGTTCAGTAGGAGCAGAATGAAGCATGACAAGTGCATTGATTGTCATTTGTGTGTTTGTTTATGCAGTCAAACAAACGGCTGGAGTTAGTCTCAATGTTTAGTAGACATATGTTAAATGCCTTTTGAATCTCAAAATGCGGTCGCGTTCGGACCGTCGCAAAAAAACCTTTTTTTATTATCAGTAGGAAATATTTTATTTTGTGATAATTACCAGATGTTTTGATTTTATAACTCAGATTTCTAAATACTGATACTTCATGAATATACAAGTTTTAACTACCCCTACCCCCCACCTCATTTACCTATCTACTTGGCCGCGACTCCAATTATTATAACATTGCTACGAGTAAGGCCCTACTTTCCGAGCTGATAACTTAGTTAGAACATTTTCAGGATGTTGCATCGCCTTTCATATCTTCGAAAATCATGATTGGCATGTCATGGTTAGTGAAATGTACAATGATGATTACGTATGCCATCGTCGTTGCGCGGGCACTCGCATGAATAACAGATACATAATCAATGCAGCCAGTTGTTTAGATGGTCTTCGGGAAGATGACTTATATGTTGGAGCGACTTCTTTTAATTTGCTGACACTTGAAGGGATCCCATTAGTTTTCTAAAGAGTGAAGAACGTTACTAAGCATGGTGATTTACAACAAAAAGCAACAGGATGCAATACAGCTTACGACATCGCTGTTTTGCAAGTAAGGGTATAAAGAAAATTAAAAAAAAAAAATTATCTGATCAAGACAACTGCACTTTCTCGAATTGCATATCGCCTATTTTTCTGTTTCATCGTCATTTTTTGGAGATTTTGTTTTACATTTTGAAAAACGCGGCAAAACATTGACGTTTTTACAAATTGTGACGGAAGTATGACTTTTGAATTTTTCTAATTATTGCATTGAATATTCCGTAAATACTATTTTATATTGAATCTTAAATCGCTATGAGGACTTAGAACGCAATGTATTAAAAATTTCCCCTAGTATCTTCAGAGAACTTCGAACTTTTTATAAATATCTTTAGAAAAGTTGGCCAACTGATCACTCAAAGCCAATTTTCAATAGTATATCCATATTTTAATCGATCTATATTTCGGCCGCATGTGGGGTCCTCATCGGAACCTTTATTTGCCCCCCCCCCCCCCTTCTAAATGACCGCGTTTTTTATGACACAATCTAAGAATTGAGCATATTAAAGAATGAATGACGAGTGTTGCAGTACATAAATACATTTTGACTTGGACTTGTAAATAGAAAAATACTTATAACTAATATAAACACATTAAAAATCAAATTATTCGAATTTAAAATAAGAAAACTTTCTTTTGCGATTTTTTATCAAATTCAACACGGGAAGGAATCATAAGTATAAATGCAAGAAATATACTAATTAGCGAAAGTTATAGTTGTGAATTCAATTTATGCTAAATAAAAGTTTCGGGATAAAAATATTTGTGTTTTGATATGTTTTATACTAAAATCTCAAATTTGTAAATATTTCGCATTAAAAATCGATTTGAATGCATTCATATGAAGTAATATTGATGAATAGAGAAATTTCTTTCAAGCATTATTATTTTGTATTTCAAATGCATGATTACTTGATATAAGTTTTTCTACAAAACATTTAGCGAAGGAAAATAATTAGAAAAATGAAAAAAAGCTTTAGGTTTTAGGTATAGATTATACATACCAATGAAAAATTTAAACTTTGGATTCAGTAAGATTTTCAATCTCGATATTCTGCATTGAAACTTTTCAAATAGTACATTTTTGTTGTCATCAGAATGATTGGTAAATTGATAATGATAAAAAAAAAGATTTTTCAACCGATCATAATTGCCAAAGTATAAATTTTGTATCATATATTTTAAAGTTCTCGATGAAACTTTACCGGAAAATTTATCAGTCATCCAAAAATAGCGAAGTTTTGCCAGCAAAAAACAATCTGAAATCAAAAGTGTGTAATTAAAAATTTATATTAAACAGTCATTCAATTTTTATCGTTTAGCCAAACGATGAATAAAGAAAGTAAATTTGTGTTGATAAATGTTTGTTCAGGTGTTTCATTATACATTTCTCCACAAATAGTCTTTGCCATTTTCCGTGGACTCTAAATACATACAAAATTAAGAAAAAAAAAAACAAACAAACAAACAAACACACTGAGAAGTGTAAATTGTCATGATGACAATACGTTTACAATTTCTATTCGATAACTGACATATTCTGCCTGTTACGAAGATATGTATTCGTATCGGAACGAAATCATATTCAGTGTGGCGATCTTATTCTACATTCTACTGGTTGGTATCTGATATCGTTCCTTGTAGCATCTGCCCAGATTTCTAGGGCAAAAAAAAGTATTGTCTCTTGCAGTATCTTAACGTCACCATGACAATTTCAACTCACAGTGCAAAAATAAATAAAAAACAAAAATCACATTGAATTTTACATTACATTTCAATTTTCAATACTGTCAACATGCCGATCAGCATAGTTATCATCTTATATCTGAAATAATCATAGTACAGAGTATACCTAAATCCTTACACCAAAATGAAACCCGAAATTCCTTATTTTATGTCCGAGTCGAAAAGTCCTTCACCATTTTTTACAAAACTCAAAATAAAAAACGTTATTCAAGCCCGAAAATTTGAACAAAAATGATCTTCCTCGACAAGTGGTGATATACATCACAAACCGAACTTGGCTCAAATTTTTTTCATTTGTTCTGAGTCAAAAAGTTCTATGGCACAGTTAGAAAAATTCAAAATCGAAAAAGACAACTGGTTTACAAGTTTCAAACTAAAAGGTTTGTTCGGTTTTAGTCTCGAATATCTTTTTCGAATTGAAGTTTTGTAGAAAATGACAAAAGACTTTTCGATTTAAAAAAATATGAAGAAAATTTGGGCCTAGTTTGGCTCGTGATTCCTACTACCGCCCCTCCTCTCCTTGTCGGGAGAGATTCATTGTTCAAATTTTAGGCTTGAATAACTTTATTGATTTGAAGTTTTATAGAAAGTGCTAAAGGTTTTCCACTTGGAATGAGATGTGGAATATTGATTTCTTAGTGGCGCGAAAATTTTGATACACCCTGTATTTACGTCTTACATTTGAATAAGTAAACCTCGGTTTATTCGATATTTAGAATGTTTATTATATAAAAATAAGGCCTGGTGTCAACTGATTGTGAGCCAAATTTTTTTGTGCAGCGTGTTCATTGTGCACTAGACGATTGTGCAAATTAACACAAATTTCATTGCTATGTTTCTAAATTTAACAGATGTGGAAATGGAAACTAGTGCATTATCAAATCTATACTGTGAATTTTTTAATAAGTGACATTTCGCACAATCGTCCAGTGCACAATAAATACGCTGCACAAAAAATTATTGCTCAATTGACTCCAAGCCAAAAATAAAATGAAACAAGTTGCTATATTCAACTTTTGTGAAATTTCCCCCCCCCCCCCCGCTCATGTGAATCCTGCGTACGCCCATGTATGTCGGCATTATTTACACATTCGTTATAATGGATTTATGTATTACAACTAAGTTTCACATACTATATCGATACGCCTTAGCATATTTTAAATTGTATTCAATTCCAGAAGTTTAGCAGGATAATCTTATTTCTGCAAAATACGATGCTATGAATGAAACGCAGAAAAATGAGCTGTTCAAAATTTCCATGTGGGCTTTGAAAAATCAGAATATTCGTGAGAAAATGATGATATTCGAGATCCCAGCGGTTTTGGCATCTATAAAACAGTGTCAGGAATCCATTACTAATTTCAATGCTAAGACACAATTTTGTGCCTACATTGATCTGTCTTCGATGCAAGAATCGCAGTTGCTGGTAAAGTAATTATAAGTTTTTTCAACAAAAATAACTTTAGACATAAAGTGAAGCAATGCTTATGTAAAATGAATTCCTAAATGCAACATGTCGGAGTTAACATCGTCGAAGGTTACAGAGATTCAATGATTTCAATAGTTAGGTTTCGGAAAATGAGCTAGTAGAAACATCTCAACACACATATTAAAAAAAAAGGTTTTAAAGGATATCTTTAAAAGGAAAAAAAAAAACCATGTCTTTGTTAGGTAGTCACAATCTTAGTTTTAAGGATTCATGTTATAAATAATATAAAGTATGATATGTTTTCAAAGGTATATAAGTTTTTTTGTCCAATTTTTCAGAAAGTAGAGGCAGCCCCCTTATGAGTAATGAGACACTACATGGAATAATAACCGATTTCATCAAGGATGATGAAAAAATATATAAAGGCTTTGTAATTACCAGCATTTTCAAGTGTGAAATGGACATTCGCTTTTTAAAATCGTTTTGGGATTATAGTCGTTATACATAAGAGTGTCTCCCTAACTTTGTATAAATATGTGAGATTTCTTTTACAGCTCGTGGGAACATCTAACTGGTTGCAAACATACAAAAAATTAATTCAAAATGGAATAGTTCGGTCATTTCTCTGAAACTTTAACAACCAGACACAGTGAAATTCACATGTTACATGGACACATCAAGCATATTAACAATGTTAAGTTCCTAAGGCTTCTGCAAAAAAAAAAATTTGTTAACCAATGTTCTCAAAAATTATGGAAAATTTTTTCGTATCCCAGAACTTACATCAATACCAAAATCTATGCAGAGTTCAATTTTTCGTTAAAATATTTTATTTAAATGAGGTTTACATGGGAATCATGGAACAGCAAAAGCTGAATGACATTATAGCCCGGCTGAAAATGCAACATAGGCGCCAAAAAGGCCCTGCCTTGGCTTTCCCCAATTGAAGGCGGGGCCTGGTATGGAATGCCTAGTCAGGTCCTGGCCTGGGTGTTGACACGCGGTCTGGAAAAGCCCTCATTATGAACTCCTAGGCAGGGCCTGTTAAGGGATGCCTTTCTAGCGCCTGACAGGGCGAATGGAATTCTGGTGTTAGCTATGAATTTTTTACGATCTCTAAGAATGACAAAAATTTAGTCCAATATCTCTTGGGTTGTGAACACTTTTCTGCATTAGTGTTTACCATGTGAAAACTTTCTTTCAAAAAATTTCCCAAGTATGTACTTATCATTTGTTATCGGAAAAAAAATCAAACGTTAGATAAAAAAAACTGTTTACACTGGAGTATAATGTAATAGCATTTATATGCGTATAGGTACGTAGGTATTGAATGTCTTCCATTACATTATTCACAATATGCATTGAAATATTTATTATTCAAATAACATATTTTGTAGTTAAATGTTTGTTAAGCTATACCATATATATTATTTTCTATACAAAACTATTTCTCATCAATAAGGAAACGAGCATTCTAGAAAATTTATTTCACTTTTAGTAAATTTTAGTTTTTTTTCTTCGTACGAAAAAATTAAAAAAATATAATTTTTTCGGAAATCTTAAAAGAAAAAATAATTTTACGTTAAAGAGCTGATAGTCATCCAAATACATGTAGGTATAAAAGTTTCCAATAATCGTCGTCTAAATCATTAAACCTTATGTAGCGATTTCATCATATCGTAATCACGCGTCCAGTACTCTAGTGTATCAAGCAAAATAATAAGAGCTGTCTATCTCATCGTCTCGCTATTAACTGATGATATCTTCACACGAAAGAATAGAAACTTGCCAAGTAGATATTATTTCATAACAGGTACTATTTGGGGAAACAAAACTTAGTAAAACTTATAAACTCAATGATTTTGTAAAAGATTTTATTCAAAACTCTAAAAACATTTAAAGGTATTAGAAATTCAACGGGATTCAAGGTACATGATAAAATCAAATAAATAAATACTTTCGATATCTACCAACATTATAAACTGGGAGTATTTCAAGAAATGTAGATTACGTTCATAAGTGAATTCGTGAATTCGAACCAGTATGAGAAGTGCAAGAAAGAGCGGTTATTATATAACTCACATTCGAACATAATATAATGAAGTTACACGCACCTTTTTGTTTCACCTTTCTATTGGTAGGTACCGATATACAACGGTAACTGTCTCAGGAAAGGAGACAAATTTTTCAGCGCTTTCACACTCTTGAAGTATACTCCGTACTACTTTTTAAGTAAGAGAAGCGCTCTGTTGAGAAGCCTCTAATGGAATGACTCGAACCACATAATCTTGATTCACGTTTCGAGACTCGAAGCTGAGTATAGTGTTACGCATTCCTTAATTTCACCATAGAAGTACGCGTACGAAAATTGTTCGTACAAATTTTTTTGATGACTTTAATCCAAAATTAGACGAAAACAGATAATATGTTTTTGTAATTCGAAAATGAGAATCATCTTAACTTTTATTATTGAATCCCAAATGCCATCTTGTTTAAAACAATTTTCTCAATTTTCATGTCAACTACCTGAGGCATGTTTTTACTTGATACTTATTGAAATGAAAAGTATCCGCATTCTCATTTTGGGTGAAAAGATACTATGCAGGTAATCAGATACAATATCGTATTGCAGATCGAATATTTAAGCAGTATTGTAGTAGTCAAATTTAACACTGCCTTGATGCTATTAAAAATCTGTTATTCAAAGAAAGCTAGCTTTCTATGAAAATATGTGATCAGGCCCACATTATTTTGAGTTTTATGAAAAATGATAGGGGACTTTTTGACTTTAAATTGATAAAGAAATATTTTTTCGACACAGGGGATGAGTTATACCCTGTAACTTGAATGATTTTTGGAAACATATATAGCGGAAATATAATGTCAATATTGTACCGATGTATCACATAGATTCTAATGGATTTTTTAGAAAACAATATCTTTTTCGAATAATTGTAATAGCATAAGCAGAATAAGTAAATATTGTAAGTATAAGTAAGTAGTATGAGTACTTTTTGTATTTTTTCGTACATATACAATGCAAAGGATTTTCTAGTATATTAATAGTTTTCTACAGGGAAATCTGGAATTTTATGCGGAAAGATTTTAGAGTTCCAAGATTTTCTGTCTTTCATAATTTTGATCCTCATATCAAATTTCATAAATTGTTTGTACTTGAATGGATTTTTTAGTAAGCAGTAGGTATTTCTCTAGAATAACTGATATTTTCAGATTTTTCGTATTTCTTTGGTATACCGATTATATTCATCAAATTTGAAGAATTTTTTGGTATTAGTAAGAATCATGGTAGATATTTTCTAGATTTTGATGCTCTCGTTATTATAGTTTTATAAATAATCGCTACTTTCTCTATTCTGAGTATTACTATTTTGATTTTTTTTCACTGTTGAAAAAAAAATACAAATTCGTTCGATTGTTTTGGTTTTTGTTAGATGCCTCTTCAGATTTTTAGTGTGCCCCCCCCCCCACCCTCCAAGTTGGGGTTTTTTGTCCCTGCCGCTTGTAACAAGCTACTGAAGGACGACCTTATGGTGAAACACAGTGAAACAACTCCATTGGACTTTGTACAAATCTGTTATCGCTAACTCTTACATACTCGTGCTCCTTTATGTATGAGCGAGACAGAGCTGGTAAATCAGTGGTTTAAGTTTCTCATTTGAATTTGTCATTGGTGTTGTAACTGCGAAATCAGTTGCTTTCTCACTATTAAATTAGCAGTTGTGGTACTGATAATTCAGTGGTTATATTTTCCTGGTTCTTAAGCGAAGGAAATAAACATAACCTCACTTTTAATGACGTTTTCACAATAGATAAACAATTGTTTAGGTAAAAAAAAAAAAAATTCGCGAGAGAAGTAAAACTTCTCACGGTGAACTAGAGCAAGTTGAATTAAAGAACAAAGAAAGTTCGTTCAATTTTATTAGAAAAACGCCTAAAGAAACCATTAAAACCAAAGCATGAACTGCGTTCAAAACTGTAGCTTGAAACTGATTAAATTAAAATTGGAATCTTAAACGAGTGAATTCAAATCTGATGAATATAAAATTTAACGACAAAGATTTAATTTTCTTCCACATTGCATGTATACCATACAATTAAAGATGTATGAGAAAGGTAGACCTTCGTCTTTAATTTTTAATTTAGATTTGAATTTACTCGTTTGGATTTTAATTTCAATTTATTTGGTTTCAAACAATAGTTTTCAACCCAGTTTATGCTCTGGTTTTAATAGTTACTCTAGGTGTTTTTCTCATAAAATCGAACGAACTTTCTTTTTTGTTTAATTAAACTTGCAGTTGTTTGCCGTGAGAAGTGTCACTTCTCTCGCGAGTTTTTAAACTCACACCAGTTTTTTTTATTTATTGATTTTTGCAAAATATATATATGATAAACGGTAACGTAAGCCATTTTCGATGTGTCTTAGAAATCTATGTTGCATTATTTAGGCATTCACCTTTGCTTAAAATGACTATTTTGTTGTGTATTATTTCGAACGGCTTCCAAGTTTCTAAAATGTGCACTCTGAGCTCTCAAATCTCTCTCTCACGTGCTCTTACACTTACATAAAACGTATAAACTTCGAATAAAAAAAAGGATATGCAATAGAGAGAAAGAAGAGATGGCTCAAGGCTAGTCAAGGGTTGGAATAGATTCAGGCGGTCACTTGCAGTCATTTGTTTCGAGAAAGCTGGAGAAAGCTCAAGAAAGCTGAAGGAAGCGGACCAAAGTAAATTTCGGTAAGAGTATTGAGTGTTCTTTGTGCGTATCTTTTCATCGTAATCGGTTCAAAATGATTTTGAAAACGTGATAAAAATTTTGAAAAACTGTTTTGTTTGATTCATCGCCTACATATGATGAATATATTTAATTGCTCCTCAACATCCTTTTGAGTTATTGCCATCGTGCTCAAAATTGTAACACTCGTGGTCTCGGTAACGAAATTTGGGGGAATGAAATATAACGAGATTATTTTATAGATTTTATTGTGCATTTAGTTTGGATTACTTCATCTGGAAATTTCTCTTTGTGCATAAAAAGGTTTAATTTGACTTCGTGTTATATACTCGTGTGTTTCAGTGCGGTTTTTCTATTTTTCGCATCCAAAAATTGAACGAATAAAAAGAAAGAATTGCTTTTGAAATATTTCAAAAGCAATTCTCTCTTTTTGCGTAGAAAAATATTTTTCTACGCTCAGTAACAGTTGTTATTTTACATTCCACATTTGTACTTTCTTGGTCTAAAAAGGCTTATTTCGTTGCTGAATTATGATTTCTTTGTTTTCGTTTTCGAACCGGTTAAAATTGCCTCGTATACGTGTTTATGACTGCATTTCAAAGTTTTGAAAGAAATTACGTTCCGCTTAAATAATTTTTGGTCATGCTTTCAAACAAAATATATGCAAAAATTTTGAAAGGCCACGATTTCGTTAAGAAAAGAAAATTTCTCGAAGAAAAAGCAATATAATTTGTATTCATCCATTAGTCACGTTTTTTTACAAGTTCCGAAAATTGCTTGAATTATATATTAATTCCATGGGTGAAATAATTAATTTAGTGAGAAATAAAAAAAAATTTTCATTTTTTGATGAACTCAAAAATAATCGGATGTGAACCAAATATAAAAGCAACTAATGAGTATTTCCAACAAACCGATATCGGAGAGAAATTTTCTGTATAATTCAATTTGATAGTTTTTCGATTTTTCAGTTTTTTAAATTGTTTATAGGTTATTAAAACTTAATCATTCTCAAGTTCTTTCACAATATTTATAGGTCATTTTGCATGAGATTTACTGAACTTATATTTTTAAAATTTGACGACAAAAATGTTTACAGCGTTTAAAAAAATTTATTTTTGTTGCAGTATATAATTTTTTTTAAATTTTGAATTTTGGAAAAAAAGAAGATTTTCAATTATCAATAATATAAACTTAATTTGTGGAAAAATTTCTGGTCATAAACATTTTTTTATCATACGAACTTTTCTTCAATAAATGAACAAAAAAATTTTTTTTTAACAGCAATTTTTCATTTTGTGCTTGGATGCTGTTTTTCCCAAGTCGGATAATACATTATTCTCGATTTTCTAGACCAAAACTTTTTTTTGATGCATCAAAAATGTTTATACGTAAAATTTTTGAAGTGGGCAGGTGCTATATGTAATTTCTGAAATATTTAGAATCGATACAATAGCACCAGATTTGTTGCATATATGAGGCTTTTGCTGGAGGTGTTACAAGTATCAAAGAGCTCAAAATTGGGGTCAGCGCTTAGTATAAGTTGAAATACTTGAAAAATTTTACTCGATGTTTTTTAAAATAAATTTTTCGAATCTGAAAAATCGTAATATCATATATGTAGTATAACTTTTGATATCGTATTGTACATCTGCAAAAATTGCCAGTTAAATTCTAATAAAAATGTTTTTTTTTTTTTTTTTTTTTTTTCAATTTATGTAATTAAAATACTCAAATTCTGAGGATTTTCTTCTACTTGAAAAGTTTTCATATACTATCTGTAATTAAAAATTGTCTGTTTTCTCTGAACTCAAGGTTTAAAAAAATTTTCAAAGTTATAAACAAATTTTTTCCTGAAAAAAATAACACGTTATTTCTAATTGTCTTGAATACATTGTAAACAATTTTTGTTAAATTTGCAATATTAGTTATGAATACGTGTGGCATGACCGACGTGACCTATATATACTTTGAAATCGACAGAATAGATTTTTAGGAAGAGAAAAAAATTTCTGAAAGACAACATAGAAAAAAATAAGAAGAAAGTATACAAATTTTTTTTTTGTCAAGAAATCTGAAGGGATTTTTATGGTGTTTAGTGCTCTTTTACATATTTTTATCTTATAAAGTTTATCATTTTTCAATAAAACTCGAAACAGATTTTTTTTTATTTCCATCCCACTTATAATGCTCGTATTTATTGTTTCTTGCAGTTAAGAACACCATACAGTCAACGAACCATCCTGCCTTGAAAAATTCAACTTGGCTGCCATCAAAATTTTGGGTATGGCAAAGCAAATAATTTGGAATTTCAATAATTCATGTAGCATGACCAGGAACTTGTGACCCAAAATTCGTCATTTTGATATTCATATTTTCTATTTTACAAGTATTTTAAAATTCCCAGTGATAGTTGGCCAATTCGCATGTTTCTTCAAAATAACTTATTCTTCTGAAAAATTATGGAAACAGCAATTACAAGCTCCATAGAGTTTATATTTCATAAATGTATATTCTATTTCACAATCACATTTCACATGAAAATTTTACCATAGGAAAAAATATATAATGGAATTACACAATGAATTACTTTTTTTATGTGTCCAGTTAAAAAGTAATTTGCTGTAACAATTATTGATGAAAATATATGAGAAATCCAAGAGGAGATAGAATTAAAAAAAACCTACACAATTTTTCAAACGTTCTCCATGTCATTATACAAAAGCTAATACGTTTTTAGAGCGTGGATTGTAGTGCATGTGGTTAAAATATGTGAATTTTTGGACAGAGATTTCTAAAATCAATAATCTATTTTACTTACATCCCGTATGAATTTTTCCAGATTGTTTCCATTCTTCTGGCATAGTTGTATTCCCCAACTTAAGAAGATCGCGATGCCAGACTTTATTGAAATTGGTAAAGGAGTTACAAAAACTACCAGGACTACCTTCAAATGGCATTTTACTATGAGCGATGATCCTATTTATTCTCCACCACTATATTGGAATGATTGTAAGGACTCTACATTTTCTCTGGAAGCATTGTTCCAAAACAAAAAGAACTCTTATGACTCCTATAATTTTAACAATTATCTTACAGTTAAAATTATCACAGAGGGTCATTTAAATTGTTCAAAAAATTGTTCACTTGTTTAAAATACCATCTATATCTTATGGACAAATCAGAAATTACCTTTACCATAGAGAAGTTAAATGCTCTTTTACTCATCAAACCACGTCTTTCGAAATAATCAAAGACCAAAGTTTTATTCGGGGCTACGAGAGCAAAAATGCGACTAATGATATAACTCTATACATAGAGATTTCTCAAACCTATGATGTTCATGAACCTGAATCAAAACCCTTGATATTAGTGGATATAGAAAAAATGTTGGTTTCAAAAGATTACTCTGATGTCGTGATAAAGGTGGACAATGAAATTTTTCAAGCTCACAAATTTATTCTAGTTTCTCGTTCGCCTGTTTTTCGTGCCATGCTCACTTCCGGCACGAAAGAAAGCAATAATAACGAAATTTCTATCAAAGGAATGACTGCAGATTGCTTTAGAGAATTACTTTACTACATGTACATTGGAAAAATTAGAAAAGTTGAAAATGCGACTTTCACATTCGCAAATGCAGCAGAAATGTACCAATTGATGGAATTAATGCATTCTTGTGAAGATTACCAAGAAAATAACATTTCTGCTGAAACTGCCGTCGAAATTTTTCAATATGGGCACTTAAAAAATATCGAGAAGCTGTGTAACACAGCAGCAAACTTTATAGTAAAAAATAAACAGCCATTCGCTGATGGCCAACTCAATGCAGTTCACGATAATCCAAAATTCAGTAAAATTTTACTGAAAAAACACTGCAAGTGAGCAAACTCGTTTTGATAAACCAAAAAGAAAATTTTTTTATCAGTGTTATACGTACTTGTAGTTGACTTTTTTTTTTCTTTGAAGTTCTTACCATACATTTTTTCAACAATTTAAGAATCAGAGCATTATATAGAGATAAAGATTGCTGTTTGTGAGTCATATGATAATTTTTTTTTTTTTAAAATATGGGTTATTTATTTTTATATAGCTCGAGATCGTTTGAAACAGAGGCTTCAACTTGTTTATTACATCGAAAACTGTAAAACTATTTTATATATCTTCTATGTTTTACTATATAACCAAAATATTGCACTTGTATTCATTGAATAATATACCATTCTATTATGCTAATAATAAAAAGGTACATATTTAATTTTGTTGTTGTGTTCTTTTGATTCATGTAAGCAGATTTGCTGCCATAAATTTGCTCTTAAAAATACTTTCTGTAATTAATGTAATAAAAGTGTTCAATATAAAATACCACAAATGAACAGATTTAATGAAACGTATTAAATATATTATAAATACATAAATATTAAATAAAGTAATTATAGATCGAAGAATTTGTACTCAAACTAAAATAACAATGAAAGTGCAAAATATGTTAACAATAGAAATTATAATTGTGCAAACTGATAAGTGGAATCTATAAACTAAAGTTCATAAAAGTTTTTAACAATCAGATAATGTCTTAGAAATTCAGAGATAACAGTTTTTGTGAGTTCTACCTAGTGAGTAAAAAATGGGACATCATGTCAATTAATTTCTTACATATTATTAAGGCCTAAAAATTATTTCTCTATTATTTAATTTATAAACAACGATGCATTAATTTTCTCTTACATTTTGAATTTTCGGATGAGACAAAAAAAACAATTTGCAGTATTTTTCTCCATTAGTCAAATTTCATTGTTTGGACCTACAATATTTAAGAGTCAATGTGTCATTTTTTCAGTGATTTTTAAATATAATTCAGGGATTTTTTGAGTCACCTATGAATTTCATTCGGTTCCTGAAAATTCTAAAAATATCGTCAAATTCCTCTAGGTACAGAAATATGATAATGTATTACTCGTAGTTTCTACCATGTAAAAATTTTATTTTCAAAGATTTCACGAGCATGCATTTACTTATCGACTTATTAAAAAAAAAATTCAAAATTGATGAAAACAATTATTTATACTCGACTATAATTTCAATGGAATAAAAACTTGTAACCATAGGTATTGTACGTCTTCCATTAGATTATTAATAATCTATTTTATGCATTTCAAATTTTTATTATTCAAATAACATATTCTGTTATAAATGTTTGTTAGGGTATATTGTGTATATTTTTCCCTCACGCACATTTTCGAAAACAAAAAAAAAAAATTTTTACTTTCGGTGATTTTGAGTTTTTTTCTTAGTATTATTTGTCTATCACGTGCGATATCAATTATTTAATTTTTATTTAACCTGAAATATGCAACAAAAATCCAGATATCATAATTCAGGGCACACTCTGAGGTTCCACATAGAAAAAATTATTCATTTTCGTTTGTTGAATTGGCATCTTTGAAAATATCAGTTATACTACTTAAAACTCAGACACTTCTAATCTGAAAAATTTGACGCTGTTTAATAAACGTTCTTCTAATTTAATCAAAACGAATAAATTTTACAGTGATGACGGTACAGTAACTAAATATTTCAGTTGCACCATTTCGAACTTTTTGTTATGTAAGAGTGGTTGTGCCTTTCAGTGTCAGCTTTGACGCTAACAGAATTTTTGCAATCCCGACTTTTTTACTACCTTATTGACAAAAATGCAGTTGAACCGATGGAATTGATTTTTCCTGCTGCAAAAAAAAATTAGCTCATTATTAAAACTACATCCTTCATGCACGTCTTGTAATATTATTTATGAAATATAGCGAACCCCCAATTTTCGAAACTTCACGTTAAACGTCTACATTCGCAACAACATGTTTCTGCCTAATATGTCTCTAAATTCCCCTTCAACAACTGCGTTCAAGTTCCGAAACTTTTAAGTACAGGGTGTCAATACGGTGCCTTGGTGGCGTTAAAATTCCGCGCTGCGAGTTCAGCGAGTTTAATTCGGCGCGTTTCGATGAATAAGCAGTCGTTTGCTACATTGACTCCGCAACAATTTATGCGTCAGTTTACGCCAGTTTCGGTTCAAGAGAATTTACCGCTTCTCTGGCACGAAAAAAAGCTCTCATAAAGGAAACACGAGAAACTGCTTGCGACGTCAAAACGAAAAACTGCTTGCGAGCTTTATTGCAGCGCGAAAAATTGGGACTACGTTAATGAAAGAAAGAGATGATGTTTTCGGGCTTTTATGGAAGGTCTAAGCGAGGCCAAAATTTGTATAAAAACACGGTTAAGGTGTCCTCTGAATAGCATCAATTCTGATTTTCTAGTATGTTTGTGTTCAAATGGGTAAAAATATTGCAGTTAAAAAATATTCACTTTATTTTACAATATATACTATAATTCCCAGCAGACTTTTCAGAAACATTTTTACCAGGTCCGTGCACAGAAACCTGTACTTAGGAGGGGGGGTTCAACTTTTATGTTGTACTTGTAGAATAACATGCAATTGAAATTGATTTGGTTTGACAGTACATGATTCATTCATAGTGATGTAGATAATAAATGTAGAATAAAACAGTGAATAAATTAATTAATTTATGAATAAATAATAAAATATAAAAGGCAATATCAAAACATCATTTGTTTTCAACAACTTCTACTTTATATATTGAATCTTTGTTATGTTTTCAACAAATTTAACCCAAGCAGCTTAATAATTACAGCTATACAATTGCGAAAAACACGTTTATTATTTCTTTTTCCCATTTAGATGCATAACGAATGCATGATAAATAAAAAAAGAAACACTTTTTATTACTAAACTATGCACGTATTTTATGATTCAAAGGGTTATACACTTTTTTTGAGAACGGTTTGAATTATTGTTTAATGTATATAGCACATAATTTTATTCCATAAAATTTATATTATTGTGATAGAATATTGCATTTTGATGAAAAAAATATCAACAAATGGTAGAGCTATGGCCCTTTCCCAACTTTTTTTTTAAGAGGCTTGCAGTGACTGCAACGCAAATACAATAAGTCAATTGAAGTTATAATATCCAAAAACGTTACATTTTTAAGTGTAATGATAACGTAGCGCGTTACATTAATTAACAAGTAACGATAACAGGAGCGAGTTCCTTTTTTTTTGGTAATGAGTAATGAAAATCATGTTATTCATTTCACATCTGTCTCATCAAGTTTTTAGAACGATTTGTAACTTTTTAAGAAATTTTTTGAAACCTAAATATGAGTAATTTTTTAACTTTCTTATTTTCAGATAAAAATTGGATAATTTCATAATTTTAAATGAAAAAGAGTGTTACATTAGTAATTGATGTACAAATATTGACAAAGAGTATGATGCTTTTTCACTTTTTATTAGAAATTTCCACAATTCTAGCAATAAATTTTAGAAGTCTGCATATGAATTCTTGAAAATACTGGAATCCATAGTTCTTGAAATCTGTAGCAGGATCCCTAAAATCTATAGATTATGCTAGAAAACTTAATATAATTTTGTGAATACAGAAAAAAAATGAAATACAAAAAATACTAGATATTATTTACTTTTTTTTAAAAAGCTATTAGATTCTTCGAAAATTTCTGTAAATTACAGAAATCAAGAAACTCCGATTTCTCGAGCGTTGAATTCTTACAATATAATGTGTATAGAAAACCATAAAAATACTAGGAAAATGTTCAAATTTCAAAAATCTTTTAAAAATTCAAAAAATATTGAGGACACTCTAAATCTGTAAAAAAACTGTTCTTTGCAAAATAGTTAAAATATACTGCAAATTTTCAATTCTAGGAAATCTAATACTCAAAATTCAAAGAGATATCTTTGAAAAAACCTTAAAATTTTCCAACATTCTATTAATACTAGGAAATACAAAAATTAAATACATGTATAGAAAAATACAAGTGTATCTATGGAATATTCAAAATCTATACAATTTTTAATACTAGAGCGTCGAATTCCAGAAATTTATACAGAAATATACAAGAAAACTGAACAATCGTTCAAATCGTAGAAAAACTGAAGAAATACGAAAAATACTAAAAGAAATAAATATCTATTGAGTCACTGTTCTCTGAAAAATCCTTTAAACACGTTAAATTTAATGAACTCTAAATATTCCAGTTCGAAATTCTCGATATCTATAACAATTTGAACAAATTGCTAGAAATATATAAGAATACTAGAAAATCCAGTAACATTTGATAGATCTTGAAAAATACTAATAGTTACAGAAATACTGAACAATCCTTCAAATCGTAGAAGATATATACGAAAAATACCAAAAAGAAAAAAAAATCTATTCAGACGCTGTTTTCTCAAAAATATCATGCAATGCAAGATATCAAAATTCATATCAAAACGTAAAAACCAATAATAGAAGCATTTCATCGAAATCGTTTGAAGGATCTCGTTAGGAGGGTTTCTAACCCCCCCCCCCCCCCCGGAAGCACGGGCCTGATTTTTACAATACTTTTTGTCCCTGCTCCAGATGTCAAAAGAACAAAATTCCTTCATGCACTGAGCATCTTAAGAATCCTCATTATAATTAGACTTTTGGACAGTTCTTGTACTTTTTACAATTCTCTAAATATTTTTATAACAACGAGTCTCACAATGGTCCAAGATTTTCCATTTGAAAGTTAAATCATTTTGGAATAAAACCACTATCAAAGTAGTCGATAATTCTTTCTTTTTTTGGAGGGATAGAAATAACTCTCGCCCCAAGTGAAGATGCTTAAAAAACAAAGGATCAAATGTTTATTGTAGCGCAGTGAGAACAAGCGAGCCAAACCCGGTTTTGAGAAATAAACAAGTGAAAAAAATCGCGTTATTTCGATGAAAACTCAGTGAATCGGATGAGGAACAATGGCTTGCTAGATTAACAACCCGCGAGTGTGATATGCGTATCTAATAACCACGAATCGCAGTGTGCAAAGTTTCTCTCGGTACCCATCGATGAACTATTATTGCTATTGAGTCGAGTTTTTTCAATATAAAAAGTGGTTTCCGGATATTCGAACTAATTCTTTTTATTTGATCATGCGATGATGAAAATATGTAGGAACTTTGTTGAAAATGAACAATTTTTTTCAATGATTTTGTTCAGATACATCAAGTTGAGGCAGAAGAACTTGATTTTTTCGAAAGGGTAGTTTTAAGAAAGAATTGGGTTCGATCGTATTTCTTCTAAATACGCATAATGATGTTATAACATTTTTCAATATAAAAACTTAAAAACTCGCAATACATAAAAAAATTTCGAAAATTCGTAATTAGTTTGACAAATTCTGATGTCTTTCAATACATTTCTAGTAGTTTTTTTATGCTTGCAACCTTAAACAAATCTAAAAACATCGAAAATTTTGTAATTAGTTAATTGTTACAAAAAAACACGCGAAATTCGTGAAATTCCAGAGAATGTTATAGAATTTTATATATTCTGTTCATGAATAAATTTTTTCTAAATATGCACGATGATGTTTTTTTGAATTGTAAAAAAATTTTTGAGATACTTTGGAGGTATTTACTAATCAGAAAGGATCTTTACAAGCAAGACTGATTTTCGTAAAATTCTGATAGCTTAAGAAGTTGGTATGATGAAAGGAATTTTGCAGATTTTGAAAAATCAGAACACATTGAAGACTACAAAATGTCAATACACTAAAACAATCGAAATTTTCGCAGAGTTTCAGAAAATTTTTATAATTCTTGTAAATTATGTTTATCTCAAAGTATCCATAGAGTTTTTTTTTCAAATTTCTAGCAAAAATCTAAAATAGTTAAAAAATATTTAAAATCAAAAAGAATCTATAATTTTCGCAAATTTGTATGTTCTTTTTGAAGTTTTAAGTAGCTGGTTTGACATTAGAAACTTTGAAAATTTCAAAAATTCATCATACATCAAAAAAAAAAAATTTGTTATTAATTCTAGAACAATAAGAATTTCGGTTGAATTTCAGAAAATGTTTATTAGTTCTGGAAATTATGTTTGTTATTACATTCCTTCAACATTTGGAAAAATGTTGTTTATCCATTTTTTTATTGAAATAAGACTTACTTTGAAAGTATTAAAAAATTTAGAAAAATTTTGATTTGTAAAACAACTTACATGAAACTCCGAAAATTTTTAACATTCTGCATAACTTTTGAAAGTTTAAAACTTTTCCAAGAATCAGGGACCGAAATTTCGAAAATTGTCAACAATACTGAGAAATTCAGGATATTGGTAGAATACCAAAAAAATTCAATTAATTTTGTATATTGTGCTGATTGTCATATTCAGTATTTCTATCAAATATGAATGAAGATGTTTTTTAATTTTCAAGAAGAAATATAATAATCTCGAAAAGTGCTTAAAAATCACAAAGAATCTTCATGAGCTAAACAAATTTTTCAGGAAATTTGAAAAGTCTTGAGTTTTTGATATTTTGGTCTGATGTCGAAAATTGTGAAAATTTTGAAAAATCATGACGTGTTTTGGGTATTTAAGAAACTGTTGATGATTCTAAAAAAATTCAAAGTTTTCTAAATTTTAGAGTATGTTCATCAGTTTTATAAATTGTGTTATTCACATTGTTCCGAAATAATTATAATGATTTTTCTTATTTTTTTAGTTACAAATAGAAATACTTGAAAAGTATACTACGAAATTTCAAAAAATCTTGCATGATTTAGTCAAATTACATACTTTCTGGAAAATCGGATAGTCTACTACGTTGAAAATTTTAATATTTATGTGAAATTAGAAAAAAATGTTAATATCCAATTGTTAACTATCCTGGGAAATTCATAAAATTCGTAGAATTTCAGACAATGTACGTTTATTTTCAAAATCTATAAAATTTCTCAAGTATTGTCAAATTACAGAAATTATGTGTAATCTTAAAAACTATTTTAATCGAATAATTTTCAATAACAAACTGAAACTTTAAATAACTTCGATGAACTGTATACGTTTAACAAATGCTACAAGTCTATAAAATTGCAATTTGAAAATTTACGCATTTTTGCGTGGGTGCTTCGGATATACATCAAAAGTATATTCAAAACGTCAAATTTCAGTTGTTAAATTTTCCATTATCTCAGTTTGTAATTTCGTATAAAACTCCGTTAGAATTATAAGAAAAGAAATAACGATCTCTCGAAGCTAATTTCATGTTTGAAAACTGCACATTTAATAAATTCAATTCTATGGAATTAATTTTAATAAAAATGTGCAATTTTTGCTCCAAGAGTTCATTGCTTTCATTATTTACTTTTAAACATCTATCAAAGTTTGAAGTCTGTATCACAAAAATTCTCCGATTCTTTTAAATTTCTTACATACAACAAGAAACTCACCCTGAATTCCCATCCACCGCGTGAATTTACAATTGAAAGCGTCTGAAAGCCGAAGCGAAAGTCTACAAAGTTGCCCTTGATTTTGCCCGATATCGCATTGAAACAATAATGAATTAGAATTCCCTATGAAACAATGAGACATTTCCAGGGCCGGCATACCGGAATTCAAGCGCGATTTATCGCGGAATATTCCGCGAGGTGGAACAATTCGGGGATTAAAAATTGAAAGCGCGCTGATTAAGAGAATGAATGGAAAGCTCTTCGGGCCTTTTCTTTCCGGAAAATTCAGGTGGAGTTACGGCGTCCACTTGTACTCGAATACCTCGTTGCGACCTTTTATTCCGGCGAGAAACCCTGATATCGAAGGACTTGGTTTCCGTGAAGGGAAAACTTCTTTTCTCCGGTAAAAAAAAATCGCTCGAGTACTTGAATGGTCTTGTGTTAGTCTTAGGATCACTTTGGATTTTCGAAAACTCGTCGAGCCGAATCAGTGGCCCGTAAAGATTCAACCTAATTGAGAATTTTCGCGAGTGTGCAAGCGTACACGAGCTTTCCGCAACGTCTCGCGCCGGCTCCGAGTTCCAGCAAGTTAAACTTGAAATTAGCAAGTAACCGACCTCAGGTTAGGATTCCATTATGAGTATCACAGTGCAAGTTATCGATTATTATCTAGAAATATTTTGCATCTCGAGAAGAAAAACGAGGGTGAACGGGTGAAGTATGTGCATTTTATACCCAAAACTTGGTGATTATGAAATATTTGTAACTTACAGATCCAAATATATTTCAAAACATTAATTAAATTATCGAAACTCGGATAGGAGAATCCTATGTAACAAAATGCAATATTTAATAGCCCATATAATGAAATTGAATATTCACTACTGTATCGGATGAAATTCAGTATTTAATATTGATTAAAAGAAAATTCAATACGTAATATAGCATCGAACAGAATTATTTAAGATTCAAAATTTTATCGAAAAAAATTTAATATTGAATCTTCTGTATAATGAGATTCAATTTTCAATACTCTATATTACAACATTTTGTGTAACGAAATTTAATACTGACGTAGTTTACTGTATAATAGCAATGAATATGTTTGCCATCTTTCTCTAGTGTTTGAGAAAGGATCAATAATATTTATCGATACAAGGCTATGGAAGTCACGCGTATTTTTTTGTTCTTTCGGTTTTTTATATTAAAGAGTTTCTTTCTAGATGAAACCACTGATTGGCCTCTTTTCATTCAAAATTCAACCAAATTGTTACAATATTTTACTAGAAAACGTACAAATACAAAATTCACTAACTGGATTGCGTAAAATTAAGTATATGTTTCGTAAATAATAAAAAATTTCTACTAAACGATTGAAAAAGAAAACCATACGCAATTTGTGGGAACTCGAAACAGCCAACTATCAGTTAAAACTATCACTTCACACAGATCACTTCTGAAAATACAGTGCAAGATTTTTACAATCCGGTTGAAAGGCTATAAAAAACATACGCATCTTGCACAAACTTCAATTTGTTTGCACATCTATTTAGTGTAACTGATACCAGATTTATTATTAATCAGCATACATACCTGAAAAACATGGAAAGCATGGAACTTAAGAAAAACTCTAATTTTGCAAGTAGATGTTGAAAAAAAAGTTAACTAATTAATTTTGCAAATACATATAACACTAGATCCATAATCAGCGCAACTGAAAACTGTAAAAAGCATGTATGAATCTAACAAATACTTCAGTTTTGAAAGTATTTGAAGTTGAAAAATAGTTTAATCAAGTTTTTTTACAAATCTACCACAAGATCTAATAAATAATCAGCACACCTGAAAAACCATTGAAAGCAAATTTATCTTGCTGAAACTTTATACATGCAAAGTAATTGTTAAGAAGAAGTTCAGACAAATGAAATTTCTAAACCAGCCACCAACTTGATTGGATTTGCAACAAGTGAGATTATTGACACAGGCATGCAATAATGATATTGATTATATTATTGATTTGTGTATTATATGTTTTGATTGAACGAATCGGACAACCTGAAGAAATTTGAATTTTCGCGCGGCCACTCGGTATATGTATATAAAATCAACCAACTAATGACTTAGATGGATTAGTAATCATTAAGTACTCTCAGTTGGATTGACAATTTTTTTTGTTTCTTTATTTATTTTTTTTATATAATCTCAACTGAGATTACTGATACATTTGCCAGTTTATGATAAAGCATATAAGTGTGTTATTTTGAAGAAAAGTAGCAACATTGCGTAACAAAATTACAATGTAGTATTCACTGAGTTGGGTTGGATCAGTACCGGTTTACAATGGTAACTGTCTCAGGAAAGACGACAAATTCTTCACCACTTTCACACTCTTGAAGTATACTCTGTACTACTTTAAAAGTCCGAGAAGTCAGCCAAGAAGCCTTTAACGACGAGGTCCGAACTATTTTACTTTTTCAAGACTCGCAGCTGTGGAAAGTAGTGTGTACGCATTTGTTAAGAATAACTGAATACCAGTGACAGATCCAGAAAAGGATTTTTGGGGGAGTTTCAAATATTCAATCGTTATTATCATTTATTCGCCGTTTACGAATACTCACGATGTCATTATGGGGGCATGTAAAAAGTTTTTTTGCTTTTTTCTTCAATTTCTTCAGTATTTATACAGTTCCAGGGATTTTCAAGTATTCTTACGAATCATCGAAGCGATTTTCTAGAATTCGACGGTCTAGTGTATACAGTTTTAGAATTTTTCAATATTTTATATATTGCTAGTATTTTTATGCATTAAAATATCTGTTTTTTTTTTTTTTTTCGTATATTTCACTTTTCCTAAAACTGAGACTCACAACAATGAAAAAGAAAGAAAAGAATCGGTGAAATACAATTCACTGCGCGCTCACAATAATCTATTTATGTTAGACATGAATAGTTTGTGCCTAGTAATGAAAAAATCCTATATGCACAAGAAAATCGTGTATTCAAGCTATTCAAGTATATTCAGGACTATTGAATATAAAATATAATGAATAAAAAACAAATACGAAAAATACTGGAAATACTAAATTTTAGTAAGTTTCACGTTATTTGATTAAAGAATTTATGTAATTCCTGAAATTAAAAAAGTTCAATTCCTTGAGCTTTGAATTCTAAAAATATATGCTCATAGAAGTCTATGAAAAGCTAGAAAATTTTTCAAATCGTATAACTCTGTGAAAAATACAAAAAATATCGAGGGCACTCTTAATCTATAAAGAAACTTTTCTGCAAAATCGATCGAAATACTTCAGAAATTTTGAACTTTTAATTTTTTCTTATTCGGGAAATTTTGGGAGATATATTTAATAAAACTTAAAAATACCGTAACGTTCTTTCAATACTTAATAAAACAGAAACATAATACCTCAACAAAAATACGTGTCGATATATAAAACGTTGGAAATCTTTCAAATTCCAGAATTTCATACAGCAATATTTAAGAATAATGAACGATCCTTCAAATCATGGAAAAACTGAAGGAATACAAAAGTAAGAATCTATCGAGACACTGTTTTTTGAAAAATCTTGTAAAACACGAAAGACTTCATTATGTTTTATAACATAAGAATAAAATTAAAAAATTATAAGTAATCTTAATGTCTATTGAGTATTCCTGCAATAATATTTTTGAAACTGACCACCACAAACTATTTCCCGTATGGACCATGTCACTATGATACCTTTAAAGTAAAAAATCTCATAAAAAGGATGAAGTTGATTCTGGAAGAAATTACTGCTCTGCATGCCGAATGAGTTGTGTAGAAAATGAAAGTCAAAACGAAATTCTTCGTCTGAAATTAATTTAACACGAGAAGATCGCAATATTGTTCAATCTCGAAACGAATGTCTCGGTTGATGAACATATTTATAAGAAATACATCTAAATCAAAAATAAATATCTATATTCTGATATATCGATACGTATCGCACATGCCTAATAAGTAAACGCGGGTTTGGAGTAAATTACTGGAATAGCTTGTACAAAACCCAAATCAACCCGTAACGAGGCGATTTCGCGTTCCAGATATGATTTCAATTTCGCTGGAACGTAGTAATTCGATCGCGATCGATCGAGCGATTCTATTTGCCTCATTGTCCGACCCAATTTGGAAATTACTTGCGCCGAAAGTATATTGCTAGTTGTCATTATTCCCTAACGTCAAGCGGAGCCAAGTATTTGACAATGCGAGCGCCACAAATGCAGCTGGCATCGGACCCTATCTCGTTATTTCTCCCTATTGCTCCGCATTAATGGAAATAGAAAACACCCGACATGCTACAATCTGAATTACGTGTCGTACCGAGCATTGCGTATCGCTGCGTTTTTCGAGCACTAAATTATCGGTGGCGACCGATTCCCAGCGTTCGCTTTCCCGGGTGCAATTCACGGATCGAAGCTGGTACAGTGCAATAATAGGATAGATATCACTGCAAATTGGAACAGTGAAATCGTTGCTTCCACGTGGAAAATTTCGGACGGTTACTTGGTTTAAGATCAGAGATAAGTATTCGAGGGAGGAAAGGGGAGGGACAAGTGGTGACTGAAAATGTCATAAATGGATCATTCTTGAGTATGTTTTTGTCCAATCTTGTGTTATAAGATTCATGTTCATGAATTCACGATTTCATGATTGCTTACAATTAACTCAAGTGCGAATCCATTGTTTTTGATGGAGAAAAATATTAAATTACATAATATATGTACCATATTATGTTCAACATCATGAATGTCAGAAGACGCAGAAGATATAAGTATGGTTGATAGCACTACCCACTAGGAAATTCTGCATGGGTAAAATATCCAGAAATACCAAAAGGCTAAAATGCACAAATTTATAAATTGAAATTTCATTGACTTGTTCAACTTTTCACAACTTGTAGAGTGTATCGAAATAATATTATCTGTAATTTTAGATTTTCATTGAAAACTATTTGATTAGAAATTTTTGTTAAGATTACACACAGATTCTGAATATAACACTTTCAAAATTTTCTACAATCTACAAAATTGTCATACATTTCGTTTATTTTTACAAATTTCACAAACGTTTCAGAATAATAAACAATCTTGAGTTTTACATAATTACTGATTCCAAAAATTTCAAAATTTAAAGATACTTAATAGACCATATAAGCACACCGATCGAATAAGCTCTCCGCTCGAACACGGGTAGAATTATTGTCCACTTTCCGAATCAAGGCGAAAAAATTTTTTTTCAAAAAAACGCTTAACAAAAAATACTGTTATGTTCAGCTTAGTGCAGCGCATCTTTTTTGTTGCATTAATTTTCTTCTCTGATAATTTGTTTACTCACAGTAAAATAAACAATAGGTTTTTTCATACCTTCGAAAATCAATGCCGTTTGAAACTAAAATTGCTGCAACTCAACTAATATTCAACCGGTTTTGTTGAAATTTGGTTTGTGAATTCCCATGACACTGTACTCGGCACTGAAATCATAGGGTTTTCAAAAATTATGATATTATTATTATTATTATTAATTTATTTATCAGCAGCGGTTGGAAATCGAACACTTTTTTTTCGACATGCGAGGAAGTTTTTTCCTATTGAAGCTAGGAAAAACTTCCAGCGAAGAAGTTGGTGAGAATCGTTTGAAAAAGTTTTTGGGAAAAAATGATGTTAGTTGGAGCAATACTTAATAAGATATGAGCGTTTTACTGAGAGCGGGAAACGCGTTTCGACGCACGCGCTTAACAAATTCGCTCGCGCGCCTGTTGTTCTCGTGCCCGTATTTAAAAGAAATACATTTACTTTGCATGCAACTGAATTATGGTTGTTAGTAAGTTTATTGAAAACATTTACAATGACATTGTGAATAACTTTCATCATTTGCAAAACCACTAACACTTATTTGTTTCAACGTATAATCTTAGACATACCACAACTTCTGACATTGCGAAACTCATAGGGCATCGCAAATTATGCAATATTAATTAAAATCATGTCTTTCATGTGAAATAATAGAAAATGACAGGATCGATGTATTCATAGAATTTTTTATTGCGCGCTTCTACATTTTGCAATAACATCTTTTTCTTACTCTATATTTGTAGTCGTTGGAATCACATGCTCAGCGATGAGATAATTTATTTATTCCGACTATTGGATTTTATTAGTATTTGATATTATTGATTTTATAAATTCGTAGCTTAATTATCTCTACAATTTCATTGTTCATGTTTTTTGTATACAGAAAATTAGAAAATTTAAATTTTCTTCTCATTTTGCGCGTGATATATATACTTGAAAAACGATATTCTTTTGTTTCCTGAAATAAATATGTTCGAACATATGTTTAAAAGTAATAGTCAACAAACCGTCCAACTTGTTGGTTACGTCTTAGCGTTCGCGACTTTTGCGTTCACGTGAATTTAGTTCATTTTGTCGAGTTTTGAAATAAAAATTATTGTTCGCTCATCGTGATTAAATGGCAAATCAGTCGAAATTAGCTGAAAATGCCGGAAAAAAAAGGAAATGGAACGAGACATTACGGATTCAGAATCGAAAAAAGAAAGATAGAAACGAGGTAAATTTTTATTGTTTTTTCTTTTTTTTTTATATATGTATAAAGATATGTAATGTTTGGTCATTGTATATAGGGTAACGAGTACATTTCGCGTTCTGGAAAAGAAGTACCGGCAAAAATATTCAAGCAAGTGACGTCGTGCTGTGCGAAGAAATGTTATGAAAAAATTAATCAAGTTCAGCAAAGGAATTTCATTCAGATGTTTGGAAAGTTTCTGGGGACTACAAATCTCAAAACATCATTTTAAAAACATTAATGATTGTACGTCCTGTAAGTCAACCTACACAGTCTACTCCGAGAAAAATTGTACTGTGGGATTACTTTTTTCAAAATCATGAAGAGCGCATTTCTGTCTGTCAAAATTTTGTGTGTAAAGTTTTAGATATCGGGCGGAAAAGGATACGTGTCATTCAAAATAAAATAGTGAAAAACGAATCTCTCACAGACAATCGCAGCAAGCACGAAAACCATGTAATACGATTGACCGACGAAGTTAAAAATTTAATTGAAGAACATTGTTTATCAATACCGCACAGTGAATCTCATTATAGACGTGAAAAATCATCTTTGCAATATTTTGATAACCCAGATTTAAATTTGACCACCTTGTACCAAATGTTTATTGAATTTTACGCTAGGAAAACGGGAAAAACGGAAATCCCTTTGACTCAAACGACGTACCAGAAATATTTTCAATATAATCAAAATTTTGCGTTTTCAAAACCTCGGACAGACGTCTGTGATTTTTGCTCCGAAAGTAAAGATAAACAAGATTCAAAAGTACAAGAACATAAACTGGACGTATCTAAATATTCAGCACTGAAGAAAACTATATGTTCTAAGAAGAATGTTCTGATTCTTGAGTTTGATTTCGGGCAAAATTTGGCTTTACCGAAAGTTCCAGTTTCGGATCAGTTTTATAAAAGACTTATTTGGCTGCACATTTTTAATGTTAACGTGCTAGGAAATAGTAAAAGAAGTTACATGTACTTTTTTTGGTAGTGGAGTTAAAGAAAGGTGAAAACACCGTGTGTAACATGGTTTACGATGCAATTAAACGAGAATACGGTCTTGATCATTATGAAAAAATTTATTTGTTTTCAGATGGATGCGGTGGTCAAAACAATAATTATTTGGTAATGAGTTTCCTATCATTATTATCTCAAAAATTGCAAACTGCAATCGAACACATATATCCGGTCCGGGGTCATAGTTATTGCTCTTGTGATCGCAATTTTTGGATGTACGGAAAGAAAAAAAAGCAAATAGAAACAATAGAAACTGCAAACGAATATTATCGAATAATTGAAAAAGCTCGAAATCCTCCATTTACTATTATTAAAAAGTCCGACTACGAGGTAAATGATTTTGAGGTCCTAATATCTAAAAAAATGACTACTCCTAAAAACATCCGCATAGAGAAGCTAAACGAATTTTGTACTTCCCAAACAGCCATGTTGATGTGTTTTACGATTATGGACGTGAATCGGTTAATTTCAAAATAGAATCAGAGATAGAATTTGACGATTTACTGAAAACAGAAGTTGCGAGTTCCATTGGTATAAGTGCAGCAAAAATCACTGATGTCAAGTCTTTGCTTCGTTATTTAAGTCCAGAAGGTAAAGAATTTTTCGAGAAAATAATTGATGATTCTTTGAATTTGGATACAACAAAAAATTCCAGAAAAATTGTGCAAAAGAAAAAGTAAAAAAATCTATGAGAATAGCGAAAACGACTATTTTAAAACAAAACATAATTTCGAAAAAAAAAAAAAAAAACTACGAATGTTAAAGAAAAACAGTTTCTCTCAATTAGAAGAAACAAGTAAGGTAGATGTTAAGTTTTTAATGCACAGTTTATATTAAAAATAAAAAAGTGATTTGGTGCAATTGTCGGAATAAATAAATTATCTCATCGCTGAGCATGTGATTCCAACGACTACAAATATAGAGTAAGAAAAAGATGTTATTGCAAAATGTAGAAGCGCGCAATAAAAAATTCTATGAATACATCGATCCTGTCATTTTCTATTATTTCACATGAAAGACATGATTTTAATTAATATTGCATAATTTGCGATGCCCTATGAGTTTCGCAATGTCAGAAGTTGTGGTATGTCTAAGATTATACGTTGAAACAAATAAGTGTTAGTGGTTTTGCAAATGATGAAAGTTATTCACAATGTCATTGTAAATGTTTTCAATAAACTTACTAACAACCATAATTCAGTTGCATGCAAAGTAAATGTATTTCTTTTAAATACGGGCACGAGAACAACAGGCGCGCGAGCGAATTTGTTAAGCGCGCGCGTCGAAACGCGTTTCCCGCTCTCAGTAAAACGCTCATATCTTATTAAGTATTGCTCCAACTAACATCATTTTTTCCCAAAAACTTTTTCAAACGATTCTCACCAACTTCTTCGCTGGAAGTTTTTCCTAGCTTCAATAGGAAAAAACTTCCTCGCATGTCGAAAAAAAAGTGTTCGATTTCCAACCGCTGCTGATAAATAAATTAATAATAATAATAATAATATCATAATTTTTGAAAACCCTATGATTTCAGTGCCGAGTGTACAGTGTCATGGGAATTCACAAACCAAATTTCAACAAAACCGGTTGAATATTAGTTGAGTTGCAGCAATTTTAGTTTCAAACGGCATTGATTTTCGAAGGTATGAAAAAACCTATTGTTTATTTTACTGTGAGTAAACAAATTATCAGAGAAGAAAATTAATACAACAAAAAAGATGCACTGCACTAAGCTGAACATAACAGTATTTTTTGTTAAGCGTTTTTTTGAAAAAAAATTTTTTCGCCTTGATTCGGAAAGTGGACAATAATTCTACCCGTGTTCGAGCGGAGAGTTATTCGATCGGTGTGCTCATATGATTTCCGGTATGTATATGTAAATTTGTCTAACTCATGCAAGATTTTTCAAAATTTTAAGTACTTTTCAAGCTTACTACAAAACTAAAAATTTATTATCATCCATACTTCGAAAAATAAATGTCGACAATACTGAAAAATTGGAAAATTGACTGGAATTTACAAAAGAAAAAAGCAAACAAACAAAGAAACAAAAAAAACGAAAACAACAAAAAAGATTATTTCTTACATATTGAAAAATTTGAAAAAATTTTTAAAACTACAGCAACTGTATAATTTTCTAAAACCTATTCAAAATCGTTACATGTTTCATCGTGCGAAGATCGATGATTATTTTATAATTTTTGATCGCAGTCCTTCGAAACAAAAAATAAAAAAATTTAATAAATTCAAAAACTGAAAAAATTTTTCAAAAATGGAAAGCTTTCATGTGGAGACCTACTAATTGTTAATAAATTGTGTATTTTGTGAGTATTCCGGAAATTTCTTAACCATACTTTAACCCTGTAAATTTCTCAACATTTCTGAAAATCAGCAACAGTTTGCGAAATGAAGAAATTTTCGAAAATTTCGATGAAAACTCTGGCATTTTGGGAAAATTGAAAAAATCCCTTAAAATGGAGAGGGATAAGATTTTTTTTCATTTCGGGCAATTTAGGGAACTTTTCATGAGACTAAAGAAACTTTAAAAGTATTATTTAAATATCAGAACGTTCAAATGTTATAACTCACCATACAGATATAATCGACAGTTTAGCAGATGTCAATAAATATTCTATATTCTTCAAAATTTAGTGTTATAGAACAGAAAATCAGTATCCAAAAACTATTGTGAAATTTTTTATTGTATTATTTCTAGAATATACTGTAAGAATTCAAAATTTGTTGAGTTATTTCATAAAATGAGCCATATTTTCGACAATTTCTGACTTTCTTTGATGAGTATAAGTCTGGAAAGCTTTCATTTTACTCACATTTAAATATCGATAATTATTTTGAAAATTTTAGTGAAAATCTAAAAGTACGTGGATATAAAAAAATCTTGAATCTATCAAAAATATGAAAATTGTAGAAGATTCTTAAAAATTTGAAATATTTTGAAAATTCAGAAAAAGAATATTGCACCTTTAAAAGCGGTAAAAGCAGTAAATATTTTTTTCGGAAACTCCGAAAACTTTGTTATCTTTTTCAAGTTCTTTAACCTCTTTTGATGTTTCATTGTCTTAGGATAGTTAACAATTTTCATAATTTCCGAGATAATAGCTTAAATCCCAAATTTTCAAAAAAATAAAATATTAAAGAATAGATCTTCCTATAAATTATAATGGCCGAGACTACAAATTTTTTATCTCAAATTATTCATAGTAAAGGAGCTCTAAACAACGTTATTTTATTGAATATATAGTTTTAACAAATTGTTATGATAGTCTCGAACGTCATAAAAATTTGTCGAACTCGTGAAGAAACTTCGTAACTATCTAATGTTATTCAAATTTCCCAGTTTCTTAATTATTAAGAAACGTTGAAACATCATAATGCGTATTTCCCCTCACCCTTCTTCAATACATGAGTCATACTGTTAGTCATTTTTGTATTGATTTTAATAAACTTGCGTTGGAAGTTTTTCACATAAACGCATGTTAAATTTAATATAGGGTGTTTTCAAAATTTCATGAACGTTTCTGAATTTTTATAAACCTTTTTGCGGATTTTATTCAACTTGTATATAGAATATTCATATACAAGTATACTCATAGCTATATACTGATTTGCGAAATGTAATAAACATTCAAAGCAGTTTTTGTTTAAACTTTCAAAAAAAGAAAAAAAAAAGAACAATTTGATAGTTTTCTTCAGTATCTTAGTAAAAGTTTTCGAAAATTGAGTATTAAATCCAGACAAATTTTTCACCTCAAGGTCAAGGAGAATTTGAACCCAGTACTTTCCTGCTTAGGCTACCTAGCCTACACGTTTTCACAACTGTTCTAATGTCACATGTGAATAATGTTATTTCTTTTTAGATCATATGCATTCAGTGGTTTAATTCACCAGTTTAGAATTTTCAATAAACACTATAGTTAAAGAAAATTAATAACACGTTCAAGTAAAAAAAGTAATTACATAGTTTTTCAAATAAATGAGATACTATAAAACTATGCTTGTATTAGGGATTCGACGTACATGTTTACAAATTTCAAAGCACATGTTGATTTATATAGAATTCTTACACAAATGAATCAATTTTAATATACATTCATAAATTAAAATGTATTAAATTCGAGCATAGTGTGTGCGATTGGGGTTCAATATACAACTTTAAAATTTTAAATAAATTGTCTATGGATGCTAATATACGTGTTTTTTTTTACTAAAACAGATTATTAAATGTACTTCAACATACCAGTTTGACAATTTTCATACAACCTTAATATATGAAAGTTTATCAAAATTCATAACATTTACAACCGTGCATTTACTACCCATCTGAAAAAATCACGTTCTGCAGCATCTAATGAATGCAATAAAAAATGATAACAGTTAACATTCTCGAGTTCAGCTTCTACTGACCAACTGACGTTTGATTCTTCATTGTAATCTTACCTCAAGACCTTTCTCAACAAAACAAACCGTAACTTCGGCAAAGTTTAATCGAGACATTGTCATCTGAGCGTACTCGATTTCCCGGCTTGTCAATTACAGAAAATCCACTTGAAGCATGTGCGGCCAAGAACCGTCTGAATGAAGCGTTTCAGATTGCGTTATCTCCTCGACCTCTGCAAGTTTTGCTTGCAGAAGGGCCGGTGTCGCCGGGGTTTGAGCACCTGCACCAGGGCCTGACGCGTACTATCAAACGAATGAAATTCCCTACGCTAATTCCGCCTGGCGTCTCTATATCGTCGTTTTCGCCTCCGCCTTGAATTTGTAATTCGTTGAGTGCCAATATTTGCCTTGCTGCACTCTGAATTACCGAGTATGTACGAAATAAGCATGTTTGTACGTTGTTAATGAGGGATTATTTCCAAGTTTACGAAGCGCATAAGTGATGAGAAAAGGAATGAGAGTCCGATGGATTGTTTGAAATAGTTATGAAGTGATTTGATTGTCATTTATTTTGAACGTTGCAATAAATTGTAGATTATTATGCGAGGAGAGAATTACATCTTATGATTCGAAATTTGAGCTTTTGGCTTTTTTTTGGAGCTCCCATCATTATCAGTGCGACGTAATGAAAATGAATCCAACAAAAATATTCTCTGGGGCAAAGTAAGGTTTGGGAACGGTGGGTAGAATTAACCTGCCACGTGTAAATGAAGTGTCAATGAAGAAATTTTAGGTACACCTAATCAACAGAACTTTTTACAATTTAAAAAACTTATAATGTACATAATATTCTGATACTCTAGATACTAATTAATTTTTTCGAAACTACCAACATCTCTGTAAGATGATACATTTTTTGATTTAAAAAACTTTGAAAATAATATCATGAGTCTGTAGTTTTGTGAAATTTTCAGTATTTTCTTCTACTGACAACAAATATATAAATACTACCGAAATTCTACCAATTTTCCAAATTTTTTAAAATTATTAGCGATTCTTATAATTATTTGTTTCTTCGCTTTTACAAAAATTTGAAATATTTTGAACGCAATTCGAAACTGTTTTGAAAGAAAAGTTATAAATACAAGTCTGACTCAAACAGATTTTTCGTACCTTCTGAGCAGTGAAACACTCTGAACATAGCTCCAAGTCGTAAAAGATGTCAAAAATATCACCATTATCAAAATCGATATATATAAAAACTAAAATTACGCATTTTTCTGATCTGGAAATTGCCGTGTTTTTTTATTTATATACTTCATACACAACAGCAACTGCGTATGGGAGTATTAAACATTGCTAAATGTCAAATTCAGCAATGACAGCTATCATAAAGTTATACTTTTTACTATTCTTTAGAAAAACTAAACTGTAGAAAGACGTTTAGTCAACTGAAACTTGATTTCGAATGTTTAATTGGAAGTCTGGCAATGTTTTAGCAACATTCCCTTATTATTTTTTGAGTTTTGCAAGAAAATATGATTCGCTCCACAGGAACACATGTAAAACGACGCAAATTTTGACATTTTTTACTTCTAAAAACTAAATAGACAAAATACTTGTAATTTAGTGTACACATTCTTTTAAGTGAAATCGACAAATGAAAATTTTTTCAGAAAAATTCCCTCATTTTTGTTTACATGCTCATAATACCTGGAGTAGTTGGTTTCAGTTTAATAATAAAAAAAAACATGATAATTCATATTTTCAAGAAATATCGTAATTAAACACATATAAAATTTGTTAAAATTTCCCGCAATTCTCAAAATTTTTCGAGTTTTCTTGGTCTATCTGTGAAATTTAATTTTTTTTTTCGTTCTTCAAAATTTGAGAAACGTGAAATAACAGTACATTCTATTTAAAACCTTTAAAATGTATAAACAACACGCGTTAGAAGTAAAACATCTCATACTGCTTTCTTAAAGATTTCGATGTATAGACTTTTATTCCTCCTACCTTTTTTAGTTCTAACAGATCCATAAATTTTTCTGTGTAGTATTTTTCTCGTTTTTTAACTGTGAATCAGCTAGAAAATTAATTAATTCCTAATTTTTAGTCGAATCTATCAATGACATTCTTACACTCTTATAATGTTACAGACTAACGAAATCTCAAAATTACTCCTTACACTCGAAACACGCTCGAGTATCATCGACCTCCAACTATTTCAGCCTAAAATTAAGGCCCGGTTACACTCTAACAGAATTGCAGACTCACGAAATCTCAAAATTACTCACTAAAAACGAAAACATTACAGTCTTACATCTTACGGTCTTACATTAAAACAAAATCTCAAAATTCCTCCCTGCAATCGGAAAAATTACATTCTTACATCTCACAACCTTACATCTTACATTGTGAAATCTCCAAATCACTCCCTCCAAACGAAAACATTACAGTCAAGGTCACTAGAATAAGGATTCTAGTATCCTTGATTACAGTCTTACATCTTACAGTCTTACATCTTACATTTAAAAATCTCCAAATTACTCTCTAGATAAATTACATTTCAGAATAAATTACATTCTAGAAAAGTGATCATGCTGCGTAAGAAGTTTTACTTCGAAATTTCAAAATTACTCCCTGCAATCGAAAATATTACACACTTACATCTTACATCTTAGTCTTACATCTTACATTGTAAAATCTTGAAATTACTCCCTCCAAACGGAAACATTACAGTTTTACAACTTACAGTCCTATATCTTACAGTCTTACATCTTACAGTCTCAAATCTTACATTGTAAAATCTCCAAACTACTAATTCCATAAATAACATTGTAGAATAAATTACATTCTAGAAAAGTGATAATGCCGCTTAAGAAGTTTTACTTCAAAAAAAAAGTTCGTTCTTCGTTAAGCTCAAATCGTATGATATACATACAATGTGGAAGAAAAGTAAAAGTTTGTCGTCAAACTCTTAATTCAAATTTGAATTTCACTCGATTAAAATTCCAATTTCAATTTAATCTGTTTCAAGCTACAATTGTGGAAGCAGTTCACGCTTTGGTTTTAATGGTTTCTTCAGTTGTTCGTCTCACACAATTAAACGAACTTTCTATCTTTGTTAATTTAAACTTGCAATAGTTCGCCGTGAGAAGTTTTACTTCTCTCGCGAGTTTTTACACTAACTCCAGTTTTTTCATATGGAACGTGAAGACGTTCCATGTAAAAACGTTGATTATTCCATTGAAAAAGTTTCAGTTGATGTAAAATGATTTCTATCACTTGAAGTATTCTCTGAAAAATTTTCACACTTTCAAGCGAGTCACTACTTATCTGTAAGGTTCTCTTTTTGATAGTTATTATCATGTGGTTTGAAACTTTCCCCAGGCTTCATATGAAAAACTTCAATAGTTGTTGTTTTGTCTTGAATTGTAAAGAAAATCGATTTAGTTGGTTTTTTCACTGTAGAAGAACGAAATGTTGTGAAGGGTAGATCACTTTTTTCAATGTAGTTTTTCAAGTAAAACTCTTTTGGCGGCATTATTACTTGTCTAGAATGTAATTTATTCTACAATGTAATTTAGGTATGGAGAAACTTGGAGATTTTACAATGTAAGATTTAAGACTGTAAGATGTAAAAGTGCAATATTTTCGATTGCAGTGAGTAATTTTGAGATTTCGTAAGTCTATAATTTTGTAAGAGTGTAATGTTCGATTGGAATAGTTGGAAGTCGATAGTATTCGAGCGTGTTTCGAGTGTAAGGTGTAATTTTGAGATTTCCTAAGTCTGTTACACTGTAAGAGTGTAAGAATATCGTTGATAGATGCGACTAAAAATTAGGGATTTACTAATTATAAACTAATTTTAGTTTAAAAACGAGAAAAATATTACGAAGATAAATTGGGGATCTGCTAAAACTAAAACAAGTAAAAGTAATAAAAAGCTTTACATTGGAATCCTGAAGAAAAAAAGCATGAGAAGTTTTACTTCTAACGCGTGTTGATTCAACACACTCGAATTTTTTTCTACATGTCAATGTTTTTGTAAGAGGTTCATGGAATATCCACATTGATTATGATGGCAAAGTCCTTTCAATATTAGAATGTAGGTCTTGAAAGGTAATTCAATAATGTTATAATTATTCTAAAGTGTTAAATGTACTAGATTATTTTCATGAATTTCTGCCTGAACATAGATTTTTTAACAAATAATGCTTTTTTTACGCTTAATTATACGCAGCCCGCAGAAAAAATTCGACTTGTCGATCCGATACATGTTATTTTTTCGTAGCAGTGGGTACTCAATATTAATAATTTTCGACATCTTTTATACTTGAACCAGTGAAACATTAATTGCAGTTCTTGTCGGAAATCATGAACTAATTGTTAAACTTCTGCATCGTGTAAAACATCATCATATTCATAATTTGAAATATAAAAAAACTTCAGTTTAATTGCGGAACTAATTTTTTGCGACTACACCGAGAAAAAAATAGATAAATTATCACATATTATATTATATATTTAATATATAATATAATATGTATAATAATAATAATATATTAGATATAATAATAATATTATTAGATATTTACAGCAGTTTTGTCATCATATATAATAAATATTATTAAAGAATATAGTAATAGTGGAAAGATTTTGTTAAACAAACTCCTGTAATATATATTTCGTTTTCAATTACACTTCTTTCTTCCTTTTTGCAATATCATAATGAAATAAAGAACGATAAAACGACTTTCCAAAAATGAAATATGAGTGGAATAGTGGATGGTTGGAAATAACTTAATTTGTCATTGGAGAACTATTACCTAATTAATAATTTACTGCTTTATAACTTTGTTTGACAAAGAGCAGTCGATTGTAGACCTATGTTCAAAAACAATTATTCGAAAATGTACGGCATGCTATTCGACGATATATAACAGAACATAACAAAATTACAATGTAGTACTTACTGCGTTTTGTCGGGACTCCTTTCCATTGGATCCGTACCAGTTTACAATGGTAACTGTCTCAGAAAAGGAGACAAATTTTTCAGTGTTTTCACACTCTGGAAGTATACTCTGGACTTCTTTTGAAGTGCGAGAAACACTATGTTGCAGGGAGCCTCTAGCGACGAAGCCTGAACTAATTGTAAGTCATCAGCTCTCGGATTTCGAGACTAGCAGTTGCGGAAAGTAGTGTGTACGCATTCCTAAAAAGGAACTGATAACAAATTTACATAAAAGGTATCTGGCATCACATTTTAAACAAATCTGGACTCTAGCAGTTCCAGTTACTCACCTGCCAACTTATTCTGAAAAATTTTAATTTTTTAACTAACATTTTTACATTTATAATCTGTTAATATGTTGATGAAACTCTTGAAGTAATAATTCTTAGGCGGCTTTTAACCATAGTACTGCATTTTTTGGATATAATAAGTACAAATGGTTCACATACCGTTAATGACATTTTGTTCAAATTATCAACATCATTGTTTTATACTTGAAAATATTTTGCTATAACGCACTTCACAACATTTTTGAAACAAATAACTGACAGTACGATTTAAGGGTAAGAACAAAATTCTGGTAAATACAACAGAAAAAGTAAGGTACTTGGGTTCATTGCAGAGAAAGAAAAGTTAAGATTTCGAAAAAAATTTACCATTTGCTATCTAGCTTGACACAAAATATTATTTCGGTACATGGTATTTATCTTTTCTCTCTCCTTACCTTATAGCCATACAAGTTTTGCGAAGAAAGCATCTCAATACTTTTTTTTTGTAAAAGGTGATAAAATGATCAATCGGAGCCACTTTTTTTATCAATAGCTAATTCTTGTTGATTTATTAAAAATGAGCAATATTTCTCCCGCATATTAGGCCCTCATCAGGATTCTACAATATTATACAAATAAATATCAATTCAACATACAAACAAAGAAGCTATAACAATCATAGATAAAAAAAAACAGTGCTTCCAATTAAAAATCCATAGTAATTTTCAAGTTAAATATGGCGTCAACTATATTTTATTGTATTATATTATATTCAATTATTTCATTTTGTTATTTTTAGTTATACTGTTATTATATTATTTTCATTATATGGTATATTATATAATTGTAATTACTATATATATTATTATATTTTATTCAATTATATTGTAATTTAATTATACAACTTTTTTATTCTTATTACGTGAATATTTTTTATATGTAACGTCTTTTAACGTTCCATATAAAAACGTTGATGATTACATATGATAATGTTCATTTAATGTAAAATGATTTCTACCAATTGAAGTATTCTCTAAAAAATTTTTATACTTTCAAGCGAGCCACTAATTATATGTAAGGTTCTCATTTTGATGGCTGTAACACTTCGTTCATAATTTACTCTCGGTTATATACGAAAAACATTAATATTTGTTGTTTAGTCTAAACTGGTAAGGAAAATCGATTTCATTGCTTTTTTCATAGCAGAAAAACGAAACAATATTTTGAGGGGTAGATTACTCTTTTCAAATGTTTTTATATATATATATATATATATATATGTCAATGTCTATGTTAGGAATTTTACCACTTTTCCGATACATAAATTTTCAGTTGAGTACTCCCTATAATTATCTTCAGTTTCGTACAGTTTCTTTTCTCTAAATTATTTAAAACTGTGAACATATATCATGAATAAGGATGACCTTAATTGTTTACAATCGAGTTACATTATACTCTAGCACTATCGTAAAGAACTTAGAGTCTCACACAAAAAATTTATTAATGTTATTCAGTATTGAGATTCACATATGAAATTAAATTAATTTTGAATTCACCCAGTTTTACAAAAATTCGTACAATACGTTAAAACTTTTCGTCATTTTTTATAGAAATAAAAAAAAAACATGCACAAATGACAAAATATGATTTTGATAACAATGGACCATGTTAGTAAATATTTTCTGAAATATAAAAAAAATTTGCTAATTTCTCTGAGCAATTATTGATCAGTTGTATTTTCTTTTTTTTTATTCATTTTTTATTGTTTCGAAAATTCCAAAAATGTTACAAACCTTTTTCAACAGAAATTCCATCCAAATCTGCACAAATAATCAGGGTATTCTGTAACTTTTTAATGCCTCTCTGGTTCTTCGAATTTTTATATAAAATAGAGAAAAATCCCTTCAGATATTTGAAAGGAATACAATAATAAACCCTTCCCCTTAGTTTCTTAAATCGGAATTACTACCTACTCAAAAAAATCATTTTCCACAGCCCTTGATTTTTTTCACTCGTCCTTTTAATGAAAATTGAATTGCCAACAGACCTTAAATGTTTGAAAATCATTGCCCAAGTTTCATTAATATATTCCATTCACTGAATTTAAATAAAATTATGAATCATTCATTTTAAAAAGCCAGTATTTAATCAAGATAGCCAGGAAAAATTCTATCTCAAAATTCCAAGCTCATGGGAATTTAAAATTACTTTATTCTGCCTCTGGAAAAATCACCTTCGTAAAACATATTTTCGTGACATATCATTTATGTCACTCATGCTGAAAGCGAAATTTCCTCTGCCACAATTTATAAGACTCGGTCTCATAAAAGCAGCCCCTTTGATATACAATATATCAGCGCTCGTGCAATTTGCCTCTGTTTGCGGACACTCTCAAACGTGTATGTTTCAGGTAAAAAAATTTTTCAGAGTTGCGTCGCTGCATACGCTCTCAAAGCAATTATTCAGTTTTCTAAATTGCTGAAATACTGCACTCGTGCTTGCATACATATTCAATACACGGAGCGCTTGGGTTAAATATTAACGCCCCGAATGTGATGAGAGTGCGAATAATTGTTTGTCAAATGGGTCGAAACGAATTTTCTACCCCAATTAACGAACTCACAGATATGTACAATGGACGTAACAGGACTTTTGGCTTATTCGCGAAATCGTCGTGGCGTCCTGTAATTTCCCGATCAACGCGATCGGATGATTATTGAGCTTCAGGAACTTGACGAAAAGCTGGGACAAACTTGCTTGGATTAAGTCAATTCTTTTTTCAAAATCAAAAATTGTATTTGAATAAAAATGGTAGAAAATTTGGACACAAAACATCAGATGACTTAAAATATCATGGAAATGACATACATTGTCAGGTACGTTGGCAGAAAGGGAGTTTCGGGGTTCGAACCCTTACCAAAATCAAAAAAGTTAATTAAAATATTCAAAAATTTACCTTTCAAAATCTGAAAAACATAACAAATGATTAATGTCATTTTTGAAGGTGAAATGAAATTCAGGATTTTTTTTTTACTTAGGTACTCAAAAATAACAGCAATCCTGGCTTTAGAAGAATTTTTTTTGGAACAAAATTGAAACCCTAAATAATTGGTGAAGATAAAGTAGGATATGACAACTTTGAAAATAATGTTAACCCAGTGAATAAAAAATAAAAACTACACTCTGAATTTGAATTTGTAAAGTCCCAACGTTTTACTATCTGGTAAAGATTTTCACCAAAGAATCTGTACGTATAACGGATGTATCTGTCAATTTCAACGAATTTTTTGGTGTATTCGAAAAATTCAATCTATTTATTTCTAACAACTTACAGAGTGAAAATTTTATAGAGAAAACCTGAAAAATATAACATACAATCTATTGAATCTAATAGATTCAGATTCAGAAAGTAGATTTTACGAAAATGCTAAAAATCGAAAAATCATTCAAGCGTGGATCATTGAATTCCAGAAATCTCTATAGAAATGCATGAAAATATCAGAAAATCTTTTTGAATCATGCAAATTACGGAGACATGCTAAAAGTAATAAGATTCTGTGAAAGAGATGTTTTTGGGAAAATCTGAACAAATACTTACGATCTATGTAACTGCAAATTCTACAACATAAAATTTGAAAAAGTATATACAGCAATCTGAGTTAGCAATAATAGAAATCAATGAAAATGCTGAAAAACGCAAGAATATCATTTACATATTGAAAAAATTTTAAATTAAAAAAAAATTTATTAAAACAAGTAAAATATATGGAGATGAAATGGTCCCCGAAATTAATAAAATTACGGAAAATCGATCGACATTCGAATTCTAGAAATCTAGTTCATACAGTTAACTTACAAAAATACGAGAAATCTATTAGAGTACTAAAAAATTCTTCGGAATTTAAAAAAAAAATTTTAAAATGCAAAAGTACCAGAATTTTTTTTATTTTCGAAAACTATGTAAATGTAGTTTTCTTTGTAATAATGGAACTTTGAATCCAAGAGCATATATATTGAGTTCTAGATATCTATATTTAAATCCATATACATACTAGAATATTCCTCAAATTCTATTTCTATGAGAAAAATAGTAAAAAAAAATTTTGTTTAATTATAAAAAAGGTACATTATTTAAAAAAAAAATCAATGAAATACATCCGAAATTAAAATAAATTTCTCTTTGTTGAATAAAATTAGTGTAATTAGAGGATAAATCGCTCCGTGGAGTTGTAAATAATATCGAGTTTGATCCTTGGAGCCAATATTCAAGGAAAAAAAGAATGATGGGTATTTTTCCTCATTCCTTTATTAATTCTCTTTCGTTCAAGCTTTCGACCTTACAATTTTTGGTCCTCATCAGGAATCTTGATATAAACAAAAATATGATTGAAGCACAAGCATATCTACACCAATTCTATTGGCAAGTCAATTTCATCATTTGAATTTTACTTCAATGTTTCAAACATTGAAGTAAAATGGGGCACCCACTTTCCACACTTCTGAATTTTTCCCATGGCTCGCAGACGTTTGGAAATTGCTTGCTGTTGAACTCCCAACGCATCTGCAAGCTGTCGTTGCGTTTGCGTGTTGTCTTCATCTAATAATGCTTGCAATTCGGCGTCATCGAACGATTTTCGCTTGCCGGAGCGTGCGGCGTCGTTCAGGTCGAAATCTCGATTTTTGAACTGTCGAAACCACGTTTCACATGTTCGAAGTGTTAATGCACGATCACCATAAACTTCCACAAGCGCACAGTGGCTCTCGGACACTTTTTTCCCCTGATTGAACATGAAAAGCAATGCATGGCGCATATGCTCAAAATTCGGTACAAAATTCGACATTTTTGAAGCGCAATAAAAACTTACTGGAAGATTTTTTCGAGAAAATGTCAACGCAGTTCAAGCACTCGATATGACTGAACAAAATGACATATGGTATGTGTTACCAACAGCGGTACAAAACAGAACGCCATCCATTGAAAAAACCGGAAATTACTTAGGAGGACACCTGGTATATAATTCGTGACGAACATTAAACTATCGTAATACACCGTTTGGTTTACATCAAGTTACTTACATTTAATGAAAATTATAAATAAAATCGTTTTATACTCTAAAATATTTTGTAACAATGCACATTTCAAAATTGTAAATCTAAAAGTCCGTACGTTTTACAGGTGAGAACAAAATTCTGGTAAATAGGACATAAAAAGTAAGGTACTTGGGTGTACTGTAGAAAAATAAATGTTAGGATTTCGAAAAAAACTTTTTATCGGCCATCTAGCTTGAGACTGCAATCTAGCTTTTTTTGCAATCTAGCTTTTTTTGACTGCTATAATGAAAAATTAATTTTTTAGAAAACAGCTATCGGAAATTTTTTCTGTCTACGCTCCTGAACATAGTAAAAAAGTGCACCAAACTACGAAAACTGTTTGAGTTCTGTAAAGAATCAAAAACAATATAAGAAGACATATCAAGATGCGATGAAACCTGAAAAATACAAATTTCTAAAAAATCATGCACCTGAATAGATACAGAAAAACGTTCGAAGAAGTAAATTCAATAAACCTTCAGGGTATCCCATGGACTCGAAATTATTTACAAAAAATAGAAAATAGTTCTAAATGATTTTGGAAAATCATTTGAATTTAGAAGTGAACAATAACTAAAAAATAATCAACGATATAGAAACGTTTTCAAAAAAAAAACTAAATGTATTTGTGCGACATGTGAATTGTAGTGGAATGCATAATCATTAATTGCAAAAAATTTTAAAGGGATATAAGTTGATTCTCACAATAAATAAATCCACGGTAAAAATCGAACTTTTTTTTCGTGTATTAGAACGTAAACTCAGTTTAAAACTTTCAAAATAATAACCCTTTGCAGTAATACAACTACGTAAATCTGAACTGCAATAAAAACTCTTGCACGATTGACTTATTTTATTTATTCATAAAACGTTTAGAAGAATATATAATGCACCAAATTACGATTGTATGGTAATTAGATACACGAAAAATTTTTTCTCGGAAGACATTTATACATAAAAAACTACAACTTTTATAACCAACACTGTCGAAAAAAATTTGAAATTCTATACATCTTTCACAGACTTTCTCTCAAGATTTTTTTCGACATTTTATGGACACGTATAAGAAAAGGAGTTCAAAAAAGTAAATATTAAATTTGTTGTTGTATTTCTTCATGTATAATTTTTATATTTTTCTCTAAAATTAGCGGAAATTTGAGAGACAATACTTGAAAATTTGTCTGTGAAATTTAATGTACGTGGTAACAGAAATAATTTTAAAAAGTCAATATTCAAAAACATTTCATATTAACGTGTCTTTGAAATTTCAAACACATTTCAATTTCAAATATAATATTAGATGAAAAATATTTAATTCTTGGGAAGATAATAATATTAATATATAGGAGTATAATTTTATACTTGATACAAATTAAGTCGTACTGTGACTTTATTTTTGTACACTTGAATGTACATATACATATGATTTTTTCATCGAATGGAAGTAATTTCCCTCACGCAGCGATCCCTTAATTTGTGAGGTAGTCTCCAAAATAACTAACAGTTAATTAAATATCCTACTAATCATTTTAAATACCTTTTAGCTGATAATATGTATTTCTTTGTATTTTCACAAAACCCTCGTATTCCTTTCCCCTTAACAATTGGTTTCAATAATCTAATGATTAAATAGGTAGGTCAGTAAGTATTAGGTCACAAATTCAAATTCATCTCTAGACAGTTTTCTCAAAGTTATTCATAAATGAACGTAGACCCTTTTTTTACGTTAAAAAATTTGTTTCATTCTGTTTTTGAAAACAAAGCAAATGTTCATTAATTAGAATAATGTGCTGCGAAAAATGTATCATGTCGAAATCCAATTAAAATTAAAAAGTTCAAATACACATTTTTTTAAAGAAATTTCTTCAAATTAAGATGATTATTAAATGTCTGTTGTTTATGAAACTATCACTTCGATTTCATTTTATTATTTTCATAGACAGTGTCTATTTTTTTATAGATGGGTCCATAACCTTAATAGACGGTTCGGGAAGCCTGCCTTAAAGACAATCTCTTAAATTGAATAGTCATTTCCTGCTGTGTATATGCATGCAAATATTCCATGAATATTTTCATCTCAGTGTCTTGATGCAAATCCTAATAATATCACTCATGATATTCCATGAAAATCGAACCTGCACAAATCACAGAAAGCTGCAGGGCGAAAAAAAATGAAAATCAAAGAAAGTCCGGGCAAAATACGAAAAAAAATTGCTAGATAAAGGGCCGAGGGGAATGGCACGTCTGGAGATCGCCGGAGCTGTCATTTACAGGTGAATCAATTCAGTAAGCACGGGAACATCGATTAACTTTGGGATTGTCGTGGCGGTTCCGCGAAACGCGGCGTTGAATTATCGCGCCAGATTAATTCCCCCCTCGACATAGATCACTTCCAGGGGCGTACAATGCCCCGCGCGGCAAATTGCCGTGCCGCGTACGATCGATAATTTAAAAGCCCGCTTGTGCCTCAGTTGCATTTTCTATTCGTTGTGCACATCCGCGATACGTGACCCACTCGAGGAACGCTTCGCCCGCGCTTTCTGTCAACTCTCGCGTGTTCCCACGCGTAGATACTCTCTAAATGCAGAACAATAGAATATCACTGAAGTAATCAGTGGTCTGTAAACCACTAACTAATCAGTTGATAAATCAGTGACGACACATTGAAAAATTAAAATACTCTCTAAATGCAGAACAATAAAATATTACTAAAGTAATCACTGGTCTGTAAACCACTGACTAATCAGTTGATCAGTGACGACGCATTGGAAAATTAAGAACCTCTCCTCATTATCCTCTTCTGTTTCCTAATAAACATGTATCTCCAAATACGAACCCGCTTGCATGTTTTCATAGAAAGCAATCTTTGAATGACAGATCAGTGTTGATTTCGACCACTACAATCCTGCTTAAATATTCGATCTGCAATATGATATTATATTTGAGTACCTTCATCAGAGGCGTAGGCAGAAAAAATTTTCGGGAGAGGTTTCTCTGAAAAATATTTTTCCTTCGGGATTTCATAATTTTTCATCTTTGACAATATGGTTACGGGGGAGTGATTTTGAAATATTTTACATTTCGGAATTTGAAAGTTATACGACTTTTGGAATCCAGAGATGCACTTTTTTCATGTTCTTAAATAACAGAATTCAATTTTTGTGATTTTCAATTAGTAACTGTGGTTTCAATTTGTTTACTTATACTTCTCATGTTTATACCACTTTAAGGATTATCTGATATTGAGTAATATGGGTTTTTATAAAGCTATCTAAAAGTTGATGCTCTAAGAATCAAACTTCTAACGAATTTATATATTTGAAATGATTTTTGAACAAATTTTAACCACACAGATAAAAGGTACATCATAAAGTGGTATTATTTTCGTATGGTATATTATTCATCAAATTTCGTACTTTTTTCTGGTATTTTTATATATCTCTAATATTTCTATGGATCGCTTAATAGCTCATTTTTTAGAAATCGATGCTACAGAATCGAAACCTCTAACGATTTTGAGAATTTAAATAGATTTTTCAGACGAAAGTTCCGTTTATGATGATTTTTAATACTTTTATTATATTTTTTTTTGTATTTCTGCAATTAAAAGTATGGTTAATTGTATCAATTGAATTGGATGTATTTTTATTATTTTCTATATGTGTGAAACTAGAATGATTTCTAAAATTATAGATAACTATAGTATTATATTAATAATTAGGCTCCAGGGCAGAAAAATTTATTAAATTTCAAGAAAATTATTTCTACATGATTTTTATGTATATAAAAATATCTCGTAAGATAGTAAACTGATAATACAGTAAACTTGTAAGCTAGTAAACTAGTAGGCTAGAAAAAGAGTAAACTAGCAAACTAATAAGTTAGTCAACTACTAAAATAGAAAACATGTAAGCCAGTAAACTAGTATAGTACTGAAATTGTAAAATAGCAAAATAGTAAAGAAGTGAAAAAGAGAAATAGAAAACTAGCAAACTCGTTAACAAGTAAATTAGTTATTTAGTAAACTAGTCAACTTGTCAAATTTGTAATAGTGAACTGGTAAACTAGTAAGTTAGTTAAATAAAAAACAAGTAAGTTAGTAAAATAGTTATCTAGTAAGCTAGTAAGCAAGTAAGCAAGTAAACTAGTAAACTTATTTTTCACATTTTTCCAGTACAATATACGAAACCCTGGAGGATTTCTAAGTATTTTTATAGATGACTTATATTTTTGTGAATTGCTACAGAGATTTGAAAAACTCGTTTCTTTAGAATGTGAATTTCGATCTATTATCACTAATTTCAAGAATTCATGATGAAACCACATTCATATAGATTTTTCATGTTTTGTATCGTTATTTTTTTTCTGTACTCTTGAAACATTTGAAAGATTTTGTTGCGTTTTATAGAATTTCCATAGATTGATAGTATTATTAAAATTCGATGCTGTAGAATCCTATAATTTAAATATCGTAGAGTCATTTGTCGAGATTTTTCAGAAAACAGTTATTTTATGGAATTCGATTAATTTTATTATTCATTAAGAGTTTGTATGAATCAAAACATTTTTTATACTTTTATATGGATTTTATATAGATTTCTAGAATTTAATGATCTAAGATTCAAAGTTCTGCATATCTTTAGCATTTTCGCAGATTTTTATTATTCTTGATTATTCACTAGGTTGCAACAATTTATCTGATTCATATTTTTGCGTAATACAACGTTTAGATAATTTTTACTTTTTTATCAAATATATACTGTTAACGTTTTAATGCATTTTTTGGAGCTTATATTTTTATTGTTTATTGATATAAATTTTTCCATTTTTACATGAAACTTCGATCGATTTTATTAGAATTTTGGGAGGGGTTTGAACCCCCAAAACCCGCCTCTGCCTACGCCCCTGACCTTTCACCATCAGGGCACAGTGGGCCAGATTTAAAAAAACATGATCATAAATCGAAGTTGTCGTCTGATATCGATCAAAATTTCTAAACGAGGTTTTTTGGGGTCTCTGAGTTTGAATCTGATATCGGATTTGCAAAAAACAAGATGGCTGATATAAAATAGCGAATCATACCTCGAAAAAAATTATTGTTTTGCAGAAAAACAGTATGTAAGCTGGTTTTTGAGGTCATATAATTAGTATCTGATATTGCATTTTTCCAAAAATTCAATGGCGGAGTTGAAGAAAAGTATTTGACACAAGCGAAAAATTGCACCGGTGTAAGTGAAGTTACCAAATTAAAATTAAATATGAAATGTTCTTGTATCATAATGTCTGTTTTCATGGCAGATTAAACTTTGAAGTATTTCGTCTATTCGCAGCCGAAAATTTATACAAGGTTTTAAATGTCAAAATGGAACGCCAGATTCCGAAAGTAGATAAAATTTTGCCACAGATAAACCTTGGCTGGATTTTTTTCTCAACTTTTTATATGGATTTTTTCATGGCTCGAAAGTTAATGGGTTAATAAGACTGAAGTGGAATCTATTTTCAATTACTTTCTGACAGCTTTTATGTTAGGGGTAGCCGATTTTGATTTTTTTATAGGTTTTGTTTATTCGATTTCTCAAGTTCATTTTATGTCGTTATTTTGATGTGTTACGTACTGAAGAATCACACAAGAAGAATGTTTCAAGATTAATTCTCATTTTTCGGGATTCTGAACATGATCAGGATTCCCGAAAAATTCGGGATCTCGTACCGAACCGATGCTAAATTTCCTCACTCTCCCCGAAACTTGAAATTCTCGATACTGCACGCCTCTAAATCGTAAATATTTAGAATGATTTCGCTTATGAACGCAATGTATATAATTTAATAACATTCATTGAAATGCTGCAAGTATCTAACTTGTTTGAATTCCGAAGACTTCTATGTTCTCGTTGTTTTCAAATTTGGCGAACGTTCGAAATTATAAACCTTTAAGTTCAGATTTTTTCTAATACCTATGTTATATAAGAATATGTCAAACGCATGAGAATTTTTCTTAATGTTTTTATACTTCATTCGATTCCCAGGATTATTATCATTTAAAAAAAAATTATTTTCGTTGATATTTTGTTATATAAAAATCCGATGATAAACATTTACAGCTATGATTGAATTCATGGTTCGAGATATTTGTCCAATTCGTATAAAAATTTTAAAGACTTATTTAAAATCTAAAAAATATTTTTATATGTTTTTCATTAAAAAAAATTTTATAATAACACACATGGTATATGGGAGTTTAAAATTTTTCAATTTCATTATATATTGTACATAACCAAGTAAAAAATTGTAGTAATTTATTTATTATTAATTGTAGTAGTCTACAGTTCTCCACATTACTTCTATCGCCAGTTATGAATATTGGGGTAACAGTACACATTTTTCATATTCTTGGGATGATTCCGATCCCTTAGGGGTAATTAAAAAGTAACCATAATGGTTGAGTTAAGAAAAATTGACAAGATTTAATAAAAATTCTGGGAATTTTATCTGGATCCGCGCTAGCACTGAGTTTGAGGTTAGTAATTTCATCAAAGACATCCCTTAAGGTGATAAGGATATAAGACAAATCTACTATTTCGTCAATGTCCAAATCGACTGATACATCAATCTTAGTACCATATGTTGATTTGAAATGTTTTTAAAATAGCTCAGCAACCTCTGTTTCACAGGATGAATTCTCAGGCAAAAGGTAAACCATTCACGGTATATGATTCTTGTTTCTGTTCGGGTTACTACATAAAAAATTGTATTCAAGTTCAGCTGTCTTCTGCAAAAAACCAAAAATTTCTATCTTATCAAGCACCAAAGCTTTTCGGAAGCGCTAGATCTCGACTCTCCAATTTCAGTCCTAACTTCAATCGCTCATCCTGTCATATTATATTTTCTTGCATTAGGGCCCTTTTTTCGCGGGGCGCCTATGTTATTTTCATCGCAATGGACTGGTCGATAACATCCAATAATAATATTATTCAACAAATTTTTTTCCTTGAGATTCACGATGAAATGGGAATTTTTTCTAAAACTCTGCTAAAAGTAACAGGTTATCTTCGATGTATTCATATACAACACTTGAAAGTAAAATCTTGAAGGAAAAAATCTAGAAAGTTGGACAAGGATACTTTAATTACCTTTCATTTAATATACGTCATTTTGAAACGAGAAATATTCGCGATGAATTAAAAACACTTTTCTTGAAATACGCAAAAAAGGAGATTTTTTTGATATCTCTAAGATTGTTCCCCTTTCAGCATTTTGGACTTCATTTTCAGATTCAGCGCTTAATTTGACAGTATTAAAATTACTATTACATATGGGTAAATTTTGCGGTAAACTTTCAAACTTTACAAGAAATCTTCATTGCAATATTTTTTCATCCCACAATATTCATCAATATGAAAAACCAAACTTTGTTCAACCAACTTTTTCATTCCTTATTTTTTCATTCTCCCGCTAGAACGACTACCTAAAGATATTGTATCTCCTTCTGGAATTAATCGCATTACTCAACTCGAACTAACATTAGAAAAGTGGAAAACTTTCCTTCGGGAAAAAATTGCGACCAACGCTGATAAAACTGCAACTTAACGTTGTGAAAATAACTCAAGAACTTGTTCGGGAAAGCATAAATTTACCAGCTCGGATATTGCATTAATGGGCGCGCATCGCAACAAATTCGTACGCGCGAATTAACTGCAATGGCCTGGTTTGTGACGTTTTACTGGATTTGAGAATTTTCGTGTACGAGCGTGAAGGCACATATTAATATCGTGTTGCATAAAATATTCTGGCATAAATTTACATGAGCTTTCGACGAGGAACATTCGTTAGAATCCCTGTGATAACGTGTCACTGAACAGTGAATTCAATTATGAAAATGACCGACTCCGAGGCGAGTGTTGCGACACCGAAAATTACTTTTTATATGGTAGTAGCGAGAGAAAATGCTGGGTCTTCAGAAATGAAGAGATTTCGTGAAATTACGTGAAGTGTGTCGGAAAATCTGAGGATAATTTCTTGTGAAGGAAAAATGGTTCTCTTGCCTGCAGCGTGGTTTGAAATTATTAGGGCGACATGAAAAATGTGAAGAATGTTTATCTATCGCATTGTAAGAAACTCTTATTTTATATTTTAGACTTCAAAAGTCAGTCATTCGTTACTTTTTTTATTGAAAGTATTAATTTATTAAAAAATTCTGTTAATTTTCTGCTTGGTATATTTAAGTATATTTTATTAAAAGAAGAGATGAAGGAACAGGATATCGATCCTTTTTTTCTCAAAAATCACAAATCAAAATTCTTTGAGATACTATGGAATACGACGGAATTTTCAATTAAAAAATCTATTGATTCATAAATAATCATCTTCTATGAAGCAATAAATTACTGTTGATAAACGTGGTTTAACAAAATAAAATTACCAAATTCATGAAATAACTGCACAATACTCCAGAATAAATGGGAAAATTTTGTTTCGAAACAATTTTACTCTACTTTATTTGAAATTTATTATACCTCTTAACGACTAAATAAAATATTCTTATTTCAATGAAAAAAGTTAAGAGATTGATAGAAAATAAATTATACAGTTTTCGAAATTTGTGATTTCCTCATTAAACATTAAAGTAGTTAAATTAAATACAATAAAAATTATATGAGAAACGATATTCACTGCGCTTTTTGAACAGTTGTAATTGCAATAAAATAAATTTCAAATTTTGCAATTTCTGGATTGAAAACTTTATCACGCAATGTGTAGATTATTGAAAATTTTACGATTTCTCACTGTATAATGAATGAATTGATTTATTAAAAAAGTTGAAGTTTGAGCAAAGAAACAATTACTTTAACTTTAAACATAGAAAACACGCTTAATAGATGTCAATGAATTTGCAACTTATTATTTGAAGTTTTCGAGCTCATTAATTTTTAGAACGAAATTTTTAATCAAATTTCCCAGGAAAGATATATTAACAAGAACGTCATGTAGTTGAAAATTACTAATAATTATGATCATGAAATCAATTTATGGGAAACAGAAATTTCAAGATAAGAAAAATTTGTCATTTCGACATTTTGAATTTTAAATCTTGAGAATGAAAATATTTTGCATTCGAATACAAAATTAACTGCGTTTCTATAAATTAAGGTTGATAAACTTTGAAGTTATATCTCATTATCATTTTTTACTGTTCGAAATTCATAAAATTTCAATGGGGAATTAATCGGATAAAAAATTGCAGAATGTGTGAATAGAAAATTGTTACAATAATGTATTCAAATGATGAAATATTTAAACTGTAGGATACAAATGATTGCTTTTAATATTATACATCAGGAAATTCGAACGTCATACTTATTCATTTTATCTGGAAAAATAATAAACTTTTACCGTTAAAAATATTTCACTGTATTTTTTGACAGTTATAATTGGGAAAAACTAAATTCTTTCTGAAATCTAATTTCAGGATTGAAACTCATCTGCAAAATGTGCGAATCACTCGGAAATATAATTTTACAAGTGCATACATAGATTCATTCAATACAATATGACAAATTTAGAATGGAAATAATTTATACCATCGAAATTTTTCATAAGGAATCTGAAAAATAGAAAATATTACTGATCGTACGAATAATTTCTGTAACTTGTATTTGAAAAAAGCAATAAATGTCTCATTTGTCTATTGTATGAGTCCAAGAATATAAATAATGATCAATTTATTACTTAAATTCGTAGAATATTATGAGTAATTAATGATAGGAATAAAGTTTATCAATATTTTATTATTCTAGAAATGTATTTCATTTTTTAAAGATCCTTTTTTTATGCAAAAATGATTATTTTGTACTTGAAAATTATTGAATGAAATTTTCAGAACCCAAAAATGAAGTTCTTGAGAAAAACGTTCTTGCATACAAAAAAAAACAATATATATTTCAATGATCTTTTAAGAACGAGATATGTTCCTTAGGGTGTCACTTATTTTGGAGATGTCGGGATTTTTTCATTCCGGGGCTTTAAATCAATTAAAATATGAAAAAAAAATTTTTGTCAAGTTTGAAACGAATCCGACTTGATTAATACGTGCTAAAAAATGACTGAAGTTTTAAATATGATTTTCATGTAGTTTTTCATAGATTTTGTATAAAAATTCAAAACTTGTCCAAAAATTACGATAAATTTTTAAAACTTGGCATAGTTTCAGTGTATAATGTTACGTTCGAGATCAGATTTTTCTGGATTTTTTTATGCCGTTTTTTGTGTTATACAAGCACCGGAAAAGTACATGTTTGCCTTTTTTCGGTGCTTATAGAACATAGATAGTAACAATAGAAAAATCCAGAAAAATATAAAAGTAACATTTTGTACTCAAACTATGCCAAGTTTCAAAAATTTATCATAAGTTTTGCAGAAGTTTCAGTCGTTTTGTAGCACGTGTTAGTCATATTCAATTTGCTTTTATTATGTCCAATAAATTTTTGTCTATATTTTGATTGATTTGAAGCCCCGGAATGGAAAAAATTCCTACATCGCCAAAATAAGTGACACCCTAATCTTCCTAGACTAATGAAATTTTCCGGATTTTATTATTTCATTCGACTAACTGGACTTCCATACTTGCATCGCAGTCACCGAAAGTCTCTCACAAAAAAATTGTCTCTTAGAAAAAGCCATTAATCCGCCAATTATGGATATTTTTGTATTGACAAACGCTTGCTTTTGGAATAAACAATGGACTATTAAAAAGTCAGAACTTTTATGCAATGAAATCATCGCTACATACCTTAAAATCCAAACCATTTTCAGTTTTTCCTCAGAAAAAGCTATATAACTTCTTGACCAGTCAGAATTCTACTTATTTGTAACGTGATCGAATGATCAATCGATCACGTTGTTCGTATGTCTGTAATTTCCGTTAATATCCATTGTAATTCAAAATTTTTTCAAAAATCTCTTTCACTGTCACATAAGAACAAACTAACTTCAGGAAAAAGGGAGCGAGTGCGCCTTCAGCGATCGCGCCCTTAAATTGGCAATACCATCGGAAGCAGCGTGAGTGAAAGACGAATTGGTTGCAATCCTGTTCCGGTGCGCGAATCTATTTTCCACTTTTCCTCGCAGCGTCGCCCGATTTAGAGGAAAATCGTGAATTTTCGACGAGACCGTACGAGAGAGACTTGAATGGTCTTATTGTCGCGAACAATGCTACTTTCGAGTATTACGCGGGGGCGAAAAATAATGCTTCACCTTTACTCCCCTGACAACTTTTGTACTTGGAAGAGCTGGAATTTTCCGACGCTTTCGTCGGGCCGGAAGATTCCATGATTCGTGCATATCGTTTTTCTTTTTCACCACCTGGAGAATAAAGTCCGTGATCTTCTCAGACGATGAACGGATTTCCATCGTGGTCGTTTAATTTTTTTTTTCTTTTTTTGCATAGAGTTGAATGTTCCACAAGTAACGAGAAATGAAATTCTAATGTATTGTCATAGAGTCATAGTTTATTGAAAATGATGGAGGTTGTGAGAATTATGAAAAATGGGAAAATTATTTATTAGTGACACAATAATGATAGTCGTAGTATACTCGATACAAAGAATTTTGTTGTATGTTTAAAAATATATAATAATTTTTTTTTTTGTATATTTCATGATAATGAGATTTTTTTACCATTTTTGGCAGTTTTTTCTGCAGTTCTAAAAATAGCTGCGTGTAGTTGAAGAAAAATTCAAAATTTTCGAATATTTCAGGAAGAAAAATCTTCAGAACAATAAGTGGTGTTTTAAACAAAAATATTAACAATTTGTCAATTACTTTTTATAATTATAAAAAAGTTTGAAATAAAGATAGGGAAACATGAAAAAAAGAACACACTTAGAAAATAGTATGATTTAAATAATGAAGTTAAATTTTCAGAAGAGAGAGAATTTTTTGATGCAGCTTTAGGGATTGTTCAAAGCTATTGTTCTGTCAAAGAAATTTATTTTTAGAAACTTTATTTGCAATTTATAAATAAATCAATAGAATGGGTTTTACTCTTAAAAGTATAAATATTTTCTTGGAAGTCAAGAGTATATTTCAAATAATGAGGTTTTAATCATTGTGTGTTACCGTTCCGAAAATCTAAACGAATTCTTAAAGCCTTTATTCACAGTTCAAAAAGTAATTAAATGGAGTATGTATTTTTGGGCTTCATATTCGATAGTAGAATGATATTTTTTGAAGATTTTTAAGAAAACCATGAAAATAAAAAATAATGAAGTTTCTAATGAAAAGTCTTATTTAAAAGAAGTATATTCATTACATTTGAATTATTTATGTTTTTTGTATTTATGGAGATATTCATGAATTTTTATCAATTGTCAATTATTCTGTGAGCAATTATATCCAACAATCAATGTAAATCAGTAAAAATCGTTTACTTTTATCGATAAAGCTGATGGAATATTAGGGTTGAAGATATGAATAAAGGTGGAACAATAAATTTTAGAATCACAAAAAGAGCTTTGTGAAAATTGCGCGATGTGCTCATTTTGTCTTCATAATTCTTTTTTATTTTGACACATTTTTTAAACTTGTTTTTCATACTTGAGAAAAAATATTTAAAAAAATAACATTAAATGAAGCAAAAATATACAGGTATAAGAGCTGGTTCAAGTATTACGTAACGCTTTAGGGGGAGAGGGAAGGTCAGCACGAAAGTTACGGTTAGTAACTGGGAGGGGGGAGGGAGTTTTGTCTTGTGTTGTGTTACATAACGAATAATCTATAGATATTTGAATTTTAGAGTATCGAATTCATATAACTTACGCAGCAATCTATAAAAATACAAAACATCTAGAAAAATCCTGGAAAATACTACGAAATCTTGTAAAAATGATAAATATATGAACAAGAATACAATTAATATGAATCTGCAAAATGCTCATATTCTGTGTGTATGGATATTATTTCCTAAAAATTTTTAAATACTATGAGTATTAAAAATTTTATTCTTAGAGCGTTCAATTATAAACATTAAAAGTGTGTACCTAGTTTAATCCGGAAACAGAAGCCCTGGGAAGTAAATAGGATGCGTTTCGTAAAATCGGTCGACTGCAAGTGCACGGCACGGTTAAGTAGGTCAAAATGAATGTAATCAAGTTTTGTTTGCCCGTAGTCGAAGGGTGATCATGCGTATACCAAGCCCCGGCTGCGTTTCCATCTTTGTCAATCAGCCTGTATATCACGTTACGCGCAACGCTAGATATCTCGATACCGCTGTAATATATTTCCCCCCAAATCCAGATTTATTGTGAAAGTAGTCGTACCCGAGCGATATTTTGCAATATTGGAAAAATTCGTCATCCCGTTAGAGGAAGAAAAAATCCATCGCTCTTCCACCTGCGGACATCGATTTTGATAACGCGTTTTTACGTATTTTACGGGGGCCAAGTTTATGGATGAATCCGAAAAATCGTAATCCGAAGGATATTGACAAAATGGGTTTCGAGTGTGGGGGAATTTTATGGGTATGTTTATTGCGTGTAAAAGCAGTTCAGGTTTTTTGTCATTTGAAACCAGGCGCGTAGGCAGAGGGGGGTTTTGGGGGTTCAAACCCCTCCCGAAATTCTGATAAAATCAGTCAATATTTCATGTAAGAATTATAAAAAGTTACATCTATAAACAAAAAAAAATAAATGTTACAAAAAAATGCATGGTAACGTTAGCAGTATATATTTAAAGAAATAGTAAAAATTACTAAAAAGTAGGATTACGTAGAAAATATGAATCAGAAAAATTGTTGTAACACATCGAATAATCAAGAAAAATAAAAATCTACGGAAATGCTAAAAAATAACAAAACTTTGAATTGAGATCATCAAATTCTAGGAATCTATATAAAATCCATACAAAAGTATTAAGAATTATTCGATTCATACAAACTTCAAAAGAATAATAAAATCAATTGAATCTTTTGAAAAAAATGGTTTTCTGAAATATCTCGTTAAATGTCCCTACGATCTATAAATTCTAGGGTTCCCAGAGCATCAAGTTATACATATACTGTAAGTCTATGAAAATTCTGGAACATGTGATAAAAATCTTTTATATTTCGAAAATACGAAAAAAGAATAACGATATAGAACATAGAAAATCTATATGATTGTGATTTTATCATCAATTCTCGAAATTACTGAGAATAGATCGAAATGCGCTTTTTAAAGCATCGAGTTTTCTAAATCTCTGCAGCAATCTACAAACATATAAGTAATAATCTATGAAAATACTTCAAAATCCTCCCAGGTTTCATATATTATATTAGAAAAATGTGAAAAGTAGGTTTACTAGTTTACTAGCTTACTAGTTTAGTAGTTGACTAAAAATCTTTCAATACATAAAAATTATTTAAATATAATTTTCTTAGAAATTTATAAAACTTTCTGATCTTAGAGCATAATTATTATTATCATACTACAAATATATAAAATTTTAGAAATAATTCTACAAAATCATATAAAAACAATAAAAATGCATCGAATTCAATTGATACAGCTTATACAATTAAACATAAGTACTTGTAATTGTAGAAATATTGAAAAATATAGAAAAAAAGTATTGAAAATCTTCATATAAGAAATTGTCGTTTGAAAAATCAATTTAAATTTCAAAATTGTTGAAAGTTTCAATACTAGAGCATCAATTTCTAAAAATTCATTGAGCGACCCATAGAAATATTAGAAATATATAAAAATTCCAGAAAATACTACAGAATTTGATGAATAATATACCATACGAAAATAATATAAATTTATGATGTATGTACTTTTCACATTTGTGGTTAAAGTTTACTCAAAAATCATTTCAAATACATAAATTTTTTAGAAGTCCGATTCCTAGAGCATCGAATTTCAGAAAGCTCTGTAGAAACCCATATTACTCAATATCAGTTAATTCTTAAAGTGCTGTCAATGAAAAAAGTATTAGTAAAAAACATTAAAAACTCAGTTAATAATTAAAAATCACAAAAATCGAATTCCATTATTTACGAAAATGACAAATGCACAACTCTGGATTCCAAAAGTTGTATAACCTTCAAATTCCGAAGTATAAAATATTTCACAATTGCTCTCTTGTAATCATATCGTCAAAGATGAAAAATTATGAAATCCCGAAGGAAAAATGTTTTTCAGAAAAACCCCTCCCAAAATTTTGTTCTGCCTACGTCCTTGTTTGAAACGAATTGATATACCTTTTGTGGAACTAGAGACAGATTTTTGGAAACTTTACCAAGGTTTGGAGAAATGAAACGGGGGATAATATATTTATCTACCAGAGAGTCGACCTACATAACTTGAGGAAAAGTAGGATTTACCGATAACGTGCCACTCGTTTGAAAATTACGGCACTCGTCGTCATTGCATCTTTATGATTCCGCGATCATACTCATCGATCTCCCAATCTCTCTCGTGCCTAGGGGAAAAACGTGACCGCAATGTGTTTCCATGGGAGCGTCTCAACCTATTACTAAAATTAACGTCGGACGCAATCTAATTGAGAGCTGTCTAAAAGCAGATGTGCCGAAAATTATCGGGCCATTGCAGATTATCGACGACGTGTCATAAAGGCATGATTCTAAGCTCTGGAGTTTCTCTTGTTTTTGCTGCAAAAAGTGAGGATGCATCCAAAGCAGTGGAGAATAATTCAATTGAGAAATAGCAGGATTGAAAATTGAGAGTAGAAAAGGAAGTGACGGTAATTTCCATTGCTCATATTGGCACATTATTGTACTTCATTATGTGGATGATTGAAAATTGAAAAATTATTGGGATACAGTAATTTTGGTTGTTTGTATTGCACGTTTGTCATCAGCATCCATTGCAACAATGTTTAGAAAGGAGTGGAGTAACTGTGATTCTATATCATAATTGACTCAATCATGATCATAATGACTTTGAATTGGATACGTGGTTGTATAAAAAAAAAAAATTTTGACATCCAGAATATTTCCAAAGAGGACGAAGAATTTTGGTTGAAAGCCCGAATGAATAAATAATCTTAAAAATGGTTTCCTTCTGTCTTTCTATTCAAGGGTCACACCATGAAAATGTTTTTGTTTATTGAATTGAGAAAAATACGAATCATGTCGAGAAATCTACAGTTTGAATTTTTTTTTTTTTTCAAATAATGATACTTAGATTCTAGGAAACTTGGGTGTTCTGAAGTATAGCTTATTGATATTAGTATTTTACGAGGAGCATTTAACTGAAATGTAAAAATAGTCAATTTTATATTTATTTCGATGCATCAAGAAATATTTCTTCTGGTACGATGATATTTTAGAAAGCTTCTACTTTTTCAAATATATCTCCTTTTTTAGAAAATATCATCTCATTTTTATCGTCTCTCAGTACTTACTTTTTCAGTATGTATATCTTTTGAAAGATTATCTCGTATTTTTTGAAATTTTCTACATTGATTTCTAGAATCCTATCTTTTAGGATTCAAGGTTTCAAAAATTTGGAGTATTTTCATAGATTTCTGAGCAAATCGTACACGAAGAAAAGTTTTGGGTAAAAATTACCCTAAAAAGCTTGTACGTCTGGGACGTACTACCATCCTCATGAATTTTACAGTGCAGGTCTCTGTAATAATGATACTCTTCTTGGGAAAACTTCCTGGTAACATCTTAAAAGGTACTTGAAAAACCAGAAAAAACGTCGGAAATCTGTTAAGAATTACCGAGCATTGCACTGTAAAACTTACTTGGATGTCAATACATCCCAGACTTACAAATTTTTCAAGATAATTTTTACTAAAAACTTTTCTCCGTGTAATTGTATAAATTTAGGATATTTTATACTCTGCCTACCTTTTTAAGTTACTTATTCAGTGCAAGTGTTGCTAGAATTTTTCGTACTCAATATTGTTTAATAACTCTTTGAAGTATCTATTATCTTATTTTTTAATACTTTTCGTATTTTAGTATACTGTCAAATAAGTTTCAGAAATTATCTGGAATTCAAAAATTATTAGATTTCTTGGAATTTGGCAGAATTCAATAGAAGACAGTATCTCCAAAGATAACTAGTACTAACTAGGTAGATATAGCCAGTACTTTTAGTATTATTCGTGTTTTGTCAGTATTTTGACACTTAAAATGATTTGCTGACATTTTAATAATTTTTTTTATAATGCTGTAAGAAAAAATATTTTGGCAGAAATTAGTAATTTTATAGTTATTAAAAGAAATGATACCTAAATTTATTGTCATTATTTTAATAATTTGTATTTTTTTTGTATTTCTCTTGTTTTTGGGTATTAGTAAAATCCAAAATAATTTTCTCTGTTCCTTATAGTGATCTATTATTTTCGAAACTGTGAAAAAAAATTTCCGGATCTTAATGCTCTGAAATCTAAAATTTATTGAATTTTTAGAATTTCAAATAATTTTTGAACAAGTATTACCTTCATAGATTCAAAGTATTCCTCTGATTTCTAAAACTTTTGGTTAATGATGTATTTTTGTCATATTCATAAATTTTATTCAATCAGCCTATATTTTTATGGGATGGATTAAAGATTTTCAGAATTCGATGCTTTAGAATGATAAGTTTCGAGAATATTTACAATAAATTTTCGAAATATCATATGTACTATATAGAAATTCACAATATGAATGATTTCTATTATTTTGAGTCTTTTTTATATTTTTCTTCATTTATTATATTTCGTAGTATTTTCTCGTATACTTCTAAATTTTTATTATTATAACTGATTGCTGCATGAGTTTCGAGAATCAGAAGCTCTTATCTTCAAAGTTTTATAGATTTTGACCTTGATTTTGACTGTTTTAAAAAATTTTTCAGAACGGAGTTTTCTATAAGACTATAGACTTTTAGTGTTCCAAAGAATTCCTGTTATCTCCTACTTTTGTAGTATATTTATAAAATTCGAGTGATTTTCTGATACTTTATAGATTTCTACATAAGTTATAATTTTCTGCTTATTTTTCTTCTATTGATATCTTCATTCATAAAACATTTACAGCTTGTCAGTGTGATAGGTGACAAATTTTTAGAATGCAGATAGGTTAAAGTATACTATTAATTTAAATGTTTAATATTAAGCCTATATAGAAATTTTTAAACATTTGATGGACTTTTTTAGAACTTACAGTACCCTAAAGTTTGAACACATCGAAAATATTTAAAAAATTCTGAATACGAAATGGGATTTTTTTAAATCCATTTTCACCACAATAAGTCACGTAAGCTTAAAAAACTTGAAAAAATGAGTATAGTAATGATTTTTCAAACATTGATGTAACGCTATTTTGTCCAACTGCACCTATTGTGTTGTAAATAAAAATATTTACATCGATTGTCAGTATTTAATTAGTTTGGATATATTTTTTTTGTATTTTTAATGATTTTGAGTATTCTCAATATAACATAATTTTTTTGGTTCCTTAAAGGTCTCCATTATATTATTGTTAATCGGAATATAGATTTTAGGAATTTGATAATCTTGACCATAAAATTCAATAGATTTCTAGCGTATCCAGAAAACTTGTAAAAAGCAACATCAATTTAAATTAAAAGCATTCCAGCTGTTTCTTAAACTTTTAGTTTATTTTTTATTATTGTAGTAATAATGAATTTCAGAAAATTACCTATTATTTTTAAGGATTTCTATGAATATTTCAAAATTCGATGATTTAAGATGAAGAGTTTTATAAGTTCTCATAACGTACCTATAAATTTTCGGCCAAACAATATGTATCGGAAAGGAAATTCTATATTTGGACCATTTCAATCATTTCAAGTTTTCTGCATATTTTTCTTCATTTATAAAATTTTGTAGTATTTTCTCTTATCATTCTAGATTTTGAATGTTTTTATTGACTCCTAGGCAAATTTTGAAAATCGTTAACTCATACTTAAAAAAACAAAATAATAATTTCAACATGCTAAATATGGAATACTTTTTTTCATATACATGCTAATCACGCAATGTAACGAAAGCTTAAAAAAAGCTAATAGAAAAATAATTTTCCAAACATTGATGTAACATTAGGCTTTCGAACTTTATTGTATGGATTTTCCAGCAAATGGTATATTGTTTCTTCCTCGAATTTTTCCGCATTGCGTCGAGACAATCAAACTACATCAGGAAGAATAAAAGTTCACCAACATTTTCAAGGAGAAAATTTCAGTTTTATTGATTCAATCATAGTACATTTACAATTCACGTGAAATACTGCGCTTAAAAAAATATATTCCAAAGTAACTTTTTCCGAATTGCTCATCGATGTTGAAACGTTTCAAATATTTTGAAAAATACATCTATTTTCCCGTGGATTTCCAAAACATTGGTGATTACAACAATTTTTTATTTAAAACAAAAATTCATGAATTATATATACTTCTCAACTTCTAGGAAAATAAATTCTAGATTGAAAAAAATTCCTTCCTGAATAGTCATTTACTTATTAGGCTTCGTGTAAAAAAAGTAAAAAGCCCAACTTGAACAAAAATTAAAAATCCATGCCTTCTTATTCACTCAGGTCAGTGATCAATCATCCTTACCTGTTAAAAAGTCAAGATGGAAAATGTTGAAGTAGCACTTTTTTAATGTGAGATAAGAACTGAAAGAAACATGTAACTGTAATAATATATTTACGTTACAAGAAATCCAGGTAGGTTTTATAGTACATGATGGCACGCAATACATAAAAAAAAAATTTCTCGTGTGATTCGATCGAGATACAGTAAATATTAGATGAGATGTGTTCTCACGAAATCGTGGCGCGTTGAAAAATATGAATTAAAAATATAAATAATTAGCCCGTAGGAAAAAAAATAAAATAAAGGAAACAATAGCCTGATTAAAACATGAAAACTTGTAGTACCTATAAAAGCTTCTAAACTTCTTTGGAAAATTTAAGTTTAAATTCCAAATAGATATCCAATTTTCGATGAGCTTTCTTTATCATGAGACAAATTTAAAATTCTTAAGTTCTGAATCCTACTTATCATAAATTTAAATACGTAGAGCCTCTTATCCCATCAAATAAATATTTTCCCCCGTATAAAAAACTCTTTATCGCCCATACAACAATTGACTCTATGCCTTGTAGTCACGATTATGGTCCCAGGGCTCGACTAAAATAAAAAAGCATGTTCAATACCGACGTGTCCATAAAATCTCATACTCTTTATCCCAGAACCAAGGTGCAACATCGCTTGAGATAGTACATAAGCTGTTCCAGTGGCGCGTCGGTAATTTTTTTACAGCCTGAGTGAGATCATAATCTACCATAATGTCTCGCAATCTCGTTGTTGAGGCTCAATTGTAAATGCCGCGCACTTTCGCCCTGCACTCTTTTATCGATTCCAGAAACGTGATACTGTTTGCGTGTAAAGTTCAACGTCTTATGACGCATTAAGTAGGGGCGCGTGTGGCTGAGTGCATGCACATAAAAATACATACATTTAAAGAGCTTGTACATGATATTCTCGCTGAGTTTGTGGAGACGCTCGAGGGTGCAATCAGGGTTCGTGGGGTGCGAACACGTGGGACGAGAACTTGACAATTTTCAAGAGAAGGAGGTTATATCTAGGGAAAACTAGATGGATACTGCTTTTTTCTGTCTACTGGGGTGAAAAGTGGCATTTTTCAACAAGTATAGGGTTGGGTGTCATTCAGGGGCTGGACATTGATTTAGGTACAGTTTTTCTAAAAAAAAAGTGTTATAAAGGTCTATTTTTCTAAACACATTTTTTTATAGTGCAGTCTTCTTTAAACATTTTTTTCCTAAAAAAACTCATAAAAAAAATTTTTTTTCAACAAGGTAATTTCTTCTTTCAATCACTATTTCTACAGAAATTTGATGTTTTTGAATGACTTTTTGTTGAAACGTGTTGAACTCTCAAATAATGATTATCAACTAAAACTTTCAAATAGTATGTTAATCTACAGTAATAAATTGTAATAATATAGAACCAGACTTATTGTATGCGTATGAAAAGTAAAGTTTTAAAAACAAAAAAAAAACAGCGAAATACAGTATAAAGAATAAAAAAAAACGGTAGAAAATAATTTATTAATAAATAAATCATTTCAAGAAAAATAGTCTTAGTAGAAAATAAAAAAATTACACGCAGAGAAAAGAATGGATAATACGTCCATGATAATAGACAATTTTGGACAATCCTTAAAAAAGGATGTCTCATCTATTAGAAAAAGCTACCACACACTTGAATTTGACGGTAGAAACACACATATTGTTGTGGTGATAATCTGTAATTGCTCTTCATCCTTAAAATGGACATGACATCCTTTTTTTAAGGATTGTCCGAAATTGTCCATCTGCATTAACGTGACATCCATTCTTCTTTCTGTGTATAGAAAAATGTGTCATTGGAAAAAAAAAATTTTCAGAAATTGTCAAGTTAAAAAACTTTTTTTATAAAAACTAACCCTGTACCCTTTATGATCAAAAGCGTATGACAATTTTTGCATGAGCATTTGCCTAAAGTGAAAATCATTCGCATTACCTTAAATGATGTGTGATTATCATTGCCAACTGGCAATTTCATTTATCTATGCGTCACACTCGAATTACAAATAATTGTAGTCAAATATACATAAAATCGTATTTTCAGGAACAGTCATGACAAAATATTATGGACGATGAAAATTTGTTAGTAACGAGCAATCTATAATCACGTCATCTTATACAACTCATAAAGTTTTTATTGGAATGCTAGATTTTTATTGAAGTTTTTTGAATTATCAATAATCTTCTCATCATAAAATATTTTTCGTTTTAAAAATATTTGAGTATATAACGCTGTTTCTGCAGTTTTACGAAATTTTCGACATTTTATATAATTCATTAAATATTCATCATTTTTTTAAATTCACGGGATCAGAAATTGCTAGAATTCATATATCATTGTAAACAATCCCGTTTTTCTTCTTAGGAAAATGAAAAACAAATTGATCTTTCAGAGCGAAATTTTTCCTTTTAATCCTTCTTTTTAATTTATTTTCCAATCGAGATTTCGGTTTCTAATCGTTTTCTTTTATCAGAATACATAAATCTTAAACAAAATTCGGTCGCTATCAATCTACATACACGAATTCAGAACATAATACATTATAAAAAAAAATTTTTCAGAACTGTAGAAAATCTTTAAAATATTCAATGTCGATTAATTCTGAAGTGTTCTGGAATTTTTTAACATTATATGAATCGAAAACTTCTTTTACCATTACATAAAAATTAATTGATCTCATAATTATATATTATACTACATTACAATTAATACCTTTGAAGGTTTTTCTAGTTTTCTAGTACTTTTAAAATGTTTCATATTTTCCTTATAAAATAAAAAAAATATGATCGTAAATATTTCACAATTAAAAACATCTATAAACTTCTTCTACAATTCTAGAAGTTTTTCGAATTTTTGTTGAGTTATTAAATTTATAAAGAATATGATGTCGTGACACTTCGAAATTGCCATGATTCCAAACATTATACGCACTATACAAAAACTTACAATTTTTTTTAATTTGTAAATTTTTCCAGGATGTTTTTTAAGTTTTCATTATTTTACTGATATTCATTCTTATTTCACAAAGATTTTCCATGATTTTTCGAACTTCCCATGTTTTGAATATTTTGGATCACAAAATAAAAAGCAGTACTATGCATATTTTACAAAACAACATGATAACAGAAACAATCCACAAAAGTAATTGAAATAATTTTCAAAAAATTTTCAACAGTTCTGGAAAGTTCAAAAAATTTATAGAATTACTCTACAAATTTTGGATTTCTTTCTCTAAAAATTTGAGATTATGCAAGAAAACTGACGTGATGAGGTTATTTCGATTCCAGACTCGTTTTTAGCATCCTCGATTACGTAAAGTACGGTGTGTCATGTACCCGCAAACTGAAGTTCATTTTTTTTGTGGAGCTGTGTTACTAACCGTTATAAACATTCCTAATTTTATAAACACTATCAATTTCATTGAGATTTTTCGTAATTTTCTTATACATTCAACGTTTTTCAGTTTTTTATTTGAGCATTAAGAAAACGGTCTCTACTTACCATACTTTTAAAAACTATGATGCATAATAAAGAAAATCTATATAATTAATGAACGTTTTCTGAAATTCTACAAAATTTAAGAATTTTTTATTATCATTGACAATCATCAGGATATTGAATTTTTTTTTATTGCAAAATTTCCAAAAAATCAAACATGGTAAGGCAGAGTGGGGTATTGTCGTCAGTGAGGCAAAGTCGTCACCCACTATTTTGTAAGAAATTATAAGTGCAATGAACCCAATTTTTGAAGTATAAGCGTACTTTAATATCTTGATATTTACGACAAAGTTTAGTGGAACTGTAGATTATGCCCCATTGTTTATACTTCAAAAAGTGTTTGAGCGCTCTAAAAGTAAGAAAATTTTTTCTTTTGTCAGAATAGAAACAGTAATTTTTTTTTTTTTTTTTTTTTTTTAAAAAAATATCTGGCCAACACAATGATTGTATATTTTCAAATAAATAATTTGAGTATTAGTTTGTTACTCATATTTTTATAGGTAACGTGGAGTGGGGCATTGCCATCACGTTTTCACTTCGTTATCTCAGACTCAAATAGAAAATCATTCCAATTCATCACTAAATCATGTGGAATGTGGAACCTTTTTTTTTCATTCTTTGTAAATATCTTTCAGAAAAAAATAACAATTTTTTATTATTCAGTGACCTTGGAATAGTGTGAAATTTTTTTCTCGGGAGGTAGTCTCAATTATCAAAAAATTTGTCATCGCATCATATTCAAGTTTGTACGAATCCATCATTTGCTTATCACATCCAAGTAACCAAAGCTATGACCTAAAACTCATGAAATGATCCACTTCCTCCCCTATCAAAAAACACTTTTCACAAAAACGCGAAAAATTGATACAAATGAAGGAAAAGTTCTTGGATGAATCATCGCTTCTACGGGGACCACGAGAAATTGCGCCGGGGTATCCGAGTTTTCAGGATATTCGGGGCAAAAGTTTTCCAGTCGGTTGTAATTCGCGTACATTCGCGAAATCGCGTACGCCCTGAAGAGGCGGGTTTTGTGTTACTCTTCCACGGAGATTTGTGGCAGTGCATTGCGGCCAAGAATGTACACTGCGAAAATCTACATTAACGAGCGCGATGGGCCGAGATAATTTATCGCAACAGAGCAGTTTCCTTATTCGCGCAGATAAAGCGGCTTTTGAAAAAAGCCCAAGATCCCTCGAGGCAGGGAAAAGTTAATGGGTCATTTTCCGAGTTGAAGGACGAGGCGCCGTGATGCAGTGCGTCAAGTGGAAGCAAGTCTTTATACATCTGATGACTGATAAAGTGAATTTATCAAAATATAATTAATAATATTCTTTTTTGATGTTCCCCTCTCATGTTTCCTTTTGCATTTTGGAACGTCATCCAAATATTACAAAAATTTAACTACAACTTTTGTTATAAGAATGTCAAAATAGAAAAGCTTTCCAACCTTTTCAATTGTAAAGTGTTCTCATACATTTTGATTAACTCGAAAAGTCTGAGGAGGGAAGTTTAATTATTACTTGAATCGATTTCTAGTCCGTTTACTCTACTTTTCTTATCACATTTTCATCGCTTTTTCCGGGCTGCATTCGATCGTTCAATATTTCAAGAGATTTCTAATAACGATACCAAGATAAACACCGTTGTTTCTAGGATGCAATTTCTTTTTAGTTTTTGAACTTGCGATACATCCACGATAATTTCAGTACTCTCGTAACTTGTTCTCAGTAGTGTACTCGCGTGCGCATCGAGCGTCTTTTAAAGAAGCTTACAGCCTTGTTTCGTACAATGATTAACATATTAACAACCCATCAGTGGAAGCCTCGTTTTACAGAGGTATCTTTCGATCTTGACTTCGTAAGAGGCTGTTGTGAAAGATTGCGATCGTTGGTTTTTCATGAAAACAGAGTAAAACCTAGTTAGGAAATTTTGAATAATCATGATATCTGAAGGTGGGTACTTACAATTTTCAAACTTTGCAAATTTTTAATGAGATGGGAATAGAAAATATTGTTTGGTGACTCTGTGTAAAACGAATTTCTCACGAGAGAAATATATATATTTGAAGTTTCCCACGTAATATATTATACAGCCAAACACTGCACATGTAGAATCTTAACAGATTACAATCTGTTAAAAATTTTCACTGTAAAATCTTTACCTTCATCAGATGTATCTGTCAATTCAACAATTTGTCAGTTTTTATCGATTTTTGTTGTATTTTGCAAATTTAACATGTTTATTTTGTACTGATTACATTGTAAAAATTGTAACATGGAAATGTGTAAACATAATACAGCAGGCAACCTGTTGAATTCAACAGACTCAGATTAGGAGAGTAAGATTGAAGGTTTTATGCATGAGTTATTGAAGGAAATATCTACATGGGTTTTCAGTATTCTAATGATTTCTTAGAAAAGTAAAGAACTACTTATTTGGAGAGAAAATTTATTCATTATACCCCCTACTTGTGAGCATTCAATTATAAAAATCGAGGTAGGATTTTACTGAAGAAATAGAAAATGACACAAAATTTTCAAATTTCGGAAAAATTCAGAAAATGATAAAAATATATTAATACAAAAAACGTACATATGTTAGATGAGATTTTCTTAATGAGATTTTTTATTTCATTCTGAAAATTTAAGTCGAAATCCATAAAAACATGAGAAAATCTTAAGAATTTCATATATTTTCAAAAAGTATAAAAAATACAGAAGTGGCAAGAATTTTTCTAATCACTAGAAATGTAGAAATGGACAAAAAACTGTGTTTTAAAAAAATTATTTGGAATACCTAAAATCATTGAGACTTTGAAATTTAGGGTAATAAAATCTTGAAATTTACATAGTAATCTTAAATAATATCAGAAATCTAGACTAATAGTTGAAAATCATACGAAATGTAATAGATGCTATCGAATGTGAAGAAGACTGAATTAAATGGGAATCATTATAATATTGATATTCTATATTGATAACATTTTTTTAAAAATTTACAAAAATTAGGCAAATCTTTTGAACATTCGATCTTGCAGAGTCCATCTCTGAATACAAACAGAAAATTTATACAAAATGCCAAAAAAAGAATGAATTTTATCAATATTAAAAAAATACGAAATAACCTAAAGTTTCACAAATCTTTTAAATACTATAAATCTATGAGAGAACTAATTTCTACAACAATTTATTTAAATACTTAAAAAATTTTCGATTTCTCAATTCTTCACTAAAGAATCCTATATATCTATTTCTGAATTTTGAAAAATTCCAGATATCTGTCAAGAACTGAAAAAATCCTACTGAACTACAATGATACATTAAAATTTGAAAAATGTTCGAAGTACCAGAAATCATAGAAGTAATATAAATCCATGTACGTATTAGTTCCTTAAATAACCATAAAATAACTCAATATCCATAAAACCTCAAATCCTATAGCATTGAATTCAAGATAAAAATATACAAATAAGTATATGGCAGAAAACTGTTCAAATTGTTAAAATACTAAAAAAATACGGCAAAACTTTCATATTCTTGAAATCTATGAAATACCAGTTATTTTCATGAGCACAGTTTCCTGAAAAATTCTTAAAAATACTAAAAATTGAATTTTACGTGGATTCCAGGTCATGAAATTCAAAAAACCTTAATAGCAATTTACACATTTGGTATAGATAAATGAAAAACAAGGATATTCTTGGAAATTTTACTAATAGTGGTAAGTATGAAAAATCCTACAAATACGACATTCATGGAATCCTCTGAAAGGGAAGCCAGAGTATATGAAATACTTTTAATCTATGCAGGTATAATTTTTTTTTAAATATATGAAAATACTTAAAATCTTCGAAACTTTGCGTCCAAGAGCATTGAAATCTAGAAATAGATATAGAAAATTTCTAAAAATACAAGTTATTTTTTTAAAAGTATACCTTTTGATAGAAAAAGTACTAATAAATGATTAATATTTTTTTTGTAGGGGTTCTGTTTCCAAAAGTAAAAAATTGAGCTTGAAAATCGATTCCGAAGATGCCATGATGCAAGAATAAATATTCATTGATACATTGGAATAAATAAATATAAACCCTTTTAAAATTAAAGTTTCCCCTCCACGCAAATTTTCGTTGCGAATCCACTGTTTCATTATTAGGCTATACTTTTTCCTACACTGGATTATTGTGCATAAATATTTCGTGCTTTGTTACAACCATGCAGAAATCTCGTAAGTAAAAATCGTTTTCACGACTCCCAATATAATTAAAAATCTACAAACTACAAGCAAAATAATGCAGCATAGTTTTAATAATGCACAACATATTTTTTCACGATCATCGAATGCAAAGAAAATGATTGCTACCAAAAAGCTATAAAAATTTGAAACATTGAACTATAATTTCATGCATAATCGATACCCTCCGCAGCTAAATTTTTTTTCTCCTAATCAAGAATGAAAGAAAATCAAAGTGTTGTCTAAAAAACTTCTTTAGATAAAATCCTGCTCAACTACCTGCCTTTCAAGTCCCAGTCTACCCTTAAACATTTCGATCAATCAAACCAAAAGCACGAAGATTCGTGAATGTTTTTCAGAGGACGGGGATGAAAAAAAAAGGCGAGGAAAGTAGCTGGAGTTGTGAGTTACGGGGTTTTACAACGCGGGTTATATCGGCAATTTATATCACCCGATGGCAGCCATGGCGTACGCGCTCGTCCACGCTATCTCTGAGCCACGAGCTCCCAGCGGCCTTTATTCCCGAGATTACGACTTGAAGATTAAGTTCTGCCTCGAACAGACACACGCGCGAGCACATAAGTTTCAGTGGCTTTCGAATTCGCGTCCAATCTTGGCTCAATCTTCGTCACCGTCCTTGTTTGGAGCCAGGCGTTAAATTATACTTCAATGACTTCGAATGATTAGATGAGCTCATCGCGCTCTAGGCTCTTGGTGATTTCAACAAACTTTAATGGAGTTCTCAACCTTTGTCATTCTGACCCTTGGAAAATCCTGCAAAATCTTTACTGGAACCTGTCTAACCCTAAAAATTTTTTTCATATGCCATATCGTTTCTTTATTCTTAACAGTAGGATTTTGTCGTGAATCATCAGACATGACGAATTTCTTTAAACTCTTGTGAAACGAGATTACACTTTGCATTTCAGGATTTCAACATTTGTGTCAGATACTCAAGGATTTTTTAGACATCTATAGAATTGTACGGGGTTTGGAAGTAATGCGTTACTTTACAACGTTACATTTTTTACTGTAAGGATAACGTAACGCGTTACATTGATTTACAAGTAACGATAACTAAACGAGTCACTTTTTTCCGGTAACGAATAACGGAAATCTCGTTATTTTACGTTACTTTTATCTGTCTCATTTAGTTTTTAGCACAATTTGTAACTTTTCAAGAAATGTTATAAAACTAATGAGATATAAGTAATTTTTAACATACTTATTGTTGAATGAAAAATTCGATTTTTTATTTTTTCATGGAACAAAATATTGACGAAGAATATGCTTTTTACTTTTTTGAAAACTTTCAATATTCAGATAATTATATTTTAGTATTTTGCATGAATCTATAAAAAATTCTCTAAATCTATAGCAGGATCTGTAAGATCTAGAGATGCTGCTAGAAAATCTTATGAAATATTAGGAATACGAAAAAACAAAAACAAAAAATTACGTAAAATACCCGAAATACAAGATTTTAATGTGTTTCATGTTATCTGATTTTTAAAAAGTTTATGTCATTCCAAAAATTGAAAAATTTCAATTTCTCGAGCTTTGAATTCTAAAAATATATGTTCATAAAAGTCTTTAAAAATAAAAGAAAATTTTTCGAATCGTATAATTCTGTGAAAAATACAAAAAATATCGAGGGCACTCTAAATAAATAAAGAAACTGTTTTCTGCAAAGTCGATCGAAATACTTCAGAAATTTTGAACTTTCAACTATATCTTATTCTGGAAATTTAAAGACATGTATTTAAAAAAACTCAAAAATTCTGGAACATTCTTCAAATACTTAGTAATACCGAAAGATACGTACACAAAAATACGTGTTAATACATAAAACATTGAAAATCTTTCAAATTCTCGAAATTCATACAGTAATATATAAAAATAGTGAACGATCCTTGAAATCATGGAAAATCTGAAGAAATACAAAAAGTACTGGTATAAGTAAAAATCTATCGAGACACTGTGTTCTGAAAAATCTTGTGAAACACGGAAGATTTCATCATGTCCAAATTCTAAAGTTCAAAATTCTTGAAATATATATAACAATTTATATGATAAAAATACTGAAATTATGTAAAAGTACTAGGAAATTCTGCAACATTCCATCATCCTTAATAATACGAATAGTTTCAAAAATAATGAACAATCCTTCAAATCGAAGAAAAACTAAAACAGTATCAAAAAAATCAGAGGAAATTAGAATCTTCATAGACACTATTTGAAAAAAAATCGTCTGAAATAAGAATAATTTATTAAACTTCGAATTCCAGCATAAAATTTTTGAAATCTATGTATCAATGTACATAAAAAAAGTAAAAATTTAGAAAAATACAAGAAAATCGTGAAACATTTCATATATACTGAAAAAAAAAAAGTTCAATAATTATGAAAATCTGGGTAAGTATCAAGCAGTATTAAGATTCTCTCAAAAATCTATTCGATTTTCGAATGTTTCCTTGTGGCTAACATTGAATAAAATGCCATATTCAGAAATTTCAACTTAAAATAAATATAAAAACTTATTCAAGCTGACTGATTTTTTTTTCAGGGTGAAAAAGTACGGATTGTTATTTTTTATCATATCTGAAATAAACCATTTCTATAGAACAAAACCACAAGTACGTTGATATTGTTCTTTTTTCAGCCTTAGTTTTTCGATGTCTTGTTATTTGCATTCAATTTATTCCAAAAAGTAACGTGAAAGTAACGGGACATTACTTTGTTAAATGGTAACGGCAACGAGTTACTATTTATTCTCAAGTGACGGTAACGTAACGAATTACTTTTTTTTAAGTAACTTTCCAAACCCTGGAATTGTACAATACTCATGAAGATTTTGTGACTCATGATGAAAATCCTTGTAAGGTTTTAAACTGTTTTCAACTAATCTAAATTGAAAATTCATAGATTAGGTAGGATATATCCAAAGTTTTCATGGTAAACTTTATAAGAGACCTTGATTTTGTGAATTGTGAGAATTACATAGGATATCAATATTTCTCAAGTTGTGTTTGAATATGAATTCAGTTCTACTTTCTGTCAGTTATTTAATGAGCTGATAACTGTAAGAAATAAAATTCAAATAATGTGATCAAAAAAAGGAAAATCACACAAAAACCTAGTATCGACTAAAAAAAAAAAAATATTATAACGACGTGTTTACCAACTTTTTTAATCCACGTTCACTTCACCGTAATGACGTCCAACATACGTTGTTATTTATCCCCGATATTCTTTAAGCTCGTGCAACAAAAGGCTTAGTTAGATTGAAATTCAGCTTCTTCTCTGAATAAGAGGATCATGCCGTTCCATCGCTATGCATGCATGGAGCTTATTCAATATAACGGTTTAGCGAGATATTTGTTTGTCCAGCGCACGTCATCTCATGCATCGTAAGGATATACCAGCTAGTCCTGTTAGAGCGATATACTTTTCATACAAAAAGCGATGCTTTGTCCTGAATTAATTTGAATACTCTACGGAACTTCAAGGATTACTAAAAAATTTTATATTTTGATTTGTAGTTTTACTGCAATTTATGGAGTTAATAAAAAAATCTCATCTCAAAATAAAATTAGAGCTATTTCTGAGAAATCGAATCTTCAAATAACTAGAATACTGAACTTTCTGAATTCTTGGAATTTCAGATGGTGCAATTTTCGCGAACAAAATTTTTTTTGCTCAATGCAAACGAAACCACCGCCACCTTGGCAGCCGGGGAAGGCCCTTTCTGTGTGTAAACACTTGCTCGAATTTTCGCGCAGGGAAAAAAAGGAGAGCCAGAGTGGCCAATGCGGGATTTTCATGAGACGCAGCCTCTATTTCCCCGCTGCCAAGAACTCAGCTTGAATCATGCTGGAATTTATCTCGGCCGTATCTATGGGCCTCGTCCGAGAGACGCCCGCGCTTTGGCGCGCGTCCCGGGAGTCCAGCCACTTCCCGGTTTCTCCCACATTGTTCCTAATGCGAAAAAAGCGGCGATTAAAATGATTAAATTCTTCCCTCCTACCATTTTTTCGTCCTACACGGGTAGAAAAAAATTTTCCTTTCATATTTCCCTTGCAGAAATTATCCGAATGTACAATTTTTATGATTTCCCAGAGACACGTCTATCGAATAATGAAAATATGAAAATAAACGATAAAAACCAGGAAACAGATATTTTAATGGCAAAAAAAAACACGTATTCTATGAAATTGATCAATAAAAAATTTATTAATGTTTCACTTAAATCTAAAATCATATCCCAAACGAAATGGTCGATTCAAAATAAAAAGGACCAATTACTTATTATATAATATTTATATTTCGTACTGTATACTTACATACTTGGCTGGTGGCCTGTGTAATCTGCTCCTCACTCATTCAGTCTCTTACATCAAATCGAAACGTTCTTAATAGCCCGAGGTGCCTGCCAATGCCGTAAAACTTGTGGCTTCACGGCGTCGTTAGGGAAAAAAGGGGTCGCAATTTTTCCGGGGCGACGACGCAAATTAGCCTGAACAATCGAGCCAGATTCTCGCTTTGGCCCGTCGCGAGTTTGCACTGTAAACACGAATCCAATCAGATGTGCGGGCTCGATTTAGGCCGGTCGTTTCATGTGCTCGCGGCCAAAACGGCGATCGGGTTTATAATGCAGCGTGGATGGAGGGGTGTTTTTTCCGATGTCTCTGTTGGTTTCCCCCACAGTGGGGAGGGGGGGGTGGGGGAGGGGAGTCTTTGATGAAAATGCGGGTGGTTGGTAACTGTTTATTTGTGTCATGGATTGTTAATTGTCCGGGTGTTTTGGAGAAGGAGGTAATTTTTGGAGTGGAAAAACTGCTTGAAGCGATTTTTATACAGATAGCCTAAAATTGGTGTTGTAGAGGAAATTAGTGTTTGAGCTCTTGTTGTAAACTCAATTTCACTTGATAGGGATGGACGATACAAATTAATGTATCGGAAAATCAATATTTCTTTCATACATGTCAAAGTTTTTACATCAAAATATGCATTATCATCGTTACATCGATATTTTTGTTGCGATATTAAATGATATCACAACCTTTTCAAGTAAAAAAAATTACAAGGAAATTTTTGTCATGATGTTATCTAGCATTCAGTTCAGTAATTTCCTCCAAAGTCGATTTCATTCTTCTTCATGAAATTTTTCAAATTCCATCTAACATGGTGACATGGTCCATATGGAGGATAGTAAGTGGTTGTCAGTTTCAAAAATTGAACCGCAGGGATATTCAATAAACGTTAAGATTTTTTCATAACGATATATTCTCGAGATAATCTTCTTCTGAAATAAACGTAGTGGCTGTTCATAAACCTCATGACTGACATTTCAGGTTTTTTACCTCCCACGATTCTCCAAAAGCGTTAACATGTAGCGTGTCTTTTGATCTAACCCTCCCCCCCTCCACCCCTCGTGAGAGTAATTTACGGCCCCGTACTTAAAAAATAATAATATAAATCGAATCCGCAACAATTTTTGTGACGGAATATTAAAAACAAAATTAAAAATCTATGAAATATTAGGAATTAATGAAGTAACTGTAATGTGAACGATTACAAAGTACGTTCAAAATCTATGAAGCTTTGGATTCTAGAGTATAAAATTATAGACATTCATATCAGACTGTATAAAAAGTTTTAAATCTGCTAGAAAATTTTACGAAATTTAATAAGTACACGAGAATACAAGAAATAAAATGGATATGTAAGTACTTATAAATATTGATTCATTCATCTTGAAAATTTGTTAAACTTATGTTAAGTAATTTAACTTTAATTACTAGAGCGTTTGATTTCGTAGATCTATATTGTAGAAATTATATGAATCACTAGAAATCTCTAAATCTTCTAGATAATCTAACGAAATTTAATGACTACGAAAAATACGTGAAATTCTGTAAATAATAGAATTGTATTAGACATTTGTGGATACTAATTGAATGTTTCCAAATATCTATATAGAATTTGGTAATTTTGAAATAGGATCCCTTGAGCATTGAATTGTATGGACATATCATTAAATTCATAAAAACAGCATATAATTTTTTGAATAGTATGAATACATAAAAAATACTTAGAATGTAAGATTTGCTCAAATTTCTTTCAGTGAATGATTGGAAGTAATTAAAAAATATTTCAAACTTTGAGTTTAAGGGAACCGCATACTAGAAATTTAAAATAGTTTCTAACAAAAAACTTAGTAATCGTATAGTATCATTAATGCTGAAATTTACACGCACACAAAAATAGATAAATAGATAAAATAAAATAACAAGAAATGTATGAGATACAAAAAATTTATCAAATGTCAGTAACTACAGCATCTACAGTAACTATCTATCTAAAGTAACTATAGAAAAAGAAAAAAAAGAAAAATCTCAAAAAACGCCGTTTTCCGAAAAATCCATTAAAAAGAAAAATGACATAGGCTCTAAATTTTAATGCACAAATTTCAAGAAATCTGAATCACATGAGCTATCTATAAAAATACCGAAAATATATAAAAATACGGGAAAATCTTAAAACATTTTTAGAATACTCAAAAACACAGAGAAATATGTTGCTTCCAAACATTCTATTTTTGCCTGATCGAGTAAAAATGAATAGAAGTATTCATCAGTTGGTATTCCTGAAAATCCTTTGAATCACAAAAATCTTTGAAAACAAGGCGAAACATTGAAAATTTTGAAAGTATCAAACATTTTTTGATAACTTTATAAAAACAATAGAAATATTTGAACTTGGAATGTTTCAAACCACATCTTAAAAATCTGAAGTGGCACTTTCAAAAAAACCAGGGAATAATACCAAAATTTTAATCGTACTAAATATAATAAAAAGTAATAATAAAAAAAAAAACTACGAATACAGAGTAAACTAAAAATTTGTTAAACCTTTTACCTGGAGCGTTCAGATCTAGAAAATTTCAGCAGCAACTATGAGAACACTGAATATTCCTTTGAATGGTATTAATACTAATGAAATATTAAAAATTTTTGAATCAAAAAACTAGGAAAAACTGTTTTCGGAAGAATCCATTCATATATAATATATATTCATTGTACACCGACTGATGAAGCACAAATTTTTTGTAAAATAACTCATAACACTCCATAAAAATATAAGAAATTGAGAGAAATACTAAAAAAACCTTGAAAAATCTTATGGATACTAAAAATAGCATAAGTCATAGAAATTTTTTAAATCCAGGTATATATTCATAGCTGTGTCAGAAATCTATAAAATTACTAGAAATCTTTGAAATTTTGGAACCTAACTAATATAATTCTATATAAAAATGTAGAAATCTTAAAAAATACCAGAAAATCCTTTAAATTTCATAATATGTACTAAAAATACGAGAAATACTTCAAGTACTATAAATTCATCAACTAACTGTTTTCTAAATAATCCATCAAAATCTATGAGATGCATCGGCATATAGATATTTTTTTCAAATATATCGACAATATTAAGAATTGGATGATCCGAATCTATCGGATGAGATGATATTAATGTTTCATTTCGAGTATCATCTTAACTACACTAGTAAAAAATTTGAGAAAGTTTTGAGCATCCTATAGAAGAATGGAACAGGGATTTTCTTCCTAGATGGGGCGAAAATAATATAACCAGAAGTTTGCAGACCAATTTCAGAGACTTAGATATACTCTCTCGTAAATAAACAATCACTAAATATAGACATTAGATTTGGAATAATTTTCGGTAAGTGTGATAAGAATTTCACGTCCATAACTGTATTTGAAAATCGGAAAACTACCAAACTACCAAACTAATGAATATTCCACAACTCCAGATTCACGTACTCCACCTAAACTTCGCTCACAACTTAGTCGACGTAAAAATAATCATTTTTTTTTTGCCATAACGATCGATTCCAGGGCGGCGCCAATATCCGGGGACAATGACGCCGGGCCTTTTTTTGTCCGACAATGACCGTCCCTTACATGCACTTTCGGCTTGGCAGGGCGAAACCCGCTAACGAAATAAATTACCGTCCGACCCCCGATATCAAATCCACACGCGAAACGATTAATCTTATATTCGAGGAGCATGAAAGGAAAAAGTGCCCGGTAACGGCGTGTACGAAAACGAAGGAGAGAGAAATAAAAGGTTTTGGAGAGGAAGAACAAAATGCGTCGAGCTTTTTTCATGACTGACTCGCGACGCGTGATGTGTTGTACAAAAGAGGAGCATCCCTAATTGCGAACTGCGTGTGCAAGTCGCTCGCAGGTACAGTTCTCGTTGCTGTAACTGGCAACCCTCTGGACCACAACGGCGACAATGGGACGTGACTCAAACCCCCGGAAAGATGAGCGTTCGGCTCTCGCCCTCTCGCAATGGGGAAGTTTTGCCGTCGAGTTTGAATACCTGCACTGCAGTTAGGCACGCTTTTTTCCTGCGACATTGCCCTCGGATCTTTGAAAAAACGTTGTTACCCGGCTGTCGCTCTTTATTGTACGGGATTATCAACGCGAAACAAGAGCCCGCGTGGAATTGTTGCCAGAGAAAACAAAGGGGCGGAGGAGAACAATGTGATGAATGGAATTAGATTTAACTTTTATTGTATTTGTCAAGTTTCTCGAGTGAATTTTCTTGACTTCGCTCATTTCGAGTCGGGAATGGTAGGGATGGGAGGAAAAACAAAAAATTATTGTATTAGCTCGTTTGATGTACATATTGGGATGATATGGTACTTAATATCAGGGTTTGTAAAGTTACTTAAAAAAATGTAACGCGTTGCGTTACCGTTACTTAGTTGAAAAAAGTAATTCGTTACGTTAACATTACTTAAAAAGAGATAGTAACTCGTTATCGTTACTACAAAAAAAAGTAACGTTGCGTTACTTTCACGTTACTTTTTGGAATAAATTGGATGTAAATAACAAGACATCGAAAAACTAAGGATAAATAACAATATCAATATACTCATGGTTTTGTTCTATTCTAGAAACTGTTTATTTCAGATATGAAAAAATGGTTTAAGACGAAGAAAGATTAGACGTATTTAATTTATTTTCGAGTTTTAACAAAAAATTTTGCTCGAACATCACATCATATTTTCGAGATCTGTTTGTCAGGGCGAGCCCTCCAGAAATAATTTTTTTATGTGAGAAAAGTTTTAGGTATTTTGTAATCTTTACTTTTTTACCCTGAGGAAAAAATCAGTAAGCTTGTTTGAATTTTTATTTTTTTTTCAACTTATAAAATTTCTAAGTATGACATTTCATTCAATATCAACCGCAGGGAAAAATTTGCAAATTTGATAGATTTTTGAAAGAATCTTTTCTACCCAGATTTTCAGAAATTTAACGCTTTCTGTATTTTTTAGTATGTATAAAATGTTGCAGAATTTCTAGTATTTTTATAAATTTATACTATTTTTCTGTACATTGATATATAGATTTCGAGTATTTCATGCTCTATAATCCAAAGTTCATTAAATTATTTGTATTTAAGAGGATTTTTCAGCAAATATTGTCATTGAAGATTTTTATTTCTTTAATTTTTTTGGTACTTTTATACGATTTGAAGGATTGCAATATTTCTGAAACTATTTGTTTTTTCCAGGATAATAGGATGCTGCAGAACTTTCTAGTATCTTTACATTTTTTTAGTATTTTTTTATAAATTATTATATATTTCAAGAACTTTGAGTTCGAGAATTCAAACTCAATGGAACTTTTCCGTGTTCTTAAGGATTTTTCAGAAAACAGTGTCTCGATAGATCGATTTTTACTTCTTGCAGTACTTACCGCATTTCTTCAGTTTTTCTATGATTTCAAGGATCGTTCATTATTTTTATACATTAGTATATTGTGTTACAAGACAGCAATGAAGCCTTTGCCGGACGAGGCCGATGTTTTCAGGACGAGGCGAGAAGTGTGCGCGCGAAGCGCGCACACCGCCTCGTCCTGAAAACAGCGGCCGAGGCCGGCGAAGGGTTGCTGTCGAGTGACACACGATATTTTATGCAAAGTCGAACGTTTTGAGCGTTTTATTGTTCGGTACTGCACCCGCCCTCGCAGTATTCTCAACAACTAAATGAAGACTTTAAAGTCGCATTCAGGGGTTGGTCCAGGGGGGGAGTCTCGGCGGGGTCCAGGGGCGGAGCCCCGGCGGGGGGTTCGGGGGGCGGAGCCCCCCGAGTAAGGAACAACTAGATATTATAATTTAAAAAAACTATTAAGCATTTATTATTGTTATTTTGATAGTAATGACATTTATTCGAACTTTCTTATTTAAATCTTAGTTTCATTTTTCACAGAACGATTTCTTCGTTAGTTTTGGTAATATTTTTTCAAAACTTATTTGTACGAACGTGAATTTGTTTTTATGTTTAAAATTGTTCAATAACAGTCAAACAAGAGATTTTTCAATATAGTTTTTGTTTTAGTAATAAAACAACAGATTTGTCAAAAACTTTTGTTTATTTATAGCATATCGCAATGTAACTATTACAAATAATCAATTTTATGTTACAGTTTCGCGAGTAATGAAATATTTGAAATTTATTTTTAGCAGTATACAATATGTTGATCAAAAAATGTCAATAATCCTCAATCATTTTTATTGTAAATGTTAACAATATTTGCATTAATTGTAATGTTTCCTTTTAACGCAGGATTTGTTGAAAAAGAAATCGTTGGGTGTACAATCTGAGATTCGGTTTCTTCAATTTCAACATTGTCAATTCCAGCATTTTCACTTTCAATGACTGTAGATGTTTCAAAAGTTTTTTTCGTAGAAAATTGAACAGCCGAGTGCAAAACTTTGCTGATTTCAGTTTTTTGGCGAACTGAATCTTCTACATACCCCTGTGCCACAGCGTCTGATTTCCAGCCCCCCAAATTTTTTAAATCAATCGAAGAACCCCCTTCATTTGCGAAAATTGTTGCAGACGTTCTGCGGTAACAGTGACCTGTAAAAGATTCGGTGTTGTCCAATCTCAAGAATATTGCAATGTTTTGGGGCATTTTGGCAATTTTATGTTTGCCAATAACTTGAGTCATACAACGACCTTTTTTATAATTCAAAAAAAAACGTGTTGTTTGTACATTTTTTGGGCGTAAGTTTTGATATTTTTCAACAACAGGAATGTATTCTTGTTTGATGACGAATTCACGTGGCCTGTTAGTTTTTGTTTTTGGTATGGTGACAACAATCAGTGACCCTTCTTTCTTTAAATGCTGGATATGGATGTCTGTCAGCTCTTGGGAACGACAAGCTCCCATCACTCCCATTATGAGAACAACCTGCAAAAATTCGATTCCTTTTTTTTAGCTAGTAATTTTAAAAAATCTCTAATTAGTTTTTTTAAAATCGACGCATTATATCCATCATCGTTTTAGTTTTTCATAATTCATTTACTTTGATTATTATTTTTTCGTTGTGGCTAATTTTTTAAATAATTAGTTTCAAATTTTATTATTAAGTATGTGTTCATAAATTGATTATTTAAAATATTCATATTTCTGAACATATTTTTTATTATTCATATATACAATCATCCATCATTCTTATTATCGATCGTTTAATATTTATATTTTGTTTTGGTATTTCTCGTATTTTTTATTACTTTGCAATTATTTTTAGGCGATATATATTTTCATGATCCTTCATTTTTTATTTTGCGTAGATTTATATATTATGTTTTTTTTCAAAATTTGTTTATTTTATTTTTTTATTACATTTATTGTATTTTATTATTTTTAAAAACATCATTATTTATTCGTTAAATTAATTTCAAAATGTATTGTATTATTTTATTTTATAATTATTCATTTTTTCAATCATTTTTTATTTCTTATGCTTTTCATTGTATTTTTTTTATTATTTTAGAAACGATTATATTATACTATTTACTTTATTCAATAATTTCTGTCAGTTTGTATAAGTTCATGGATTTACCTTTGTTGCCAGATAATCCACGTCTGGTGCATCAGTTAGGAAATGACATACTTGTTCTTTGGTGAACACTGCCGACTTTTTTGGTTGAAAGCCAACGTTTTCTTTCTTAAGAAAGGCCATGACCGAACCGTACAAACCGATGTTGATTTTTTCTTTCAGCAGGATGGTTTTTTTCAGCAGGGAGAAATTATGCCACAAAGTCGATGGAGCCATATTTTTTGTATCTCTCAGATAGACGAGGTATGCCATGATGACATTTTCCGAAGAAGCAGTAGTTTTGAACGAATTGCGCCACTCGCAGAAATCATTGTACGATTTTTCGTACGTTTCTTTTGACTTAGTCGGCAACAGATCTTGTTTCGCACTATGAGCTACACTTTTTAGTTCGGGCGGAGTACACTCAAAAAATACATCCTCGCATTGTCGATCCATTTCTGCACGTTTGCTCACCAGGTGAAAATGAAAATTTAGCCAAAGTTTCCAGCCAAAGCACAACATAAACAAGAAAACCGACAGCAAAACACGCCAATGTGCGCCAATGTTTTTCTAGTACTATACTGTACCACCACTCTCAAAAACATCGACTGGCACAGACTGGCACAGACTGGCATCAATGCGTGTCACGCGCATGCGCAGACAGTGCTCTCAACTGCTCTCAACCAAAAGGCGGACGATTTGTGTTTTTGTCTGCCGCTGAAATTATTGTCGTCCCGTAAAGTCAGTCGTACCACAAAGATATCATTGCGCCCTCACTTTACCGACGATAAAACGCGAAAAACGTTCGACTTTGCATAAAATATGTTGCTGTATAAATTTCTCAAAATCGATAAATTTTTAATGTTTCATATGTATGTTTACACGTATTTTTCTTTTTATTACGTACTTTCTTCCTGTATTTTTAAGTATTTATAGAATCTTGTAAAATTTTGCGTTTTTTTTTTTAATATATTTCTTTGAATTTTCAAAATAAGATTTCCTAGAATTGAAAGTTTGAAATTTGTTAAGTATTTTGCATCGATTTTGTAGAAAACAGTTGAGCCCTAAATATTTTTTTTAATTTCACAGTACCTTTACGATTTGAAAAATTTTCTAGTATTTTTACAGACTTCTATACACATATAGTTTTACAATTCAATGCTCGAGAAATGGAAATTTCGCGATATCTGGAATGGCATAAATTTTTGAAGAACCAATAACGTGAAACTAATTGAAATCTAGGATTTTTTGAATTTTTTTTTTTTTTTTTTTGTATTAATTGTAGATATTCAAGATCCTGCTATAGGTTTTGAGATCTATAGATATTTGGTATTTTTATATATTTTTATGCGAATTTCTAAAATTTAACGCTTTAAATTGTAAAAAAGTGTATAATAAAAAGAAAAAAAAGCATATATTTTATGTCAATATTTGTACAAAAATCACTGATATTCACACTGTTGAATTTAGAATTATAAATATAGAATTTTTTCATTCAAAAATGAGGAAGTTAAAATTTACTTATATCTCAGTTTCAGAACATTCCTTAAAAAGTTTCAAATTGTTCTAAAAACTTAATGAGACTGATAAAAGTATTGTGAAATAACGGAATTTTCGTTACTCGTTACCGAAAAAAAGTGACTTGTTCCCGTTACCGTTACTTGTTAATTAATGTAACGCGTTACGGTATCGTTACCGTAAAAAATGTAACGCTTTAAAGTAACGTGCCACAAGTAACGCGTTACTTCCAAACCTGCTTAATATTGATATAAATAATGATAATATTGATATTTGTCAGTATTCTATGCATGGAATGTTTCAGAATTTTCTAAATTTTGATAGATTTTGGATATTTTTATAGATAGCTATAATTAAGAGTTATAGAAATAATGTCTGTGGCTTCCCGCCATAACAGAGAAAGTCACACATTCAAATCGATGTACTGATGAATCGTATGGATTTTGATTGATTTTTCAAAAATGAGTAAGTTTATGGACTTAAACTATGAAAAATTTGTAGAAATCTCTAGTATTTTTAGGGATTTCTTCGTAGAGACCTAGAGTCTAATACCTAGGGATTCAAAACTTTAGATTTCTTGTAATATATAGATTCTTAAAACTATCAAAAATACCTTGATTTCATAATTTATAAATTTTTCTAGATTTTGGATATTTTTATGGATATTTATGATTAAGAGTTATATAGAATAATATATGTGCTTCAGAATTAAAAATTTTATAAATTTTGTGTATTGGAATAGATTTTGCAAAACACTTTTTTTCTAGATATTTATAAATCTTTCGAAAATTTTCGAGTTTGATTAAGTACATTCATACTATTTGGAGGGATTTTTATTATTCTTGTGAATAACTGTAAAATTTTTTAGATTTTTATGACAATCGAAATCGCATCATTTCAACATTTTTATAATTTTACGTATTTTGAAGTATGTATGAAATATTTCCGTATTTCTAAGATTTTTCTGGATTTTTAGTGTTTTTATGGACAGGTATGAAATAGATTTGAAAAAATAAAATGATGTGCTTTAAAATTCAAACTTAAGGAAGTTTGGTGTATTTCAAGGAATTTTTCATAAAAATTTTTTTCCTGATTTCTAAATCTTTCAATATTTTTTTGTGTTCTTGAAGTTCATTCATACGATTTGAAGAAATTTTTACTATCCTTTAAAATGACTGTATAAATATATTAGATTTCTAAAACAATCGAAATTGCTCGAATGTGACATTTTTATAATTTCATGTATTTTTACGTATTCATAAAATGTTCTAGTTTTTCTAGATTTTTCTAAATTTTGTGTATTTTTATGGACAACTATGATCAAGACTTATAAAAATAATGTAATGGCTTTCAGAATTCACAGTCCAATAAATTTTTTGCATTTGATTGGATTTTTTAGAAAACAGTTTCTTTCATTTGATTTTTTTTTGTGTTTTTTTAATTCTATTCTTAGGATTTGGAGAAATTTTCAGTATTCTTCTGAATGACTGTCGAGATTTACTAGAATTTTAAAACAATTGAAATACACCGCTTTTGAAATTTTTTCAATTTAACGTATCCTTTAGTATTTATAGAACATTTTAGAATTTTCTAGATTTTTCTAGATTTTGTGTATTTTTACAGATAGCCACGATCTAGACCCATAGTAATAGTATATATACTTTACAATTCAAAATTTAATAAATTTTGAGTATTTCTATGAATTTTTCAGAAAACAGTTTCTTCCGAGATGTATAAGTTTTTCGAAAATGTTGTGTTTTTTTTAGTATATTCATACGACTCGCAGAAATGTTTAGTATCCTCATGAATGACTAGATATTTACTAGATTTTTCAAACAATCGAAAATACCTTGGGTAAAAAAAATAATTTTTATTTTTCATAGATTTTGGGTATTTTTATATGGATAGTTCTAACTAAATTGAATAAAATTAAATCTAAATTATGGATAATTTAGACTTATAGAAATGAAATTTGTGCTTCAGAATTCAGAGTTTAATAAATTTCTTGTGTTTAAATGGATTTTTTAGAAAACTATTTATTTTTGGATGTATAAATCTTTCGATATTTCTTGTGTTTTTTCAGTATATTTGTACGATTGTAGTAATTTTTAGTATCTTTATGAACGACTGTAGAGATTTACTAGAAACATTTTAAATTTCTAGGTTGTGATGTCCTTGAATTCATTGTTTAAAATATCTTAGTTCTTTTGAATCAATAATTAAATTACACCATTTCGTGTATTTTTAAAGGATTTGTACGATTCACATAATTTTCGGTTTTTTTGAATGGGTTTGAATACAAATTTCTAGAATTGGATGCTCGAGGAACCGAAGTTTCGTGAATTTTCAAAATTATAAACAGATTTTCATGAAAATTCAATAGTGAACAAATTTCACTAGAAACTTGTAAATACTGCAGCATTCACAAGTTTTTGATATAATTTCAATATTTTTAGTTTTTTCGGTATTAAATAGTATTCTATAAATCCCGTTCAATTTTCTAGAAAACTTTCATCATTTTCACAATTGTCTGTATAGATTTTTATGTTTTAATGCTCTACTATGAGAACCTTGCCAATTTTAATAACTTTCATAGATAAAAAAAATTCAATCAGCATTGTTAGGTATCTTTTTAATTTCTAGTATCTACAGTATTTTTGTCTATTCATTGAATTTTGTAAGATTTTCGAGCAGTCTTAACGATTTTTATAGATTCTGATATAAATTTGTAGAATTTTATACTCAAGAATCTAGAGTTTTATACATTCATTTTTATGACATATTTTTATTGCTTTCAGAACAGTTACTACATAAATCCTTACTCTTTCATAGATTTTAATTATTTACTACAAAAATTGTTGTGGATTGAATTTAAAATTGTAGGTTTAAAATATGTTGATTTTATAAGTAGAAAACTATGAAGATATCATAACGAAAGAATCTAAACGGCCATTGAATTTTCCTACAATTATAGATTTAAAGACTTATATCTTCTATGCAGACCATGTCACTATATTTTGAATGTTGAAAATTTTATATACACGAATGAAACTGATGTTGGGAGAAATCACTGAGCTGAATTTATTATGAATAGGTTAGTTTTAAAAAAAAAACCTCAAAACATAAATTAAAATATTTTTGCGCCAAAAGATTGCAATACTGTTCAATTACAGAACAAAAATATCGATATAACGGATATTTTTTGATGAATATATCGTCATATAAACTGTCTGAAATATTATAAAAAAATATCGTTATCCTAATAAGTGACTTGGAATAAGAAAAGCGACCTATGGTGACAAAAATCGATTTTGAGTTTTAGACCTCAAAAAGTTTTTAAAATAATTACCTTTTTAATGAGCTGCGTCACGAGTCCCTACGATCATTAATGAACGTAAAATAAATTTTTCATAAAATAAGGTATCTTTTCATTTTCTCTACAGATTCTCGTTAGTGAACTTTTTTCTTATTCCAAGTCACATTATATCGATACAATCTCTAATGTACGATCGAATGGTGTCTTAAAATTTCGAATGTTTAACACTGACCTGGATGGTGTCCGATATTTTTTTTTTTTTTATAAAAACTATATATATTAAAGCATCAACAGAAATGCATTTCATTCTGGGATTAACTCGCCGAACACAAATGGGCCACGAGTGAAATAAATGCCGAAATCTCATTTTGAACCAGACGCGCTTAATCGCAATTGATTGGGGTCTCTGTAACCCGCTAATCTGTGAATACTGCACATAACGGATTACTAATCCGTGAATAGAAACAGCATTAGTATTTACGAGAAATTCGCTGCGTTGGAGCTGCTCGTGCCGTTTCAATACAGTGATAAATATTCACTAAAGCAGTCTCTTCACCAACGCTGTCTCTCACTTTAAAACAAACATTTCTTGAACAATAAAAAAATTTCTATAATTTGAACTTGAAAATCACAATTTTGGTAGGTCTATTTTGTGTAGGACATATGGCTTGATCTTTGATTTTGGTTCAGATGATTTCGTTGCTCGTCTTCGCCTCAAGTTAAAACTCTTGCCTTCGCAAAAATCAACACTTGCATCAAGTAATGTGATGAATAATACTGCACCATGGTATTTACATAATATTGATTAGTGAAGAAGTTATAAGTTCGAGGCAAAGCTGAGATTTACGATTAAATTACTGAATAGCACACTCAGGAGTTTGACTTTTTCGTAAAAATTCACATCCTTTTGTTAACCTTGAGATTGAAGTGACATAAAATGCTACAAACGTATAATTTATTTCGTTTTTTTTCTATTCTAGAGATATCAACTTCTCCTACATTAGACAATCCAACGCTAGTTTTCACGTAATAGCTCCACGTGCAAAAGTAAGGAATTCAAACTCTTCGCGTCATCAAAATATAACGACCGCGGAAGCACGTTAATACGCGAATTTCTCGGTCTCTTCATATCCGGAATTGCATCAGAATGAATTCTTATCGTTCCACGACGAAAATTGCAAAAAACAGGGCAGCGAGTGCCAAAATACTGTGATAAAATTCCTCAACCAAAAAATGTCGCTGATAATTTTGTTACCAGGAGATTTTTCTGCTAAAATTCGCAAGCAACTTTATAGCGACTGAGAGAAATTGGTTTGGAGAAAAAGCGTTTTCCGTATTTGTGATGTTGAATAAAGTGGGTCATATATGTATGAATAATGATGAGATGTTATAATATTTTGTGATCTACATAATGGAATGTTTATCTGCGAAGTAATATTGAAAACAATAAATGAATAAAACGTTTCGTAAACTTTCCTAATCTTTTGTGGTTCCATACGCTTTTATATAATAATTCATTTATTTACGTGTTTTTTGAATTATTAGCGGTTTTGAAAAAATTTTATCATATGACATTATTTTTTTCAAAAATGTTGCTGAAACTTCTACGAATTTCAGGAATTTTAGGAAATTCAGAAGGCTTAAAAGAATCATTCGAAAAATAACTTGCATAACTTACAATCATATATCATTAGTGGAAATTTCTATTATTTTTTTTCTAAAAATTTAGTTTAATCAGCTATTTTTTTTAAGTCGCCTCAAAAGAATCAATCGATTGTCGTAATTTACAAAAATAAGAACTTTTCGCAAGCCATCGTATAACTTTAGATTTAGTTCATTTTTCTCAGTGGATTTTTAAATTGCTATGATTACAGATAATTTTAAAAAACTGCTGTAATTATTATATGATTATATAGCAAAAAATTTCGGAAAATTAACGACTGTCCATACATTTAAATGACCTTAAAAAATTTCAAGATATTTTTTGTAATGTAGAACTTAAACAAAGGTTTCAGATTTTTTCATAATTTCAGGCATTCTAAATAATAAATTGCAGATAAATGAAATTTTCATATAAATGATAAATTTTAGATAATAATTTTCAGATAAATGATAATAAATTTCAGATTGATAAATGAAAAATGAATTTTCGGAAAGTACATAATATTTTAACTTATAGAAATGATCAATCAAAAAATTTTAGTAGATTTAACGAATTTCACGAACGGTCTTCAAAATTCACTGACATTCAAGTTTTTTTGCTTATATAAACAATAACAAATCCATGGAAAAAGAACAATCTAAAATTACTACAGAATCTAAATTTTTATTTATACATAACACCGAAATGAGCCCTCAAATTTCCATGCAAAAAACGAATATTGATTTATCATCAAACAAACAAGAAGTCTGCTTAAACAAATAACAATCGACTGTTATGCAATTATATTGTTTTTCAAAAAGCGATCCTTTAGTACAGTTATGAATTTTTCTAAAATTTGTTTCGAATAGTTCAATGCCAATATACTGAACTCAGTTGTTGCAGTGAACAGTATGTCAAATCACTTAATCATTTTTAATTTATAGTTAAAAAAATTACTAATAAAGGTTATACGACATTTGGTATTCGGAAGAATCTCTGTGAAAATGGAAGGAAAATTCATCACGTTGTTTTTTATCATAATTTCTTTATTTCCTTCTCGATTGTCTAATAACAAATCCAAGATTTTTTTTGAACCGCAGCTAATCTTGGAGAAACCCGAATTATTATTAAAAAAAGCCGATTTTCGCCAGCGAAGCGGGCAAAAATGTAGGCTTTTCAGACCGCTATGATAAAAAAAGTATGGTAGATGCGTAGGATCTTTTCTTGCTGAAAATTAACATTATTACCTCTTTTTGCAATGTTATTATAGATTTTAGTAGATTGCTGGACGCACTCTGTCCCATAGTTCATCACAGGCCAAAAAAATGCATAATAAATAGTAAGTAATTGTCTCCGAGATAGTAAAAGTCTCAGACTATAAAACAAATAAACCTGATATCTCAATTTCTTAGCAATCATGTGCATCTATGCGCATCTTCCAAGTAATGTTCTGATCAATCATAACACCACGATACTTTGTACTTGAGACCCTTCCCAGTAAACCAGTAAGCTCGCAGTGAGCTCACGGCGAGCTCACAATTTCCGCTTTTAGGTGAGTGAAAATTGAGCTCACAGCGAGCTCACAGAGAGCTCACAGCGAGCATAAATAGAGATTTGTGTTTATTTTTAGTAAATACTGATAAATACCTAATACTTTTGGGCAGTCGATACCGTAAAAAAAGCTTGGATAGCACATAATCCATTTGTATTTTTCGTACTTTCATTTTCTAATTTTTTTCGGTAGCTTGAGTCTTCATGTCTAATATTCCCTTTCTACAGTCATTCTCCACTTGAATGATATTATGCAAAGATAAAATTGGAAGTTCTATGGAAAAAATTCAAAAATTATTATTTCTATAAAACGTAAAAATTTCCTACAAAGAAAAAGAATTATAAAATCATGTTAAATGTGTCACAACAGTGATAATAGACATTCATTTGTTTGATTGAAAAAAAAACGAAAGTTCGATTTGGTTAAATTTATTTACTTCATATTAAAGTGACTGATTTTTCATTTTCAAACATTTTAAAAAAAGGTAAAATAGTAGACTATCTGATGGTATGCAGAGATAGTGGAATCCTACCTCTGCATAATATCATTTAAGTAGAGAATGAATGTAAAAAGGGAATATTGGACATGGAGACTCAAGCTATCGAAAAAAATTAGAAAATGAAAGTACGAAAAATACAAATGGATTATGTGCTATCCAAGCTCTTTTTACGGTATCGACTGCCCAAAAGCATTAGGTATTTATCGGTATTTACTAAAAATAAGCACAAATCTCTATTTATGCTCGCTGTGAGCTCACTAGTTTACTGGGTTTTAATTTTTGGACACTGACACTTATCTGTAATATTCCTAGTCAAACAATCGTCACTGTGAACCTTCAACTTAAAATGTTGTAGACGTCTTTGTATGAATCAAATGTCACGAAAAGAGTTTTATCCAAATTCAAAGTTGAAAAATTTGTGTTAAACCATCCTATAACTATTCAGCAGTTGATTTAAGTTGCCCCCATGTCTCACTTCTAATTACTATAGAAGTAACACCTATATGCGTAACCATCTATCGTCTTGGAATCAAATCGAAAAAATCATTTACGTACAATAAATAGAGTCGGACCTAGTATTACACTCCACAGTGAACCCTTCAACAGTCACTACGCAATCCATTGATGTTTACTTGCTGTTTACCATTTGTTCCCTATTCCTCGAATACCTATTAATCAATTGATAAGATGTGCCTCTAAAACCATAGCTGTATAATTTTCTCAGCAATATCTCATGATCAACTGTATCAAAGGTCTTACATATATCAAGGAAAATGAACAAGCATGGTGATGAATTATTTAGTGCAGAGTAAATTCTTTCTGAGGCATACGATTTTATTTTTAGTGCATCAGTAGAGGATCTTCTTTTTTGAAACCCAAATTGCATTGAATCGATTATATTTTCTTTCGTTATAAAATCTATCATCCTTCTCTTAATTACCTTTTTGAAAATTTGTGCCATATTAAATCAATGAAATACGTCTGTAATAGGTTAATTAATTCTCATTCCCAGATTTAAATATAGGTATTATTTCAGCCTTTTTCCCCTCCTTGGGCCAAATACCACATTCTATAGACTTATTGATAATATATCGTCGGCTTTCCGGCATAACCGACAAAGTCCACATGCTTTAACGTTTGAAATTTTATCAGAATATCATGTTAAATGAGCCTTATGGCATGTATGACTTTGTCGGTTATGCCAGGAAGCCACAGATATGTAAGTGGACCGATTAAATAAAATTCAATCATTTTGATAACTATTAAAATCTACACCTGCAGATTTATCCTCTTTCAATTCATTATTAATCCCGTGAATTTCGTGTTCATCTGTAGAAAAAAGATACATCAAATGTCTTATATACTGCCTGCCAATCTTCTATGTATATCAAGTTCTGAAAATAATTGTTATCTTTTCTCGTTCTATCACTGCCTTCTTCCTGAACTCCTGCCCATGTAACTTCGTATTTACGTATAGTCATGTAGTAAAATGATCTGTAAAAGTCGTCTGTAAAATGATGTGACATCTTTTCCCCAGTTAATTCACTGCTTCCAAAAATATGATCGATACACGACTTAGACTTTGTAGTCACCCTCCCCGAGTCGAAATTAGAATTAGAATTATATTCAACTTGAACCTATTAGATCAGACTTAAACCCTTCATTACCTGTGACATCTGGAATAGCACGCAATAATCCTCGTGAGTGGTTTTTCAACTATTTTAACGCATTCGAAATCAAGATCGAAAGTATGTACAACCAAGTTGAACCTGAGAAAAACGAAGTCAAACTTTCATGACTCTCTGTTTTTATATTGAATGAACACTTTGAAAAATTCGATTATTGAAAAGACTATATCAAACGATAATTTTCTTTTCCTCCAAGTTGAAAAAAATTATCACATTTCTTGCGTCTGCCAAATAATCATCACTGACTTTAAGGAATATAAATTTTATTGCTATTTTAAATTAATACTCTAATATTATTACATTGTACAATGTACAAAAGTTTGTTCAATCACGTTCGATTAGCGGATATTCTAAAGTATACAATATCGTCAATTTTCATCGATTGTATTAGGGATAATGTGATCCCTCCATCTTAAGAGAGGGGGTCTAGCTGACTTGACAGCTTGTGACACAGAGATAGGCAAGGGAGCTATCAAGAAATCCTGAAAATCTGTTTATTTTATTGATGAACAGCCCATTTAGCACGCGATATTTCAGAAATATTTCTTAAGCATTTGAAAATATTACAGAAACATTTCGGAATATTTAATGTCAACTGGGAGTTCCTTGAGTGTAAAATCTACGCTTTGAAAAAAACGCATCATTTATTTTTCTTAAATTTTGAAAAGAATAAAGAAATATGTATTTCATATTGAACGAACTTACTTCTCTTCGAAATTTTCTTTTCTGATGGTGTGACGAAAATCGTATGTTGACAAGAGAAGAAAATTCATTCTGATTAAATTAAATTTATTTCTAATAAACTATAGAAATATAATTAAAAATCATTTTTTTTAAAGTGAAAGGTAATTTATCTTATAATACAATTTATTGCCTACCGTAATCTGCTGTCCTTATATTTTCACAGCTTTTTGAACTCCGGCGCATTTCTGACCCATATCGTCTTTTGTTTTTTGTTTCGATTTCCATTTTCTAGGTTAAATGTCAATACGCGTTATAAAGTGTTTTACAGTGTAGAATGTTCATCTAAAGCTTGAAAAATTGGCCGAAACAAATTGCTTTTATTTAGTAGATAATTAGGAAAACCGAGCATTTCCAGGCCAAAATCCTCACGATCGATGGTAAGTTAATTAAATAATTGTCAATTTTCAAGTATTCGTTGGAAATGTTCTTTTTAGTTCGTTTTTTTTTAATAATGTCCCTAGGAGGAAAACTGTAAAGGCAAATATTTTTGAGAATATGAATGGCATATTTTTATAATATTTTGCGTTACTAGAACTTGTATGATTTTGAGAATGCTGAATTTTGCCGTGTTTTTCATGCCCAAATCCCGGGATAAAAATTCATACTATCTTTTAGTCTCAAGAGTATTTAGAGTCTCCAAATTGATCACTAAGAGTTCCGTTTGGCAAAACGGAATATTCATTCGGAGACTGTTGGAGACTCGAGTCTCCGAATTGAATATTCGAGTCTTCAACAGTCTCCAAATGAGTATTCCGTTTGGCAAAATGGAATACTCAAGATACTCTTGAGACTCAAACGATACTCTTGTTGTTGCTTTCAAGAAATAGAGTATTCAAATCGGAGATCAAAGTTGATTGTAGAAGACTTTTGGAGATTCGTGAAAAAAATTAGTTTACTCTCGAAAACTCACAGTCACCTCTTTGTAATATTTTGTATACACTCGGAGACTCTTTCAATACTCTTGGATACTCTTGGAGACTCGATGATACTGATTCCGAGACTCAAGATACTCTTGGAGGCTGAAACGATACTCTAATTTTTTATCCCGGGATCGCATATGCGCAATGTCGCAGATTTTTTGCCGCTCATTGTTTATGGTGTAAAGATGATTGAAAATGAGCTTAGTTTGATCCGAAGAGAACCGAAATATCCTCGATTTATTTGGTTCAAAGTTTGATTCTAATTTTGACTCATGTCCTATAATCATGAATGAATGATAGATAGCCCTTTTGATGACAGCTATTCGAATTAATCAATTTCTTTCAAAGTCATTATCCCAATAATCCAAGATTCGCCTGGAACCGCAGCTAAACGGGAAAACCCCCGATCCCAGCCGGAGGAGGTTTTCCCCATTTCCAAACAAGCCGAGGACAGATAAGAGACACGGGGGTGAAACGCGCACGTACGGGAAGCTCTCGCGGAGGACTGCAAAAGGGGGCGAGTCGCGATTTCGGTGGGAAAAGCTCGCGGCGGTGGCGGCCGGTGACTATGCTGCGCAGAACTTGAGGGTAATGCCACGCCAGCTGCCCGATCAGTCAGTGGTGACCGAGCTCCTGACTGCTCCACGTGATATCTTAACGAGGCCGCATCTCCTTTCGTTCTTCCTCTATCCTTTTTCTCTCTTGCTCTTGTTGCCCTTTGTTTTTCGCTCTCTCCCTCGCTCCATTTTCCACCCCTTTCGTTCCAAACGTGGCTGAATAACCCTGAAAATGTTGGGTCTTGAAAACAACGCGCCGAGGGCCAGTTGACGAAAAGGTGTGTCCGGGCCACGTGCGTTTTCGAGATCCTTGGCCTCTGAACATGCCGGTGGTTCAGTGAAATAAAGCTTCTGAGTGCTTTGTGATCTGTGCGAAAATAGGTGTTTTGGGATCATCGGGCAGTCGATGTGTACGAGAACAGACAACGGAGTGTACGACGAGCAACTTTCCACGTGAGTGGGGTTGGTTATTAGGGGGGTTGTTTTAGGTTTAAGTGTAGGACCGGAACTTGCAGATTTGTGAAATTCAATTTGTTTGGGGGTAGTTTTGGAGAAACTGTTCGTTTAAAGTTTGGCGATCATGAATGAATTGGGAAAATTAAATGATCTTTGGGAGCAATCATTTTGTAGGGATGGTGAATAAATCTATTTATGATTCTTAACCTGTCAGCTTTAATGAAGCCCTCCCCAGAAGCTACTTGTTTAAATATAGTAAAGAAGAAATAATTACTCAGAGTCACAAATGGTGGCAAAATATTTTGGGTCAGATATCATTGAATTTTAGACATTGGAATAAATATACAGTATCCACAATAACATTTACGAATGAATTCATCACATTAGTTCCATAGTAATTTTGATCTTCATGGAAACTTCATAAGAATTTCATTTTTATCAAGATGACCTTATAAAAACCTTACAAGAAACTGAAGTTTTTCATAAAAATTCATTCGATACTATCTTATGAGAAAAAATCTTATAAAATTTTTTCAATCAATTCTTCAAAAGGAATCGCAGTTTCTTATAAGGTTTTGTATGATGTCACCTTATGAGAAATTGAATACTTATAAGGGTTTTATAAATTTCACCTCATCAGAAATTAAATTTTTAAAAGAAATTTCATTTTCATATAAGGTTTTTGTAAGAATCAAAATTTCTAGGGTTCGGATTGAAACTTTTGGGTGAATTCAATGCTGACTATTTTACTATTTGATAACTAGGAATGAGAAATAGAGCCGTTTTTATGTATCGGAATTTACAAATAAAAGAAATTTCATGTATAATTCTGGCGGAGTTTTTGGAAAATTTGTATAAGTTTATAAGTTATTAATTCATGAGAATATGGGTCTATAAATATACTTATGTCAAAAGTTGTAACTTACATAGATGCGATAAAAAAAAAAAAAAATTATTGGATATTCGAAATATTCATATAGTTTTATTCAAAATTTAACAAAAAGAGTCATTATGTGCAGATTCTTCGATCCTTGGTAGAGTAATCTAAGTTCATTTCATTTTTATAATTATAAAAATTGAATTAATCGTTCAGGAACCTACGAAATACAAATCAAGGAGATCAGGAAAAGAAATATAAGTTTTACAATCACTTTGATTGATTAATAATATGACTTTAGAACAGTCTAAGCATAAAAACTGAAATTCTTCAGAGTGTAAAATTCAAATAATTAAATTTCTAGAATCACATTTTTCGTATCAACTAATCAATAAAATCATATTCTAAAATCGTTCTAATATACTAAATGATTATTCCCGAAACTCAAGTATTCTAAAAACTAGATGATAGTACACGGCGTTTATTATGATAGAATTTTTCAATTTACTCCACAAGAAACTTTAGTTACAATCATTCCGATCGGAAAATACCTAATTTTACCGAATTTCGTTAATTCCAGAGTAATCAAAAAAATTTGTAATTTTCAAAATGAAAGTCACGGAATTTATTTATTAAAAACACTTCAAAAGAGAGAAAAAATAAAAGTCATGGAACTTTGCTTTGATAAGAAATAATTCTGATATGTCTGAATTCACGTACATACTGTATACATCCTGTAAATACAGCCCTCAAACCGCAGTTCTACGGTATACACAACTAAAAAAATGAAAGCTTACAATAATTTGATTTAAATATATGTATACATGTTAATTACTAAATTTCTTTGTAAAACTTAGTCTATTCACTTGTTTTATCGTAAGCCACTCATCAGTTATTATAAATTTGACTCATAAATTAAATTATAACGAAATTTCAATATTAAAGAGAATGAAAATGTACAATCTCAATTGAATAGAATTTTTTTTTATACCATCCCGAAAGAAAAATATAAACGACAATGTTTGAATGTGGCGAAACCTACATCCATTTTCAAAATTCGAAAAATGCGATAAGACATATTTATAGAGCAAAAATTATGATAAAGGAATTTCCAGAATCCAGTATTAATTATTGTAGACAATTATGTAAAGAAAATTGCATTTTCAAAGTCTGCGAACTAACGTTATGATTTAACTTTGTTTTTACAGCACAAGTTTGTGTTTTTTTTTAATACGATTCTTAAAATTTAGTATTAACATATACACTATCCCACGAATCCTACCTTCAGTACTTACGAAATTCCATAACAAAACTTTGATTGTTTAAATCGTTTTTCGTATCTAGAGGAAAAATAAATTTCTTACGAGGGTGTGAGTTATTTTTTTCCATGGTGCGAACGAGTTTTTTTTAGACCGCTATGAAAAAAATGAATGTTTTTCACTTCTGAATGTTAAAAATCAAAACTGCTTATTTTCAGTTATATAGAATTAAAATTTGTTTCTTTGATTGCGTGAATGATTCGTTCAAAGTCTGAAGATTTCTTTGTGTGGAAATATGACATTTTAAAAGAAAAAGATTAAGAATTCTTAGCACTGAATTTCACAAAATTGTATCATTTTTGCCTATGTGCATGTTAATCGATTGTAATTTCAGAAAAGTGAGATTATTCAAACTATTCTTCGAAATTGCTAAAATTGCAAGGATGAAAGTTTTCGAATTTTAAAATTGACAAAGCTGTAATTGTAAGATTAAAAAAAAATTTGTAACTAATGAAACTCAAGTTAAATAATTCTAATGTTTTTTTAAACTCTCGTTCTTTTTCTCCAACACATTTCGAACTATACAACAATTTTTTTGAAGCAACATATCGTTGTATTTTCATTATGATTTTTTTTTTTTGTTTTTCACACTCATTTCGATCATGCTACCCTGTTCAATGTTAAATTAGAAAATGAACAACGTTTTTCGGATGTTCAAATCGCTGTTAAATTATGCAATAATTATTTAAAAATAACAAAATTTCGTTAATTTTTAAAATCAGAACTATTCTGATTCACGAAAAAGCAGGCGAGGTGAAATGTTTTCAAATTATTAAATTTAAATATGTAATATCCATTCAAATGTAGGTGAGATAGTTTCTACACAGCTCTGAGAAAGAAAATCGAGGAACCTGAGAATTATTGAACATCATTAATTTCTTATACACTTTTAATTTGATGAATGATGTACAATGAAATCAATTTTCAATCGAAATTGAAAAATCGATCTCATGAATTCTTTTTCATCCAAAAATATCAATCGTCGACAACTTAAACACAATAAAAAAACGCTCGATATCTTCGAGAAGGAGAAGATTTCCTGAAAAGACGGGGATTATTGGTCCTCTACGATTTTTAATGGTTCCCCAAGAAAAGGAAGACGGCCATAAAGCCAGCACATTCATCCCCTCACGAGAAAAATCTACGTCAACGTTCGTTCGTTATCGTTTCGTCGATGAATCCGGCGATACCACGTGAATTAAAAGTAAATTATTCATTCTCTTCTCCGGGTATTTGTTTCACGTTTCGACAGGTTCATCGGCATTTCATCGCGATGGAAATGATCAATAGTATCCGATCAATTATTCTATTCCCGTAATTGAACTTCAGACGATTCGATTTTCCCGCTTTAAACTTGAAAGACTTTCCTTTTAATCTCTCCTGGCCTAGAATATTCTGGCTTTTTTTCGAATCCTTGAAAAGTCACGAGACCAAGCTCTCGAGAACGCAGCACTTGGAGTTTAATGAGGCTATAATTCAAATTCATTCGCTTCGCAATGCAAACTTTAATATAATTTGATTTATTCATGCCCCACGTCGTGGCGTTGCAGTTTTTCTTTGCGGTGCTTTCCTGTCGTCTCGTTCATCAAACTTTTTTAATTCCATCAGGGTAAAAAAGACAGGGCGAACAGGCGCAGACAACGTTAATTGCGAATGCGTGTAAATTAAATCCGATTGTAATTGATCATTCAATTATTTTCAACGGCTCGATTCGTTTTCGTTCGGTGCGATTAAAGTGCCGCGCGTCAGGGAAGAAACATTGACGCGTTCTATCTCGATATAGAGTATATTTGTAAGCGAGAATTTCGTCGGGTGAAATGGAAACTTTTACGGGAAAATAATGATGAATTTTAAGCAGGTTCATTGAGATATTCAAAATAAACATTTCCTTGTAAAAGTTTTTCGAAAATAATGTTGAAAAATATAAATTTCCAGTTTTCATTAGAACTATCGAAAATATTCAGAACTAAATATTCAAAAATGAAATAATTTGAGACCTTAGAAATTTTTTGGTGATATTCAGTGGCTTAACAAACATTAAATTCAAATATAAGAAGATAAATTATCAATGGAAAATAAATTTATTTTTTTTTAAATCTCTTTTTCGGCGTTTCTCGTTCGACTTACGAAAAGAAAAGGATAAAAGGGCGTAGACAGACGAAACTTTCGGGATGGGTTTTTTAAAAAAATTTAATAACTTTAATGTTTGATTTTTTTGAATTTTTTGCAATTTTGAGATTTTAGAGCTACACAACTTTAGATTTGAAAGTGGCACATTTTTCATGTATGTATTTATGGTGTATGGTTATGGAATTCATTTTTCGTGATTTTCAAGTCACTGAAGAAGAGTTTTTTTTTGACTAATACTTGAAGTAACTTTAATACTTCTTAGGTATTAATACAACTCAAAAGATTTTCGGATACTATTAATATGTATTTAAATTTAGTTTTCCTAATTTCTATGTTCTGATAGTCAAAATTTTTGAAAAATTTTATATTTGTTTCTGAATTTTTGCGAAAATCATAATAATACAGAGTTGAAGAGTCTCGACGATTTAAGAAATTTGAACAATCTACGTTGTGTATAAAACTTGTTTATGTTTTTAAATTTCGAATAATTACATTTCTCTTATCTGTATGAATCGCAGTAAAAATTTTCGAAATTCGATTCTATAGTACAGAAAATTTCAATAATTTTGAGTACGTAATTTGATTTTTCACGAAATAGTATCTTTTATATAAATTCTTAGTACTTTTTGTATTCTCTCGTATTCCCCAAGTTTTGATACCTACATTTAATTGAAAGAATTTTCCTTAATTTCTACAAAAATTACAAGAATTTCATGCTATGGAATTGGAAGTTTATACATTTTAAGAAAAATAATTTTCTTATAGTTTTTAAATAAAAATAAAGTTTGATGCATTTTTTCTTGAAGTTTTTTTGTATCAATGAAATTTCGAGAGATTTTATTTTACTTCACATATTTCTGCTCTTTTTGTTACATACTTTATAAGTTTTTATAATTTCAGGCTCTAGAACTCAATTTCGGAATGATCTTCAGTATTTTAATAGATTTTTGGAAAATCACAAATACATAGATTCTCAGTATGCTGTAGAATTTTATTTTTTCAATTTCATATTTCTGGCATTGGTAAAATTTTTTTGCACTACCTTGTATTTTTTGGATTCTTTTTTTATATACACAGATTACTGTTTACATTTGTTTCAATTCCATGCTCTAGAATTCGATGGACATAAATCTTAAGTATCTGTTTAAATTTTGAATCAAACAATATTTCAGTAGATTTTTTTAACCTCATTATTTCTTTAGTGTTTATATATGTAATTTGGAGGATCTTCTAACAATTCAGAAAAAAGTGGACGAATATAGAATCATTCATAGAATATATTTATGTGATTCTGTATTATTATCTCAAATTATATGCTCGATGATTCCAGGATTTATATTTGAAAAATATATATATATATCTACATAGTTTCTAAGTAGGTATAAGTAATGGATTTCTAGTACTCGACGCATTTTTTCATTATTAATAAAATTTCGAATGATTTTTTTCATATTTTTATCGATTCACAGTATTTTTTGAGATCTCTATGTATGTTTGAAACATTCGATACTCAGAAATTCAAATTTTGACAGGTTTTCAGTACACATCAATAGATTTGAAGTATGTTGTAGTTTTACTGTGTTTCGAATGATTATTTTAATATTTTCAAGTTCCACAGCGTTTTCTAATATTTCTTATATTTTTAGCGTTTCCATACATGATATACGTTTTTTCAATTAGATGCTTTAGAAATCCAAGTATTGTAAATCTCGTGTATTTGTTGATTTTCATTAATGAATAAGACTTCCATTAATTCATACTTTCTATGTTGTATTTTTAAAGTTTCTATTATTTCAAACATTTTCTATTTTTGGATTTCAATGAAGATTTCTGGAATTTGATTTTCAAAGATTCAAAGTTTTCTAAATTTTCAACAAATCTTCGAATTCTGATTTTTTATCATTATTAGGTTTAGTTTGAATTCATCGAATTTTTGTATTCTATGCCATCTTAGCCAAACATAAATTCTGCACAAATAAAAGTGATTCCGGAGTCGGTATTTTGTTATAAACGAGTAAATGAAATTATGAATTATGAATTTCCTTTAAATTTGAGAACTTCCATGATAACATTTATTATATCTTCTAAATTTCAGTTACTATATTTTTGATAATTTGTACGATATTGAATATTCATTTTAATTATTTACGTTCAATATTTTATTTTTCCTTTTATATATATATGTAATGGCAGTTTCGGGGACCAAAAAAAATTGCTTATTTTTCATCATATATAAGTTCATCCTGTCCTCCTGTTGCTATATATGCATAATTTGTAGGAAAATTTTGGAAAATTAATGCTTTTTTTTTTAAATATAAAACAAAAATTCAATCCAACTGATTGGCAGTATTGAGGTCCTAGAAATATAATTTGCAATATATTTAAAAAAAAAAAAATTTTCTTCGATTTTTTTGTATATATATGTTTTTTTAGCTTTTCTCATTCTATGTATAGGATCTTTCAACCAGAATTGCTGGACAAAAATTATTTTTTTCAAATTAGGAGAAAAATGTTATTAGATAGATTGGCAGTTTTGGGGACTTTGCATTCAATATTGCTAAATGTACCATCTTTTTATACGTTTTATTATTAAAACATAAAAATGTGAAATTAACTCTCTTCAAACCAATGATAATATTGTGACTTATAATTTCAAAAAATTGATTGTTTTTTTTTTTTTTTTTTTTAAACAAGGTGGAAAAATGCGATTGATGTGATTAGGGAGTTACATAAACTTGATTTTGTACCTCGTTAATATTTCTGCTCTTGTTTTACACTTCTTCTTCTGAAATTAAGGTTTTTACAAATTACACACTAAATAATAGGTTGTCGAGAAATTTGCTTTAATATTTTTATCGAGTAAATGTAAGAATATTATATTTCTTTTATGTTTAGCACCATTTCCTTTCAATATCGAATATATTTCATTGAAACGTTAATAGTCATACGTATCTTTTTAATTCATAAAATACATAATGAAATAATATATTTTTCCCTATTTGCAGCGGATCGCTTCGATATATATGAAAATTCGTTTCAGTCAACGGTCAAATTCATGATCTTCACTAGCTTTTGAAATATTAAAAACTTTTCCTAAGACTAAACTTCCTTTATGGTTCAATGAGCGGAAGATTTGAAAAATGTAACTTAATTCCTCGTTTAGCTTTTTCACTTGAAAAGAGAAAATAATTTTTCAACAAATTCGTATTACAATTTATTGTTCGATTGTGATCGGAAAAAAACATTATGTTATATTTGCGATCAAACAAAGTCTCTGCACGTTTTTCCGTTTTTTTGTAAGTAACTTTGCTATGGGTTTTTTTTATCTTAAAGGGAATATTTTTGTCTAAAGCCAGTTGACATAAGCTCCTTTTTTCGGATTTTGTTCCATGTAGGCTGGAGAAAACGACAAATAATAAGAATCATTGAATTTCATATACGGTTAGATCAGGTTGCAAGTTTCAGCAAAAATTTTGCTAGAAATTTTCAAAAAGTGCCGAGTAATTATTGAAAGATTGTAATTTCTTCTGTCATAATAAACTAATTTTTGAATAGAGCAGGCGAAAGTAGTGGTGTTTTAAACTGAAACACAAAAAATTCTCATGTTTCCTTAGTATTTTTCTTTAAGGTGAATATATGAACTTCTCGAATTCAATATAATTCGAAAATTCACATGTTCTTCCAATGGGAATTATGAGTTTTTAAAGAAAACAAAAATATTTCTCATAAAATTAATATAAAAACGAAAAGGGAACAAAATTCAAAAAAAAAAAAAAAAAAAAAAAAAAATCAAACAAACAATTATAATATTGTAAAAAAGAAAAAGAGCAATTACTAAATAAAATCGTGTTCTTGCATACCGTGAAAAAAGCAATAGTTTTGAGCAGGTATAACAACATTTCTAGGAGACTTTACTTTTGGAACAAAAACGAATCAGAGAGATAAAAAGCACGAATTTTCGACGACTAGATTTCTTTTACAAACATTAAAATTTTTTTTCTTTCCAAATCTGAAATTCTATTCTTAACCAAATCCGAAATAAAATTATTCTGCCGAACTTTTGAACGTACTGAGACACGTGATTTACTGTTATGGTAAAATTTGTAAAATTGTATGTAATACTTTTTATGATTCACTGTAACCAAATAAAAAAATTTTTACTATCATTAATCTAACGATTCGTGTAGACGTGATGATTTCCTGAGCTATTTTCTTTAGGGAATAGAGAATAGACATAAAAATAAGATAAGAAAATCGTAAACCAAGATATACAGTTCTCATGAAAGTGGAAGATGGAAGTCATGATTACTTTTCGAAGGTAGTTAAAAGTGTAAATGGTTAAAAAGAAAAAAAACTTTAATGTATGAAAAGGTAACGAAGTTTCGGAAATTCGTTCTTTTCATTTCTATGATTTGTTTAGGTTCCAATAATACAGTCTCTCAGAAATGTTATTATACCAGCTCAAAACGTTTCATTTTTTTTTTTTTCACGGTTCGTTTCGAAAGAATAAGGAACCCAATTCATCTTTGAGTTATGACACATCTGATTTTTTCCGGTTAAAACCAAAATACTAGGAAATGAAAAGTCGCTTTCATGAAAGGCCTCGCCATCTTAGACATTTTTTTTGCTGCAACCAACTGTTAACAACTCTCTGCATGATGCACAACGACGCAAATCTTTAAGAATGGCAAAAGAAAAAGTGAAAGAGAATTGAATGAGAAGTAAGTGGTTTCCGGGTGATCCGCCATCACTGAAACACCCTGTATAAATGCGAAGAATCCCCTTGCAATGTAGGTCTCATGTCAATATGCGGCGATACATGAAATTTGACTGAGAGTTATGTAATCCGAAGGTCGAGATCTAGGAGGCCCGGTCGTGCTTCTCACTAATTTAAATTTAAAACATATATTTTTTTAGGTAAATGAATTACTTAGCGTGCTTTAAGAAAAGGGTTCAGAGAAAAACGGAAATATCCTATTGTTTGTCCATAAAAATAATAATTTGACAAACTATACCGTATAGACATTTTGGTATTTTATAGTTGCTGACGGATTGTTATAAACCCTTACGAGCTCAAACTTTCTCGTGTTTGTCCTGCAATCGTAAAAAAAACCAAATCAAACTTTCCGTTTGTAGATTTGTTGAGTACAAAAAATGCGTTTTTTTTTTTTTTAAGATTTTTTTCAATATTACCAGCTTTTCAAATCTGAACATAGGTTGGAATAAAGAAAGAGTTTTATTGAAAATATTAATAGTAAATTTTAAAAGAATTAAAATGTTTGTATCAACAATTTAAAAATTTTTATTTTGCAAAATATTGCGGATCTCAATTCATACACATTCATACCACTTGAATAACTTTTTTCTTTGTTGATGAATTTCTTCCTAGACTTCTAGAATTCTATGCGCTAGAACTGCAAGTTTTATCGCTTTGTAAAAAAATTATAATATTTACGTTCTGTTAAAGTATTAAATAAGTTACAGTATTTCGTGCGTTTCGTTTACAACTGGTGGAACCTGGAGAATTTTTTAGTATATTTCACAATTTTTAATGATTTGTGTATATATAGGGTGATCCAAAGTCCGCGATACAAAAAAAAACTATGGATTCCTTGCAAAATTCTAAGACTTTTTTCCCTTTGCCATTTTTGAAAATCTCAAAATTAAAAAAGTTCTTCAAGGCAAGAATTGAAACAATTAATGCCCTCTCCCAACGAGTGAAAGTCAAATTCATTGAATCAAATTTTTCTAAATTTTCTTCATATTTTTCTAAATAAAAAAGTCCTTTGCCACTTTTCGTAAAACTCAAAATCAAAAAAGTTATTCAAGCCTAAAATCTAAGGAATCTGATTAGTTAAAACTTGTGATATGAAAAACTTTTTTGATTTTGACTTTTGTAAAAAGTAGCAAAGGATATTTTTATTCAGAAAAATATGAAGAAAATTGAGAAAAAAATTGTATTAAAGAATTCGACTTCCACTCATCGGGAGAGGGCATTTATTGTTTAAATTTTTGCCTTCAATAACTTTTTTTTATTTTGAGTTTTTTAAAAAATGGCAAAGAGAAAAAAGTCTTAGAATTTCGCAAGGAATCCATGGTTTTTTTTTGTATCGCGAACTTTGGATCACCCTGTATATCTGGAATTCCATGTTCTAGAATCCAAATTTGAATCGATTTTCAATAATTTAATAAATTGTTAAAAAAATTACAATCATACAGATCTTTTGTATGCTATAAATTTCTAGTATTACCGTATTTTTCAGTATGCATAGGATTTCGTAGCTTTTTCTTGTATGATCTACAAGGATATTGATTTTCAGTTTTTATTATTTCAGAAATCAAATCGCAGCTAATTTTCAGTAATTTTCTACATTTTTTAGTAGACTACGTGTACTCTCGGTTTTTATAGGTTTCTTGTATCTGTTTTTGTATTTTTTATAGTATTTATACGATTTTACAATTTTTTTTTGTATTTTTGAATTCCGTTTTATTTTGTTTTGTCCATTTTTATTTTTTTATTTTTTTCATATATACCAAGCTTTCGACTCCTCTATTTTGAGTCCTCATCAGGGAAAGATATAATTAATTCCAGTATCAGAAACTAAACTACATCGTCATTCTGTACCATTGAATTCCAAAATAGATCTCAAATTGGAATTCAATGGTACAGAATGACGATGTAGTTCAGTTTCTGATACTGGAATTGATTATATCTTTTCCTGATGAGGACTCAAAATAGAGGAGTCGATAGCTTAGTATATATGAAAAAAATAAAAAAAGAAAAATGGACAAAACAAAATAAAACGGAATTCAAAAATACAGAACCTGATGTAATCATCAAAAAACTGGCTCCCTAATGATCGAGAAAATCCAAGTATTCAGAAGAAGGAAAAAAAAGGAGCGAAATACAAGAATTTAAACAAATATGTACCTTAAATCAAAATATAGAAAGTCATCAAGTCATGTGACAAGCATTATCTCATGAATCTATTCTGCTTATTGTTGCTGCTTAAATGTAAAATGTGTTGCTAACTGCCGTGGATTGTCGATATCAGCCGCGAGCAAATATGCATGAGATAATACTTGTCGCATGATTTTATGACTTTCCAAATTGCAATTAAGGATACATATGAGTTCTCAAAAACATCTGCTAGCGCTCAGTTTATTCTTTTCATGAGTTTTTAGACATTTCTACGACGATTTATAGCTAAGACAGCGATTTAAAAATGATATTCTAAGACCCCACTGAATGCTGAAAATAATAAATTTTCAGTTATTTTTGCATAAATTGTTATGATTTACTTATAAAATAATACACACGCATGTATTTTACAATAATTTTGGATTCATTAGCACGACATGAAAATGAACATATACCACTTATACACCAGATCTACAACAGATCTGCTGTATATCTGGTCTATGTTTGAACGCCAGGGTACCGCAGACTTTAAATCAAATGCCAACTGCAAACTTTCTCTCTGTACAATCATTGCTTTCAAACATGCGTTCTTTTTTCAACTAAAACTTCTCAATGTTACAAGCTTTTCAAACCAAACATAAAAGTTAGTATAGAAAAAAAGGTCTTTTGACACTATTCATAGTAGAGAGTGAGAGTATAAAAAATTTTGTATCAACACAACATGACTTAGAAAATATTTTGACGCAAATTCTAAATTTTCAGTTTTCAAAGTATTGCGATATGAAATTCATACGTGCGAGTTCACACTTCTTTGATTAAAAGAGCAACAGGAACATCATAAAATAAATAATGGCAGGTTTAATTCTGAAAGAAATAAAATTTAAATGTAGTCTAACAAACCTTCACAATAAACATCTAAAAAGCAAGACGAAATCCAGATAATATTCTAAAAATAAAATAAAGTATCTCTCGCACACGTACATATTGCAAACTTCGAAGTTTCAAAAAATGAGTTTAAAAACACTTTTTCCTCATTTACAGATTAAAAATATTAAGAAATATTTATTGCTGATTCATCCAATTTATTTCTCAAAAACTAACAAATTTATTGGTTATTACATAAAAATTCTGTTGTTACTAAGAATAGTTCAATCAAAGTATTTGTTTTTTTTGCAATTGAAACAAATTTTTCAACTCATGGGACATGTTGTATTGACCGCACAATATTTATTTATTAAAACCTTAACTGAATGTTAAAAAAAAAAAAACTAGAGTCAAACGATTGAATACAAACAAAAAACACTTCTGTTCAATGAACGAAGAAACATTGAATCTTCACATGAAAGTATTCGAAGTTTTTAGGGAATTCTGAAACAGTGTAAAGCTATATAAACGCTAGGTATATACATGTACATGTATAATCACACTTCAAGAAAAAGCCATCAGGCTTATAGTGCAACTTATATTTTCACTCTAACTACTTTGAAATCGCAACTACGGGAAAATTATAAGGCCTTCATAGATAAATATTTCACACAACTTAAAGAATAATCATGTTCATCGAAACTTGCTTTTACTATAGACCACTGTACACTATAGTGCAGCCTGATTCCACAATCAGTGCAAGAAGAAAAAAGACATCATTTCGCAGTAGTATTAATGATACGTATTATCAGTTCATGAAATAAGGGCCGAGTTTTTTTACAAGCGCTATCAAAAAAGACGGTATTTTTTTCTTAAGCATATAAAATATGAATAGTTTTCGAATAGCGTGATTCTATTGAAAAATATTTAGAATTTGAAGGATCACATGTATATAAATTATGGCTTTCAAAAAATTATGTTGTATTCTGATTGTAATCCAACAATATAAAGTATTTAGGAAAATCGTGCAACCTTAGTCAATCACGTAATCACATCTTAAAGGTCTAAGAAATGTAATCTTGATATTCAAAATTACTCAAATATGATAATGCCGCAATAGTTTTCTTAAGACCTCAAAATTGTGAAATATTATTCACCGCAACATTCGAAAAAAGCTGTTTGAAATTCTCGAACACTTCATGCGTGCAAAAATGTAAAATGTTATTTAACGCTTTATTTTTGAACTCCTTATCACATACACAGTCTTTTGACTATATTTGTTATTGATCCCTAAAACCGCGATTAAAACATTAAATTATTCTTTAAGTCCCTGAAACTGCCATTCTATATAGTTGAAATCGGTGAAACGGCAGGTTTGAGGACTTCAAGTTTTGAATATATAAATTGAGTCCCAGAAACTGCCATTCCATATAATTAAAATTGGTAAAATGGCAGGTTCGAGGACTTTAAGTTTTAAATATATGAATGAAGTCCTCAAAACTGCCATTCTATATAGTTGCAAACAGTAGAATGGCAGTTTTGAGGACTTCAGGTCCTCGAAACTGCCAATACACCTATGTGGATTTGAGGAATGTCCTCAAAACTGCCAGAAGTCCTCAAAACTACCATTACATCGTAGAATAGGACCTCAAAACTGCCATTACATATATATATATATATAATAAGTTTTCTAATATTTACATGAATCAATCAATACTTTCATTCAAATCAATAAAGAGTTTGAACCCCTAAAACATCTTCCACCTAGGCTCTTATTATGTTTATAATCGCTTTTTGACACTTTAAAATAGTAATTCGTCATATTGCTTTTTTTGCAAGTTCGCTTTTAGCACCATCTAGACGGTCGAAGAACACGCGTCAATGGCTTTTGAGACATCAAGCTCCGTCTCCGATCATTTATAATATTATAGCATTCACGTACTATTACTCGTGCGACAAAGCTTTCGATCAAAGCTTGTCATTCGAGCCTGGCCAGCGTCTCACGCTTGGAGAACCTTGTCAATTGATATTTTCTTGCAGGTGATATTTCGCTTAAAAGTCTCACAGGTTCGTGGAAGTTGAAAATTACCGGAAAATGGAGTTTTTCTTTGAAAAATATATGTGTTTGTGACAGGTGGAGAACAATTGCTAGGTTCTTTTCTGTGAATTGTTCGATTTCGAAAGTTTATGTTCATAAATGGTGCAGTAAATAGAGGTGGATAGGTAGATTGAAGAATCGAAAATATGACTGGGAACTTTGACAATTAGGGATTTTATTTTGAAGGTTTTTCCAAGGTACTTGTAAACTTTTTCGTTATGTTCCAATTTTAAAGGGACTTTGTAGATGAATTATGTTTCACAAATAATTATGTACGACAAAAATTTACCAGAATTATTTGAATATGTAGTATTTTTTTTTTTTTTTTTTTGTATTCAATGGCCAGATTTTGGAAAAACTTTTGTGATGATTCCGACCAAATCTTCGAAACTTAACACATTTTTGAGAGTTTTAAAAATGTTTTAAAATAATCTATATCCCCGTTTCAAGAATTTCTTTCCAATTATTAGCCAGGGTCGGAAAAATTTTTTCAATTTTCGAAATTGTTTCCTGAAGTTTCAAGAGTTATTACTGTGTTTCTTTAGGGAAATTTCAAAATTTTTGTTTTAAGAAAAAGGAAAATTTTCAAAATAAAAACAGGTAATTTGTACAGAATTTTCACGAATTCTATATACTTTTTATCATTCCGAATTATGCTTCAGATATAAATAATTAAAAAATATAAGAATGTTTATGAATAAGCAATAAAAAAATGAAAAAATTTGTTCACTAAATTATAGAAATCATTTTAAATGACTGTTTTTACCAAAAATTTTCTGCATTTTCATTTTAGAGTTCATCTACTCGAAATCAGTACAAAAACTCTCTTATTTTATTTTATACTGAAGCATAAAAAATCTAGCGATTGCATCAAAAATTGATCTTAAATAGTGCTATCCTGCTTTTGGACTCAAATTCAGTGACTCATATTACATAGAAGTACACAAATCCAGCACTCTAAAAAGTCAATCTTATTTTACGATGCAACAAAATTAAGGCTTGACTTGAAATTCAAATATTATCTTAAATCATGTACATGGTCGAATTTATTTTTTTTAAGCAAGTCTTAAATTAAGAGGATATGTCTTGAATAAGGGAAATGATTTCTTGAAATTATGATATATGGTATCTTCTTAATTCAAGGCTTTTGTGTTTGAAAGTAAGTGTGACCTTAGACTAAATTTAAGATAATATTTGACTTTCAAGTTGAGCCTTGATTTTGTTGCATCTTAAAATAAGATTCAATTTTTAGAGTGAGAAATTCTCGACCTTTTATTTAAATAATTGCCCCCATGAAAGAGGCTACAGTTAAATTATTCACAACATAATCGTAAATACGCTGTTAAAAATGATTGAAAATTTTCCATATGTTCATGTGGTATTTTTTCCATATTTTATACGGAAGAAATTCCATAATTTGGAAAAAAATTTTTTCATACTTTGGATTAACATGATTTTATAGTAATTTTTCCTTCTTTATGTTGTATTTTTTCCATACTTTGCATGGAAAAGTATAAAATCATATTACGTACTGAAAAATTTCCAGAAGTTGTGGAAGGATTTTTCTCATTCTTTGGAGTACCATAATTTTATACTGATTTTCCTATTGCTATTTGTTACTCTTTGCATACTTTTTGTGGAACAGTATAACATCATACTTTGTATGGAAAAATTTCCTGATAATTGAAAAAAAGATCGAAAATTTCTCATATCTCTATGTGGTACACTTTCCATACTTCGTGCCAAGTTTCGTACCATACTTTATATGGTAAATATTCCATAATTTACCCAAAAAAATTTCCCTTATTCAGGATTACTACAATGTTATGGTATTTTTTCCTTCTCCGTGTGGTACTTTTCCCATACTTTGTATAGAAAGGTATAGTACATACCAAGTATGTAAAAATGTCCACAAGTTGTAGAAGAATTTTTTCCATTCTTTGGATTACCATAATTTTATAGTCTTTAAACCAATAAATAAATTAAAATCAATGAAAATAATTAATAACTCTAAACTAATTAAGTATAGTTGAATAATAGTTGTTTGTAGTACTTGAGGGTGAATTTACTTCTTCGAGTGTTTGGAGACCAACTCATATTCAAATTTTGAAAATTCGCGCGCTCTTCCAAACTCTCACCAGATGGCTGTTGGATTTTTTTTCTTATATTCCAAGTTTTGTTTAGAATGCTTAAGTTTGAGAAATGTCTCTGAGATGTTCAAGATCATACTTCACATGATCATATCTGTAATAGATCTTTCATTACTCTCCCCATTAAGGCAGAGTTGATGCAATCACGATGATGAAGAACAATATCCCATATCTAGAGTGGTAATAGAGTCTGGAGTTGAGAGGATATTTCGATAATAATTTATAGGAAAAATCCCTCACAAGGTATGGGTAGAAAACTTCCAATACTTTTATAGAAATTTTCCATACAAATATATGTTAGAATTTCACCATCGCACATGGGAAATTGCAAAAGCTCCACTTATGGGAAAAATCCCATACAGTATATGGGTTATGGACTTCCAATACTTTTATAGAAAATTTCCATACCTATACATGGAAGAATTCCATTTCACACATGAGGAATTTCATTAGCTACTTATGGGAAAAATCCCGTACAGTATATGGGTTAAGAATTTCCAATACTTTTATGGGAAATTAACCACATTTTTTTAACAGTGTAGATATACACATCAGTGTCCACGCGTTGATCGTCTTAACAAACCACATACAACTCCTCATAACTATCATAAGCGCATACAAGCTCAAAAGCACGAAATAAAAGTCCACATAAGTATAAGTATACTACTCATTGTCGATAATTATCATCATTATTAATACGAAAAAGTTCCTAAAAGTCATAGATCACGTCAAAAGCAAATAGCCGTCCCCCTTTTTTTCGCGTGCCGGCAGCCGCGTGTGCATAGAGCGATTCAGGAAACCTTTCGATCGCGGAAGAAGGCACGGCTGCAACGTAAACGCCCCGTAGGTGGAGAACTAACGCTCTGTGATAAACGTCTTTAATAAATTATTCATATAATGTAAGGCATCACCTCCTCTTCCCCTCGCACCCCATCGACTTTCGGGGCGCAACGTGTATTCTTTCGCCGGAGTGGAAAGCCAGCATTGGCCTTTTTTGATCGTCACTCGGTATCCTGCGAAAGTTTCCCCGCGACAACACACCGGCGACCGTTTGTCACGCGATTACGTATTCCGAACATATTTTTTTTCCTCCCTCGGCGAATTCGAGCTCGGGAAAACGTTTTACACCGAGCGTTTTATTGGACGTCGATTATTTTTCTTCCAGAAGTTTTTTTTTCCTGATGATGAAATTGGTGCTTGGTCTTAATTTACGGATTTTCAGTCCTTCTGACGGGCGTTGTATGACGTGTATTGGCTTTTGTTAGATTTGATAGACCTGCACTTAAGTTATTGAATGATGGGATATGGAAAGAGTTTTGCCCTTAAGATGGTCTTAATATGGACCGAAAGCTTGGATCTTTTAATTAAAGTGCAATGTTGGCACAGGATTTGAAAGTGGATTACTTTTTTCCTTGTTTTAGTCCGATTAACTGCCTTTTAGGATACTAGATTAAATTAGCGCGCCCGTATGGAACGCGATACAAAAATCATCATTTGGATAGAAGTTAAAAAAAATATATAAACTTTTAAAATGACTGACTGTTGAACAGCAATTCCAAGCAAACTAATTTGGTTTGGTTACTGGCATTGAGCAGATATTGCTGCTAACGATAGAAAATTTGATTTTATATCATTTGGGTAGAGCGGTTTGAGCTTTGCTCGAAAGGTGTGAATTTGCTTGTAAGCGCCATTAAATTTATTAACATTTGAATCATTGAGTAAAATCTTATTATTGCATGCAAAGTATGGAAAATTTTCATTACACACTCTTACATGGATTACACAAATAAGTGACAGCTAAATAAATATGTAATCATCAATCAATGATTTTTTTCGCAAAATTTAAATTGAATTAGATCTTAAGTCAAAGCTGTTTTGTCGAGAATTAATATGGCACGTAATATAAGAACAAACAACAAATTGTTTTTATTTTTCTAGGATTTGTAGAATAATTCCTACTGCGTTTCCCAAGCAATTAATGGGAAAAATTCCATACAGTGTATGCAGTAAAAACTTCAATACTTTTATATAAAATTTACCAAACTTTTTTCAACATTGTAGAAACGAATAACATGCCCTTAAAAAAATCCACTGATTATTTTTCTCCTTCGCCAAAATGTAAATGAAGTTAATGAGAAAAAAGAAACTTCATTTTAACCTTTCCGATACTTTAATATACATACGCCTTTTTATTATCCTTCCTATATAATTCTACTTTCAAATCATAAACAAAAACGGCTATTATGGAAATAAATTGCAAAACTTTTGTTATTGAATAATATAAAAACTTTTCCTCGAATTTCTCATCATAATCATTCAAATTTAGATTTCTTCACTTGTAATGAATTTTTAGTGGTAAATTTTCACCTCATTTTTTAAATACTTGAAACAACTTCAGAAAAATTTTTAACTCCCAAATTATCAAACATTAAAAGGTCACAAAATTTTTGTTCTTTCTAATTACATAGCTCTGCTATGATTGATCAAGGATATCAACATTATGTTATTGATAGTAATTTCCTTTTGAAAAAAATATAGTATATTTAAAAACTGAATATCTAAAATTTATTTTTAAATGGATATCCTAAATGTAGAATTATTCCAAATGAATGGAATATGCATATATCTATTTTTTACTTATACATATATACGTCATTAAACTCAAATTTCATCAGAAAACTATAATATAATTTGGAATTATCATTAAAATTATTGAATTGATCTTTTACATACTTGAATTATTATTTGATTATATTCAAGAAAATAATTTGGAATTTATTATTGATATAATGTTATATTACCAATCAATTGATATACATACAATACAATTACTGATTGACTTTTATTTTCTTACTGAATTGAACAAATGATAGATTAATTTACATCATTAATGAAGAAATCTAATAATAACTCAAATCATAATTGAATTCAATCAATAAAAACGAATTATTTTTATCTAATTTATTATTGTCAATAATGGAATATTAATAATTAAAATTTTTCTATAACAATTATTTAGTAATTAATATTATATAAACTTCTCGTATTGAAAATTATGAATTACCTTTTCTCAAACTATATTGATTATTATCATTCTCCTTTTGTACAAATATGTTAGGTTGTATAAAAAATTTTTTTATGCGCAAAAATTTATGCAATTTAAAATCGATTTCGTATTCAAAAGTACAACAAAAATTTTTTAAATTGATATATATATTATGTATCGTTAAATTGAAAGTGCCGGATTACAGAATTTTAGACATTCAATTTAAAAAAATTATCTCAATATAAAAAGACAGTTTTTCAATGATTACGTGCGAATTTTCAAATTAATGATTTTCGAAAATAAATAATAATGCAATGAATTGAATAACTTATTCGTATATCGCTTAACACTACTTAAAAAATTCGAAAAGTTAACAAACATGGAAGTTTGGTTTTTTGGCAAAACACAGCAATAACAATGATCATTTTTTTGTGTACGTACTTCATATTGTACTCTTCTAAATACAAAACTTTTTTTAAGGTAACCTTTTAAATGATTTCATCCAATGCCAGCCGCGGAATCTGTAGCCTCAAAATTTCATAATGTAAACACAAACAAAAACATGCGATTTTTCGATATTGAATCACAATCTTGAAGGAAAACCAAACATCTTGACGCAAGATTTTTTTTCATTCATTAATTCATCATTACTACTCATTTTCATAATGACTTTGCAATTGTTTTTGGTTCGTTTACAAAATCAAACGTGGCGTCAGATACCTTGATGCGTGCCCAAAGAATCAATGCGGCAACCTTCACTTGTCACAAAATTCAGTTCATCATTTGAAGAAAGGAATAGTTTACAAAGTTTTCACAGTTCGAAAATGGAAAAAAAAGTACTGATAAATAGTGACCTTAAGTAAGTGTTACATTAACACTGAAATTTAGTATTCCCGTTTTTTTCATGATGAACATTATTTCAGAAGAGTTTGAAACAGAAACCACAAAAGTCATATGCATTGTTAAGAACGATGAAAACCTTCAAATTCACTTCGAAAAATGTATATTACATTCCAATCAATGTTCCCAGAGCTTGCAAAATAAAAAAGAGTGGAAGAGGAAACAGGAAATGGATCAGTCGATTTCCTTGATTCCGAAATTCTTTATGCTGACGAGACTATTTGACGTGTGGGTGTATTTGGGCTTGGCGTTTCTGGGTAAAAGGACAACAGAAGCGAGGCCAGCAATCACGCTGCGGTGTGGCCTCGCACCCCGATATCGCATTTCCACGTCTCTGATTACCTAATCACGTGATTGATTACACTAGTAATGAAGCTACAAACGAAACCCTTATTACTCTAATAAAGTTTGATCCTTTTGCTGTGAAAATTACCATATTTGCATGAGCTGAGAAGTTTCAGGTTCCCTTCGATCTAAGTTACTTGTTCATTAATTACTGCAAACTTCACAATTTTTCAAATCGTAGAAGAGTATCCCTGTGAAAGGGGTTTTCGGGGATTTTTTTGACGTGATAAATGTATATTACTTATTGAAATCTCTAGGTTGGAAATAATACCAAAGATATACGAGTTTAGTAATATATTTGATAAGAGATGATGGTGAAGGTGTATATCATATCAAATGACGTGAAATGAATACTCTCGAATTCAAGTTCAAATGGATACGATGAAGTAAATGGGTCTTTAATAAAGATTGATGGAGAAACTTTCCAGCACGATTCATATTGAATGAAAAGTAATTGTTACTTTGCAGGTCCACTCTCGTGACTCATAATCGATTGATTAGGTATTCCATTTTAAATGAAGGATTCAAACGTAACGTGAATTACTGACTACAGTTTTAAATTTTTTGAATTTTTTTCAGCCACTAAATTTTTAGAAACTTTGCAAACTACATGCCAGCTTTTCCCCTCACCCTGATTGAAAAAGATTAATATTCAATTGCGCCGCTGTAACCACGCTCTTTTTACGTTTCCGCCGCGGTAATCGCCGCGAATCGTTTTTCAGTTACTGGCCCATGAATAAACTCGGAGATTTACGCTTTCATAAATTTTCCCCGGGGTAAAAAAACGCGAACTCCGTGATAACGCTGGATTTATACGATTTAAACGCGAGAGTCGTTACGCGGAAATTGGAACGTTACAAGGGAATCTTGCGCGAGCGAGAAAAAAATTTTTCCCCCGTTATCGCAGTTTTTGGGGGATTAATAATTGCCTAATTGGGTTTTCCGGACTCGCCGCTTTTCCCTTAAAACCCCGTGGAATCGACTTTGCGTACGAACGGTGCGTTTAGTTCGAAACGATTATCGTTAATGCGTCGCCGCGCCGCGTAAATGGCGATACGGAAATTCGTAACTAGATGCGCCCTTTCTGTTTCGAGGTAGTAATTTAGGGGCGCGATTGCCCGGGTCGGTCGAAAAGGTCGGCTTTCGTGCGTCGGAACAAGAAATTGGCCGAGGGTGGTGTTGTCTAAGAAAATTGCTCGGACGTTTCTTTTGGAAATCAGGGTTGGCAAGGCTTGAAAAATTGTGTGGGATAAAAGTAAATGCGGCAGAGCAGGGATTTGTGGATCTTTCAATGAAATAAAAAGTTATTAGTAATTTATTTTCTTCAAATTTGAAGTTGATTTGAAAATTCATGAAATAAAAGGGATTGGATTTTTCCATATTTCATGATAATAACTGGAAATATGCTATGCTATCAAAATATTCAAGATAAAAATCAAAAATTGAGATTTTTGAATTAGATCATTATTTATACGTGTATCTATATTTTTTTCATGTACTTCAGTAGAAACCAAGATAATCAGGCAAGGGTATAGGCAAAAGATAGTTGTAGGAGGAATTTTTCGAAAACATGTGTATTCCCTCGTGGATTTCACAATTACAATTCTTTGATGATATTGTGATAAGTAATTATAATTTTTTTCATTTTTCCGATTCCGAATTTTTTAATTTTTTGAACATTCAGAGTTTAGATTTGCACATTTTTCATGTTCGTATTTAATGTAATGGAATTTGATTTTTGTGATTTTCATGCAAGTACCTGGAATCTAGATTTTTTTCCAATACGATGGGTATTTTTTACAATTTTTCGGTATTAATCCTACTTGATAAATATACAGAATTTATTGATTTCCAACGAGACTATTTGATTCTCCAGGAGTCAAATTTTATGAAAATGTAATATTTTTAAAATTTTTGCGGAAATTATAATTACACAGATTGGACTTAGTATTTCATACATGAGATTTCTGGAATTTTCGTACCGCGTGTGGTTTTAGAAACTTTGTAAAGTTTTCTCGCATTTTTATAGACTTCTAGTTTTTTCATGGATTGATGTACAGATTTCTATAGTTAGATGCAATAGAAATGAAATTTTCAAGGATTTTGAGTAATCAAATTGATTTTCTAGAAAACAGTGTCTCTGAAATAAATTTTCTGTACTTTTGTTTTGATATTTTTTTAGTCTTCGTCGAATCTGGTGTATTTTCCTGGTAATTTAAAATATTTTTACATAGATTTCTAGAAGTAATGCAGTAGGGTTCAGAGCCTCATGAATGTTTCAAAAAATCCTACTTGACTTAATTTAGCTGAAGTTCTAAACGTTTAAAATTGAACGAAAATAAAAAATATGTGATTTTTTTATTTCTTATCATGATAGAAAGCGTAAAAAATATTTTTTTTTGGGGAGCATTATGTTTGTTGTTATGATCAAAAATTGTTCAAAAGTAGCTAGATAATTTTTTTACCTGTAAACTATGTACGAGAAAACGATGAATTTCCTGTAGTTTGGAATTACAAATTCACGTTTTACTCGTCATTTACAGATATAAAATCGTATTGACAGTTTTGAAAATGCCTGTTTCGTTTCGTCAAACCAGACATTCCCAAAAACTGTCAATAATATACTATTCTCCTATATTAACTTATAAATTGTTTTCGTTTAAGTTTAAACGTTTGGGACGTAAGACACATATTTACATAGTTTTTGTAGAAAAAAAGATGTCTAGTATAACTCGAATTTTTTTCTGAAATTTTTTGTAATTTTTGGTTGAAAATACTAAACTTCTTATAGATTGCTTCATAAATTTTAAATATTCAATGCTCTAGAATTCGAACATCGATTATTTTTTAATACTTACTAGTTTTATAGATTTCAGGAAATATTGAATTTACGTATACGGTTTCTTGAATATTTTATTACATTTTTTTCGTTTTCATATTTCTTTTAATTTTTTTTAGTATTGATAAGATTTTGTCATATTTCAACATTATTATAAATTTCTAATACAATAACAATTCATGGCTATACATGCTTTTCAGAATTTGATGCTCTATAGTTCAAAAAAGTAATAAATCATACGTGTTTCTTTAGATTCTTCAAAAATAGTTTCTTGTGTAATTTTATTACTTTTATTATTTCTTTTAATTTCGCATGATTCGAAAAATTTGCAGGTATGTCTATTGATATCTATGCACATTTTAAAATTTAAATGATCCAGAGCTTAAAGCTTTTTTCGATCTCTAGCGTATTCGTATATCGTAATTTTTCTTCGTAATTTACCAGGTTAAAACAATCTTCTGAATTTTTGTTTCCCACGTCGTCCTGATAAAATCTTCATTATTTGAATTTTTAAGATAAAATTATTTTGAATCCATTATTATTGTTCATTGTAAAGCAATTGAAATTACGAATTCTGAATATTGGTGAACTTTAAAAACATAAATAAAACCACTTGTTATGTCCACTAGATGTTAGTGAGTACATTTGAAAAATTGCTTCTTTTTTAATTTTACATTTATATTCTTAACATTCCTTGCATATTAACAACTATGAAAAATTCTTTGAAAACTTGTTGTTGTTACGTATCATTTTTATACATCTTCTTCATAATGAGAAGCTACATCAGATTTATACTCAATCAATTTTAGTACCATGGGACATCTACTTTAAGATGAGCCAGGATCCTCTTAGCTTACTTACTAAAAGTAGCTCAGCTAAGAATAATAATAAGCAGAATATTGTTTTTCTGATTTTTAATTATAAGTTTCGCATATTTGTTAAACGCTGTTTCAGAAGAATAATAATATCTATATTTTTATTTTACATTATTACACAAATATTTATTTGAAACAAAATTATAAATTTGTGCTTCTTAAAACCAGCTATAATGAGAAAAGCTGTAAAACTTATCTTTAAATTTATTACTGAAAAATATTCTCGATAAAAACATTTTAAGTACTTCCCTAATAAGTTCATAAATTACTGTATTGCATCGTTGATGAATTCGAGAGGATTTTCCAAGTTCGCGAAGACTTCAATTATTCACACTACCGGAAAGTTTAAATTAGCTCGACAGTAAAAATACCAGATGAGAGTAAACGAAGAATTGAATCGAAGTATTTTTGTCCCATTAATTCTGGTCTAATGAATATAAAACTAATTAGAATATTACAAGGATTTTCCTTAGAAATCCAGAAAGATAATTCTAAAAATATTTTAATGGGAGAGATATTTTGTGATATTTTGCAACGCTTGCTTTTTTTATCGCTCATTGAAAATTTATCGAAAAGCACAATTTTTGAAAATCTTGATTACATTTCTGAATTCGTGTTTACAAAAAAAATTATGAACTTGAAAATAAATTTCATGACTGTTTTTTAAATGTACAATATAGAGTAGATCGATCATGTTTCAAATATGAACGAATTCAAATACAGATTATTCTTTAGAGGTACACATTAAATTATGGAGGGCAATTCTAATCAATGAAAATACAAAGCAGTAAGCAGTATATATTTTCTTATTATTTCAGTAATGAAAAATGAACGAAAAATCCTCAACTAGAAATACTGTATAAGAGCGAACATTTTGGAATATTATTATAACAGAATTTATATAGTTAAATTTTATTTTGCGTATCAGAATTACCTTAGAAAAAATGGAACCATGTTAGAAAGAAATGCATTATTATATTTTTTCATGGAATTTAGCATCATTTATTTATTATAACTAATCAGACGTCTACGCAGTGTTTTCGAAAAAAACTTCTCTCCGTGCAATAAATTAGTCAATTCTAGTTTCACAGCCATATTTACATATTTGTTTAAAAAAAAAATTTAATAATTATAAGTCAAAGCATTTTTCTTGCAAAAATTTGAAATGACACAAATTTTACACCTTTGAAATCATTTTTCTTTTTCACAATATGTGAAGTACTCAATTGCAAATCGTACTTAAAAACAAAATATTGGTAGATATGAAAAGATTTGAAATAATCATTTCTATATCACCACTTGCTCTTCACAAAAATTGTCCTTCGAAGCACTCTAATCTAAGAAAATTCATTACCCTCAATATATTCATGAATTCTCACCACGAATTCCTTCATCATGGGAAAAATCATTACCCCAAAAGACGAAATTACCAGCACTCTAAAACCTCGGAAAAAATTCAGCGATTAGCCCCTTCGAAATTGGCCTTCGCTCAAGGACTTTGGATTCCAAATCTCGCTCCCTTCTTTGCTATTCTAATTTCGTCGCTTCTCCTATTATCCGGATTCCGCTTTTCGACTCGAAATCCATCTTTTCCCTTTCGCCTCCGCCTTAAGACTGGCCATTAATTTCGACGACATTCATCGACGTTTCGCTAGAAAGTGCTTCCATTCTCTTTTCCTGGCGATAAAAATAATCGAGGCTCCCAATTTGGGGTTCCCTCTGATAAAGACAATACAATAAAAAGAGAGCTTCGTTGAAATTGCAGGATTGTTAATTGATGCCCCATGTAATAGATTGCTTTGGGAAAGGAGGATCTGAAAGGGTAGATTAGAATAATGATTGTCTTACGTGCTCGTTTGTTAGGGGAGGTTAGATGTAGAATCAATTTATACTTCTGGGGTTCATTATGGTCAGGTGTAAATAGGGTTACTAAAGTTAATGTTACACATTGGGATTGATGATAAATTTCACACTAAACTAATCATAAATTAAATAGTATAAACAGGTGTGTAGGCAAAGGGGGGTTTGAGAGGTTCAGATAAAATTTAGATGAAATCATTCCATGTTTCATGTGAAAATGAAAAAGTTACATCGATAAACGATGAAATATAAGTTAGGATTTGGTAAAAAATGAGAATCATAAAAATTGTTGCAATCCAGTGAATAATCAAGAAAAATACAAAATTACGAAAATGTTGAAAATTTCCAGAACTTTGAATCTTAGATAATTATATTCTAGAAATCTATATTCAATCCATGTAAAAGAATTACAAGTTTTTCGATTATTAGAAACCCTAAAGAATAATGAAATTGATTGAATTCTATAAAGAAGCTGCTTTTTAAAAAATCTCGACAACTTTTTCGATCTATGAATCTTGGGATTCCAAAGCATCAAACTCTAAATATACTATAAATCTATGAAAATTATAGAAAACGCAACTATATCTTTTATATTTTTCAAAAATACGAAAAAAGAATAACGATATAAAACATGAAAAATCTATGGAAATGTGATTTTATCATTAATTCCGGAAATTACAGACAATAGGTCGATAATCGCATTTTTACGCATCGAGTTTTTTAAATCTTTACAGCAATCTACAAAAGTATAAGCAATCTATGAAAATACTTGGAAATCCTTCAAGATTTCGTATATTATAAAGAAAAATATGAAAAATAAGTAACTAACTAACTAACTAAACTAGTAAACTAGCTCATTAGTTTACTAGCCTAATAATTTACTAGTTTACTAGAAAACTATTTTCATAGCTTACTTGTTTACTAGTTTACTAGCTTACTAGTTCACTAGCTTACTAGTTTACTAGATGACTATTTTTTGTTTCACTAGCTTACTAGTTTACCAGTTTCCTATTACAAATTGAACAAGTTTACTAAATAACTTATTTACTTTTTCACGAGTTTGCTAGTTTACTATTTTAATTTTCCATTAGTTTACTATTTTTCTATTTCAGTAGTTTACTAGTTTAATAGCTAACTTGTTTACTCGTCTAGTAGTTAGCTAGCTAACTAGTATGCTAGTTTACTCTTTTTCCAGCTTACTAGTGTACTAGCTTACAAGTTTACTAGATTACCAGTTTACTTGCTTACCAGTTCATTGGAAATCTTCCGATACATAAAAATAATGGAGAAATAGTTTTCATAGAAATTTATGAAACTTTGTCTTGGAGCATATTTATAAATATAATACTAAAATTATATACAATTTTAGAAATTATTCTAGAAATCCATATAGAAAACAATAAAAATATATCCAATTCAATTTATACAATTGATACAAATAAAGATATTTTTGATTGTAGAAATACTTTGAAAATATGGAATTAAAGTATTGAAAATCTTCATAAATGAAACTGCCGTCTGAACAGTCAATAAAAATTCTCAAAATCGTTAGAAGTTTCAATACTATAGCATTAATTTGTAAAAATCTATTGAGAGATCGATAGGAATATTAGAAATATATAAAAATACCAGAAAATACTACAAAATTTGTTGGATAATATACTACACAAAAACAATATTAATTTATGATGTAGACACCTTTCATCTGTGCTGTTGAAATTTGCTCAAAAATCAATTTAAATACATAAATTTTTCATAACTTTGATACCTAGAGCATCGAATTTCAGAAAACTTTATAGAAACCCATATTAATTAATATCAGAAGATCTAAAAAAAATTTATGCCTCAGGTACTCATTGAAAATCACAAAAATCAAATTCCGTCATTTACGAATATGAAAAATGTGCAACTCTGGATTCCAAAAGTTGTATAACTTTTTAATTCCCTAATGTAAAATATTCTAAAATCGCTCTCTTGTAACCATATGGCCGAAGATTAATAATTATGAAATCCCGAAGAATAAACATTTTCCAGATAAACCCCTCCCGAAAAATTTTTTCTGCCTACGCCCCTGAATATAAAACTTGAAAAACAAAGAGTTATGGGGTTCTGAAATGAGTTTCGTTGTTTATGATGCTGTGAGTTCAACGAAACTTCATCTTCGGGACAGTAAAATGGTCACCTGCACGGTCGAATAAACTTGGCACAAAATGCCTCTGTTTAAAGGCTGGCCATAATTTTTCGCGACGGAGGTTGCGAGCTTTGTTGAGACGGACGGCGCGCGTGGCGTCTCCGGGACGCTAAATTTCCCCGAGAAAAAGCGTCACCAGTGGTAAGAGCGAGATTGGTGCTGGCAGGGGCCTTAAAAGCTTGAGGAGCAATGCACTTGCCGATGAAAGTTTATGAAGACGTGTGCGAAAAGTGCAGTCACTGAAGAGAAGTCTGGTTTTCGGTGGAGTACAATTTTTGCTGTTACTGTTGGATCATTCTTTTAGAATCAATAATGTCATCTTATTTCTTTCTAATTTTTGAAATGAATACAGAAATCAGTTTCGAAGTACGCTTTTTTCATCATTTATCAATTTGAATAAATGTTGATGATCGCAGTTTGATCATTGTTCCTTATTAGCCAACGTTTCAACATATTTTCGTATAGAAGAAATTTTTATTGTAAATGTAAAAAAAATGAACTCGCATCGACAAACATTATTTTCACTCATTTTGTTGCCTTTCAGCAAAATATTTTCCCGAGTACAGTTGGCTTAACAAACTTTGTCAACTAGGGGGATGAATTTTAATAAAGCTACTCCGGTTTGCGAAGTTCCTGTTTTTAGCAAAGTTTCATTTATACCGAACAAACACTTTGTTTGCACAATCTGTAGAAATTACTGGATTCATAAACAAGAAGAATTTCCTGTGTTAAGGTATAGTTGATACATCAACTTGAATAAGTTTTCATGAGATTGTAGAACAAGTAAAAGTTTTTAGAATTTGCAAGATTTGAATCGCAGAAACAAATATTTTTGAAACTTGAATGTATACTTTGATATCTTGGAATTTACATCGTACTTATTTTTCTGGTTTTGGTTTCCAAACACTGACTCATAATATTTTGAGGATTCATTTCTTGAAAAGTAAAATTTATCTTTTGTCTTTACACAATTTTGAAATAATCTTGGAATATGATACTCACAATCAGTTTCTTCATTCGAAAATCTTTGAAAGGCTTATTATTCTAGTTTCCATACTTTAAAATTGAATTGAAATTTTCTTTTTCTCAATTGATTGGAATGAAAATTACTTTTCTATATTTTTTTGTGATAAAAGAAGCAGTGAAAAACGTGGTATCACATTTCATAACATTTCTACTAAAAATAGGGAGCCTCGATACGCGATCTGAAATGCCTCGCATTATACAATTCAACCCACGAGACGCATGAGATATGCCGAGGTTGAACCGCAATTTTTTCCGCGCTATTCCATCTCTCGCGAGGCATTCGAGAAATCTCGAAACTCCATTCCCAGTTACTTGGGTATGCCGAAATTCGAATCTGAGGCGATGAATTGCACGATATTAGGAGCCTGAGGCCATATTCTTCATTCAACATATTATATCTCGAACGCAGACTGTTTGCGAGAAAATGAATTTTGAAACAAATTCAGATTTTTAGTAAAAATTTTTTGGTACAAAAAGTTTTAATGATTACTCGCAGTTTCTGTATTTTTCAATTTTAGTTAAATTATATGTATCAAATTTATATATGAACCCACAATATTTACGTGCATTTTCTGAAATTCGAGAGATATTTATATTTTTTCAGAAATATGACAATCTTTGGAACATTAAATGTTTTTTTTTTTAACAAAATTTCTTAACTTTAAACGTAATTGACTATTCAATGTTTCTCAATTTATGAAAATTTTTCTCACTAATACAATATTTCCTTATTTTCTGATACTTTTAAATATTTCAATTTTCATTTCCTAAAAATTTTCATGATATTCATTTTGAAGAAATATGACGAACACACTTTACAAAGTGAATGATTATGCATATTTTGGAATTCAACTAAATTTTTTATTTGACAAGAATTATTGAGTTTTCGAAAATTCTAATGTGTTATCACTTTATGATTTTATCAAAATTTTTGACATCATACAAACTATGGAAAAATTCCACGATTTCATGAAATAATGTGCAACTTATAAAGATATCTCGTTATTTATCAAATCTCTACTTTTTTTTTTAATTTTTCCAAAATATTTGGAAATTTTTCAAAATTTTAATGTGTCATGATTTTTCATAATTTTTAAAGTACCTAATATTATCTCACTAAGTAATCAACATTTTGAATTGTATAGAACCTGTCGAACTCGTAAAATTTATCTGTGATTTTTAAATATAATTTTTGTTAGAAATATTGAAACAAATTTTTCTGCTTACCTATTTAAAAGATATATATGTTTTAAGAAACACAATAAATGGAATCCTGAACATTTTATGCAATTCTACAAAAATTTCAATTCTTTGAGATTTACAGACGATTCCTATAATTATGTATGTGTTCTGATTTTTTGAAATTTGCGAAATTTTCAACATGGTGCTAACAACTCGAATTTTGCAGATAAATTATAATAAATACGTCTAGATTTCAAGTATTCCTTTTGATTTTTATGTACTTTTGAAATATTCCAATTTTTTGTTTAATATTCGGAAAAACATTATCTTGCATACATAGTAAAAACATGATTCTCAAAAAATTATTTTTAAAATTCTGAAATTCGCGAATGTTTGAAAAATACTAACCTTTCAAAAAATTATCGATTGTTTGGACTTTCAAACTTATAATCAACTTCTACAAAATTCCCAACAATCATAAAAAATTTTCTAGCTCAATAGGAATTTTTGTAGTTTTTCAGTTTTTTATTTGAAAATGTATAGACGTTATCATGCGTATAAACGTTATCATATAATTTGAAATTTTTCAGCAGGTTCATTCTTAATCCACATCTGATTATTGTAAAGCAATAATTTTCAAAAATAACCTTCTAAATTTTGGGTTGCAGATTCATATTTATCATGAGATACAGACTGTATCGGAGCTGCAGAATAAAATTTCAAAAAATAAAAATCGTTGTTGGCCATTTATTCGTTTTTCCTTTTTTTTTAGATTTTTAGAAACACGACGAATTAAAAAAACTGAGACTTTTCTTGTTAAACTAAAAAAATTTGTAACTGTGTGTTGCTAATAACAACTAATCATTTGTATACGAAAATCCGAGATTTGTAAACAATCCTTATGATTCTAAAAAGATTAATATGTAAATATTTTATTTACCATACGCTTCTTGTCGTATACTTTACACTACATATACTACTCGCGTACTCGTCTTTTGCATATTAAATAAATTATGCACTCTTCATCCTCCTATTTGCTTTTTTCCCAAAAATCTCAAGCCTCGTTATTTGCTCATATCGTATAATCTAAGCCCAAGACAGGCTACCTTGATTCACCCTAGAAAACTCGCAAAAAAGCGTGCTCCCTCATTTCCTCAAATTTTCATAACCAAAAGAGAACTTGAAAATGGAAAAGCTCAACAAACACGCGCCCTCGACCCAGAAAATCCGAGAACCAACGAATACGTGAACGGCGACAAAGCGCGGGCGTCGTCAAAGAAAACGAAAGCTCATTAGCGAGTTTCCCTTGGGAAAATTTTCGCGGGAAAACCACTCGACATTATCATATTTCCGGCGGAGCCGCTGATTCAGAACGAATTTATCTGAAAACGTTTCAACTTTTCCTCTTTCATTATTACAAACGCGAAGAATCTCAGCCTGATAAGACACGCGAGTCACCCCAAAACTCGGTAACACCAACTTGCCACGGAACTTTGGTACCCGCCCTCTTTGTCTCGCCAAGAGTCGGTTCTTTGGATTTTCGCCGTGGCAGATATGAAAGAATTATCATTTTTCGCATTTTACTGAGCGCCTTTGCTAGGTCACGGCGAGTGTCATAATTTCCTTGTCAAGCTTTTCGACTGGAAACGTAAAAAGATGGTTTTCATGGCAACGAACTTTTCGTACTTTGAAACTTGTTTTTTTAAGTTCTTGAAGAACAAAGAAGTTATTTTTTGGTTTCAATGTATTATTGGTTTAAAGTCGTAGAAAATGTATTTTTTATTTATTGTCATCACTATATAAGTTGTAAAATTTTGGAGGATGACTCGTTGTAGCTTATGGTTTTATTTCCGATTGTAAAGTTCTTTTCATCTTACACCTTGAAAAAATTAAGATTAAAATAATAAAAGGGATTTTTCGATTAATAATTTTGCCTTTGAAATGGTTTTTTTATTTATCAGAAAGCAAATCTTTAAGTTCGTTTAATGATTCCCGAAAGAATTTTATGTCTGATAATTTCCTGAAAATTTTAACGTTTTTGAATTATTAACTAAAGAATTCTACGATTTGCAATAATTATCGATTTCCGTAGTTTTCTTTTTTCTTATCCAAATTGTTGTCTCCTCTTTTTTAAGGAATGATTGTCAGGGGTGAATACAGAAAAACTTTTCGGGAGGGGTTTTACAGTTAAGCATGTCAAAATTTTGAAAATATTCGAAGAGCTCGATTTCTTTGTAAAATTTAAATTTTTCACAACAGAATTCTTTAGTTTTTCATGCGTTGGGATAGAAAAAAAAATGCAAAATTATGACATGAATATCACGTCAACGCGTCCGGGAGCCTGAATTATACATAATATGCGAAATTCCATGTCGAACAAACGTAAAATGTGGATTTGTACCCTGGCCAAAACTTCGACTTTTGACTTGTATATACATAGTAGATAGTAAAAAAGGATCAATTTTTTTAATTCATTTTTATTTTTTCAACTACTTACCAACATAATAAATATAATAGATTTCGTAGTTTTCAGAGGTATTATTATAATTTTTTGCAATTTCATGCTCGATAATTTCAATATTCATAGGTATAATTATAATTATTTGTGATTTTTCAATTACTTTTGCATTTCATATTTTTTTAGTAACATAAGTATTTTTTGAGTTTTAACCAACATATAATATAATGAAATTCTTATTATTTTTGAGTATTGCCATAGTTTTTTTGTATTTCATGCTTTCGAATTCAAAAATTTAGAGATCGTTAATGATTTCATGGACTTTTATAAGAATTATATCAACATCGAAATTCAGTAATTCAATAGTTTTATTATTTATAGTATCTATCGGATCCATGACAATTTCTAGTGCATATTTTGATCATAATTCCGAGAATTTTTATAGTTTCCAATATATTATAATATAGATTTTCATAATTTGATGCTCTAGATTTCGGAGTTCAATAGATTTGAAAAAGTTTTATTTTGTTTTCCAAAAAAAATTACCTTTATATATTTCTAGTGTTTTAAAAATTATAGATATTATTCAGTATTTACACAATTTTCAAGATCATTAGGTATTTTCAGAAATTCATTTATAGATTTTACGCACTTGATTCTCGATTATTCGGAGTGTTAAATAGTTTTGTCGTAAATTTCACGGAAGATTATATCCACATACAATTCCAGTATAGGTTTCTTTCATTTTCAGTTTTTTAAATATTTTTTACGATTCAAGAGATTTTGCAGGATTAAGCAGTATTTTTATAGATATCTTTAAAATTTCTAATGTTTGATTTTGTAGAATCCAAATGATGTTTGATTTTGAATATTTTTATAAATTTTAAAAAACGATCACTTTATCGATTGATATAAGTATTTCATAACTTTCTAAATCTTATAGTATTTTTCCTATATTTTCAGTATATTAACGATTTTGAGATTGTTCCATGTTGCAATGAATTGTATGAAAAAAATTTTTGTATTATTATATTCAACGTGTTTCGTTATATGAATCTCTGAAAAAGATCTAGAAATGTTAGGGTTCGAAAACTTGGAAATAAAATGGATGTTTTACAAAATGAAAAAAGTATGACTAATTTTCCGTATTATAATATTTGCTCTGATGATGATGAGGACAATTGAAAAATTATTCTTTGTCAAGCAACAAAATTTCAAAATTACATGTACTAAATAAATTTTTTATTAGTCCAAAACAGTTTTTCCTCAACTTTTCGATGGGTTCATCAAAACGAATGAATAAACACGCCAAAATTTTGCTATAAAAAATTTGTTGGTTCCTCAAAAAACATACAAAACAAATCTAGGGCAAGACAGAAAATGACAGAATAAAAAAAAATTCTTTCATGTCAGACTCGATACCCTGTTTTCATTAATGTATTCCTTACCAACTAAAGTTTTAATAATTCACGATACAATAGGAATATGAATCAGAACTCAATATTATCACGCGTAAAAGTTGAAGGAATCTTTGTCATTGCCAAAATTACCGTCAGAAGCATCAGACGTCAAGTTGCTCCACCACAAGAGAAGGATTCCCAATAATGGTAAACAAAGCACGAGCTCGAGTTATGGCAACTCTGAGCCTCTCAAGGCAAGCAACAAAGCCCAAAGCGTGCTTTACATCCTGGCTAATAAGATCCTTAGATGATCTCACCATCGGCAGAATGATGATTTTTCTTTATTCTCCCTGGAATTCTTCGACACTTGCGTCTTTTGAAAATTCGGTGTCAACATCTGCTAGTAAATCTCGAATCTGGCATACCTAGAAATTATTTGTACACATCTATTAGCTTACTGTCATTTTTACTGTTTTTAAAGGAGTTGTAAAACGATCAAATTGTAGAAAGTCTCAAATTAGATGATTTTCCAACTCTTTTCATAATCCTGAGTAGCTATCACAGTTTTCTTAATCTTTATTTGTTTTTACAGTTCAACGTAGTGTAAGAGTTTCCACGGTTGAGAAAATCCTATATAACGATTTTGACGATTTTTACAAACTTTTAATATTTTGTGACATTTTGTGATTTTGTGAAATTGTGCGTATGTGTCGAATTCCTTCACTTCCTGGTTACCTAACCTTCTCACCTTTAAAGGAAGTAGCACCTGCCCCTCAAGCGTTTTTTCTTTTTCGGCTTTTCTTTTTCGCGCTGCTCTTTGTGTTTTTTTATTTTTCTGGCCTGAAAATTGGTAGATCTTGGGTCAAAAAAAAGGAAAGCTAACATTCTGATGCAACAACAATCCCGGGATGTATTATATTAGTTTTTTCTTTCAAGCAAGAAACATGTGATAAAAAAAATAAGTCAGCCGAAGAATTTCCAGCTAATATCAATTTTTCTATTTTCAATTAATTTCAAAGAATCGATCGACCTTAGGGGGGTCTAAGTTACCACCCAGGAATTTATGAACGGACGATTTCTGATGAAAAAAAAAATCACCAGAGTGTGGAAAGCATCTTCGACGCCCATTTTGGTTTTGGCAGAAGTTTCTATCATGGAGACGCCATATTGGCGCGAAAATTCCCTGGCATGGGCCATGTTCACAGCCCACGGTTGCTGTAGGTCAACTTTATTCGCCACAACAACAATGGGCACATCTTCTTTGTCCCATACCCTTTTTGTTTGTTCTACGAGTGTTATAATCTCCTGCAAAATGAAATACGGAACGCACGTTTAACAACGAAATTTATATAGTTTAGATTCAAACATGAAAACTTACGAATTTTTAAACAGTACAATAGTTTATTTATTATATAATGAGGCAATAACTTTGTGTTTATGTGCTGAATCCATAAAATGTAACATAAATAACGACCGGTAATTCAGTAAACATATTTTTTCAATATAAGTTTGTAAAAACTAATTTTTTTTTTTTTTTTTTTTGAAAAATTGATGTACATATAGGATTTTTCCGTCTGAAGGTTATTAAATGCATCAGTTTATATTCTAGTAATTTGTCAGTATGATTTCTACCTTTTCAAAACCAATTTGTGTTTTGTTCATACATTTCATTATTAATATACTATGCAGTGAAATATTGATTTCTGAAAATGGTGAAGTTTATTGATATTTTTATTTTCAAACTGATTGTTGAAAATTTTTCCGAATTTCGTACCTCAAAACTTTCCACATCCTCGACAGAGAATACGAACAGGTAACCCTCGCCTTTCCGCAAGTATTCATGTCTCAGTGCTACAAAATATTCTTGACCAGCTGTGTCCAGGATATTCAAAACGGATATTTCTCCGTCGATCTCCACCTAGTATGACAATGAATTGTCGTCAAAAATAATTATATATTAATATAAAATAGATACTAAAACTTGCAAAGTTTTACAATCAATACTTTAGTTTAAAATTAAATATCAACGATGGCTTGCTAAAAAACAAACAAACAAACAAAAGGAAAACAAAACGCACCTGCTTCTTGTAGAAGTCTTCTATCGTTGGGTCCCACCGCTCCGTGAAAACATTCCTTAGCAATTGTATGATAAGAGCTGATTTTCCGACATCACCATTGCCAGCGACTACTATTTTGTGCTCCGTCATTGTCTGCAAGCAATAAATTCATTTTGCAAAATCTAAACTATATTTTAAAAATTGTATTCATCAAAATTTTCAGCATTTAACCCCAAGACTGTTCTTGATGGTTTACCCTAAGACAGTTTACCTGAAGACTAGTAAACTGTCGTATACAATACAACAATGACATTATTAATAATTATGAAATTATTTACTCTGAAAATGTAAATTTTTCGACTGCTTTTTCGAGTACACTATGTGAATTTCAGTAAATATATAATCTCATTAACTCTGACGAGGCGTCGCACTTGTGTCTCACAAGCGTCGCAATTTTTAAAACGATGAAAACAAGTTTTTGAAGGAAAAATTGTTAGGAAAACCGATTATATCATTATAACATATTATTTCACGGCTGTTATATTACAAAACCCGCTTAGGAAATCGCTAATTTAGTGTTAATGATATAATTAAAGTCGTGTATCCACAATCCCTGGCAACGGTGGTGTGACCGAATTAAAACCGAGTTCGGTCGCAGTTCGGTTTCACTATTCATTCGACGATTTCTCAGTAAATAAGTAATGGAAAAAATCGAGGTAGTGCACATTTTAAACCTCTCACATTTGCGAAAGATTCCATGCATACCTAAATTGCGGAATATTTTACTTCGTGAAAAATAATTCACTTAAAAAAAATGTGTTCACGGCCACTATTCACATACTTTAGACGACACATGCGCCAAGTTTAAGTTGAGTTTCCATTGACTGGCTGCAAATAAAGTAGAAAAAATATTTATCTTCCTTTTCTACTGGTTTTTGATCACAGAAACGTCACCTGTTTAATTGCGAATCGTCTACATAAAAAATAACAATTACACGAACGAGCTGTCACCCGCCATGATTTTTGCTGTTGGCAATCCTGCTTCATGTTTGTATATACATATAAACGATTTTTGCTACAGCACGGCAGCTGCAGAACGAGACGAGATGACGATATTAATTGTCATAACATGCATTTGTCTCTATTGTTTTAGAACGCGATCTGGCGCAAAGTATTTATTAATGTTTTTTTAGTATTACGATGCGCACGTTTGTTATGAAATTTGGTGCCCCTCGTCACGCAGGGCCGAAAATGCATTATTGTGCTTCACTTTACAACTTTTGAAAAACATATGCTGGGTAATTTTTTTCAGGGTTTGGAAAGTTACCTAAAAAAATGTAACGCGTTACGTTACCGTTACAAAGGTGAAAAAAGTAATTCGTTACGTTATCATTACTTAAAAAGAAATAGTAACTCGTTACCGTTACCACATAAAAAAAACGTTCCGTTACTTTCACGTTACTTTTTGGAAGAAATTGAATGTAAATAATAAAAATCGATAAACTAAGGCTGAAAAATACAATTTCAACGTACTTGTGATTTTGTTCTATAGAAATTGTTTATTTCAGATATGATAAAAAATGTTAATCTGAAATATTTCACCCTGCGAAAAAAATCAATCAGCTTGTTTAAATTTTTACATTTTTTTGAAGATTACGAAATTCCTGAATATGACATTTAATTCAATGTTAGGCATAAGAAAACATTTACAAATTTAATAGATTTTTGAAAGAATCTAAATACCTACCCAGATTTTCAGAATTTTTAAATCTTTTTGTACTTTTCAGAATGTATAAAATGTTGCAGGATTTTCTAGAATTTTTATAAATTTATATTTTTCTGTACATTGATATATAGATTTCAAGAATTTCATGCTCTATAATTAAAAGTTTATTGAATTATTAGTAGTATTTGAGAAGATTTTTCAGCAAAAAATTTCTAAGAAGATTTTCATTTCATTTGATTTTTTTAAACTTTTTGAATTTTTCTACGATTTGAAGCATTGTTCAGTATTTTTGAAACCATTTGTATTTTTCAGTATGATAGAATATTGCGGAATTCCCTAGTATTTTACCATAATTTTTTTTTAATAATAATAATTGCTCTGTACATTTCAAGAATTTCGAACTCTAGAATTTGAATATAGTGAAACATTACGTGTTTTACAGGATTTTCCACAAAACAGTGTCTTGATAGATTTTTACTTATTCAAGTACTTTTTGTATTTCTTTAGTTTTTCTATGATTTCAAGGATCGTTCATTATTTTTATATATTGCTATATGAATTTCTGGAATTTGAAAGATTTTCAATGTTTTATATATTTGCTTGTATTTTTCCGAACGTATTCTCTTTCCGCATTTTTAAATATTTGAAGAATGCTGTGGAAAATTTAGTTTTCTTAAAGATATCTCTTCAAATTTCCAGAATAAAATAAAATTGGAGGTTCGAAATTTCTGTTGATTTATATTATTGTTGATTTATTTCAAAAATATAAGACTTCCCTTTTCTACGCATCTTTAGATGTTTTAATTACTTAAATTGAGCATTGCTTGAAATCGAGAAAAAATTAAGAACAGTGGATGTTTCTCAATCCGGAAAAATACTTTCCTATAGGTAATGACAAAGTAATTTCTGAATATGTCGAAAGATTATAAAGATTATGTCATAAATACGAGAAAAATTGGAAAAATTTCCGAGTAGATAGTCATTCGTTGCGAGAAAAAAAAGACAAATCCTTTGTCGGTTTCAGATTTAGCAAGGATGTTTGTTGATTATCAAAAAGATATTAATATAAAATTTACGAAATGTGTGCACGGCTCTCCGTTTATATATAACACTACAAATTTCTTTTGCTTCAGCTAAGCGTTTTTTTTTCAGAATAGAAATTAATTAGGACATTTTTACGCACAACTAAGGAGTGAAGAGCATGCAAATTATCAATCTATTCTGAGAATTGAACATGAATTGCTTGTAGAATCGATTCTGATAGAATATTAAGATATTATGTGGCGACAAAAAACGTAGTGGTTTTATTAACTTGTAGTTAGCTAGCGATATAAATAATATACTTGAGAAAACGATGATCGACATCGGTGCATATTGGAAAATATTGAATATTGTACTCTTAATTTCACCCGAAACTCATTCTGCTCAAACAATATAAATTAAAACTTTCTGAGAAAATTTATAATACCAAGCTATGGGTATGTTTTTAAGCGGAGAAAAAATCATGAAATAGTAAAAACTGTAACACGAATAAAAAGTTATTGAAATCGAAATTACTAACAGTCTGAAGATAAACCTATATAATTTGAAGTATAAAAAGGTGCCTTTAAAATGTTGCAAGGGGGGCGCACGCTTGCTTAGTTACGCCACTGTGATAAATGATTGTGGTTTGCACAAATGTTAGGCATCTATGTAATCGCATCGATTGCTCTTGGCAATCCACCTACTCATTCCATTATCCGAACTATGATTTTGCTAAGTGTGATATGTTTTATTTATTCCTGAGTACCATATTTCATGAAAAAATTATTCGGTTGAATAACCAAATCTCTAGCAAAATTTTTAACTTCAGATTTCTAGAATTTGGACGTTTTTCATAAATAAAATCTTTTGATTTTTTTGAGCTTAAAAACGTCATATCCAATGCATCTATGAATTTAATTTAGATTCAATTTTTTGCCAGCATGTACTTTACATAAGAAAAACTTTAGTCGTACTTTGTTATTACTAAATCAATTTTTGTTATCTTCGCGATTGGTAAGAAAAGCGTCGGTCAATACGAAGACAAAGATAATTGTTGCCATCTATGAAAATAAAAAATATCTTTTGTGAAAGGTTTTGAACGTTTTGAATCTCAGATTTTTAAAGACTACAAAAAAAAAAAAAAAAAACAACAAAGACCACATTCTTTAATTTTCAGAAAATTGAAGAGTTAAAAAAATTACATGTTATTGAGAGATAACTAAACATCTTTTGAAAAAAGTTTTTAATTATATGGAAACAAGTTCCCAAGTGGAATATTTCTTCAGTTTTCTGTAAAAACTGACAGAAATATACGAAAAAAAAATACAGACTTTTCGACACATTTGTTGTAAAAAGCATTTGAATTATTTTTAATAGCGTTTCATATTATAAATTATAATATCACATTACTCATTACTCTACGCGTTATTATATATATTCTATATATTGTAGGGGAAAGTCGGCTGGAGTGGGAAGTCGGCTGGAGTGGGAAGTCGGTCGGAATATTTATAACAACAAGAATACCGATAGATACTTTACATATTTATGTTCATCGCAAATCCCAGCTTCGAAAAAATACCTCACTTCTCCAACGTCAATTTTCACTATATTCCATAACTCAAAAGTGTCGTCGAATATCGCTGACACTTCCCTCAATACTTTTAATCGCTGTATGAAAAATAAGAACATGTATATGGCACCAGAACAATCGATAAAAGCATTGTCTTACTGCTAAGCTTATACCTAATCAACCGATAACTGACATTTTAATTTGTTTGAATATAAGATCCAAATAGCTGTTTTACCCTTCGGCGGTTTTACTACACCTTACCCTACACGTTATTATAGCAGTTTATTATTATAATTTGAAATTTCGTTTAGCACTCCGTCAGAATTGTAAATAAAAACAGCGATCTCTTGGAGCCAAATTTTAGTTGGTAAAATTGCATATTTTAGTGCATTAGATTCAATTGAAATTCATTTTTTTTAAGAATTATGGATTAGTGCCAATAATTACGCTTTAGAAAACTAAAAATTTTACTTTGGGAGACTGAAGTAATTAAACATTATAAACTTTCATTTTTCTATTAGAGGCGCATTTAAAGAGTGTCAAATTACAGGCTTTAGTATTTACTGTGAATCGGGGCAATCGCTTTCAATTCACATAAGTTTTTCATGGGAATTGGCACAGTTTTTAATTTTTCATTTTGAACGGAACAAAAATGAGTCATTTTTGAAGGTTCTAATTGTAAGCAGTGTCTCATAACTCCCCGCGGTTTTTGTACATACGGGAAACTAACATTTTTTTGTGCAAATCAAAAGTTTAGGAAAATAATGACTTTCAATGAAAAGATTGAACCAGTATATGCTATTAGAGTCGAACTAGAGATAGTATCTTTCAGATATGCAGACTACTGTAATTTTATTGTAGTTTAAGTTCAAAAACATAATCCGAATCACATCTCCCCATTCTCCCATACTCTACATGAGAATTTACTTTCTTAAAGGGGGAAACGTCATTAAAGAATTTTTTATGTCAAAACTATAATAGATATGGCTTATTTTTTTTTTCATTTTAAAGTGCATTTAATAACAATTTCAATGATTTTTCACATTGCCATACTGTGCATAATAATCGTTATCGACAACAATAATTATCATCGACGCGATCCCTGAACATGGACAATAGACGTGTACGCTCTGATCCACAATAATAATCTGTAATAACTGCAGGAAATTGTTTTCTATTTAGAATGTTTACTCTATACCGTTACATTTTTGAATTTGTAAATGATCAAAAATTGAATAAATTAGTAACTTTTCATAAAAAATCACAATTTTTCACATTTTTTCAACTTCGACGAGTAAAAAAGTTGATTTGTTCATTGAAATAAAGTTAAGTTAGGTTCACAGATTTTGAACGAGTGCCATTTCCCGAGGAAACTGATAGTTGTAGAAAAATGTTAGTACCATTAACTTTTTTTGCAAAAAACGTAAATATTACCAACAATTTGATTTAATTAAAAACTACTCGATCTTCTCACTTTCTTATTACTTTATTACTTTCATTTATTCATGTTTTTTTAAATCAGATAAATTGTTTGCGCCGATTTTTTTACTCGTCATCTCTACCGACCTTTCCGAACACCTTACACGTGTCCTCGGCGCAAAAAAGCCCCCGAATTGAAAAGGCGTTAATTACGAGAGGGATTCTTTAATTTCCTCTGATGAGATTTTTCAGGCTTCAGATTGTTTTCGTCGGGCTGCTATTTTTTTCAAAGCTGATTTTAAGGATACTGTCAAAGTAAAACCTCCCACGCGACCGCAGTTGAAAGAAGTACTTAGGAATTAAGCGCGGAAATTTAATGGACTTTTCGAAAGCCAGAAGAAGTGGCGACAAATCGGGGTTTCACACTTTTACAGAGAGAGAAAAAAAGGTCAAAGCAAATTTTTGGTACTGTGTATACGCTCCCGTGATTTTAGATTTTTGAAAACATAGGAAATCGGTAAAATCTGGAATGGAAGAAATCCTTTTTTTGATTCAGCAACTTTTCCGTTAAATATTCAAAAGAGTTAGTTAACATTCTTGGACAAAAGTCTTCGAGAACCTAATTTATTGTAGATTCGAATATTCATTACACGACATTCAAATTCCATCATGTTAAACATCGTGAAATTCATTATTTAGATTTATTGATAATTTTTACGAATTTGAAAATCACTTGCACAATATTCTTAATTTGTTGTTATTTTAGACATTCAACTTAAATTATTTGTAATTGAACTACAAATTTGAAAAACTCTAAGTAAATAAAAAAAAAAAAAAAAAAACGAGATTAAAATTTACTTGTTGTTGCGTACTTTCAAACTCATATAGATATAAAATTTGATACAGAATTTCTCGCCTTCTCTATTTTAATTGGTGTGTTGTTGGAAAATAAAAAGTTTGATATATTTTTATTTTGCAAATTCTATTCTTTTAACCAGAACCGGTAAAATTTACTTATTTTTACATTTTTATATTCTCCTGTAATATATCATTTTCGACGTAAGAGAAAAAATATATTATCTGTTTTTTACCGGTCTTACAAATTGAAACATTGCCCACCTAATTTCAATACGGATTACAGCTTGTGAATTATAATATTTAAAAAGGTTTTCTGATTCGACAAACATTTCTCCGCTTTTAACATACCTAGACTGTTGATTGCCAGAGTTAGTAATTTCATTAGCGCCACAATAACAGAATATTGAACTTCGAATATATCGTTTTCGTTTCATCTCTTGCCTTATCAAAATCAATACATATAGTCTCTTCATTTCCAGTGGCCTCATTTTCATTTCGATCAATTATTCTTATCTTAAGCCTTTTCTATCAATTTTTAATTTCTACGAATTTTTTTTCATCAATCTTTCTCAATATCAAAATGTTGCAAGGGATTTGTTAAACATTGACACAATTTTGTCAATAACTCATAAGTGGTATATTACAGCAAAAACTAAATATACAAATTAAATTTCCACTTTGTCATTTTGGAAATAAAGTCATTAAACATATTATGCTCACTTTTCTTAAATTTTTAAATGAAATTACAAGATAAGATTCTCTATATCACAATATTCATATAAAAGTTATTTTCTTTAATCAAAGAACTGAAATCGAGGGAAAATATCTATATATCTATACCTGTTATACAAAATGATAATCTTACACTTGAAAATACAGTAATAAAAGTACCCAATATTTGTATGATTCTTTGCATTAATAATCTCGGAATAAATGTTTTTCTAGGTCTTCTAGTGTTGCTAATTTATGCACGCGCCGCGAATTACACAGCAATTACAAAACCGTTTGCGCGCTTCTCTTGTGTTCCTCGTTTATCAATATTATTTGCACTTTACCGTCCCTGTTAATTTTTCTAATTGTGAATAAATGAAACGGAGGGTCGCGAGTGTGTACGATAAGCGCAAAAAAGTGGAATTTCAGGAATTCATGGCAGACAATTTTGCTTCTGATAAAAGAGATCGTTATTTTTGTACGGCGCTCTCATTTAGTATCTTCATAACGTCCTTTTTTAATGGAAAACCGTAAATCAAAATTTGAAAAAAAAAAAAAAAACTTACTCTTCCAGGTCTTTACAATAAATATACAGTGAATCTAATATCACTGATATTATAAAAATTCAATATGTAATAAATAAAAAAAGAAACCTACGTTCTAAGCTATAAAGGCGAGTTTCATAAATTTCTAAACATTTCCATACTTGTTAAAATTTTACTGAATTTTAAGATTCAGTACGGAATAAGCAGTTGTTATTTATCATTATTTTTCTCGATTTGAAAAATCCATCACGAACCTTCAAAAACTAACATTAATGATGAATTGAGGAAGTCGGGGTATTATGAGCCATGGGGAATTGTGAGTCAGGTCCATTTTTTTTTCCTAGTGAATCATTACAGCTTCAAATAACTCATCGACTTGTCTGATGATAAGCTAATATTTTTACAATCAGTGAACGTGTGCAAACGCATCGTTACTTTGCTGTGTTAATAAATAAAAAATTGGTTGATCTCCAAGTTTAATTTTGCACTTCAAGTTTGGTCAACTATTGTGACACTTTTCTATGAATTCACACAGATTACTATGTATACTATAATATTCCTCTGATTTTGAGCTTTCGAAATAAAAAAGAAATTTTGCATAAAGTTGGCATTGTGTAGCTCATTTTCGGCCATTTGTGAGAACAAGGTTTCAGGGAATTGTGAGCCACTCAGTTCTTACCATTTTAGCTAACTTCACGTGTTGTATTTTTTATTGTTAATTTTTATTTGTTTGTTTATTCGATTGGTATGATTAAGGTTCGATTTCAATGTGTGACTCGGGCAGACACGAGTTACATATCGTTTCTTCATTGATAATGTCACTTTTTTTATTGATACCAAATTGGATACAGTAGTTAAAATTTTTCACTATTAAAAATTTTGTTTACGCTACTTACAATTCTCTTCGCTTCAAATTTCAGTTGCATACGTTTTTATTCTCATTTATGTTCTCGAATTTTTAGTCTAGAATAATATACATCTAAATGAATGTAGTTATCTTCATATTTGAATAATTGATATCAAGTTTAGAATTTTCGTTGTATTATGTTCGAATTTCAATAAACTTTCAGTCGATATTTTGGAAATCGGGAATTATAGGTTCGTCGACAATGAGAGCTTTAGATTCAGGGGAAAGTACCACATCAAAGAAGTCAAAGTGCCTTTTACTCGTCACGAAAAACCGATAGATAAAAAGAGTTTAGGTATAAAAACTTCGCTTTCAAAGATAGTTTAAAATGGTGTATGGTTTTGCGGTTCCTACAACAAAGGTTTCTTTATAAAGGAAAGTTATCTTGATAAGAATGAAGACTCAAAGTATACAGGAGAATATTTTAAATGCACTTTTGATATAAGTATATTCTGATCATATTTTTGGAAATATTCCATCTAAATTTCTGAAATACTGTGTAGCCAGTTACTGTATAACCTGATTTAAAATTCCTACCAATATTACTCTGACTGAACTAACAGACCTCCCACTCTCTTAAAATTCGTCAATTCCTCAACTCACAACCCACAGTCCTGATATTCTCCTTTGAAATTTCTGTTTGACTCGACATGGCTGCAATATATCCTGGGATCGCGCGAAAAATAAAGAGGTATAAAAGCTCTAGAAGGCGGGAAGTCTGGCGGATTTAAGGGAAAAAATCCGACAGCTGCGGGCTCACTTTCGTCTTGTTCGCGGGTTTAACAGTTGGCCAATGGAGATGCGTATCGCTGAAAATAGGCTCTTCGGGCACGCATTGTGTCGGGGACAGTCGCCTCCGAATGTTGCCTATTTATAGCTATCAAAAGTCTCCAACGAAGTCATCAAGCGACAGTCGCATCTGCGGGTTGCGGCTCGTTTCAGTGACGGAACAATGATATATACGCAGTTTCGCGGTAGAAATACGTGTCTCGCGCCAACTCCGCCACTTTCATCTAGTGGTGAAAGTTGTTTAGTGTCTTGAATAGAAATGTATAGAGGAAAGACGAAACAGAGGGTAGGAATTCTGGTCAGACGATTGATCTGAAAATGGGATGTTGCGCTTAATGGAACTTGAGATTTTTTTCAAAAAGGGATGAAATAGGGAATCATGTGAGTGGTTGCAACGAAATTTAACAAAGAGGGACAAATTCAAGTATCAAAAGATCAATATATACTTATTTCAATCTATCAATAAATAATTTGCACAAATCATTAAGTCCTAATACTTTAAACTATTGTTACCCAGAAATAAACTCATAACAGAATAGTTTTGGATTCATCCAGATTCACCCTGATAGAAAAAAGGTGGGCAAGAATCTTCAAATCTTGCTTCGAGAACTGCATGAAACGACTTTTTTCTTGTGTCCTCGTCCCTTTTTTGCTTTTTTATAAAGTTATACAAAATATTCATCGAATTTTGCTGTTTTTTTTTTTTAATAGAACATTACAGTTTTTCGTTTATAATTAAATTGTATGATATCATGTGTAAGTTTACTAAATCGTACAATTTTGTTAGTCTTGATCTTGATAAATTTTTATTGGGAATTCCTCCAATGAAATAAAGGTTCGAATCTATTTCAATAAATTTCTCAGAAAGAAATATCTGCATGTGTTTCAAATACTCAACAGATTATTTAAAACTGTTAGATTCTATTGTAACTGTTGACATTCAAATTTTTTAGCGAATTTCCTATTCTTCTTATGAATTCCTGGGTAGATTAATAGAATTAAATGCTTTAGAAATCAACGCTTATTATACATTGAGTAATTTTATGATTATTGCTGGAAAATTTATGAACATATATTTAAGTATTTTCATAATTCTTTATACTTTATAGTATTCTCGAAAGTCGCTAGCGTTTTCTTGGTTTTTTATATATATCTATAATTTTTTCTTTGTTCCAGTTTTAATCTAGTTTTTTAAATTAATCCAGTCGAGATTTCCAGAATTTGATACTCGAAATTTAAAAAGTTTATAGATTTCTAGTGTTTCACTAAATGTTTTATAGAGCAGTTTCTAAATAAATGTCAAGTAGATATCATTATACAGATATCATTATACGTTCTTTATAAATATGCCTGACTTTAGATATTTTCTTCATTGCATTGTTGTTTCTCGACGTGCGAGGTTTCTTAAAATTAGTGAAGTGGTGCTTGGAAACCTTCGCTATGAATTTGTAACATGAGAAGTATTTATTGAATCGACATGGATTATAATATTGTAAGTAGTTTTTTTATTGTCTGAGTGTCAACTGTAGAAAATTTTATTGTTATTAATATTATTTATGGGCTTAAATTGGTAGCTGCTGATGACGGTCGAATAAAAAAACCGAAAGCTTGGGTAACTGATTGTAAAGAGGAATTTTTTCCCTTGTCCTGAGGAGTAAAATAAAATTGTGGCTCCAAGAGATCTTGAAGAATGAAGAATCATTATACAGATTTTTCAAACTTTTTTACATTCTTTAGTTTTTCAATATTCCTACATTTTCCTGTATTCCCTGATATATTTTGTTCGATTTCTCTGTAAGCTTTCAGAATATGATGGTTTAGCATGGAGTATTAAACCGATTTTTATCATTTCTATATATTTTCGGGACTATATGTCAAATTTTAGTATTTTTGAGATTCAGATTATTTTATTGTTGATTTATATTTTTTAATCGTAGTATTTTAATGTATCATTTTATGTGTCAAAGATATATGTCTATAGGTAAATATGTAAATTTTAAGATTTTAAAGCTTTGAATATTTGTAAGTTTTATAGGCTCTATGTTTTTCAAACGATTTTTCTGAATACAGTTTTTTACAGATTTTTTATACATTAACGAATTTTCGTTATGAAGTTTTGTAATTTTAATATTTCTATGTATATTCAAAAACTAAAATGACATTCTGATATACTTATTGGTTTTTACATTTTTTTTTAGAACAAGATGCTCAAGTATTTAAAGTTGTACATTTATTAGTTAATTTTTTGTGTATTAAAGCACTTATAAAATTATGTGCAATTTTCAAGTTCTTTTGTAAAATCTTTTACATTATTTACAATTAGCTAACAAATAATTTTTGAATCTCAAAAACTTCACTCATGTCGATTTGATTTCACAATTTTATCATCACCTAAATCTTTCGAGTCTTTAGTGAAGCATAGAAAACTGTGAACAGGAAAATAAAAACAAAACAACTGCCTTTTTTTCAGAAACAAAAGAACGAAAATTCGATTAAGGCAGTAGGAAGCTGGTAAAAGCCGTAGCTCGTCGGCGGATTTCCCATGCGCCCCGGCTGATTTTTTTTCCTCCACAGAGCGAGAAAGAGGGAACAAAAGCCGGTGGGATCGATTGAGACACGAAGATTATTCGACTTGTCCATTCGCCGCGATTGAGGAGGAAAATCGGGGAAGCCAGTGGCTTTGCACCTGCCACTGTTGCGCTTTCAGTTCTCGTGTTAAAGCCGAAGTCGGTCTATTGAATGAAGTGGCTATTTTCTATCATCGGAAATTTCTACAGCTCATTTCATAACAATACTCCTCAACACCGAGGGTTTCGATATACAAAGAAACTCTTTTTTCTGGTTATTAAATAAATTTCAATTTTCATAAGGAAAAGCTCAGCCTTTGCTCGATGTAATTGATATTAATCCTCCAACTAAAAATCGTACTTCCGACTCGTGCTTTTCATTACGTAATTAAGCGCCCCACGTTTCGAGGGTGTTCAATGAGTAACTTCCGCGAGAGGGTAAAAATAGGGGAAGGGGGGAGGGTGCATTTTCTCTGACTGCGTCTTAATTTTGTGCGTAGAGCCCTCACTGTTGATATACCCTCGTAGAATTTCGACTCGTCTTGCAAGTCTCCTCGGGGCTTTTGGGCGAGAGCGTGCCCCATCTGGGCGACCCTCGTCTCCACTCTTCTGCTACTCTGCACATTTCAATACACTCTCGCCGAGGGTCTTCTTTTCAGGGGAACACGCAACATCGCCAAAGACACTAGCGAGAGCGCACAAGATGATTAATTTAGCAGAGCTGATAGCGGGATACGGGCAATTTCGAGAGAGATTCTGGGGGGATGCCCGTTATTTGATCATTCAAAAAGCACAGAAAGCTCTTTCTAATTTTCCAATATTTATTTTTTCCTAAATTTCCTGCATCTTTCTGACAATTCAACAGTTCGTTTTACTTTAATCTTTTGGAACATAATGGCCTTTTTAAAGAATTTCGATGGCTGTAGCACTTTGGCAAAAATAAAAAACAGAAAGTTTTTGAATGATTTTTTACATTATTCCTAGTTTTTACAAAACAAAAAGTTTTTGTATTGTAAAAAATTTTAAATCCTTTAATTCATAGTAACCCTCTCAAAAGTTCTAAAGATATATCAAGTTCCATAGTAATTTTGATTATTGTAAAAACCTTATAAGAAAATAAAATTTCTTGTAAATATTGAATTTCTCCTAATGTGACCTTATAATAAGCTGACAAGAAACTGGAATGTCTTATAAAGGATTGATCGAAAATATTTTCCAAGTTTTTTTATTTTATAAGATTTTATCAAATACATTCTTATATAAAAAATTCCAGTTTCTCACGAGGTTTTTATAAAGCCACCTTATTGAAAATTGAATACTTTTAAGAAATGTTATTTTCATGGAAGATTTTATAGAGATCAAAATTACTAGGGTTTTCGAGGCTCTCAGAGTTTTGTAGGTTTATAAATATTGCGAGAGGTAAAACTGAAAAAAGTTATGAAGGCTCGAACTTTTGACGGTTTTGAATTTCTCGTAAAATGTGCAAATAAATTATACTCGTAATAAGGAAAGTGAAAAAGAAACTGTTTCAGAAGAGGAAATTACGTGCTTATATTGTACATACATAGGTAATTATTTACTTAACGTTCTGCATGATAGATTGTACTTAATCACTATAGTTAATCGAGAATTTAGAATTTTCGAAAATTCGTCAATAAATAATTTATATCGAATAAAATCTCAACAAAGTTTGATGATGAAGGTGCAATCTATAAATATTTAATAAGCTTTATGCCCTTACGGGGTTATATACCTTTTTGTGCGGAAAAATTGAGGACGGGTTCTGGTCACTTTGAAGGTATATAGCAATAATGCTATGTCACAAAAGTTATAGTTTTTTAATAGTGTATTGTTCACTTGAAAAAAATTATTTGTTCTTCGAAAAATATCAACCATTGGCGGAGTTATGGCTCTTTCCTCGAAACAACTTTTTTTTTGAAGAGGCTTGTGGTGACCACGATGCAAGTCGAACAAGAAAATCCAAAAAATTTCATTAATTCAGGAATATATCTAGTTCTTGAACGATCGATTTTTTATAGAAAAGTTTTTATTTTGCAGATAAGTATTTTTTAATAATATTTTCAGAGCTCAAAAAATCGACATCTCGGGGGAAACGTTCTTGCGTAGAGAAATAAATGTAACATTCATTTTTTAAATCGTTCAAGAACTAGATGCATTCCTAGACTGATGAAATTTTTTGGATTTTTTGATTTAATTTGAACTGTTCGACTTGCATCACAGTGTCCGCAAGCCACTTCAAAAAAAAAAACTGTTTCGGGGAAAAGGCCATTACTCTGCCAATTAGTGATATTTTTTTATGAACAAATACTTGTTTTTTCAAGTGGACAATACACTATTAAAAAACTATTTTGGTGTCATAACATTATTGCTACATACTTCAAAAGATACTCCAAACCATCCTCAATTCGTCCGCACAAAAAGGTATATGTATTGAAAAATGCTGCCAATAATATTGCTTATTGTTAGATCAGAATTCTGTGTTGAAGTTTGAAAATATACTATTACTAAAAAAAGGTAAAACATAGTGCAAATATTTCCAACAGTTTATTTGAAACAAAATCTTATTTTTAAATCGGGAAATTCCTCCAAGTAAAACACGAAATTCGCAAAGTTCGATTATCCAGTGCGCTGAAGTACACTTTGTCCATTTCTTGGTTGCACGTGCAGTAATTCACTTTTATTTGACGTGCGCACAAGGGAAACTACAACTGTGGATGTTCTCGCTTGTTTCTCCCGAGACTTTGACGTGAGCTCCGGGTTTTTATAAAGATAAAAAGCTCCGTGTCCAGTGAAACTCGGAAACACCGGGAAAAAGGTTCTGGTGGTTCGTTTGGGGCTTGAGATTGAGTTTGATCTATCAGAACCGTTGAAATTTGCAATTAAAAATGTCAATCTCCATTCAACGTGGTATGTTTTTTAACCATTTTTTCAAAGGAGATTTTTCGGTTTAAATTAAGTATGCAAATTCGGAAGTTCAGATATTCGATGGCATTTTGATAAGATGATTTAAACCATTGATTTTACTCATCTGTTTTCGCATGACAAGAAAAAATGTATTAAATAACCCATCAGCAAATAGCTATTTCAAAATTTGATTGGATAATTTTACTTGTCAAAAACGGTAACAATTTTTACAAAACATCAGATGTTTTCGGGAATCATTTAAAATTTTTAGTGGCCAAAAGGAAAATACTTTTCTTTAAAAATGAATCAATAAACAATATAATAAAGTTTCGCTAGAATCTAAAATTATAATCGACCGGTCGATTTGAAATGGTAAGGGCCTATATGTGTATTTGAAGATACATCAATTTGATTTCCAAGTGGATATTTCATTGATTTTTCTATTGGACAACCCAAATAGAAAACCAAAAGGAAATCTACTTGTTTTAATGATTGAACATACTTATTAAAAAAGTAATTGGAAAAATTGCTATTTTCACAGTTTGTTTTTCAATTGGAATACCAATTGCCATACCAATTGGAAATTTTCAACAGCGTGGTATATCCGTGTAAATAAACGCACGGAGCATGTGATGGTAAATCTAGTATTGTATAAACAAGAACGATAAGAACTCACAAGAGAGATAGCAGCAATTGTTCCTATATTCGTATTTCCAGGCTGATGAGTGTCAAAAGATATGTGATGATTATTGAAATTTTAGTCAGCGTGTCAGAGGTAGGTACCCGCTACCCGCACAAAAATCACACGAAATATGAAAAATACGCACACGATAATTTTTTCCCGGACCTCAAATTTAAATTTACAAATCCGTGTGCATCAGGCAGCACTGGGCAGCACCGCGTGACAAGAACTGAAAAACTATCTCCGAAAAACTAATAAGACCGGAGGTATTGATAGGTGTATCACTCGATTAGGTGGAAGGCCACGCGTAAAAAATTAGAAAAAAAACCGACGAAAAAAAAACAAGGCAATAATTGACTGGAAATGTGATGTCTATAAAAATATGGACAAAAATTAATGACTGTCAATTGTTTTTGTGAAAAGTGATAGTCGCCAAAAAATATGTAAATTGAGTTTAAAGCAGTTACGTTTGCGAAAATGAATAGAATATAATCTTTGTAATATATTTATTTAATTATTATCATTATAACTAGTCAACTCGCCGATTGATACGCGCAATACATAATGAGAGTTCACATCCTTAAGCAAATCATCATTTGATGTTTACTTATTTCGGATATGCTATAACACCGCGTTATGTAGCAGAAAGGTAGTGCAAGAACATTATTTTAATAATACAATAAAAAAAAAATTGAAACTTGAATCCTGAAATAGATTTAATTTTAAATGACATTACTGATATCAGAAAAAATAAAATCAGAGTTGTTGAAAAGGTTTCGTCCAGCTGAAAATTTAAAGAAAAAAATATCTCAGTCAGGATTGTACTTCTCAAACTTTTAATTTTTTTATTGTTTACTTGCCTAATTAATCAATAGAAAATTCAAAATGTTTTAACAATCAATAAATTCTGCCATGAATTTTCCCGTATAAACATCACAAAATTTGTCATTCTTTTTATTGCAAAAAAGAAAATCTCAAAATTATTTATATGCTAAAATAACATCGAACATTTGACGAAGAATCACTCGGTTTTGACTGATCATAGAATTGAAAAGGGCCATGATTGTGATCGGGTTAATGTTCAAATTTGTTATGTAGAGATGATTCATATAAGGAAGACGAAGAAAACTCTGAACAAACAAGAAGATACGAAATTTCTCGACGCGATTTATGATGGTTTTATCGATGGAATTTCATATCATTACTTATCAGTTCATTTTTCGTTTTCATTTAGTTTTTGGTTTCTGCTTCATTGTTGCGTTGCAAGTTCACGAGGGAGGTCCTTTATATCAATAGTGAAGTGCTATTCGAGGAATTTTTAATTTGATTCATGATGACCTTCCGAATGATACGGTAGTCATCATAAGCGCCAAACGCCCCTTTTTTTCCGATCAAAAGCGCCAACTCAAATCGATCAAAAGCGCCAACTCAAATCGATCAAAAGCGCCAATTTAAATCGATCTAAAGCGGCAATTCAAAACGATCAAATGCGCCAGTGACACAAATAAGCTTTTAAAGACCGAAACGACTTTTCACCTTCTCTGTTTACAAACATTGTTTATTTTTTTCTGTGCTTCATACAAGCGAAGTTATTCCAATTTTCAATATACAAGCGGTTACAGATTTTCTATATACATACAAAGTCAAGTCTGAAATTCTGATTTTTCACAAAGGAACCGGCAACATTTTCATACCAATATTACTGAGATATTCGATAATCGTCAATTGCCCATTGTCAAATTTTTCGCGGTGCTGTTCCAAGAACGATTCTGTATCTTCTAATCTTTTGTCTTTTCTTTTTCTTTCGGACAGCTTATTTTCAAATATTCTGCAGATTGAATTTTTCTCAAAACTTCAATGCACACATGAACGCTAGGCTTTGGTGAATAAAAATTATCTTTTAGGTGTCGATGAAATGATTCTGTCCCGTTCGTTGTTCTTGGACAATTTCGCGATGGCATCCCTGCCCACAGTTCTGGCGGAAAAGAACAATCTCGTTCGATATAACTCGAGAGGACATAATCGCTGAATTTAACCAGATCAGAATTATCGGGCATAATAGACATTAAATCTAAAAATGCAGCTTCAATTTCATCGTCATTTAAATAAGGCAAACCGAAGAACATTTTTAACCATTTTCCTTCATCTGTGTTCTCGCGATATAGTTTAGACAGTCCGACTTGCAAAATTTTCCGGTACCAACTTTGACCCAGGTGAAATCTGCAACCCCTAATGCTTATGGTATCGCCAAAAAAATCTTGCGCTGCTTCATGGGCGGCCTTCTCAAAATCGACGAGTAAAATTTTTGGATTTAATGGATGTCCTGAAAGAACTTTGCCATGTAGACTTGTTTTTTCATACGCATTAAAATTTAGAATCGTCAAAATATACCTGCTAAAAACTGTATGTGCGTCCACATGTTTTTGTAAGTTGTTTTTGTTTTGTCTGGTAGAAAGCAGTAAACTAGCTGATGATAAGTGCTATCACAATACAAATGAATCGTGTACAGTTGTGTGAAAAATCTTGGACTTGTGTAAAATGTTCCATCAGCTAATATAATCTCTCCAAACTCGATAAGCATTTTCAAATTGGTTTTGAATGTCAGTATGACAATGTCATCGAAAACATGACAAAATAGCTCTGAACGGTTGGTGCATATGTTCATCTCACGCAATTGAGTAAGAGCTTCATCTCGAGATTTTGGATGACAGGGTAAGATTTTTCTTCGCGTTCTGTACAGAGATTGACGAATGTCGTCCAAATCAGAAGCCTTCATGTTTTCATTTGCACTCCTGTTTAATTCAACAGTGATAAGTTTTCTTGGTCTCGAAGATAGGTCTTCTTCCGCCTTTCGTTTACATGCGTTTTTAAGAACGTGCTTCTCAACGGATCCGTTTGAAACAGGATCGTGGTAATGATCATTAGGCAAGCTCCTCACTTGCGTTAGGTTTTGATCGGTTTGTAATCGCACAGAACAACCGCGGACAGTGCAACGCCACGAAATATTGCTTTCAGTGAATCCGACTTTTCGATACTTACAATTTTTGTATATAACACACTGCTTACCTTTATTTGTGAGGGTCACTATTAAATCCGACATGGCTCTGAACCCTTCAAACGACCAGATAAAACTGCCAGTTCAAGCAAAGCGTTCGATGCCGACAATTTAGATAATTCAACCTAGAATAAGGTAACATACATACAAAAATCGCTTGTGATGAGAAATTCAAAATGTGTTTCCATAATAAGACAGACGAAGATAAGAGAAATTTAATTGTTTTGTACACATTTGATTTGTAATCATTGATAATACGTACATTGATAACCACATCGAAAACAATGAATTGTGCAAAACATTTTAAACCTGATTGCACTTTTGTTTATATACTTCAATTATTTGACTTGAATAATTCCATACATTTATTCTGTCGTTTTTTTTCAATTAACTCATCACTCTCACTTTTGGCGCTTCTCATCGTTTCAATTTGGCGCTTTTGATCAGATCATTTTGGCGCTTTTGATCGGTTCATTTTGGCGCTTTTGATATACCTAAAAAATGGCCGTTTGGCGCTTTTGATATGCAGCCGAATTATAATATACTTGCTGTTCCGATTTTGATTGTATAACTATATGGGAATTTTCGTAAGTAGAGAATAAATGATGATTGTTATTGGGCTTGTGTAATTTTGAGTAAAAATAGGAAACATTTGTTATATTATATAGTTTCTGATCACGGCTGAATGAACAGCCGAAAGCTCGAAAAATGAATTCATATGGTGTTTGAGTAAAGCCCAAAATGTGAAAGAACCTTGGCTCTAGAAAATCGATCATTTTGGAAATTAAAACCAGATAGAGCATTAGCAGTTGTGAAAAATTGTAATCCTGTTTATACTATAATTTATTTACATTTCAGATTCCTTGTCCCGTCCGGATTACGATATTATTTAAATTGAACATACTACTTTGAGCAATTTGAAGATTAGTTAACAATTATATATTTCAGTGTACATATTTTCATTCAGAACAGAACTGATTTCAATTTTTTTGTATCTCACTTTTTTCATTTAAAAAATGTTCATTGAAAATTTTTGAATTCCATTTAAAGTTGCAATTATGTAGTATCCACGTATAAAAAAAATCTTATTTCATGTTGCACATATTAACAATCATATGTATTTTACTCTGTTTCAGGTAAGCAGTTTTCTATCCTCGTATAACACTCGAGTGGATCCACTAAATGTTTTGTAAGAGAAAAAATCTGATAAAAAACTTATTTACACTGCATTAGTTAAAAACACTATGAAAATGTATGAAATCGATGCAACTCTTGGTGAATAAGAAGAGTTATACAATAAAATGAATACCATTAAGTGAACAAAAATGTATACAAATTTTTAAAAAATACGAAAAAAATTGTAGAGAAATAGTAAACAAATAGTAAACGAATAGAGTAAACAGCAAACAAATGAGTAATAAAACTTAAAAGTAAATTTATTGTAAACAAAATAGAAAACGAGAAGTAAAAAAATGGGAAACAAATACTATACAAATGATAGAAAAATATAAAAACAAACAAAAGTAAAAAAATATGACAACATAGACAAAAGTAAATAAATATGACAAAAAGGAAAATCGTAAACTAATATGAAAAATACAACAATATCAATAAATAAACAAATAAACAGTAACATAAAATAAAATCTTAACTGAACTAGAAACCCCTCGTTACAACAATTTGATAGTAATAATTTCACAAGAAAAAAGGTCCAGACATATGGCTCGAACTCTGATTTTGTAATAATACATTACTTTACTTCACGAAAAAAGTTTCGTCAAGATTTCACGAGAAATTTCCGTCATTCAAGCATACGCGAAACAACCAATGGAACCCGGAAACTGACAGAAAAAAAAGGAAAAATGCAACTCCAAGCCACCACCCTATTAATTCCACGGTTCTTCCGGCTGAACAGGAAGAATAACAAAAGATTCGACGCAGAGCGTGAAAGCATGCAAACTCCTCCCTCGGCCTCTTTCTCCCTCAATACTTCTGTTCATTCAATCGCAACGTCTTCATTAAACGATAACTCGGCTTGTCGAACTTTACAGGCTCTCCATCGATTTCCCTTGCCCTTGGCAAGAAAGGGACCTTCGAATCGCAATGCGTCACACGAATAAAAGACGCTTGAAATTCCGGGCTGAGAGTTTTAAACCTTTTCATGTGGACTTGGTTTTTATCTAGACGTGCACCGTTGGCATGTCAATAACGTTTTTAAATTGCAATTTTCTTATTTCTTATTATAAAAAATGTAAACATTTTCTTACCATTTGGAGTTTAAACATTTCTTTACTGCATTCAGAGTAGAAATTATTATTGTTTAAATTTAAAAATCAATAAAAATAGGACGTGGTTCCAGGCTCAATTATTATAGTTTCATTTCGTTTTTACATTGACGGTCTAGAGTTGTTTCAGGTAAATAAAACAGCTTTGTGAATTTTTAGAACTGTACGTAGAACTTATTTCACGAACGTATGCAAAATTTGAGATATCTTATATATTCTATCAAAAAGAAAATATCAAAAAATTGAGCACAAATGTAACCTTCGAACATTTTCACGTTTGTTAGATACTCTGATCATTATGATCTATTATAATAGATATAAAATCAACTGTTGTGTAACGCCCTATTTGTAGTTTTAGGTTGTGTTTTTTAGGTTAACCTTAAACCTTACAACTGGTTTTGCCTGAAATTCAAAGTTACTTCTTACAAAATCCAGGTCAATTTTCACATTTTAAAGACGATTTCTCTTATCTTGAATTCGTAATTCTGGACGGAAATCATTCAGAAAATCACTTAATTTGTACTATTTTATCGATCAACCTTGTTTTCGTGTACATGACTTTTGGTATCAGTTTATTGTACTATTTTCTCATGATAAAAAGGCGACGGGTATCAGCAAACAGTGCATTCATTCTTGTAACACAGCCACAGCAAAAAAACTTGTCGCAGTCCAGGATTCAGAGTTTTACCGAATCCAGGACCACAGCACAATATTATAATCATTATTATAACCGAAATCATAATCTACATTTACAATTGATAAATAGTAATCAATATCTTTTTTTTTTATTCTGTTTTTGTACATATCTAGCTTTTTCAACACTGTCAGTAGACATGTTACAAACATTGCTAGAACAAGTGCAAAGACAAGCTACACGGTTATCTAAGCGAATAAAGAATCTTCTCTATACTGAGAGATTACAACAACTTTGACACCCAATGCTCTCTGACAGACGTAAAAGAGAGGGGACTGCATCGAGACATTTAAATGCAGTGGCGGATCTAGAGGGGGGCTATGGGGGCTGAAGCCCCCCCCCCAAACCATGAAACCCAAGGTCCAAAGTTCAAAGATTTAACAGTACGCTCCTTCTGCAATAAGTCAAATTTTGTGCCACATGTTTATTTTCCTGTATAATGCAATAAGACAGCTAATAATTGCTGCATTGTTGTATTTTTATTTCATATTTCAGATGAGTTCCATCCTATGTGAGAATGAAATTCTTAACTTAATTTTTTAGAAAAAATTTTCTTGCGATCGTACTTACTATAAAAAAATTAGAGTATTATTGACCTGAAAATTTCAACATTGCATCGGTTCCTTTTTCCTTTTTTTTTATTCGTTAGTTTAATAAAATACTTTCAGTTTTTTTGAAAAAAAAATCTTTTTTCGGAAACTTCAATTTGTTGAAGTCAAAATGATATGTATACAGTTTTTTTAATGCATTATTGTCGTTTAATATAATGATTTTATTAAAAATAGTTTAATCGCAATGATTTTATTTGAAATTTTTTTACAAAGAATTATTCGAAAAATTTGGAAGCTCAATAATTCATAAACTTCCTGTGGTATCATGAAAATATAATTCAAAAGTATCAAACCTAAACATTTCAACATCGCATCAGTTTTATCCTTTTTTTAATTCAAATTTGGGTAAATTAACAACATGATGTATTTTTTTTTCTCAACTAAAAGCCGCTCTTTTGAAACTATTGTTTTCTAAAGTCTTATAATTAGTGCCATTCATGCACTTATTATATGATTTCTCTTCTTGAAATTCTATCATTTCACCAAAAACGGTTTTGTCATCAAGGATTTTCTTTAATATCATTATGAAAGATTTACTTTCGAAAGATCGAAAATTTTAGATTCCACTTATTCCATATTCCAGTCAAAGATTTAATCAAATTTATATGCGAGGAAAAATTCGTCAATGGCTGCGATCCGAACCCGACTTGTGACAAATTTTTTCTTACATACTAATTCGATAAAATCTGTGACTGGGACATCGATGAGTGAGATTTAGAGAGTTGTTACACAGTGGAAAATAGAGAGGATAATTTGGGAAACTTAAGACCGAATAAATTCACGAAATTTCTTAGATTATCGTAGAGAAAATCAAAAACTTTTTGACTTTAAAGTTGTCATATTAAGTTAGTTAGTGTATTAGTATTAACCAGTTACTGTGACAGTTCAAAATATAATAGATTATAAAATTAAATAGAATACATCAACTGTAATGAATAAAAATATCATCATCAAAAAAGCAATAAAAAACTCTTGCTGTATGAAAACATTGGAGTAGAGAAATTTTGACTTAATTTTTCTTCAAGATAATAACATTAATTAAAAATTCTAGGTTCAACAATTTTGCGTTCCAAAGTAAATACTTACTTCTCATCTTCGACCAAGATCCATTAACCATTTTTAAAGAGTTTATTAGATTTTCAGAAAATAAAGCGTAATTGAAAATTAGTACTTTTACTTTGTATTGTAATTTGCTTGAAAAAATCGTAGTTCCTAAACAGAAAATTTTGCCTTTTGAAGAAACGTATAGTAAATACCGTTTCTTCAACTAACTTGGTATTAAAAAAGGACAGAATAAAAAAATGACAGAATGTTGAGATATTAAGGATAGATAATTTTTTTTGTGACAACCATGAACACAATAACATTTATTACAGAAAAAAAAGACAAACTTATTATAATTATGGACGATTTTAGGACAATTTATAAAATATGAAAAAAATTGACGTTCAGCGATTAAGAGAGATAGAGTTTTTAGCCGATATTTAAATAAATCTATGACAGAACAACTGAATTTCAAGCAAAAAGAAAAAACACGTGTCTATTAATCTATTTTGATGAAACTATTACCTATGTGAAAATTTATACTGTTTACACAAAAAGAAGAAAAAACATGACCGTAGATTTTTCGATTCTTTTAAGCCCCCCCCCCCCCCCCCCCAACGTTGAATCCTGGATCCGCCACTGTTTAAATGCCTGTCAGGACATTACAATGTGGAAGCGTTCCCAACTATATTTACGCTTGTCGAGATCTACAACTTGCAAGGCCACTACTTGAAGCTAAGAACAATGAGATATCACCATATGAAACGACAATACTTTTTATCCAACTGCATGGTGGCTTTATGGAACTTTTTTTCGGTATTCCTTCTATGACATCATCAGTACACTTGGGAGTGGATAACAGCTAGTGCTATGGCAATTCCGGGCAGATGGAATCTGAAAGGCAAACGAGATGGAAACAGATACAGTAATACATACAACTATCTTTAATCATTTTTTGACCAGACTTTTCAAATCAGAAATCGATCATGTCTCAAAACATGTGACTAGAACAGTGTATCGTGAACGATATTTGTGAATTTTTTCAGAAAATGAACTTTGTATCATATTTTTGGAACATTTGGTGTTATAAATCAAAACCGGAATCAAGCTTCTGACAAGCTAAAACCAGGTTTCTCTTCCTGAATTCGTCGCATAAGTCAGACTCTCGAACAATTCCCTCCATAGAGAAAAAGACTCCCAATCACATTAGAAACTACGCAAACAAATCCGAATAAAAAATTACATTACCATGCACTACTCACCTCTACAACTACATTCAAAATTGTGCAGAGGAAAAAAATCCTGAAAAGACTGTGTCCAGCGTGATCGAAGCGAGCCGACACGGATTGTTCCCTTCCCGCATCAGAAATCCATTTCGTCCCCGCGGAAGACGTAACAGCCCCGAGACGTTTCCTTCCGTCGCTCGCGAAACTTTTGGTATCGCAAAGTTTCGCTCGGTCAGGGGGTGGCACGGGGAAGAAGAAAGGGTCGAACTTCGCCGGCCCTTCTTATCTTAACGAGCCCCGGAGATCCTCGAGGACCTCGAAGGCGCGAATCGAATCGAGATTCTCGGATTACTGGCGCCTCGCGGGATATCCAATTCCCGGCTACGGAAATTACCATGCTGACGAATTATCCGATCAAATGTACCAATCTGTAAGGGAACCTGTTGTTGACTCGCGATCTTTATCGCGGAAACGGTCCCCGGCAACTTCACTTATCCGGGTAATCTTCGTATCGGATCTTTTTCTCCACTCTGTGCCACGAGAAAAACGTTTAATTTCATTCCCCGGCGTACTTTGGAATTGGAGAATTATCGGTGATGGGATTCCCGGGGTTGGACTGTAGGAATGGGGTAAAATAAGTGGTAGGGAGGGGGGTTCAAGGATTCAAGGATGAAAGTATTTCTTCAAAGTGGTGAGCTACTCTGTATCAGTCAATAATGAGAATTAAACTAATTTGTTGTCGCTTAACTTGGTATTAGTGTGAAAAATATCATGAGATAGAAATAGCGGGTTCGAAAGCTGTTTCTTACATTATTAGAAAAAATATCACAAAAATATTGCGAAACATTGTGTAATCAGCAGCACAAAATCATCAAAATATTGAACATAAGTCAAAACTTTTGATTAAAATGTAGTTTTTTTTATGTCTCATAAATAAGATATTGATAAAAATAGAACAATAGTAAAAATGAAATTCTTGGGCAAGTACAGTAATGTATTTTACATTTTTCCACCAGAAAAAAACATATCTAAGTTGTCATTGTGAGGCTAGAACCAAATAAAAACCTTCAATTCTAATTCTTCCTTTTTTTTAACAATATAATGCAACTAGTTTTTGAAAATCACTTACTTTTTCTGAGATGCCCAATTGTTGTAATAGAAACGCTTTAGTATATTTTTTAAGCTCGATTTTTTATATTTTCTACCCTTTGAGGTGGAAGCAAGAAAAATTCCAGGGCGAATTTAAAGGGAAAAATATATCTCGTTTGGTTTTTCGAACTTATACACTTTAACGATCTAGTAATGATTCTACAATTTTTCAAATTCAATTTACTGAATCTCAAAATGTTAAAGTCAAATAACTTGTAAAGTCCAAAGTCACAAGATTTCAAATCTTCGTCGCATGTAATTGAATCCGATTTTCGTGATTTTCGAGTAACTATAGTTTAGATTTTTTTCTGAAACTTATAGTATTTCGATAATTCCTAAGGATTTATACAACTTTAAGGAGTTTCTGATGTTATAGATTAATATTTTACTTTCTGGACTTCAATGCTCTAGAAATCGAAGTTCTACTATATTTTATTACTTTTAAAGATTTCTTTAAAAAAAACTATAGTTACTAGCATCACCATTATTTCATAGATTTCAGAGTTTTATATGTGGCTTGGAATAAGAAAATGGTCTTATGGCTACGACCGAGAACCATGAGAAGATGAAGAGAAACCTTTGTCTTTCCTCTTTTCTCAACAGCTTGTTCGTATTTTTCAAAAAAATATTCTACGGCCATTGATGATCATAGCGACTCGTGACGTAGCTCATTGGATAGGCTATTTTTTAAGCTATTTTTTCAAGTTGAAAACTCAAAATCGATATCTGTAACTATAAGTCCCTTTTCTTATTCCAAGTCACATATATTGATTGTCCTTACGATTGAAAATTTTTCAGTACTTCTCGAGTATTTTTACATACTTCTAATATCTTTAAGAATTGCCTGTATGATTTCTAGAATTTTATTCTGTGATATTATTAATTTCACCAACTTCCAGAAGTGACATGGGTTTTTTAGGGAAAAGTATACTTATGTATATTTTAAGTTTTATGTTCGAAACTCTACAATTCTTCTACAACTAAAAGGATTTTCTGTTATCTTCATGGTTTACTATAACCCATAAATCTAAAGGTTTCTGTAAATAAATGCTTCAAGGTTTAAAGCATTCTACATTTTTAGAAAATAAATATTACCATTGTTTTTGAGTTATGAATAATTTTTAGTATTTCTTGCATTTTTTTCGCAATCATGAAACTTTGGAGAAATTCAAATTTTTTTTGTGAATTTCTGATGTTTTTAATGATTTCTACATAGAAACCTGAAATTCCGATGCTCGAGAATTCAACTCAATATCGATTTTTAGTAATCTTATTGATTTTTGAAAAGTTACATCTATACACATTTTTTCGTAAAAGATTCTTTGTATTTTCGTGTTTTTCCAGTATTCATAAAAGTGTATAACGTTGTGAAACATTTTTACAGATTTCTAGTATCTCTCAATTGCTATTTATCTTTTTTGGAATTTGATGCGCTAGAATTTGAAGTTTCATCGATCGTAGGTATTTTTTACAAATTTTACCTAAAACAGCTATCTGTTATAATTCTAGAGTTTTTAATAATTCTTACAGAGTTCACTTGATTCGAAACATTATCTTGTGTCCTTATGAATTTCTATGTAAGTATATGAACTCCGATTGTTCGACTCTTTAGGATTCGAAATTTCTTCAATTTTCAGCATTTTCTTAGATTTTAACTTTTTTTGAATATAAATAAGGTCAAAACAATTTTGAAGGTTCTGTTTTATAAGAAATCCCGTCCATACATTCATAATTACAATTTTGTTCAGAAAAATTTACTAAAGCTAGGATTATTTTATTTTCGAGTTAATAATATAGAGATTCTAAATTCTGTTTCACTTTAAATTGTGTTACAGGTGAAGTCTTCTAAATTTAGGTAGATACATGTTTGATAATTCTCACGTAAATTATTTATCATAATTATTATTGTTGTTATGAATTATATTTTATTATTTGTATTTTTCATTTATTTTTTACCTTTAATTTTAGAAATTTATATCTGTCACACCTTACGGTTCTATCAATCAAAGAACCTCTTGTTCGACATTTCGAAAGATGGTGCCCAATATTTTAAACATCCATGTTTTATTATTTCATATGCTATTTCGAATTTTTCTTCAAGTTTTACTTCCACCTCTTGTTTATACTAACACAAAAACCTATTTTCTTTCTAATGTCAGTTTCGTATTATGTACTCAAAGTTTACAAGATTGATGAACACTAACTCTTTTTCACTGAAAATTTTTTCATCTTCATACCTCTCCAACTATCTACACCCGTAAATGATTCATTCAAATTTTGTTTTCAAGAATCAAAGAATTTTATACTATTATGACGTGACTCTCTTCAGTAAAAATTATGTACATCTCAACCAAATCGTCTTAGATAATTACTCTTTAGAGACTTATCGACCGACATGAAATGAGCGCTGCCTTACATCAGACATCGAATCATTCTACACTGATTTGTATTCCAGTCGCATCCTTAAGACAGACGTAACACGCGAACATAATGCATGAATACATATGGACAGCGCAATCTTAATTAGTACATCTCTGTTTGCACGGAATAATTACTTCATTACAATGCAAGTGTCGCATGGGTGTGTCAACTCTGGTAGTACTGCCATTCATTTTTTATCAATGCTATTTTAGAATTTTAGGAAGATAAAACTTGTCTACTTGATTTTCTAATCTGTAGTCTGGAATTATTCACGAAGTAATGAGTAGGATTATTCATAGACATTTTTTATGTTTTGTTTTTTTGTGCTCAAACACAAGCTTAACGTAAAATTCAAAAAAAAAAAGGTAATCATTCTCATTATTAGCAAAAATGCAATAGAGACAATCAGAATTCAAAATATTGTTCTTCAGTATGTAAGTTACAATGTAAAGCTTCTACGCACGATTTTGCCCCAGATTTTTTCAAAAATCCGTCGAAAGTGTCATTCCTGACAACTTAAAATCTCTGTCGGAAAACCTAGCACGACTTGGAGCAAGAATTTCATCTCGCCTTTCCCAAACGTTTCATATTAAAAGCGTCGGCTCGGAAATGGTGTCAAGAAAAATGATTGCCGGGCTTTCGATATGACGCCCCCGTCGGGTAATGGAGGCTCCCCATTGGTATTTCCCAGGGAAAACTCACTTCATTGACGATGCGCTGCATTTCGCGCGGCGAGTCTCGCGGGATGCGAGACTCGCGCTGACGAATATTAAGCGTTTTTGAGGGGGTCGAGAGGGTTCGAGGAGTCTGCGGTGCTACTCATGTTCATAGTTTTTGCTCCTCATCAAAGTTTGATGGGGCGAATCTTCAGCGCTAGTTCCGGGCGTGATATATCCCGAGGTTATTAAAAATCATTCCGCCTTGTTTGCACTATGTTACGTCTCAAAAGGTGCTAGAACTTGGCAAATTTTAAATATTTTACACAGATTTTTATTAAATACTAGAACGCTGGCGCGCTACGCGTGCCGCATTCTAGCCGTTCCTTTTTTTTTACTTCATTTTAATTATACCTAATTGCTATTATATATTCATATATAAATATGTTTATACTTTTTTTTCCTGTTTTCTGTCCAACTATTTACATTCATTATTCATTCACGCACTGACAAAAAAATCTTGTACATTCTGCCATATATATTGTAAGAAGTACAATATCATTGTAAAAACTGCAATATTTATTTTGCTTATTACAATAGTGTATAGTAGAACCGCTATATTGTATAAATTAAAATATGTATGCCACTTTTTCCTATATAACTTCGGAAAAATTAAAATCTGAAAATAGAAATTTTACTAATACAAATTGTAATTTTCACTATACATTTTTTCCACGTTTCCTAAGGTCAGCCAACGTGGGACAGATGGCAACCAGGTTTTTTTTCTCGCCCGCAATTTGTTTACACATGCATTAAAATAGACTAGCAAGGCTACCTTTATGTGTAAAACACATTTTCAGTGATAAAGGCAGATAAAAGCACTTGGGTTTACGATACTTTTTTTACTCTTTAATGCCTCCCCCCCCTCAGGGGGGCCCCTGTTAACACAGTGGCGTGGCGAACAAAAAAAAAACATTACTTTTTTCCAACTTTTTCGAATACTGTATCATATAACAATATGATGCACTTGAAACCGAGAAAGTACACAAAAATGTTGCAAACAACACTGAAAACATCTTATGGAATTTTCGAAAATCTGGATTTACAGAAATTACAATATGATATTGCAAAAAGTACAAGAAGTATAGTAGAAAACGGAAGATGTAGAGGAGTGTTTATAACAAAATCTATCTATATATACAATATCATTCGACAATATTTACAATATGTTATTTCAAAAATTTCTATATTATCTAGTAAAAAGTATAATATGTCAGAGTGATTCCCGTTTAATACACAGTATTGTAATAATTACTATATCTTTTTCTCAGTGCGATTTTTTCCGTACTGTCATTCTACTTTAATTAAACTTAATTTTAAAACCATGTATTCTGTATAGAATATTTGCAATTTTCATAAGTTTATCCTTTTACTTTTGTAATGAGTATGCAATTTCATCAAGTTCAACATTGTTCTAGATGCTCTTTTTTCAGTCTAATGTTTGAATTATTAATTTATGTAAACTACTTCAAATGATGATGTTTCCATGAATTTTCAATTTTTCATTTTATGCTTATCAATAATTGATTGTAAACGATACATGAACTGTAACTTAATAGAACTTATTATTTATTTTTTAATTCATATTGATATCATCTCATTGTTATTTTATATAAAATACCTAATATATACATTTTACATCTTTCTCGTGTCTACTGTCTAATTACTGATATTTAATATTTTTTTACCTTTTTTTTACACTTCTATTCAACTTTCATTCAATTGAATTTTTATGCTATATTTTCTATATACCATACTTGCAATTTTTATACGTTTATTCATCGATTATAGTTATCAGTATGCAACTTTTTAGAATTCAATATTGTCCTAGATGCTCTTTTTTCAGTCTTATGTTTGAATTATTAAATTATATAAACCACTTCCAATGTAGGTGTTTCCATTGATTCGCAATGTCTGATTTGATGATTGGTTGAAACAATTTTTCAAACTCATGTTTTTTACGTATTTTTAAATTTTGATAATTTTTCCTTTTCATTCAATATATATCACTTACGTTTTCATGCATGATTTTTATAACTTATATTTTTATCATTGGTTGATGTAACTTTTTTTTTTGAAGGAAATTCTGATTGATTCGATTAGAATTTCGTGGGTTTTAAGGTCCCATGCCAAAACCCTCTGAATACGCTCCTGACAATCAATTACCATAACATTAGATTGTCTTATTTTTTATGTATATCTTCTTACTTTTTCATCTGACAGCTGTCACTTTTATCGCTTGCATTTTACAGGTTTTACACAAGAATTCCAATATAAAAATACTTTAACTCGCAATTTTCATTGACTTTTCAATTTTTCGCGAATTCTCGCCCACTTTGGTAACATCGATATTTTCTAAAACTTTTTCACTTAGAATTTAAATTCTACCCTGAAGCAAACTTAACATTTCCATCGGCCAATCACATCACGAATAAAATATATGCCATGCCCCGCCGTGTAGACCAATCCTCTAATCATATTCTTAGCATAAAATTTTTTATGGTTGCTTTAATGATCTCAATCTCAAACATTTGAAATCTTTTCTATCATCATTATAGTATTTCTCTGCACATATTATTACAGGTTGAATTTCAACCGTTGAAATTCCCAAAATCATCAATTTCTTTCCTCTCTCCACAAAATTTGTTTACACGTCTGGTGCTTCTAAATCCTTTCCCTCTGTTCACAAAAAATTTCGTTTCAACGCTCCTGGAAACCTCGAATGGCTTGAATGGCTGCGCTTGAAAAGTCGAAAAGTGACGAGCATGCGATAAAAAGCTCGCCCGAGGAAGACGATCGCTCCCGGGGAGTAATTATGCATACGAAAGCACACGCGCGAAGACCCTTTTAATCTCCGACGGAAAAGGTTTTTGCGGGCGAGTAATGGCGCGACCTAGAAAAATTCGCACCGTTCCTCGGGCGTATAAATTGAAATTAGCGCGCGAGCGCGCGTTTTCCAAAGTGTCAAAAAAGACGCGGTATATCTCGAGGAATTAATTTTTCTCAAACGCGAGAAGAGCTCTCTTTTGACGCTGACAAAAGGCCGGGCTGTGAGTGCAGACGGAACGTTGTACTCGGCAAGAAGATTTAGATTAATGTTGAACATGGGCTCGGCTTAAAGTGTGACAAACGGTCGGAATGGGTATCAAAGGAGGGGTATGTGACGGCGCGCGGAAATATGAAGAAGGTCGAATTTCGCGCGGGGGATGAGATTTTTTTTATGGATCAAGGTGACGTTTGATTATGGGTTAGAGAGTGGGTTTGGAAACTCTGGGATATGAATTTCGGTGCTTGTAGTATATAAGAGTTTGTGTTGAGATAAATTTATAGGTTCAAGTGTAATCTACTATAAATAGAAATATAAATGTAGACAAATAACAGAATAAGTAATTTTTCATTACAGCATGTGATTCGTTGTTTGAGAAATATGAGGCTGATGATTGTTTTAAAAAAAGGAAAATAATTCACTTACAATGTTTCAATAATAAAGATGATGAAGATGTATTGATGCATGAGAATGTAGAAATCGCTATTTCGTGGATTCGGTGAAATAAATTTATTTTCATTATTTACATTTTGATTTATTGTAAAAAGTTTTCTTGTGATCATAATTTTAGTTAAAAATAATGAAAATATAAAGCCTAAAAATTTCGAAATCGCATTTTTTCTACCCTTTAATTTATTTCAGGTTTTTTACATTATTAAATTAACAACATTTAGAGTAAAATAAACAACAGTGAGTAATGATTTCTATTTGCCAGAATCTGTTATGATATTTTGAAGTCTCAATGTAATTTTTGTTACATTATATGAGCAATCATAGTATACTATCAATAATGATATTTTTTTATGATCGTATATTCTGATTTTTTAATTCTATATCATTTGAAAATTAATGTTATAAATTACTAAAACTTGAACAATTTAAACGGTACATGTATCGAAATAGTTTATCGTAAACTAAAAAAAATATATAATATTGAAAATCATACTTCTCTTTATATTTGACTGACTAGGTACTCAAGCTTGTTGAAATTCGCAATCCTATATTATCGAATACTAAAAATTTATTAAAATGCCACAAAATATTACAAAATTTTATAAAAATCTATGTAATCCAAAAATTCTGGAAGTCCGTAAAATACTGAAAATCTTTTACGAACAATTTCGGTCAAAAATATAGAAATATAAAAAAAAAAATTCAGAACTTTCGGTTATACAGTATCGAATTCGAGGGAGCTATATAAAAATTCATTATTTATTTGGAAATCGAGTATTTACTGATAATCAAAAAAAAAAAAAAAGTCTGAAAAATATCGAAAGTGATAGAAAAAAAATCTGAATCTGTGACTTGCACGGAAATTACACAAATCGAATCCTTTTGTACTAAAGACGAACATGAAAAATGCACTACTGTAGATTTCGAAAGTTATACAACGTATAAATTCTAAAGTCTGAAAAATTGAAAAATTACGAAGGAAATAATTTTTTCTGATAAATTCCTCCCGAAAATTTCTTCTACGTAAGTCCTTGCACGGCCATAAAACTTTTGGACTCCAGAGTGTCAAATTTGCGATGTTCGAATTGATTATAATAGAATTAGATTTTTGTGATTTTAGAGTCACTGAGGTTCATAGACAAATTTTTTTAAATATTTTTTAGTGTTTTTCATAATTCTTTGGACCTTATTCAAACTAAAGGATTTTTTGATAGTAAGTATTATGGATTTCTATTCAACCTTCTAACATTCGAAGCCTGGGACTTAAAATTCTAACAAATTTAAATATTTTCATAGATTTAAAAAAATGACAACATAATTTCAAGTACATATTACATAGATTTCTGGAATTTTCTTATACTATGTTGTTTATGAAGTTTTTAGATTTTCATAGATTTGTGGTATTTCTTCGAAACACTACACAGAGTTATAGACTTTGATGTAAAAGTATTGAAAATTTGGAAGATTTTGAGTATTTAAATTGATTTTTCTGAGAACAGTATCTTTTACACAGATTTTTAGTACCTTTTTTCGTGTTATTTCAGTATCGACACATTTAAGAGAATATTTTTATATTACACCGTTTTTAGCATCAATTTTCTGAATCATACTGTGTTCTAGGATTTAAAATTTTACAAACATTTCAGAAAATTATATCTACGTAGATGTAAAATATATAATGAATGATTTTTAGTGTTTGCCCCATTTTTCGTAGTATCCATTGAACTTTGCAGGATTATTTAGGTTTTTTCCAGATTTCTAAGATTTTTGACGATTGCAATATAAATTTAAATAAATTGCAATATAAATTTCTGGAATTTGATGCTTTTGAATTGGAACTTGAATCAATATAGAGAAATTTTTCAGATATCTGGAAATTTAGTTCTAAATAAATTATTCGTGTTCTACAGATTTTCTGTATTTTTTTATTTTTTTCGTAGCTTTTTGTGGCTAGTATTTTTATAGATTTCCGGTATTCCAATAGCTTACTTTTTATATTTTTCAGTATTTGATGCGTTAGTAATCGAATTTTCATATACCATCAGAATTATCATGGATTTTTGGGAAAATTACGTCTCATATTCAGATTCTTGTTACTTCATTGATATCTTGTGTTTTGTTACTTTTGAAGTACTTATTAGAAACAGAAAAATGTAATGGAATGATATGTTTATGCATGCCAAATATTTTCTATTTTTGACAAAAATTATTTTTGTACAATTTTTCGGCATTCCAAAATTTTTACTCTTACATTTTGCAGTTTTTATGAGTTTTTAAATGATTTTCAAGCATTTTTTTGGATTTATTGTATTTCTGTAGATCGCTTTATATGTTTCTAGAATTCGCTCTCTACAAATTAAACTAAATATCGATTTTAAGTCATTTTATAGAATTTCGGGGAAATGGATTTCCACTTATATTGCATCTATATGTATAAATTTCAATTGATTCCTCATATTTTCGCACTTTTTTTCTATTCAGAAGATATTTGAGCGTTTTGCAGTATTATAGTTCTTTCCAAGGGTGTAGACAGAAAAATTTCCAAAAACTATATTCCCTTCAAACTTCTGTAATTTTAATACTTGGATGATTTGGTTACATGGAGACGATTTTTGGAGATGATTCCTGCAGATCACTAACATGACAGAATTAAGAACGAGCTTTCTTCCCTAAAATTTTTTTATGAAAAACTTGCATCGACAGTCACAAAAAAGTTTTTACAATACTCTTCCGTGAACAATATGAATTTCAAGCCAACAAAAGAGTTTCATGTAAAATTTTCTTGTCGAAACATGCAAAATGAAAAAAGTGTAAATCAAACAATTTTCGAATCATATGTGAGGAGCCAGCTTATTTGGCTCTTCGGAAAATTCGCAATAAGCGATCCGAACAAATTCTAATAAGCGCATTCTTTTTATATTGCACTACGTGAAATTCGACTTCGGCGATCGCACCTCCGCCCGAACCCCGCGGACTTTGCCTACAAACGCTGCGCAAATCAGCGCGACGGACGATCGAATTACTTTTATTCGATCGCTCTTTTGTTAAGTTTCGTGAATGTTGCAAAATCGAAGCGTCAGAAAGTGCTCGCGTTAAATTCGCACTTCCCCTCTTGAGAAGCACCGGAAACTGAGACAGCAATTTTTAGATTTCAAAAACCCCCGGAAAAACAGTAACAGTCTGTCGTCGGTCTTGAGTCTAATTGATCAATCGCGAATTCACTGAGTCCAATTAATCAAGCGCGAACCTACTGAGTGCAAGCCCTTCAGCCTTTTGGGATCTGAATTCCTCTTCTAACTGCATCCAGTGCGAACTTCCATTTGAACTTCGATACCTTCAAAACGAGGAAATCCAAGCCCTTCGGCCCTCCCCCTTTTTGAGAGGTATTTTCACACCAGATTTTTAAGTCGCTTTATATATTTTATTTACGATTAAATATTGCGAGTTCGCTAGTGTGAAAGGTTTGTTTGCCATATTTGTTTGGGTTATAAACATTTTCTTCTTTTAGAGTCACTTTACTTTTTATGTAATTTCTGTTTATTGATAATATATTCAACTTATGTCATAGAATAATATTTATGTTCTGTTTGACTTATGCCTGAACCTGGTTGAAGGGCCTGGAAATGGTAATTCCTTGCCAGGGTCCTTTCTGTCGATGAGCGGTTTCCAACCCTATTCTGATAGATGGACTCGGCTCGTCACACATACATGAGGAGGTGGCTAGTCATTTTTGAGAATTTTCCAATATTCTGCAACAAGGTAGTTCTGTTTTTCTGTAATTCTTGAGTTTTATGTAATTTATTTATCAACACTTAGAAAAGCGATAAATCCAATATAAAATCAATACGTTTGAAATAAATTTTTATACGTTACGATGAAATTTTAAACACGATTTTAAGAGGAAGTCTATGAAAGATGTTTTAAATTTTGTGTGCATCTAACTGAATTTGCTAGTGATGACAATGTCATAACTAAATATCTCAGTTGCACCACTTCAACTTTTTTTTAGTAAGAACGACTACATTTTTTGTCCCATGTATGATGGCAACAAAATTTTTTATTTCAAATAAACGAAATTTCCGTAATGTCAACTCTTCTGTCTACTCTCAATTGAAAAAATGCAGTTAAAGCATTTTAATCCATTTTCCTCTGTGCGCATACAAAATTCATGTCTTATAGTTGAAAACAGATTTCCCCTTTTGCCTTTACATCGACTTACTCGACCCGAGGCGAATTGTTTCGTTGCTCTCGTTGTTCCGGGCGGCGCGAGGCTTCCGGTTACTCTTGAGCAGCGTAGCATGACGGCAAAGCATATGTCGCATTATGCGTATTACGTCTCAGAAATTTATGTATCGTATCCTCGCCACTGGGATTCGCGGCCTTTATAGCGGGCTTATCGCAGTACTTCGTTTCGCGCTCGACGGTGTTTTAAAAAGCTCGGGTAAATATGGCTCCCGAGCACTAAAAAATAAATTCTCCCGCCACCGCGTCCATTTTTCGCTGAACAAAACGGGGATATGTTCGATCAATTTTTTTTATTGCCGCCAAGTCAGCGCTACCGACGAGATTTATCGGCGGTTTCGGGGTTTTCAATTTTCTCAGGAGACAAATTTTAGGTCGGTGATATGATCGGTGGAGGCAACTTTTGTGAGGAGTTCAAAGTTTGATTTGGGTTTTTCTAATCGGAGGGTTTTTACCTTCGATTTCATTGATGTAGTTTGGAGGGTTTTATTTTTATGGAGGGTTTGAAGATTGACGTACTCTTATGAAGTTTTGTTTTATGGGGTATTTAGTGAATGGAGGATTAGGTTTTGTTCAAGGATTTGAGGAAAGGAGAATATTGATAGACTTTTCTTTCTAGAGAAATTTTATGTAATGGCTTCTGGTTTTTGATCTTCACAGGATGTTCAGAAAAGGTTTTAATGAACTACATGATTTTCTAAATTTATTTATATTATTTTCTCTTTTCTCTGAAATTTAAAGCTTATTTATATGAATAAATTCAAGTTTATTGTTTAAACAAATGAATTGTATATTTCTGATATAAAATATGCAATAGACGGATAAAGAAACCATAATAAGCATATGCATTTTGAAAAAATGTGTTTTTGTAACAATTAGTTAAAGTTTATTGTTAAATCAAATAAATTACATTATTCTGATACAAAATATGAAACAGACGGATTTACAAAACATGAAAAGTATATGCATCTTGCAAAAATGTGTTTTTGCAACAATTAGTTAAAGTTTATTGTTTAAACAAATGAATTTTATTATTCTGATGAAAAATATGAAATAGACGGATGAAGAAACCATGAAAAGCATATGCTTTTTGCAAGAATGTGTTTTTGCAACAATAAGTGAAATTTAATTGTTTAAACAAATCGATGAATTTTATTTATCACATGCAAAATATGCCACTGAAATCTACGGGAATGAACCTGACGAATAGTATATATTTTTATAATATAAAAATTGTTAATGACAGTAATATAAATAATAATGATTCAAACCATTTATTACTAACGACCCCAAATATCATTATAAACAATATTATCAAGACTGAATAATAGATACATGAAAACGTTAATGTCAGAAGTAATTTTTAAGGTGGTTAATAATATTTTTCATTGATAGAAAGTTTACAGCATTCTTTTAAAACATTAAACAATCACTGTGTAAATTATTTATTGTAGTAAACAATGTGTTTTTTTAAATCCACAAAATAATGTTTTTCCATGCAAGTGCAAGAAAAATCATTCTTATTGCACCTGAATTTTGAGTGAACAAAAATATTTTAATTTGGTGCAATTTTTATCTTTCTTGCTTTATTTAGAAAACTTATACATATTTTGTTTATAATTTGAAAAATGAGGAGTGTAACGTTATTATCTTGTAACAAAACCTCAAAAATATTGAAAATATGTGATTGTAACATGTGCAACATGTTTGCCTGCCATCATTTTGTTTCTTCAGTGAAGGAAACTTTACATCATGTTTTCTCGAAACTGTGATTTTTGAGTTACGTTGAAGTGTTTCAACTCTGCCTGAGATGGGATGAAACGTTCGAGAGCGCTGAAACATAGAATAGATCGTTTCGTAGTCCCGAAGGATAGAATACTTATAGCGGCTCGGTGAAAGTTGAAATATTGTTGGAGCGCGCTCACGAGATAGAATAGACTTGCAGGGACCCATCGATATATAGATTCCTCATGTTTTGTGCATTTCTTGCATTTTTGCATAGTTATTATTTTTTCATAATTATAAAATTCTGTCGCTTTATTTGGTATTTCCATTGATTTTTAGTATTACTGTTGATTCTCTATAAAACTTTCAAAAATTTGATGTTCTAGTATTCAATATTTTATAGATCGCATGTATTTTTTCAAATTTTCCAGAAAATAGTTTTTCCATTAGAATTGTACTATTTGAAGTATTTTTCAAAAGTTTTTATGAATCTATAGATTTTTTTTTTTTATTTTTTTTTTTATTTTCATGTAAATTATTAAAATCCGATGTTCCGAGATAAGTTTTTTATATTTTTCGAATTTTGTTTAGATATAATTTTTCTCTCTAATTCACGAAGTCATAACAATTTTTCAAACGTTTTTTTCTACTTCAACCAAGCCAAACGTTCATTTACAACAATTTTTTAAGAATAAATTCCTTGGAAGCTGGGATTACTGTTATTATATAGTTTTTTAAATTAGCGATTCTAAATTTAGTTTAACTTTCAAAAATTACCTTCAACCATGTGTTATGTCTTTTGATTTCAGTAAGTATATCTTTTATGTTTTTCAATCGTCTTATGATTCGTTTTCAAATTATGACATACAATAAAGTAATAAATAATTTGAAATCCGAAAAATAAATATCTCCTGATGGCGTGAATCACATCCATTTCTACGAAGAAGAATTAAGATTTTTTACTAGGATTTGATACAACTTTACCATTCCGTGAATATAAAATCCAATAGAATCATCGATTCCATGGAAAATTCCCGCATTTCACGTGGCCGTCACGTGCACAATGTTTTCCGCATTTCTTCTCCTAGAGGGTCGGGCCACCTTTTTTCCGGAATAATGTTAACTTCATGACTCTTACAGGTGCCGTTTTTGTAACGCGTAAGCTCATGCTTAATGTTGATTAGTTTCAGGCTCTGCTGAGTGCGCCCCGAGTTACTGTAAGCAATTAAATTAATTTCGCGAGGCAGCCAGTCGGCTGCGCCGCGTGTTTTGTCAGTATGAAAGCTTTCGCTGACTGAAGGGAGCTTTTCGTGTAATAAAGTATCGCCCCGGTACAAGTAACAGGGGATTTTCAATGCCGAGTACTCTCCATTTCTTGGCTTCAGAAAAGGTTTTTTTCGAAACCCCTGTAGGCACCTTTTATCATTCAGACCTTTACATTTATATCAAAAATTTTTTTTCGCCCAGGTCAGGACACTACAGTTTGAATTAAAATTTTTTCAGCATCAAATTCTGCAATAAAATCAGTAGATAAATTATGTTGCATTAATGATTGTCTTCTTATTAATGTTTTGCATAAACAAAATATTTTCAATGTACCCAACGACTTTTTCAGATACTTTCGCTAAAAGAAACCGCGAAGAAGACATTTCATGATGATCCAACTATGCCAGATAATCTTTAAATGAGGGACCCAGTTATGTACTTGTGACTGACATATCTCCCTGGCACGCACGCTTTAATATTTTCCTAGGTAATGAGAGTGTACGCGTGCGAAATGGCTTTAACAGCGGTGAAAAATTGACCACGAGCCGGTGGCGTGAACCTGCAAATAAACACGTTTCTTCCTGCGGCGCTGCGCTCTTTGGGCGAGAAGATTGCGCCCCTAATTTTGAGCACGTTCCGTAAACTCTAGCCCGTCTCTATTATGGTATTTTTATGCAAATTAAGGAGTGAATTTGATGATACCAACGATAACATAATTGAAAATAGTATGAAAGTAAAATGGAGGAATTCCTGGTAAATACTTTATTCATGTAGGTATTTTTTTTCGATTGTTTTTTCAAACTATTTTTGTTGAGTTACTATGATGGTAAAGAAATTTTTCATGATATTGAAGAAAAAACTTGGAAGAATGATTTTTTTCAGTAGATTTTACGAAAAAAAATGCATTTTGTTTCAGTTAAGGGTTGTCAAAAAACAAGGCAAATACTCGTTGAAATGTTTCTCTTGATAAGACGTTTTACTGTAGTATTTACTCAACGGAGCTTTCTGCTTTCCACGATGTGCATACAAATTACACGAACACTTCAACGGGAAGAATAAATAGTTCCGACAACGTACAATTTCCACCTCAAAATTAACGAATTTATCGTGATACATTCATGTTGTGTTTTACAGAATATACTGTAAACAAATGTGCTCAAGAATATTGTGTAAATAAGGTAGATGTGGACAGAATAACTAACAATTTATTACTTAAATGCGAAGAAATGAGGGGAAATTTTTTTGGTTGTATGATAACATGTGATTTCAGTTATTTTCGATACCAAGATGTATTTGTATCTTTCATGTATAAAAAATGACTCATAACTGCTCTCTAGATCCAAATCAACGAAAAGTCGTTCACTGATTAAAATCAGTAATTATTTCACAGTTAACATTCAAACGTATCTTTAATATTGCCTGAAAAACGAGTTCTTCTACGATTATAAAATCAAGAATTTCTTATAACAAAAAAATTATTTAATCAATAAGTTTCTACATTTTATCATGTATTTTCAATTGTAAACTTGTATGAGAAAACGTTATTTTATGCAATAATAAAGGAATCCAATAACAAAATAAGTCACCAATCACGAAATAAACCTTAGTTTGTATCTAAAAAATACAATAATAAATTCAACTGATCCTCTGCGAAGTGAATAAATCTGAAATTCCCTTCCAAATACCATACAACTGTGATTCTTTAATCAAAATTTTATAGATAAGTAAGCAAAGTGTTGATAAAAAGATGGATTGCAAAAAATTAAATAAAATATGACATAAAGCACAAAACATTTTTCACTTATTGAGGAGTCGATATTTTCGTCGTTTCAGAAAAATTTTATAAAATAACAATGTTTCAAACTACCTGTTCGACATTTCTATTACAATATAATGTAAAATGCAATTAAATACAAAATTGTAAATAATGGCAGTGGAATCAGAAAGATTAAATAGCTTTAAGTTCTTAATATAATTTTACAGTTGACAATGAGTGCAGAATTTTAAAGGGTATGAATTTTACAACTTTTTTTTTTGTTAATGAAAATTTTGTGTAATAGATTAGATGTTAATTTCGAAATTTTGATTTTTCAAAAAGGGAAATACAAAAAGCAAGCTATAATATAGTAATAATATGAACTTCAAAATTATTCCTTAAACCAAATCTTACATTACACTTTAATTTCCTGAAATGAATGATATTATAATTATTATACTATTGTATTACTGTAGATCTTTATAAATTTATTTCACTTAATGAATTCGTATCTAACTTATACAGTTGATGAATCATCTTATGTAATTAAATATTATTCATATAATAATAATTCTTACATACTTTCAAATAATAATTATGTGCAATATATTACCTCAAAATATGTAAAGTGACGAATTGTGAAAATCAAATTATTTTTCGATTGCTCATTATAACTTGAACTTTGAAACAATTTTTTATAAGATCAGCAATAAAATGTAATTTAAATTAGGAAAATTAAATGTTTTGTAACCATTTCAGGTAAGGTTCTAAGAATGAGGAACTTTTGAGTACAAATTTCGTCGTCTATTTTTTGAATACACGACCAAAAACGAATAAGGCAAAAACATGAAACTAAACAATTTGTAATTTCAATAATTAAGCATCTAAAGAATCTTCAGTATACCAGGTGTACTCCTAAGTAATTTCCGGTTTTTTCAATGGATGGCGTTCTGTTTTGTACCGCTGTTGGTAACACATACCATATGTCATTTTGTTCAGTCATATCGAGTGCTTGAACTGCGTTGACATTTTCTCGAAAAAATCTTCCAGTAAGTTTTTATTGCGCTTCAAAAATGTCGAATTTTGTACCGAATTTTGAGCATATGCGCCATGCATTGCTTTTCATGTTCAATCAGGGGAAAAAAGTGTCCGAGAGCCACTGTGCGCTTGTGGAAGTTTATGGTGATCGTGCATTAACACTTCGAACATGTGAAACGTGGTTTCGACAGTTCAAAAATCGAGATTTCGACCTGAACGACGCCGCACGCTCCGGCAAGCGAAAATCGTTTGATGACGCCGAATTGCAAGCATTATTAGATGAAGACAACACGCAAACGCAACGACAGCTTGCAGATGCGTTGGGAGTTCAACAGCAAGCAATTTCCAAACGTCTGCGAGCCATGGGAAAAATTCAGAAGTGTGGAAAGTGGGTGCCCCATGAACTGACCGAGAGACAAATGGAGAATCGAAAAGTGACCTGTGAAATGCTGCTTCAACGATACAAAAGAAAGTCTTTCCTGCATCGTTTGTTACTGGTGATGGAAAGTGGATTTTCCTGGAGAACCCTAAGCGCAACAAATCGTGGGTGAGTCCAGGTGAAGCATCGACATCGACGGCACGGCCAAATCGTTACGGTCGGAAGGTCATGCTGTGTGTGTGGTGGGACCAGTCCGGTGTTATATATGGTACTTTGAACTGCTGAAACCTGGTGAAACTGTGAATGCCGTTCGCTACAAACAGCAAATGAAAGATTTGAGCCGAGCCATTGTGGAAAACCGACCAGAATATCAACAACGACAGAAGAAGGTGATTTTGCTCCACGACAATGCGCCGTCGCATAAGTCGAAAGTCGTTCGTGACACGCTGGAAAGGCTCAAGTGGGAAGTGCTTGATCATGCGGCTTACTCACCAGACCTGGCGCCATCCGACTACCACCTCTTTGCCTCGTTGGGCCATGCCCTTTCTGAGCAGCGCTTCGACTCGTACGAAAATGTACGAAAATGGCTCACCGAGTGGTTCACCTCCAAAGGCAATGATTTTTACTGGCGTGGTATCCACAATTTACCAGAAAGGTGGAAAAAATGTGTAGAAAGCGATGGAAAATACTTTGAATAAAATAAAGGTTACGGTTTTTTTGGAATTATGTGTTTTATTTGCAAAAAAACCGGAAATTAACTAGGAGTACACCTGGTAATGACTTATAATGTTGAAAGTGAAAAGATTTATGTTGTGTGATTTGAGTTGTTCTTTTTCTGAGGAGAGGCGACTTGAATCAATTCTTGACACGTTAAGAAAAATTTTGGTAGAAATGAGACAGACCGAAAAATTGGCTTATTAATAATAGTAAATTATATGTAATCAAATGATCTTAGATTTTGTGGCGTGAAATGAAATTTAGATATGATAACTGTTTCATAACTTTGTCCAGTTTTGTTAATCATTTGTTATAACCATAAGTTGGGTGCCAGATTGTACGAAGCGATGCAAGTTTAAACTTTTTAATGCAGTATATTCGACTATGCTCAACAGAAAGCCCACGCTAATAGTGACGCTCTTCATTTTATTTCATCATCCCTATTCTGACTGTAATTATGAATATTAGGAAACATATCGATAAGTCCCTGCAAGTCTATTCTATCTCGTGAGCGCGCTTCAACAATATTTCAACTTTCACCGAGCCGCTATAAGTATTCTATCCTTCGGGACTACGAAACGATCTATTCTATGTTTCAGCGCTCTCGAACGTTTCATCCCATCTCAGGCAGAGTTGAAACACTTCAACGTAACTCAAAAATCACAGTTTCGAGAAAACATGATGTAAAGTTTCCTTCACTGAAGAAACAAAATGATGGCAGGCAAACATGTTGCACATGTTACAATCACATATTTTCAATATTTTTGAGGTTTTGTTACAAGATAATAACGTTACACTCCTCATTTTTCAAATTATAAACAAAATATGTATAAGTTTTCTAAATAAAGCAAGAAAGATAAAAATTGCACCAAATTAAAATATTTTTGTTCATTCAAAATTCAGGTGCAATAAGAATGATTTTTCTTGCACTTGCATGGAAAAACATTATTTTGTGGATTTAAAAAAACAAATTGTTTACTACAATAAATAATTTACACAGTGATTGTTTAACTTTTTAAAAGAATGCTGTAAACTTTCTATCAATGAAAAATATTATTAACCACCTTAAAAATTACTTCTGACATTAACGTTTTCATGTATCTATTATTCAGTCTTGATAATATTGTTTATAATGATATTCGGGGTCGTTAGTAATAAATGGTTTGAATCATTATTATACATATTACTGTCATTAACAATTTGTATATTATAAAAATATATACTATTCGTAAGGTTCATTCCCGTAGATTTCAGTGGCATATTTTGCATGTGATAAATAAAATTCATCGATTTGTTTAAACAATTAAATTTCACTTATTGTTGCAAAAACACATTTTTGCAAGATGCATATACTTTTTATGGTTTGTAAATCCCTCTGTTTCATATTTCGTATCAGAATAATGTAATTTATTTGATTTAACAATAAACTTAATCTAATTGTTGCAAAAACACATTTTTTCAAAACGCATATGCTTATTATGGTTTTTTCACTCGTCTATTGCATATATTGTATCAGAAATATAAAATTCATTTGTTCAAACAATAATCTTGAATCTATTGTTACAAAAACATATTTTCGCAAAACGCATATACTTGTCATGGCTTCTCAATCCGTCTATTGCATATTTTGCATTAGAATAGTAAAATTTATTTGTTCAAACAACAAACTGTAACTAAGTGTTACGAAAGCACATTTTTTTTATAATTTTTATTTATAAAAATATAATTTCATAATATTATTATACGATATTATCTACTCGTCCCGACTTAAGATAATGTACTATCCCTTTTTATTTCGCAATTTTTTAAACAGTCAAGGTTTTAGCTACTTATTAACATTCGGAATAAATTTAATATTTACATACTGAACAATGACTTTGCGATAGTGAAACTGTAGCAACATATTTCCTATACAAAATAATTGAAAAACCTATTTAAAACATTCTAAACGGACATTATTTCGAGTTATAAGACGTCCTGATTTGTTTTTCAATTTTGAAGGGTAAAAATTGAATATTTGTTTCCAAATTTTTTGTGGAACATGCTTGGAGCTTTAAAAAATTTTTAAATGACTTTTTCGGAAAATCTCTAAATTTTGAGTTACGATGAAGTGTTTCAACTCTACCAGAGATGGGATGAAACGTTAGAGAGCGCTGAAACATAGAATAGATCGTTTCATAGTCCCGAAGGATAGAATACTCATAGCGGCTCGGTGAAAATTGAAATACTGTTGGAGCGCGCTCACGAGATAGAATAGACTTGCAGGGACCCATCGATATATACCTCTTGAATAATTTAACAGTAGTTTATAATTCAAAAAACAGAACACTTTGAAATTTTTAATTTTGAGGATTTGCTTTAGATTCTATTCATTGGAAAAAAATACATGATTTGTAATTCAGAACATAAAATAGTTGATAGTCCCAATCATGACGAAATATTTCTCTCTTATAAAAATATTTCATCCACAAAGTTTCAAAAACTAATATGACAAACCTTGAAATCGTAAAATAAAATGTCTCAAATTAAGAATTTTGTGAGGATCCAGAAGAAAAAATGTAAATTCTGTAAATGAAAATTTAACTATTCGAATGCTTATAATATTCTAACAGAGAGAACATTCATTTTCAGAAATTCTGTACAGAAAATTTTAGTCTGCGCTCCTGATCTGGATAATACTTGCATACAGAAAATTTAAAGAGAAAGCATTTTTTGTGACATATTAACCTTAAGACAGTCTGAGCTTGGAAAAAATCCACGGCAATTCGATACTTGCGATGAGCAACTGCGCAGGTACACTTAGTACCTGTAAACCGAAACCATACTTAAGTAAGACGGTGCACGGCTTAACGTGCACCGTGGCTGCTTGGCTTTCAAGAAAACATCAAGACGCCGAGGGAGCTCTTCTTTCGCGATTAGACAATCCAATTGCTTATGTGAAATGCCATTTCAGAACGTGATCTGACTCGGAGCGCCTGGAAAAAGTAGTGAAACTGATAACTGCCAAGCCATTGGCTGTTCGCTTTGTTGCTGTTCGAAATAAAGCTTTCGCGCTTTTTCCAGAGCTTAGAGTTATCGTTGAGTAAATGGAACGTGTATTCGTGAATCGAGAGATTTGCTAGAAGCCAATACGCAACTAACCAACGAAGTGGAAATTTTAATTTTGAGTGCAGCCTATTCCATAATTCTTGCCAGTGTATCGAAAAATTATTTATAGGTTTTATTTCATATTAAATACAAGTTCTTTATTGAAATCATCGACCCTTTGAATAAAGTACGTGAAAAACCGAACTTTGTCTTCGTGACTCTCAAGCTATTGTCTTACATATTATATTTTCTTCGAAGAGTAGATATGTGACAGTAAACAAAGTTTATTGCGAATTTCTCAGTATCTAAAAATGACATGTATGCAGGAATTGATTTTTCAATCCTGGCAATAATGACTGTATTTTGCTTTGAAAAGAACAAATAAATTAATGAATTGAAAATCAAGTTTCTCCAAGAATGACTTAACTCGAAAATTTAAAAAATACATGAATTTGAACACCAATTTCTGTATTAATTTAAAAAATTTGAGAGAAATCAGTGATATGGTCAGTGTCAACCTGATCGATTCTAAATAGAATGACCCCAGCGCAAAACACTCGATCCCAATCACGTTCCCCGGAAGCCGAAAAAGCTTCGTGAAAAAAGATGAAAGAAACGAATATTAATCCCCGCACAACACACACATTGATTGGCTGAAGTGGAAAATTTCGGGTTCAATTATGGTACCCCCATCCCCTGAGGCCACGGTGCAAAGGTCAGCCCCGAGGCAAGAATTCGATCGACAAAAAAATATTTAATAGAATACGAACCAAATGGGGAATGCATGGAGCGAAAACAGAGAGGGTGCAATAAAATATTAAAATCTATTTAAAGTGTAGTAGTGAACATAACTTTGTTGGTACATCAATCAGCAGTCTTATGTCAATGACGCACTGTGAACAGGAAAAAAAATAAAAAAGCTATAAGTCAAAAATATTCATGAATCTAAATTTTAAAGTTTATTTAGGAGTTGATTTTCTTTAAGACTCGAATTTTCACAACAAGGTTTAGCTTAAGCAAATATTTGAAAAAGAAAAAAAATGACTAAATTAACGGTAAAATCTAGCAGTTTTTATACTGAAAATTACATTGAGAATCAGAATGTAATATTTCAAAATGAACACAATACAACAGGGGTAGCAGAATATCATCAGGAAAATCAACCTAGAAAAATCTGAATGGGTGAAATACTTTCAAATACCCTCTTGAAAATGAATTAATTTACAAATTGTACTCTTACCACATCGTCAAAACTATTAACAATTTACAAAGTTCACCTACATTTACTGATATTCCTTATTTTGAAATTTTAATGTACAAAATAATCGACCATGATCGCACTATGTAATGTTTTTTTATTTAAAAAAGTTTGAAAAGTATAAAACGTTTTTTAGTGATACAAAAATTTAAAAACTTTTTACAATAGACAAAGCTATCGGTTTTTTTTGAATTCTAGAAATTTTTCGAACTATCTTGAATTTACTATTATATTTACTGATAGGTTTCAACGTTTTTTGAATTTGTTTGAATTTTCAAACTCCGAAACGTAATTGAAACTATTTTCAACCCTCCAAACGTTATAAAAAATCATCTGTCTTATTTATATTTTTGTTAGTTTTCAATTTTTGTAGATATACCAGTTCTTAATAAAAACAAAAAAACATCATAATGCATCTTATGAAGAAATATGATCATATGGACAATTTACACAATTTATGAATATTCTCTTAAATTTTACAATTTTTACGAATTCGATATAACACTCTTCTAATGTGATTAAATTTTTAGAAGTTTCTGATATCTCGAACTTAATGTTACTTATTTAAAAAATTCGCAATTATTAGAAACTTCCCATTTCATCCAGAGTTTTTGTACTCTTTATATATTTCTTAAACTTTTAGAATTCTGTTTATCGAAAATGAAAGATCATCAAGAATATTACGAAGAAATGAGATAATTAACACAGTCGACAATATTTATAAATTCATACACACTGAGATTTTTAAAAATTCTTTGAATTCCTAAGAAATATTGACAATATTCAAAATTAGCAACTGTCATTTTAACTCCTAAAATTTTTATAAATTTTCACACATCAGCAAGTATTTACAAGTTTCTAAATTTGAACGAAATTTGTCTATGTGAAATATTCGGTAAATTTCTAGTACTTTTACAAAATTATCCAATTCATATTAAACATAAGAAAAAATATTTCATTCGAAAGAAGTGTTATAATTCACAAGTTAAATGAACATTTTCTAAAAGTCAATAAATTTTTTGTATTCTATGAAATCATTGAAAATCTTTTATATCTTTACTTTTTTCTACTTTCTGAATTTATAAATTGTATACATAATACGAACTATTCAAAACTTCAATTTCATAAGAATTTGTCTTATTCATTAAGGTTTCTCTTAATTATTCAATATTGTTTAAAATCTTTAGATTTTGAATAAGAAATGAAAAAAAAGATGCCTATTTTAGAAAATATCATAATAGATGCAGTCTGTAAAAGTGCGGACTTTTGTAAAATTTTATACATGTTTTATTAATTCACAAATTATTAACAGTTACAAAAACTCTCTAGATTGAATAATTTTTTAACATTTTCATAATTTCGTACATCATTTCAAACTTTTCAAACGTTCTCAAACTTAATGTAAATTTATCGAACTTGTTACATTTTTTACCAATTTTTAACCACTTCCTCAGTTTTTCAGATTCGTGCTGAAAATTTTTTTGCATATTTCAAGGAAATGTGATAACGGACATTCCCACTCCTTTGTGTTTTAATTAATATCCACCAAAACAAATAGCGTCCCGACGCCCTTAAAATATAGCATTGTAATATTTACAATACTTATCCATAGTTAAAATGAGACATGTTTGTTACATTTCTGATGTAACCATATAGTATTATTCAAAACAACATTCTTGAATTTCAATTACGTTTCACTTTTTAAACTTTCTAGGCAAAAATTACCAGAATCCCTAGAAACAATATATTATTATAAAATCGAAAGTTCTACTTTATCAGAAAAGCTAACGTAATAGACTTCAAGATTTTTTGCGTCTTTCTTTTCCAATAGATAATTTTGCAACTATTAGAATTGTGTAAATCATTGAATTTTCAATAATGTATAGTATATTTTCATTACATTGAAGAATTTCATATAATCAGTTGATTTCCTTTCTGTGTCAAGCTTCAGGTATTATGAGCACGTAAACAAAAATAAGGGAATGTTTCTGAAAAAATTTTATTTTGTCAAATAAACCCTTAATAATTTTTACGTTAAATTACAAGTAATGTGTCTACTTACTTTTTGAGAAAAAAAATGTCATGCGTGTTCTTATAGAACAAATGGTATTTTCGTGCATAATTCAAGGAAATAAGGGAATTTTTCGAAAACTTTTGCAGACTTTCAGGCGCGTAGGCACAGGAGGGTTTTGGGGGTTTAAACCCCTTCCGAAATTATGATGAGATCAATGTATATTTCATGTAAAAATAAAAAAAGTTACAACGATAAACAATAAAAATATACAAAAATGCATGAAAACGTTAACAGCATATATTTGAGAAAAATCAAAAATTATCAAAACGTAGGATTACGTAGAAAATTAGGTGCCCAGTGAAAAATCAATAAAAATAAAATCTACGAAAATGCAAAAAATTTACGAAACTTTGAATCTTAGATCATGAAATTCTAGAAATCTATGTATAAAATTGATATAAAAGTATTAAAAATCTTTCAACTCATACAAGCTTTAGAAGAACAATGAATTCAATTAAATTCTATAAGAGCACTGTTTTCGGAAAAATCTCGACAAATGCTTCTACAATCTATAAATTGTGGGATTCTAGAGCATCAAATTCTAAATATACTATAAGTCTATAAAAATTCTAGATAAAGCAACAAAATCTTTCAAGTATTTCAGAAATAAGTAAAAAGGATAAGGATATAATACATAAATAATCTTTATGAATGTGATTTTATCAATAATTTTTGAGATTACTGATAAAAGATCAAAATTTACATTTTAAAGCATCGAGTTTTTTAAATCTCTGTAACAATCTACAAAAATATAAGTAATCGATAACAATATATAGAAATCCTCCAAAGTTTCGTGTATTACACTAAAAAAATGTAAAAAATAAAATTACTAGTTTACTAATTCAATTTTTAACGAGTATACTAGTTTACTGGTTCACTAGCTTACTTGTTTACTAGCTTACTAGTTTACTAAATAACTTATTTACTTGTTGAAGAGTTTGCTAGTTTCCTATTTTGTTTTTTACTTGTTTACTATTTTACTATTTCCCAATTTCAGTATTTCACTAGTTTACTCGCTTACTTGCTTACTAGTTTACAAGTTGACTAGCTTACTAATTTTCTAGTTTACTCTTTTTCTAGCTAACTAGTTTACTAGCTTAAAGTTTACTACATTACAAGTTTACTAGTTTACTAGTTTACTAGATATCTTTTAATACATGAAAATCATGTAGAAATAATTTTCTTTAAAATTTATAAAACTGTCCGTCCTGGAGCATAAATTATTAATATAATATTTCGAATATATATAATTTTAGAAATTATTCTAGAAATTCATATAGAAAACAATAAAAATACATACAATTCAATTGATACAATCTACACAATTGAACATACTTTTTATTGTAGAAATACGGAAAAAAAATGTAATAAAAGTATAGGAAATCTTCATAAAAGAAACTGTCGACTGAAAAATTGATTGAAATATTCAAAATCGTTGTAAGTTTCAATACTATAATAATATAGCATTAATTTCGAGAAATTTCTTGAGCGATCTATAAAAATATTAGAAATATATAAAAATACCAGAAAATACCACGAAATTCGATCTATAATATACTATTATACGAAAATAGTATGAATTTATGATGTACCTTTTATCAGTCTGCTTAAAATTTGCTCAAAAATCATTTCGAATATATAAATATTTAAAAAGTTTGATTCCCAAAACATCAAAATTTATCAAGTTTAATAAAAATCCATATTACAAACTTAAAATCAGATAATCCTTAAAGTGGTATAAATACAAAAAGTATAAGTAAAAAAAATTGAAACCTCAGTTACTAATCGAAAATCACTAAAATTGAATTCCATTATTTACGAACATGAAAAATGTTCAATTCTGGATTCCAAAAGTTGTATCATTTCAAAACCGTTCTTTTGTAACCATATTGTCAAAGATAAAAAATAATGAAATCCGGAAGGAAAAATATCTTTCAGAAAAACCCCTCCCGAAAATTTTTCCTGCCTACGCCCCTGCAGACTTTATATTAGACATTGACAATCAAGTTTCAATTCACTTAACGCATTTCCACTATTTTATATAGTTTTTCTAGAAAAATCGCAAATTTTATTACTCAACCCTTCCCATAAACTCCATAACAATTGGTCAAATGCCACTGAAAGCTCTTCAAAAATATCCACCGTTTATTCACGATCCTCTATTTCATAAAATTTTCTCAACCACCTCCTCCTTCACCCCTCACCGTCAAAAAACTAATAAATCCTTGCTCCCTTTGTTCCTGCCAGTACGTCGAAGGCTTAATGAAAAAGGATTCGTATTTGTTTTGGTCGCCCTTTTTTTACCTTCGGCCTTCGTGTGCCGCGTTTTCTTGGAAAAGCGGGATTATTACGATATTGGGAGGTTAATTTATGGCCCCGTAGCCATCTGTCGTGCTCGGCCGTTTACGTGACTGAAAAATGCCCGTAGCCCTTGTTAATGACCCCGCGACTTGAACTTGCGGGCGCACGCGAGATAAAAATGCGCCTCACGTAAACTTTGGCGGCGTGCCCCGCCGATGGAACCCTGCACCTCGTAATAAGAATGTCGCGCACGTTGATTGGAAAAATAATTGCGTCAATCGCGCGCGAAATAATCGATGCTAAAATGTTTATCGCTGTTATTCGATTATCGGTCCATTGTGCTCGCGCGAAAAAAAGGTAGCGCCAACGGGTTATTAAACGTTTGATTGTGTAATTCGATTTATCGGGAATTCATTTAGAGATCCAGAGTGAAATTTCGCTCTGCTTTTGATTCGGACGTTCTGATCAGGGGATTGATTATTCATGGAGATTATTTTTTGGTGGAAAAAGTTTGATGAAGAAAATGGGAAAGAGGGTGTATTTTGATTGGTTGATTAGGGGGATGGGTAATTAGTTTATTTTTTAGTGCAGGATAAAGAAGTTGAGGAACTTCTTAATCAACATTTTTAGACATCGAATTTTTATTTAAAAGATAAGAGATATTTTTTTTAAATAAATTTTACTTTTTGATGTCTTCAGGAGAGTATGTGAATTTTTCATGGTAGTCCATGGAAGGTAGTTTTCCAAGCCAGAAACTTAAAGAATATTTGTATGAAATATTTTTGCATATCTTGAGTTTTATCAATTTTTTTAGATAATGTATGTCATTTTTATATTTTTTTTTTTTTAACAATTGAAGGATATAAAAAAGGTTCTTATATTTCCAGCTATTTATTTAGATTCGACGTTTTGCAACATTTTTTGTTTTCATGTTTTTCGATTTCGATACTTATTTGTAAACTGACGATAATTTTAACTTTCTTAGAGTAGGGACAATATTTTAAATCTTTTCTAATAATTTTGACAAGTTATGTATATATTTTCAAAATTCCTACCCGTTTTGTGGTTTTACTCTTACAGTCTCGAACAGTTATAAATTGTTCGAAAATTCGCATTCAAACATTCGAATTTTCAAGCTTAAACAGTTTTGAACAGCTTCAACATTTTCAAAAAAATTGTTACGCGATTTTTTTTAATTGCATTACTTTTTTTACGCTGGTAATTTTTTCGGATTTTTCAGAGTGCGACTTAAAACTTTTATTAATAGTTATAACATGTTGTAATTTTACGAAATTTCTTAAGGTTTTGCATTTCTCAAAAGTTGAGACTATTATCAACAATTTCAAATATTTGTGTAAAATACCAAACAATGAAATTTTTCAGTAATTTTATAAAATTGTCATTTTCTTTCTCATCATTTTTTTTTTCAAGCAACAGTAGATCATCTCATGGTTTAAGCTTGAAACTTTAGTTGAATGATAAGCGGAAAATAATGAAAGAAATTTCAATATTTTCAATGAATTAATAAATTTTGAATAATAAATTGAATAAGTTTTCTACAAAACAGCATTTTCAAAGGTGACTAGTATTTCACAGGTTTCCAGTCTTCGCAGTTGTATTATATTATTATTGTATTCAGGGGGGGGCATGGAATTCAGTTTTAGAAATAAAACCATTGTTGGTTAAAAATATTGTTGTATCTTATTATTTTCACGGTATGAACAAATGACTAAAATTCCCATAGATTTTATATTGGTTATTAAATATTATATGGATGTTTCTCATATTTTTATTCTATTAGTATTTGTACGATTAAACAATTTTTTTTCATTCTTATAGATATCAGGTATTTATATAGATTGACGATTAAGGCATAAGTTTTGCTACAATTTGATGCTCTAGGAATTCAGAGTTGATTATTTTTTTAGATGTTCGAGAAAATTTTTTAACATAATACCTACTTAGATTCTTACTATTTGTTCAGAATTCGCAAGATTTAAAAGATTTGCTATTACTTTTCTGGATTCCGATTTTAGATTTCTAGGATTCTCGTAAATTACAATTTTTCTATAGATAATTTCAATAAATTTAAACAATTTTTTAAATGTCTGTTTACTAGGTTATCCTTACCAAACATTATTCATGATGAGAATTTTATTTATGAAAAAATTCCTCTGAAGACACAATTATATTTCCAATCTTCATGTTAGTATAACCGCGAGTCCTCAATATTGTTAATTTCGAGTACTCACATGAAACCATCTATTATTATCTTAAGATTTTAATAAGTACATTCTAAATGATTTGTACTTATTTCGTTTTTCTTGCATTATACTTTTGAATGTCTATTTTTCTACTTCACTGTCATAATTTTGATTATTTTTACATGAAATAGTAATTTCATCTCAATTTCGGAAGGGGTTTGAACCAACAATGGTTTTATTTCTAAAACTGAATTCCATGCCAACCCCTGAATGCAGTTAAGCAAAAGTGGCCTGAATCTCCCGACTGGCATTAAAAAGACCGTAGCAACGAATCACGAAAACCCGACGGATACGCTGGCATACGATCGCTCGCAATCCCATACTTCGTCGTACAGTCACTTTGTCCCAACGACCCGCGTTCGATTTTATTTTCCCGGCGCAATCTTCGTAACCTGCGCTTTTCCCAACGCGAAACCGCTATTTACCAGGCCCCGAAACAATGGCGCTCACTTTTAATGAAAGCCAGCCCCCGAACGTATCGTTAACACGTCGGCCGCGATGTAATCCGAGCTTTGATCGCCGGCCCTGCATCGGAACCCCCAATTTCACAGGGGGATATTAAACGCTAATTTTTTTCACGATGCCTGTCCATCTGTCGTTATTCCCCGGCTCCTGTGCGGTCGTACATCAAGGAGGGCCCTTTTCATGCCGGGCCTATATCACTAGGCGCATTATAACCCGGCATAAGGGTGCGACGTCGGAGATATTAACGACCGTCATTCCGTTAATTCGATTCGAGTGGCCACTCTGTCATGCTACCTGCTCTGGCCGCAACACAGAAAGTCCTTTAAGTGCGGGATTTTTCAACTGCGAATTTCGGTCATGGAAATATGATAGAGGCACGGTTTTTACGAAGTCGTTACTGAATTGCACTAGTTTACATGACAAATCTACCTCGTGGAAAAATTTGGAATACGAAAATTCTGCAATGCAAACATTTCTTCAAAGAAGGTTAGTTAAAATATGTTCTGAATCATTGTCAAAAATATCAAGAACGACTGATTTTATCAACATGTAATATTAATCGTTCGAAAAGTATTTGTTAGATAAATTATACTTGTAAGATATTTCTTATGAGTAAATTATTTGAATTTTTTCCAATTTCGAAAGTAAAAAAACAATCAAAATTTTCAAAATTCTCAATAACTCTTAAAAGTTCGAAAGAATTGTAAGTTTCTAAAATATATTCTTAAATTTTGTAAATCGTGCTCTTTATACTTTTTTTTTTTTAATATGTACAATGTTTTATCAATTTTCAATTTTTAAAACTGTAAAAACCTTGAAGTGTTAGAAAATAACCGAAAATCTCAACAACTTGGACTAATCTATAAATAAAATTAATATAGTTTGTATCACATTTCAAATTTCAGAAATTTCGAAAAATAAAAAATTATGAATTTTGTCAAATGTTTGTCAATAACTATGTGTATAAAATTCTAAGGATAAACATGATTTCATAAAATGTACATGAATGCTGTAAATTGTGTTCACATTCTTTGAAATAGGTATGATAATATTTTGTTACATTTTCTGTTAAAATCTGTGAAAATTGAAAAGGATTACAAAAATCACAAATAACTTTCATTAGTTGTACAACTTCTCCTGAAGTTAAAAGTTTGAGGTAATTGGTAAATCAAAATTCGAAAATTCCGGAACTTGAAAACAATAAAAATCTTGAAAACTATCAATAATACTAGAAATTTCTAAAAAACTGTAGAGTAAAAAAAAATCTTTCCATCTTATGTAGATTGTGTTCTTCGTCATATTTTTTTGAAATATGTACGATTTTCTCTCCATTTTTTAAAAAATAACTAAAAAACTTGAAAATTGTTAGAAAACTACGAAAAAACAATGTAAGTTTGTCAGATATTGATAAAATTTTTAAAGCCCAAGATAGTGTGTATCATGTTTGAAATTACAAAGTATTGAAAAATGAAAAATACATTTGAAATTTATGTTAATTACTGTACAAAAGTTTGTAAAATTAGTAGAATTTCAGATTATATTTGTAAATTGAGTATATTTTTTAATAGCCATATTTACTTGTAATATTTTAATAATCTTTTTTTAAATTTTTGGCATATTAAAAAAAAATTAACTGTATTACAGAGAATACGATAAATCTAACTTGTTCATACATCAATTTATGAGGAAATAAAAAATAAATATGCAAACAAACTTTTTTCTCTAACATATTCCCTTACTTCTTGGCTTCATATTTTTCCTACATTTCTCTGATTTCTTTGTTGGAATATCCTGTACCTTTATCTACGAAACAATTTGTTCGATATTATTAATGACTGAATTTGATTTCTTTTTAACTGTTTATTTATTATTCAAATATGTTCCTATTGATGAGAAAAATGTGATGAATATATTTCCAAAAAACGTCGATCACATAGATTACTATGAGTGGAAAAAAAACAAAACATATGACACAATATTTTTTTGTTCATAAACTCCAATGTTTTCATTGTGGTTACATTTCCGATAGATATATAAATACTGCAAGATTTGTTGATGCTTTTATTTTACTTTCAGAGTCACTTGATTCAAGAGGAATTCTTTCGTCAAAAATTGTTTCACGTGCACTAAGCTTCGAATTGTTGACGATTCCATAACCATAATATAATTTTAATTATATTCTACAGTATGATTTGTTTTTGTATGAAATAGCTGTTGAATAATTAGGAAAAATATGCTTAAAAAAATGTCCTGAGTCAAAATCCACTTGAATATAAAAAAGATTTCATACACATTTCCATTTAGAAATCATTAAGGGTTAGAATTATTTTAATGCCCGCTATGAGTATATTAAATCAATACTTCTATTTCATAGAAGGTTTATTACTTTCATAGACAGTGTCTTTTTTTCATAGATGCGTAGACAATTTATCAAACAGTGTAGGGAATCTGCTTCAAAGACAGTCTCTCAAATTGAATAGAAAATTTCTAAGAGTGTACATTACATGCAGTAAAAACTGCAAGTGTCGACTTTCAATTCAAATTTCAATCCCTCTGTCCCTTTATCCAACGCGAAATTTCCTCCAGTTAGTTTCTGCTCCTCAGAATCCACCACATCAGAATATTCCATCCTAAAATTGCGCCGTGGAACGCTCTGTGCTCCCAGCTCCATTTTCGACACGGGTAAATAAACCATGCTCCATAATCTTACGGATATATTGAAGGGTTCTGGCGAGCATCCCTGAAAATTCGCGCAGACAGACACAATGCAGGGAGCGTAAGGTTGTTAAGTGTTCATTTTCGTAGCGTGCAACCATCTGTTGTAGCGCGAACCCTCGGGCATTATAACGGGATCAAAAAACGCGACTCCGGGCGAGTACAAATTAATATAGCTCGGCCGACTGCGTAAATCTGCATACATAAGTCTCCTTTTCTTTCGGAATTACTCCATTAAAGGCGAAGGTCGCGCAAAAAGAGCCGGGAACCATCGCGCTTATTGCCGTCGTACATAACGGCGCGAAATTCGCAATACCAAAGGGATAAGGAACCGCGGGATACGGGAGAAATCGCATTCGAACTTTCCGCCCTTATAGCGTGGGATTAAATACAAATACTCGAATCCGAGAGAGGAATTTCGGCTCTTTTTGCAGTATAGCTCGTTAACGAGCTCCGCCGAGCTCGTTCTTGAATGTTGAATTACGAACGAGGTAAATGTGTCGTGACTCTTATGATTATACGAGGTGTATGGTTCTTGGGGTGGGTTATATCATCGGTTCGATCTTGGGGTTGGGGTTAATTGGGGTTTTCGTACAGGATTTTGTCGAGTGTACAGGAATTCGTGTTTGGGTATCGTGAATTTTTGAATCCGTGGAATTTATAAGCATTTGGAAGTATCTAGAAGGATTCTATTCGGAACCTTGAATTGTTTACGCATTGGAGTTTTTCATATTCCAAGTTTGTAAAATTCTTTTGATATATTGTTATTTACCTACACTTTCAATATTTTCTCAAACCCTGTATCATATTTTATTTATTATCATGCACCTGAGGCGTAGGCAGATAAAATTTCCGGGAGGGGTTTTTCTGAAAAATATTTTTCGTTCGGGATTTCATAATTATTATTCTTTGACAAAATGTTACAAGAGAGGAATTTTGAAATATTTTACATTTCGGAATTTGAGAGTTTTACAACTTTTGGAATCTAGAGTTGCACATTTTTCATGTTCGTAAATAATAGGATTCGATTTTTTGATTTTAAATTAGTAACTAAGGTTTCAATTTTTTTACCGATACTTTTTGTATTTATACCACTCCAAGGATTATCTGATATTACGTTATATGGATTTCTAAAATTCGATCTCTAAGGAATTAAACTTCTAAAAAATTTATATATTTGAATTGACTTTTGAACAACTTTTAACCACACAGATAAAAGGTACATCATAAATTTATATTTTTTTCAGATGGTATGTTATTCATCACATTGTGTAGTATTATCTATTATTTTAATATATTTCTAATTTTTCTATGGATCGCTCAGTAGATTTTTAGAAATTTATGCTATAGTATTCAAACTTTCAACGATTTTGAAAATATTAATTAATTTTTCAGACAACAGTTTCTTTTATGAAGATTTTCAATATTTTCATTCTGTTTTTGTTTAGTTCTTCTACAATTGAAAGTATGTTTAATTGTTTAAATTGTTTATATTGAATAAGATATTTTTCATTGTTTTCTATATAAGTTTCTTGAATAATTCCTAAAATTATAAGTATAGAATTTTTGTATCATAATAATAAAGCTCCAGGACAGAAAGTCTTTCCGTCATTTCTAAGAAAATTAGTTTTTATGTATTGAAAGATTTATAGAAAACTAGTAAGCTAGTAAACAAGGAAGCTAGTAAACTACTAAACTAGTAAACAAGTAACCTGATAAACTAGTAAACTACTGAAATTGTAAAATAGTGAAATAGTGACCCAGTGAAAAAGTCAAATAGTAAACTAGCAAACTCGTTAAGAAGTAAATTAGTTGATAAGTAAACTAGTGAACTTGTCAAATTTGTAATAGTAAACTGGTACATAGTAAGCTAGTAAATTAGTAAGCTAAATAAATTAAAAACAAGTAAGCCAGTAAACTAATAATCTAGTAAGCTAGTAAACTAGTAAGCTAGTGAACTAATAAACTCGTTAACAAGTAAATTAGTGAACTAGTAAATTGCTTAGCTAGTTAACTAGTGAACTAGTAAATAAGTAAACTAGTAAACTAGTGAACTAGTAAATTAGTAAACAAGTTATCTAATAAACTAGTTAGCTGGTTGAGTAGTAAATGAAGAAACTATTAAGTTAGTAAACGAGTGAAATTATTTTTAAAATTTTTCTAAAATTTTATGTACGATATACGAAACCCTGAAGAATTTCTAAGTATTTTCAAAGATTACTTATATTTTTGTAGATTGCTACATAGATTTAAAAAACTCGATGCTTTAAAATGCGAATTTCGATCTATTCTCAGTAATTTCAAGAATTAATTAGAGTTTGTATGAATTGAAAGATTTTTAATAGTTTTCTACGGTTTTTATATAAATTTCTAGATTTTGATGATTTAAGATTCAAAGTTATGTTAATTTTAAGCATTATCAGAGATTTTTATTTTTCTTGATTATCCACTAGGTTTCAACAAATTATTCTAATTCATATTTTCTACGTGATCCTACATTTTAATTATTCTTACTTTTGTATTAAATATATACTGCTAATGCTTTATGAGTTTATTTGTAACTTATATTTTTATTGTTTATCGATGTAACTTTTTTCAACTTTTCATGAAACATTAATTGATTTCATCAGAATTTCGGGAGGGGTTGGAACCCCCAAAACCCCCCTCTGCCTACGCGCCTGTCATGCACAGTCACTCATGAGCGATACGTAATCTATCAATCCATCAACTTTAAAACATTTTATACAAAAAAGTCTGAAAAAACTTCGAACATATTATTAATTTTTGAAGTAGATTCGATTGCGTTTTTCAAGATTTAACAGAAACCAAAGAAATAACGATCACATGCTCGAATGATTGAATGTTCGTAAGTTCTGTGTACGTGCTTCATTCAGTATGGCAGATATTATTTTTACAGGAAATTTGAAAACTCAGTAGAATTGTATGAAATAACAATAAAGTTCGTAAATGAAGAAAACTTGAGTTATTCTACGCAAACTGTAATATTTATCAAATCTGTAAAAATAATAACACGTTCATCGTAGTGAGATCTTTGATGATTTCCGAAATCTCAAAAGAAATTGAAAAATTGAAAAAATGCTCAAAAACTGAAAAACAGAATAATGTACCTACAAATTGACGATTATTATAAATAGTTTCAGGGTATACTAATTAATTATCAGGATTTCCTAAAATCAGAAGATACGGTTAATTTAAAAAATAAAACTGTTGAATACTAGAAAGTCATCAAAAATAAAGATTCATTGTATCGCATAAGGAGAACTTTAATTTGTTAAACTTCAAAAGAAATGAAAAAAGTGGAAAAATAATAAAAACGTGAATAATATAGAATATTTCATGTTTAAGATTGTCAATAATTCTAGCAAATTCGAAAAATATGTATGATTTCAAGGAATGTTGATTTAATTTGAGGGCCGATGAAAATTATAAAATTTCGTGGAAAAAAAACCTGTTAAATACTCGTAACTTATGGGAAAGTAAAAATTTTTTTCTCGTACTGCTATCTTCGGTATTTCCAAAACTTCAAAATAAATCAAGGAACTCGTGAAATAATTAAAAACTGAAAAACGTACAATACTATAAATGTTGCCTATGATTCTAGAAAATTCTTAAATTATTGTAAGTTTTGGGAATAATAATTTTATTTGAAGGCCGCAGTAAATTTTAAGAATTTAGTTAAATTAAAAAAAAAACATGTTAGATACGAGAAAATTTATGTAAAATAATAACATATTTTATCTCGTTCCAAGATCTTCGATTATTTTCGGAACTACTCTATATAAATCAAAAAATTTGAAGAATAATGAATATCAGTAAAACATACAATATTTGAAAGATTGTCAATGCTTCTGGATAATTCGGAAAATAAAAATAATTTCATGAATTGTTTATTTAATTCCAGGATCACAGGAAATCGTGAAATTCCGTAAAACAAAAAACACTGTTAACTACTAACAAATTTAAAAAAAAAAACAGGTTTTATCTCGCATGTTGATCATTATTAATATTAAATACGTCAGTAAGAGCTTAAAAATTTTTCCATATCATAAATATCCAAAAACAATAAACATTTTGATGTTTATTAGTTATTGTACAACTTCGAGAAATTCGTAAGATTTCGTAACATGAAGACAAATGTCGAAGATTGTGGAGCATTCCATCAATTCCGTAAAAAAGGACAGATACTGAGTGGAAGTCTTAGCATTTAAAAAATATATATATATTTTGTCATTGAAAGATGGTTGATATTTAGATTAAGATTGATTTGATTGAGAGTCTGAACATTATAAAACTTGAAAAAAGAAGTGAAAAACATTAAGAATGTTAACAATTATAAATATCCTTAAGCTTATTCAAAAAGTTTTTACAAATGTCTAAAATTTTGATAATTTCTCAAATTATAGATACTGTTGACTATTTAAACATTCTTCAATCAACAAGTGTTTATACATACGGCAATCGTCGATTATTGTGGAAGTTTTAATAACTATTCCGTTGTTTTGAAATTTCAAAAATTGAAGTAATTAATTGAAGAATTCGAAGAATTTTTAGTATTTCTGGAAATACTAATAAATTTTAGAGAATTTACAAAATAGTGACATTAATGTGTACAATTCTAGAAATTCTCTAATACTATAGAAACATCGTGGGATCATGAAAATTTTTCCAAGATGAAAATATATTTTGTCTCACAAGAATCGTCAGTTACTTTAAAAATTTCAATCAGGATGTAGAAATCTTGAAAATTCCGGTAAATTAAATGACACAAAAAATTAAAAGACTGTCAACAGTTCTTGAAAATTTGAAAAACATAGAGAAGTTCAGAATTGTTGACACTTTTTCTAAATTGTGCAAAAATGTGTAATCTGTGTAAACCATTGGAAATTAGAAGAAACCGGAAAAAAATTGGAAACATAAAAGACATTTTATAACACCAAACATTAAAAAATTTGTAGGACGTCAGCCAATTTAGATAAATTTTGTAGATTTCGGAAAATTTTTAAAAATTCGGCAACATCACAGACACTGTAATATTCTGCAATCATATCATCTTGAACTATTGATACATACCTAAAACAAGACTGTTTCAAAAGGAGTAGGTTACTCAGAGTAACGTATGAAATATCAACCTTCCACTATCTATGTACACAAATTAACTTCTTATAAATTTAAAGTATCAAAAGTCCATCAAAATTTATCCTACATATTCCACACACCAAAAATTCACACAAACGAAAAACTCTGCTAACATCATCGAAAGCCATCGAAAATTCATCAACGAAAACAAATTTTATTACTCGCCTTCTCATCGCCAGTGCTCAAACCTTCACCAACCTCTTGCCTTATTGACCCGATAATTTTTATCCCAGCTATCCCTCGAGTTTTCTCGTGCTAAGCTTCACTCCGAAAATCAATAGATCACGTTCCCCCCAGAACCTTCGCTTTCGAAACAAAATTAAAAAATTTTCCGCAACAAAATTGACTTTATTTGAGAGAAAAAGTTCGCTCCCCCGGAAATGCCGAGGATTCAATCAAAAAGAACATCCAAGTTGGAAATGACTCGACGAAAAAGCATCACGAATAAACAGTGGCACTAGCGGAATGAGGGCGGCCTTTTTAATTGTCTCTCATTTCGAGTCGCATTGTTCACGAAAACAAACTATTTCTGCTCGATGAGGAATTCATGGGCAAAACTATTTGCATCAGGAGAAGAATTTCTACCCTGGTAGCGGCTTATTGACACCGTGGATGGGCAGGATATTGAAATAATTTTTTTCGAAAGTCGATCTTGGGGGAGTTCAATGACGTTACCTAGACCACTAAAGTATTGAATTATGATTTTGATATGTATTAAAGTGGAGTAAAAGTGACTTTCCCTTTCGCCTTCGATGGGGACGATGAATTTGCCAGTGTTGCAAGAGCCATGCATCATTTGGATGTATTAACAAGTCGCGTATCAGCCCCTTGTCACTTTCAATTAAAATCACCCGCAGCGATTTAACGATGCATCATGTTTATCCTGCGATCCTGGAAATCTGAGGTGGATGTTGTGAAATCGATCTAGACGGGGTTTTCCAGTAAATGGAAGGTATAAGGAAAGATGACTTTGTTAATACTGTTGATACTGCTGAGAACCCTGACGAAATTTTGAGTATTTTTGAGGAAAATGACGAAATGCTAACAATACTTATAATTTGAAAAAAAAAAAAAAAAAAAAACAAGCTAAAACTTCAAGACTCATTATGAACCTCAGGGGCAGCAGGAGATATGGGTATTGTGGGTAGCAATACCCACCACGAAAATACTGCATTGGTAAAATATTCAAAAATATCTTAGCAAAAATGCATAAATTTATGAACATTAATTTAAATTCCTTGTACTTTTTTATAATTTAGGAAATTTATCAAAATTATCCAATATTTTAGATTTTACTTGGAAATTAATTGATTTAAAAATTATTAAAATTACACATAGTTTCTGTTTTTCTACAACACTTTTCAAACTTTCTACAGCCTGCAAAAATATAGATTTCATGAAACTCTACAAACTGAACTATTTTTCAGAGTACTAACAATCTCAAAGTTCCAGTACTTTCTGATTTAAAAAATTCCAAAATTTGAAACGTAATAGACAATCCCATTTTTCGGAATTTATTGGAAATTATTCAACCCTTACAAGATTTCTATAACTTTTAAAGGAGTTTTTAAATATTCCTGTTTCTTACGGGAAAATGAATATAAATTATCAATACCAATATTCCGAAGAAACATAATGAACACAATTTACAAACATAATGATTATTTTCAGAAATTCTAGAAAACTTTTGATTTTTCTAGAATTATTGACAGTTATTTAAGTGTCAAAAATTTGTTGTGATCGTTCGAAATTTTCTAAATTTATGACATCATACCAAAAATCTATAAAATTTTAAATTTTCAAAAATTTCTAAAATTTTGTTCAACTCATGAAGATTTCTTGTGATTTTTTAGCACTTTTCGAGTATTACAAATTATTCATAGATAATTTAAAAAACATTAACATGCACTTTATATGAAAAACAACAAATGTGATTATGAACACGATACAAGAAATTATTTTACTTTTTTCGAAAAATCTACCGATTTATCGAATTTTTGCATATTATTGACAAGTCAAAAATATTTAATGTGTTTTGATTCTTTCGAATTTTCAAAATTTTACACGTAATGCATACTATTGACAATTCAATAAGTTTAATGAAAGTTATTTTACTTATCAAAATATTTCTTTACTTTTGAAGACTTGTAAAATATTGCTAACTTTCATAATAAAAATTTTAAAACATATTTTTCAGTATATTTCAGAGAGATGTAGTAATCAACAGAATTCGCAAAACTAATAAATACTTTCGGAAATTTTACTACAATTTTGATTGTTTTAGAAATAATAACAGTTAACAAAATGTGTACCGTGTTATCATTTTTCATAATTTTTAAAATTTCTAACATCAAACTAGCTGTTCAAAACTTTAAAAATCTTATGAAAATTTGTAAAACTTCTAAAGATCTTCTGATTTTTAAATACTTTTCCAGTATTTCAGATTTTCGTTAAAAATATGAAAAATAATTTCATGCATATTTTGAAGAAATATAACGTTACACACAATTTCCGAAACTGTAATAAACGTTGTCTGAAATTCTAAGATTTCGATTTTTTCAGAATGATTGACATTTTTTCAAATTTTCAATGTATTTTGATTTTTCTAAGACTGTACCATCATAAGCTATCAAAATTTTACAAAAATTTGCCCAGTTCATGAAGATTGTTCTAGATTTTGAAAAACCTTTCAAGTGTTCCAAATCTTTGTTTCAAATTCGAAAAAATATCATCTTGCACATTTAGAATAAACATTTTCATGAACACAATATACAAGATTCTTGAACGTTTTCTGGAATTTCACAAACTTCGTGAATTTTTCAGTACAGTTGATAAATTTTTGTAATTTGAAGTGTTTTTCAATTTTGAGAAATTTAAAAAATATGGAAAACTTCTATAAAGTTTTTGAAGATCATAAACATTCATCTAATAAATTAGGAATTTTTGTAATTTTCTAATGTTTTTCGAGTTACTTAGTTTTTTCAATAAACAATGTTAAAACATCATCGTACGTTTTTCAAAGAAATATGATTAGAAATTTCCTACTCTTCCTCACTACTTGGGTCATGTACTACAGAACCGAAAAAATCACTTTCTGCCACTGTAAAAAGTGAATCGTTTTTTCATCAGTGTCTGAAATTATGATCAAGCTAAAGATACGATTGCGCTTGATTTCACCGTATTTACTTTGGAAAAAGAGCTTCCATGTTACTGGTACAAAATACAGCTTTTCATTTGATAAATTGTTAAAAATTTTATAAGCAGTTGCGTTATCTAGTTTTATACGGTGCATTTGAAAACGCAGCTGAGCCAGCTAAAATTCATCTTAGAGCCATCTATTCCGCAATCATGTGCAACGTAGGGTAGGTTAATTTCTCACTAGGTTTTCAGAACAAAAGAATCTACGTAAAGTAAAAAAGCTTCTGCTGAATCTTGTTGCATTGTAATTTCCTCAGTATTTTCAAGCTGAAAATAAAATTCAATTTTTAGTGTGTGCCACCCTGATCAAGCTAAGTGTTCTGAAATCCCAGAAAGTTAAAGGTCGATATCAAAGGTCGACCATTAATTGTTCAAGTCGACCCTTGACCATCTGAAGGTTACCCTTGGGGCTTTGAAGTGAAAATCTGCAAAAAAGAACATAATTCTAAGGGTTCGAAGCCCTCCTGAAATTCAGGCAAAATTAATTATCACATTAGATTTAAAAAAAGTTACAATATACATTATAAAAATGCAACTTTGAAAAGAAGTCCTTAAAGAAATCAACAATATACATATTTTTATACGAAAACATTATCAATAATCAATAACAAATGATTCCATGTAAGTTCTCATAAATAAACGATATTCTGAATTCCTCATATTACTTCTTCAAAAATAACAATCATCATTGCCTAAGAAGGATTTTTTCTACAAGAGTATTCTAGGCATAAATTTTTCTTCAGGATAACGCAAAATATAAAAATTTGGAAAAATGATCCAACCTAGTGTACTATAAAGAAACATTGAATCTACAAAAATGTTGAGAATCTAGGATATTTTGAACCCTGGAACATCGAATTCTCAAAATCTACGTGGAAAAATCCAAGAAAATAGAAATTTTCATTCAAATCATATACTCTCTGAAAGAACACTTGAAATCTATGGAAGAAATATTTTCTGAAAAATCTGAATAAATACTTGCGATCTATAGAATTTCGAGTTCTGAAGCATCGAATTCTAAAATCATAATTCCAGACCTATAGTAATATACGAGAAATCTTCATGAACAAAAGATTATGGAACAATATTGAAAAAAATACATATAACATACATAGATACGTATTGAAAAAACGAAAATACAAGATGTTGCGTAGGGAATACTCAAAATATATGCAGATGCAGGGTTTGGAGTTTGTAAACGCGTTACAAGTAACGCGTTACTCTAAAACGTTACATTTTTTACTTTAACGATAACGTAACGCGTTACATTAATTAACAAGTAACGATAACGGGAACGAGTCACTTTTTTCGGTAAAGAGTAACGAAAATCCCGTTATTCTACGTTACTTTTATCTGTCCCATTAAGTTTTTAGCACAATTTGCAACTTTTTAAAGAATGTTCTGAAACTGAGATCTTACTTATTTTTAAGTTCCTCATTTTGAGATATAAAATTCTTTATTTATAATTTTTAATGAAACTATGTGGGATAATCGTAATTTGTGTAAAAATCTTGACGAAGAATAGGCTTTTTTATTTTTTTTTTTTTAACTTTTAAGACTCAAAGCGTTGAATTGTAGAAATTCACATGAAAAGATATAAAAATACTTAAAATCTAAAGATCGCAAAATCTAAAGCAGGATTTGTATGATTTAGAGATCCTGCTAGAGAATTTTATGGAATTATAATGAAAAAAAAAAATAAATAAAATACGAAAAATACTAGATTTTTTAAGTTTCAAGTTAATTGATTTTTAAAATATTTATGTAATTCACGGAATCAAAAAACTTCAATTTCTTGAGCTTTCAATACTAAAAAAATTCATGTTAATAGAAGTCTATAAGAAGATAAGAAAACCTCTATATTGAATCTCTGTAAAAAATACGAAAAATATTGAGGGCCCTTTAAATATATGAAGAAACTTTTTTCTACAAGATCGATCGAAATATAATCCAAAAATTTCGAGCCTCCAATTTTATTTTATTCTAGAAATTTAAAGAGATATCTTTAAAAAAACTAAATATTCCACAACATTCTTCAAATATTTAAAAATGCAGAAAGATAATACGTTCAGAAAAATACAAGCAAATATATAAAACATTGAAAATCTTTCAAATTCCAGAAATTCATACAGCAATATATAAAAATAATGAACGATCCTTGAAATCATAGAAAAACTAAAGAAATACAAAAAGTACTTGAATAAGTAAAAATCTATCAAGACACTGTTTTGTGGAAAATCCTGTAAAACACGTAATGATTCATTATATTTAGATTCTAGAGTTCGAAATTCTTGAAATGTATAGAACAATTTTTATTACCAAAATCCAAAAAAAATGTTAAAATACTAGGAAATTCTGCAATATTCTATCATACTCAAAAATACGAATGGTTTCAAAAATACTGAACAATGCTTCAAATCGTAGAAAAATTCAAAAAGTTAAATAAAATCAAATGAAATGAAAATCTTAAAAATTTTTTGCTGAAAAATCATCTCAAATATCAATAATTCAATAAACTTTTCATTCTAGAGCATGAAATTCTTGAAATCTATATATCAATGTACAGAAAAATATAAATTTATAAAAATTCTAGAAAATCCTGCGACATTTTATACATTCTGAAAAGTACAAAAAGATTTAAAAATTCTGAAAATCTGGGTAGGGATTTAGTTTCTTTAAAAAATCTATTAAATTTACAAATGTTTTCTAATGGCTAACATTGAATCAAATGTCATATTCAGCAATTTCGTAAACTTCAAAAAATTATAAAAATTTGAACAAGCTGATTGATTTTTTTCTCAGGGTGGAATATTTCAGATTAACATTTTTTATCATATCTGAAATAAAAAATTTCAATAGAACAAAATCACAAGTACGTTGAAATTGTATTTTTCAGCCTTAGTTTTTCGATTTTTGTTATTTAATTCAATTTCTTCCAAAAAGTTACGTATTCATGTGGTAACGGTAACGAGTTACTATTTCTTTTTAAGTAACGATAACGTAACAAATCACTTTTTTCACCTTTGTAACGGTAACGTAACGCGTTACATTTTTTTAGGTAACTTTCCAAACCCTATGCAGATGAAACTTTTTTAGAATTTGCTAATTTTATACTAAAAATAGATATGTATTTCTCAACATTTTATAAAAATAACAACCGCCAAACAGCAGAAACATTGCGCCAGTAAACGATATTAAATCAACAAGATGCGAAGTGCGTGTCCCATCACGGAAGCGCCGTTCATTTCCCGTTTCGCGACCCTAAACTCGAGAGGATCGCGTGCCCTTTTCAATGAAGCAATAAAAGTCCCCGTCTCGTGGCTCTGGCAAATACAAAAAAACATCACACGTCCCCTACACTTTTCCCCATCGATACCCCGTGAAAGAGCGGATTATGTTTTTCCTCCTATTCCCCCGTTTTCATTCTCATTCGCGCAGCATCGCTTGTAGCGAGTGCTTTCAAATGCGCGATGGAAAACGGAAGTCGATCAAAACCCGCTATGGTCACTGGAGCGCGTACCGTGACAGGGTGGCGGCAGTTGGAACGGTACAAGCACCCCGAGTTCGCATGCTATCCGAGAGAGAAATCCGAGAAAAGAGACGAGTGCAGGATGGATAAAGGTGTCTTTAATATCTTCAAACTCCGAGTGTATGCAAACAACCACTTTTGCATGATGCAAACGGTACTGGAAAGCTCTAAGCGGGTTCCTGTTTGACGATATATCATTTAAATCGGTCCATATGAATGTCGAGTATGAGTGGGGACATTTTTTTTCATGTTTGGTTATGTACCAGAGGTTCCAACAGTCTGTTTCTATTTTTTGATTTAGTTTCTTTTTATTATCTTTAGAGGGCGAGCTATACGTGTCAATATATGGAAAAATATATCACTTTTTTCTAGTTCCTTAAAATTTTTATAAACCCTTATTTTGATTAAATTTTTCAAAATTATCGAACATCACTACAAGGCTAAACGTTTATTCTTGGTATTTTCAAAATTTTCATAACTTTATACAGTAGCTGTTGTTTTATGAAATATTACACATTTTCGCAGAATTTAGAAAATGCATCAACAGTTCTGAACTTCTCTATATCCTTAAGAGCTGTTGGGAGTCTTTCAATTATCAAATGTCACCTGATTTTCCTAAATTTTCAAGATTTCTACATTATTATTGAAAGTTGTCAGACCCGGAGCCAGGTCTGTGCCTTAGAGGGGGCAAGAATGTTTTTTTAGTGGGCAAAATTTTATTAAAAGCATTTATTCAACAATCCAGGGGCATGGGCAGAGAACATTTTCAGTAGGGGTTTTTTAGAAAAGTATTTTTCCTTCGGGATTCCATAATTTTTCATCTTTGATAGTATGAATACGAGAGAGCGATTTTGAAAGATTATACATTTCGAAATATGAAAGTTATACAACTTTTGAAATCCAGAGTTGCACATTTTTCATATTTGTGAATGATGGAATTCGATTTTTGTGATTTTCGATTAGTAACTGAGGTTTCAATTTTTTTACTACAACTTTCACTACAACTTTCGAAAATTCGATGCTCTGGTAATTTATATATTTTCAATACTTCTATGGTTCGCTTAGTAGATTTTTAGAAATTTATGCTACGGTATCGAAACTTTCAACAATTTTGAGAATTTAAATTGATTTTCCAGACAAAATTTGTTTTTATTAAAATTTTGAATACTATAATAATTCCATATTTTTGAGTATTTCTACGATCAAAGGTATGTTTACTTGTATAAATTGTATAAACTGAATTTAATGTACTTTTATTGTTTACTGTACGAATTTGTAGAAAGATTTCCAAAACTATATATAATTATAGTATTTTTTTTTTAATAAATATGCTCCGGGAGTGAAAGTTTTATAAATTTCTAAGAAAATTATATCTATAAGACTTTATATATTGAAAGATTTCCACGTAACTAGTAAACCGGTAAGCAAGTAAACTGGTGAGCTCGTAAACTTGTCAACTAGTAAACTAGTAAGCTAGTAAACTGGTGAGCTCGTAAACTTGTCAACTAGTAAACTAGTAAGCTAGTAAAAGAGTGAAGTAGAAAACTAGTCAGCTAGTAAAATACTAAACTACTAAAAAGGAAAGCTAGTAAACTAGTAAGCTAGCAAACTCGTTAACAAGTAAATTAGTAAACTTGTAAACTAATAAGCTAGTTAACTAGTAAATTAGTAAAGTATTTAGCTGGTAAACTAGTAAAATAGTAAGCACGTAAACTTAAAAACATTTAAGCTTGTAAACTAGTTAGCTAGTTAACTAGCAAACGAGTAAATTATTAGGCTAGTAAGCTTATAAACTAGTAAACTTATTTTTCACATTTTTCCAGTTGAATATACGAAACCCAGGAGGATTTCTAAGTATTTTTAAAGATTGCTTATATTTTTGTAAATTGCTACAGGTATTTAAAAAAACACGATGCTTTCAAATGCGAATTTCGATCCATCCTCAGTAATTTCAAGAATTAATGGTAAAATTACATTTATATAAATCATTATGTTTTACATCGTTATTCTTTTTTCGTATTTTTGAAATAATTGAAATATTTTGTTGCGTTTTCTAAAATTTTATAGGTTCATAGTATATATTTACAATTTGATGCTTTAGAATCCCAAAATTTATAGATCGTACAGGCGTTCGTCAAGATTTTTCAGATAACAGTTTTTTCAATTTTATCTTTTCCCACTTTGATAAAATTATTGACGAATTTGCTGTGAACCCTATGGAAAATCTAAACAATATGTTTCTTGAATCTTTTCTGAATCCTCTCACTAAAACCCTGATTATATAACAATGAAATCCGTCATCTCTATCATCATTAATAATCTGTCTGCCACCAATTCCATCGTCAGAACATGACATGAAAGTCTTAATTCTCTTTTCTATTGTATCATTAACCAATTCCTCAGGATAATTGTTCAATTTCAAAACTTCCTTTATTCTAATTATGTTCCCATGATGGAATTGATTGATCCCATTAATCATGGAATCCCATGATTAATGTCTCAATTCTGTGAATCCTGCAAAATTTTTTAAATGCGTCAAGTTATCATGTTAAAAAAGTTATCTTCATTTTCAATATACTTCAATGTTTCGAAATTTCAAAACTTTGTAATATTTTGTAACAACCCACTTCTTCGGGGATACGATCGGTTAATTATAACTGTTTTTCTATTCTTCATCAATTCGTACAAAAAATCGAAGTTTCTTTGTTCTTGCAAATCATTTATTTATTCTTGTTACTCGAGCTTTCCACCATTTTCTCGGTCTTTTTCAAGAGTTTCTAAAAATTACAATTTTTTTCATAGATGAAACATACATTCCTACTCTCTAACAAAACCCCATTATCATCTACGTCCAGCCACACTTCCTATTAAATTCGAAGATCAGCATTTTTCACTTTACAATAAATAAACGCAAGTAACGTGATATTTCTCTTTCCTTATTTCTCTTCTCAAAAAAGTATACGACACTGAAATGAAATCACACAATCATCACTTACAAATAAATAGAATCGCAACAGATTTTGAAATGGCAGTGTCTACAGTTAATTATAGTAAAATCTGTGTTAAACTATTTAAAATGATAAACTCAAAAAAATTCATGTAGAATCCACCTAAGCCAGTTAAACAGTCACAACCTTCTATTTTGCTATATAGGCTAAATATGGTTAAAGATAGTTGGAAGCCCAAGCACGATATTTTTATACTGATGTTTTAAAGGTTTTGGGTAATTTAAAACAATCTACTGCTAGAAATTGTCAGAGAATATTAAAAATCGTGGCACTGTGAAACCGTCAAGAGTGTTGCAAAGTTTAAGAATGGTTTAGAAATAGCGAAGATTCCAAAAATTGTTGTAATTACAAGGAATTTCATATGACACACTGACACGCTTTTTAATCAACTTTCGAAACTCGTAAAAGTACTGAAATGAGTCACAAATATAAAAATTGTAAAAACATACCTCACAAAAACATTGACATGTACCTACTGAAAACTGCGAAATATACTGCAAGTTCTATAAATCTGAGAAAAAACGGTTTTCCGAAAAATTCATCCAAATCTATGCGATACATCGGCATATCGATATTCTTTTTCCGATATATCAATATCGAAATTCCAGTATACCGGATCAACCAATAGTGACATTTTTCGTTTCGATGCCCATCCCCACTGATTCTTGATATCATGTTCTTGAAAAAACTTCGCAAACACAATATAAACAGTTTACATAAACCAGTTAACATTATGTATGATCCATGAAGTTTATTATAATAATAGAGAGATCGGGGAATGAGAAGTGGTTAAGTTTGTTGATGTTAAGTGTATACAGGAAGTTAAAGTTTTCAGTTTACATACACTCTCTGTGAATTTCGTGTTAACTTACTGTGAACAGTGTACTTGAAGTTTTGCAAATAATTTCTACGAACAGTTTACGAAAGGTTTGCAATAAATTATTGTTAGTAGTTCATGTGAACAGTATCTAGATTTTACACAATAATGCAATTCGTCTTTTTTTTCTTTCATTATTATCTTAAAAACTGATATGGAACCAAAAAATTTCAATCAAACGTCAAATATTTTAGCCCTTCATTTCAGAACCAGAATCGTTAAAATATGTCTCACAGTTATTTTTATTTTACTGATGACACAAGTTCGATATGAAATTCATCGGTTAAATTATCCTCATTACATATTGAAAAGATCTCGATTATTCACATCACATCTGGTAAAAAATTTCTTGTATGAATTCGACGTTTGACTTAACGGTTAGTAGCTTTTTGTAATTCGACCTGACTTGTAGAAATTCAGGTCATTTTTTTTTTTTATATTTTCAACTCGATCTAAACACATGATGGAACTTCGATATTATGAAATTATAATACTAGTTAATGGCAATCTGGAGGTATGTTTTTCTCAAGCTTTTTTGGGATATTGAAAAAATCGAGTTTATTGATTTACCAGGTTTTTTGAGTATTTTCTGAAATTTCGCCAGAGATTCCAAGGAATTCCTAAGTTATGGCTGACTAAATAAGCATTTTTGAATTTTTTCTTACACTTTAACTTTAATCAACAATAAAAGATTTTTTAAACATTTAAAAAAAATGTGGTTATAGTCAATATTTTTATTCAAACTCTTTTAATTTGAATTTCAGTGTAAACGATTAGTATAATTTTGAAAATGAATTAGGTCTAAATATTGCATTAGTTTTACATTCTTCTCATCTTTATTACATTCAGGTGAATTACAAAAATTTTATTTTGTTTAAATTTTTTTTCTGCGAGATTCATACAGTTTAAAGTGTTTGAATTCAAATATTTGTCAAGAAATTCCCCATTTTTCAACAATAATATAATAGTTGAAAAGTACATTTTGAGAGAAAATGTGTTTTTGAAAATGTTTTCTTTTTTTTTCGTCATGTAAAAAAGTGCTTCATTTTTATGTTTGTGTGATTTTGGATACATGTGAAAATAACAAGAGTACTCTTATCTCGCTGTACATTGGAGTGAGGTGATAAAAACATTGTCTATTCCAAGAATGGAGGTAAATAAAATAAACTCTGTATTTTTTTATTTTCGTGAGTGATATTTTTGCAGTTTTACTGAAGCACAAAAAAGTAGGCAACTAAAATATTTGTATGTTCTATTACTGTACGTTTATCAAATAATGGAATTTGAAACGTAATAAATGGAACGGAGGTTAAATTATCAATAATTCCCATTCACATTTTTTTATAACTGACATTTTTTCCGTTCATCATTTTGATATATATAAAGATAGTTGCAATGGCAGTTTGTATAATGGTCTTATTTATATTCTCAATTCGAACATGAGAAGTATTCTTTTAAAACCCATTCCAAAAAAACATTTACTTTGTATTTTCAGAAGTGTTGCTTACCAAATTTCGATATTTTTTTATATTTGCTTTAACCTTCCACGATCATGGAAAAATATCGTTGGAATCTGTTTTAAAATTCTTCGATTCAACGTTAATATGCAAAACTCATAATTAACCTTTTACAAATGTTTGTTAAATAATTTATTTGTATTATTTTGCAGATCACTTCTTTTTTTTACACCTGAATAATCAACTTCAGACGCTCTAATTGAATATTCTGACGTTTTATATTTGATATTCTCAACGCTAAATCTTTGATCAAATTTAACGTGAAGTTTAACCCTTGTCTACTGTTTCTTCTCACACAAATGATTTTTTTCTCCATTATTTGAAATTGTGGAAATAGTATAACAAAATATCCTTTCTCAACTTAAAAACCAAAACCCACGACACATATAAACTATAGAGTTAATACCTATTCCACGACATTTTTCTTAATCAAACCCATCTATGTAATCCGATTTTCTAAAACTAGTTATCTAAAAAACAATGTTATCGAAAAATATTTATATTTTTATACTACCGAAAAAGATCAGATAAACCACAATTTTTCGTAGAAAATTCAACTCAAATTTATCAGAAATAGGTTTTTTTTTTGAAAAACACCAATAATTCTGTTCTGTCGCCCGAAGCATATTTTAAATTATTTACCTGAATCCAAAGGTAATTTGTTTAATTTTTAAATGTATCTTCAATGATTTATCAATGAATTCCTACTGATTGATAAGTGTATCAACACCGATCACTATTAGTATCGCAACTGATTTACCAATGACATATTATATAATGGTTAATCAGTGACTAACGGACCACTAGCTGCTTCAATGGTTTTCCACTGATTCTTAGTTGCAACCTTCTAGTTTTCCGAATCAGTAAATACCACCGAGTTTCAGTGGTATTACATGATTCTGCTTGTAGATACCATCTTCCGAATCCCTTAAACGAAAGAAAAAATCTACTTTCTGTAACTAAAATTAAGTAGAATTCCACTGATGCAACAAAGGCACCCTTTCTACTGATTCATCAGTAAAATTCTGTTCTTGTAGACCTTGTAGTTGGTTGTTTCTTAAGCTACGTGACTTTTTCCTTTCGTCCAGCATTTTAATGATGCTCAGTGGCACCCTTTCTACTGTTTGTCAGTGTTATTCCAATGATTTTGAGTGGCTAGCTTCTAGTTGTCCGAATCAGTGAATACCACCGAGTTTCAGGGATATTACATAGTTCTGCTTGTAGATACCATCTTCTGCCGAAAATTCCAATGAAAAGTCTCCAAATCCCTTCAACCAAACAAAAAATCAACTTTCTATAACTAAAATTAAGTAGAATTCCACTGATGCACCAAAGGCACCCTTTATACTGATTCTTCAGTGAAATTCCATACTTTTAGACCTTTCAGTCGGTTGTTTCTTAAGCTACATGACTTTTTCATTTTGTCCAGCACACTAGAGGTCTGCATCGGGCCCCAAAAAACCCTAAAAACCCGAACTACCCGAAAAAACCCTAAACTCGAAGTTATTGGGCAACCTAATCATTTGAAAACCCGACAGAAAAAATCATGGGAATTTCTGTCTATCCACTCTGTCCCAGCAAAGTTTTACCTGACTCTTTCGAATACCGAGATGTTTTTGTCCCGAATGTTCAAATACAAAAGGTGACAAAACAGTTAAAACATGTCCTGCCCATTCATAGATAGTTATGGGACATCATAGGGTTCTAATCGAACACCGAATGATGATTGATGAATTGTACTATTTCATTCAGACACAGGTTTTTTTCTCTCAGGTAATAGCAGGCTTATTTGCTGTCTGATTTGAAAGTCACTCTATTCCTCCTATTTCTCTTTTGTGCAACCATTGATTACTATAAACAGATCCACTTGGGACAAAGGATTCTATGAAATCATGAGTCATTCATGACCATTGAATTACTTCATGATCATTATCCCTCTGTCATTTTTAAATCAATAACTCAAGTTATATGGTCAGAGCTTTCCATTTTCCCCAAACCTTCGGTCTGGAATTTCACAGCTTTGTCTACGAGAATCCCTGATAAGCATAAAACTGTTCAGTCTAAAGTTTTTTGCTTTCACAAGGTATTGGTATCCTAAACCCTAATTTCGGGTGTTGGGTATTATGCTTGCCCAAACTGAGGCACGTTTTGGACATGACTCTCGCAAACGGAATCGTTCATCGGAAATGAATGTAAGAAAACTTCAAACTTTGGGCACCAAGAGAATAAACAGACCAGTCATGTTCAAACATTGGGTTTCAGGTTTTGTGATAAACCCGCCCAATGCAGACCTCTACAGCACATCCCTGATTCTCAGTAATGCTATTTCCACTGTTTGTCAGTGTTATTCCACAATTTTAGATACAGATATCACTAATCCAGCACCACAGCCTTTTCCCCAAAAACCATCCCTATCCTCAGCCACCATGGATCAACCGGGTCATTCCCGGTCCATTACTTATACCCTGCCGCCGCGTCCGATCCAGCGTGTGGTCCGTTCGTCATCGAAGCAAGCTCTTCTGCTCGGGGGGCTTTTTCTTTTTTCTGGTACCTCATTCAGCGGCCACCTCACCCTCAGGTACGGCTAGGGAATCCGACCAGTGAAACGAACGAAAATAACGCCTCTCGCCCTAGCTTTTGCCGGGATAAGGCAACGGTGCCAGAATGCGGGGAACACAGAGCAAGATGAAGAGGGCTAAATGGCTCGAGGGTCGAGACGACGAGAATGTATCAACGTGGGGCGTACGTTTGAGAGATCGAGAAAACGAGGAAGAAGAGGTCGGCCGCTGGAAAAGCTCCGACCGAGCTATCCGGCCAAATATCCGGGCCTGAGACGAATGACAAGCGGACGAATGAGCGGGTGGCGAGGAGAGAGCAGAAGGCAGAAATATTGTTCGGGGGCAGAAGCGAAAGCTAAACGAAGCGAAACGTGCCGCAGTCGATAAAACGCGCCTGCGTCCTGACACAACCAAAAGCGACCCCCCCAAAACTGCTAAACCCACCCCCCCCCTTTTCCTGCACCCAACCCCAGAATGTTTGTACGTGCTCGTCTGTGTACACTTTGTACATTATTTGTGTGAATGATGGGGGTGGGTACGGAGGGTTGGGACTGCGGATATTTGTTGATTTTGACTGAGTGTTTGGGTTTGGGGGTGTAATTAGCAGGTGAAGGGATGATTATTGCGTGATGATTTGGGGGAAGGGGGTGATAAGTCGACGGAGGTTAATACGAGGTGATGACTTGCATAGTGGAACAGTGATAAAAAGAACAAGAATCTTTGGTCATGAAATCGAAGTACTACTACACTGAGTAATCAGTAGGTTCAATACAAATATAAGCGTATAGTTGCGTAGTTTGCTGAAATATGTATGTGGTGTAATTGAGAAGTACAGTATTACTGTCACTCATCCTGATACCGAGACAGCTACGCATAAAGAAGTCAGAACTTTTGAGTCTGTGGCAGTTGCATACACATCTTGTTCCATCTCTTCTGCTTCACTCACAAAAAAGTTGCGACTATCCGGCCAACTAAAACGAGGAACATGAGCAAAAAAGTCTAATCGTGGTCGTAAGCCGATGAGGAGCACCAGTTTAAAATCGCCTGAATTCGTCACTGAATTGCGCCAGAAGAATAAAATCAAGTGCAAAAAGCCAGGAAAAAGAAAAGGAAAGAAAGCAAAAGAGACACCTTCGCCCAAAAAGTGCAAAATACGACCACAACCAGCGCGAATGATTCTTCAGATGATGAAGATAATGTGGACTTCTGCATACTGTGCTTGGAAGCAATTTCGAAGATCCTGATCAAAAAGAATTCAACAAAATGGCATAAATTTTTACAACTGTCGAATTTATAAATAAATTTTCGTACTGATGTACAATAAAATCTTACTTTTGCCTTATAAATTGCTGTATTAATTGTGGAACTTCATCCATATAGTTTTAAATTTTTATTAAGTTTTTTCATTGAATTAAAATACAAATTTTATTTCGAATATTTTAAAAATTTTTCAGGAAAGTATAAAAGTGAAACTTGGTTTTAACGTTCAATCAATTGACTAGTAAATTTCAACATTCATGCCTTTAAAATTGACAGTATCTGAGGTTGAATTATTTTATTCTTCCAGCATCCAAATTTGTGAGCCTTTCATATTGAAAATTTTATTCTAAACTAAAAACAATTAAGGTTTTTTTTCTTTTCAAAGTATCCAGTTTAAGATATGATATTATGTTCATTCGCAATTTCGCACGTTTTTCGCGAATTCTCACAAAAATGCATCAGAGCGCCACAGATATTCATAAAAAGGAGCTACTGCCGGAATTCGCCTTTTTTTAAATGTATAATTTTTTCATGATTTGCAGTCTACGATGTATTATAACAAAATAATGAGATGTGAAAAAATTGAAATTTTGCGAAAATCGCACCACAGCGCCATAGAATGGCATTAAAGAATGACATCTACGAAGCGATTTTGTTTTGCGACTTTTTTTCATGAATAAATTTATTTTTTATGAAAAATGAATAAATTTCTCTTAATATTTGACTAATACAAGAAGTTGCGAAATTTTTTGAAAAAGTCGCTTCGATTTTCGAATTTTAGTGTATCAAATGAATTTTCTACATTGTAGAACGGGAACTTTGAATACAAGTTTTTTGATTTTTTGATTCTACATTTTAATTTTTCTAAACTCGGACAATTATTAACATCCTCTATAATCTGCAGTTTAAATAATACAAGTCTTACTAGAAGTTGAGTCACTGTTTAACATATCCTGCCCTAATTTTTATCATTTACAACTAAAATTTGGCAGGTACAAAATGTTTTGAGAAGGTTTTAAAATAATTTTTATAACTACTACTAGGATTACACATATTCCACTATTTTCTCGAATTCAACGCTGAGCTTACAAAATTAAATTCTATTCTAGATTTCCGATTACATTAAAATCTCTGGCAGTTTATTTCAAGTATAAGGTAACCGAAAATAATAACTTAGCTTGATTTCCGTTCGTGATTTCCAAAATAATTACATCGAAAATCGACGGTATTCGAACTTCCATAATTTCTACTCTTTGGTCTAAAAATTTCATTCTTTCATTTCTGAATTTCCTTGATAAAACCGTTCCCATTTACAAATTCATTAGATTACCATTTATAAACTCCACCTCTACGATAAAAAGATACTCGTTCACGAATATCAAAATAGTTCATCAGAATTTCGAAATCTTCGAAGTCGTCAACTTATTCTGAAAAACACGAATCGTTTCATGTATATCTGACTTCTTGAACTTTGTAATTTATCAATTTTCAACCTGAAAACAATTCTGATGAAAAACTCTTTCTAAAAGTAAAATTATTTAATTTCAATTATCATCTTCTCCCAATTTCTCAACCCACGCGGTACATTTCCTGGATTCCATATCCCTTAAAAAAAATTTTATTTTCCAGCCCCACTGCATTCATGCCCTTTTCCCTCTTCAGACATAATACAATACATTTATAACTCTTCATAAAAACAAAATCCCTTTTTATACATTTTCATCGTCAATAAATCTTCCCTTGAACGCACTTCACATTTTAGTACACATCCCTGCATCCACACATGGAATGAAAGAACGAATAACGGCTTTTTGATAGTCGTTATCACATCCCCCTTAACCGCAAGAAAAATTAGCTCTCGCCGTAAGCGGCAAAGACGAACGGCCGTAACCTCGGGTGCTGCGTGATGCTTGGGAATATATTTGATCTCGTGCTCTTGGCTTCTGCGTCCGCTTGACGAGGGACTTTCGGAAGCGTTCGAATAATTCGAGGGAGAAACAGGCTGGAAGTAAGAGGATCGCGATCCCGGCGACGTGAGAGTTCGTGCGGTTGACAGGGCGAAGTTTGAAAACTGATTAAGAAGACTTGCCAACTTTGAGCCTCTTCGCGTTTGATTGACCGTGTAATTAGGAAAATGAGCGTCATTCCTCCAGTGCTAACGCGATCACTTCATTTCTTTTCGACAAACTTGTTCTCAAATATAAGGATCCATTTACGTTCTTGATATAGAAAAGTTCAGTCTGATGTCTGAATCTAAATCTGTTGAATTTGACAACTCTAGTAATTTTGTTTTTTATAAGAACCTTATGTCTGATAAGAATTGAATTTCTTATATGGTGCACCTTATAAAAAACTTGTAGGGAACTGAAATTCCTTTTGAAGAATTGATTGATATAATTTTATAAGGTTTTTTTCTTGTAAGATTGTAACGAAAACATTCTTATAAGAAATTTTAGTCTCTTACAATGTTTTTTTAAAAGCCACTTTATAAAAAATTGAATTCTTATGAGAAATTTCATTTTCATGTAAGGTTTTCATAAGAATCAAAATTACCGAGGAAATTGCCTGTCGTAGTATACAGATTGTTAGAATTTTCTCAATGAAATATGTTACATAATTGAAGAATTGATTTGAATTTGTATAATAGAAGAGACAATTTGTACAATCAGTAGAAAATCTGTTAAATTTGACAGATTCAAGGGCAGCAGAAGATATATTATGCTGACAGGAAAATTCTGCATTGGTAAATTATCTGAAATACTCAAGAAAAAATGCATAAATTTATAAATTGTAATTCTATAGATTTTTTAAACCATTCATAACCTATGAAGTTCATTCAAATTATCGGTGATTTTAGATTTTTATTAAAAACTACTTGATATAACAAATTTTGAAAACAACACAATAACTGTAGTTCTGCAACACATTCGAAATTTGCGACAATCTATAAAAATTAACGTACATTTTATAATACTTTACAAATTTTACCGATTTCAAAAATGATTACCAATCTGATTGTATATTTTCTTGTTCCAAAAACTTTAAAATTTTATACAAAATAGACTATCTGATTTTCCTGAATTTATGTAAATTCGTCTAACTTATGAAATATTTTTTAAAATTTTGAAGTACCTTTCAAGTATTATTGTTATTTACTGAAAAACAAAAACAATTATCATCATTCACATTTCGCAGAAACATGATAAACACAATTTACAAGATGAATGAACGTATTCTAAAATTCTAAAAAAATTTCAATTTTCTCACAATTCTTCATAGTTTCTAAAATGTCCGAAATATATTATGAATATTCCAAATTTTAAATACTATTAACATCTTAACAAATATCATGAACTCAAAACTTTCAAATTTTTCTGCAAATTCATTCAGCTTATGAAAATTTTTTTGGTGATTTTTTAGCACATTTCGAATTTTTTAAATTTATTAGAAAATTTTAAAAATGATTTACAATTCAAGAAACAATTAATATGATAATGAACACAACATTTTCAAAATTCCAAACGCAATACAGACTATTTAAAATTTTCGGGTTTCAATGAAAGTTATTTTACTTATAAAAATTTTTCTTCATTATTGAATACTTGAAAAGTATTGCTAATTTTCACTAAAAATTTCTTCAATACATATTAATGCATATTTTGAAGAAATTTTGAAGAAATATAATAATAAACTCATTTCACGAAACTAATGAACATTTCCTGAAACTCTAGAAAAATGTTGATTTTTCTAGAATTAATAAAAGTTAACGATATTTTTAACTTGTAATAATTTTTTAATATTTTCAAAATTTCTAAAAACAAACCAGCCACTAAGAACTTTAAGAATTCTATGAAAATTTGTAAAATTCATAAAGATTTCTCGTGATTTAAAATTGATTTTCGAGTGTATTCCAGATTTTTGTTACAAATATAAAAAATACTAGCGAACTCGGCGCGCTTCGCTGCGCAGTTCAGAGATATCCAATTAAAATCAGCAAATGGGACATAAAGTTTTTTGAGAAATTCTTATTCGTTCCGCCATTGGCTTACCTAATGAAAACATAGCAATATAACTGAACAATTAGGGAAAAAAGTTTTCGTGATTGCATTTCTCCTATGTTGTCAAATAAAAAAAAGATATAAAGTGTACGAAATGTTAATGTTTTCATGTAATCTATCTGAACACTGCAGACTTTTTTCTCCTTGTAATTCATGAGGTGTGGAAGAATTAACGATATAAAATGACAAAAGTAATTTCAATTTCTATACGAATTGTTTATTATAGTTTTTCAGAGTTGGATTGACGATTTTATAATTTTATTTGGACTCTAACAATATAAGATGTCATGAAAACTATTGCAATGCATTATGGTAAACAATTTTCTTTGTTTTGCGATTTTCTGTGTATATAAACAAAGCTGATGGTTTCCCAACTCGAGAACAGGCAACATAGAGTTGACCGTGTGAGAAACATGGACACTCCAAATTTATTCCGCAAATTTCTAATGATTGTCCGTGCACCTTGTTAACAGTCATTGCAAAAGCAAGCCGAATTGGAAATTGAAGTCGTTTGAACTCAAATTGCAAGTCATTCGGAATCATTGGAATCCTCGGAATCAAAACATCTTCGCCTTGGTACTTTCCTTTGATAATAGTCGCTTCAATAACGTTGTTCATTTGTTTTTTCACAGACAGTCTGGTGCCGTTACAAAGTCTTGGTTGATTTATGTTTCGCAGCATAATAATTACTGAGCCAACCTTCACATGAAGGTTGTGTTGTGGCAAACCGGGTAATTCAAGGGAATTCAAAAATTCAGTTGGAAAATTAACAACTTCGTCTTGATTCATGATTGTGTCCGCCGATTTGTACGTAACCAACTGCACCAGGAATCGCATTTTGGATAATTAATTAATAATTAATGAATAATAAAACATCAACCGCTTTAGTCAAGCACGTAAAAAACATTTTACATAAACAAAAATTGAATATTTTCTTAAAAGAAAAAGAAAAATTCCATCCACAAAACTTACACTATTTGTAACTACAAATAGTGAAGGAACAACAAAACGTACCACGTATAAATCGTTTCCAATTCTCATTCATTCAATGAAAATAACGAATCGAACGTAATTTCAATTGATGTTATGAATCGTTGTTAATTGAAAGTGTGCGTGCGTGCGTGCGTGCGTGTGTGTGTGTGTGTGTGTGTGCGCGCTTCTGGTCTACTGCTGATTACAATACCTTACTTGAAAATAATTAAAAACTTTTCTTGCTATCAACCTTCTGCAGATCCTTTGGAACAAAATAAAAAAAAATCAGGCAAATCAATTTAGCCATTCTTGAGTTATGGAAAGTCTAACGCACAGCATTTCATTTTTATATATATAATAGATACATAGATTACTATCCATATTCTAAAGAAATATAGTAAGACACAATTTACAGAAAAAAACCGTTTTCTGGAATTCTACAAAAATTTCTGTTTCTCCAGAAGTATCGACACTTTGCAACATTTTCAATGTGTTTTGATTCTTCAAAATATGCAAAAGTTCTACTATTACACTACTAATTACTAAAACTATCAAAATTTTCTGAAAATTGTCTAACTCATAAAATTTTTTCTCATCTTTAAATACGTTTCAAACATTCCAAAGATTTGTATAAGACGAAATTTCAAAATAAGGATCCAACTTTACCTTTACCTTATGTTGGGTGAATGTCACAAATGATGACAAAAATTAATAAAAAATATAACTTAAGAACTATCTTTAGAAATTTGAATAAGATAAATCAATCAATCACTCGGAAAGGCAAAGATAGAATTACTGAAGAAAATAATCAAGGGATAGTTTATAAATTTAAATGTAATGATTGTGATTCGGTATATATAGGAGAAACAAAGAGAAAATAATTAACACGAATAAAGGAACATCAAAATAACATTAGATATAATTGCAATACTTATACGGTTGTAACCAATCATAGGATTGATAATGGTCGTGACTTTGATTGGAAAATGTGAAAATTTTAAATAAAGATGAAAGTAATTATTTTAAAAGAAATATAGCGGAAATGATTTTTATAAAGTATGAAAAGGATAATATAAACAAACAGACTGATACATAAAAGTTAAATGGAGATTATGATAGATTGTGGGAAAGATTATTTGATTGATTGTTTCGATGTTGAAAGATGTGAGAAATTTGAAGAAAAATGATATTGATATTTCATTCCGAAGCAGTCTACTGTTCAAGTTGAAATTTCATATGAGTGATGATCCTGGATTATTTAAATACATTGACTGACAGCTTATGTCTAAAAATTTATTTTAACTCCTCTGACAAAGAAGGTGAAAGAAAAAGAAAAAAAGTGACGAATCGAATCATCATAAAGATAAAGGGGATAGGAATGTGTAATTTCAAATAGTAAGTAAAGTTCAAAGGATTACATTGTGCATGAACGAAAATTTGCTTTTAATCATTTATAAAATTGTTGTGATTTGAAATTATTAGATATTTGAATTTCCTGATGAGGACCACAAAACACATGGATGAAAGTTTGAACGAATGATTGAATAAATGGACGGAATTTAATAATCTTTTGATTCATTTGTGGATTGTCCTTGCTGGGGATTAAAAAGAATTTGGCTCCAAGAGATCGTTTTTACCTATACAAATTATACAATTACGGAGCGAAGAAAGAAGATTAAAATAATAATAATAGTAATATTTAGAAATTTGTTAAAGTATTGATTCCTTGAATCATCAAGCTTTTAACAATATCTTTAACATGAACTTTTTTTACAACTAGGTACATATTATATTATATAATTCAGTAGAATTGAACTATCTTTTTTAGTCAACTTGTGGAATTCTACTGATTTATAAGTAGATCCCTGACTATCGCTGATATAAAAATTGTACTTATCCGAACAGAGAGAGCTAAGTTATACATATATGGTCCGAAGATGTTTAAAAATCGTTATTTTTTGAACAGAATTCCACAATGTAACAATTAAATTCTACTGCTTTCTACTTAACGAATAACACGTTCCTTGGAGTAGAAACTTTGCTTTCAATCTACCAGAGGTTAGTGCTTATATTGAAAGAAAAAAAATATTGGCGAAGCAAACCATTAATTCCAGGATCAATTTCATCCTAGTGCACAAAAGAAATAGCCAAGTGAAGCTGTGCAAAAAAAGGATTTAATTTGGCGGAAAACTTTGGTCCCGCGTAATATTGCCTTACTTTTGGAGGGCGGTATCGATTTCTCGCGGTAAAGTAAGCGGATTTGACGAGTTTCGTTATCGTAGTTTTTAGAGTACTTTTGGAACACTGTGGCGAAGATGTTCTTTAGCGCTTGGGAAAGGGTTCTTTGAAATCTGCGGGTTTTGAAAAGAGGAAACTTTTGTACTCAAATTATATGTCGAACTATGACTTTCGCTAACAAAAATGATATATTAAATATAGTACGGTGAAAATTTTTAGTATGAAGTTTTTCCACTGTTAATTCTTTTTTCAATACAGATTTATCCTTTTTTGACACTTTTTTGCTCAGGAAATGACAGGAAATAAAAAAAAATCAATTACGAATATTCATTTAATTATTGGAAATACAGCCAATATTTTTTCGACAAATTTTATAATGTTCAGTGGCTTAACAATTTTCATGCTCAAACGGACTTTTATCGTTTGCATATGTTGTAAAACCATTTCATGAATAGATTCAATATTTCAATTCGTTTCGACTCTTCCTGCAATAAAATATGCCTTGGAGTTTGTGCATTCCTATAAAAATCAGCAAACTGTTAACTAGCTTTTTTATGAAAAGAAAACTCTTTGCAATCAGATTTTTTTTCAATTAAAATGTATTGCCGTTGCCGAGTATTCAAAGAGTCGTCAGAAGAACTTAAGAAGTAGTAAAATTACAGCAGAACGACCGTGTAAAACAAGAAAACTCATTGAAAAGCTTTAGTTTTCTCGAATCGACTCAAAGAGCTTTCAAACTATTTGACCCTCGGGAAAACCCTCGCATTGGATTGACCCAAGCTGCTTGCATCACTCGATAGAATGGATACTCTTAAAACAATCGCTCTCACGGATTTTACAAGTGCTAGTTAAATATCGGGTTAAATTTTAAAACTGTTAAAATAAGTATAAATCAGAGTATTGAATAAGTTGAAATAGTCTAACAGTAGAATACAATTTTCTTGATTCTAAATTGTTTAAAAAACAGACGTTGAATCTGCAATATCTAGATTTCATCAATAAATATTTTTCATGAACTTCATCGCAAAATAATTTGAAAGTGGAAAAACTTGGTGCGAGATCCGAGAATTCAGTTTCCAACAATCGCGACTAGAAACCCTTAGAAACTCGGAAAAAATTTTTCCCCCAGCATCCCGCAAAAGACCACGTATCAAGTGTCTAACAGGTGCACAAACGCCAGTAACGAGCAGTCCTAGAACACGCAAGTTGGGCCGACAAGTTGCCCATAATCGCAGGACTTGTTCTCGGCGAAGTTGGCCCCCTAGATTTGATGACTGGCTTGCGCCCCTGAATTATAGAACGACCAATTCCCAGCGTCCTCGCCCCCGGGCTTGGGGGATGTTGATACACGCGAAATTATCAGCGCCCTAATACGAGCATTATCAAAGCGCTCCCGTTGATAACCCCACGAAAATTGCCCGTCCGGAAATGTTGGCCTCCAAGTCTCGTTTCACGATTAATTCTACGCTCTAATTGAAGAATTTTTCATGGGCAAACATCTTGCGAAGCGGGTTGTAGGAGATAATAAAAATGAAGCAATTCTTTTGAATATTTGTTCTGAGTTGGATAAAGAAATATGAGTAATGAGTGAATAAATTATAGAGGAGGAGTAGAGGGTGTCTGATCGTAATTCTTCGAAAAACGCATGATGATGTTTTAACATTTGAAAAAAAAAACCAAGAAATTAGATAACCTTCAGATAATGACGGAAATTCCCAATGAGTTATACAAATTTTTATAATCTCTGGAAACCATTTAGTAATTTTTCATATCCAGAAAATATTAATGAATTTCGTATATTGTGTTCATCAAGATGTTTTTTCTAAATATGCACGATAATATTTTTTCGAATTTCGAACAAATATTTAGAATACTTGAAAGGGAGATTTCGAAAAATCAAAACATATTGGAAATATGGAAATTTTACAAAATGTCAACACTAAAAAATCAAAATTTTTGTAAAATTTCAGAAAGTGTTCATTAGTTATGTTAGTATTGTTCATAATTACATTTCTTATTCAAAATATGCATAATTACATTTCTTATTCAAAATATGCATGATAATATTTCTATATTTTATACGAACATCTTAAATACATGAAAATAATTGAAAAATCACAAGAAATCTGTACAAATGTTACAGTGGCGTAGAAGTAGGTGGGGGAGGGGTTAGGAACGAACCCCCACCCCCGAAATAATTTTTTTTAATTGTTTACAACACTTTTTAGGGTAATTTGGTTTTTTGGACAGCCTTCTTTTTGTTCAGAACACCCCCCGGAAAAATTTCTACAACGCCACTGAAAGGTTACAATTTTTTATCATTTTTTTTTTTTTAAGAAGTAAGTTTGATGCTAGGAATTTTAGAAGTACTAAAAAATTTTAATACATAAAAATCTCAAAAACTTTCACTAACTATAAAAAAATCAAAATTTTTGTAGAATCCCAGAAAATGTTCTTTACTTTTGTAAGTTGTGTCCCTTTTTATTTTTTTTCTAATTTGCATATGAATATTAGAAAAATATTAATAAGATATATATGGATATGTTTTTTCATTTCGTGTATAAAAATTAGCAATACTTGAAAGTTTATAAACATTAGGAAAAATTTTCATAAATGTGAACAACAATCATGGAACTCCGAAAATTTTGAAAAGTGTGCATTAGTTTCAGAATTTGAAAAATTTTTTAGGATCGGAAAACATTCTTAATTTTAAAAATTGTCAATAATTCTAAAAAATTCGAGAAATTGGTAGAATTTCAGAAAATGTTGATGAATTTGTTATATGTTTTTTATTATCAAATTCATTGTTCCTCTAGAATATTAATGATAATGTTTTCTGAATTTTTCATGAAAAATTAAAAAAAAAAAAAATTTGCTAAAAATCTATCTTCATGAGTTTAACAAATTGACAGCAAATTTTTATAGTTTCAAGTTCATGATAGTTGGTATGGTGTTGAAAATTTTGAAAATTTCGAAAAATTTTAACATATTTTTGAAATTTCGAAACTGTCAATAATTCTTAAAAAATTGAAAGTTTTCTCTAGAATTTCAGAATATGTTCGATAATTTCGTAAAATGTTTGCATCTTATTCCTTCTTAGTTTTTATAATCTAAATTGTTTTTGTTTTTTATTAGATTAGGAATTTTTAAAAAGTACCAGCAAATTTTTAATAATATTGCATAAGTGGGACAAATTTACATAAATTCCGGAAAAAACTGATGTAGTCTATGACGTTTAAAATTTTGAAATCTTTTTCAAATCAAGAAACATTGAAAATTCGAGATCGTTGATTATTCCGAAAAATTCTTAAAATTTCTATAATTTTAGAAAATTTACGTAAATTTTGTAGATTGTAGAAAACATTGATAGGGTTGTTGATATTCAGAAACTGTGAGTATTAAAAAAATTTTTGGAATAAAATAGTTTTTAACAAAAATCTCTAATTTCAGATGACTTTGATAACTGAATACTTAGTTATGAAATTGAAAATGTCATGCATTTTATTAATAATAAATTTCGATAATTATTATTAATAAATATGAATATATATGATCATTTCATTATATTATGCAATTAATAATAATATATTTTATCATGATTTTATTACGTTAATATACATAACATTTTTTAGTATATTATTTCAAATGTTTTGGATATTTTAACTACTTAATTATTGAATGATAATAATAATTTGCCGTGTCGAAAGTTCCAATTTATTATTTTTCCAACTTCAAAAGTTTTTGTCTATTTTTATTTTATCATCTTATTTTGCAAAATATTTTTTTACAACCTTCTGACATTCGATTTTTAAAACTCATGTAATTCTATTTCTAATTTTTCCAATTTTCTTTCCTCTATAGTAGGTATCTTTCCCAAGAGTCAAAGGCATGACTCGCAATACATTGGCAGCTATTATTCCCAAGTAGAGCCCTAGTAATCTCCGTGTACCCCAATTTGGCCTGGATCTTGAGTGTTGTCCCGAGACCCTTTCCGCGACCGTAGAAACAATTGGTGATTTAACGAGAGCCGTTTAATCCGGCCCTCCAATTCGCGCGCCTTTCAAAGGTGCCCGGGTAAGACTGTGCATTCAGCAACTCGTTGGATGGTTTGCCAAATGAGCTACGGTTTTACCCTAGATCCTGCAGAGTCCCAGGGATTTCAGGACGAGCTGGGGACAAAATTATAAAATAAATGTAATTAAAGATATACAAAAGCTATTCCTTTTGCAAATTTTTAAATTCATTTGTGAATCTCTCTCTAATTTTAAGATAATCAATAAATTGACATTTTTGTTCTAGATTTTCACAAATGAAGAGTTTATATTTAAAATGATAAGAGCGTTATATACCTTAATGACTTCAAAGTTTGTGAGGAATATAATTTCTTAAAATTAATTAATTTTAAATTCATTACTTGTAAATTTCGTAGTCTAGAATCCAGAAGCTTACAAATTTTCGTCGAATATAGATTGATAATTATTTCTGAAAAACATTCTAAATTATTCATACTTCCAAATCATTCCCAATAAGAATATAAAATGTAAAGTTTCAACCAAAAATATTGATAATTTATTTTGATTCTTGGTTTAATTTTTTTTTAATTCATCAACCAACTAAAGATATTGATGATTTTACTTACTTTCCTTTACATCAGTTTTTCCTCAATAGAATCCCAAATTCTAAAACTAAAAATAGATCTTGTAATCATAAGATCGTGACTAAATATTTATTGTAACCAACACGAATTTTTGCGCATTAGCAACTTCGTGACGTCGCAAATTAAATTCTGGCGAAACTGACATTGACTTTTCCGGCGTCTTACGATTTCACCCTCGGGTTTATATGGAGTTTCGTTTTCATGAGCGTGTTTTACATTTTTATTACTTCGTTATTTCGTGAGCTCTTGTTGAATCTTTTTCCCGTGTATTGATTTATCGATTCATGAAGTGAGGAAAAATGTGCATTCTCGACCATTCATGCTCGGTTTATTAAAAATAACTTAAGTACCATACTGTGGACTTCCTACAGCCTAGAAACTTTTCTTGCATGAATAGCTGTGGAAAGATAATCTATACCTGCTTGTTATGAAGTTTTCACTGATTACGAAGTTTTAATTTTCAGTTAATTCAGAACTTTTGATCTTATTTTCCGCATTTTCAACTGATATAGCGACTAATTTTGATTAATTAAAAAATTATAGGTGGTGTAAATATGTCAATCTTTTCGGGTGCATCAACTGTAGTAGTAAAATTTTTACATGCTTTTATCTGTCGCAAGATAAAAGATTGCAAACTAACTTGAAAACTAAGAAAACAAAATATTATACACCTGTTATTTTGAAGCTCTGATAAAGTTCTTGAAATTTCCTTCTTTTGATCTCAATTTTTATGATCTTAACAATATGAAGCAACAAATTATTTTGAAACCACAGACAAACAGAAATTCATTATTATTGTTTTTTTTTGCCTTGTCAGTTTAGATGATATATTTCTGTTAAACATTTTTCACTCAGATATATTATGAAATCCATTTCCTTATTTTAGAATGAATTCTATTACATCTCAATTCCAATTGCTATATCATTGTAAAATTTTAAATTCAATTTTTTCAGTGTGCACTATATTTATCCAAAAAAATGCTATAAAAATTCTTTTATCCGCGTTCATTAATTGAATAACTCTTGTAAAGCCAGTTCTTTCTATTGAATAATTCACATGAGCGTTTTTCTGACTTCGTACCAATTTTTTATCTCTCATACTTCAATCAGCGGATGATCTGCAAAAAATTGTAACCTACATTGGAATTATCGAACTACAATAACCAATAATATTGATTTATGGAGCTTTTTTTGTAATGATTGGTTCAATAGTTTATTCCAGGAGCGTCGCAACGAAATTTTACATGCAGGGGCGAACTAAAATGTGGACAGGATCAATATATATTTATATCAATGCATCAATAAATATATATCATAGCATACATAATAAAATAGACATAGATTTGCTATCATAAGCTTTTATTTTTCAAAATATATCACGCTATGTATAAAATTCATCTCATTTCTAATCCTTTTTTAGTAATTTTGTCTTTAGTATATATAACTATAACATTTGAAAGACCATCTCGTATTTGCAAAAATTTTCTACATTGATTACTGGGATCCAATACACTTTTGTAAGTTCCAAGATTCTGATTTTTAGTATTTTTATAGATTTCTTAGAAAATTATATTTGCATATATTTTGCGTGATTCAAACTCTGCCTTCCCTTTTTAAGGTACTTAATGAAGTGCTAGTATTTTCATGATTTTTCTCATTTCATACTATTTATAAAATTTTTACGAGTATTCCGGTTTTCTATGTATTCCGAACATTTTTTTAGAATGTAATATATAAATTCAAAGAGTTAGACGTTCTATAATTTTAAAAATGTTTTATATTTCAGTATTTTCAACAATCTTTGACAAATCAGTATTTCCAAAGAAAACTGGTATTTCAGATTTCCAGTACTTCTAGTATGCATTAATCGTGTTTTTTTAGTATTTTTTCTTTTTAAACGAATTTATGGCAATTTAATAGATGTTAATACACATATATTTAATTTAATGCTGTACTACCTGAATCTTAAGATGTCAAATCCAACAGATTGTGACGTTATATTCCACAAATTCAATTTGATAAAATTTTTACAATGAAAACCTGTAAAATTAATAGATTGAATTTTTGGAAGAGGAAACTAAAAATCTTTTGAAACAACAGACAATACGTTAAATTTTACAGATCTATCTGCTATATATTTCTCAAAGTTACGGATTTTGTAATTGAAAATTAATAACAGATCAATTTGTAAAGATTTTAACGGAATCATATTTTAGAAAGGAGCATTCGAGGTTTAATAGATATTTAATAATTTTAAACTTATGTAATGAACTGATTTCCACATGAATTTTCAGTATTTTCAGTATTGTTTATATTTTTTAGTATTATTTAAATTTAGTAGGATGTTCTCGGATCTGCATAGATATCTTTTATTTTCTCAAATTCCAACATACATTCATAAAATTCGATACTCTCGAGTATAAAATTTTGTAAATTTTTAGTTTTTCAATGAATTTCTTAGAGAGAATTATCTTCGCAGATTTCAAGTATGTATGAGAGTTTTATTGAAAAAGTGTCAGTTAGGTTTGTATTTTTCAATATTCATACATTTTGGTTGATTTCTCGTATTTTGATGGATTCCCTTGCAGATTTTCGGAATTTTATGACTTACAATTACATTTTTTATAGATTCCTATTATTTTTATAAAATAAAAATAGAATAATATCTACTTAAACTTTAGTATTTTGAAGATTCATTTCTTTTTAGTCTTTTATTAAGTAGTATTTTTAAGTATTTTTTTGTATTTTGAACATTTTCATTGATTTCTATGTGGATTCCAATAATAATATGCTCTAAATTTTGAAGTTACATAGATTCTTAGTATTCATAGATTTCTAGTGTTGCAAAGAATTCTTGTTTATTTAGTATTTTGAATATTTTTCGAATATTTAATAAATTCGAATAATTTTTCAATATATTCTCGAATCCCTACACTAATTTTTAGAACGAAGTGCTCAAGAATTAAGAGATTAATAGATATAGATAGGCTAGTAAATGAAGTACACTGAGAAAAAATCTTGTACTTTTTGCAATAATATTGCAATTTTTACAGTATAATTGTAGTTTTTACAATAATATTGTAAAATCTGCAATACGAATTTTACTTATTACAATATTATACAATAAAACCGCTATTAATGTACAAATTACAATATGTATGCCAGTTTTCACTGTATAATTTCAGAAAATTTTTAATCTTGAAATGCAAATTTCAGTATACAAACTGTAATTTTTACCATACATGGTGAAAAAAATGAACAACATTACTTTTTTCTAGCTTTCTCGAAAACTGTATCATATTACAATATGATGCACTAAAAACCTAGAAAGTATACAAAAATATTTCAAAAAGAACCTATACAGATCTGCATACTGAAAAAGCTGTATAGAATTTTAAGTAATCTGGATTAATAGAAATTACAATATGATATTGAAAAAAGGACAAGAAGTATAGTAGAAAACGAAGTATGCAGAGGAGTTTTTACAACCAAATATATCTATAACTACATCATTTAACAATATTTACAATACGTTTTTTCAAAAATTGATATATTATCTAGCAAAAAGTACAGTATGTCAGAGTGATTTCCGTTTACTATACAGTATTGTGATAATTACTATATTTTTTTTCAGTGTAGTATCAAGTAAATTTTATCTCCATTCTCGTTATCATGTGGATAAATTGGTTGTATTTCTTTAATTTCCAGCACGTATAAATTTTTGGTACAATTTCTTAATTTCTTTGTAAAAACTTCTACGAATTTCTAGATTTTCGGCTTGGTCTCAATTGAGCAAAATTTTTTTGTTAATCGTATTTATTGTGCTTTGGACGATTGTGCAAATTTACACAAATTACATCGCTGTGATCCTTAATTCGACGAATTAGGAAAAAAAACCTCTAATTTATAAAATTCGTACTGAGAATGAATTCACCAGATCACCCCGTGTACAAGTTTCATGGCATTTTGTACAATCGTCCGGTGCACAATAGTACACTACAAAAAAAAATTTCGCTCAATTGAGACCAAGCCAGATTTCGATGTTCACAAGCAGAATGGTACAATAAATATACCCCTCCCCCCTTCAAAATTCCTATAATAGAGGTTCAGAGGCTCTCTTAGCCCCCATTTGCAACGTCCCTGATTCATTGTATGTGCATGGTACAGACCATCAATTTTCAGTGACTAATTCCCAACCATCGATTTCTGTTCGGAATCTCCAACTGGTCTTTCGCTGCCCAGCATGTTCTTGTTTCCACGTTTTTCGCGTGCATCAAGCTTGTTCCTAAACGAAAACACCCCCGGTCTCAAAATACCGTACCACCCTTAGCGAGGGAGAAATACCACGTCTTTGGAAGGGCAATTTTTCCCCTCTTGCCGACCCCTTTTTGCCGGCGCGTGGGCTATCGCTCTTGGTTCACCACCTGTCGGGTCGTTTCAGCTTTCCACCTGCTCGAGCGTACGTCGGGAACCTCGGAAAAAGTTTCACGAGCCCGCCGAAACTCACTTCCCAAGCCAAATTGTTGCAGCACAAAATGATACAACTCCTCTCGAGGACCAAACTCCTCCAGACTCTCTTCCTCCCAGGGTTAAGAACCTTCCCGTTTCGCATTCTTGCAAATTGTGACTACCGGAGCTTTTACACCCTCTTTTTTTCATCCTACCCCCCGAGGTTTTATCAATTCGCTCGTTATTTCCGAGCACTCACTGTAATTGCGAAATACTCATTCGTTCGTCAATATTTTTGCAAACGCTTTTTCGTAAATCGAATAAGCGAGTTGATCACTGGAGGCTTTTTTCGTGTCTTGTATTGGGGTATGTCGGGGAGTTTTTCTTTGCTGGGAATGTCAATATTTTCTTTAAGACCGAGAACCTAATGTACCGCGGCTCCATTTTCCCTGGGGCTGATCTTGCAAAGCTTGATTCGCGAGAAAAAACAGATGGTTCTTGTTTGCGATGGCGATTTGGTGGTATTTATTGTTTTTTTACACGGTTGTTTTTTTTTTTTCTTTTTTCGCTGCGTGAGTTAATTATGTTTATTTTGGTGTATGAGGTTTAATGACAAGGGTGGAGGTTGAATTTTTTGGCTGGATACAAATTTTAGTTATGAACTGAGAAAGGTTGGGAGAAGTTTTTAGTTATTCAGTCATTTAACAAATAAATTAGGGAAAAAAATATTCGTTATCAAAAGAAAACCCTTCGAATCATACCAAACAATAAATTCATAAAATAATGGTGAAAAATTCATTAATAAACAATTTCTTTTAATTTTGTAAGAATCTTTATGGTCAAAAAAAAAACGAAACGGGATTTCGTAAAAAAAATTTGGAGAGCGTTTTGACATTATTTACCAATTTTTAAAATTTTTACCACTTTTCAGAAAATACATTAAATTTCATTGTTACACTTGAGTCTTGGCGTAGTTTGACCAAATAGTAAAATTATGTCATTATTGATTATTTCTTCTTTATAACATTCGCAAAAATTTCCATCATATAAGAAGTGCAACAACTGTTTGTTAAACTCGTTTAAATTTTTTTAATTATTGAAATGTACGATATACTTTCAAAAATTCAGTTTTCAAGGTTGTGATTATATAGTAATATTTTCATATAAAGTATATATAATTCATTAATATCGATACCAATGATAAGTACAATAATATATTAAATGTGAAATAATAATAAAGTTATAATACGTAATGAAATATCTACAAGATAATGTTTAATTAGAATTGAACAGCTCGAATAAAAGTTAAAGGATTTTACAGTCCTTAATTTTCCGGTCTGGTATTTTGAATTCTGCTTATTTTATAGATTCAATAACATAGGACGATTTTTCTTGAAACTTTTGGCTATAAAAGCTTTAAATTATTATTGTGAACTTCATAATTTGAAAATTTCTGTTACCACAGTCATAGAATCCCATCGCCATGTAATGTGCAAAATCTCAGAAACTTTTATTCCAGAAAGCGGATTTCAAAATTCTAAAAAGTTTCTTGTACTTCCATATTTTTTTAGTTATTCTGTGATTTCGTAGGATTTTTGAGTACCTACCATTTTTTAATGATTACCAGGATTCTCTATTACTTTCTACAAACGTATTTTAGAATTTTATGCTTCATAATACGGTGATATATTGACGGTAGGTATTTATTTATATTTTTTAGGAAATAAGTCTTGAAAAGAATTATATCACTTTTTTTATTTTTCCGCAGTTTGTATGATTAGAGAGACTTTTTGGTAATTTTTTTTCAGTTTTTTTTTTATTATTTTATTATTTTTACCAATTTCAACTGAAATTATTGATGGATTTCGACAGGTAAACATGTTTTAAGGGTTTTTCATATTATTAGAATTTTCGTTGATTTTTACTATTCTTCACGATTCACTGTATTAAAATTGTTTTCCAAATGTATATTTTCTGTTATCCTAGACAAACACTCACTATTGGAATTTCGTTCTAGAAAAAATTCTCCTAAAGCCAAAATAATGATTAATTTTAAGGTTGTAAAATTAAGAATACCGAATTTCGTGTAATTTCAGAAAATTACATGATACCATTTTTTACATGTCCTCTAGATATAACTATATATAATTCTATTGATTTTTTTTTAATTAATAAATTTTCGTTTTTCTTAATATTTTCATTACCTGTCCTTCAGCTTCTTGATGTTATACTACGATTTCAAATTTCATTAAATTATATTTTGAATTTTATTACGAACACATAGGTTTGAACATTTTTATGGAATTCGTAAGAGTGAGGCTTTAAAAGGCATTGGAAAAATAGACATTCTATTCAGACGTTGAAATTCTTTTAAACTTAGTTACATGACGTCATACATTGATAATTTGAAACTTTAATTTCAATAAATTTGAAACTTCAAAGGCATATTATTTGAAAAATTCTATTGAACGAAATAAATATCTTTACATTTCATTAGTTTTAGAATTTTGCACTATTTTTCTTTGAAACTGATCAATATACTTGAAAAAAAAAAACAATTATTCGTTATATTTAATTATTACAATCTCTTCTTCTGTAATATATTTCAGTTACAAATATTACTTTCTAAATAATTTTCTAGTTCTTTATTTTAAAATAAATTTTTTGTAGCACAAATATCACCCAACAATTCATTATTTTTATTACTTTACGAAACCTCGAAGTATTTCTTACTCATCGAAACTTTTCTGGAGCGAAAAGTTACGATCAGCATATTTCGCATGTACCGGGTTATAACATCGAAACATCCATATTCCATTCACCCCCAATTTCACGCGACAACTACCTTAACTCGAGCGGGAAATCCGCGGGCGCAACAACTGTAAATCGCAATCGTCACGACAACCGCCGCAATTCAATTGGGCATTTCGCCTCGATATAAGTTTCCCGACAAGTACCAAAACGTTTTATCGACATTCGGCGAGCGATCCACGACTCTCGAGCACGAGCATGATTTTTTCCTGTCCTCGCAATCAAATTTAATCACAGATTAGGAAAAAAATATTTAATCCTTACGTATTTTGTTAATATATTGGTCGAACAATAAAGAAAATGTAAATATCTGGAATAATTAGATGCAAAAATGGATAGGAAGTATTTCAAATAAGTTTAAAAAATACTGTTGTTCCAATATTTTGATACAGGGGCGTAGGCAGAAACAATTTCCGGGAGGGATTTTTCTAAAAAATATTTTTCTTTTGAAATATCATAACTTTTAATCTTTGACAATATAGTTACAAGAGAGCGATTTTGAAATATTTTACATTTCGGAATTTTATAGCTACCAACTTTTGGAATCCAGAGTTGCACATTTTCCATGTTCGTAAATAATAGGATTCGATTTTTTGATTTTCAATTAGTAACTAAGGTTTCAATTTTTTTTACCAATACTTTTTGTACCTATACCACTCCAAGGATTATCTGATATTACGTAATATGGGTTTTGATAAAGCTTTCTGAAATTCGATCTCTAAGGAATTAACTTCTAAAAAATTTATATTTTCGAATTGACTTTTAAACAACTTTTAATCACACAGATAAAAGGTACATCATAAATTTATATTTTTTTGTATGGTATATTATTCATCGAATTTCATAGTATTTTCTGGTATTTTTATATTTTTCTAATATTTCTATGGATCGCTCGATAGATTTTTAGAAATCGATGCTGTAGTATTAAAACTTTTAACGATTTTGAGAATTCAAATTGATTTTCCAGAAGACAGCTTCTTTTATGAAGATTTTCAGTACTTTGATTCTATATTTTTTTAGTATTTCGATAATCAAAAGTATGTTTAATTGTGTGAATTGTATCAATTACATTGGATGTATTTTTATTGTTCCCTACATGAATTTCTAGACTAATTTCTAAAATTATATATAATTATAGTATCACATTAATAATTATTCTCCAAGGCAGAAACTTTTATAAATTTCGTAGAAAATTATTTCTACATAATTTTTATGCATTAAAAAATTTCTAGATTACTTCTATTTTTGTAGATTGCTACAGAGATTTAAAACACTCGATGCTTTAAAATGCGAGTTCGATGTATTCTAAGTAATTTCATGATTTAATGATAAAATTACATTCATACAGATTTTTCATGTTTTATATTGGTATTCTTTTTGAGTCTTTTTGAAATATTTAACAAATTTTGTAGCGTTTGCTAGAATTTTTAAAGATTTATAGTAAATTCAGAATTTGATGCTCTAGAATCCCAAAATTCATAGATCATAGAGGCGTTTGTCGAAATTTTTCAGAAAAAAGTTTTTTCATAGAATTTGGTTAATTTCATTATTCATTCAGAGTTTGTATGAATCGAAAGATTTTTGATACTTTTATATGAATTTTATATAGATGTTTAGAATTTGATGATCCAGAATTCAAAGTCTTGTAAATTCATTTTTCATGGTTATTCACTGGGTTGCAACAATTTTTCTGATTCTTATTTTCTACGTAATCCTACGTTTTGATAATTTTTACTTATTTATAAAATATAATATACTGCTATCGTTTTCATGCATTTTTTTGTAACCTACATTCGTATTGTTTGTCAATGCAACTTTTTTCGATTTTACATGAAATATTAATTTATTTCATCAGAATTTCGGGAGGGGTTTGAACCCCTAAAACCCTTCTTTGCCTACGCAACTGTTTTGATATCTCGTTTTTAATGAGGATTTACTGATATAAATAGAAAAGAATTCAATTAGAGTCTGGATTCAAATGAATAATGCTCTTTTCTATAGAAAAAAACATTTGTATACATTTGTATACAAATATGAATCTCCAGTTTTCGAAGTTTAATAAGGGTGAAAATTCAAATATCAGGGAAGAATTTTCCAAACGATGCAAGAAAGGCAGAAAATCGGGATTTCAGCTTTTAGCTCACCGTTTCTTGTCCCAGTACAAATAACACAATTTGCCGGAGCATGCATAATGCATGAAAATAGCGAAGCTCGGTCGACTAGACCACACTGACTTCTTGTCTATAATAGAATCTGCGCCATTCACTCGATTTCGCGGCATAAAGAAGGAGCAGAAGTCGGGGATAAAGTATAACGAGACCGGGCATTCAATTTACAAAATCCCCTTGCACTCTCTTCCCATTTCCGTATTTTCGCCCGCGTCTTTTACCAGTGAACTTTCCAAGTAAGAGTGAATGAGCGACTCTCTGGTACGATTCCACTGCGAGAAATTAATTTTTCTGGCGATGACTTTTCGTCTTGTCTATGGAAGGGTTGAAAATAAACGAGGGAGATAAGTGAAAGGAGTTGTCTTACTTTGAAATTTGATGAAATAAAGAGTTATGGAAGTTATAATTAAAAAACAAAAAAAAAAATTTTGCGAAAAGCGTACCGTCAGTTTTTTTTTATGATTGATAAAAAAAATGTAATTTCTCATATTTTGAGGAAGATGCTAATCCATTGATCTATTTAATCCCAGGAAAAATAGAATTTTTTCAAAGTATCCCAAGAATCCAAAGTATTCTGATGAGGCTCCCAATTATACCAAGTTAGAGATTCTGTGTCTCAAAATTCTAGCAGAACAAACTTTTGCTAGGGGTTAGTATAAAAAATATATTTTTTTCGAGATTTCATATTATTTAACTTATGACTATACGATTACAAAAGAACACCTTTTCAATTCTTAAACTTTGGAATTGAAAAGTAATACACCTTTTGGAGTCCAGACTCGCACATTTTTCATGTCTGTATAGAATTCGATTAGATTTTGTGATTCCTAAAAAGTCACTAAAGTTTTAAATTTTTATTACTGATTTCTTTAGTATTCACAACTTAAAGGATTTCTTTATATTATTATGAATTTCTTAACAGCTTTCTACAACTCGATGCTCTATGAATCTGAAACGTTTAAAAAAATTTATATATTATAATAGATTTTGGAAAAAAATATAATCACACTGATTAAAAGTATGTAATAAATTTCTAGTATTTTTTTACAGTTTGTAATTTATCAATTTTGTAGCATTTTCAGGTATTTTTTTAGATTTCTTTACACTCTTAATGTAAATCTCTTACATCTCAATAGTATGCAATCCGTTAAAAATTTTTACAAAAAAATTACTGTACACAAAAATGTAACTGTCCAATTCAACAGATTTTCTGTTCTATCTAACATATTAAATCCGTTGTTTTTTTACAGAATACATCGTCAAAATTTGAACGAAGGTGATTTGTAGACTACAGCATAAAATCTGTTAAATTCAACAGACTCAGAATAAAAGAGTTAGCATTTATATGAATCGCTCTATAGAATTCTAAAATTTGATGCAATAGTGCAATCAATTAATTTTTCAGAAAACGGTATCTTTCTATAGATTTCGAATATATTCATCTCTAATTTTATTGGTACTCAAACAGTGGAAAGAATGTTCAGTTGTAGTGTTAGTAGAAAATAAACGAATCATTATTGTTTTCTATATGAATTTTATGATGATTTCGAGAAATAAATAGAACTTATGAAATTAGAAACAGAATTACGGTAATATATATTCACTGAGATTGAAAGTTTTAGAAATTTATGAAAAATTCATGTTTACATGGTGGTTATGTATTAAAAGATCTATAGTATTTTGCGCATTTTTCTAGTATATATGAAAGCTTAGAGGATTTTTCAGTTTTTTGAAGATTTCTAATATTTTTGTCGATTGCTTTATAGATTTAAAAAATTTGATGCTCGAGAATAAATTTCGATCTATTTTTGATAATTTCGTAGATTAATGGAAAAATCACCTTTATATGAATTTTTCATGTTTTCTTAAGTTTTTTTATTTTCGTACTTTCAAGGCATTCGAAAGATTTTGTCGCGTTTTCAAAAATTTTTACAGACTTATAGTACATATGGGTCATTCTATATTAGATTTACCACCAAAATTTACGTTTACTCTAATTTGTTTTTTTTTTTAATTTTTTCACAAAAAAAACGACACGTATTTTTTTTTTTTTTCGATATCATATGTAAAATTTCCATGTTATCATTATTTATTCTTTCAGAGTCTAATATAGATATTTTGCCAAAAATGCTTAAAAGAAACAATTGTTTTCTTATTAGAATCGACATTTTATAAAATTTGGTTGAGAACCGTCTATATTTTGACCTTATCGTATAGAAAAAATATTCAAAATTTATTCATCCGAGAAACGTGCCAAGATGTTAAGCAAATTGCATTTACAAAAAAAAGGCATCTTCGAAATGCAATTTTTTGTTATGTAATTTTGCAAAATACTTCAGAGAATAGATCACAAAAATTTTTAGAATGGGCAGTCCATTAGTTTCTGAGTAATGATAAATAATGTAGACCCGTGTTGCTTCGAGCGCGAGGTGTTGCATCGCCTATATTGGTCTACCGCGAGCATGAGAAGTTGAAAGCGTTTACTTACGTTGTTCTGGACGTAGAACCAACCATATTTTTTGGCAAATAATGCCAAATAAATTATGTTCACGAAATTCATATTTTGCGTAAACAATGTTTTTATCAGTATATAGAAAAAACAATAACTCGTGTACACTGGAGTGTCTCGAAGAAAAAGATTTATGTGGACCAGAGTGAAATAGAAAGTTAACTAGTTAAATTTAGGTAAAAAATTTTACCTAAATTTTTCATTATTATTCTAAATTTATGTACATTATGACCGCGACTGATCAGAATTTCATAATCTACTTCGCTTTTCGTTTCAAAGCTTGATACATTTTTTTGAAAAACAAGCATATTCAAATACTTTTACCTGAAATTCTATAGCATTACTTATCGCTTCGCGAGTTTCGGCGCGCTGGAACTGGGGAAAATTTACTGTGATTGATTGTATGCATATTGACGTAAGCATGACGCAATCTATTCAGATAAAATTTCCGCCAGTTTTCTTGAATACGTGGCTTTCTGGACATCGTCAGTTGAGTTTCAGTTAAGCTGTGTCTCGTATGGTTTTTTAAAATGTCGCCAGTGAAATTTAAAAACCGCTGTTGTAATCCCTTCAATGAAAAAACGCACTCGTCAAAGAGTCAAAGGTCCAATTTACGCCATCCATCAAAATCGATTTTGGAAAAATTTCAATTTTTGGAATCGACCGATTTGTTGTGTACATAGTGTAGAAAAAAAATTAGTAATCAGGGCGTTAAAGAAATGAGTGAGTACATGCTTAGTGGTTGGTCAAATTTTCTCAAAATTCCAGTATATTTTTTTAACAATGTGTTGAACTTATTCAGACACAAGTAAAATGACAAATGGCTCCAACTCGGACCCTGATAATTCATGCCATTCTGACCCTGAAATCTCAGATGACGATATTTTTTCGCTTTTTGATTATGAATCCGATGTAAGTTGATGTTTTCGAAATTTTTCATCAATAATAATTTTTGTTCATGTACATATTTGTGACATGTTTACTCATTTTAGGATGAAAAAGAACAGAGTCCTCAGTTTATTACTGAATTGAAAGAAAAGTTTCACGACCCGAAAAAAAGTCAGCAAGAGAAAATTCAAATATTAACAGTTTTGGGAACAAAACGGTCTGTGCGTAAGATAGCTAAAATAATGAATACTTCTCGTTATTTTATACGCAAAGCTCGAGAGTTGGCACTGAAAGAGGGAATCTTCTCAAAACCTCCCAAAAGACTATCTGGTGAGATGTAGTTCGAATTTCAGAGCCTTTCAATTATTTTTAATTAATAAATTATCTGCAATAAAATTGTAGAAATGATATTAACTTTTAATTAAAATTTATGTGTTAAAAGTTTTAGATAATCTAATATTATTTATTGAGTGAAAAACATTGAGAGTAAGCTACGTTTATAAATTTTTTTATTTCAAATTTTTCGGTTTATGTCGTTGCAGGCAACGTTATTTCTGCCGAAACAGAAACAAAGATTAAAGAGTTTTACGAACGTGACGATGTTAGTTCTCCAATGCCTGGCCAAAAAGATACGAAATCAGTGAAAATTAATAGCAAATCCGTTATTTTCCAAAAGCGTTTGATATTGGGAAACTTGAAAGAGATATACTTGAAATTCATGGAGGAAAATAACGATTCGAAAGTTGGCTTAAGCAAATTTTGCGCTCTTAGACCAGAGCATTGTGTTTTGGCTGGCTCAGGCGGAACGCATAATGTTTATGTTTGTCCCATCCATGAGAATATGAAGCTCATGGCATCAGGTAAACATCATAAAAGAAGTTGTTTAATAGAATTCAAAATATTTTAAATCATCTATTGGGTTGGATAAAATAAATGTTAAAATGAAATAATACACTCAAATTTAAAATAATTTCGTTTTTTTTTATGATTTTCTCTTGATTTCTTTCATTTTGAAAACATTGAAGAATCTAATAGAAGATTAAATAGTCTGGATTTACTTACTAGAAATGTTAAAAATATAGAAACAAAATTATTCCTGTTTTCACAGGAAGTTACATCGTTAATTTGATGAAAAAAGAAAACCATGCTGTGAGCAACTATCAAGATATTCTGTTGCTCTCATTATGCCCAAATCCTACTGAGCAATGCTTCTTTGGAGAATGTCAAAAATGCCCAGAATTGAAAATTGTAGCTAACATTTTGGCCGAAGTATTTGAGAAGAATAACGTTACGCAGATAAGTTACAAACACTGGTTTTCACAACCGAGAACGACTAAACAATCTGTAACAGTTTCAACTGAACAATTCATTCAAAACTTTTGCGAATCCGGTAAAGCATTCCTTACCCATTCCTTTATAGCGAATCAACAGGCAACTTGTTACAAAAATGTCAAAAAAAATTTTGCAAGATGACGAATGTCTTGTAATTTGTGATTTTTCTGAAAATTACGCTTTTGTCATTCAAAATGCTGTCCCTGGTGTTCATTGTAATAATGACCAGGCAACAATTTTCCCCATTGTTTTTTATTTCAAAAACAATGATTTGGTTCAGCACAAAACTTTAGTTTTTATTTCTGACTGTAAAAACATGACTCTGTTGCGTTTTACGTCTTTTTAGAAGAATTCAACAAGTTTTTATCGAGCTTCTATTCAAATGTAAGAAAATGTATTAATTTTTCGGATGGAGCGCCCCAGCAATTCAAAAACGCGAAACATTTTTCGACAATTTATTACCACGAACAAGATTTCGGTCACCCTGCAAAATGGCATTTTCAGGCAACAGCACATGGGAAAGGCCCTTGCGACGGTGCAGGTGGGGCTTTAAAACGAAAAGTGCGAAAAGCAAGTCTGCAGATGACTGCAGAAAGTCAAATAAGTTCAGCATTTGAATTGTATGAATGGGCAAAACAAGATGGGTGTTTCTCTAATATATCCGTGATTTACAAAAATGAAAAGATTATGAAGCAGCTGCTGAATTTTTGAAAGTTCGATTTGAAAATTGTGTAACAATAAAAGGGACACAAAAGTTGCATTACATCGAACCCGCGAAAAATCACGAATTGAAGGTCAAGACTTATTCTCAGTGCCCTAAATATGAATACGTCAGTTGTTCGAAAAATGTATCGAACCGAGCTTTGGAACGAAAAGCGAAGTAGATTAGGAAATTCTAATCAGTCGCGGTCATAATGTACATAAATTTAGAATAATAATGAAAAATTTACATAAAAACTTTCTATTTCACTCTGGTCCACATAAATCTTTTTCTTCGAGACATTCCAGTGTACACGAGTTATTGTTTTTTCTATATACTAATAAAAACATTGTTTACGCAAAATATGAATTTCGTGAACATAATTTATTTAGCATTATTTGCCAAAAAATATGGTTGGTTCTACGTCCATAACAACGTAAGTAAACGCTTTCGACTTCTCATGCTCGCGGTAGACCAATATAGGCGATGCAACACCTCGCGCTCGAAGCAACACGGGTCTACATTATTTATCATTACTCAGAAACTAATGGACTGCCCATTCTAAAAATTTTTGTGACCTATTCTCTGAAGTATTTTGCAAAATTACATAACAAAAAATTGCATTTCGAAGATGCCTTTTTTTTGTAAATGCAATTTGCTTAACATCTTGGCACGTTTCTCGGATGAATAAATTTTGAATATTTTTTCTATACGATAAGGTCAAAATATAGACGGTTCTCAACCAAATTTTATAAAATGTCGATTCTAATAAGAAAACAATTGTTTCTTTTAAGCATTTTTGGCAAAATATCTATATTAGACTCTGAAAGAATAAATAATGATAACATGGAAATTTTACATATGATATCGAAAAAAAAAAATACGTGTCGTTTTTTTTGTGAAAAAGTAAAAAAAAAAACAAATTAGAGTAAATGTAAATTTTGGTGGTAAATCTAATATAGAATGACCCATATGCATAACTATGTATTGCTGTATACACTGTTTAGACTTTGATGCTCTAGCATTTTTAATTTTACATATCATTGGAATTTCTTGAGATTTTTCAGAAAATAGACTTTTCATAGAATTGAATCACTGTCAGTATTTTCCCAAAGTTTGTATGATTCGAAAGATTTCTCATATACTTTTAGAAAGATTTTTTATAGATTTTTTAAATTTTATGATCTAAAATTCAAATACTTTTTAATTTTAAACATTTAATAGATTTAAATTTTTTTTACCATTTTCTGGATTGAAACAATTTTTTAAATTTATATTTTCTACGGTATCATACATTACTTCTTTCTCAAATATTCATTAGAAGGAGTTTCATGGTTTTTTTCAACTTTTATATTTTAATTATTTATAAATGCAGGTTTTTTTGTTTTCACATTAAATAACTATTTATAGGTTTAATGTTTTTGAACTTCAAATATTTTTTGATTATTTATATTGACTTTTGAAAAAAACAGCATTTTTGCACAGATTTCCAGTAATTATTATTTTTTTTTAGTACGTACTTATACAATCTGAAGAAATTCCTGGCATTTTTATGAATATCTCTGCAAATTCTTAGAGTTATATTTTCTAGAATTTCAAATGTATAGAATTCTATTTAAAGAATTCAATGCAACAAAATTCAAATTTCAATCAATTTTCAGTAATTTTATATACTTTCGGGAAAATTGCATCTATATAGATTATGGATTTTCATATTCAATAGATTGATAGTATTTTTATTTGTTAATTTTTTTTTCTATTTCTCATTTTATTACATTTCCTAGTATTTTAATAGATTTCTTGTATTGTGATGGATCGCTCTATAAGTTTTTTTATAATTTAAATTTGTAGAAAACAGTTCTTTCATAGAATTCTATGATTTTCAGTATTGCTTCAGATTTTGTCTGATTTAAAAAATTTTCTGACTTTTTTAGCGATTACTATATACATTCTTAATATATTAACTGGAAGGCTGAAAGTTTTTCAGATTATCAGCATGTTGTTATATTCTAATTTTTTTTTTTATTATTCACTGTGGTAAACAATTTTGCAGATTTTGAGTTTTTTCGTTATTTTAGCCAAGCTTTGAAAATAAGGATTCTGTTTGAGAAAGTCTTTTTTAACAAGGAATATTGTTTACCATTAAAAACCTCCATGGAACCATTCATGTCCTACACATTCTTCATAATTCTTACTTGTTTTAAATGCCATTATAATTTACATACATCATTCCTACAATTTTTTCTTCAGAATTTGTTAATAGACCTTTTTTTCATGTTATATGGTATAATTGTTAATTTCATCCAACTTTCAAAAGTAATATAAACCATCTAGACCCCCCTCTGTTTAAATGCTTGCTTGATTTATAGAAATTCAATTTATGATCTACCGAAACACATTGATCACCTGTATAAAATAAGATGAAAAACTTCACAATAAACAATCTCAAACTGTTTGAAAAAAACTTTTCCAACCCTCTAAGAAACGAATAAATTTACGCGAATAGATTTCGGAGCACGAATAACGCGAAAACCCTCTCGAGAAATTCATAGCCTCTTAAAACACCACTTTGCTGATTTTCATCTCTCGCAACGACGAAAAATATTTTTGCAACATTGCGGCTCTCTTTTTTAACCGCCTCAAGCGAACTACCTTTGCCACGAATTTAATGCAGAAGCGAGATATATCGACCTCAAAAGGAAACCCCGAGCTTTTTCCCGAAAAGATTGATTCGCTCGCTCTTTGCACGCGCGCTGCCTCATTGAATTCAAGTTCCTCTGCATTCGGGGCGAAATGCATTTTTCCCGTACCACTCGCCTGAGATTTCCCGACACAGAATTGACAAGCTGAGAATAAAAAAAAACTATGAAATCGGCAAAATTTTAAACCCCGAAGAAAAAAAGTTTCAACAAGAAAGTTTTTTAACGCCGAGGAAGAAAAGCTCACTATTTTCCGGAAAATTGCGAAACTTTCCCACGAGACAATGGCATTGAAACGCGAATGGTTTTGATGTGTAAAAACAGAAAGATGGAGTTTTCCCTTTGTTAAGCAATCTTACTTTTTTTGTTATTTGTTATCCACTGAATTCTGGAGGTTGACATTTTCATTATTTCATGCATTAACATTAAAGTGAGGATATTGTTTTCTCCAACTTTCTATTGAAGGGTATCAATACCAGGTGTACTCCTAATTAATTTCCGGTTTTTTTGCAAATAAAACACATAATTCCAAAAAAACCGTAACCTTTATTTTATTCAAAGTATTTTCCATCGCTTTCTACACATTTTTCCCACCTTTCTGGTAAATTGTGGATACCACGCCAGTAAAAATCATTGCCTTTGGAGGTGAACCACTCGGTGAGCCATTTTCGTACATTTTCGTACGAGTCGAAGCGCTCCTCAGAAAGGGCATGGCCCAACGAGGCAAAGAGGTGGTAGTCGGATGGCGCCAGGTCTAGTGAGTAAGCCGCATGATCAAGCACTTCCCACTTGAGCCTTTCCAGCGTGTCACGAACGACTTTCGACTTATGCGACGGCGCATTGTCGTGGAGCAAAATCACCTTCTTCTGTCGTTGTTGATATTCTGGTCGGTTTTCCACAATATCTCGGCTCAAATCTCTCATTTGCTGTTTGTAGCGAACGGCATTCACAGTTTCACCAGGTTTCAGCAGTTCAAAGTATATAACACCGGACTGGTCCCACCACACACACAGCATGACCTTCCGACCGTAACGATTTGGCCGTGCCGTCGATGTCAATGCTTCATCTGGACTCACCCACGATTTGTTGCGCTTAGGGTTCTCCAGGAAAATCCACTTTTCATCACCAGTAACAATACGATGCAGGAAAGACTTTCTTTTGTATCGTTGAAGCAGCATTTCACAGGTCACTTTTCGATTCTCCATTTGTCTCTCGGTCAGTTCATGGGGCACCCACTTTCCACACTTCTGAATTTTTCCCATGGCTCGCAGACGTTTGGAAATTGCTTGCTGTTGAACTCCCAACGCATCTGCAAGCTATCGTTGCGTTTGCGTGTTGTCTTCATCTAATAATGCTTGCAATTCGGCGTCATTGAACGATTTTCGCTTGCCGGAGCGTGCGGCGTCGTTCAGGTCGAAATCTCCATTTTTGAACTGTCGAAACCACGTTTCACATGTTCGAAGTGTTAATGCACGATCACCATAAACTTCCACAAGCGCACAGTGGCTCTCGGACACTTTTTTCCCCTGATTGAACATGAAAAGCAATGCATGGCGCATATGTTCAAAATTCGGTACAAAATTCGACATTTTTGAAGCGCAATAAAAACTTACTGGAAGATTTTTTCGAGTAAATTTCAACGCAGTTCAAGCACTCGATATGACTGAACAAAATGACATATGGTATGTGTTACCAACAGCGGTACAAAACAGAACGCCATCCATTGAAAAAACCGGAAATTACTTAGGAGTACACCTGGTATCTTTTCGATACAAAAATTTGAAATTTCGCATTTCAAGTACGATTGCAACTTACACAGTTTTCAAAAAAATATTTGGTGCAAAAATTTGTTACATACATAATTTTTTCTTTATTGTTATATTTCAAATTTGTAAACAGAATAAAAATCATTATCTTTTTAATATTGGTGTCCTAAAGTGTATAATTAATAAAATTCTTGAAAAAGACCACACAGTTGCGGTAGCAACGTGAGGTATATAATTAAAACGACTCGACTCGAATATTGATAAAGCCTATTTCATTCGATATGAAACTCCCCAGTTATTAAAAAAACCACAATCAATTTAAGTTCAAAGTAGTTTAGACTGAGATATTCTGGGCCACATTATTTGTTTTCGCTTCTCGCAATATCTAAAACATATTTTTTTCACCCTCGAATTGACTTTTCTTGGATAAAATGTGCAGTTGCATTTAGAATTGATATTTATAACGGTCATTTATTTTAATTTTTAATTTAGTTTTAATTATAAAGTTTCTTATTCCGATATCGGAAAACTCCTGTAGCAAATTGGAATTTTCTCTCACATGGAATATTTTCAGCGTAATTTGTTGAATCGATGTATTTATTTACGATAATTAATTAAATTAGTTTATTAGATGTCATTAAAAAATTATTAAGGTGTAGAAAAAAGAGTCAATATTTTTTTTCTTACACTCATTGAAATTCCGAATTTTATTTTCGCACAGTATGAAACAAACAAATAGTAGAGTCAATAAGTATTATTCGAATCAAAATTTTTTATTACAGGGTCAGAATCTCTCTAGCATGTCAGCTACAGGTAATAACTGTTATGAACATATAAATAAAACGTATAATTGTGTAAAAAAAAATAGTTTGTGCGTTAGAGAACACAAGGAAAAAGTTACACATCAAGCGAATTTAATAGACCGTACAAAATAATGAAATAAAGAAAGCGAATAATTCTTAAACATTATGTTTAAACAATATTAACCAAGAGCTTCTTTCAATTATTAAACTGTAAGGTGTGTAAGAAATAGAAGTAAATTGTCTGACAAACATTTGTAGAAGAGCGGTAATAAATAATTCTACTTTCTACTTGTTATTGAAAAATTTTATCACGATACAAATTCCAATTTTGTTACCATTATTGACTTACATTATTGAGGGAAGTGGAAATAAATTAAAAAGATGTCGTAGGTTTTCTGCATTTGGCTGTCAACACCAGAAAATACAAAGTAAACGTTACGAAACGTATGGAGATAATAATTTTTTGATAATTTATTGATTGTCCTAAGATAATCTATGAAACCTTAAATCCTAGAGGATCTCGTTCAATAAGTATTAGAAATACATGAAAACATCAGAAAATAATTCAAATTCAATGAATACCTAAAAAAAAGTATGACAAATACTAGAACAATAAGAATTCTTCCCAACACTAGAAATCTTCAAAAAACTGTGTTCTGAACGATGCTTTCGAATACTAATTACAAGATTTTATCAAATTTTTTAATTTAGAGCTTCAAAAATTTTTTTCAATTCACATTTAGATCCGTAAAATTACTAAAAATCTAGAAGAATGCCTTCAATTCTAAGACTTTCATAAAAGCTGAAAAATAAAAAAAAGACCAAAAATAAATAAAGTCTATAAAATTCTGAAATCCCATATAAATATTACTTACTCAAAACTTATGGAAATAATAATATTATTAAAAACTATCAATCGTGAAACATCAAATTTCGAAAATCTACATATGAATCCATAAACAAATTGGAAAATTCAATAGTATTTATGTATATTAAAACAATACAAAATAACAAAATATTTTAGAAATCTGAAATTACAATCTAGAAATATAATGCTTCTCAAAAATTTGAGAAAATACGAAGAGTCTTTGAAATTTTAGTTTTCACAGTTTGACATTCTAGAAATACAGATTAGAATGAATTCAAGAAAATATTTCATTGATCGTAAATAAATACATTTTATGATATTATTCAAATTAAAAACTTTGAAAGTTACTTAACATTTCATAAATCAATAAAATACTAAAAATCATTTCAGATATAATTTCTTCAGATTTTGGTGAATCTTATAAATATCTATAAAACCTAGAATCCTAAAGCATAGAATTCTAATATTTATATAGAATCAAAAAAAATTCGACGAAATCGTTAAAAACTTGTGAAGTAAATAGAATGCCAAAATACCGTAAGTATCAAAATTGCTGTAAATTTATGAAATACCTGTCAATTTTGAAAACACTATTTCTTGGAAATCTCTGAAATACCAAAAAATTGAAAAATTTTCGAATTATATCATCGAATTTTCAAAACCTATTGAACAATTTACTAAAAAACTAGTATATCTTTCAAAATTTAAAAGTATTGTAATTTATTGAAAATATGAATCGAAATATGCTAAAAAATATCATTGTAATACAACCTCATTCAGAATCTATGTATTATGTAAAATTCCAGTTTCGAAAAATATAAATTGTAATTTTTGATACTATGGCATCAAATACCTTTATTGCACTTTAAATTATATTATTAGAAATACAGATATTTATAAAGCATACACTAACTTTACTTTTCTTCTTTCTGTGCTTTAACAAAACTGCAAAAATATCACAAATGAAAATCAAGAATCAAAAATTTATTGTGATTGCCTTGACTGCTTGAGAAAGATTATTAAAAATTATCTATCTCAAACGTAGAGTGAAAAATAAGAGTTACTCATCCTATGTACACATATGTAAATGAAAAATTATAAAAATGTTTGAATTTGGACAAAAAATATATGTATAATCCCTTTTTAGGTATGTTGTATTTTACAAGATAACATACATTGTATGTTGTACATTCGGATTATTTTGTTATCCAAAATTACAAGATGAACTTTCGGAAAAAAAATTGGAACTTAAAAGTTTGAGTCAATTATCAGCATAATATAAACGAAAAGCAACCCTACTATCTTTGATTCTTATAAGGACCTTCTAAGGGTCCTTATAAGACCTTATAAGGGTCTTATAAGGTTATTATAAGGAGACCTTATAAGGGCCTTATAAGATTTTAGATTTCTTATAAGGATTCTGATCCTTATAAGACTGCCTTATAAGGATTCTGATCCCTTATAAGATTCTTATAAGGTCCTTATAGGAAATCTAAAATCTTATAAGGTCCTTATAAGGATCAAAGTTAGAAGGGAATCGGAATAACAAAATAAATATTACCATAAAAACAAAAGTTATTCGCAAATTGATTGTACAGAAGGTAGAAGCAGAATTTTTGTTTAGAAGTCATTTTCACGAAAGTAACTTTCACGAACGGTATTTTCCCAAAGTCCATTTACATAAAAAAATAATAATGTTTAAGTAATTTGAACAAAAAATTTTGTTTTTAAATGTATGCTTTTTTGTGAATTACGTATTTTTATGGAAAAAATTCTGATAAAAATTTGTAATACAACATTGCTGGCAATCATTCGCAAATGCTACAAAATATTGTTTTGTTCTTTGTAAGTCTCGTAATTTGACGCTACAATTTTTTTCTGTTTTCGAGCATGCCTTCTTTTTTCCTGGTGGCTTCCTTAACTTTTCTTCCCAAATTGAATTCTTGAATCGCAATGTCCGCATCTACTTTCTCCTCTTAAAATTCAATTATTTAGTAAATTATTGCTGCAACTGCTGTACTCTACATTCCTTTGAACATGCACAATAATGACGTTTTCCAGCCTACATTTTCCCCACGCAGCACCAACAAAAAATCGACGAATCAAGCTTTCCCTACCCATTTCTCCCACATTTCCCAACACTCGCTCGCGTCAAAGTGCGAGCCTTTGTCGATTTTTCTCTTGTGACAACTCTGCGTTTGAAGTTGGTGGTTCCGAGCCGTTGAAGCGCGGAAAATATTGGCCGACTGATAATTATCGTCGGAAAAAATGCACCTGTACATCGATCTAGGCAAAAGTGCAGGACCGGGAACCTCGGGATTATGCGTACCACGTCGCGTCCATCGAGAACGTCGAAGTGTCCTTCCCTTGACGACATCTCCAGCGTTTTCAACATCTGCCCTTGTTTCCCAACTTTGCCGTGACGCGAGCTCGTCGAGGGGAAAAAGTACTTGGCATTTTTCACAGCCTCTGCTTGCCTGGGGACGTAATTATCACTGCGGTAACTCGACTTTTTACGCGGCTGCTGGTCGTGCGAGAAAAAATGCGGACGCAGGGTTTTTATGGAATTAAATGTGTATGTACGGAATTATGAGTGACGACTTCGGACACAGCGAGGTTGGGATGCATATTTCCAGCTTTTTTGATGGTGCTTGGGAAAAGTTCTCGTTCTTTTTGTACATTGTGGAATTTTAGAGAAGAAATCCGTATGTTATTCAGTGGTGTAAAATGAGAAAAATCAGTTTAATAATATATAGAAACCACCGATAGTAACTTAATTTAACTATGGCCAAATTTACTTGCAAACATAGATGAAAAATGTCATTGTCCCCGAGTCACGGGCGGTCATTGTGTAGCGTTTAAACCGTGACGAAATTTTCTCGTTCGGAAGAAGCTTGAACTAGTTTCAAAATCTCCAAACAAAATTCTTCATTGCTCTCTTTGGTGCGGAGACAATGAAGATTTTTTTTCTCCTAAAATTAAACCGAATCGTCATTCTAATTCGTTGAAAAAATTCCAATTGTTAGCTTTGAAAAAGATCTTTACCTCTGAAAACATATATATTCGTTTTCGAATATTGAAAAACGATTGACGATTGCCCGCTTTGTCAATAAATTTGTTGAATTGTAAACAATTGACGTAATTCGCAAAGTAACCATTACAGTATACTTTCATTTACGTCATTTTTTGTTGTTATACATTGTTATTTATCCTTCATTATTCGAAAAACTAGACGTTAAGAATTCTTAGAAGATTCTGGAATAGTGCTTAATTAAAATTTCCAACACATATTCAGACAGGGGCTCACCCAGAAAAAATTTTTGAGAAGGAGTTTCCAAAAATACAAGTTTTGCTTTACAGAATTCATCAAATATTGAAATAGTGACATTAGTATTTACAAATTATGTTTTTTTTTCAATCTATGTATAATTTTCTTCGAATTTTGAATTCGAGCACTTTAATTCAATTTAAAATTCCAGGTTCGCACATAATTAAGTTATATAATTTCTATACTTTGTGAACTCAACATTTTAATTCGAGAAAAAAATGATTTTGCCATTACAGAATTCTTTGTTTTTGCATAGACTGAAATTAGATATTACCAATTTTTTTTTGTAACCAAATCTTCATCAAATTACCAGAATATTCAAGTTCAATGTATTCAATTCCTTGGATTGTCAACTTTGAGTGATAACTTTTTCAAGATTGATATAATTTTTAGTATCAATTGAATGCAACTTTTTGATACTGAATTCAACACATCGAAAATTTTTGCAGAATTATTTAAATTGAAAAGCTAAGTAATGATTATTCATCCAGATTTCAGGGTACAGTATTGAAATTTCTTTCGGTTATGAATTTTTACTATTCAAATTTAAATTTTCGTTCAACAACGAGTTTTCTTGAGATTTTTACACTTTTAAAATTATACAGTAACATATATAGTAACTTTCAAAGCTTAAAATATTAAATATTTCAAATTATTTAGGTTATCTCTCCTATATTTATGATTTTTTTGTCCAAAAATATTTCTTTGTCGAGAATTATACTTTTAAAATTCTTTTTCTGAAAACTCACCTCTTATAAGTAAAATCGTCAATTCGAAAAAATTGAATCTTTAGAATACAAGAATATTTTTTTATTGTTTTGATATGTATATGGATATTCTTCTCTATTCGTTATCACAATGAATTATTATCTGAAAAATGAACACTCTGAACTTCGCGTAATAAAGTGTTATGTTCAAAAACATTATGCAATGAAATGTATTTTTATATTATATTATTATCTCTATAGCTCATCATATTAATGAAAAGGTGTAATTTATTTATCGTTATAATTATATGAAAACAATTTAACCATATGAATAATTCTTTCCAATTATATGATTTATCCTATGGTCCTTCGTTCACGTAAATATATAAAAATTCATAATGAAACAATCATACAATTGTACATAAAATTAAATACAAATGAATTTAAACATCAAGTATAATTGAATCGAAGGGATACTTTAAAGGTATGAAATATTCAGTATTTTTGATATTTCAATGGTACATATTCATACATTTTGTTTGTGTTTTCAAATGAAAGTTCTGAATTAACATCTACTATTAACGTAGAATATTGACTTTCAAAACTGATGATTGTCAAGTCTGATTACTTCAAAAATTTCTATTCAACTGTTGAAGTGCTTTAAAACTAAAGCATACGTTCTGATTTATCAGTTATGTCTTCGAATTTATACAGTGCCAAATTTCACATTTTCTGATCCAAGTGTCTATAGTAGATTGTTGAAAATATTCATTTACGCTTACTTTTCTGAAAGGACAGAAATTTTGACTCTTGAAATATAAAACATATATTAGCATGTCGAGTTTCATTTTTGGTTTATTTGAAGTTTTTCTGTTAAATTCACAAAAAAAGTGGATTTACAGAATTTTGAAAGGGGTTTCAACCCTAACACCCTTTGTGTTCGCCACTGTGTCCAGAAATTCCCAAATCTTCTCCATCTTTTCGACACTTCATCTACTCAATCCCACCCCACATCCCCATGTACATCGAAGCTCCATTCAGCTTATAACATGTCATAAATATCACAAAAACATCGTTTCAATACTTATCATTAACATCGAAATTCCATCGCCCACAGTGCACAGGACAGGCATACCCTACAAAATCCCAGTCCTCCAAACCAACCCCAACCAACCCCCGCGGCAAACACACGATCCATAAATAAAAAAACTTTCCTCCCCTAAGACACCGTTCACCAGCAATTTTCTCGCAATCGACCCAACAACAAATCAATGGGACAAAAAAAAAGCTCCCTTCCGTCGGCCTCTTTGCACCGACAACAAAAACTGCAATTAATTCAAGAAATGAAATTCCAGGCCGCACTCGATCTCGCCTTTTCCCCGGTATTTTTATAAATGACTTTCCCCTTCACCCCCGACCGATCCTCCCCCCTCCCACCCTTCACACTCAACTCAAGCTTTTTTTTCCTCGTAATAAACCGCGACGCCATCAGACCCGAGTCCTCGTTTCCATTCACGTCCTCGAGTCTGACGACCCTCCTCTCAACATCTTCTACCCGGGTTCTCCCTTCGAACTTGTAGGGCAAAAACCCGAACCAACCCCCCAATCCCCTCCCCCCCCCCCAACCCCTGATTACCCAGGGAAAATGACACGTACGCGTGGGGAAGCTCTGCACGAGATATTGCTTATATACGAGCGTCTTATGAGGAGACTTGGATTCGCTTCTTGTGCGACATTCACGAGGAATTTTCCCTCTTGGAGTAAGGGTGGGGAACGCTCGATGTTTTCCCGATCGCACGCAGCCGGTCCGAAGCGTTCTTGTGAGTACCAGGATGGCGAAATGAGAGCACAGAGCGCAGATTTGATTCATCGATAAAATTGGTCGTTTGCTAAACGGGCAAAAAGTTGGGGTTTAGGGTTTGAGGGGGGTTGGATTGATTGGGAGAATATTTTTCTGGGGGAAAATAGAAAGCTTGACAACTCGTTGAGACCTGGAGAAATCTTTGAGAAGACGATGATCGAGTATCTGTTTAGGTTGATGGCCTGGAAGATGAATTTAAATTCAGAAGTCTTTGTTAACTCTTTGAAAAAACTGAAAGAAATAATGAAAACCTACGATTATACACTAGAAATTCAATCTATGAATAATATTGTATCAAGGGCGTAGGCAGAAAAAATTTTCGGGAGGGGTTTTTCTGAAAAATATTTTTCCTTCGGGATTTCATAGTTTTTCATCTTTGACAGTATGGTTTCGAGGGAGTGATTTTGATATTTCAGAATTCGAAAATTATACAACTTTTGAAATCCAGAGTTGCACATTTTTCATGTTCTTAAATAATAGAATTCAATTTTTGTGATTTTCAATTGGTAACTGAGGTTTCAATTTTTTTACTAGTACTTTTTGTAATTATAACACTTTAAGGATTATCTGATATTGAGTAATATGGGTTTCAATAAAACTTTCTGAAAGTTTATGCTCCAAGAATCCAACTTCTAAAAAATTTATACATTTGAATTGATTTTCGAGCAAATTTGAACCACACAGATAAAAGGTACATCATAAATTTATATTATTTTCGTATGGTGTATTATTCATCAAATTTCGTAGTTTTTTCTGCTATCTTTATGTATTTCTAATATTTCTATGGATCGCGCAATAGATTATTTTTAGATATTAATCCTATAGTATCGAAACTTCAAACGATTTTAAGAATTTGAATCGATTTTTCAAATGACAGTTTCTTTTATGAAGGTTTTCAATACATTTATTCTATATTTTTTTGGTATTTCTACAGTTAAAAGTATGTTTATTTGTGTTACTTGCATCAATTGAATTAGATGTATTTTTATTGTTTTCTATATGTATAACTTTCTATAACAAGTTCTAAAATTATATATAATTATAGAGTTTCATTATTAATTATTATGCTCGAGGACAGAAAGTTTTATTTATTTCTAAGAAAATGATTTCTATGTAATTTTTATGTTCTTAAAGATATCTAGTTAACTTGTAAGCTATTAATCTAGTAAGCTAGTCAACTACTAAACTAGTAAACAAGTAAGCTGGTAAACTAGTAAAGTATTGAAATTGAAAAATAGTGAAATAGGAAACAAATGGAAAAGAAAAATAGTGCACTAGTAATCTAGTAAGCTAGTAAACTAGTTAACTCGTTAACACGTAAATTATTAAGCTACCAAATAAGTAAGCAAGTAAACTAATAGTAAACTTATTTTTCACATTTTTCTAGTATAATATACGATACCCTGGAGGATTTCTAAGTATTTTTATAGATTACTTATATTTTTGTAGATTGCTATAGAGATTTAAAAAACTCGATGCTTCAGAATGTGATTTAAAGAATTAATGATAACATTACATTCATATAGATTTTTCATGTTTTTTAGTGTTATTTTATTTTCGTATTTTAAAACATTTTAAAAATTGTGTTGCGTTTTCTGGAACTTTTATAAATTCATCGTATATTTAGAATTCGATGCCCAAAATTTATAGATCGTAGGGGCATTTGTCGAGATTTTTCAGAAAACAGTTTTTTCATTGAATTTTATTAGTTTCTTTCTTTTTTAGAGTTCGTATTATTCGAAAGATTTTAAAAACTGATGTATGGATTTTTTATAGATTTTCGTAGATTTTTAGTTTTCGTGATTTCTCACTGGGTAACAACAATTTTTCTGATTCAAATTTCCACGTAATCCTACGTTCTGACAATATTTACTTTTTTATCAAATATATACTGTTGATATTTTCATAAATTTTTTTGTACCTTAAATTTTTTTGTTTATCGATATAACTTTTTTATTTTTACATCAAATATTGATTAATTATATCAGAATTTCGAGAGGGGTTTGAACCCCCAAAACCCCCCCTCTGCCTACGCGCCTGTATTGTATAGATAAATCAGAATATCAATATTTCTTTACGATCAGACTTCTTATATTGATGTATTAATGAACGATAGTTGTTATATGAATATTTTCGTTGCACGATATCACAACCTTTTTGTCTGGAAGAAAATGGAGGGGATAATTTTTATTCAAAAATTTCTTTTCTTTACTCATGCAGCATCAAGGTTAGTGATTTCTGGAAACATCAGCTTTATTCTTCATTTTTAAATTTTATTTTGAAAATTTCATAGTGATGTGGTCTACGGGTACATGGAGGGCATTCTGAGATTGTTGGTTTTGAAAATATAATTAGAGGAATATTTAGGAGACATTAAAATTCTAACATAACCACATTCTCATGATTTTATCATTTTCAAATAAGAATAAATATATGAAAAATTTTATGAGTATGGTCCTGAAAAAATGTTGTGATGATTCATCAAAAATTGATAAAATGATAGAAATCTAATAAGTAACTGGTCTATAAACGATTAATATACTAAAAATCTATATAATTTGAAATTCTAATATTATGACGCTCTAAAAATCTAAATCTTAATCTGTAAAAACACTAAAAATCTTAAATTTTGCTAAAAAACCTTACAAAATTGAATAAATTCACAAAAATACCAAGAACGTTTCAGAATGCAAAGACACACACGAAAAGTGATATAATTTGTTCGAAAATGTATACAACATCTGGTAATAAACAAAACCTTTTTTTTACAGCATTGAATTCCATAGATCTATAAAAATGGTGAAAATTTTTAAATCTTCCAGAAAACCTTAAGCAATTCGAAAAATACAAACAGATACTGAAAAAATATTAGAGGTACTGATATTTTAGCAATTAGGTACTTGTCAATGCTAAGAGAATTTTTGAAAAAAGCTATAGAAAAGTTGAAAATGAATAAAACTTCGGTTTCAAGAGCATTGAATTCCAAAAATGTATAATTTACATTAAGATATATGAAAGAACCAGAAAATCTTGAAAAAATACGCAAAAAATTAAATGTACTTGAAACCTGTAATGTATTTTGATGAACTTATCGGAATGATTAAAATATTTGAAATTTTGGTTTCAAAGGAATCACATCCTAGAGAACTAGAAATGTGAAGATCTATTTTTAAAAAAATGAGAAAATTCGTTGAAATGTAAACTGAAAAATTAAATGCAACATAGAAATACTAGAAAAAATATAATGAAATACTGAAAATACAAAACTTCACTATCTAAAGCATCAAATTACGCGAAAAACAAAAAAATACAAAAATTATTAAAATATAAAAAAAGTTAGAAAATAATACTTTCAAACACACAAAAATTAAAGAACGTATAAAAAAATTTAATTATATTTAGCAGCAATTTATGAAATGAAATAAATCAATGACCAATGTATATAATGAAGATCCACAATACTTTATATTGTAGAACACGGAATTTGAGAAATTTATAAAGGAATATACAAAAATGCGAAAAATTTTAAGATATGCTAGAAAATATCACAAAATTCAATCAATAATGAAAAATACTAAACATTCAAAAAGCACCCTATGAGTACTGCTATAATTTTTTCAAAAGTTTATACAAATTCTGTAAATGATTAAAATTTTCACTGTTATAGCATCGAATTTAAGGAATCTATAAAAATACTTCAAACCTATAAATTTCATAAAATATCCTACGAAATTCGAAAAAAAAAACTTAAAAGACCATACGTACTAAAATTTCATTGTATATTTGTAAACGCTGATTGTGTTTTTTAAAAAATCAATACAAATTTTGTAAATCAATGAAACCTTATTAACTGGAGCATTGAATTTCAGAAATTTGTAATAATATGTAAATTCATTTAAATACCAGAAAATCGATCGGATCGTGAAAATCTTTAGAAAATACGCAAAATTCTAAAAGTACTTGAAATCAAGAATGTTTTATTTTCAATTGCTCGAAATAATTGATATATTTCGAACTGAGAATTTCAAGAAATCGTACCCTAGAAAACTGTAGATTTACCTTTAAAAAAAAAACTAGGAATCCTACAACATTGGATGAATACTAAAAAAATTCGAAAAATAATAAAACAACTATAAATCTGGAAAGTTATTGTTTCCTCAAAATCCATTCAATTACAAAAATGTAGAAACTCCGAATTCTGAAGCACAAATTTCTAGATCATCACAATATATAAAAATACAACAAATCTTTAAAGACATTAGAACATCTCAAAAAATTTCATTGGTACTAAAAAATGCTAAACATTTTTTAAATAAAAAAAATCAAAGCATATAACTCTTATAAATCCATGGAATTACTAAAATTCCTCATATGTTTTTATGCTAACGGTTTTAATTCTCAATATCTGTGTAGAAATTTATGAAAATACCAGAAAATCTTTTAAATTTTCCAAGTACCTGAATAGGAAGAAAAATACTAAAAGAACCATAAAACAATCAAAAACCATTTTTCTAGAAAATCTATCAAAGTATATGCGATATAGGTACCATCATAACGTAATTTTCTTCCAGATTATATCTACAGGTATGGAATGTAAGATAATTGCAATACATCATATGAGCCAATATTACAGTGCAACCTCTGAATAGGGCGTCGGTTCTCTGTGTGAGTAAAGACAGAATGACCCCCTATCCAGAGGTTGCAATGTAATATTTTTCGTTTCCATTCCCATCTCTACTACACCCCTCTGTTTTCCTCATATAATCAAAAGCATTCCCAACAATCCCAACTACCCAGACTTTCATCCAAAAGAAAACGCTCTACCACCATTCCAAGTCGAGGAGTAACGTTGATTGGCCCCAGATAAAAACCTGTTTTGGCGCGATTCATATCGCCCGATCAAGATAATCCTCATGAAGATCAAGGTTCTCGAGAAAACCGGGGCAATTCGGATTTTCCCTTCAATCGCTTTTCCCCGGATAACGTTTTTCTTGCTCGCCATCACGCCCCAGCGACGATCCACTGTGACGTCAAACAATTTCGCTAGCCGATTTTGCTTTTTGTTCGAGCGCGACTCGCTTTTGAGGGCATTAATTCGAGTGTGAGTAAATATCGGGAATCCGATAATCGATTGGCGCTGACCTTTGAAAATAACGCGCCGACGCCACTTTCCGATATAAAACCTTTTTCATCGACCCGCGTCTCGGGGATCTTCACTGCAGCAACAGGAGTCTGCGGAAAATAACCCCAATAGTTCCATATAAAACGGTCTTGAAGACAATGACTTTACATTTTCGCAACCCGGGGCTAAAGGAGCACCCTACGCCCATGGAAATTCAGAAAAGAAGCAGTACATTAATTTTTATCCCTACTTGCGCACTGAGAATACACATTTTCAGTTTAAATTTATCCAACTGAATTTTTGTTAGATTAAACATTGTTAAGAATTTTAGTTGCACTGTTTGAATTTTTAGTCGTAGTGATGGAATTTTCAGTCGCTTCTACTGAAAACGAAAAGTGTAGAAAATCAATGATCTTTCTTATAACAATGGATATTTTCGGCTCTTAAAACTGAATTTCTTAGTTATTTTCAGTGGTAGCTATAATGCTAACTGAATTTTTCAGTTAAAGTAAAAGAAAATTTCTGTAGCATCAACTTTTTCATCTCCTAACTAAAAACATATTGTCGAGTCGAAGCAACTGAACTTAGAATATCATAAATATTCGAATAGTTAAATTTTCACCTACAGAATTTCTATTTTTGTCTTCTAGATTCTCACAAAATTCTGGATTTGAGGCATTTTATTCTAGAATTTCAAGGTTATAATGTTAACATTCGAAACTTTGTGGATGATATATAATGGTTTAAAAGAAATATTCTGTCATTATTGGGACTATCAAGTTTTTCATGTGGTTAATTACAAAGTATTTTTTTTTTTTTTTTGCGATGACAGAATCCACAGCAAATCGTCGAAATTAAAAAGTAAAATATGTTCTGTTCTTTTAATTATAAACTGCTGTTGAATTATTCAATGAATAGAAATGTTTCCTAATATTCATAATTACTATTAGCGTGGGCTTTCAATTCTGATACATTCTACAAAAAATATATGAATAACTAGTAAACCTTTCAAAATTTTATACGTAGTAGTAAGTACAAATAATTCTACCAAAATACCAGCACTCAATGTAATACATAGAAAAGGGAGGCCAGTGTAAAAAATATTCTAAATGTATGGAGACAGAATTTTCTTAAAAAATATATATATACATATTGTATATATATACAAAATTTATGAGTATTAAAAAATACAAAATACACGTAAAGTTTTGAAAATGTTTGAAATATTTGAAATGCATGAAGATATTGTTTTCTGGAAAACATATAAACATGCTAAAAATCTATAAAACTTTTGATGATAGATTATCAAGTTCTAGAAATCCACTCTGGAATTTTCAAAAATTGTACATATTAATAGAAACTAAAGATGGTTCTACAAAAATTTAATAATATGTACAAGGAAAAAAATAAAATACTAACAATACCAAAAATCAAAAAAATACTGTAGATTCATGTAGATATTATCCCTTTATTCTTTACTAAATATATATAAAAGTTTGAATTCTGAAGCATTTAATTTTAGATATTTATATGAATATAAATAATAATGACACATTATCGTTGGAATTATAAGAATAATGAAAAATCGAAAACACTAGAAATCCATAGAATACCTGTTATTTTGGGAAACTGTTTCCTAGAAAATTTTTTACAGTGATAAGTATTTAGTAACTTTCTAATTATAGATCATCAATTTCTCAAAACCTACAAACAACAATGTTCGAAATATGCTTTAAAGAATTCGAAATTCCTTAAAATTTTCCAGAGAGTATAAAAAAAGGAATATTAAAAAAATACATGCACTTCATGAAGTACCTTGAATATGGAAGCCAGAGTATGAAATACTTTTTACATATTGCTACGTATATAACTATAGATTTATCAAAAATCAATGAAAATACTCAAAATCTCCAGAACCTTTTACTCTAGAGCATCGAGTTCTAGCAATCAATGTGAAAAACTTCTGCAAATACGAGCTAGCTTTTTAAATGTTATGCATACTTAAAAAATAAAATCATTGAGACGTTAGAAACAAGATAATGTAATTTCGTATGAAAAGCGATATTCTTTCAAAAATAGGACCTCAAGCTTGCAAATCAATTTCTAAGATGTAACGATAAAATATGAGTATTGTTTATTGAAAAATTAAAATAAATATGTATTGTCCTTTTTGACATTTGAGTTTGCCCCTCCATGTAAAATTCCGTTGCGACTTCTCTGCTCGGAGATGTTCCGTTTAGACTGGCGAAATTTGGCCTGAGCTTTTATGAGTCTCACTTGGTTTTAGACAAGGCAAAAGGAATGTATTTTATACATTGATAATCTCCTGGAATTCATTCTGGTGTAAAACAAGAAAACAAGACCGTAAACTGAATGCTTTTGGAGATCCCAAAACTACTTGTTACTCTTCCCACTGGAAAAAGGAACAGGATTCTCCAGCATAAAAAGGAAAAAAATCTTTGCCTAAATTTCACAAGCTCCAAAATTCTACTGTTGAATATGAAAAATCATATTGAGAAATAATTCAGCAAGCTTCTCCATCAAAATTCTACCAAACTTTTTCCCCTACCCTCAATATTTAGTAAAATATACTATTCCCATGTCACATAAAAATAATGCAGTCATGTTCACTTTTTTCCTGAAAATCTATTTACACCGAATCCCGTCCTTTTTTCATGTAAAAGTCACTTCCGTCCATCACCGAATAAAATTCAATCCCCAAAACCCGGAACCCTTCCAAATCAAAAACGAAATCAAACATCCTCCCTGAAATCCATAAATATCCCGCGATAAAGATCCGATCGCGAAAACGGATAAGTGAGGGATAGAAAAAAAAAAAGAAAATAATCGAAACAGTTACATTTCAGCGTCGCGGAGCTTTCAGCCCGGCGTGAAACAGACAGATAAAAATGTTGGGGAAGAACCTTAATATCGGACAGCGGCGTTTTTATATTTCGCTCGGCTCCTTTTCCAGGCCGGTAACAGGATTTAGGTGTTCCATTCGCTTCAGGAGCAAGAATAATATTACGCTTCCCGGAGGGTTATTTCAAAGCGAGATGTAATATCAATACAAAGCTACCAAAGAGTGAAGAAAAACAGTTCTTTCCCCCCCAAGGGAAAATAATTAATAAATGACGAGCTTCGGGGGAAAATTACCCGAGGGAGGGGAGGCAAATCGAGACAATTATTTATAACGAGGATGAAAAATAGGGGGGAGGGAAGGGGAAATAATTGAGAGGACAATAACCCCTCGTTTAACGGATAAGAAAATATGTGGCTCGTTGGGCGAGGTAATGGGCGCTTTTGATTTTGCGTTTTTTTCGCTTCTTTTCCCGGCGTCGACGCTCAATTTGGCGCGCCTTGTTCTTGGCCACTCGGAATAATTTACCGGTGAAATATTTCGGCTCGATTTGACGCGGATTTCCCTCTTTTTCATGGTCGACGGGTCGAATGGTTTTTCAGCGAGTGATTGGATGAGCAATGATTTGGCCGTGGCGACGACGCGGAAAATCCGATTCGTGGGGATTTTTTTTCGGTGGACGTTGTGCTTGGTTGAGTAGGGTTAAGATTTATTAACAGTTATTTAACGAAAGTCGTGATTATTGATGTATGAATCAAAATTTAATGTAGTACTTGCAATTTGAAAATAATAAATGAAGAATTACCTTGGAGAAATTACGTTCGTACTTTTGAAAAAAAAAACGTGCTTGAAAAAATTACTGATCATTCTGGAATGTTGAAAAACTCTCACAGTAATTTCCAAAAAGAAGGTTCTACAGCATTTTTTTAAGTAATCAAAAAATACACAAATACAAAAAGTGCCCTAATGCACGAATAAAGTATTAGGGCACTTAATTTTTCTAAACCTAATTTAACGTCGTTTATTTTCGATAAAATTAAGTAATTTCTTTGAGTCAACAATCCATGAAATAAAAACTTAACTGCGTAGCTACGAAATTCGGAACCTTGAAAATAACAGAAAAAACATAAATATTCGGACTTTGAAAACACACGATAACATACTCATAGGATATATGAAATGAAATTACTGTGAAAGCAAGCGCTTTTTGGAAGCATACAATGTAGGAGCTTAAAGCGAACTCTTTTTGTCGCGAAGTTTTTAATCTTTCAAACGATAAAAGCACTGTTTATCCACGATTTTATTACTTTTCCGTGTTTTCCTTCATTATGACACAAAAATGTTACTAATATAACGTACGGTGCAACTGAAAAAACATCATCTTGTTATTTTTTTATTTACTACTCAGTAGGTCATTTTCTTGAATATAAAAATCTTAATTTACGAATTTGGAATTCACACTTAAAAATGAACAGATAATTCTACATTTTCGTTTGAAAAAAACTTCAAAAACTATGAATTCGAATGTTCAATTTTTTTGACTTTGAAACATCGAAAAAAAAAAATAATTTTTCCATTATTTTTTTTTCGCTAGATCCGTGAATTCCTGGCAGTATTGAGATTTTATCGATTGTTGAATCTGAACGAATTAAGTTGAGTTACTGTGTAGTGAAAGATGTAGATATATCTTCATAATCTTTTCTAAATATTTAGAATTTTTTCTGTTTTAGAACATTCTCTTATGTTACTTTATACAATCTTCTTTTCTCACTCTCGCGTTTAATCTTTTTTTAGGTTTTAAATATTTTGTATATATGAATTCATCATCCATCGATTGAAAACCATTCCTTACGATGTTTTTTTTTTCTTTTTATTCGAACAAAACTTTTAAAAAACTATCTCTATTGTTAGAAAAAATTAGAGACGACTTTTTTGTATTGGACTATGGTTATCAATTTTTGGTAACCAATTCAAGTTACTTATTTAATAACGATGAATGAAGAAAAATCAAAAAAGTATTTTAAGTATCTTTATTTAATTTAATAATTTTATCATTTTACTACCCTTATTTCATTGCCATATCTATCATTTTTAATTTGATTATTTTTAGCTCTAGGTTTACGTTCCTCGGATGAAATAAAACCAGTGCATGATAAGTTTAGAAATGAATTTATTATTCATTGCATGATTGGCATTTCTTTATTTCTATTATTGAAAAAACAGGTATAAAGAAATCACATTTTACGAGATTTTTGTTTTGGTTTTAATTCATCATTCTTTTCTCACTCTGTATGAAATTTAATTTTCTCAAATCTAGATAAAATTCAATACATAAATGATAGTCCATAGACAAAATTTATTGGTTTTAAAGGAAAAATTCGTTGATTGGATCACCAAATGAATTGATTGTCAACGATGATTCACGTATGCCAAGTAAACATATTTCAACATAATTGAATGATTTGTCGTTGAAGTATTTTTCATTTTTTTATTATGATTAGAATTCTATAACTAGATCCTTTTTAAAATTTTAAAAACAATGCCCTCAGAATTATAAGTTATGCTTTTTTTCACATTAGGAATTCGGCTCAATCTTCAACTTTAGTTTTGTTGATATTATTTATAATATCAAAATTTTTTTGTTCCATGTTTGTAGAAAATTTTCGACGTTCGAGATGGATATGTATTAATGTATTATTGCACTTTGATTTTTCAAGTCAAAAATGTTCAGAATTTATGTTCTTTATGCATTGATTAATTTTAGCCTGTCGTTGAAACTGTAAAATTCCACAGTTTATTCATGCTTTCATGAAAGTTTGATTAGAAGATATTTTTATACAAGAAATTTAACTTGAACTGTAATTAAAAACATCGAGGTTAAACACTGATGATTTTAAAATGGGAAGACCTGAAAATTATTCTTTAGAAAACTACTTACAATAAAAAATAATACATTTTGTTACGATATTTTTATGAACAAAATTAGAATTTTATAATTTCCATCAAATATTCGCCATTTAAGTTAAAAAAATTCAATACTTGAGATCTTGATTTCATTTTTCCGATATGCATTTCAGGTTTGGTGTAGTACAAATGAATTCAAATAATTTTTCCATTGCTATCAGCTTTATTTACTATGTTCTACAACTACAAAATTTATTGATTTCATGACTTAAGTTTCCTAAGAATTCTAGGATGCAGTAAAAACACGCCGTGGTCAGAATAATGATCACAAATATCAAAGTAAATATACTATGCTTTCAATATTTAATGACGAACAAAATGTATCATGACATTTTCTGCAAGATAAAATATTTATTAGAGTTGTGATATTTTGTTGAACAAGTGGTTTCAGTCTATGGTTTATGCTGAATTTCCAACATTGATAAAAAAAATGAAAAATCTGTCATATTTCAAAGGCAACTCACGCAATCACATCTTTGTATAATCGCGAATAGCTATAAAATAGCTATATATGTAGAATTCACCAATAATACAGGGTTATAGACCTTGGTAGACCTTCGTAGTTATCATTTTTGAAAAATTGATATATTTCTTAAAATCATTTATTGCTAAAAAATTGAATCGATCCAATATTATATATAATTATAGACTATAAAATACTTGAAAACTTTTCAGACTACATATATACGTGAAAATCCTTTTAATGTTGAAAAAAACTATTGTGGTTTGAAAATAAAAGTAATGTACTTCAAATCAGACAAGTTTCATCGTCGTGACTAGATATCAAAAATGCTAGAAAAAAACGATTTCGGTCTATCTTTCTTATCATTTGTTTTGTAAATATAAGGAAGAATTTGAACCATCATCTCATGATGTGTAATTTGAGAAAATAACAATTTCACTTTTAAAACAATTTCCAAATTACGTTTCAATTCTGATGTCCATTTATTGACTAACTTGACGAAAAAAGCAAAACTTCGATTTGATTAAATTTAGTAAATTGTTTTTCATAGTGTAAAAATATGAATAAAAAAGCATAGAATCCTGGAACTGAGTCCGGTAATAGCAGTAGTCGCTCGGGATAAACACGGAATGAGTCAGGTTACTTCAACCCAATCAAACGTTGCTATTTATTTTCCGTGCACAAATCTGTTCAATTTTTATTTCATGGAAACATCTAACCTTCCAAAACATCACGTAAAAAATAGTTTCAAACAATATCCCTTCCTTGTTCAAAAAAAAATCCTAATCCCTCCATGTCCTATTTTTCCCTTGAAAACCCTAAGTTCAATTTCCCGCGCGAGAAATTTCGACAGCCCCGAGACCTCATAAAAAAGGCATCACGAAACCGCACTCCATCACTTGCGTCGCCTTTAAGCGGCTTAAATCGAGGACGAAAAAGCGTTATTCCTCAGACCTCGAAAGCCTTAAAAAATCATAACGCCACAACAAAAAAAGATGAAAAAAAAGATGCACCGGAACAGAAACCAAAGAGAATCGCCGAACAACATGGGAGTGCAACAGACGCGGTCGCGATTCCATTTGCGAATCAATTTGCGCGCGATGATTACGAAAATGCTTTAATCGCGGACGAATCGAACGGGTGGTTTAATTACCATCCGTAATGAAGTAATCGAAGCCAGCGGGATAAATTTTTAATCGGCGCTTTCCAAGGGGATGTGATTTGGGTCACTCTGCGGATGATAAAACGCGGACTTTTAACGATCACGGTGTGTATCCTCGCGTCATTTCCGCGGCGCAATTACGCGATTGCGTTTTCGGAGAACAGGCCAAAAGTAATTTCCAGGGAATCAATTTCCACGGTGCGATTCGCCGGGGGTGAGGCTGAATCTCTTTCGCACGAGCCGATGATTCCTGAGGTTTTTTTTTTTTTTTAGAAATGTCAAGTAATTATTTTACTAGGATGGTATTTTTTCTTTTTAATTCTTTGAGTTTTTATGGATGATTGTTCAACACTGGAGGGATTTAGTATTACAATGAATGAAAAGTTTGGGTTTAAGTTTTTTGAAAACTCCAGAATAATGTCTGTGAATTCACACTTCAAAAATTTATCAATTTTTATGTTAGATTTATTCATTGACAAGCAATTGTTTGTATTATGAAAATGTTCTGTGAAAATTTGGAAATTTTCAGTTACGTATTTATTAATAAGTTAGATATTGGGATAAAAAATGTACCTTAAATTTTTCAAACTTCTACCAGGTACCATTTTATAAACACAACATTTTTTTGAGAGAAAGGGAACATTAGAAAAAACAAAAACTAGTAGAAATTGTTAATATTTATAAATTAAGGAACTTTAAAACTACCTAATCCCGTTTAATAAATATTCGTTTCATTTTGCTTAATTATCTATGTCCGTCTTCGAACTTTGTATAATTAATTTTATTCTGAGCCATTTCAGGAATTTCTCTTTCATGCTTATTTTCCTCTCTACATAAAGTTTTCGCTTCATCGTACTCGAACTCGTATATTTTTCAAGACGATGCGATGCTGAGATAAATATTTTTCACATGTTCATTCGGTCAAGATTTTAATTCCTTTTTTTAGCTAATTTAAGCAGTCGGGCGATCAGTACATTCAATTTAAACATCTGAATTCTTGTTATCCTCTTTCAGCAATTTATTTTCAATTAATGCAATGAATTGAGTATTCATATCATGAACAGGATGAACTGAGTTTCAATTATATTATCTACGAACTTCATTCAATTTTCCTGAAAAAATTAATTGTATAAAAAAGAAACAACATCTTTGTTATCGTTGCGTATTTTATTCTCCATCATTATACCTCACGAAATTATATAATTATTAATAGTGATTTTCTATAAATCATCTGATATTTTTTTGTATGAAAACTTTTTTAACATACATGATTTTAGTTTCTTTACACTCTCTTTACTTTTAACTATCTTTGGCAGCCAATTTTTTTTTTATACTACGAAATGAAATTTTCAATCCAAAATATATCTACAAGCTTTCAGCTTTCATTCAACCCTTTTCAGAAACTAGAAATTCACAAATTTGATAAAAAATCGATAAAATTCTTTTACAGTAAAAATTCTAAACCTGTGTACTTCATTGATATTTTTTTCAGTTATATTTAATTTTTCAGAGCTCAATTTTTTCTAATTCATCATTACAGATTTTATCGAATTTCCGAACTACGTTTTTTAATCACTCAAATTGAAAATAAATCAACTCTATTTCGCACAAACAGGCAATAATTGAAAATGTATAAAATCCGAAACACAAAAGTTACTTTTATTGAACAAATTAATAATCATGCTTCGAAATATTGATCGTAAACAGAATTCGAAAATTCCTAATCTTCCTTTTTATGTAACATATTTTTAGTTTTCTTTAAACATTCGTGAGAACAATCTTTTTTTATAACTATTATTTTAATCTGAAATTATTAAATCCCCCCATTAAAAATCATACTCATTTTTAATATTTTGAATCAAGACATAATTATTTTTAGTCAAATACTGAATAATTTTTTCATTGCCAGACACCATTGTTTTCAAAGATTTTTCCGTCCGTCTTACGTAACTAAAACTAAGATTATCAAAATCTTTACTTTACACATCTTGCTGATCCATATTTTTGAATTTCTCTTCATTTTCTTGAATAGTTCCTTCATTCAATTTATTAAAAGTGTTACAAATATTTTTGAATTCAAATGTTTAGATGCATTGTTAATCTGTGAATGTAAATTTTCAACCTATGGTAAAACTGAATATATTTCGATTCAATTATTCTTCTTATCATTGATCTCAAAAGTTCCAGATTTGACCATTTTTTTCGTATTATTTACGTTTTTCTAAATGATTTCCATCGAATAATCATCGATTTATAATAAATACTAAATCCTTTTAAATTTTTACAAAGGAATGGTTGTTCAGGTAATATTACAACTTTATCAGCAAGACCCGAAAAAATTTTTTTTTTCGGATGCAACGATTTTGAAAATGAAAATTCATGTGAAATTTCAATGAAATCTGTTTTAGAAAACAGTTAAATTTAAATTTATATTGTTCAGTAATTAACTATAATTCTGAAGAATTTGTATTTCCATTACTTACTATTTTATGTGCGAATTTCAATCTTTAGTCACAGGGATTAAACTAAACCTAATTTGTCTCAATTTTCTTAGAAGCAATGCACGTTACAATATGGTCAACAAATCTAAAATAAACAAAAATTAAACGGCCATCTTCATAAACATGAATATTTGCTTTTATAAATACCAGAAATATTATAGGTGTTTATTAATTTCAAATAATTGCCTGTTTAAACGGAATGGAGTTGTTTTCTTAAAAATTTTACTAGCTGAAAAAATATTTATCCTAAAAAAATTTGACGAAATCTGTAATGATGAATAAGAGAAAAAATCAAACTGTTAAAAATAAATCAATATGAGATAAATATCATGTAAATAGATAAAATTAAAAATTTAATTGTAAAAGAATGTTTTTAATTCGTTATGATATTCGTGAATTTCTGGTTTCTGAAGGGCTGAATAAAATATCAATGAGGATATAAAAATTTGAATTGTAAATTTGATTTCTTACGTGAAAGAATTTTCTTAAGAAAATCATGAGTAAATTACAATGATTGTGATGTAATAAAAATCTTCATACTGCGAGTGGAAATTAAATATTTTTTATCTGAATTTGCATGTTTCAAGAATAAATAGTCTGTCAAATTCAGTTTAATGAAATAATAAAATTTTTTTCATATTGTCTTTGGAATAATTATATTTCTAAGGAATTGAATATTCCATCATTTTTTCAATAACATAATTCAAATTTTTATGTTAAATTTTTTTGCTCATAATATGCAGGTATAGTTAACTCATTTACATATAAGTCCAACTTTTCGGCATCCAGAATATTAAGAAAAATTATTAAATTATTCCAATAAAATCATTACTTCCCTCTGTAAATAGTATAGTACGTACCTACTCGTCTGATTGTAAACCTCGGCTTCGCCTCGGTCTACAAACTTCACACTCGTAAATAAAAAATTTCTGTCCTAGTTACGTACGATATTTTACGTACCGAGGGCAGGAAAACGAGTTTAGAGATTTTGAACTGGACGAGAAACGAGTTTTCTATGCCAGAGGTACGTAAAATTTATTATACAATTACCTCCAACTTCATAAGTTAACTTTACTAGTAACTGAACTAACGATTTTCCTGAAAATTTTCTAAACAGTGGAAAACCCCGAACATATAATGGTACACCTCAAAGGACAGTAACTTAAAATACACCTCTCAGTTTCGACCCTTGCACCATAGTAGACTATTCCTCTTCTGGCCACTGGGGCGCTCTGAATTCCAATTAGATAATGAAGTAATGAAGTCCTCGCGTCCCTATTAAAGACGGTGGGAAAGCTCTTGTTCCTGGCGCGTACGTGAAAGGGGAAAATTTTCGTGCTCCTTTTCCGACGGGATCTGGGATTGTTTGAGCACAATAACGAATGTAAAGCCGAGGGTCCTGTACACTCGAAGGTACGGGCGGGACCATCTGTGGGCGACGAAAATCCTGAAGGGGGCTCGGCGAAAGTTAAACTAGTTTCACATACAGTTTCGGCTACTCAATGAAACTCGAGGATGCTGGCCACGCCGGCGTCGTCACGGCCAACTTATTCCGGGGCAGCGACGCATGAAATACGCGTTTGCATCGGGGACAATTTGCATTTTGCTTGTCTTCGGTATCCGGCGTTTGTTCTGTCGAAGGGATTTCTTTTTCTTCCCCGTCGAAAGCGGATGCGAAAATTGAATTAGGGTGCTTGAAGGATGAAATTTCATGAATCTAGAAACGTTGGTTAAGACTTTTGAACCGTTGATATAAATTTTTACATGGAGGGGGAAACTCAAGTTTCAAAAGAGTCGATGTATGGTTATTTCAATGTGTCAACAAAAATGTTTATTCTAGTAACATAGCATCGTGGACATAGATTTGCAAGCTCGAGACTTTTCATATCAAATCACGACTTCTTATTTATGCAGTCTTTCAGTACTTATTTTTACAGTACGTTTAGCATATGAAGGATTATCTTTATCTGGTATTTGTAAAAATTTTCAAAATTAGTTTTCGGACTTCGATGCTACAAAAAAGTCGTTGTTACAAATTTTTACAAGGAGGGGGAAACTCAAGTTTCAAAAGAGTCAATGTTTGTTTATTTCAATGTGTCAATAAATGTTTGTTCTAGCAACATAACGTCGTAGACATCGATTTTCAAGCTCAGGATTTTCTATATGAAATCACAAAATCTCATTTCTATGGTCTTTCAGTACTTTTTTTACACTGAGTTTAGCATTTAAAAGATCATCTAATATTTGCAGGAATTTTCAAATTTAATTTCTAGAATTCGATGCTTTGAGATTCAAGGTTTTAAAGATTTTTAGTATTTATAGATTTTTGAGTAAATTCTTCATCTGCTAATATTTAGGATATTTCATATAATGACTTGCCTTCTTACGGTTTTTCATGGAGTGCTAGTATTTTAGGGATTATTCATACTTGATATTGTCTATAAAATTTTCAAAAATATTCTAATTTTTTTTTTATTCATTTCTATAATTTTGCAGATTGTTATATTAATTTCAAGAATCGATTAATCTAGAATTTTTAATTTTTTTGATTTTCAGTACTTTCAGAAATTTTCCAAAAAATTATTTATTATTATTAAAGAAAACTGAACCTTCATAAATTTCGAGTACTTTTTCTCTTTATTGTATTTTTTTGTATTTTTACAAGTTTAACGATTTTCTGGCATTTTTATGAATTTTCATATTGCATACATAAAATTAGATGTTCAAGTTTAAGATTGTATAGATATTTAGTAATTTCACCGTTATTACATCACACGATATCTTTATGGATTTTCATCAGTATTTCATTGAGTTCCAGTATTTTTAGTATTTTCTATTTTTTTTTGCATTATTAAAATGAAGTTAAATTTTTTAGTTTCTCTTTAGATGTATCGTTTGTTTCCAAATTTCAGTATGGATATCAATAATTTGAAACTGAAGAATTTCAAAATTTATGGATTGATAGGATTCCAATAAATTTTTCAGAAAGCAGTATCCTGAATATGCATCTGAAAAAAAATCTGTACCCGGCCAAAATTTCACGAATTCTAAAAAATGAAAGAAAAAAAATGTTTTTTTTTTGGTGTTTCACATTAGAAAAAGTCGTTCTACGAAAGCAAGAATCTGTAGAAAGTAACGTTTTTTGTTTTGTTTTTTTTTTTTTTTTTTCTTATTTTCTGTCATGTTTTGTCTATAATAACCCATTATCTATTAAATTAAAGATTTTTTTTTTTTTGTTAGTTTTAACTTGATGCTGGCTCAGATATTTAAAACAAAGGTTGTATATAAAAACAAAAAAATCAATTTTTTTATGAACAATCAACACTAAAAACTAAGTGTCTACTCAGCTTGTCTGTGCCGATTTTTCGAATCTCAGAACTCGGTGGAGACACTAAATCAGTGGCTTTTTATTTAGGTAGGTATATCAGATATTAAAGTTTTTAAGATAAAATTATTTCAAGATGTGTTGTACTGTCGTACGTTCCCTTTTGAAGTGAAGGTTTATTCTGGCTACAAATCAACATTTATGACGAAAAATATCAAAAAATTCAATCATTTAAAAAAAAAAAAAAGACTGCTTCTCCATTAACTTATAACATTCCATCAGGTATCAAGTTAAAACTATTAAAATTTCCAAAAAGAAAAAAAACTTTTTAGAATAGAAAAATCGTAACTTGTGTCAAAATATGTCGAAAAGTAAAAAAAAAAGCATCATTTGTGTGAACTTTTTGCTTTTTCTAATATTAAACATGAATAAAAAAAACAATATCTTCCTCTAATTTCATTAGAATTCGTATACGTTTGTTTGGGTACGGATTTTTTTTTTTTTTTTTTTTTTTTGACTTTCTAACTGCAATTCATTTAAAGTATTTTGCAAATGTTCTAAAACTCTTAATGAATTTCTAATTTTTCAAAATTGATACATTCGATCCAAATTCCTTGTATTTTGATAGATTCCAATGTAGATTTTCAAAATTAGGTGCTTTATGATTTGAAGTTATATAGATTCTTATCATTTCCACAAATTTATAAGAATATCATGCTAATATCGAATTTCAATTTAATACATTCCTATTACTTCTAGTCAACTTCATATTTTTCAGCATTTATAAAATTTCATAGTAGTTTTTAGTCTTCTGCAAGATTCTTTTTTTTTTTTTATAGATTGCTACGTAAATTTCAAATATTTTATTCGTAGAATTTTCAAGTTTTAAAGATGACTAACATAGTAAATTATTGGTCTATCACAGTTTTTTTTTAAGGTTTAGTGTTTCAAAGAATTCTTGTTACTACAGTATTATCCATAATTTTTTAATCCTCCTAAAATTATAATAATTTTCTGATATATTCATGGACTTCTCCATACATTTTAAGAAAGAGTTGTTCTTGGATTAAGAATTTATTAGCTTTAACATCAATAAATAGATTACCAAGATAATTTTATTTCAATACATTTCGTGTAAGTACTCAGAGTTTTGTTGTAGTTTTCGTATTTTCTGGCACTTATAAAATTTTGTACGATTCTTTAATTCAATCGTGAAATTCTATGAATGTAATTCTCAAATTTTATAGTCACAAACAGGACAGCAAAATAAATATACTGCCCTCCCTTCGGGCAGATAACAGAACAAATTTCCTATAAATTGTATAATAATTGTTGAAGAAAATGCAATCTATAACAAAATTCATCAAACTTGCTTCCTCGAATATTTCACCTTCGCAACGGGAGCACTTTATTATGGCTTCATTATTATCAGCGATGCGTAAATAAAACTCCCTCGCATTTCATAACCCGGATATGAAAGCATCCTCAAATTACCATTACTTTTGTTGCTGTTCATTATGTATTCCAGGCTCATGGTTACTTATTTCGTAAAAGCTGTAACAGTTTCTCTCTTTATTGCTACTTTTCTTTATGGAATTGCGCGAATTCGTAATTTGCTCGATGTGCACGTCACCAGTTGCCAATTTCGATGTGTGAACTTTGAATTTAATACATTAATCAACCGAAAAGAGACGGAGAAATCATAATAAAACACGATCGAAGTGATGAATCATAAATTTTGCCGTCGAACAATCACAAATTCATGAGATGCTGTAGAAGTTGCAAATATAGAGATGCCCTGATAATTAGATGATATTAAAAAATTCACTTGTATTCAACATATGCTTTCATGTTGTAAGAGTGTAGAAATTATAATTATATATAAAATTCATGTCGTTCTGGACAGTAAAATATTACAATCAGCTGCAATCGATAGTGAATAATATTATATGAAATTCGATGGCCCTGCTTGCAATTTTACCTTTATTGTGATCTGTGTCCGAGAACTAATTAAATGAGACTCGCATTTATTATGTACAATGAAGTATTCATTCAATATTCATGCCATTTGTGCGATTATTTGCACTCATTCGTCGAAACATGAATTCAGTTAATCACGGTAAATGTGTGCTGTCTGACGGAAGCCTGAAAATACTACTGAATTTTATCGAATGCACTTAATATAAATTCAGATGATTTCTCTTAATTGAGGAAATAACTTCAATATCTCAGACTTGAGACAAAAAAATCCAAATAATTCAATTTTGTTATGAATTATATAGTTGGGAGCTTCTGAAATTATCTGTGCAGTTCTTTGCACTCGTTCATTAATATGTATGCTGCCTGACCAAAACCTGAAAATACTACTGAATTTCGTCAAGTGCGTGCGATATAAATTATACTGACAAAGTTCTCTCCATGAAATGAGTTGGAAGGCCTGAATTGGAGACAAAAAAATTTGTTTCAATGCTTCACTATTCTTATTGATAATGTAATTAAAAACTTCTTAAATTTTCTGTGCCATTATTTGCACTCCCCCGTTGACATGTGTGTTTTCTGACCGAAGCCTGAAAATACTACTGATTTTCGTCAAGTGCAGCTATACAAATTGAGATTAATTCTCTTAATTTATTCAAGAAAGAAATTTTCATATTTTTAAACACTTGAAGTTCCGAAAAAAACTGATTTCCAAGTTTTGAAAATTATGGTTTGAATATTTCGTGACTGTTTTAATTTTCAGATTTTCTAGTTTGTGATTAGTTCTACAGTTTTTTTATTTCATTCCAACTTGAATTTTTTGAGTATTCGGTTAAAAAGACATCAATTATTATTTACCTCATTAACTATTGCATTTATAACTTTTTTATATTTTCGAAATTTATATTTGAAGAGTTTCACAAGTTTTGATATAAAAACTCAAAAAGTATACAAATTTCAAATAAAGGTGCTAAATTTTATATTGTTTGTTCTATAATCTGAATCTAGAATCTAACTACATAAATTTATAATAAAAAGTTTCTGATCAAATATCTTTTTTCTTTTTTTTTTTTTTACTTATCATCTTAAAATTTTTTTATTTTTAACTCAGAATGATATATGACTAAAAGTTTCGACCACAGGTATGAAATTCTGAAAACTTTTAACTTTCTCAACTGTTTTGGAATTTTTTTACTTATATATATTGTGTACGCAATCAAATAACGAATAGTTTGTACTCAAGATTACAAAATCATTTCCAGTTCTGAATTTTCTTTATCTTCTTTTATTCTTTGTTTCTGTTTCTGGATTGAAGGTCCTAGATACTCGAAATTCAAGTTGAATGGTAGAGATTACATAAAGATTCTACATTTTGTTGATTATTTTCTAATTTTAATGTTCTGTTTCCCGAATTGGTAATTGAATGACAAAACTGTGTTAAAAGGTAAAAAAATAATACAGTTTCCAGGTTTTATTTATAATTTTGCATTTCGTTTTGTTTTTGCAATTTGGAATGAAATTCCTCGAAATTTCGGTTCAGAACTAAAAAGTTGTATGTTTTTTTAATTTTCGTAACTTTTTGAAATGTTGTTTCCATCAATATAATGACTACATTATTGAGATGAAAGTTTGATATAACTATGAATTTTTACGTTTTTATATTTGATTTTTAGATTTTTTGTTCGATTTATTAGATTTTCAACCGATTTGCTAGAATTTTACTTTCAAACTACCACGATTTTAAAACTTGCCACTATAGCTTTTTCTTTGTTTGTTTGTTTTTTTTTTTTTTTTTTTTAATTCGTAGAAGTACTCGAAGTGACAGTTCGAAAATTCAACGATCTTGTAAAGTTTGAAATTTGTAAATAATGTTTCAAATTTTTTTCACGTGATGCAAATTTTACATGTAACTACTACAATTTCAGAGTTGAAAGTAAAAAATTACTAAAAATAGTTCTTGATCTTCGTAATTTCAGACACAAAATCATTGACAATAATATCAAAATTTTCAGTTTATCCTCAAATTTTCTAATCATATTACTCTTAATGTGAAAAATTTCTAGTTATCAATATAGTTGAAATTTTAATTCAAGGTTGCAAAGCTACCATGAATAATGTAATTGAAAATATCGCAAATTTAGAACTCCATCGACTTTTTTGAGTTTAATCTATTAGTTGAATTATAAATTAAACCTTTCGGAGTTACGATCAAAATTACTTGTTCCAAATTGTTGTTATTCTTCTATGTACCATTTCTAAAATTTGAATAATCTTGTACTCTTGAATTAAAACATTTATTATTTTCTCATGCTGATTAAGTGTACATAAACACATTCAAAATGTCAGTTCTTCGTTATTTCTCAGTGTTGTCGCACTGTTCATTATGATGCTGCTCGTCCAATTTTTAACAAAAGTCAATTTCTGACTACTTCCCCAATTTGTGCTGTTTTATAATTTGGGGTTGTTCATCGTTATTATAAAAGGAGGGTTTAAATAAGAAAAATTCATTTATTTGAGGATTTGATTCCAAGAGCCTAGGTTCACTGATACATATATACTTCACTGATGATAGTAACGTCTCACTTGACCCCCTCCTTCCCACCCCAGTGTTACAAACCATCACATCAAGCTGCCCCCCCTCCCTTAAAATTGTTACATAACTTATCGACAACCACTAAGTATTTTTTACAGCAAATATGTATGTAATAAAAATAAAACAGCAGAATTTCAAAAAACGATTCAACGATTATTTTAATATTGTTATTGTCCACCAATTTTTACAATTTTTACCACTTGCCAGGAAACACAATAAATAATCATGTTACACTTGACATGGTGGAACTCTATATGGAATTTCATCTCATGAACATATTCACACCAAATTTGATACCATACTGAATCCATGATACATTCCACGACCGAAACAACCTACCCTCGAATTCCGATTTGTGTTCCAGGACAGTCCAGGTCGAGGAAGAGCTCGTATGGAATGGCATCGCGGGGAACCTCGCCAGCGGCACTGCCGATAACGATATCCACGTTGTGGGCGTTGCTAGGTACCCTGGCAGTGTCCGCGAACGGGCTTTGCCCAGCGAGATGTCACTGCGACGACGAGGCCCTGAGGGCTTCCTGCACCAACAGCGGTCTCGATGTCGTGCCCATCCAACTCAACCCCGGCGTCACCCACATGAACCTCACGGGTAACAGGGTCTCCAACCTCCACATGGCCTTCGTCTTCTACGCCAACCTCGACACCCTCGACCTCAGCTCCAACCTCATCCACACCTTGGGTTCTGAGAACTTCGCCCTTCAACAGTACCTCCTGAGCCTCGACCTCAGCAACAACACCATCCACAGCGTGCCCAAGAACGCCCTTCAAGGTCTCATCAGGCTCAAAGAACTCAACATGTCCTTGAACAACATCACGGACATCGACGAACTCGCGTTTCGATACACCAGCGAATTGGAGTACCTCAATCTCAGTGGAAACTCCATCACGAGTCTGCCCAACGAGCTTCTCAAGAACCTCCACGTCATCAGGTCCCTTGTGCTCAGCAGGAACTCGCTGCTGGAGGTCCCAGCAAAGAATCTGGCGCTCATCTCGGCTAGTCTCGAGAGGCTAGATCTTGCGGATAACCTCATCCAGGAACTGGACAGGAAGTCGTTTCCCTCTTTGCCAGAACTGACGAGCCTGAGTTTGGCTAATAACGTGCTCCGAAGTATCAATGGCGGGACCTTCGACCATCTGCCGAAGCTGCTTGCTTTGGATTTGTCGGGCAACAACTTGACTTCTGTTCCAACCCAAGCGTTTCTGCAACTCAGAGTGCTTTCGAGTTTGAGTCTCAACAGGAATCCCTTGGGCACGTTGCACAATGCGGCATTTCGTAATTTGTTGGAGCTTCGGAATTTGGAACTGGTAGGTAGTATTACGTATTTTGATATCGAAACTTACATCGGTTGCAAGGGTGTAGGTAGAGGGAGGTTTTAAGAGGGGAGATACACCTAAACGGCTTAAATTCGGTCACAAGCCTTGCGCGTGGACTGCGGGAAAACTATGAACGATAGAAACCCAAAATTTTGCACAAATGAGGTTTGTATCAACATTTATGAGACGTAAGTCTTGAAAAATTTCTTCTTTTTACGCGGAAACTTTAAACGCGTTTTTCCGAAAATCATTTTTTTTAAATGGTGGGACAAGTACAGAGAGAATGACTTTTTTTATATGAAACCTAAAACAATGCTTGGTGAATTGACATTCCCTGATTTTACAAAAAAAAAATTTGTTTAAACAATTTTTTGCAAAAAGAGACAAAAGACATTTAACTTTTTCACATTTTCTGCTTCTATTTGATTAAAAAAATTTTTTTTAAAAAACCAAGAATGTCAAGTTATAGTAGACGTATACACCTGAAAAATTTGTATAAACATTTATTTTTAGATAGAGTTCCCGAAGCTGTACAAGTCTTACCGTTTGCCTCTGCAAAATGTGCAGGTGTGATTTTTAAGGCTTGAATTCGCAAACGAGGCAACATTTTTGCAAAATGACATCCATCACTTTGTAGTAAATTAAATAAACTTTATTTGTGCCAAATTTGAGGTTCCCATCGTTTATAGTTTTCCCGTAATCCACGCGCAAAGTTTGGGAACAATTTCAGCCGTTCAGGTGTATCTCCCCCCTTAAGGAATCAAATTGATACAGAAATTCGGGTAATATACCATTACTTAGGAAAGTTTTACTAACTCAAAAATAATAACAATCCATAATTCAAAAGAATTTTTTCTCCATGAGAATTCTAACTATAAACGTTTGGATAGGATGACGTATAAAAAGAAAATTTTCTTATTTGTTTCAACACAACGAACCATAAAGAATAATTATAATTTATGAAAATGCTAAGCATCTGAAGAACTTGGAATCCTGGAGCATCAAATTATAAAAATCAATACTTATAGAAATTCATTGAAAAAATACTAAAAAATCTTTCGAATCGCAAAACTTCAATTTCCAGGGCATCGATTTCTTAAAAACATATAGAGCAATCCATATAAATACTGAAAATCTATGAAAATTCTAAAAAATGCTACGCAATCATAAAAATACTTCAAAGAATACAGCAAAACATACATATAAAATACTTAAAATTTTTGCGGATAGTATCTTTTTACGTTTTTATGAAATAGATATTGAAAATCTATCGAAATTTTAATAATTAAGCATTGAATTTTAAAAATACATACAGCAATCTACCTAAATAATATCATTTCATAAAATGTACAAAAAGATCCTTGAACATTTCATAAATAGCAACAAAATGCGAGAGACACTAAAAATCCATTGATACTCTAGAATAATGTAGACGTAATTTCACCAACATTTATGTAACTTAAAATTCTAAAGCATCATGCAATTTGAAAAATCTTTGTAAAAATCCATTAAACTAACGGAAAATTATGCTAATTGTAAAGTTACTAAAAAAATTCGAGAAAAAGACAAAATTTACGGAAAATCTGTGTAAAAAATACTATATAATAAAATTATATAGTATTTTTATAGAATTCTTAGAATTCTATAAACCAAATTATAGAATTCTTTAGAATTCTTCAAATTGTATTCTTTGAATATAATTTGAATAATTTGAATCATAATTTTTGTAATTCTTTAGAATTATTCAAATTATACAATTCTTTGGTATTCTATAGCTTGATTTCAATTTATAGAATTAATAGAAATCTATTGAATTATTTCAAATTAATTTCTATATACATCGGTTATTTCAAATTATTTCTCATGATATTTGATCGAAATTGATTAGAAATAAGTGAAATAAATCGATTTAAAAAAATAGTAATCTATGTTATCAAAACTGCAAATTTTTACAACTTCAAATTCTAGAGCACACAATTTTACAAATATGTTTAAAAACTTTTTAACAGAATTTTTTTCGGTATTTTATAGATTAAAATATGTTATACAATTCGATTGCAAATCGTATATAAAAAAATCTAAAGATCTAGATATAAAAATACAGAAAATAGCACTAAATTTTATAAATAGCATAAACATTTAACACTTTTAGGATCTTTGAAATAAGTAATATACATGTTTAGGTTATTTTTCTAGAAACATTATAAAATATTGACACTTTTTTAGAATTTGGAATCCTATAACATTGAATGCTTAAAAACTGTGAATAAATCCATAATAATATCAAAACATCTTCCAAATTTTACCTATAAACAGTGTCAAAATATATGAAAAATTCTCGAAGTATTTTTAAAAAAAAATATATATTTCGGTAATGTATAAGCGAGGAAAATCGAATGCCATCATATTTAATACGTACATATGGTATATGAAAAACGTACGACACAAGACTTCAGAATCATACAACTTTATGGTACACCTGGAAATTCGGAAAGTTGAAAAATCCTACTCCCATCATCAGAATGTCAAAGTTTTGAAGCTATGAGATCCTAAAAAATGTATTTTGTTCCGAAAAATTCCTCGCTTAATTTTTTCTGCTTACACCTCTCATCGGTTGTAAAGTAACAATTTTTCACTCACAATATTACAGTGCATATGTTAATGGCGTAGAAAAATTTATTCAACGAATCTGAATTTCATGAAATTCCTCCAAACCTTTTTTCAAAAATTGATTATTTTAAAACTATGGATCAAATTGTCCAAAACTTTGCGATTCTTTGAAATACGATAGAACCTCGTATATTTAGAAAGTTTTGGAGTAATCAATGTGTGAATTTTTAAAAGTTCAAAAAAACAGTATGTGTTTCTTCTTTTAAAAGTAAAATTAGTTCCCTTGTGTCTTTTTTTATTATTCTTGCAGTATAGAGCATGAGGTTCCTAAGTAAAAAAATATCTGACCGACAAAATACGTCGAACTACTCAAAAAGTTCAAAAATTCTCCATGTACAGATTCCGTATAAGCGGGATCTGACTGTATGAATAATAATGAATACATTAAACTTTATTGCACTCTTTAAAGACCAAATAATATTGCACAATCGATTTTCAGTAAAAACTATTTAGTAATACTTTCGACCCCCAAAATTGCTCATTACACGAGAATCATTGGAAATTCGGACATATATCGAATAGTTTTCATGTGATTACAATGGATGTTTGGTGGAATCATTACCGTCATTATTATTACAGTCGGACTGTGCCATTGTCCACGTTTTCCCTCGGGCGTTCGCCGACAATGTGAATCTCGAGAGGATTTCCATGGACAGGAATAGGGACCTCAAAGGACTGCCTACAAGGATACTTCACAGTGCCAGGAAGTTGAGGCGAGTTTTTTCATGTTGCTCGAGTATCGTTTAATTATTCATAAAAGTTAAAGGGGGTCCCTCATCTTCCATCTATTACTCCAAAAAAAAATATTACTCGACTATTTTCATTTTCTTAAACTCCATTTGAATATGTACTGTACCAATTTGTAATTTTAATAGAGATTGAAGAAATATTTTGTTTTTAGATATCTGATAAGAATTTTACAAAATTGTATGAGATATCTATTCTTACTAATCAATAGAAAAAAATGTGTTTAAAGATTTCTGAATTCATTTGATGAATAAAATAAAATGAACTCTATTTGAACTTTATTCTTAGACAATGATTATTTTAAGATAAGTAAGTGCTCCTTTCGTATTCTACGTTGATTGTAATTGATGCTCGTGATAGGATTACTCTCGACAGGTTTTATCGTTTACGAACTCACATGTTAAAAAAGTGGAAACTGGGTTAATTGGATTAGTAGTAGACGTTTATAAATTTTTAGCAAACTCAGAAATTTTTACTTAACTGAACAATAATAGACGATCGATTGAAAGTTAGATGAAACTGGAGAGATAATTTAACTGCAGTGAAATCGCGAAGTAGAGATTTTTTATGATTCGAAGTTTTAAAAATAACTTACTAAAGCAAACTTTTCTCTGTGGATATCATACCTAATTTGGAATACGTAAACTGAGAACAGAAATTTTACATAAATTATTATAATTTTTACAACAGTTCCGCTTGACTGTTTTTATCGGATATAGCAAAAAAATATTTGACGTTGATATTACATAACAAATTACATCATAAATTTAAATATATTCCTTTATACTTCAAATTATTATTATAAACCTAGCAAAGTGTGAGAATGCAGTTTTTTTCACTTTATGAGCTAGCAATCATTGTACTCCAGCTCAGTTTTTTTCATCAAATAAAAATCTTTCTGTTGAACATTAATAATTATTTGTTTAACAAAGTTACTGCAAGTTTTTCTTGATGAAGTCGTTAAAGCACTAAAATTGTCGAATTCGCAAGTTCGTCGATGCGACATAGATGCCATCAAATTCAATATAAGTAAATCGAAAAAGGTTCGTGAATATTCATGAGTGGTAACATGGAGCTCATCGTTGTGAACGAGTTTACTTCGACTTTGCTACCGAATCTACCAATGATTAATTTTGCTCGTACCCCGAGTTCTTCCCGAACCTTGACTATTTTGCAATCTGAATTCATTGTAGCAAAATTCGAATTTTCTTTTGTTTAATTAGAGCTTTTATCGTATTTATTCAAAAATTTTAGTTAATTTTCTAGTTGATTTTGCAATAGGAAAAATTACTATGAAAATGCTTGTTCTTAAAATCGGTTTTTCACTCAAGTTGTCAATTTCGAAAATCATTTGGATATCTACTAAAAATCCGATTAGTTTGTCCAATGAGAAAATTTTTCCAAAAAAAAATCATCTCACAGATACAATATGTTCTTTATTTTGAAACCTAATAACATTTTCATTCAGAAAACTTAATGTACTTGCGACGTAAGTTTTTTTGTAAAAAATTTTTTAATAGGACAAACCTTACTGGAGAAAAAATTGAAAATACAATCGGACATCCAAATAGGAATCCAATTGGATAAACAAATTGGAAATATTTAGCAGTGGTTACTAACAATTCATGTAAAAAAAGAATTGATGCAGAAAAATAAACAGAACATATAATAAAATCTACCTGTTTTTCCATAAACATTGAGAAACCTATCGACTACAAAATATAAAATACGATAAAAAATGAATTATTGCATTATGTGAAAACAGCGAAAAAGAGCACTTGTCTTTATAGTTTTGACAGTTTTGACTTCTGGAACAATTTTTACACAGTTCAGGACTATTTTTAACAGATTCGTGATATTCTCACAGTATGAATTTTTTGACAACTATAGCACAGTTTATGCATTTTTTACAGTTTTAACAATTGTCAAAGTCGAGAAAATTCATGTAAGACACCTTAAAAATACATCTCATTCAAATAAAAAAATTTATGCGATTGAAGTTTCTTTATATTACATAAATAATGCAAATAAATAGTCAAAGTATTGGTGGTCTTTTCGAAAGGAATTGTTTTCTGAAAAATCATTATAAATACTGAAAATCGTTGAAAGTTTTCATATCGTAGCATAAAATTCTGGTAATATATTGATCGATCTATATAAGTACAAGAAATCAATTTTAAAAAAACAGAAAAAACTACAAAATTTGGTAAACAACATACTATACAAAAAATTATAGAAATCTAGAAAATATGTACTTCTAATCTGTGGGATTTTAATTTCCTTAAAACATCTGTTGAAGAATAAAAACTTACTTGATCTTTATATTCCTAAAAAGTCGAATTCGAAAAGGCTTTATAGAAATCCATATCAATGCCGATAAATCTTAAAAGTGGTATAAATACCAGGAACACAAATAAAAAAAATTTGAACCTCAGCCACTTGAAAATTACAAATTTGAATTCCATTACATGCGTACACGAAGAATGTGGGACTTTGGACTTCAAAAGTTGTATAACTTTTTAATTCCGAGATGCAAAAAACAGAAAAATCATTCTCTTGTAAACATTTTTTCAAAGATTAAAAATTATGAATTCCCTTAGAAAATATGTTTAAAAAAAAAAAAAAAACCCTCCCTACAATTTTTCACACTCGCGCCCTGGTTGAAACTTTGAAAAATTGAAAAATTATGATACTTTGAAAATGCCAACACTAACAATATTTTTGTTAACTGTTGAGCTTTTCAAGTTGTAAAAAGGCAAGAGAAAAATATATGTTTTACAGTTGAAAAATTCTGACATTTCAATCCAAGTAAGACTGTTGTTATGAAATTTTAAGCTGTCACCCAGCATAAGAATATCAATCTATAACCATACATACATAGAAGTTTCTACTAAACTTCCAAGTATTAGTTTAGTTTCGTTTCTTTTTGTGTAGCAGTTAGGAAAAGTCGCTAAAAATCTAAGTTGACAATTTTTATCACATTTTTTCGCGTTTGTAGTGCAAAATACGTCGAAAGAAATTTCTTCCCTAGAACAGTATGTCTATTTGTAATGCATTTTTAAGCGTTTGCAATACAAAATACATCATACAAAAATATGCCCGAGGTTTTGATATCATTATTATTTTAGTTGGATATGATTTATAAATTCTGTTTCTTAAATTTTTTTTTTTGCTACCTTTGATTCACGATATTCGCTCGTTGCTTGTTTTTTTGAGCTTGAAAGCCCTTTTTACTTGTTACTTCCATGATTTTCAATGCCATATTAATGAAGAGCCACCTACAGATACTTGATAGCCAAGACAATTATCTGAGGGACATGGAAGCTGTTACTCCTGATTTATTAAAAATAACAAGGGAGTTTATTCAGTAATCCATAAATATTACAATCCTGATCCTTCAATTATCTGTTATCCATAATCGAAATTCTTGATCAAGACCTCACTATCCCATGTTATTCAGACGGCATGTGATTATTATTTTCAAAAGATGATAATAAATAAGCACAAGAAACAATAGTATCAGTCCGTCTGTCAAGAATATAAATGAAAATGTTTATTTTCTGATTATATGTGACCCGATTTGTAGAAACCTGCTTAAGGACCAAAATCTTTATGTTGAGATTTTACATGTAATGATGGAATAGAGTATGCTCTTTCGATCACGATCAATACTTCGATCATTATCACTTTTGACTGAACGTAAAAAAGGAAAGAGCGAAGGGTCATCCTATTGTACTTGCATTGAGGCGAGAAGCCTAAAACGTGTTTTTCTAGAAAAGATGTTTTGGTCCTTAGGTAGGTTTCTACAAATAGGATATTAATCTCAAAATGAAACAAATTCAACTCACATTAATACGTTGGCCAACGATTAAGAGGTTACATACCTTTTTGTTTGGAATAATTGAAGATGGTTTGCAGTAACTTTTAAGGTATGTAGTAATAATGTTATGTCACAAAAGTTATGATTTTTAATATTGTATTGTTGACTTAAAAAAACGAGTATTTGTTCATAAAAAAATATGAACAATTGGTGAAGTTCTGGCCCTTCCCCGAAACAACTTTTTTTTGAAGAGGCTTGCGTCGACCACGATGCAAGTCGAACAAGTCAAGTTAAATCAGAAAATCCAACAAACTTCATTAGTCTAGGAATACATCTAGTTCTTAAACGATCGCTTCTTTAAAAAAAAAGTTTTCATTTTGCAGATAAGAATTTTTTAATAAAATTTTCAGAGCTCAAAAAATCGAAATCTCGGGGAAAACTTTCTTGCATACAAAAAATGTAATATTCATTTGTTCAATCGTTCAAGAACTAGATACATTCCTTGACAAATGAAATTTTTTGGATTTTCTAATTTAACTTGACCTGTTCGACTTGCATCGTGGTCACCGCAAGCCTCTTCAAAAAAAACGTTGTTTTCGGGAAAAGGCCATAACTCTGCTAATTGTTGATATTTTTGTATGAAGAGTTACTTGTTTTTTCGAGTAGACAATACACTATTAAAAAATAATAACTCTGGTGTCATAAAATTATTGCTATATACTTTAAAAGAAAACACCATTCCCACCAAGGTACTCACCTCCACATCAGTTGTGGTCTGGGAATCAAGATCTAAGTCCAACTATTTCGTTTTTGAAGGTATGGTTTATTCAGAATATGACCAACATATTCCGACCCGACATAGTACTTTTTTATAATTTTTTTTTATAATTGCATTATTATCTTTGTCACTCCTATATGCTGTGACGTCACATCCATGGACTAGAAAAGCAAAACTTAGGCACTATTCAGAAAGAGCACTGTAGATTGTTTAAAAAACTCCACGAGTTCAAGATTGCTCTCTTTATGTTTCTCAATATTCCTCACCTTCCCCAAAAACATTTTCTGCCACGTCATTAAGCATCCCATCGATCCTCCTCGTAATCTATTTCCTTAATTCGGCGTTTAATATCGTCGCAAGCTCGGAACAAGGCGATAAAGCGCGGTGGTTATAAATCACGAAAGTTTGCTCATCCTTGGGTGTTTGATTAAATTCACGCGTATCGCACAATGTAACCGCGGAGTTGCGCGGCTTTGATACAAATATGCAGCGCCGGAGGAGCGGTCGTTACGCGATGGAAAGGGACGAGCTCTATAAGACGCCGTCTGAAGATACGTAACGTAGTTTCAGAATCGTCTTTGTGGCGAAGTCTTTTATGCGATATCTCCTCTGTGAAGCACGTTTACCTTTTACGTCATTCTCTCGAATTTTCTCTCTCCACTACATTTAACGAATGTGCTCGAGAATACTCGGTAAACCACGAGTTCCATTTGCCTCAAGATTTTTTTTTACTTTCATCTTTTTCCTCCATTTTTTCTCTCTCGCGGTTTTTGAGAGAGGAGAAAAACTCGCGCCATTGTCCCCGATTGGCGTCGTCGAGCACGCAAGAACCGAGCAGCGAGGAATCTTGGAAATTTTTACCTTCATTTTTATGAGCTTCTTGTAATGGTTTTTATTGGAGGGAAGAATTGTTCGAAGAATTTATGTGTAGTATCTAGGTTCTTGGGGAGGAAATTTATGTCGAATGATGGTTATTCTTAAGGGCTTACGTTGAAAGGTTTTTGAGGTTGGACAATTTCCAAACAAACTGCCTTTGTTGCATGATTTTAGGGTTATTAATGATCTTGTTAAGTTTAAATTTTTGAAACTGTTGAATCTGTCACTGAATATTACACGGTCAAAACAGTCAAATTTATTTGAAAATGTGAAATTCATTAAAATTTTTGTTTAACTGGTAACCGTTTTAAAAATAGTCTAAACTGCTCTACATGTTACTACAATCATAATTACACCCATTACACTGGTAAACAGCCGATTTGACCCAAAGTTCTAAGTATGTTTTCTAGAGTATATGGGACCACTGATTCCAAAAATAATCAAAATTTAATTTTGCCAGTCAATTTTTAAGGTATTGCGAAATAGTATATTGCAGGACAAGTTAAGAAAAAAAACACTTTTCGGGTGCGCGAAGTTGTCAACGGAAGGATGACGTGTTTTTTCATTTGTACTTTAATCACTTTGCTTTTTTTTGTATTATTTTCCTTCACTTTTTAGATGCATTATTTTATGATAAGTATTTATGAAGCAATGCTTAGGAATATAAATTTGAAGAATATATTTCCCTAAAACTTCAATGTACCATAATTAATGTGACAAGTTAGTACTTGTCGGGTCTTTTTGGAACTTTTCTGCAAAGTTCCAATATAATACTCCTCTTACAGGACACCATGTACAAATTCCACACATCATTTGAAGCTCGAACGAATGTACCTAACGAGGGACATTAAATGTCGTTTAGACTTTAACTGAACATGAACAGAATAATTTTAACATGAATAGTGATTGGAGAAAGAGTTTGAGAATCATGTGATTTGCCAAAAGACTACCAAGATTGACAAAGATGAATTTCTAAATTCATAAATATCCATCACATATAGTAAAGATAAACTAACTGTAGAAAATAATGAATGGATAGTCCGTTTACATTGAAATATCAGTGTACTCAATATTTAAATTGTGCACACATTAGAACATTCCAGACATGCTCATGTTACACGATAAATGAAAAAGCTTGTACAAATTTTTAAAAATAATAATGGATAAACATTTCTATGGGTCCCTGAAAGATTATAGTCTTGCAGGGACCCATCAATTTGTAAAGCATTTTTTATGTATTATATAACATGAGCCTACAGGAGCGGTGGAAGGCATGTTGAGTATGTTGAGCTTAGTACAGGTCAAACTTTTGGCATGTTGAATTCAACAATTAATTGAAAACAACAAAAAAAATTGATGCTGTACAGTACGTTCTGGAATTATCTCACAAATCTAAATTTTATACGATTTTGGACAAAACAAAAGCAAGTGCCAAAGAATTAGATATTAAAGATGCAAATCCTGATTCAAAATATAGAGCTCATGTTTTCGAGCCACCGAAAGAAGTGTACAAGAAAATTTACTTTGAAGTTTATGACCAGGCCATTTCATCTTTTAATTTGAGGTTTGGGACTAACAATGAGAATAAAAACCGAATTAGTAAGAGACAGATGAATGTGAAACTCCATGTTTTTTGTCTCTACTTGTTCGGTTTTTCCTCTCAGCCTGTCATATTATCTACCTTCAAATAATTTTTCTTTTTTCTTTTAATGTGTATTACTTGCGTTTTCATGCACAATTTCTTATAAATTGTATTTTTTTACTTATTGATGTGACCCTTTTATTTTTACATATGAAATAATTATTCATTTTATAAGAACTCAGGAGGATTTGTGTCCCGAAAACTCCCCTCTGCCTGAATGATTCCAATAGATCGGATGAACCGATATTGATATTTTTCTTTTCGTTTCCCATCTCTACTACTCGAAAACACAAATCATCAAACAATAAATCACTGTTAGAAATTTTTGTATTCATTTTAATAAACATGTATTGGAAGTTTTTTACGTAAACGCATGTTAAATTAAATATACGGTGTTCTTAAAATTGCATAAACGTTTTTGAATTTTATTAAACTTGTTTGCGGATTTTAATTTTCAATAAAGTTGTACATAGAATATACACATAGAAACAAGTTTACTGGCTTGTGAAATTGAATAAACCTTTAATCCATATTTTATTTAAACCTTCGAAAAAACAATTTGATAGTTTTCTTCAGTATATCTTACTGCAAGCTTTCGAAAATTGCGAAATAACTCTAGACAAATTTTACGCCTCTAGAAGGATTTGACCTATTAGTACTTTACTACCTAAGCTACCTAGCCTAAATGTTTTGACAATTGAGCTAATGTCACATCTGAGCAATATTATTTCTTTTCAGATCATATGCATTCAAAGGTTTAAAGCCAAGGCTTAGAACTTTCAATAAACACTGTATAATTAATGAAAATTAATAACATGTTCAAGTAAAAAAAATTATTACACAATTTTTTTTTCAATTAATGATATACTAAAACTTATGCTTGTATTCGACATACATTTTTATAAATTTCAAAGAACTTGTTTATATTGTTTATTGATATAAAATTCTCCAGAAATGAATCAAATTTAATATACTTTCATACGTCAAAGTGTATCAAATTTAAGCACAGTGTGTGCAATTGGGATTCAACATACAACTTTAGGATTTTCAATAAACTGCCTGTAGTTTAAATATACGTGTATTTTTTTATACAAAAATTGATTGATTCTACTTCAACATACCAGTTTATTAATTTTCATACAATCTTAGTATATGAAAGTCTATAAATAGTGATAACATTTTCAACAGTATATCAACTTTCTCCCTCCCTTCGTTCCTCAGTACAAAACACCCTCGAGACTCCTCTCCTCCCCCCCCCCCTCCTCTGACCATCTCAGCTGAAGCATATTCAAGCAACAAACATTCGAACATGATTTTTTTCTGCCCTATGTAACAGGTGGGTATCGCTGCGCCGTTGCAATCTGGCGACCCTGCAGCCAACGCAGTTCCCGGTGGATGGCCTCGTGTCCTTGCGGGTCGGCGGCAACCCCCTGGTGTGCAATTGCTCGGTGCATTGGCTATGGAACGTGCTGCGCACCGAGGAGATGCGAAACGAGACGAAACTCGAGCTCGACAGCGAGGACGTCGTGTGCGCGGATGAGGAGTTCTCGGGCAAACCCCTCGTCAGCCTTCAGGAAGGTTCCCTGAGGTGCAGGTTGTCGCCCCTTTACCTGTCCCTATCAGTGGCCGGATGTGTGTCAGCAGCTGCCGTCGTCTTGTGTCTCATCGCGTACACGACAAAGGCACGAAGGAGGAAAAGGCCCTCTTACACGGCCCCGAACAGGCCCGAGCTCCTGGTGTACGTCGGCCGCGGGAACAACGACATTGACAAAAACGCAGAGTCCTACAGTAGAAGACTCATAGCCCGCAACGAGGAGCTCGCGTATGAGACTCCTCACAGGAAAAACAACTGTCACGGTACCCCCGACCCACGGGAAAACACGAATGTTTACGAAACTCCGAGGTATGCAAGGCCCAACCGAAGGGACCACAATGAGCCCTACGTGCAGAGGCAGCGCGAAGAGGGTGTTTATGCGGTTGCAGACGTGACCGGTCTTAGGGAGGACCTTCCAGAGGTCTTCTCTTTGTACCGCATGAGGTCCCAACCGAAACCTAATGCTCCTTCGGTCTTGGATTACGATTATGATTATGATTACGAGGGACCGTTGCCTCAGAAGAGCCATGTGGTGTTCGTTTGAGGGGGGTTGGTGGGTTTGAGAGAGGGGAGGGTGAAAGAGGGGTAGGTCATTGAGTGAGAAGGATGATTTTAAGGTTTTAATTTTGTATAGTTGTTCTCAGTGTTTTTGGGTAGTGAAAAGGTGAGTGGGAAAGTCGGTAATGCCCTAGCAAAGACGCTGTCATGGAAATTTCTGAAAACTTGCAATTTTGGCGAATATTAACAGTTAACGTTGAAAAAAATGTAAAGTTGATTTCCCAAACTAGTGCTTCTAACGAAGTTATATATTTTTTCTAATTTTATGTTCATTAAAACTGATTAATTCTTTATTTTTATGATGAGCTATATTCAGACGATACATCATATTTATCGACAAAAAATAATTTTCGCAAACGGATCTTGCAGAAAAAGAAGTTTTGAAGCTCTTTTACCAAAAACTGAGAAAACAGTGTAACTCAAAAAAATTATCTTTCATTTGACAATAACTAAAGAAAGTCGTGAAGTGTCACTTGAGATTTATGTATCTGTCAAACTCTCGAAATTGAAAATAAGAAATCATTCAAGTATTTGATAGACTGAATTACTTATTTTTAACTTTCATTTTTGGTCTTTTCCTTTTTTGCTACGACTTTTTCCAACTCGTTTTTATTCAAAATCTGACGTGACAATGAATACTAAGATAGTGAGACTTCAAAAATTTTCCAAATTTGTGTAATGATAAAAGTAGTATACAAGAAAACAAATTATTTTTACGAATTTTTACAAAATTATTATAATTCAACTAACGAGTATTCTTCGAATGTAGCTCATGAAGAAAATCGAAAGTTTTAACTTTTTTTAAACACCTGACATATAGTAGAAATTTTTCAATTTTTAATAGACTTTCTTATTTAACGAATGAAGTAAATTATTTTGCCAATTTAATTTTAGATTAGCCTAAATGGTAAGTTTTCAAAAGAGCCATGGAAGTTTCGTAGAAATTTCATACAAGTTTTGTAGTTTTCTATGACATTGCTTTTACTAGGATGCATACATTTTCGTTTCAAATTTTGAAAAAACGAGAATACAATATTGAATCGGAGATATCACTCCAGATATCTCAGGCTGAAATGTACAATTTTTAGGGTGAAACTGAATTTAGGCTGTTTGTTTGAAAAATGATGGAAATTTCAGCAATTCACAGAGTTATTATTTATAGTGAAATTTGATGGTCAATTCAATAACCTGTTCGTTTAGAATGGAACATGAGACATTTCAATTGTTTCTTACAAAACGCACTAAAAAATGAGTTAAATCTGTTTTTTTATTTATTTTTAATTTCAAAAATTTGTTCAGAATCTTGAATAGTAGTATAATATTATTACGAAGATTAATAATATATTGTTATTTTAATTTCAAAAACCTGTATAAGACGTATCTTAAAATTTTTTGGAAAGATCGTCCAGTATTATTCAATTTCAAATTATTTCGCTAGAATTTTGGATTCTTGGAATATTGTTACCATTCAAAAAAATTTATCGACATGATCTTAATAAAGATATCTTTGATAAAATGTTTTTAATTATTCTTTGAATGAATCCTAAAACTCGTGAAAACCTGTCTTAATGTTAAACAATTTTCGGGAATATTATTTAGCATTTTTTCAGGTGTAGGATAGAAAATTTTTCAAATTTTCCATTTTTCTTTAAATTATGAATTTTGAAGGGTTTTTCACATATTACTTGTCATGCACTAAAGAAAAAACAAGTAATACAAATTTTAAAAATATATTATGTAACTATTACGTTCTGTTACCACCAAGGAAAAGGCGTTCAAAAAAGGTCAAAAATTGCTTCATGAAATATGTGTACGACCCCTTTGAAATAAGTGTTACAGCTTGACCTTGAAAAAAATGGTCAAACTTAAAATAATTTATTGTAAATCTTTGTTATTTTATATTATTTTCGTTACACAACTTTTTTCTTTTATTATCTTCATTTTGTAATCTGATTTCTGTAACTGAAAATATAATGTTTTATTGAGCTCATTGGACTACAGGCAAGATATCACTTTATTCAAAATTGAGAAAAATCATTAAATATAACTTAGAAAATACTGTATTTAAGAAAGAAGCCTTTTTTCTACAAAACGAATATTAAGAAATTCAGTCGTACGATTTTAAAGTTGTAACGTGAAATGCTAAAATTTAGCATAGATATTCATTCTCATAAATCAGCAGAATGAAAAATTATTCAAATCATCCAGCAAACCACTTGAAATCTCTTCAAATCCCAAAACCAGCCAGTTTTCAAAGAATTTATACTTAAAAATCATCCTACTCATTCTAATGATTCTTACTCAATCCGGTCTTTTTGCATTTTTTTTGCAACGTAGCAAATTCATACCTTACTTAACAATATTGTGTCAAACGAAAAACTTAAAAGTTCCCTCCTTACACATCGGATGTTCGAAAAATCATGTGGTTCGTTTAGACATCAAAGAAATAAAAAATTTGTGAAAATATTAATTTTCACAAATAAATTTAAAATCTGATTGATGAAAGTTTTAAAAATTGAAGAGAATTGAAAATTAGAGTATATAAACCTACTTTCCGAAATGATTTGACTCACAAATATTTCCAATCAAAGAATCATTCAAGTTGTGAACTTTAAAAATTTGGGAATTGGAAAATTATGTATAACAGTGGAATTACGATAAAAAATTGAAATTTTCAAAATTGACCTCAGAAATGAAAATAATTACTGGAATCAATCAAGATCGTAATTACTATAATTAGAATACGGGTAGATAAGTAAATTTCCTTGCTTTAAAATCCAGAAAAACGCCTAAAAGATACCATTTCTACTCTCGTTCTCATTAAACAATAATAAGTAAAAAGACCGAATTGAACCATCACTTTTGAAGCAAACTCGCTGCCTCAAAAAAACAAAACAAACCAAAAAAAAACCAAGCAATATTCAACGTACGAAGACTCCAAAGATATTTATAACGAGGTTCGCTGAAACGGAAATCGCCAAGCGGAACGGACTTTGCGTATTTTCCTGTAGTTTGTTCGCGGTGTGCGCTTTTTTTCCCTTGTTTCGTTGACACGAAGAGCGGCAATTTGAGACATTTCTTAAGCGCCTCCGGAGAGTTTCGTCTTCCCGTCGCTCGCGACTTTGTCATATCGAAACGTACACGACGCGGCCATCTGAATTTCTTATTTTCGGCGTCGCGTTCCGGTGTCGGCTTACACGAGGGACATTTCTCTACGTCGGCTCGTTTTTAATAAGGCGGATACACGCGTCTTGGCACTTGGTTTTTGCGAGAATCCAAAGGAGGAAAAGCTCTAACAGGCTTTTGACAGGTTGAAAAAATATGACAGAGATATATAAAGTCGAGCTGCCAAAAAAAAAACTAATTGTCACGTGTGTATTTCATTACCACACCTGACTGACGAGTAAATAGTTTCGTAAAGTACAATTGCTATTGTCCAATAATTTCAATATGAAACCATTCCTCGTCAAACTGATGGAATTTCAATCTTCGTCAGTTTTGATGACATTCATTTTGACATTGTGATTACTAAATTTTTGTTTATCCAATTTTTCAGATAGAGGAACTTTTCCACAACAAACAAACCCAAAACCCTAAAAACCGGCGAAAAACGATCCGCTGAAAAAATAAGCGCAGCTCGTTCTCTCTTAATGTAACGAAGCTCCGCAAGGAATGAGAAACAGTCCGCGATAAGGCGGAAATTCATCGCGCGCCACGAGAAAATCTTGTCTGGGGCGATTGAAAATTGCGCCGGCGATTTTCGCCGCCCCCTGATAAGGGAGCCTTCGCTTTATCAATTTTTTCACGCCCCATTATCGCCCCGGCCGTGATAAGAACCTCTAAAGCACGTTTCTGATGTATTTTCTTATTTCGTCTTTTTCCACCTCCTCGAGAAACGGGGTCTTGAGCGATCGGTGGAAAAACGCAAATGTCGAGGGAAATGGAAAAGCTACCTAAACGAAGGGGCGGGGAGGGAACGAGATACAAATTAATAGTCTCCAGAGATAATTGCGTCGCGGGCGGATCCGGAATTTCCGGGTGATTGTTAATGCGGCCCGCGTTTGTTCGGGGACGAATTGAATCAATGCTGCGTCTTCTCGCGGGACTAGGGATTCTAAAGAAAGAGGAAAGGTAGAATTCAGGAAAAGGTACCTAATTATTGTATTTTTTTTAATTTTACTTTTTTTTTTGAATATATCGTGATCCTTCGGAGCCACATTGGATTTGTAAGGATATGAAAAAACAAAGGACGTAATCCTTTTCTTGAATCATTGTTTGTGTTTCAGCTGAAACTGAGCCTCTTCGGGGGAATCGTGATAAAATTTCTTACAAGAAATTATGAGAGTTGTCAGTTACAGTATAGAGCAATAACAAATACACAGTTGGTAATATTCCTTTCTTTCGTCATATTAATTCTTAATTAGTGCTTTTTCATCAAACTGAATAATATTAACACTATTCGAATCTCTAATATTCATCATGAAGGACAAACGTTGAAAGTGATATGGTCTATTGGAAAAGGAGCAAGGAAATAATCGTAATTCTTACATACGGTGAGTATGGAAACTTTTGCACGTTGTATGGAAACGATCTGAGCATGGAAAATTTCTCAAACACATTTAGGACTTTCTCCATTACATATTTGAATATTCATTTCTTTTTCGGTGAATCCTATACAAAAGTATGGAAAAACTTCCATACGTGTATTAGTTAATAACTTCCAATACATTTATTGGAAGTTGACTATGAAAATTTTTTCTAGTGTTATTACTCAATCTCATCAAAGACAATCAGAAACTAAAACAATCTAGAGAAAATCGATTAATTGCGAAAGCTATTTTTTCGTGTGGGTAAGACTTCAGCAACCGAGGGTAGAAGGTGCTAAATCATATTTCTTTGAAATACGGACGATTTTTTATTCATTAAAAAAAAAACTGAAAAACTTTAAAAGTAATTGTAATAGTGAAAGAATAATTGTAAGGTTAAGAAAAGTTTTAGAAAATTCGTAAGTTCTGAATGAATAGAATTAGATTTTTGAGCATTAAAAATTTCTAACAAAACAAGAAACAATAATCATTTTAGAGATTGTCAAAAATTTTACGAAATTCGAAAAAGTTTTAGAATTTCAGATAGTTTTGAGCTTCTAATCGTATTCGTTTGGGATATGCATGATGATGTTTTTATTTTTTTTTTATTTTTCAAGAAAAATCTCAAAAATTTGAAGTACTTCTACTTAATCATGCTTTGAACTACGTTTAAAAATTTTAGAAATCGCAAAAAAGAAATTTACATTGAGGACTTAAAATATTGAATTAATTTCATAAAATTTAGGACATTCGTAGAATACTAGATAATTTTCATTAATTTTTTGGATTATGTTTTTTTTATCGTGTTTGTTCAAAATATGCGTTGTAATTTTTTTTTTTTTCGTTTTTTTCATTTTCCATAAAAATCTGAAAAGTATTTAAAAATTACGAACAATCTTGATGAGTTGAACGAATTCTTTTCAAAGATGAAAAATGAGTAGTTTGAGTACTGTTCCAAATTTTAAAAATTTAGATATCAAACGAAAACTTTGAAAATTTTGAATTCTATAAAATTCTAAATATTATGTAGTAAAACGTCGGACAATTCTTATATATTTTGTAGATTCTCTTCTTTATTATATTTTTTCGAATATTGCAAGATCAAGTTTTTTTTAACCAAAAATACAAAATGGTCGAAAGGTATTGATACCAAAAATTTAAGATTCCTACAAATTTTTATGAATGAAAGAGGTTTTGTTTAGTTAAAAGATTAATTGTTTCCAATTTTCAAAATTTTGAATTAAAACTCACAAAACATGTTAAAAACCGCTGATAGTTCTATGAAATTCGAAGAAATTTAAACAACTAGAAAGTGTTCATATATTTAGTAGATTGTATTCATAATGTTTCCTTAACATATGCGTGATATTTTTTTTCCATTTTTTGATGAAAAAAATGTGGGAAAAGTGAGTTTTTAAAATCACTTATATTTCTAATTAATTAGAAAAACGTTTACGAAATTTGTGCGATTTAGAATAGTTTCAATTACGTTTAAAACTATGTAAATTTTGAAAAATTATAAAAAACATTTAAAATGTGAAAAATTTATTAGAATTCAAAGAGTCTGCAAAATTCCAGAAAATAACTGTATCCTTGGTAGACTGTGTTCATAATGATATTTATTTTAAATACTCATATCTTTCTTCTTTCAAAAATATCTGGAATAATCAAAATGTATTGTAAAAGTACGAAAAATCTATGTGATTTCAACAAATATTTCTAAAATTTCGGAAGTTTTCAATTGATTATATCATCTTTGAAATTCCAAAAAATTCGGAAAATTAGAAATTTCATAAGATTGTCAATGGTTCTATGAAATTCGAAGAATTCATCAAATTCCATATATTGTTCATAAATTGTGTAGATGTTGAAAAATTACAATAAATACTCATGAAACGAACGAATTTTCATTGATTGTACTTTGAAATCGTTTAAGTAAACACATTTTCAAAAATGCATTTGATATTCTAAAGACTATCATACATTTAAAAAATTGGTTTAATTTCAGAAAAGGTTCATAAATTTTGTAGATCATGGAAAATTATAGGAATTCCGAAAAATAGAACATCAATATTTTTCCTCGTAAAAAGACTGTCTTCAATTTTGGGAATCCAATGAAAATCTAGACTTTAAGAGAATGAACGAAAATTTTGACGATTTTGTAAATTAGTGCATTTTCACGTGGGTATTTTTGGGTATTTCACACATCCAAAATTTTCCATTCCAGATGAGCATTGCTACCCTCCAGACCGCCATCCCCACATATTCTGCCACCCTTGTGACAAAAAGATAACAATATCAAAACTTCAATTATCAAAATTCATGAATTGCAGTCAAATTTTTAGTATCATATTTACCTCGTTATCCTCACTCTCGACTCAAAAAAACCACAACTACGAATAAAAACAGAAGTCTCCTAAAATAAAGAATAAATTTATTTTCTCATCCCGAATTTCGAGACAATGCATTCGTCGCATTTTCGCATTATCTGAAAATGTTTTCCTGCCAGAAACTCCTTTTCCACTAAAACAACCCAATGTCTACATTCCACGAAATGCGATTATTTACTGTACGCTTCATCCGCTGCAAACTCTGAAAAATCTCCCTCAAGTATCCTTCACCTTCAAAACCGACTTTTCACTAGACAATGAATCTCATACTTGCACAAAGAACGCTAGAATAATAACGGACTCGAGCACAATCGCAGTATTTGCACAGCGACCCAGAAAAAGTCGCGACGTTTACTCGTAGAACTTCGATTGTGAAACCAAAACTACGCAACGTAATAAATTATGAACGTATTTTTTCTAAACTATTTGTTGAATACATTAAACGACTTGTATTTTGTCTATTTTTTATTTGAATTTTCAGAATTTTTTTTTTATTTTGATTTTGGAGAGGATTCCGAACTGGGAGAAATATTGTCAATGTTTTTTTTTTTTGTTGAAAAGAGCTGCTTTAAATGCTCATTGCAAAAACTGTTTCATTTATTTTCAGAATTTCAAATTAAGCATGTGCATAGCAGAATTATATATCTGAGTTCCAGAATCCTTCATTTTTTCGTTTTTAAATGCTAGATTTGAAGATACGAAAAATTTTTTTTTCATATTCACAAACAAAATATGGATTAACCTATATTGTTCTGATTTTGCATTTTTTTACTAACAATCATCTCACCTCAATAGCGTACTTTTTGTTACACTTCAAAAACCAAAATTTCTTAAAATATACTACCCAAAACTTTCACGAACTGAATTGTAACACTCAATTCATTGATTTTCGTATGTGAAAATAAAACTTCAGCATCTGAATTTCCCTGGCCCGAATAAGTACCTTCAAAAAGTTCAGTAAAAGAAAAGGGTCTTCCCTGCTTTGCTCATTATATAAAAGACTCCAATAAATCCAGTCTGCGGAAAATTCACGAGCGAAAAAGTCGAAGGAAAATCGTGAATCAAACCTCTGAAAAGGAACGCTCGTCGTTACTGAAGTCCCAAGATTCAAAACGGAAACTCCAAAAAGAAGTCTGAAACATCACCTTATTTAGGTTCCGGTTCTTTCCAGGGAGTAAGCGCGAAATAAGCGAAAATTGCATAGCCGTTTGTAAGATAATGACATGGCATTCGCGGCTACAGCGACGTCAAACGCGGCAGTTGTAAAAAGAAGGGGAGAAACTGGATAAGAAACGCGAATGCAAAAAGCCGGGAATCAGCGTAAAAGGATTTTTCCGCGCGGTGATTTCGAAACAATGCTCGAGGGGAAAAAAGTTGATGGGAAATGTGGCGTGTAAATTGATTTAGAAAAATTTATATTTAAACATAGTAACGTGGATTAAGAAGTGCATCAATACTTTGATCCGTTGTTTCCAAATATTTGCACTTTTTTTAGAACATACGAACTTATCGATTACTTTATTACAATTTATTGAAATAATAGTTCCATGTTAAATGAAGATAAAGTTTCTACATATTTTGTGTGTTGTACAAAATATGTCACTGGTCAGTAAATTTAGACGTTAATCTACTTCATTTAAAAAAAATATATTCAATTAAATTTTCTTCAACATAGTTTAGCATCTTCCTTTTGGTTTCTTTGTACAAATAGTAAATTTTCAATAAATAAAAATTCAATAATATAAAATAGAATAATACTTCAACGAACCATGATAAAATTCGGTTTTCTTTAAAATTATCCTCTTCCAAATTGTTTGTCTTTCTAATTTGATGTTTCCACGAGTGATATTTTTGGCACAGAATATAGAAAAGTAAAATATTTGTAGGTTCTGTAATCGAGCGTATTTCAAATGATAAAATTTGGAGTTGTGATTTTACATTACACATTGTTTTTTATTACTTTCAAAACAGTTACGATGATAGTTTGTGAAATAAATATGTAACCCAATTCTGACATAAAAAGTATAACTTTCATTTCGGTTAAAAAATTAACATTTACTTTGTATTTCCAAGTTTTGACTGCCACATTTAGAAAACTTGATTTTTTCTATTTCAATTTCACACAATCATGGACATCAATGGAAAATAGGATAACAATTATGAATAATTATAAATAAATAAACAATTCTATGAAGGGCTTATTCGAATATTACGTAACGCACATTTTGTATATTTTCGACCCCTCCCCTCCCTCGACCGATCTGGGTAACAATTAACAATTTTTATTCATCCTGTGAAATTGTGATCGTAATATCCAAAAATATGTTATTATTACAATTTTTGATCGGAAAACGTCACTGACAAGAAACTTTTTAATCAGTTTTTTTTTTTAATTTTTTTTTAATTTTGTTTTTTACATTAAAATACATTTATTCGAATGCATATTACATAAAATGCCTACAAATCAACGAATTTCATTTTTAAGTTAACAGACGCTTTTAAAAACTTTTTGAATGATTCAAAATTTGACAGTGTTTTTGCATGTTTGAGAAAAAAAAGGCTTTTAGGATTTTTCCTATTTTGTACAATAATTCATTATATTTTCAAGGGTTATCAATTTTTATACATACTTCTGGGGTTTTTTCAATTTTTTATAATTATTTTGAAAATTTGATGGTCTAGAATGCAAAATACAATAAAAATTTCTCAGACAAAAGCATTTTCAAAAATTACTTGTATTTTGTCGATGTCCAAAACTTTTAGTATTTATCGTATTTTTTTAGTATTCTTAAAGTTTAAATTATTTTTTTAAATCTCTATAATTTGATACTTTCATTTTAAATGTTTCATAGATTTTCAGTAACTTTAAAATGAATAGTATGATATCTGCATAAATTTCGAGTATTTTACTAATAAATTCTCAGTATTTTTAATATTCTTCATATTTTTCAAGTTTTAAATAAATTTAACAGGATTTTCTAGGTTCTTTGAGGATATCTAGTATTTTCCAAAAGTCCAATATAAATTTCTACAATTTTGTACACTAGAATATAAAGTTTCAGAGGTTTTGAGTTAGGTATATTCAATATTTATAGATTCTTATTATTTTAAGTCTTTTTCATATTTTTCAGCACTTATAAAATTTCGTAGTATTTTCTAGTATTTTTCCAGTTTGTTCATGTTTTGATGGATAGCTATGTAAATTTTGGGAACTCGATACTCTAAAATTCTAATAGATTCTCAGTTAAGTAACACAAGGCAAGACTAATACTATAACTGATGACACTCTCAATGATAATATTTGCTATCAATTTTATCACAATTCTTCTAAAGAGAGCTCGATTCGTGCTGAAATATAAAGAATGTTTTTAAGAAAAGGATTATGACCTCTGATTTCTTTTTTAATAAATCAAATTTGCCTCCAAAAAATCACGTCATTGAAATTATTGAACTGGTAATAGAATTTTTTGATTTAACATTAGAATGAAGAATTTATGATCAAACTTTAAAAAATATTTGTTGAACAATTTACTTTTATTTTTATACTATACCGAGTACCAAACTATCACAAATTCCAGTATTTAAATCCAGAATTCAAACCACGTGATGATATTATATGTATAAAATCAAGAAAAAGTTCTACAACCTCCAAGGTTGTTCACAAACTCCTTCTGACAGGCCGTCCCACAAAAAACATCTCAACCTCAACCCCCAACAACCCCAAAAAACCAAGCTTATAATTAATCAATCCAAACTAATGTTCACCACGAAAAACACCAAAACTAGCCTTGCAAAAAACCCACCCTTTCATAAATAAAAAAATTACCCCCAGCTTATTCCACACCGAGCAATTACAAATTCTCCCCGCGCCCAAAAAACGTCCCGCCTTGAAATAAATCTCTCCCTGGCCCGCCCCGGATTTCTTTCCACCCCTCCACCTCCCATTTACTTTCCCGAAAAGGGGAAGGTTATTAAAACGGAGCGTATATTCCAGGATCGCGAATTATCTGAACGAAAAGCACCGGGGCTAATTTCGCGAGCGGCGAATTTCCGGGAATCGGGGTGTTCACCCCGCGGACCCCCCGGGCACGAGAATTCTTCGGTGGCACTTGGCCCCGGCTCGTTAGTCACGGTGCTCGCAAAAGCTCGCGAGAAAGCTTGCATAGTCGAAGAGAACAAGGGATGAGAGATAGAGAGACGTCCCTCGACGCGTTTTCATTAATTCTCTTTTTTTTCCTTTTTTTTTTTCTTTTTTTTTTGTTTTATATTCCCCCTTCCGTCTGTTCTCGAGATACGCGAAGTGGGCCACTTCATCAAACGTTTGCGGGGTTTGCATTGCGCAGATACCGAGCGGAAACACGGGAAAAATCTCGCGCATTCGCAAGGAAATTTTGAGGGTTCTGGGGGAGAGGAGGGGGTGTTTCGAAATTGGATCGAAAGTTGGGAATCCTGGGTTCCATGGAATTTTGAGTGAGTTTTTGGGGAAGTTATATAGCTTGGTTATCAACATTTTTGATATTCAAATATTTCCAATGGTTTTTTTATTATTATTAATTTTTTTAACATTTTCAAAATAATTTATCATACACAAGAACTCTGATTAATGGCTCCTTGAATCTAAATTATTCATATTCTTCGTTTTTTTTATGCGATTTCAAATTTTTGCAAATAAACATGAAATAAGTTTGAAAAACAGTATTATGAGACTTATTGGTTGAGAAAAGTGAATGGCTATGAAATAAAGTTTATTGGAAGATTTTTCTTACTCATTGAAAATGTTTTCCAGAATACACTAGAATCTTGATAGAAAGCACCTTTTTTCAATTAGAAATCGCTAGTCCAGAGTGGCTCAATCTTAAATTTGTGACTTTTATAAGTGACCTGCAAAAATAAGTATGAGAATATGTTTTCTTTTGCCAAAAACTGTCGTACATTCTAAATAATCAAAATTTCATTAAAAATAATTGGTCATGGTTCGTGAGTTCAGAAACTTACAAATTTGTAAACTTAAATGTGAGTGTCGAAATAAACAATTATAAAAACTAAACGCTAAAAATGGTGCCCTTGTAATTTCGATCCTTATCAAAACCTTATAGAAATCTTCTCTAAAAAATCAGTTTCTTATAAGGTGCACCTTATAAAAACCTTATAAGAAAATAAAATTTCTTATAAATAATTCATCGAACAAATTTTATAAGGTTTTTTTCTTATAAAATTTTATTGAATTCATTCTCATAAGAAATTTCAGTTTCTTATAAAGTTTTTATGAGGTCACCTAATAAGAAATTAAATTCTTATAAGGTGCACCTTATAAGAAATTGAATTCTTGTTAGAAATTTCATTTCCTTATAAGCTTTTTCTAAGGATCAAAATTACTAGGGTAAAATTAAAAAAATTCGCTCTGATCCTGAAAAATTTTAAACATCAAAACAATTATTTTGGAAAGGATTTCAGAGTCTAGAACTTTTGATAAGAAAAAATAAAAATTGAATAACAAATAAAAATATCAAAAACTGAGAAGGTCTATCCTTTTTTTTTTCAATTTTTTGATTTTAGAAGGTTTTTTGAATCCTGGTTATAAAATCCTATCTAAGAAATTCTAAAAATATGAAATCAAGGCTACGAATTTACTTTAAATCTTGTCAGTCTAAGCAAAAATCAAAAATTTGTTAACTCAAATTTCAGGACTCAAAAATCACAATTTCCTGTTTTAGGAATTTGTAAATTAGAGAAAACTACGAACGAAAATTCTTGCATTCAGGTTCGGACTTCAAAATTACTCATAATAGTATATTATTGACAATTTGCTAATAATTCACGTTCAAATGTCCGTTTAGTAACAAATTTCCAGTAAAACATTATTTACGTTAAGTAAGAAATAAACTCGAAAAGTAAATTAATAAAAATCAAAATTATTTAATTTAATAACTAAAGGAATTGAAATTTTCGATTTTGCACGAGCACATAAAATTTCATTCTAAAACGATCCAAACTATTAACAAAATTTAAAATCTCTCATCTTCTGACGTTTCAGAATCAAAAAACTTCTTCAAAAAAAATATAATTGTTTGTATGAATAATTAATAATCATATAAGTAATTGTTAAAGTACGTCACATAATTTTTACTAGCTACAAATAGCAGATCTCAAATTCTGTAATTCGAGTTTAAATTGCGAACATTCCAAAAATTAAATAAAACATTTCGGTAAATTTAAAAATGTTTAAATCGATAAGTTTGTAAACTATCTGAAAAAAGCAAATGATTCATTTTGACAAGAAGTTGATTGAAAAATATTTCATGTAAAGAAAATCATTATGAAATACATAGAAAAACGCTTTTTCGGTTTAGAGAAATTTTCAAAATAATAAGCAATATTCATAAGTGGCTATTAACATGAACGATATTTACAGGAAATAAATAAGTTTTTTAATTATATAGATGTTTTCCATGTATGTTCACGAAAATTATTTATAATGTTTTTTTTATAATGAGTCAAACACGCGCTTACCTACCTTGATAAATTCATTTTAAAAACCCAGAATCCATCAACCACGAGAAATTTTAAAAGTAAATCCAAACATTTGGTCCAATTTCGATACTCTCCCAAAGAGCGTTCTACGACGGCGAATTTCCGCCGTTCTGTATATATGAATGAATAAACAATAATGTATAAATATTTTCATAAAAAATAGCGTTATATTTGCATAAAAAAGCTGATATATCGGTACTCTTACATACTGTGAAAAAATTACGAAATAAGGCGTGTGTATATAGTTGTATAGAGTTAAGTGTATACGAAATTCGTGCGTACTTAGAGTGCTAATTACGATTTACTTAATTCGCCGGGAAAAATGTCACGACGTCGACATTAAAGTTGTCGAGGGATTTTGGGAATGTCGTTGGATGGAACGTTTTTCTCAGCTTCGAAATAATTGTAACTTCGATTTTTGTAAGTATTCTACGAAATGCAATAAAGATTTTAATGTAATGGACCGAATTAAATATTACATTACGGCATTGTACTGGTTGAATTTTTTTTTCGTTCCTGTCGAAGGGAGATTATTTCTCGCAATTTACTGATTTGTTTGCTAGAGCAAGTATGTTCCGATCTAGAAGAGAAATAGTACTTTTTTGTCGATTTTCTAGAATTTTCCTTTTGAAATTCATGAGATTCAAGGAATACTCATGTTGCTTGGAAAATCAATTCGCGAATCGGAATATTAGGATGGTTAAATTTCAGGTAAGTAAACTCAGAATGCAGACTTTTGAAAGAAAAAGTTTATAATCTGAAACTTTGAGAAGTGCTTTAAAGATTTAAAATATTATTTGTTCACCTACAATTAGAATTTTACGATAATGTGTTCCTTCGAATTTCTGTATCAAGAGACAAAATCACTTTAGGAAATGTGCAGAATCAGCATATTCTCTGAAATTCCTGATAAAAAAATTAAAGGTTTCAACAGAAAAATTTTTGAATATTAAAATAATAATTCGTTCATTTAAAATCCTGGTTTTTCGGTATATTTATTAACTTTTGACAATTCACAGATTATAATTATTGCCGATGCATTCATTAACATTTGCAGCGAAATCGGCAGCACAAAATTTATTTCAGATTTTATTTATACCTATTGCTGTAATTTAAGTTTTGCTCATTATGTACTATTTTCTTCCCTTTTTTTTTGTATGAACTGGAGTGTATAGTTGCATAAAATTTTACTACTGGAAGTCAACAATGGAAACATGCAGAATCATACAAAAATAGGTGAGTAATATTGACTTTAATTAGTAATAGATTTTATTTTATTTAAATATAAATATTAATATTGTTAAATGTAGATTTTCTAATTTTCATTCACTTCTTCATAAGTCTGAAAACTCAATGACGAACACGGGTTGAATTAACAATAAAAATTTGGTAACAATCACAACTAAAATAGTTGGAATGAAAAAATTGAGTAACAAGTGATTCATTACTGTCCTCCCGGAAAACGAAATTGATAATAGAAATTCTAAGTCCTTCGAAAACCTGAAAAAAAAAAATGAACTTAGTACACTGGAGTCCCATAACTTAATAATGAAGATCTTAAAAATCAAGACAAATATACCGGTATTGATCATACATAATATCAAAGACATTCCAAGAATCCAGTGGGGTTCATCTAATTTATGGGAAAAATTTGCCCATTTTCAGTCAAATTGAAACAAAATAAGTAGCTTGCATGAGATTGAATCTCATTTACATTTATGGTATATATCCAAAAAATATTTGTTCAAATTTAGTGTGATTTAAGGGGTTAAGTACTTTTTTGTGCGGACAAATTGAGGATGGTTTGGAGTATCTTTTAAAGTATATAGCAATAATGTTATGACACCATAGTTATTGTTTTTTAATAGTGTATTATCCACTTGAAAAACAAGTATTGTTCATGAAAAAAAAAACCAACAATTGGCGAAGTTATGGTCCTTTCCCCGAAACAATTTTTTTCTTTTTTTTTTTTTGAAGGATGCGGTGACCACAATGCAAGTCAAACAGGTCAAGCTCAATCAGAAAATCCAAAAAATTTCATAAGTCTAGAAATGTATCTATAGTTCTTGAACGATTGAAAAATGAATATTACTTTTTTTCTGTATGCAACAACGTTTTCCCCGAGATTCCGATTTTTTGAGTTCTGAAAATTTTATTAAAAAATTATAATCTGCAAAATAAAAAATTCTCTATAAATAAGCAATCGTTCAAGAATTAAATGTATTCCTAGACAAATGGAATTTTTTAGATTTTCTTATTTAACTTGACCTATTCGACTTGCATCGTGGTCACCGCAAGCCTCTTCAAAGAAAAAAATTGTTTCGGGGGAAGGGCCATAACTTCGCCAATTTTATTGTTTATATTTTTTTATCAACAAATACTTGTTTTTTCAAGTGAACAATATACTTTTAAAAAACTATAACTTTGGTGCCATAACATTATTGCTACATACCTTAAAAGTTACTCCAAACCATGCTAAATTTTTCATACAAAAAGGTATATAACCCTTTAACGACTATCAGTAAAGTTCCCTAAAATTTAGAAATACTTACATTTTAGAAATACTCTAAATCTGTAAAAACTAACTGTTTAAACAATATTTCAGCCGCTCATAAGAACAAAACACAGTTGAACTTAAACTTTTTTCTTCATCATATGATTTTGTTACTAAATTTCAATGTCTCTTAAAGTTTCTGAGGTTTTCGCTCTTAAAACAAGCCTTATCTTTAAAAAGAAAAAAAATAATTGGTTCAGGCTGTTTAATGACCACCGCAAAAATCAAATTTTCCGGAAGAACTATCGGAAGATGGCTGCTACAGTCGCCATTTTGAAAATTTATCTTACATGAAGAATCAAAAATTCTCATTCATACATGTACCTAAACATACAAAAATTATCATAAACTTGTATCATTGCTTAATTATTTAAAAATAATTCATAAAAACGGCCATTTTTATCAGGCTCCGGGTAGTCCCCCCTTAAGAAAAGTATAACTAAAAAATTAGTTACGATTCACTGTTTGCTAGTGGTTGACTAACTGTAAGTAAGGGAAACTAATTATTGAGTTGAAAAGTAAATTAAAGCAATTTAACTAAAATATTTAAAAACAGAAATCATTGAGAAGTCTGAAGTTCATCTATGATTCGAAAAATTCAAGACATTCGTAGAATTTTAAAAAAGATATCTCTATAAATGTATATTGCGTTCATTAACATATTCCTTCGAAATACGTAAGTATGATGCATTTTTTTATGTACGTTTGGAAACCTTGTAAAGTATTCAAATATCAAAAATTCAAATAAATTTTATAAATTTTGATAAGTTAGCAAAGTATAGATAATTTATGTTAGGCTTGAAACGCACAACATTTAGGAAAAAAAAAAACATTTAAAATTTTACAGATATTCAATAATAAGTTACAAAATTGATAGAATTCCAGAAAATCTGCAAACTTTGCTCAATGTCTTTATTATGTTTTTTTTTCCTTGGAATATACAATAAAGTTTTTTCTCCTTAATTTACTGACTATCTCTAATTTTGTATCGTAAATTTATGAATAATATTTTTCATTATCGTATGTCACTGAAAAAAAAACAGTGTAAACTCCCTTGTTTTGGATTTAAAGAGAAAATCGAGCATGTAAATACGTCCCCTTTCCCCCGGTGTATTCTCTCCGGTTTTATCCTTATCCATTCTTCCTCGTCTTTATTTTATTCATCCATTCATTACTTTGCCTCTCGAGAGCTCAAGCCGTCCCCATACTTCGCGACCCCGCGAGAAAAGGAACCCCGGAAAATGGACCCTCGCCCTGGCATTAGCATACGCTAAGATCCGGATAAACCTCCGGCTCCCAAGACATTTCCGGGGGCGGCAGTACACCCCCGATACTTATGATTTCCGCGCGATTGTCAATTTCAATAATTCGCGGACGACGTGAATAATGGAAGGGCCCGGTAAAAGGGACGGGTATTTAATTTCGCGGACTCTTTAATACGCTTTTCAAGGTCGCGAACGCCTTTGTTTCATGAATAAAATATATCGCGTGCAGCACCGAACGTTTATATCACTTTTTGCATGAGAAAAAAAAGAGATAGAGAGATTCAGGATTTTTTCCGAGCTTTTTAGAGCTTACAGAACTCGCGTTTTGAGGATCGGAACGTGACGGGTAATTTATTCGTGATTTAGGGGTTGTTTTTCCAGATAAGGCAATAATTGTAAGAAACTCAGAGAAAATCAAAGTAAAATATTGAGATAATCCGTACAGTTTGTCGAAACTTTCTTCAAGCGTTCCATATCCATTTTTCTTGTTTTCCTTTTATTCTTATCAAACCCTCAAAAAAACTTTGACCCCTCCAAGATCGTAAATTTACCCTCTCCTCTTAAAGACAAGAAAAAATAACTTGGACTACTTACACGTGGAAACACTCAAACCCCATCTTCTCCATAATCAATAAACCTAAACCCAAGATCTGCCCTGAAGATAAGTTCGATAGCCTCAGCAAATGCCATTAATCGCCATGACTTTTTTTATCCCGAATCTCCAATATCGCGATTGAACCAAAAACAAGCTCCCTCAAACGAAAACGTGGTTGAAATCGTTGATGAAAAATGTGGAAAACCAATCACGCTTTACTTTACCTTGAAACAAAAAAAAATTACTGCTTTGAAAGACCAAAAGAGGAAAAGTTTACTTTTAGGGATTTTAACTGGAAAAAAGGGCGATATTTCATTCTGGAGAGCTTTTTTCCGTTTATAAATCATCATTTCCCAGCACGAAGCGTCATGTCTGCGAGGTACATCTCGCCCATTGTAATGCTCGCATGGATCCTTTAATCAAATGCGACTTTTTAGAGCGAAGAATTGTTTGACGCCGAGCTCGAGGGTGGAAATGCACCCAAGGCAACGCTTCTTTCAGTGGAGCTATTCTTTGGGGACGGCGCGTTCACAGATTTTCGAAGTGGGTGCGATGAATTCGAGCTTGCGGTGAGTACAGGAGAGGAAATTTATTCGAAATTCGAGTGGGGAATTCTGAAGGGAGTCTTGATATTTTTCAGAGTGTAATTATGGACGCTTAGAAATGTATAGTAGAATGATTTATGAGAGAACGATTGCTTGTTACGAATGATACATTTTTTATGGAGTGATTGCTGTTATGGGTGTAGGCAGAAAAAATTTTTGGAAGGAGTTTTTCTGAAAAATATATTCCCTTTGAGATTCTAAAACTTTTTATATTTGAAAATATAGTTACAAGAAAAATATTTTTACATTTTTTACATTCCAGAATTTGAAAACTTTTGGAGTCCAAAGTCGCACATTTTTCATGTTCATAAATAACAGAATTCGATTTTTGGGATTTTTAACTAGTCACTGAGGTTTGAATTTTTTGAACTGATACTATTGGTTTTTTTTCAAGGTGAAGGATTTTTTTATAATGATATGGATTTCTATAATATGGATTTCTATGGATATTCTGAGTTCATGAAATTTGATACTCTTGGATTTAAATTTATAAAAAATAAAAATATTTCGATAGATCATAATCATAACCACACAGATTTAAAGTATTTCATGAATTTATGGACTTCTTGTATACTATCTTACATTTATCAAATTTTGTAGTACATTCTGGTATTTTTAATAATTTCTAGTATTTCTTTGGATCGCTCAATAAATTTTCAGAAATTGGTGCTATAGTATGGAATCTTTTAAGGATTTTGAATGTTTCAATTAATTTATGATAAAACAGTATCTTTTTATGGATCTGTAATGTTTCTATTACATGTTTTTCAGTATTTCTACACTAAAAAGTATGCCTTTTAATTGTATAAATTTTAGGAATTGAATCGAAAGCATTTTTATTTGTTACTGTATTATTTTCTACAATAATTTCTAGAATTATATTATTGTTGAATTATGAATACAACTTTATTAATAAATATTCTTCAGAATCAGAAGTTTGAAAATTTTTAACAAAATTATATCAACATAGTTTTTATGTATTAGAAGATTTCTAGTAGTATTTTTGGCATATTTCTAGTATACTCTATGTACGAAACTCTGGAAGATTTCTCAGTAGTTTAATAGATTTCTTATATTTTTGTAGGTTGCTACAATGATTCAAAAAACTCGATGCTCCAAAATGTGAATTTCGACTTATTCTCAGTATTTCTATAAATTTTTGAGAAAACCACATTCATGACATTTTTAATGCTTTATTTGGTTCTTGTTTTTGAGGATTTTTAAAATATTTTAAAGTTTTTGTCACGTTACCTAGAATTTTTACAGATTTTCATGGTATAGGCGAAGAATTTGATACTCTAGAATTCCAAAATTCATAGATCACAGAGGCATGTGTCGAAATTTTTCAGAAAACATTTTTTTCATAGAATTCATTTTTTCTAGTATTTTTTCAAATTTTATACGTTTCAAAAGATTTTATAATTTTTTTATATGGATTTTATACAGATTTCTGGAATTTGATAGCCTAATATTCAAATTGTTTTTAATTTTCAGTATTTGTGTAGATTTGAATATTTTTGGATTATTCGCTGGGTTGCAAGAATTTTTCAAATTCATTTTCTACGCAATCTTACGTTTTGATACCTTATACTTGTTTTAAAAATATGTATTACTAAAGTTTTCATGTTTTTTTTGCTACTTTAATTTTTATTTTTTATCAATTCAAATTATTTATTATTAGAAGAAATATTAATTATTTTATCAGAATTTTGGGAGCAGTTTTTGAACCTTCAAAACCCTTCTTCTGCCTACGCACATGCAGAGTTTTATTTTATTTGACTCTAATATTTATCGGTATTTTTTGTAGGATGAGAATTATTCTTTCGACAGTTAAACAGACATTTTTTTATGCTATTCTTCACAAACATTTTTTTCCAACAAAGCAAGGTATCCAAAACAAAATCTTCAATAATTCATAGAAAATCATCTTCACTCTTCTTCAAAGTATATACATAAAAAGAAAGAGGGCATTTTTAGTGTTTGTTGGATTCCAGTAAATTTCATACTTTTCTGATTATTTATGGAAATAAATGTGTTACGTTATAGAACAAATTTTTCTCTATTAAACATTATGGTCTTTTGGGATCTTGTAAAATAATATGTTCATTGATCTTTGAGAAACGTTTGATAATGTTACTAATAATTTTACATGCAAGTTATTTAGATGATTATGTACTTTATTATGTATTATATTATGTACTCATTGCTGACAGTCATAAAATAGATTCTTTACCGTTCAAAAAAGGATTTCAATTGAAAATACTTCACTTAATGTTTTCCAGCCAAAAAACTGCAAGAGTTATTATTTCTTAGAAAATATTCACAGGGCTCATTTTTCATCTATCGCACGATACATACATTTAAACTGCACAAAATAATGATCCTCGAAATACCTATAGAGCATAAAAAAACTTTGATCTGAACGATATTTCGCCCTAGTAATTAACATTACACATTTATGACCTATTTGTGATTTAAGAAATAATATTCTGAAAACGTGCAAATAATTGACATTCAATAATTAATATTCAGAAATATATAATTAAAGTGATAGGTAAAGATAATAATAACAAAAGTTTTCTATCTATATAAATATAAAAAATATAGAAAAATTGAATTTCAACTACAAAGCAATCAATAAGTAAACCTGCACAAGAAAATAGGTATGTGTAAGTTAACGTCATTTTCGAATTTAAAATTCTCACTCCTTGAAAATTTGTGATCGTGAATAATAAAAATATAACAATGACTGTTCAAGATAATCATTAAATAAATGACCTGAACCAGATCTAAGAATTTTGTCTTCAAATTTACAAAATTCCCACCGTCTAGGAAAAATAGGGCAACACCGTAATGAAATTTACTCACTAAAATAACATTTTAAGGATGTAAATTAATTATTGACCAATTGTATTGCCAGAAAAAAAACATGTTTTATTTCAGTTTTCATTGATGAAACAGAAATGTCTTATGTAACTATTATTAAGATGGAAAAAAATGGTTAATAATTATAATCATTCAACGTATTGGTTAGGGTCTAATTACAAAAACATCGAAATTCAATGATTGAACGATGACTTCTGCTGATTTACATTGGAATAGCACATTCCATATGGTTACAGTATTCACCTTCACAAGTATGGTAATGGCTATCTTTTTGTTGTCCTTCATATTCTGACTGTGTTTTTATACATCCTCGATTGTAGTTTCTATGGTTTATGAATTAAAGAAAAAAAAAAAAAGGATGTTATTTTATTCTTAAACCGACCGAAAATCCATATAAGATCCAAAAATTGTGACACATAAAAAGAACTTTTGTTGAAAACTTTTGAAGGTTAAGAAATGCTGTGGAATAATCGGAATGTCTAGAAACTGTTTATAAATACAAGAAGAACTTCTATTAAATGTTTAGAAATTTTAGAAATTTGAAACATCGTACTTGCCACCACAGTATGTGAAGCAGCCAAGAGCATCCCTAGGGCATTCTACGTCATAACCTTTCATTCCTATCTGCGATCGGGGGCAATTCTCTTGGTTGTTAGGATGGCATCTATAGCAGTAAAAAGGCAAATCTGGAACAAGAATCACGAAAAAATAGTTATGTAAAAGAAAAACGGAGTTTAATTGCAATTATTAAAAAATATGATAATTTGTGAGTTGAGTCCCATAAATTTGAGATTCAAGCCTAGAAGAAACTTGCTATTCATCGTCTTTTGAGCATCATCAAAATACCGTTGTTTACAAACAGAACCAATAGAAATCCCAAAGTTTTTCTTTAGTTGCAGTAATAAGAAATTGAACTCACCAAACAAACCGAAGCAGTGAGCTTCGTTGACGAAAACATCAACGACAGCGAGAGTAATCAATGCGACAGCGATGATTTTGGCCATTTTTTATGTAACTTGATTTTCAGATGATAGTAAATCAAAACGAAGGAAGAAGACTTCTAAATGCTGCTCTTGATTTACAAGCAGCTTCATTTATACCTGTTCTCAAGAGGAGTAAAGGGTAAAGAAGTAAGGGGTGAGTAACGATTGATACGATGAATGATCGTTTTTTTCCAAATGTCGAAAAGGAGCTGCTATCAGTCTTTAGGCAGTTCCCTAAGATAAAGAAACATAATGATCAATCATTTTTTAATATGATTGAAAAAAAAGAGCGATTAAGGATTTTATATTTAACAGACACGAGTTTCAAAGGAAAATAAAGAGTAGCAGATAGTTATGTCATTACTATAATTCCATCAATTTCGATCAATTCCTGACACACTCATTTAAGATCATTGGGTATTTCCGATGATTTTGAAATCTATTGAACAATATAAAAATACTAAGGAAAAGTGAACTATGGAAATTTCCAGATGATTGGGCTTACAATTACAGTTCTGTAAAAGATATCAAGAAAGTTATGTTCGGAAAACGAAAAAACATTTTTTTTCGACAGCTAAGGTTCTTATTTTCCTAGTGACTGTAACTTCACCTTTTTTTAAATTGAAGTTTACGAGGTACCTAAAATAAGAATTTTTACAAAATTATGTAATATTTACATTTTTTAGCAATAAAGATATATTTATTCAGAAAATGCATGATTTAAGTGCTTTTTTTTCATAAGAAACGTGAGTTACGACAACTCATTACAAAGTTAAAAACTAGAGATCATTAACTTTTCTTCAATAGACTCAAAGTTTTCAAAGAAATCTAATTTGATGCGAATGGTCATGAAATTTTTATTGATCTGTAATTTTCATTTCATCCATGACGTACTCGCTATAAAGTCGACTAACTCTTTTTGACAATTTCGTTACTTCTCAAGTAATTTCAAAACGCTTAGGAAAAAAGTTTCATGGAAAATTTCCGGATGATTTTATTGACTGTAATAATATTGTAAATGATATCAATGAATCGTTCTATTAAAGTAGAAAATGTTGTGAAACTTTTTGTTACTTTATTTTTTATTTTTCCAGCTACCTATATGGATTTCTTTCTAATTTTTCCACCACATTAAACGTTCACACGAGAATGATATATGAATAACGAAATATTTTCAACCATTATAATAATAATTGATTTGATTTGATTACAGTGCAAAGACGCCATTAAAAAAAAGGGTTATAATTTATTATCATACTTAGAAACAATTTTTTTCATAGACTCAGGAAAGTGATTGAGTGAGAACTACTCAAATTAACTCATCAAAAACAAACAGCTGTTCGAGCGAATTAAAAATAGATTTTTAATCATTTAAAAAAGTTGAGTGTGAATTTGACTATATTTATCCTTGATCCTAATAAAACTCTTGGTCTCATTCAAGGCAATTGATTCGGCATAAAAAAAAAAATATTTTTAGTACGCTCCTACTAAAGTTCATTTATCGAAAACAATTTTTTTCATTCGCGAAAGCTCTTCTCTAAGTATAGAAAAAAGAAAATTAATTTGTTGCAGACAGGTACAAAATTTTCATTGATTTACAAGTCCTACAGAAATTATCAAAAATGTAGAAATTGTTTCAAACTATTAAACTGAAAAAACCATAGAAAACTGTCAAAAGTGTCAAACTTATCGAGATCTTTATATTATTTGGAAAGAACTTTTGGAAGCTAGCCAAACTGTAGAAAGTTTCAGAATAGTTGAAAAACTGGTCGGAGTGTCTGAACATGACAAAGCTGACAAAAATTTGAAATAATCTCATAGACTTTTGAAATTGTAGGAAGTTTCAAAACAGCTTTTCACTGTTAAAAGTGTCAAGATTGTCATGACTTCAAAAACTATTGATTTCATCGTATCTCGTAAAATAAAAAAATACACAAATTTTTGCAAACTTATAAGCTGCCAAAACTGCTAAAAATCTTTGAAATTATTTTAACTGCCAGAACTTTCAAGACGATAGAAATATAAGTTTCAATTTTGTCAAAACAAAAAAAATTTTTCATTTTGCACATCCCAGTTTTTTAATTATTTGTTTACTCTAATGACTTTTTTTAAATATAAGCTCACGAAACACTCATATATCACACAAATAATACGCAAAAAAAATATCTTCAGGCATCAGATCATAGATATATTCGATTTGATAACAGCATTAAGGTAAAAGTTCGAAACTGACAATTCATTATCAGGTATAATTCTTCAACGAGATTGGAAAAAACCAGGGACTAGAGCAATATTTTTTCAATTGGCTTATAACTAACAAAGTAAAAATATTTGTTTCAGTCAATTCTGAAATTGTTTTCGATTTCAGAATTTTGTATTTTCTTCCTAGTGCACTTACATGTAACATTGATTGGCAATGATTTCCAGCAATTTCGAAAAAGTCAATAATTTCTTTACAATCATCCGGAAAAAGCTTAAATAAATTCGCTTTGAAAAGTTAAGTGAGTTAAAGTTGATTGTTCATTATATCAACTCAAACGAAATCATCATAATTTAGATGAAAATCCAACCGTATTTAACGTAAAGTTTTTCCGTTTATCTCTTCTATTCCTATTATCTCTTCTTCCGTGTAGTTCTCTTTTCATGAAGTTGCCATTACAAAATATGCGATTGGATTGCACAATTATGAGAAGAAAAAAAAATTACTTCAGAAAATTTTGGGATTTCCAAAGTGGTTATCGCAAGTTAACTTTTTAGAGAACGTTGTATTTGCAGATATTTTGCAATAGACATCTTAAAAAATTAATGAAAAATTGGAACTCATTAGAGCAAACCAATTTTGAGTTCTGTCGATTCTTAAACTTCATTGAATTTCAATTTCAACTTTTTTAATGCAAGTATTTTCGAAAGTTGGCTTAACTGTAGAAAGTTTCACAATAGTTAAACAACTAGCAAAAGTATCTATACTTGTCGAAGTTAGCAAAACTTTGTGATAAACTCTTGAACTTTCGAAATTATAAAAATCTGTCAAAACTGTTATAACTGCTAAAAATGCCGAGACGATCTAAACTATGAAAAACTTTCGATTCTATTGTATCCTGTAATAATTATAAAAAATGTGAAAATCATTACCAACTAATAAACTGACAAAACTGTAGCTATTTCACTATATTTTATCGGATGAAGTTAACCTATTCGATTATTGTGATTTTACAATACTTAAGTATTGGAAAACTAAAAAATCTATGGAAATTTTTCATAATGGTTTATAAATAATCAAAACTTGTGTGCAAAAACTAACATGTCGAGTTGTAACACACTAGTATATTGTCTATTGTACGAATCGCACAATAAATTTTACCGTTCAGTATGTAATATCTTAAAATCAAACATGAAATTAACCGTGTATCATGGAAAATGTGGAAGATGAACATGAAAATTTCAATCTTCTCTGACGTTCTCGAAGTCCGGTTTATATAGGGCGCAACTAGACATAACGCACCTGGAATATAGGAATGAGACGCTGATAGGGCAACTTGCCCTCCCGGTTTCAAAGTTCCGATCACATGGGGCACCTACCTCGTTTTTGTATTAGGAGAATAGAGCCGAGGTTCTAATTGGTTCTTATTTACAATATGAGACCATGGTCTAAGGGTTCCAAAGAGGTATTCGTTTTCCTATAGGAGTTTGATTGAAAATTAAACACTTAAAACTTTTGAATTCGAAATTGAAATTGAATACAATTATCTCCTGACAAAGTATGTGATACTTATACAAGGTTTACAAATATTCCTTATTATTATTATAATATTCAAATATTCCTTATTTCCTTCTGGCTCATTTGCTGTGCTTGACGAATAATTCGAATCTCGCGCGCCTACCACTGACACCATGCTGGCGTTCGCTTAGGATATTTTGTCCCGAAATAGTATTAGGAGTGTAGAAGATTGAAGGAAGCATTCGATTTTTATGACGGTTGAAATCGAAATTTGAAATTTGCATTCTGAAACTCAAAATTAAAGTGTACAATATGAGGATTGTTGGGAATTTTTTCTGATATCTTTTATAGTGTTTTTTCTGACAATCCTGACAATGTAGTACGTAATCCTAATGAAGTGTCTGACAATCTGACAAACTCGCTTTTATAATAACTTATATGTAATCTGAGGACCCTCATATACGTCCGAGTCGTCTGACAAAAGAGTCGAACCGATTTATTCATAGATTTGTGTTAGAAGCGTAGGAAAAGCAAGGAGGTGTATTCGTACGGCACGAAAATTCAAATTTTTAAATTGAAAAATTCGACAAGCAGCTATATAAGCGCGCTCGGGATTATGCGGCGTTCTCTAGCCGACTAGACTCTTAAATAAGGATCGGAGAGCAGAAAAAATGCTCAAAATAAGTATTTTTAGGAGTTTGAAGGAATTTTATATTGACCGGGAATAACTAGTTAGCCTGCACAATCAGTGATTTTTAAAAATGCCTGCTTTTTTTCAAAAAATTTGAAGGTGATTTTCGCGAAACAGTATTTTTCAAAACTACAGGCGTGATAAAACAATATTTCTTGACAGATTTCTACAAACCAGGACTTTTTCGAAAGCTCATTAACTAGGCTTCTATTTGAACTAAAAAAATTACAACAAAATAAACAATAAATAATTTTTTTTTGCATGCAAATTATAAATTTTTGCTACATAAATCAAACTTTTATTTTAGAGACCGACAAGTTTTTGACTTTTTAAAATTCAAAGGATATTTTTAGTTTAAAGCGAAGCTATTTAAATGTAGATTAAGAATTTCTTTAGTTTATGTGTTCCACATCAAAATTACGACTGCCATCACGCCCGCAGTGAAGATCTGGTAGCGCGGCACTCTTAACAACCTTGCTTTTGGATCATATAATATAATAATTCAAAAGTGAGAAACATTTTTTTTCTTAACTTTTATTCTCTAGATTGTACCTGTAAGGTTACTTAATCAATTTTTGTAATATATCGAAATATGTACACAGCAATTTTTATTTGTCCTCATTTTAGGTGTCCTAGACGAGTTTCCGCCCGTTAGTTTCACTTCTGTCTTGTGTTTTTTTTGGGGGGGGGGGGGTTCTAATCGGTTCCTGAGAAGCCTCGGACCACGATGAATCAGTGGTAACGAGGCCACTGGCAGCTTCAGTGGGTTTCCACTGGCAATGGGTTTCAGTGGCTCACTTTAAGGTGCGCGGATCAGTGAAAAACTACCAAGTTTCTGTGAAATTCCAATTATTTTTTTATTCAGAGGGAACATCTTGGAAATTGATTCAGAAGTTTTTACTTAAGAAAATATATAACTTCCCATTTAAAAACGCAATACATCATTTCTAACGTCTTTCATTTCATACTTATTTTTTAAGTATGTATATCATTTGAGGTATAGACTCGTATTTTTTTCAAATTTCTTATGGTTTCTGGAATTAGATGCTCTGATAAGATTCAAGGTTTCAGTATTTCAATAGATTTTTGAGAAAATTATGTCTGCATTTTCATACATTTAAAGTATTTTATACTCTTCCCTTTTTGGGGTATTTTACGAAATTATTATGATTTAGCTATTTAGGATTATGCTCTTTAGAATTTTTCGTATTTAATACGAAATGTGAAAATTCTAAGGATCCTCTTGGTTTTTGATATACGAGGGGGGACCCAAAAGTAACGGGAATTGTGTTACAACTTTTTTATTGACAAATTTTTTCACACACAATTTTTATCACCTTCAAAGTAACCCCCATTGACTGTAATACACTTGTTCAATCTTTTTTTCCAGTGTTCAAAACAGTTCTGAAATTCATTTTTTTCAATGTTTTTTAAACCTTCCAGCGATTTTTGTTTCACCTCTTCTACAGTCCCAAAACGTTTTCCTTTCATGTCCCTTTTGAGTCTAGGGAACAAAAAAAAGTCACAGGGGGCAAGGTCCGGTGAATAGGGGGGGTGAACAATCGGTGTCATGCCGTTTTTGGTCAAAAATTTCTTCACGGACAGCGCTGTGTGGGCAGGTGCATTGTCGTGGTGGAAGAACCAATCTCCTGTGCGCCAAAGATCCGCTCTTTTCTTCCGGATGTTCTCCCTCAACCTTTTCAAAACCTCCAAGTAGAAGTGTTGGTTGACCGTTTGGCCTGGAGGAACAAATTCTGCGTGCACAATACCTCTGCAATCGAAGAAACAAATGAGCAATGTCTTGATGTTGGACTTCACTTGGCGTGCCTTTTTTGGACGAGGCGAGAGAGGTGTCTTCCATTGGCTTGATTGCTGCTTTGTTTCGGGGTCGTAGCCATAGCACCATGATTCATCGCCAGTTATAACCTTGAGAAAAAAATCTGGGTCTTCATCCAACTGATTTTGCAGCTCAAGACAGGCCTGAAGTCGACGCTCCTTTTGATCGTCGGAGAGAAGGCGAGGAACAAATTTGGCTGCAATCCTCCTCATGCTCAAATCTTCAGTTAAAATCCTCTGAATTGAACTCCATGACAATCCAGACATCTCACAAAGTTGATCGATGGTTCGGCGACGGTCTTCATGAACAAGAGTGTTGATTTTTTCAATGTTTTCGTCCGTTCTTGAAGTCGAGGGGCGCCCAGAACGAGGTTGGTCTTCTATTGACATCTCTCCATTCTTGAAACGCGAAAACCAGTCGTACACACGCGTTTTACTCAAAGCATTATCCCCATAAGCTGTGTTCAGCATCACAAGGGTTTCCGCGGGTGTTTTTCCTAACAAAAAACAAAATTTTACAGCCGTGCGTTGCTCTCCGCACTCAGCCATTTCACGTTTTCGCCGAAACGGAAAAAGTCGTTTCACTAGAAAAATTCTTACGGACGAACGAATGCACTCACAGCAAATGAACTTTGCACACTGACTTGGGAGAGTAGCAGCTTGGAAGAGAACCAGTGGAGAACCCGATCCCCCCCCCCTCCGCGGTCCCCCCACCACCTAATTCCCGTTACTTTTGGGTCCCCCCTCGTATGTCTAGCATTTTAGTAGATTGTCATCTAGGTGATATGGAACTGATGATGATGGTAGGAATAAGGGGTCTGTTGAAAATGGGAAATTCAAAACTATGAAGTTACCATATGTGGAAGGCTTGACTCAGAATTTAAATTGCATTGTTAGTATGCATAATATCAGGACGGTTAATAGAATGAATAATAGGAGGAATTTAGAGTTTACTAATATAGGGAAAGACAGGATTGATGAGAAGGATGTCCAAGGTGTTGTGTATAAGAAGAATAATTATTTTTATTCATGTGATGCGTCTTACATCGGGGAAACGGAACGCAGATTAATAACCACGGTAAGAGAACGTTGGAGAACATCAGAGGAATATAAATCGTATTGTTTATTCACATTTAGTCATGACTCAACATACAATAGACTGGAACTTGATCTTGAATTTAATTAGGCTGGACCTCAAATTCTACATCAGTAAAGTTATTATTTTAAATGGAATATTGCTGAGATGATGTATATGAAGACAACGAAGAATCCAATGAATAAACAAACAGATACGGAGAATTTGAATAAGATTCGTGATGTGCTACTGAATAGAATTACAAAATAGTTTAATGTATAAATGAAAAGAAGGGAAGGATGTGGTTCATTGTTTGAGATTTACGACGGATACAATTATTGTAAATGGGCAAATCACAATGTTTGATAAAATTCCTGAACCATGTTATTTATTTTCATCACAATTCATGAGTTCAATTGTGCCCATTTATCAATCGATGACAAGTTTCTCGTAAATATTACATGTTTTTCTAGCATCGCCTGGAACAGAGGCAATTATTACGGAAACCACATAAACCATTTTGAAATGTATTCTGACGGCAAACTCTTTGGCACATGAAATGGCTTTCAGGCGATTCTCGATCACATATTACATCAATTTCCTCATGGCACTTCTAAATGAAGAGATCGACCCATTTTGCGAAGATGAATTTTCGACTGTAAAAATATAATACAAAACACATTACACTCTTTCTACCTATCTTTCCTTTCAAGCCTATCTTTTTCTTTCTAACCTACTTTTCAATTTCAAGAAACAATAATTTTTTCTATCATGGGAATCAAACGATTCTGGACTTAGAAGTTCTAAAAATTTTCATTAATTGTACTTTAGGTAGAAAAAAACTTTTTCATACATTCTAGAGTCTTCAATAATATTTCCACATCTTTTACTACATAATCGCAAATCTTTATCAAAAACTTTTAAGAATCAAATGAATCAAAAGAATCATTCCTCGGAATTTCTGAAGATTTCATAATAATTCTTCTCTCACTCCACAAATTCATTATAAAAATTTATTACAAAAATATTTCAAATTTTTCAAGAATATAAAATAGAATGAACCTTCGAAATTCAGAGTTTGTGAAGCAATCAGAAAGTTTGTACCGTTCTTTTCAAATATACAATAAAACATCAATACTTTCAGCACTAATTCCGAGCACAGATATTGTACGTATTTTCGAAATGCTTTAGATTATTGCTCAAAAGATTTTAGAAGAATTTAGAGAGATTTTCTAAGTTTTTATACAATTTGTGAAAATTTCAGAAGACCTCCAAAATTATAAAGAATGAAAACGGAAAGATGCAAGATTAAATTCAGAAATCAGCATCTTTTTTTGTTTATACTTACATGGAGCTGACTCAATCAAAGCGATCAAGGCAACGACAAAGATCACGAAAACGAAAATGTTCTTCATTTTGTAATAATATAGGATTGGAAAACGCTCACAACATTTGGTATGTTGAGCGTACGTCAAAAATTCTGAACTGTGAGGTTCGAAACCGCTCGACGTCTTATATACTATTCAAAAAGATATAAAAATTTCAGTGGCACGTCCTCGCAAGATTATACTGTTTAAGTAACATTGATTTTTTGAAATTGATTTTCTATTCCATCTATTATTTTGCACACGCCGCATAGATAAAAATTTTACCTCACACTAAAGAAGATATGAAAATTTTAATGGCTAAACTTTGCAAGATTAGATTTTTTCAAGTGAAGATTGATTTTCAGAAAATTCATTTTTCGTCCTCCTTATTCTATTGCACACGTGTCATAGATATGAATTTTATGCCCTATTGAATAAGATACGAATTCAATGACAAATCTTGGCAAGATACAATTTTTTAAATGAAAATTTATTTTTTTTTAAATTCACTGTTCTCTTTGCCTATTTTTTTGCACACGTGTCATAGATAAGAATTATGAAATTTGTAAATTGATTTTTTGAAATAAGTTTCTATTCTTTCTCTTCTTTTGCGCACGTGTCATAGATATTCATTTAACGTCCTATTGAAGAAAATATGAATATTTCAATGACAAATCTTTGTAAGAGTAGAATTTTTCAAGTGCAGATTGATTTTCAGAAAATTAATTTTTCATCCTCCTTATTCTACTGCACACGTGTGATGATATTATTTTACGTCCTATTGAATTGAATATGAAAATTTCAATGACAAATCTTGGTAAAATAAATTTTTTGAAATGTTAATTTATTTTCGAAATGCAATGGTCTCTCTGTCTATTATTTTTCACACGTGTCATAGATGGGGTTTTTGTTTAGAGGCCATCATAATACCGCTATTATTTATTATCATACAACAGGCGGGTTGTCGGGCCTTTCTTAAAATTTTTAAAAGACATGCAATAAAGAAAAATTGTCAACTCTAAGTGATGCATATTCAATCGATTGTATTTCGTAAATTTACTATTTATTATTATACGTTTTTTTCACAACATAAAAACATTTGAGGTAATTTTGAAGAATTATCCATATTTCAGGAGAGTTTTGAACCCCCAGAACCTGTGCTCAATACACAAAAAACTATATTTGCTCGAATGATACTCAGCCTTTTGTCATCAAGTTCATTCTAATGACGATAGTCGTCATACTCACCTTTGGTTTGCTTGAATCTCACCATCAGCGAAAGCGACACTTTACTCCCCAGCCCAAAATGCTCTTCAACTTTCCCACGGGCATTCTATATCAATGCCTAACACGAGATCAAAATAATCAAAATAAAACAAAGAGGACCATCCCTCTAATGAAATCCTGTGCCTTCCCGAAACCCGGACGTCTTGGAGGCAGGAAAAGTACCTTTCAGAGAGCGTCTCTTTGCCGAAATAAATTATTCCTGAGGCCGTAATTGAATGTGGCTAACGGGAACCTCATTAACTCTCCCGCAGCTTTTTCCCTCTGTTTGCGTGGGCGCGGCTCTCAGCTCCCATTTATACAAAAATAATACATTTTACATGCAAGATATTCCCGATAAAGCGCGCCAGGACGTATCGCATAATGCGCCTCGGACGCGGGGTAAGTAGGATAAGTGAACCCCGGAGGCCAGAGGAGCATTTGGATTTTTCTTTCCAACGAGCAAAGCGGAATCGTAAGTTTCTGTTTTACGGCCCAGCGTTGCGTTTTTCTAAAGGTTCGGCATTTGCATAAACATTTCCGCCCTTGCCACGCTCGAACGGTTCCTGATTTTTCTACATCCGCTCTTTGGTTCACGAAATATCGTACCTCGCAAGTTCTTTTTTTCTCGTTGGTCGAGGAGTTAGTTCGTGTTTATTCGAGGTCTCGGGGTTTTTCGCTGGAGGAAGCGAAGAAAAATGAAGTGATAAAAATGATGATGAAACTTTTCAGCGTTTAAATTTTAGAACGAAAAAATGAAAAGATTGAAGCAGGAATTGGGAAGGAAATGGAAAAATTTTGAAAATATCTAAGAAAAAAATGAATAAAAATACCCTTCCTTTATTCTCTTTAATGCTGCGTTTTGCCGTTTCCAGCAATAAAAATGATCGGATGAGGTTTCCATTGTAAAAAAAAAAATAGATCATGAGTTATTGTGAGAGACCTACAGGATTTTGCCAATTACACTGTGCTCAAAACAAACAAAATTTAGAGCACAGTTCAAGCAAACTACATACTCAAGGATATTTGCCAATACTTGCTTACTGCTGTACTAAACAAGAAATTTGAATCTAGCGCGGCTGTAATCGCCGCCATACTGGAGTTTGCCAGTCTATTTTGTCCGAAAAAAGTTTTAGGGGTGCAGAAGTTTGAAGGAAGTATTCGTTCTTCTATGGCGGTTGAAATAGAAATTTGAAATAGAAATTTGAAATTCGCTTGTTCCTGAAAGCGAATACCTGTTCACAAGGGATGTGATCCTAATGAACTGTCTGACAAACTCGCCGTTCGACTCGACCTGATGTTAGATTTCGGAGCACGGTCAACAGTATATCTATATATATAAAAAATCCCAGCCTCCCACCATGACGTCCCGTCATGTCGACTGTATACCTCTATATATGCGATATCCCAGCCTCCCACCTCGCCGGTCTGACAATGAGTCGTCTATCAAAATAGCAAAACCGGCTAATTCGTAGATTCGTATTAGAAGCGTAGGAAAAGCAAGGAGGTATTCTTGTCTGTCACGTAAATTCAATTTTTTAGATTAGAAATTCGGAATCGAGCATTCGAGTTAAAATTTTTACACCTTCTAAATAAAAAACAGTGCCTCCTGAAAAAGAATTTAATGTAAAACAAAGGTTTTTCATTCAACGCCGTGTGGAAAAGGCTACTTTTGCACACGCTTGGGCGATGCAAAACTCGCATTTCCACACATTGTTGAATAAAATATCGTTCTTCATTTTGTACCTATGTAAAATAATTATAAAAAGAATTTAATTAAAACGTTCGTTTTAACATTAGTACATTCGTTCTCAGAAAGCACTATTTATCTAGAAGTTTGAAAAATTTTAACTCGAATGCTGAATTTTGATTTTTAAATTTAAAAATTTGAATATAACAGAAAGACAATAACACCTCCTCGCTTTTCCTACGCTTCTAATACTAATCTATGAATCAGTCGGTTTCGCTATTTTGCTGACGACTCATTGTCAGACCGGTGAGGTGGGAGGCTGGGATATCGTATATGTAGGCATACACGACTGGGACGTCATGGTGGGAGCTGGGATTTTTCATATATATAGATATACTGTCCGACCTCGACCGTGCTCTGAAATGTCGAGTAGAACGGAGAGTTTGTCAGACAGTCCATTAGGATCACATCCGTTGTCAGGAGGTATTCGCTTTTAGGAGGTACCATGCGAATTTCAAATTTCTATTTCAACCACCGCCATGCTAGTCTTTTTTGTCCGAAAATAGTATTAGGAGCGTATCATTTTGAAGAAAGTATTAGTTCTTCTATGGCGTTAGAAATCGAAACTTGAAACTCGCATTTTTCGATATTAAATTTGTATGCGTGATATAGAGATCTTTTGGGGATTTGGGTCGCGAAAGCTCAAATCTAACTTATTGGAAAGCACAAACGGGACAGACTCATTGATTAATTAAAAATTAATTTCACATTGAACCTTCACAAATAAACTTAGACCGATTTCCTCTTAGATACTTCTTAGGGTGATTCTTAAAATGGGTTTTGGTCGAATTTTAACCGGGCCACCCCCTAAAGAGGTTCCAAATGTTTAAATAAAAATCCATTAAATTTTTCAAATTTTTTATTGAACGTTAACCCGTGCCTCTAGAGCCCTACTTTTGTCCATTTTAATAACATGGCATTTTGTCTTCATCACAGTCAATAATTTTTTATGGACGCAAAAGATGGCTTAAAAATATGGTCGACGCGTCAAATTGTTCGTTGGTATTGTGGTAAGCTGTAAAAAAAACATCACAGTCTAATAACAATGTATACCATGTAGGCTACACCGAGCAAATACAGGTAATATTAGCCAAAATACCATTATATATTTATAATTACTAGTGTCAGTGCAAGTTTACCCAGTGTTTTACATTTTAGGTAAATAATGTTTATATATCAAATAAATGATGAACTTGGGAGCATTAGCAAATTTTTAAACAAATTATCACAGTTATTAACAATAAATTAGGAAAATTCATAAAAATATATACAACGATCGTCTTTATTATGGAAGTTGTTTTGAATATTTGATGAAGTTCGAGAGTATATTACAACTGTCAAAAAAATTGTATTAATTGTATTAATCAGGGCCGGATTAACCCTCAACGGGGCCCTAGGCAACCATCAATTTGGGGGCCCTTTTTTTACGTCCGTTCCCTTCTTTTTTCGATTAAAAAATACAAACTTATATCTTTCATAAAAATTTTATTGTCACAATGTAATAATATCAATAAAATTACTATCTACATTTTAAACATGTCGTTTTCTACATTTGTTTTCGGCAAATTCATCAATTATATCATCAATATCGATTTTGTTCAATAAATCTGACTCAATGCAAAGTATACCTAACATCTCGAGTCGCTCTTGTCGCGTTGTAGCTCTTTCAGCAGCTTTGATTCTTTTTAATTGCGAGAAGGATCGTTCGGCAGAACAATTTGTGATCATTAATGTTAAAAAAATTCGAAGAGCTATTTCTGTGTTAGGAAATACTTCGGCTAATTGATCTTCCATTAGAATCTTATACAAATGACTATGATTTTTTTGTGCATCGGTGTATCTGGAGTTCACGTAACTTTGGAATTGTTTCATTTCAATGAAAAATTCTTCCAAATCTCTAGGATAAAAACGAACTAAGTTATTTATAGCTTCGTGGAGGTCTCCATCACTTAGAGAAAAGTTGATGAGAAATGCAAATCTCTCTGAAACTTCCATATACACTTTCGCACGCCGTTTGATTTCACTGTGAAGATTGTCGATGATTTCGAGGAAACCTTTTGTTCTAAAATCATCGCGAGGCGAAAATTCTACTTCTGGAGCATTTCCGTCATTAGGTTGTTTTTTTCTACGACGAGTACGTTTTACGATTTCTGTATAACCTACACCAGGTAATAATCGTTTTGTTTTTTCCTCGAAATCATTGAACTTTTCACGGAATGAAGCTAAACTCTCTTCTAACGATCCGTACAAAGAAGCACACGTTTGCAAATCTGCTTTTTCACTTTGCAATGACTTACTCACTGAACGCATAGCAGTCAAAATAGAGTTCCATAAAATCAACATGAAACCAAATTCGAATTTTTGCATTTTATTCGCGATACACGTCGCCTCATAACGAGTATCAGTATTTTGTGATTCATCATCAGCAATGATTTCTAGAGCCTCTAATATGATATCAAATGAATCGTAAACTGCATTCGTCGCATTCGAATGTGCTTCCCAGCGTGTAGTTGACAATGTCTTCAAAGTTTTCTCATTGTTTATTTTATTTTTTAATACGCCCCAACGATAGGTGGAAGCGGAAAAAAAATTATATAATGTCTGCATAATGGCGAAAAAATCTACTGCATAAAAACAGCACTTCACAGCATGCTCTCCAACCAAATTAAGGGAATGCGCGGAACAGGGAACATAGATCGCATTCTCATTCAAACTCAATATTCTTGCTTGCACACCTTTATACTTTCCGGACATGTTGAATGCGTTGTCATATGATTGTCCTCTACAATTTTGAATATCTAAACCACAGTCTTCAGTAAGAAAGTTTAAAGTTTGATTCGCTAGACTTTCACCAGTATGACCTTCCAACTGAAGAAAAGTTATAAACCTTTCGACTGGTTGAAAATCGTTCGGAGAAACATATCTTAAAATAATAGACAATTGATCAACATGCGATACATCAGGAGTCGAATCGACAGATAAGCTAAAATACCTAGCCGAAGTAACCTCTTTTAAAATGTATGATCTGACTTTTTTACCCATAATGTTAATGAACTCCTCGCAGATCGTCTTCGATAAGTAAGAAGTTACACCTGTCCCAGCATTGCCGTATCTAACAATATGACCTTGCAAAAAAGGATCGAATTTCGCAACGAGTTCAAGTAACCCTAGATAATTTCCGTTGCCCGGCACCCCGAATTGCTCGTTCGAACCTCTGAATGACAAACCTCGCTCTGCTAATGTGGTAATGACAGCAACTACCCGTTTTAAAACGTCGCGCCAGTATTTTTTTTCACTTAGTAGTTCATTCTCGAGTAGTTCTGGCAGATTATTTTCGTCCTTTCGTTTTTGCCGGTAAATCAGCAAACACTCCCGATGTTTTGGATTTTTTTCATGCTGTTGTAAATGACTTCCGATGTTTTTCCAGTCATCATATCCTTCACGAGAAAGTTTTATCGATTGGTCGGGTGGTAGAAATAGCTTGCAATAAAAACAATAGACAGACCCTGTGAATAAAAACCAAAAATTATTATTGTCAATTACACTGTGTGCCTAAAAATAATTTTGAAAATTATAAAAAAACGAAACCTGTCTAGAATGGTTGGTAATGACCCCCTGAATACTTTCTTTACAGGTTTTTTTAATGTTAAGTCTATTTATTCGACCGGCTTTCCGGTTTTCTGTCATTTTCCGTTTTCTTTTCTCTGAATGTTTTTTCAAGGTCAGAGAATATAAAAAAAAGACTCATTGACCGCTATTTCAAATTTTTTCCCGTGCAGTTTTTGACCTATTTTATTCCAGAAATGTGATCAGGTTAATAAGAGGACACAACTAGTCTTTTGTTCGAAAAAAAGGACCAATATTACGTGATCAAAAGCATGCTTTTAAAAAAAATTAATTTAATGAGTAAATCGAAAACGAGGGCTAAATTTGAAAAAAAAATGTAATGGAAGTATTTAAAGAATCATCACCAGCCATTGTAGACAGGTTTCGTATTTTTTTTTTTTTTTTTTTTTTGTAATTTTTGAGGTCACACAGTGTTACAAATTATGTGAATGATACACAAACTATGAATTAAGGGTGGGTGAGTTACTTTTTAAAAGAAACTTGGTTGAGTTAATGTAACTTGTTTAAGTTAATGTAACTTGGTTATATTACAAGTTACTCATAAATTTTCAAGTAAGAAATTAGAAGTTACTTTTTAAGCGAATTCGTTTAACCTCAAGTTTTATTTTTTAAGGATTTTCTTTTCTTGCTAGAAAAAAACCTGATTCTTACTCAAAAAATAGAGTGAATTTCGTGAAAGAAATTGATTCAAATCATACATCACCTTTCATTGGTGAATAAATAAGCCAATCTCGGTTTGTTTTTTCTCCATTTGGTTTAGTCCCAAAAAATACGTTGGGCGAACAATATCTCGATGTTGATTCGTTTTCATACCAACGCTTAGATGATTCGAATGGTCCAGTCGAATTTTGACATGTGGATGGCCCATGTTCAATCCAAAATCTTACATCTTCACTAGTAAATTTTTCCCATTTTCCTGGATCGTTGGAACGGTTGGAAATTTCTACACCTTGATTTTTATGTACACTTTCGCCCACAAGAAATTGGTTTGAAGATTCAGGTGTTGAGTTGACTGGATCATCGTTCAATTCAGGACTAGTTGCAAGTCCTTGACTGCCTGATGAATTTGGTGTTTTTACGTTCCGATGAAAATAATTGTCGAGTTTTGGAACTTTTTCTAACACTGCACTTGTTCGTGATCGTTTTTCTTCGGCAACCTTTCTTTTTTGCGCACCACTTAAATATGAACGAGTTTTTACAAAATAACAACTTAAGACACAAACGATGGTTTTAGTATTTACTAGTGTATTGCACTTAAACTATCACTCCCGAAAAATGATGGTCTCACTACGGTAAAGAAAAAAACGCGGACATTTACGAGATAATAACAAGGATATTTCATTCACTTATTCACTTTACACTATGTTATTGTTCACGGTGAGTATTCTCAGACGTGACTATCCCCGTACAGCGAATTCTTCGTCTTATATACAAATTCAAGTGTTCCAGAATATTACAGAAAATTCCAGTCATTTATTGTTCTCGAATATTCTCGACCTTTTCATTGATTTCTATTCTCGAACATTCACGAAAACGTATTTGTTAAATGATACCAAATGACAGGCTCAGAGGCAAAACGACACAAGAATTTCCAAGAAAGGATAAAAAATATGCTGACTCACATAAGTCGGTCTTTCTTCTGGGAATTCTTGTGTCGTTTTGCCTCTGAGCCTGTCAAATGATACATTAATTTATTTGTCATTTGTCATCCATCATTCACTCATTCATCATTCACGTTGAAATTTCCGCTTGAAGGCTTCTATTCAAGTCAATTGTGATTTCACTTTGTTTGTTTTATTATTTCGTATTTTTTCAATTATTTTCAGTTCTGATTATATTTTTCTTTCACTCTCTAGAATTGTATGTTTGTAAGAAAATTTTAGAAGTCTTTTTCATTTTTCGGGGGCCCCCTAAAATCGGGGGCCCCAGGCAACTGCCTATTCTGCCTACTTGTTAATCCGGCCCTGGTATTAATGAATCATTATGATGGTAAAAACTGTAATAAAAGTCCTCAATTTTATATTTCGGAAAATTGTATAAGTAGCGAAACTAAACGAGCTATTTTTGCAAATTATTAATCATATATCTGCGCTGCCCAACTGCCCAATTATAAAAAAATTAATTTTATCATGGCAACGAAAACTTTTTTTCATCACTCTAACCTCAAAACTGACATTTTGAAGTGACTTTTCGGCCATCGTGATGAAAAATATCTCACGTAAACAAGTACGGATGTGCTCATAGGCAAAACGGGTTACAAACCTCGCCTTCGGCTCAGTCCGTAATCACCCCGTTTTGCCAAATTCGCACATTAGTACCTGCTACGTAATATACTATTAGTCAGATCCTAAAGACCTTACCAAATTGTTTATTTCGACCTCAAAACTATCTACATATTGCCAAACTGCCCAAATTGTAATTTATTTTCACACATTTTGTCAGAATAAAGTAATTGCCTGTGACTGGACGAGTTTAAGTATTCCAGTTCAAGTATTACTCATTTTATTCGCTAGACAAAGTTTTATGTATAGGTTGATAACCCGAAAAGTATACGCTTTTTTGCCTTTTAAAAACTTATATTTAATATGCTGTTGACTATCGATCCTTAAAATATTAAAATAGAACAAATAAGAATCAAAAATGCGGCAAGAAATCCACGATCAATGTGGTGTTTTTGAAATATCGTTAATAAACATATTATACATTTTTTTCGCGAAAAATCGAACTTATCCACATTAAAAAAAATTTTACAATTATTTTTTTCATTCAAGTGTCAAATTGTACTGCGCTCCTCTTCCTCATGATCAAACACGTAGTACTTTTGCTGTGCAAACAAGCCACACATTTCAAAGTATATAAAAAACCTGAATTTGGCACACTTACAGCCCTGCTACCACCTTCGTGTAGCTGCTACCCGTGCCATAGTTTATTCCGTTTATTCGTTTGTTGTGTGTGGCAACGGCCACATCGTTTTTTGTTTCTTCGTGTTTTTTTGACAAAAAGAAAGAAAAAAAAAAGAAAATATGAGCTCAGAAAGTGATTACTCTAAGAATAAACACCGCTCCTGGAAGAAATCAGATCGTGATTTGGAGAAGGCCAGAAGAAAAATGGAAAGGAGCAGAAGAAAGTACGATCGCCTAAGAAGGTAGGTTCGGCTTACCGAAAGTCGATCGTCCTCGTTGGAAAACGATCATAATCGTTAGTTTTCAATCTTTATTTGAGTTATTACTTAATTTTAGTGAGTTGTTACTCACTATAAGGGGAGCCGTGTGTATTTTTTTGCTAATGCAAAACATAACCCTTTTTTTCGAGTTGTCACTCGAAAAAAAGAAAAAAAACGGCTGGAAAAATTTTTGTTTTTTTCGTTTGTTTTTCCACAACCTGAATGCAAGTTATTACTTGTCATGGAAACCCCTTCAGCCTCTCTCACGTCATTGAGTCGATGGAGTTGTTACTCCATCGAGGGCTTTGAAAAGAAGAAAAGAACAAAGCAAAGGATACCTGCAAGATATTATTCGAGAGAACAAATTGAATAAATAAATAATGGCACGTTAAACCATTCCATTGTATGTGTATATTTATGCAAATATTTTTGGTTATATGTGTGGGCTGGAATATAACTATTTTGAGGCCTATTTTTTATTTTCTCCTTTTTTGAGGAATTCACGTTGTGAATAAAATGGACAAAAATTGAGTGTTATTACACAGGAATTTGGAATAAAAATATTATTTGGAAATTAGTTAATTTCGAAATGCAAGTTATGGAATTGTTTTTTATTCCTGATTTTATTTCAGAAGTTGAAATTTTATATTTTCACTTTATTCAAGATGAAACAGCGAATCAATAGACGAATTTATCAGTATGAGTGAAAACATACATCAGAAAACTTATTTTTTCCGGTAATTTGACAGGTTCATCTCAATACCGATCTTGTAAGCGCCATCGTTATAGTTCAAGATCACGGCGGGATCGGTCTCGTTCTAGAAGTCGCCAAGGGCAGTCCCACTCTAGTTCCCGAAATTATCAGAGATCAGAATATTCCTCATCTCACTCGAGTATATCAAGATCTCGTTCACCGAGCCGTACGATTCAAGAAATTCCAGAAATTTCTTCTAAGCCAGGAACTTTGCCTCAGATCACCACTACTGACCCTGAAAATGGAACTCAAGTCAAGGAGCAACAGAAAACTATATTTTCAGCAGATGAAATAACTCAGGTTTTCGGAAAAAGTTTGTGCGAGGAAAAAGGAAAGGACCCTGAGTTAATCCCTGAACTGGCATCTCGCTTGGATGAAATTTTATTAAAGGGACTTCCTGAGGAATTACTGGGAACTTGTTAAAGAAATTTCCCCTACCTCAGAACTGTAGGAAATTCGAAGCTCCAAAACTGAACAAATCGATCAATTTTGTACCAAGCACAGTAATAGCAAAAGACCAAAGAATCTTGAAACGACAGGAAAAAATCTGCGCTTCCTTGTCAGCTATCGCTAAGGTGGTTTCTTGGACCATGGATACAAAACCCACTGGTTGGAAGGAGGCTCTTGAAATTCTGAGCGATGCAAATAAACTCATCGCAGACTTGCAGCACGATGAATCAGTAACAAGGAGAAACCTCATACTGTCCAGCGTTGACGACTCCATGAAAGAGACCTTGTTGGCTACGCCTATAGAAGAGTGGCTGTTTGGCAAAGAGCTAGAAGAGATAGTGAAGGCCGCTAATGCTCTCCAAAATACCGCAAAAGACCTGAAGAAAACCTCGAAGATCTCTCAAAAATTCAAGGCCCCAAAAAACTTCAAGGCCCCGCCTCGTTTTTCTCAGCAACCACCGAAGCAGCGACAAGAAACGTCAGGCGGGACGAAAATGCAAACTCAGTACCACAAAAACCGTCCAACGTACCAACACCGGCAACAGTACAAGTCCCAGAAGAAATTTCAGTCTCAAAAATAACGCCGTTAAGTAATGTAAGTGTTTCAGGTCACCTGAAACATTTCGTGTCCAATTAGGCACAAATTACCTCAGACTTAGTGATTTTATCATGGTTGAGTGTTTATAAGATACCTTTTTCGAAGCCGGTATACCAAACTCGGCCCCCTTGCGGGGACCGAATTTCAGTAGGAAATATAGAAAAAATTCTTTTGTTAGTTGAGGAATTGCTTGAAAAAGGTGCAGTACCAAAATTTCTGCCTGTTAAAGATCAGTTTATTTCTCCGGTTTTTCTAGTTCCGAAGTCTGATGGTTCGAGCCGTTTTATTTTGAATTTAAAAAGACTCGACGAGTTCATAAAAACAAGTACATTTTAAGATGAAGTATGGGCGTACTGTTTGTAAACTTTTGTTTCAAAATTGTTTTATGGCTACTCTTGATTTAAAAGACGCGTACTATTTGATTCCCATTCACGCAGAGCACAGGAAATATTTGCGCTTTTATTGTAATGAGCAGTTGTACGAGTTTACATGTTTACCATTTGGTTTATGTACTGCGCCATATGTTTTTACGAAACCTATGAAACCGGTTGTGTCACACCTACGTAGTAAAGGCATAATGGTTGTTATCTACCTCGATGATTTATTATTTATAGAAAGATCTGCCCTGTCATGCGAATTGAATCTCGAGGTGGCCAAGTCACTGTTTTCAGAATTAGGGCTTTTAATTAATTTTAAAAAATGTCAATTGACACGATGTACAAATTGTAAATATTTGGGCTTTATCTACGACTCAGTAAAAATGCAGTTTGAACTTCCACAATCAAAGAGGGAAAAAATGTTGAAATTGGTAAAAGGGCTCTCCCTGAATAAGGGTTATAAGATTCAGAAATTTGCTGAGATGTTGAAGTTTTTGATTTCTTGTTTTCCAGCAGTAAATTATGGGCCTTATCACATGAAGGCTTGTGAACGTCTGAAATTTAAGGCCCTAGGTGTAAACTCCGATGATTACAACACGAATCTTTCCATTAATAAGGATGTGCGTGTGGAACTTGAGTGGTGGGCCAGGGTTGGTCTTTCAATAAATAATCCAATTTGGACTTCAACTTACAGTCTTACAATATATTCTGACGCCTCTCTTAACGGGATGGGGAGCATCATGCAATGGAGTTGTGTCCCATGGTTTTTGGAAAAAACAGGAAAGAGTTTTAAGTATTAATTTTTTGGAACTAAAGGCAGCCTTTTTTGGTCTTCAGTGTTTTGCCTCAGATTATGCGAATTGTCAGATTTTACTTCGCATTGACAGTACGACAGCAATCTCGTATATTAACAGGATGGGAGGTGTAAAATTGAGGGAATTGAGTTTGTTAGCGAAAAAGATTTGGGAATGGTGCGAACAGAGAAGGATTTGGATTTTTGCGGCTTATATAGCATCTAAAGAAAATTCAGAGGCAGACGCTGGCTCTAGGAATTTGCAAGACAATACTGAATTTGAGATTACAAAGAAGGGTTTTCAAGAACTGACAGTAAAATTTGGGGAACCAGTAATTAATTTGTTTGCCACGCGGGCAAATGCAAAATGTAGCACTTATGTGCCGTGGAAAATTGATCCATACTCTTTGACGTCTGACGCCTTTACAATTTCGTGGGAAAATTATTTTTTCTATGCATTTCTTCCATTTTCCATTATTTTAAGGGTTTTACAAAAAATTGATCAGGATAAGGCGACTGGTATAGTGGTGGTTCCAAACTGGCCCACTCAACCCTGGTTCCCGCTATTCCAATCATTACTTTGTTCTCGGCCACTTTTTCTCAAAGCTGATAAATACGTTTCCTTTCCTTTTGGCAGGAAAATGTCCGGATTTTGGAAGAAGCTTATCCTGGTGGCAGGAGTTTTGTCCAGAGAGCGTACCAGATGAGAAATATTCCAGTTGAATCGCTTGATATTGTCCTTGCATCTTTGACTGAGTCGTCGTGGAAGCAGTACGAAACAGGGTTAAAGAAGTGGTGGTTTTTTTTGCGTTAATAAGAATCTGAACCCTTTCGAACCAAAGGTCCCAGAAATGCTTCTATTTTTATTTGATGAATTTAATAAGGGAGGATCTTACGGAAGTTTGAACTCGCATAGATCTGCCATTTCTTTATTCGCGGGGCACGATTTAGCTAGGGACCCTGTAATAAGGAGATTTTTTTGTGGAATAAGTAAAAAAAGGCCACTTAAGGCCAGATACGTTTCAACCTGGGACCTAAAAATTGTTTTGGACTACTATCGTGAATTACAGGGGAATTATGAGATGCCTTAAAAGGATTTGTCCCAGAAACTCGTCACGTTACTTGCCTTAATTACGGGCCACAGGTTACAGACTTTATCTTTTATCAATATAGAGAATATTGCGGAAATGGCGGATAGAACAGAAATAAGAATTACTGACCGGATTAAAACTTCTGGGCCTAACAGGGAACAGCCAGTCTTGGTTGTCCCCTTTTATGAAGAGGAGAAAATTTGTGTCGCTGCAGTCCTACGGGCTTACTTGGAAAGGATGAGGAATTCTCGGGGAAAAATTGACCGAATTTTCATTTCTTTAAGGCCCCCTTTTAAGCCGGTCACGTCTCAGACTTTGAGTCGTTGGATTAAAACGGCAATTGAAAAATGCGGGATAGATGTAAGTGTTTTTTCTGGTTACTCGACACGTCACGCCTCGACTTCCGCAGCAAGAAGGAAGGGTTTAGATATTGCGATTATTAAGCAAACTGCGGGTTGGACTGAGCAGTCTAGGACCTTTGCGAGAATTTATGACCTACCTCTATCGCAAAAGCGGGAGAGTTTCGCGGAGACAATACTGAAATTGTGAATGTTGAAGCAATTATATATAAATGAATTATTGATTTTTGTATTTTCTTTTTTCAAGCCGTAATGGCTTTAAACATCTACGTCTTTGATCATGAGGAAGAGGAGCGCAGCACAATTAAGATTGAACTTCACTTGGTAAGTTCGTTTAATCACTTAATTGTTTCACAATCAAAAGCAAGAACTGTTCATTTTAGTGAATTTTGTTAGTCGGTTGTAAAGAATTGTTATAATTTGTTACAATAGGTGGCACAGAATATCTGTGCCGTCACGTAAAACTACATCTTTCAATGACAAGTCTGATTCTGAAACAACCGATATTGATACTACAAAATATTCTTGCTTTTTAATAGTATATTATGTTACGAGTAGTGTTAGAAACGTCTTTACGCGGGGAGCATTTTGTGATTGTCGGGCTACCCGTGCAAAGACGTCTGTAACACTTCGAGTAATGTACGATATTTTATTCAAAATCACTTAGTTACGAGGCTGTAACAGGTCTTCTGAAAAATGAGCGTTGTGTAGTCCTTTAGGGATTTGGCGCAATAACAGCCTGTAAAGTTAAATTGTAGGGCTAAGTAATTAAAAACGGTGTCTACTCACATGGTTATGAGGTGGACGACGGAGGGTTCGGGGGGCGGAGCCCCGGTGGGGGTAGGGGGGCGAAGCCCCCCGTTTAAGGCAAAATTTAGTTCATAATAAAATGTAATAAACAAATCATAAAACTAAGAAATTATCAATAAATAATTCATAAAAAACTAAATTGTGAATTATTAAAAAATTTAATTCAATTGGCAACATAAAAATAAATAAAATAAATATTGAAAATGAATAATAAACAATACGTAACAAACAAAAATAAAAAATAATATAAATAAATAAACAAATAATAAAAAAGAGAAATCGTCAATTAATAATTAATAAAAAGTAATAATAATTGTGTAAAAATGAAAAGAAACGACAGATTATTAATAAATAATAATAATATTACAAATAAATTGCAATAAGAAATAATAATCAATAAAAAATTCAGTTCAATTTATTTATTGCAACAAAATTGGAAATTGCACAAACAGCATTTATTTATCATGAATAAAATGGTCATAAACCTTTTTTTATTTATTCGAGTTGTACGTTATACTGATGGTACAATTATTGAAATTCAGTGTTTGTTTCGTTGGTGACACATTGAAATTGTGAGTGTTTGAGATTTCTGTTTTTTCGATGTTGGTCGTAGTAGTGACAGTATTTTCGAAGTCAGCGGCTCACCAGGTGTTTCAATCGAAGATCTGATCATCTCAGACATTGTCTGCTTGTGCTTTAGAGAGTTTTCGACATATCCTTGTGCAACTGCAGATGACTTCCATCCCCCGTGACGTTTCAAGGCGATTTCGTCGGCCCCGGCATCAGCTACGAATGTTGCTGAAGTTCTACGGTAGGCGTGGCCCGTGTATTTATCTGGGTCGTCAAGTTCCAGGTATTTAGCGATATTTGTTGGGCATTTTGCAATTTTGTGGACACCAACTGGTTGAATCGTGCATTTTCCGTGTTGATAATTCAGAAAAAATGCGTCTGTGGCTGGTTTGCGAGGACGTAAATCCATGTATTTTTTCACAAGCGGTACGTGGGTTTCATTGACAATAAAGCGACGGGGTTGATCCGTTTTCGTTTTTGGAATATCCACCACGAGTAAATTGCCCTGTTGCTTGACATCTTGGAATTTCATGTTTTTCAGTTCACATTTTCGAGTTGCGCCATACAGACCAAAAATTGCCGTTACCTAAAACAAAAAATGATTCGGAAAAATATTAAACTAATTTTCAAATGAAAGTTTTATTTGTTTATAGATTTATTTGTTGATAGATTTATATTTTTAATTCATTTTATTTGTCAATAGATTTATTTTATTGATAGATTTATATTTTTAATTTTATTTTATTTGTTGATAGATTTATTTTATTGATAGATTTTTATTTTTAATTTTATATTATTTTTTGATGGATTTATATTTGTTGTTTTTATTGATTATTTACATTATTTTGTCATTCTATGGAGTTATTGATATTTTACTGATGATTATTAAATTTTTTTTTGTTTTGATTGTGTTTGTATTATAATTGCATAATTTAAGGTTGTTGACTCACTTTTGTCAGTAGATAAATATCATCTGGTGCTTCGCGGATGAATTTTTGGATTTCTTGAGGTGAAAAAACTTTGGCCTTTTTAGGTTCGTAACCTTTGCTTTGTTTTTTCAGGAATTTTAGTAGCGCATAATTTTGCTCTAAATTGATGCCTTCTTTGGTGAACAAGGTTGATTTGAGCATCGAAAAATACGTCCATAAACTGGATGGTGCGTGATTTTTCGCGAGCTGGTTGAAGTACGCAAGAATTATATTTTGTTCCGAACATTCTTCCGTATTGTTTTATTTTCTCCAGTTGTCAAATTTTTCATAAGCCAATTCATACCTACTTTTAGATTTTGTTGGGAGAAAATCTTTTTTGGCTTCCTCAACTTGTTGCTTAATGTTGAGCTTGCTTTTTTTATCCATTTTTCGACAAGAAAAAAAAAGAACTTGGATTTTTGAGTAAAACAATTGGAGACCGTTGAGTTGTTATTATTACACATGCAGGCTTGCCAGGTGGCGATCTTCTTTCACTTTCTAGCAACAAACAATACGTAAGCTTGTCCTTGTCTTTGGCGACTTTGACGTCATAATCTGGCATCCCTGTACACATGAACCATATGACTAAAATGGCAGTCATTGTCTGCTAGAATTGTGATTTGTGACAATTTGTGATGTTGTGATTGCAGCTTGATTTTAATTTGTGAGACATCTGGTGTCATTATTTGGTATGATGGTATGGTTATGAAAAACATTGTGCGTTATTCAGTGGCAGTTTTTAGAACTAATAACATGTAAATGTGGCGCTTTTGGAACTAATAACGTTACAACAGCTGACGCCAATCGGTAAAGGGCCACGCAACGCTCATTTTTCAGGGGGCGTTACTGACTCGTAACATGGTGGTTTTGAATAAAGGTACACGAATCATATTGTCAAGTATTACTATTAAAAACATTCTAATTTTTTTTAAATTACAGTATTTTATAAAAATCTTCTCTTTTCCCTAGTCGTTGCCGTTGCATAGCTATTTACCCCCCCACCCCCAGCGTTACCGTTGCCGTTGCCGTCGCATACCATTTTACCCCCCTATCTCCAGCGTTACCGTTGCCGTTGCATAGCTATTTACCCCCTACCCCCAGCGTTGCCACTGCCGTTGCTGTCACTTACCATTTTACCCCCCCCCCCCCCTATCTCCAGCGTTGCCGTTGCCGTTGCATAGCTATTTACCCCCTACCCCCAGCGTTGTCATTGCCGTTACCTTTGCATAGCTTTTTACCCCCCTACCTCTAGCGTTGCCGTTGCCGTTGAATCCCGTTTTACACCCCCTACCTCCAGCGTTGCCGTTGCCGTTGCCGTTGCCGTTGCCTAGCTTTTTACCCCCTACATAAGAAAAAAGCGCCGGAAAAGACGTAGTTCTACGTCAAAAACGTCATAGCAACTGAAATTTCGAATTATCACTATCATAGTAGCTGGAACTACCAATAACTATTATCATAGTAGCTGAAACTACTAATAACCACTATCATAGTAGCTTAAGCTACCAATAACTACGTAGTAGATTGAACTTTAAATAACTGCTGTCATAGTAGCCTGAGCATGAATTCGAAAATCTCATATCAAAGAGCAGACAAATAGCTATAAAATGGTATGTATAAGAATTTTTTCAAAAATGAACTTTTTGAGTTATAATTTTTTGAAAAATAAAAAACGTCATAGAAGCTTGAAATATTAACAACCGCTATCATACATAGAAGCTTTACCTATAGTTGACAGCAATAATTGTAGTTTTACCCATAGTTGATCAATATAATAGTAGTTTGAACTACCAAAGCCACTATCATAGTAGCCTAAGCTATAAATCACTACTATCATAGTAGCTTCAACTTTAAAAAACCACTATCATAATAGCTGGATCATGAATTTTATAAAGTCTTTTTAAAGAGTAGACAAAGAGCTTCAAAATGATATATAAATGAAAATTTTTAGAGAAGAACTTTTTGACTTATGAATGCTTGAATATTAAAACAAAATTGGAAAATATTTAAAAATGTAAAAACACGAGATTGGTAGATCTTCTTTCCACAATTTTAATGTTTCTAGCATTAGGGCTTATGATTCGTATGTCGTGAATCTCAGTCTCATGCAAGAGCTAAAACCTACGATCGATGAACTGGTGCTGAACCTGAAACAGAGAAAATGAAGAATTATATAAAAAGTATATCACACATGCGGAAATGACCGTCTTCTTCGACTCCCAGATAAATGCTATCTCGAAGTTTTACCCGGGTAATTAGAGTTTACTCGATTAGAACAACGATACAACATTTTCGGGAGTATGCCTCCTCACCAGGCAACAAAGTCTTGACGGTCCTAGAGGGGCAGGGAGGGCATATAAACATATTATTGGGTCAATAAAAATTCTGCGAAAAAACAAATGACAAACAATGCACAAATATTTATTTCAAACGATTCAAACAAACACACAATAAGAACTCAAAGCTAAACGAATATCGTATTCATTGAATAGCAAGTCATGAAGAAATAAGTAATAAGTAATTATTATAATTTAATCATAATAATAAAAACAAGCGTTTTCTGCCCGGAGACGTATAAATTTATATAAAATTCAATAACAAGTTTAATCAGTTGGTTAAATCAGTTCATTTACAACGATCAGGTTTGATTTAACTTCTTAATATTGTACCCAGCGAGGAAAGACCTACTATCTGAAAAAATGTAAACGATTCCCGGAGTTTTGAAAAATCCGGTCGCGGAAAAATGCGCGAAATACCGAATCATCGAGTTGAATAAATCGCGTCGCGATAAATTCGCGCGTTCTTAGTAGCGGATAGACGCGATTCGTCTATCGAGATGCCGGCGGCTTGCTCGAATCATCGGCTGGCCAATTACACTATTTCAAATGTGCCTGAAGTTCCAAACGTTTGGAAATTTATAAAAGGCGCCCCATACAGTACATGTTTTCCGAAACATGTCATGAAAATTCTTTTCGCTACAATAAAACCAAATCCATTTTTTTAGGTGTTGATTTCTCCCCAAAATAGGGCGAAGTTAATAGAGTAGGAGAAGTTAGGAAACGTATTGGATAATCTCAGATTTAGACTCGGATTGTTTATGTCGTTAATAAAATTATTTCATCAATGTATCGACGTGTGTATTTATTGAGTCTAAATTTAATCGAAACTGGATCAATTTCACTATGTTATATTAAGGAAATCGACCTGCTCGAAATCAAAGCTCACGTCAGAGATTGTGTAAATACACGACCTAATGATATAACTGTAGGTAATGTGAATAATTCAATACACAATGTCAAATATCATTGGACAATCAAAAATATAAAATACGTATTTTCGTGTTGAACGAATATTTCATTTCGACTATTTTCGACGGAAATAAAAAATACGAAGAATATTTACAGTTTTTCGAAATTGGAGAAGAAAAATGAAAGTTTCCATGCTGCTCCCAAATATATTTGTATATGTATATGTACACCTGCATACGAAATCATCTAAAATATTCAATAATTTTCCACTCCTTTTTTTTCTAGTATGTTGCATTTTTCTCTTTAAGTAAAAATGATTAAATATTAGTTTATTTTTAATTTCTAACAGTACGAAAAAGATGAATTTATTTCAATTTTAATGTAACTAGCTGGAATTGTTAACTGCATACGCAACACAATGCAAAATTCGTATATCTCGCCAAAAACAAGATCATGCATTTCATGAAACATCTGTCTAGAAATTCATTTCGCTCGCGCTTTGAGCACGGGTAAAGTAATACTCGTGAAACTTGACAAATACGGTGCATTTATTGTTGCAGCTGACGCATTTATCATACGGCCACGCATGCGTGCGAAATTTCTCCGTCTGCGCGCATCGTCGTAACTATTCATCTTTATGACTAATGAAAATAGATGAATGCTTCCAGAAATCGGGAACTAATACCGCCGACTTTTTGCATTATGCATTGCCGGCTCAATCCGTGAAATCCTCGTTCCTATTTCGAGTCGCTTAATTCGCGAATAATGAGCTCGCGAAATTTACCGCGTTCTTGTGAATATATACATGAACAATGAACGTGAATAAACGAATGACATTCGTTCGCTGTTTTATTGTCTAACATTATTTGTTATTTATGGAACACTGAGTTTGGTCTACATTTTACTGAAATCGTGAGAGAGAATTTTCATAGAATCGTTTTGTTCATTGAGTTTCTTATTTCAGATTCAATGTTCGGATATTTATAAGATGAATGAAAAATTTTCTGTTAGCCAGCTTCAAAAATTGTTGACATCAACTGTCAACAATTAAAATAAATTTGAGTTAAAGCAAATGAAATAAAATTCACCAAATTTGAATGAAAACAAAAGAAAAATTGTTCGATTAGATTCTCCACATCAGAAACTTATTTTTAGTTTCAATTTACATCGAATAGGATTCCTTCTAAATTAATAACACCCTGATAATCAAATCTTCAGATAAATCAACACTGAAATCAATTATTCTTTTCCAATTTCTTCTCTTGATGAAATTTCTGAAAAATAGCCTTCAATATACCAAATATTTGTAATTATTTATATAAGAGATAAAATAACAGAACTTAAAATCATTTTGATCTAAAAAGTTTCAATTTTTTCATTCATTTCTCAAGATATCTTTTGATAAATTACTGTAGATACAACGTTCCCAAAAAAGTCAACTTTTGATTCCTTCTTTAGAAATCCTGGCATCTTCTGAAGTCATTTCCTATTCATCGCATGATTTGTGCAATATAATCACATATTGTATAATAGCACCTTTAAGGAAAAAAATACACCTAACATCTAGACGTTGATATTTCCTGTAATAATAAAACGAAACGGAAAAGGTTTAGATTTGATTGGTTTTTTTTATCAAAATGATGATGATCTCGTTTGAATTGAAGGAACGAAGATTTAACTTCGACTCGCTCAACTTTTTTTCAAAGCGAATTTATACAAGCTTTTTCCGAAGCATTGTAAAAAAATGATTGACGTTTCCTAAACTGCCGGAAGTCATTGCCGATCGACTAGACATGTAAGTACGTCAGGAAAAAAAACAAATTATCAAATCAAAAACAAGTTGACAATCGTCTGCAACAAATTTGATTCCTTTTTCAATTTCTTTTCAATCATATAAATCAATGATGGATTATTATGTTTCTTCCGCTATAGAGACTGCCTTAATACTCATATCAGCCCATTATCTACGTTTGAAAAGAACAAGTATTCGTCGTATCAACCGTGGTTCACCCCTTACTTCTCCACCCTTAACTTCTCTTGAGAACAAGTATAAATGAAGCTGCTCATAAATCATAGCAGCATTCTTTTTCATTCGTTTTGATTTTCTATCACCTGAAATACAAGTTTAATTAAAAATGACCAAAGTTACTACTATCGCATTGATTACTCTCGCTGTCGTTGGTGTTTTCGTCAACGAAGCTCACAGCTTCGGTTCGTTAGGTAAGTTCAATTTTTTATCACTCCAATTAGAGAAAGACTTTGAGATTTATATTAGTTTCATTAATTGTGAAGAACGTTTTTTGTGATAGATCATCTCGAAATTCATACGGTAAACTTGGCATCATTTTTTTGTATAATGAATTCAAAATTCATGTACATTCTCAATTTAATCTAGATAGAAATACGAAACGGACTATTCTCAAAGTTTTCTTTATTCTTGTTCCAGATATAGCTTTTTACTGCTATAGCTGCTATCCTAGCAACAAAAAGAATTGCCCCCGATCGCAAATAGAAATTAATAGTAACTCCGACATTGGATGCCTTAGAGGATCTCTTGGTTGCTTCACATATTGTGGTGGTAAGTACGATGTTTCGAATTTCAAAAATGTCTGGGATATTTCTCAGAAGTACTTTTTGTATTTCTCAGCAGACTTCCCGATTATTTTACTACATTTCTTTTAACCCTGAAATATTTCCAACATAAGTTCCTTAATTCGTTACCTGAAATTACAGTTAGTTCAACACTAAAGGCATCCATTTTTTGTCTTTTATTTATAGACGATAGAAACTACAATCGAGGATGTATAAAAACACAGTCAGAATATGAAGCACAACTATAAAATAGTAATTACTATACTTGTGAAGGTGAATACTATAACCATATGGAATGTGCTATTCCAATGTAAATCATCGGGAGTCATCGTTCAAATTGGCTTATTTTTTTCTTTACCTTTGTAACTGTTAAAAAGACGACATTTCACAGTTTGACAAATATATAACATGATGGATGGATGAAATTTGATGACAATGACTTATTAACTATATTGATTTCCTGGCTAACAAAAGAGGGTAGAGATTAGATGTTGTTTACATTCATGACTTTGATATTTTCATGTTATATACAAAAATATGCAAAAACTTACTTACCTTGAACGAAAAAGAATTATTATATTCGACCAACGCTTATTTTCATGCACTTGTAAAACTTTAATTTTCATGCACTACAATAATAAAATATGAAACGATAGTTATCATGTTTGGTATACCTGAAGACAATCTAAATGCACACAATTAGGAACATGTTCCGGAAATCGTGTAAAAAAGTCACTATAATCAAGTAAAATATTTTACTGAAAAAAAAAAAAAAACCTTGATCGTGATTATCAAGTAACAATTCTGCTTGATTCTGCTAATCAAGTAATATGTTTGTGGATATTGGTGAGTGAATTTGAATGATTTTAACTTGGTGTTACGTCCTAGGTCTGGGACGTAACTAGATTTCCTTTTATATCGATGACTCACGTGAATAACACCAAACACAATGATACCCGTTTGATAAAATTTTATTCACTCAGCACTGTTTAAATTATTTGGTTTTCACAAAAATTCACATGTTAATACGGTTCACTTACACAAGTCTAGTCGCTACTACTTCCGTTGAACAATACGTGAAGAGAAAAAATTGAAAGCAAAATAAGGATGCTGGAAATTATTGAACAATCTAAGGAGGCTTAAAATAGAAATATGTAAACGAAATGAAATGATTAAATCAAAGTTGAAATTTATCTGTAAAAATCAAAAGAAAAAAAAACATAAAAACCCATGACGTTACATTGGTATATCCACAAGTAGCAAGATAGCAGCAATTAAAACGTACAATCAAAGTTGCATGACTGTCACAAACACAATGCGTGATTGAGCCTACATCAATTATGCGATTTCTTTCCCACAGCCACTAACTCTGCTACTATCATTCCTTTTTTTCAGTGGAGTACGTGTCTAAGCAATTGCCCCTTCTGATAAGCCTACTCCTGTCACATGTTTATCAATATTTACCCTGAAATATTTCAAGTCATTGTCACTTCCTGAACTTTCTTTGACAGTTTCAGCAGTTTTATAACAATCCTAATCCTCGAATCGTCGCCATGAATTGGATTCAAAGTGAGAACAAGCGACCCAAAAGCCCAGAAATTATGTGCGCTCGTAACCCAGAATATCGCTCGAACCGACTTTCAGCTTGTTTACGCGAGTCATAAAAGGTTCTAAAGAATCGCGAGGCGGTGCAAATTTGCTTAGCCAAGATATCTCCGGCGTCCACGTTCCAATATGCATATAATAACAACGGCGCCAAAAAGCTAGTGCATTTTTGAGCGAAGAGCGCAGAAATGAAGTGGTGCTTCGTGGTAGCTCTGTGTGCCGTGATTGTCGCCTGTGTTTTTTGCGACCACGGTGATGCCAAAAATCGCCAAATTGCGGAAGTGTTCGAGGTGCGGAAGAAAAAGTTTCACAGTTTTTTGATGCGTGAGTTTTTTATTTAATCAACCCTGGAATCAGCTTCCTTTTACTCAAAGAAACTCAGAATTCTAAAGATTTACCATAATTCAGTGCAACTTTATAATCATTTTTGAAATATTTGCTCAAATATCAATGCATATTTACAGAATCAACACTTCATTAATAAAAAAATTTTTTTTCACCCTTAGAACTATTCTTTAACAACGCTACTGAAAATCTCCTTCTCGAAAAAAGTATGAAACATTACTAAAATCAATGAGAGGCGAAAAATTTTGTAACATAACTAATTATAAGTTTAGAGTACACTCGTTCCTAAATCGTACAAGCATATATCTGTCTTTTTTTCTGATGCTAAAAGATCAGAATAAAAAGATACGAAAGCACTTGTACGATTCAGGAACGAGTGCATTCATAAAATTTGTCTACTAGTAATTTTCTGTCTTGATATTTTACCACGTAATGTCATGCTTCTAAATATAAACCATTAGCAGAAATCTTTTGAAATTGTCAAATAATAGTGAAGGACTGAAAAATGTTATGTAAAATTATGAATGATATACAGAAAAGTGTTTTGACCAACTTTGTCTGTATAAAAAAATTCCTCTCCTAAAAAATTAGCAAAACCATAGAAACACCTGTTCCTACCCTAATACTATAAATAAAATTTGGCCAATCTCTAATGCAAGACCTTAAGTCATTTCTATGGTAAGATTAAATCAAAATTAATTAAATATCACTTAATCAATATTAGATGTCAGATTTTTGGCCAATGTCTGACGTCAGGTCAAATTTAACTTTCACCAGATTCAAAAAAATCTAATCCCACCAAAAAACTTGTTTTCAACCAAAAAAATCCAAGCCCTCCAAGAACTCAGATTTTCTAATTAACTCATGTTGCTTTTACGTACATTTTCTAATCCAACATTCGAGCATTCATGGACGATTCGAAATCTTGGCACGGGAAATCTTCGCACTATATTGAGACGTGTTTTCAGCCAGGCACTGCTGCTCCAGCACCGTTCTCGTTTACCCGTCAGTCCTCCCGTGTAATTACATATTCACTTTTATCGTTACAAGCCGACTTACAACTCGCTGTTTTGCCCCCTCCCATCCCAACCCTAACCCCCCTCCCCCTCCCCCAGTCCTATTTTACATATCGCCATTTGCATAATTGCATTTGCATCCAGCCATTTTCCGTGTTACGTTATACCCCCAATGCATGGCCCTAGTGTCCTTGGGGAGCGCGAATTTAGACCCGTCGATACACCGAAAGCTCGCTCCCTGAAAGTGGTTAAGGACTTTCTGAAGTGGGCCCTGAATTTTCCGAAGGGTGAAATTTTGCAGGATTGATGCGCGAGAATACTAGTTGTAGTTTGTGATTAGAGGGAGTGGGATTTCAAAATTTAAAAGGGAGTTGTTTTTATTAAAATTTAATTTCAGAGCAACTTTTTGTCATTATTTTGAAATTTGTTTGTGGAAATACAAATAACGTACTCTTGTGAAACAATTTCAGAAAAGACTTGAAAAATAATTTGTTTCAGAAACTTCTTTTCATCCCAAGTTGTTTTTACTGTCACACTAAATTTTAATTTATATTCATATGAAAAAAGAATCTTGTATGAGAATCAAAAACTAAAAACTATTCAGGGAGTAAAAAAATCCTCAACGTTCCTCAGAGACAATAGTAAACTCAGAATATCCTTTATTGTGTAACAAAACCCATTTAATTTTATTTCTTAGCTTTCGACACTTACATTTTTGGGTCCTCTTCAGAAATCAACATTACTCTAGAAACCAATCTTTCTTATTAAACGATTCAAATTTTTTTGATGATATTACCCCCAAAATTCCTGGGTCCTATTAAAAAATCATTACTGCTAAAAAAAACTTTTCCAAATCCCAAACCTAAAAATTTCTTTTTACATAGTGAAATGTTAGTCAAATGATCAACCTATCGATTTCAGTCAATTAATAATAATGACCGAAATGATAATTCTTTTAAGTATATACATTGTAAACTTTGTAAACTTATTTTTTACCCGCTTCTTCCCTGTGTCACAAATTGTCACGAGGGGTTCAACCCACCCACCCCCCCCCCCCTCCCCCTTCAAGGTGTAACGTAAAGCAGTCTGATCTTCAAAAGAAAAATATAATCAATACTTACAGCAATGTTTCGTATTTTACGAAAGCATGAAAGCCTCAAAACATACCAAGATTTTTATTGTACTGAAAACAATGTTTTCGAAAAACTTTTATAATTTAATAGATTATGTCGGCGCACGCAAAAATGCTCAGGACAGCGCTAAAAGAAGAAATTTCGATATTTTGGAACGCGTGAAATAGTTCCGAAAAAAACTACCAAGTTTCAAAAATAATAGTTCGTTGCTGTTTAAATTTTAAATGAATTGTCCAGTTTGTACATAGTTATTTTCGCAGTTTTTTCATACATTTTGAATTTTCAAATACGTGGTCACTAGAATATTAATTATAATTTACCTAATCAACTATTGCATTAATAACTTTGATATATTTATGAAATTCAGGTTTGAAAAGTTATTGAAGTTTTGATCTAAAAAATTTTTATTTTCTCAACTTTTTTGAACTTTTTTAACTGTACAGATAAGCAATCAAGTAAATAAAACTTTTGGCTCAATATTATTACGAGATTACTTCAAGTATTGAATTTTTTTATCGTTTGAAATTTATTGTTTCGGTTTCTGGATACAAAATCGAACTATGTACATACAAAAGGTTCAAGTTAAAAGGTGAATAGATGTAAATTTTAGAAGGATTTTACATTTTGTTGGTTGTTTTCTAATTTTGTGAAAATAATCTATATATTGTGTATCGTTCAAATGGCACAATGAATTTTACCGTGCAGTATCTTATATCTTTATTTCACACATAAGATTTTTCGTGCGTCATGGAAGATGTGAAAAATGAAGATGAAAATTTGAATCTTCTCTGATGTTCTCGAAGCCCGGTTTATATAGGACGCAACTGGACGTAGTAACGCACCTGGAATATAGGAATGGGACGCTGGTAGGGCAACTTGCCCTCCCGGTTTCAAAGTTCCGATCACATGGGGCACCTACCTCGTTTTTGTATTAGGGGAATAGAGCCGAGGTTCTAATTGGTTCTTATTTACAATATAAGACCATGGTCTAAGGGTTCCAAAGAGGTATTCGTTTTCCGATAGGAGTTTGATTGAAAATTAAACAGTTAAAACTTTTCAATGTGAAATTGAATACAATGATCTCCTAACAAAGAATATGATACTCATACAAGGTTTAAAAATATATCCTTATTTCCTTCTGGCTCATTTGCTGTGCTTGACGAATAATTCGAATCTCGCGCGCCTACCACTGACGTTCGCTTAGGATATTTTGTCCCGAAACAGTATTAGGAGTGTAGAAGTTTGAAGGAAGTATTCGATTTTTATGGCGTTTAAATCGAAATTCGAAATTCGTATTCTGAAATATAAAACTTCTGTGCACGATATGTTGACATGGCCATTGTATGCAATGAAAATTAATATTTTATTGTAATTTAGAGTTCTGTAGTTCTCCATTGTTTAATTTATCTCAATCGCAATGTAAGATGAGGTGCAAAATGCAAAATTAGACGCTGTAATCGCAATATTGCGGAACGTTTCGAGCGCGGAGATAGTGAATTGAGCGACAAAAAAATTAATATCTTTGATGGAACGGAAAAAAACGACAAAATTCTATTAATGGATTATTATAGTTAAACGTTTTCCGTATTATTAGTGAAAAAATTTGAATTTTTTCAGCGTGAAGAAAGCGTTAAAAAATCCAATTGTTTATAAAAATTAGGTTTACAAATATTTGTTTAAACAATTATTGAATGTTTTTTTGCTGAAAATACAGAACAAACTCATACGAATTCATGAAAAAAATTTCATTTGATTATATTGAGTTGTTTTGGAGATATGAATTTTTTAATCAACGCTTACAAAAAAGTTTGGTTGTTTATAACAGCAACAAATAACAATATTTGACGAATAATTTACATGGTAAGATGAGTCACATGAAGACTTTACAAAACACTATTTTTTTCAAAATTCCGTGATGTAGTGGAATTTTCGTGACACACTTGACGTGTTTTGACTCAGGGGTGAAGAAGTTGGAAAGGAGTATTCGTTCTAAGTCAAAATTTCTGCAATCGACTCCTTAATCCCAAAATGAGTATTTTCAGTAAGCAACAAGTTGTTTCAATAAATTTTCATATAAAAAAAAAAGACTATGAAAAATTTTGATCGAAAAAAAAATTTTTGCAACAGTTATTTGCAGGTAAACTTATTTCATGCAATAATTTACTAACAATAACGTTGTTTGTAAACTGTACTTTGAAATGTAATGAAATTTTTTACACGAACTCCGCACTTTTGAATAATGTTAACAGATTTTCGATTGAAGAATATTTTTGTTTTAATCATTTATTTCAACAATAAATATTTGTTTTAACAATCGGAAAACTTTACAACTTCTGCGCCTTTGATTTTTACCAGACAAAAACAAAGACAATCCTCATATTTTTCAGCTCCTATTAGACTTTAAAAGACACATAATTCTCTCATATTTCCGGAGTAATAAAATGAAACCAACCTGTGATGTGCGTCCGAGCGAGCCTTTCGTGACGCGCTTGGCTTTTACCAATAGCGCGCGCACGCGCGTTAAGTGATTTTTTATCGTAGAGGTCTAAAAAGCCTACTTTTTTGCCCGCTTCGCTTCGCGGGCAAAACTCGGCTTTTTAGACCGCTATGATAAAAAAAATCCTTCGCACCTCGGGAAAAAATTAATTTCTCCTTCGGGTAAATAAATCCCTCGCCTTCGGCTCGGTATATAACTAACACCCTCGTGAGAAATTTTTTTTTTTCCCTAGATGCGAAATGTACTATTGTGAGTTACTTAGCTCTATAATGAATGGTTGGTCAGATTCACAAAATTAATAGATGAAAATGTCAAATGAGCCTTTTATTTCAAACAATTTTTAAACAATAACTATACATTCACTTCTCATACACAGTCTGCAGAGTTGAATTCGAATCAGCAGAAAACTTTTACATTACAGATTTGCATCGTCAATTGGAATATAACAATGAAATTTTCGTGTATATTTTAAATTTTTTAGTCTTGAGAAATGAACTTCTAGCTATTTCTGATGCGCCGCGTGTTCTTCTTTTTTACAAAAAAAAAAAAGGAATATTATGAAAATATTGTTTGGCCCAATCATAAAATCTTTTCGAAGTTGTGATTAAATTCCCTTCAACGCGTCTGAAACAGTCCTAAACTGGCGCCGACCCTTGTCGAAAAAACCCTCGACTAGTTGAGGGTGAAACCCGCAAAATAACCCTCATTTCGAGGTTTTACCCTAGAATTCAAGAGTTTTACCCTCAAGTTCAGGATTATACCTTCGGTTGAGGGTCGAACCGTTCCAAAATACCCTCACCTTGAGGGTAAAACCCTCCACAGCAAACGAGAAAATATTGGATGATCAAATCCTCAATTCAAACTCGATGACTTGGAATACTTTCCATAAAAGATCAAAGTGCCGACATGAAAAGTATTCAAAGTTATCGAGTTTGAATTGAGGATTTGATCATCTAATATTTTCTCGTTTGCTGTGTCAGCAGTTAAAGGTACTTTTCAGGGTTTTACCCTAAAGTTGATGATATTTTGGAACGGTTCAACCCTCAACCGAAGGTATAATCCTGAACTTGAGGGTAAAACCCTTGAATTCTAGGGTAAAACCTCGAAATGAGGGTTATTTTGCGGGTTTCACCCTCAACTAGTCGAGGGTTTTTTTTATAAGGGGAGGCGCCATAAGTGCATACTTTTGACACATCCGCTTATTCCATCGCAAGGTCCTTTGCCATTGGATGTGGCAAAAAAATGCCACTCAGCATCGACTCCAAAATCATTTTTGTGTTCAATTGAATTTATAAAATTAACTCGATTCTTGTACTGTAAACCAGCACCATCAGAAAAATAGAACATTTTTCGAACATTCTCATTTCCAAATTTTTGACGCAAATGTATGTCTAGAAACCGAATATTGCTCGATTCACTGAAACGTGATTTTATTGCCAATATCAAGCATTATTCTTAGAGTATTTGAAAAACTCAATTTTTAACGGGAAATTCATTGTCGCATTAGATTTTTCCGTGTAAATTATAGCTTTCATATCCAGGATGCTATTCAGTCACAACATTGGTCAAAAGATCAAATGACTCTTCATGCGAGTATATCGTTTATTTTAAAAAAACACGGCAAAGTATCGCATGAGAATTTCGTGGTTAAACGAACTTCTATGGCGATTGAGATGAAAATTTGAAATTCGCTTGTTCCTGAAAGCGAATACCTGTTCACAAGGGATTTGATCCTAATGAACTGACTGACAAACTCGCCGTTTGACTCGACCTGATGTTAGATTTCGGAGCACAGTCAACAGTATATCTATATATATGAAAAATCCCAGTCTCCTACCATGACGTCCCACTCATGTCGACTGTATACCTATATATGCGATATCCCAGCCTCCCACCTCGGCGGTCTGAGTCGTCTGACAAAATAGCAAAACCGAATAATTCGTACAAATTCGTAGATTCGTATGGATTCGCATTAGAAGCGTAGAAAAAGCAAGGTGTTCTTTTCTTTCACGTAAATTCAATTTTTTAGATTAGAAATTCGGAATCGAGCATTCGAGTTGAAATTTTTACACCTTCTAAACAAAAAATAGTGCCTCCTGAGAAAGAATGTAATTTGAAAACAAACGTTTTTAATAATATACTTCTTATAAACATTTTATACAGGTACTAAATGAAGTACAGATTTGTTTTAACATTACATTCTTTCTCAGGAGGCACTATTTTTTATTTAGAATGTGTAAAAACTTTAACTCGAATGCTCGATTCCGAATTTCTAATCTAAAAAATTGAATTTACGTGAAAGACAAGAACACCTCCTTGCTTTTCCTACGCTTCTAATACGAATCTATCAATAAGTCGGTTTTGCTATTTTGTCAGACGACTCAGACCGGCGAGGTGGGAGGCTGGGATATCGCATATATAGGTATACAGTCGACATGACGGGACGTCATGGTGGGAAGCTGGGATTTTTCATATATATAAACATACTGTTGACCGTGCTCCGAAATCTAACATCAGGTCGAGTCGAACGGCGAGTTTGTCAGTCAGTTCATTAGGATCAAATCCCTTGTGAACAGGTATTCGCTTTCAGGAACAAGCGAATTTCAAATTTCTATTTCAAATTTCTATTTCAACCGCCATAGAAGAACGAATACTTCCTTTTAACTTTTACACATATGTATTAACTAAGAAAGTCAAAAAATAAAATCCGTGCCGCATTGACATGAAAAATAAAATTATTCCTCAATTGCTAGGTTTAAATTGATTGTTTATAAACCATAACACCCCAAAAAGCCATTTCCGGAAAAATGTATGGGATTTTAATCATAACTGCTGAGAAAACAACATGGAACGAAAAAAGGACGCAAGGAGCACGCAAGGAGGACGGAGTTCCGTCCCCGGGCCTTTGCCAGGGATATAACTATAAATTTCTACTTTTTTTATTGATTTTCAGAGTTTTCTTTCGATTTCTTCAATTATCATTCGAATTACTAAAATTTGGGTTTACTTTAAAACTTGAGTTTCGAATTTCAAAATTCGAGTTGCTGACAGTTTCAAATTATTTTTTTTTTTTCGATAGTCGCCGTTTTAAAATTCATGATAATTAAAAAGTTTTAAATAAATGTACAATTTTTTACGTTGCTATTATGTTATTAAATTTTGAAATGTAACAGCTGCAAGTTTACGTTCGAAAGAAAAAAATTAGTTGAAATAGATCTTGATTTTTGTGATTTATCACACAAAATCATTGACAATGGTTTAAGAATATTCCATATAATCTTCAAAAGTCAGAATCATATGCTCTAAAGTTTAGGTGAAAAAGTTTAATTTTTTAAGATAGTTTAACTTGCAATTGTAAGTTGGAAAACTAACATTATTGTATATGAAGATACAGAAAACTTCAAATTCTGTTGACTTTTTTTGAATTTGTTCCATTTTTTTAATTAAAATTAAATATCTCGGATTCGGGATCGAAATAACTTGTTTCGAACTATGATGATTTTTTTTAAGACTATTTGTAAAATTTCAATAATGTAGCATTCTTGAAATGAACAATATATCGATTTCTTATGCCGATCCAGGGTACATGAAAACAATTAAAATTTGTTACGTAACGTTTTGCTCAACCCCCCCCCCCTCCCCCTAAGAGTGTTACGTAATTTGTAGACAGCCCCTTAGCGAGTTTCTAAAATATAAATTTTTCAATTTCCCACTATCCCTATCCCTACCCTACTCTTCTTTTTTATAGAGAAACCCCTCCAACTCGCTAAAAAAAATTGAGTTAAAAAACGTTAAACATTTTCCCCTTACATTTTCATTTGATGAATTTGACACGTAATCAGAAATGGGACCTTTAAAATACTAAAACTCATCCCCTAAATTCCATCATATTCATATTAAAATATTGCTTTTACATGTCACAGAGGCTTTCAATCGGGTTAATACAAATATAAAATATCATTCGTTAGCCTTAAAATAAAACATAATTTTCAAGTTGAGTACATGTATCTTGTCAGCATTTTAAAAATAAGAACTAAGCATTATACATAAATCCTTTGAGACAATGCTTTCGTTCAAGATCGAGTTTGATCTGACCATGGGGTAAAGCTCGCCTTTTTCGGCTTCGCAGTTATCGGAGGCCTCAAGGGCCTGATCATTTTCCTCCTCGTGAAAATGAAGCTCTTCCTGCTGGCCGTCCTGGTGGTCGGCGTCACTCTGTTCACTGTGAAAAGCATCGGTTCCTACCCCAACAAGGGGTATTACGACGCGTATTACCCCGCGATCCATCACGACGCACCCCACGCATTCGGTACGTATGAATGAACGGGGATAAAACGGGTTATGGTAATTCCACTGCGTTTGCTTTGGCGATTTCGACTGACTTTGTCGTTGGTTTGACGGGGCGTTCTGTTGTGTTTGATCCGGATGGGTGTTTTGTACTTCGCACGCTTAACGAACATTCACTAATTAATGTTCACAGTTGTAAGTGCAAGAAGTTACTCGAAAGGGGTACATCATCTTAGGCTCTTTTCCCAAGATTCTTCATGGCCAGGATTTCCAGAAAGTGAAATCCTTATATTTCATTCACTAATTCTATGTCCTTTCCAAGTTTCCAGATATTGGCGTTGATCACCAATGATATAACATTGAAAAGATAACAAACATCTTAATGCAAAAAAGTTATCCACTTTTGATGTTTATAAAATCTATAGTTGAGAATAGAAAGAAAGAATTGGAGTCTGAAAATATGGGTTTAACTTCCAATTATTTTTATAAAGGAAAAGTATATCTGAGTTGTTCTAATTGCAAATGACTACTTCCTATAGTTTCAAAATATATCATCTGTAAATCTGACACTTCATTCAGGTACGACAAACATGAAGTATCATCAAAATATAATTTAAAGAACGAACTTTTTTTCAAAACTCTTTCATTATTTCAATTGGCACGACCCAATCTTGAACTACGGAAAATGCTACATCTCATCCATAAAATACGAGAAATGTTTTCCAACATCAAATATGGCATGGATTCGAACCCAGAATAAACAAGCCCTTTTCCAATTCATTGAGTATTCTACCCTTCAAAAATCCGTGTCTGTCTGAAAGGATTCTCTTTTTTTTATGTTACGTAAAAGTTGAGCTGGAATTATTTATTCCCCTCACTTTTGAATATATTCTTTTTCGAAGTGTAAGGCTCTACAAAAATGAAAGCCATTGATCGCGAGGAAAATGTTTCCAGAGGTAAAAGTTTAACTTTGAAAAAGGACGGATATTTTTTTACAATCTATCTTTTCATATCGCATTTATTTTATAAAAACGTTTTTGAAACGAAGGGAAAAAATTGTGAAAAATTTGCAATTTCAAATCTTCATTTTGGTAGATGAGAAGGAACACGATTTGAGAAATTTAATTCAGCATTTTTTTCGATGTACGTGGAGCAGTATGAATGCATAAAAACTAATAGATTCATACGATTTTTGTTTATAACAATTTTCCATTTTCAACATTTTTTCACAAAATGATTGCAATTCACTACAAACTCAGAATCTCTTGTTATCGATTTTTCTTGCACCCAAAATCTTTTGCTGATTCTGAATTATTATATATACTTTATATTCTCTTGATATCATTTTTTTTTTTTTTTCTTCTTTTCATTTGTTAGATATTATCATACGAAATTGCAGAGTGAAAATTTTTAATTTTTAAACATTTTTTCTGTACTTGCGATTTATTTATATTTGCATGCATGTTTGTCTAAGAAAAGAGCATGTATTATTTTTCGTATATTGTTAAATCAAAGAACAAATAATAATTTGATTCAAAAAATGGCGCCTTTAATGAAAAAAAAATATTATGTACTTCGAAACATTTTAAAAGAGATTTTCATTAAAGATTTCGGAAATTCGAATATGGTAACTTCTAAATTTCAAACATCATTTTAAAAAACAATACGTTTTCGATTTGCAAGTTAAAACAAAGAAAAGCATAACTTGATGTATGATTTGAAATTCAAATGGTTAATTTGACGTAAAAGAACCCATACATACGATTATATATGGGTCATTCCACATAGTTTTTACATTTGATGATGTTTAAATTTTGTTAAAACAGTTTTCATTTTATTCTAGATCGAAAAATATTCGACAGCTATTTTTCATTTCTCGTTTTATATATGAAAACGAGATTTTTCAAAAATTTTCAATATGTAAGCTAACTCGATGTTCGACCAAAATCACAGTATAAATTTGATAATTTATAAGTTTTTATTTCCAAATTTAATGAATCTAGGATCATAGTGATGAAATTCGTAGAAATTCACAAAATTTTCCAGTGCATAATAGACACGCTGCTTAATAAATTTATGCACAATTGACACCCTTCCCTCAAGTCGAAAAATCTGTCACTTTTCACATGCAAAACTATAATAAAAACTGACCATTTCACCAAAAATATTATTTTCACGAAATAAAAAATTTCCTGCCCGCTCTGCACTTTGCTCAGAATCTCAAGTCTTTGAAGTCGAGCATATTAAGAGCAAAAAAGAATAATAAAATAATACACCCCAAAAGTTTACCTTGCACCCTTGAAACTTTCTCCTCGTCCCCCACGATTCCCACTTTTCCAAACGATGCATGAATATCCGAACAAGCGTAAAATATCCAACAACGAGCTTAGCGTTTCTCTCCAATCAGCGTGTTTATTCGCGACGTACGATGCAGGCGCAAAAATGATGGCCGATCGAGCGACGAAACAAGGGAAAGCACACATAGCGAACGAGGAGTGCAAACAAAGCGAACGAAACACTTCGAATTGGGAGCAGTTGGTTGCGACTTTCCCAAATTACAAATCGTTTTTCGTGCTTTCAGATCATCCTGAACAGAATTTGTGGATCGAACCGGAAGCCGGAATTCCCGACAGAAGACGCGTTTACAAAGTGCAACACGAAACTACGGAAAACCGATGAAATTCCTGTACTCGGAGAATAAATAATATACGACAAAAACCTATTCTATTTTCTGTAATTTCTAAAATTTCTCAAGTATTCCGAAGCAATGATAAATCGAATTCGCAAAATTAATTAAACACCAGAAAAAAAAGAGTTAGCACAAAAATGTCTAAATTTCTAAAACAAAGTCGTCTCTAAAATCTTGATAACGAAATTTATTATTTGAACAAATATCTATTTCAGAAAAAATGCAAAAATATGTATAATAAAAGCACTACAAGTAAAGTTCAAAGTCAATACGCGAGGCACTGTAAAATTGATCCTGGCCCTGTTTTCGGACCCAAGCGCCTTTTTTGAAGTAGCCTTCTTCGGCCCAAGCCTGCATTTGCTCAGTAGTGTGGGGACCGTGGATTTCTGCTTTTTCTTCCTGGGACCATTTCAATTCCCACAACATGGATTCTGCTTTATCATCTTTTTCATCGTTCGACACTTCTGGTTTCGAAGTTCCAGCTTCTGGAAGATATTTAAAAACGATGGTAAAGAAAATATTTTACAAATTTTGAGATTCCAAAAGTATTCAAATATACGAAAATGCAAAAAATTATTTACATCGTCTCTAATGAAAAAATAAATAATTATTGATAATAAACAAATAAATTTTTTCCATTCTCGTTCATTTCTTAAACGTTTGGAATTTTAGGCTCATTTCACTTTTGTCAGTTTACCATTTTTATCAACTGGATCTCCAATTTTCGACTTTTCTTTTGTGGAAAAATCGTCGGCATACATGTCGAGTTCGGCTTCTTGTTTGGCACTTGAATCAATCTGGTCAATGAAATTTATTTTTGTATATTATTATAAAGTTTTCGTCATTTCGATGAGTTCAGAAAACTAGTTACGTAGGTAAAGAAATTATATGCACAATGTATTGAAAATAACAAAATTTAATCGCTTACAGTATGTACTCGTTTTCAAAAATTTTCAACAATTTTAAATAATAAAAAAATACATAACTTTTTTCCAATTTTATGTAAAATAATACTAAAATTATTGAGGTTTAGTGTCTAATATTTGAGTATAATTTAAAACGAAAAGTTTTGGTGTATCGTAACTTTTTGACATAAAACTGAAATGTTGATAAAATAATTAAAAAATGTTGACACTATATGTTTTATAAGATTATTGAGGTAAAGAACGATTTTTTTTCATTACCTTTAATTTAAAATAATTATCTGATTTTCGAATATAAGGCAACAAAAACTTTTTTCAGAATTTTTGAAAATAAAAAATTAAGCTTCGTTTATAAAAATTATTCAGTAATAATGAATTGATACCTTTTTTTTTATTTGCTCATAACTTTCTTGATAAATATTCATGTTTCCTGTTTTGGTCAGTAACTCATTAGCAAGTTCTGTCAAATTTGTTACTAGTTGCGATTTTGCATTATCCTCTTCAGCCAATTTTGGATCTTTTTTCCTCTTCCATCGTTCAGCTGTTGTCATTTTTTTGTTTCCACCTCCTATAAAATATACAATAAATGTATGTTTGTTTGATAAATGTTTCCAAAAGTTTTTTGGACACATGGTTTTCAAAAAAAAATGTTAATTTATTTTACTTGGAAGTAATGCATACCCTAGTGAATATGTTTATAGATCTGATCTTGATAGTATCACATTCTCTGATATATTTTCAAATATTATACAAGTATTTCACATCTAAAAAAAAATTCAATACAAATTTTTTCAAAAATACGAATCTAAAATTAGAATTTGCCAAGTAAATTTTGATTTGAACATTTTAGCGAGAAGTATAGAATTTCAATTCTTTTACTTTAAACTAATAATTATTTCTAAGTTTTTTCTCAAATTTATAAAATTTAAATCTATTCAAATCATTAATCGACTAAAAATTTAAATTTTCTTACCCAATCTGCAAAGTGCCTTTGTCACAGTTTCACCAGGTTTTAAACAATCTAAAATTTGTTTGTAAATTGGTAAAGGATCGTAGATAGCATGATTTTCTTCTTCGCTATCGCTGTCCTTCTTTATATGGGTTTTTTCCTTGTCCGTACTAGATTTTACCTGCAAAATTTTGTGTGTAAAAACATCATATAAGACCCATATCAATTATCAAATGTTACTTCAGTTATATTTTTTTTATTTTTTTATTTTAATAATAGTAGAACTGATTCTTGACAAGAAATTTGTTAAACCTTCACCCAATCGATGTTATCTAACCAATGATCTTTCACCAACTTCTCCTCCTTTCTCCATACAAAGTGTCCATCTTGGTTAAAAGTTCCTTCTTCTAATTCTTCTTTCAAATTAAACGCAGTGAATGTATTGGTAGAATCGGGAGCAGCTACATTATCTTCAACACCTGAAATTTCAAAGTGGATTCGTTGTATTTTCGATGCATGAACTATTTTTCTTTCATTATGTTACAATAATTATTTTTATTATTATACATAAGTTGTATTATTTACTTAATTGTATTTGGGGTTTTTTTTCTTTTTTTATCAATTCTACTAATCTCAACTGAGATTATAAATTCATTTAAATAAAAAGGATTCACCATTTAATTTATTATTCAATAAACTTTCTTTTGCAAATAATGATGAAAAACCCCATTGAGAGTTGAAAAAAATAGGCAAGGATGAATACATGATTTAAATTTTAAAGTTTTTTTTTAATTTTAGCAGCCACGGTAAATTGTACTGGTAATAAAAGGTGAAAATATTACTAGTTGAGTACATGATTTATATCTTAGAATATAATCTATCATCTATCATATTTTAATAAAATATGGACCTTTCACTTGCTCTTCTAATAGAAGTAATGTAATGTAAAATTGAATTTTTTTTTCTAATAAAGCCTGAAAAATACAGCCAAAAGCTAGATACTTAAAGTGATTTTTTATTATAAAATTCGAGGAAATTAGCTCCAAGAGATCAGCTTTTTCGCAATATTATAATAATCTTATAATCTATATTATTATCATATACATGTATATTATAATAATATACCTATTGAAACAAGAGTGATAAGATAAAAATAAAAATAATTATGTATACATATCTGTGGCTTCCAGCCATAACTGAGAAAGTCACACATGCCATAACGTTCAAAATTTTATCAGAATATCATGTAAACTGAGCCTTATGGCACAAGTGACTCTCTCGATTATGGCGGGAAGTCACAGATATATAAAATTATATGATATATTATAGGAATAAAACATGTTGAAATATTATGTAGTATATATTAAAATGTGTTGTTTAAAGAAAAGATTTTTATTATTTATTGAAATATATATGGATACATTATAAAAATAAACGTTTTTTTAATATCATACAATATATATTATAATATTCATAATGTATATATATAAAAAATAAATGAAATAGTATAAAAATATAATTAAATAATAAGATAATACGTAGTGATAAAAAAATTGTAAGATACATTTTCTAAGATTTTGGACTAGGTTTTTTTAAGAAATTCCTAAAATATTGTGATTTATATCCTTATACTATACAAAATTGTATGTATAATAATATGTTATAAATATAAAATGTGTTATAATATCACGCACATTATAATAAAATTATAATGTAATACAATAAATTTATGAAATAGTATAAAAAAATAGAAATAAAATTTTTTAAGATTTCCTCAATCGGTTTTATTAAAATATACCATAAAATTGTAATATGAACCTTCGGATTGTTTATTATAAAATTATATAATGATATATTATAAAAATAAACGTGTCACGACTTAACATGTATTATATTATTATAGTGTAATGTGATAAACTTATAAAAAAAGTAGAAAAATATAGTGAAATAATAAAATTATAAATGATTTAAAAAATAGTAATAGATTGGAATTTTCTAGGATATTTGGATTGAGTTTTTTTTTAATATACTAATGAAATTAATTTATACTTTGAAAGTGTAACACATAAAATTATTACATAATGATAAACATGTGGAAATATCATAAAAAATATGTTATAAAAAGAATTATAAAATATTGTCATTAATATTGAAAGTAGTATAATATATTTGAATAATAATATATTTAATTTTTCTAACAATATGAACGATATATTATTTCTATGTTAATGAACATAGAAATAATATCAGATTGATTTCATCCAGTCATAATGTTATTACGAACCATAGGATAAATAGTGGACATAAATTTGATTGGGAAAACGTTAGAGTATTAGATCGGGAAATGAATAAATGGAAAAGGAATTTATCAGAAATGATATTTATTTGGAAAACAAATAATACACTCAACAGGCAGGAAGATACGAAGAACTTGGACTCCGTTTATGACGGGTTTTTGGATATGCTCTGATAACGATGAGTAATAACATAGGGATTAATTTGAACTTTAAATGTGGTTTGATAATAACGTTTTATCTTTCGAAATGACTTAGTTAGTATAGATTTAATATGTCGTTGGTCGTTTTGTTTTTTACACTCAAATTTTGAATTTCCTTGGCATTATTTTTTTTCGATTCTACATCCAAAAACACAAGATACGTGTATTACTTTTTTTTTTTGAAGCTTTTTGTGAGAAATATGATTTTTTGAAAATCCGAAGCTCTCTAAATCCTTCAATTTTTTGGTGCGCTTTGCTTGAAACCTATCAATGGTAGAAAAAATTCGCCGATTAATCAAAATTAGGATTTTTTCTCTAGTTTTAGATAATGATAAGTTTTTTTTTTTTGGTGCAAAATATCATTACCAATTTTGGAATACTACGACAAAATGTGAAATTTTTAAACAAAGGGGAGTTTTGATTTTTTTCTTCTTTTTACCAAGTAATCTAAAAACGATTAGGAAGATCTAGCAGTTTTTTGTTCGATGGTATCTATAATAGTTTTCGAATAATGAATTTATTCGTTGTTGCGTTCAGAGCCGTCGGGCGCCGTCGCGTAAGCAAGCCACAAAATATTTGAAACTGATTCGTTGTTACCATGAAGAAAACATAATAACCGATTTTCCTAATCCATTTTTCTTACGCGTGAACTGCAATATTGTTCTGCAAGCGCGACGGCTCCGAACGCGACAACGAATAAATTAATTATTCGCAAACTATTATAGATACCATCGAACAAAAAACTGCGAAATCTTCGTAATCGCTGGCAGATTACTTGGTAAAAAGAAGAAAAAAATCAAAACTCCCTTTTGTTTAAAAATTTCACTTTTTGTCGTAGTATTGCAAAATTGGTAATGATATTTTGCACCAAAAAAAAAAAACTTATCATTATCTAAAACTAGAGAAAAAATCCTAATTTTGATTAATCGGCGAATTTTTTCTACCATTGATAGGTTTCAAGCAAAGCGCACCAAAAAATTGAAGGATTTAGAGAGCTTCGGATTTTCAAAAAATCATATTTCTCACAAAAAGCTTCAAAAAAAAAAAAGTAATACAGGTATCTCGTGTTTTTGGATGTAGAATCGAAAAAAAATAATGCGAAGGAAATTTAAAATTTGAGTGTAAAAACAGATAGAACGACCCTTTATGTTGATTGTTAACTTTTTTTGTAAAAATGGTGACATAATTGTGATCGTATCGTTTTTGAAAAGAAAGTTTTTGATGATGGACGGTTAGACCTGATTTTTCCCGATCACAAAGAAAGAATTTTGTTGGCAAAAGGAATGGAAATATTTATAATTGTGAGTGGTTATTATTTTTTTGATTATTTTTTATTATTATTTTTGTTAGATATTATTATGAAGGAAATGTGAATTTTTCTAAAGATCCTGATGAGGACCCAATTTGGTGGTCGAAATGTTGATTGATTGATTGGATGAATATATTGGAAATGAAAACAAATTGTGGCTCTGTGCAATCATTTTTTGACATTTTACTTGGATTTACGAGGAACGGAGAAAAAATTAAATTGAAGTTTTCTAACAATAGTCATGAAATTTCGTTAGATTGTACACTTCCCAAAGTTTTTTTTTGTTCGAATAAAATTGCCTTTTTTACCCTTAAACTGTTATGTACGAAATTATGTAAATATAACTATATATTATAAAAATAAAATGTGTTATTATGTCATAAAATATATATTATGATACTATTATAGTGCAAAAAAATGATAAATACATAAAACAGTATAAAAATATCATGAAATTATAACATAATTGTTAGTAATAGAAAATTATAGTAGAATATTCTAAAGTTATTTTAACCGGTGTTTTACAATATTCTAATAAAATTGGGATTTATACCCTAAAACTGTTATATATAAAATTATAGTTATACATTATACACATAAAATGTGTTATTATATTATAAAATATATATGAGAATAATATTATAATGCAAAATAATAGATATATAAAATAATAAAGAAAATTTATAAAATAATTACATATTAAATAGTTGTAAAAAATATAATAGAAATTCTCCAAGACTTCAACCATTGGTTTTTTTTTCGATTTCCCAACAAAATTGTGATTTATACCTTCAAACTGTTACATATAAAATTATACAATGAATAATATCATTTAAAAAAATGTATTATTATATCATAAAATATATACACTCAGACCTTACGTTAACGAGTTGGAAAATGCATGAGCAACTTATGTTAACGAGCTGTCCGTGTAAGCCCCACCACACAATGTAATTTTTTTAAGATTTCTACAATGGCTTTTTTCAAAAGTATTCGAATAAAATCATGATTTATGCCCTCAAATTTTTATACATACAATTTTAAAATATATATGCATTATAAAAATACACCATTCCATAATATTTTATAATATAAATTATATCAATATATAATGTTATATAAATATATAAAAAAGTATATGTATATTATAAAATAATAGCATAGTAAAAAAAAAGATAAATTTTCTGAAATTTATGTATTAATTTTTTTTTACAATTTCAAATAAATAAATTTACACCTTCAAACTGTTCTTCATTCATGACATTATATTTTTCTTCCTTGACATCTTCGTCATCTTCATCAGAATCCAAGGAATTTTGAAATGCTCTCTCGTCTTCCTGAGTATTTTGCATGTTTTCCTCCATGTCCTCTAGATTCCCGAGTTTTCGCTTCAACGTTTTCTGTAGCCTCGGCATTGTTTTTTATTATTTTGCACTGAGTAAAATTCACTCCCACAAAAAGTATTAAAAAATACGTCGTTGTAAACGCTGATAGACGCACGCACTATTTTTCCAAATCGCTATAAAACTTGCCGAATCAATCTCAGTTTAAAGAAATTGGGAATATGCGAATTTCATAAGAATACTTAATACTTGACAATACTTGACACTGCTTGACACTTAATTTGTCAGTATGTCATATGTCAACCGATGCAAACCGATGTGAAATTGTAAATAAAAACATGTACGAATTTTGACAGTTGACAATTTCTGAAATTGAATTATTGTCGGTAAATTACCGACAGTCGTCGGTATTATCGATATTATACATTGTGATATGTGATAATCACAAATAATTATTATAGTTGACTTTTCACAACGATTAAAATTTTTTTCAATATTCGAAATGATTTAAAAAATTTTTTTTACGTTTACTTATTACAATCATAATATTATCGAATTGTACGTTTTTATAATGACACAATTTTCATGAACAAAGAATCACACACGTATTACTATTATCCAGTAAACATTCGTGATGTCATATGATATCACTGCGTTGTCACGCAGTGAAGTTGATGTCATGGGAGAACAACACGAACCGTGATAGGGTGCGCATCGATGCTTCAGCCATTCGAATGAAAAAATCTCTAAAAAAGTGAATCCACAGAAATACTACAGTAGAAACACGTTATCTACCCAAAAATAAACGCTACGAGGATTTCAACTTCCATTTCCAACAATAAAAACCGATAATCCACATCCTCCCAAATCGTGACCTCAATCCAACACGTCACACACGCTACTTTCTCACGACACAATCACTTTTAATTTTCTACATCTACAAGGTACTGTGCAATCATTATTTGTTTCTTTCTACTCCATTCTTTTCTTTTTTCTGCATTCCGCATAAGCCCTCCTGCGCAAATTTTGGCAATATGGTCCCAAAAGAAGACCCCCCCCCCCCCCAACCCGCCCGCAGGGCGGCTCGTTAACACGTACGCGATTCTTGACTCCGATTTTGACCAAAAACTTCTTGAAAACAGATACAAAGAGCACCACAGTGCTCCTTTTATTGTTATTCTCGAACAAATTCAAGGTAAAAAACCTAACCACAGTCACGAAATCAGACACTACGGTGAAACTGGAATGGGGTATCTCCTTCACAAAAAATTCTCTAAAAACATGAAATCCATCCAATCTATTGTCAAAAACGGCAAAAACAAGTTCAAACTCTTCTTCGACAATTACGCTGCAGCGAATTCTTTCGTAGAACTGAATATCGCGAACAAAATCTACAAAGATGAAAAATGGCATTCATATATTCCCACCAATAGAATCACTCGCGCATACATCGTTCGTGACATCGATCTTAACATTGGGGACGCGGACTTCTTGGGGGATCTCCGCCCCCTTCCATCATGGAGAGGCCCGGAGATCAAAGCAATGTCCTGACAACGCCTGACATACCGCGAAAAAAAAACAAACGAAATCCTTCCCTCAAAAACCGTGAAAATTGTCGTGGAAAACCACTTCCTTCCAAACAAGGTCTCTATCTATGGGGGCTTTCGCCAAATTGAACACTTCATCCCTAGAGTCCAGAGATGTCACAACTGTGCAAGATATGGGCACTCTGAAAGGTGGCGCAAGCAGAAACTCCCCACTTGCGCAATCTGCGCAGACGAACATCATACATCGATCTGCGCATCTGGCCCTACAATGTGTGCCAACTGCCTCAGATCGAATAAGCCATTAGAAACCATCTTCCATTCAGCTCAAGTTCCGAATTGCCCGGTTTTTCTCAAAAACAAGCAAATAAAAGAAATCCAAGCTACACAAAACATCCCATATAAAGAAGCAGCTCTCATCGCGAACAAATACACAAACAACCCGTTTACAACGAACTTAATCTCGACACGATTGAATACTCACTCACACAAAGAATTTCCACCCCTCCTTGTCACCTCACTCGCGCCTACCAATGATACACAATCAAACAAAAATATCTCAAAATCTAACACATTGGCTCCACATGCAAGCGCTCCAGCGGTCAATACAATCTCCTCAAACGAAGATGTCGAAATGATCTCAATCGACGAGGGATCAAATGAGGAAATCCTGGATAAATCTCTATCCTTGCCACAAATTTCCGAAATTCCAAAGCCAAACATTCCGAAAAGAACCAACGAAAGCCTTGAACCCCAACAAATACACTTGAACAAAAAATCGAAAACTTTACCAATCAAAACCCAAGAAAAAACTGAAAACACAAACTCCAACCCGAAAATCAAACAAAGCACGCAAACAACCCCTAGCACTCCTATTGACAACATGCAAACTACCTCAACAAACGAAATTCAACAAAACCCTCAAAAACCATCCTTCTCAATTACCGACAATCTACTTATTCTTCCAACAATAACAAATTCCAATAATCAGTAACTTTTTCTATTCCCAACAAAAACATAAACAAACAGCACATCGACACTCCCCTCTATCTAATGATCAAGACCACAAAAGAAAACAAAACACATACAATCTCACACACACACAGTCATCTGTTTCAACATGAACCACAAAAAAAATCCCTTTAAAATCCTTCAATGGAACTGCAGGGGAATCATAAACAAACACAATTGGCTGACACACCTAGCACACAACCTCAATGTCACTATATTTGCATTAAGTGAAACCCTACTCCATGATTTATCTAATTACGTTCCACATATGAATAACTACAATATCGTTAGAAGCGACAGGCGATGGGGTCTTGGAGGTGGCCTAATATTCTTCATTCACAAATCTATTACATATAAAATTATCAATATACCCAACCACATAATTGCAATAACTACTAAATCAAAAATTGAAATCTCAGGCATCGAATTTACATTTAACAATAAACAATATCAACTATTCTCTATTTATAATCCACCAAATAATCGCACTATTAGAGACTTCTCGCCACTTTTTATAGACTACATAGACTCCCATCAAAACAGCATCCTGGTCGGTGACTTCAATTTACCCCACCCCAATTGGTCCATTAATACCAACAATTTCAGCAAAGAAGCTTTCAACCTACAAATCGCTACCGAAAATAGTGACATGATCTGTCTTAACGACGGAAAACCAACACACCTTAGCAGAAACTCTAACACTGAGAACGCACTAGATCTAACTTTCATCAAAAAAAATATCTTTCCCCACTTCTCATGGTGCACTCTAGATGACACCTTCAACAGCAACCACCTCCCAATCAAAATAGAACTCAATTTAACTCAGCATACACAATACAACATCAGACCATCAATACTACTAAACAAAGTCGATTGGCTTGATTTCCAAACTACCCTATCCTACAAACCAAATAATTACTTTCAACTTAATTACTCTGATGTTAACACAAGTTACTCAAAATTTACAGAAATAATCAAAGATACCTTAATTAAATCAGGAGCCATAATTAAATCCAAAACTTACATTAGAAAATTTCCCCCCTCCCCTTGGTGGACTGATGAATGCAACGAAATTGTCAAAAAACGCAGAGAACTATATCAAAAGTACAAAAAACACTCCACCCAAGCTAATCTTAATACTCTCTTCGAATATTATGACAGTTCCCACAAAGAACTGAACAAAATAAAGAAAAAAAACTTTATTAAATTCTGCGAAACCTTAAATCCTAGAATGGATTTCAAAAGAACCTGGAGAATCATCAGAGCTTTCACAAACAAACGAAGGAAATCATCCCCTTCAGAAAACTCAAACAATTCCCCAGAAAACCCTCTGATCAATCAAGCTATTGAAAAAATAACCGCTGCTGACCCATCAAATTCACTCTACTCTATCAGACGAACAATATTTAATAACCTAGCTAGCAACCCTTCAGATATCTCATCCAATTCCCTCTCAGAACTCGATACTAAACTAATTAAACCCTTCTCTATGATCAAACTTGAAAAAGTCATTAAACAATCCAAACCTAATTCAGCTGCTGGTCCAGACTTAATTTCTAACAGAGTTCTTCGAGAACTCCCTCTTGAAGCCACCGTATTAATGTTAAGATTCTTCAACTCTTTTTTTAACAAATGGGACTTTCCTGACTCCTGGAACGATTTTTTCGTAATTCTAATCCCAAAACCAAATAATAAAGGTTACCGTCCAATTTCTTTGGCTAATAATATTTTGAAAATATACGAAAGACTCATTTACAATAGACTTTATTGGTGGACAGAATACAATAAAATCATACCAAATATTCAAACAGGCTTCAGAAAAGGCATGTCTTGCATAGATAATGTTACCTACCTAACTAAGCACATCAAACTATCAATGACGGAAAAAAAACACACAGGAGCTATTTTCATAGACATCCAGGGTGCCTTCTATAACGTTAACCCAGACAAACTTGCTAAAATAATGTCCCAATTAGGAATTCCACTCAAAATAACCACTTTCACATACAAACTAACAAAACTCAGAAATTTAACAATCTTCTACAATAATCAATCTCTAGGTAACTTCCGAAGCAACAAAGGTGTCCCACAAGGCTGCATTCTATCCCCTCTACTCTTTTGCATATATCTCTCCAACATCCTCAAAGCAATCGATCCCCATGTTAAAATTATAATGTATGCTGACGACATTGTCATTTTTTACTCGAACCACTCCATTCAAAAAATCGTTGAAAAATTAAATTCTACCCTCTCCGAAGTAGACGAATTCCTCAAAGTCTTAGACCTTCTCATCTCACCCGAAAAATCTAAATTCTGTCTTTTTTCCAAATCCCAATCCGCAGAAACACACCCTATCTACCTAAACAACAAAATTATTCTACATAATAAACCTTTAAAAACTGTAACTCATATTAAATTCCTCGGCATTCACCTACAAAATAACCTCAACTGGGACTCACACATCACTAACATATGCAGACAAGCCTCAGACCATACTAGAATCCTCAAAGCAATTTCAACTTTAGGATGGGGCGCACATCCATCCACCCTGCTAACTATCTATAAAGGCCTAATTAGATCCACTCTAGAATGGGGCTCCCAAACTATCTATGGAATCAACCAAAACCTCCAGTTAAAATTAGATCGTACTCAATATGCCGCTTTAAGAATTGTTCTGGGTTCCATGAGAACAACTCCCACCAATGTCCTACTACACCTCTCAAACGAACCTCCCATAAAATATAGATGGGAATTTCTACAGAAATCGTATTTCTCTAAAATTATTCCTAACAAAAACCATTTACTAATTCAAATAATACAAAAACTTTCCGATAAAACATCCAAATTCACCAAAAACACCAACCTGATCAACACAACTCTAACAAGCAATTACAACAAATTACAAACCCTAAAATTTACCCTGAAACCTATAAAATCCCCAGGTTTCTTAAACTATTCACTTGAATCTACTACACAAAACCTTAATATTGACATCAAATCAGCTTACGACTTTTTACTACAAGATTCCCCCAATATTGCCTTAACTAACGTCCTTAATACCAAGTTCAAAGGATTCAAAACATTTTACACTGATGTGTCCAAAAAAAACAACATGGCCGGTTACGCAGTATTCTCTCCCGAACTCAACTACTCATATCAAGAAAAATGTCACCCTATCAACAACATTTTTGACATGGAAGCAGCAGCTATCCTCAAAGCAACAACATACATCAAAAAACACAAGATAAAAAAAATCCCTAATTATTTCAGACTCACAAAGTGTCCTTAAAGCTCTATCATCCAATGACCATAAAAATACACCGGCCCCATCAGCTATTCTACAAATCAAAGAAATCACCCTAAATCATACCATAAATAATACCTCCTCTATCTACTTTCTATGGGTTCCCTCTCATAAAGGTCTCACTGGGAATGAAACGGCAGACAAACTAGCCGGCGAATCCCTCGACCTTAATACCTCTTCTACCATTATATTTAATATGAGCTCCTTGAAAACTTACCTAAAACAAATCATGACATCAGATAGCCTAACTCTTCTAAAAAAACAATTTGAATTTAAAGGAAAAAGATACATAAACCACATATCAAACATACATAACTAAATTCCCTGGTTCAAAGATAAAAAATTCAACGACTTAGATAGATCCACTATAACATTAATTAACAGGCTCAGATCCTACTACACCCGCACTCAAGATCACCTATTTGACAAAAATTTAGACTCCGACCCAATTTGAAACTATTGTCAAAACGCCATAGAAACAGCAAATCACATTTTCTTCGATTGCAGCAACTTCACGGAAGAATCAAGCAGACTATCTGCAAAATTGGTCAAACTCGGAGCCACTTGGCCCCTCGATGCGCATGAGTTAAGCTTCTCTAACAATTTATACATTTATTTGGAATTAGCCAGATTCATCAAAAACACAAAGATCAAAATCTAAAATAACACAGGATTAAAAAACAAACGAAAATAATCACAAAATTTACAGAACTACCTAAATAGACACATATGACAATACATAGACATACACCTTATAAACACACTCCAACACAACTCCATTAATTATGGAGTTATTTAATAAATAAATTATTTAAAAAGAAAAATAATAATAATAATAATAATAACACAAAGCAAATCATAGCTCATACATAACAATCCTCAACCACAACTCCTAAATTAATTTAAATCCCACCACACGATTATCTCATCCTTCTCCGATCACCAATATCCACTAAGCCAGTCATAGGAACCTGGCAATAAACGGAACTGGCGTAAAGCACAATCCCTACCAGTGGGGCCACAGCCAAAAAATCAACAACAACAACAAGTTGATGTCATCGCGTGACATCACTGACTCAGACATTTGTTGCATCATTACGTAGTCACTATGACATCACATAATGATATGGGAAATTCGATCCGACAGTGCGCATGCGCAGAAGAACGAGGACAGAAAAAAGCGGGAACCATTAAAATTTTGTTTTATTGCCTACAGTTGAGGACAAATGATGGAAAATGAAACAAATGCTGTAATTAATTATCAACGAATGTTTTATTAAAATCCGGTCTCTTCAAACCCACAAATATACATTTTTAGGAACATTTTCAAAAACATTCAAGTTCGAAGAAACAATTTGTTCGTGAAGAAAGTTAATATTTAACAATCTTCTTCTTCATTGTCACCAATGTAATTATTTTCTAAATCGTACATTACATCTTGATTTCTTAACATTTGTAATTCTCTTTCCATTTCCTGGAGTAAATCGTCATCGTTGGTGGCATTTCTCTCTTCGTCACCTTTTCTATGAACATTACTTTTTTTGCTGATCAGCTTTCGAAACCGCTGTTTAGTACTTCTTATGACCTCGCGTACGTGTTCTAGAAATTCAACGACTGTTTCCGGCCCGGGAAATAAATGGCAGTCTTTCGCAGCGCCTGAAAATGATGAATTCATTCGATAAAAATAATGAAAAAATCCCGGACAGCATCGGTAAATTTAAATTACTCCATAGAAAACATAGATCGCTGTATAAAATGGCAAATTCGAGACAAATTTAAGATATTTTTTTTAGTTCGTTAATTCCGAAAAAACTTTTGCTTCGGCTTGAATTCCAAAACGTTAAAAAGAATGTCAGAAAATAAAAAAAAAACTTGAATATACATATAGTACTGGGAAACATATGGATTTTTCGTTTCGAATGTACAATCATGCAATGGATTTAATCATTATCAATTCAAATTATGTATTGTAATTCCCGTTAAAAAATGAGAATAATTAAAAAATTTTTATGAGAAATTTGGAAAGGTGAACTTGATGAAAAAGACATAGAAACACCCTGAACAATATCGAGCACAATTATTAAAAATTAGTTTGAATATGAAAATGTTTGGACTTACGGAACAAAAGCTTGCAATGATTCGTATTCTGAAATTCCAGGTCGCCCTTTGCACCATTCACGCTCAGTTTGTTCACAATACTATCCGAGAACGTTTCTTTCAGAGACATGGCGATAAAATTCCTTGCCGACGTTGCACCCATGAATTGTAAAAATTTGCCCTGTAGAATAAAAAAAACATTGAGACAAAATATACAAATAAAATACAAATATACAAAAAAAAATTTTATAAGTTACAGTAAAAGCTTTTTTATTCAGAAATGTAGTAAATTTTGGTAGATTTAAAAAAATGCCCTGAAAAGTCTCTAATATTTCCACATCCAATATTTTTTAACAAGTTTCTAATTTTCCCACGAGTTTCTAAAATTCCTAAATTAATTTATTAAATCACATTGTGGACTTTTTTTAGAAATGATTCAACGTCCAGAAAGTTCGCATCTTTACCTATAAGAAGTCGTGCAAGTCTCACAACTTTCACTAATGTAATCATTTCTTCGCAATTTTCAGAGTACATTTCACGATATTTAAAAATTCTATCAAACAATTCAAATTTTCATTTTATCTCTAATTTACATCACATCATATTTATATATTACAACTCAAAAACTATTCATGAAATAATTAAACATGATGAAAGGATGCCATTCTTTGCTTAAATACAGGATTTAATTAAACCACGGATGATAATTTGCCTTAATTTTTTTCAGATTCTCCTAAGACTACAAATGTGATACTTTTTCCAAAACTCATAATCAAAAAGATATTCGAGTTTGAAATTTAACAAAAAAATTTTTGATTCCAAAAAAGATGAAAAAAATTTTGGTTAATTTTGGTTTTTGGCTTTTGTATCTATTTGTTTGAAGAGCGCATTTATTAGTTAAATCTGAAACCCAAATATCTTTTTTAATTTTGGGTTTTGTGAAAATTAGCAGGGAACTGAAAGTTTTTAAAAAATCTGAAAAAGTTCAGGCAAATTATCCTTTCTCGTTTTAATTACACTCTGTATATAATTACTTCTTTTTTATTTTGATATTAGTATCAAAAAATACAAAAATATACTCGCAAAATACAATAAGCATATTATTTATATAACAATTAATTGTTGAATTAACATGAATCTATGTAACATCAAATTCTGCATTTCATTTTCAATTGTCAAATCACGCTTCAACGTAGAATTCTGAAGTGGCAAAAAATTGCCATTAATAATGAAAAATAAATTATTATATCAATCGTGACTCACGGACGTTACCGAAAAATTATCCTGAAATCTGTAGATTTTATGGCAAAAATCAAGGAAAACACACGGAACAATTTAACGTTTGAGGAGCACAAAATTTTGATAATTTTAAAAGATATGTTACGATTTTTCAAAACGCGAAAATACACCACGCTCGTTTCAGCTATAGGATTTATGATATACATACTTTCTGGTTAGAAATGGTTAGAAACTTCCAAATGGTCCAAAATTTTCCAAAATTTGAAGCACGTGCACGCTTTTCAATCTTCAGGCACTTTTTTATTTCCTCCTTGTTCCTGCTGCAGGTTATGTTGCTCTCCACTTTCATAAGTTGCAATACAGTTGCAATAGGTTAATTCACACAGCACACGCGAACCGCACGAGACTTATATATATTACGCGCGAAAATTTAAATTACGAAAACAAATCATTCAACTGTACAAGAAATCGTATTATACGTGTACGGAATCTTAAATTAATTAAAAATTAATTTAAATAAATAAATTTATTACATAGAAACTCAAAAAAATTGATTTTCTAACAATATATCACTCAAAGGTTAATTACTTGAGTGTTTAATTTATATTAAAATTAATTTACTATTTTTGTTATTGTTTATTATTGTTCTGACTTTTCATTACATTTTCCCAGTAAACGTTCATGATCGTGATATCATATACACAGACACATGCTTCCGCATATGTATGTCATCATGATATCATGTGATGACATGACATCATTTGATGCAATTTGATGTCATAATGACGTCATATGATGTCGTGTCATCACATGATATCACGATGACATACATATGCGGAAGCACGTGCCTGTGTGTATGATATCATGATCATGAATGTTACTAGGTTATTATTATTATTATATTTACATTAATTTATTATAAGTATTAAATTTATATATGTAATTAATAAACAGATGGAAAGTCATTTGATGTCATCATGACATCATGAAGTGATATTGTCAAATCATCCCAGTATCACTACATGACAAAAAATAAGTGACATCGATGCGCTATCACTAGGATGTCACTAAGTGACATGTCACTCGTTGATTATGAGATGACATCACGAATGGTCATCGTGTGACATATGTCATCAATGTGATATCATTAGGATGTCACTTCGTGATAATGAGATGACATCACGAATGTTTACTGGGTACAGATAAAATATATTATATTCATCATTCAACACAATTCAACATCATTCAACAATGCAAAAGAACAATACAAAATTGTAAATGACGTCATGCAATACTGTCATATTCTATCATAACTAATCATTACTAACAATTTTATTAAACCCACAGTTGCCCACAGTAATGTCAGTAATACACACAGTTCATGTTGGTACAGGCCATAATAAATGTAACCTTCAACCCTTGTGACCTTTTGCGACCTTGTGACCTATGGAAATTGATTATCTCAAAAAATATATAGACTCATCACTTTCGTCGGCATTTTTCCAATACACATAATTCATAGACATTAAAAGATCAACTGCAATCAACTGTGCAAAATGAAGCATTTTAATCGCAACCTGCTGGAAATCAATACTACAGTATCAAAAAAACACAAACCCGTTTAATTTATCGCAGAATCCCAAGTTCGCAAGATAAAAGACAAGATTTTGGATCAGCTGTGAGTTGTTTTGAAAATGAGTGACATTTGCCTCAATTGTAAACGAAAAACGAACTCTTCGAGCTCGAGATTAGTTAAGGACAGTTGCGGGCACGTAAAATGTCGTTTGTGTTTGTTATATGAAGAGAACGGTTGTGAATCTTGTAAACGAGAAGTTAACAACGAGGGGCAACATTTTGGTAATCTTTATTATTCACGATTTTTTATTACTTTGTTTTTGCAAAAAAATTTCAAAATTAAAAATATAATTGTTAATTGAAAAATCAAAAAATAATAATTGAAAGTAATACAGATCATGCAATTAATATAAATAGTAGTATAGTCTTAAATAGAAATAATAATAATAAATGATTGAAGTTAATAAATTACCATAACACTCTTTCCCTATATTCAGTGTACAAAAGGATTTCAAAAAATATTTGAAATCGACTGAGAAAACTTAAAAGTATGATTCGCTAATTTTTGATAAATAAGTGATGCTGATAATGACACTTCTTTTTTCAGAATTCACAAAATTGATTAAAATTGAAAATCACAATCAATTGTCAACAAACGTTGATTTTTCTCAGACTTTGGAGCAGCCTGTAACGATTAAATCTTATGAAGATGCGAGGTCAGATCTACAAAATTGCTCGAATGGTTCAAAATTTGAATTTTATGCAAAGAATGCTCCAGACGAAAAAATGGAAATGAAGAAAGATGGCGATAATGAAAGGAATCATGAAATAACAGAAGTAAATAATAATATTTTTCATTTTTGAAAAGAAATTTCATTATTTTCTTTTGTTCAATTTTGTTCAAATTGTTTTAATGTTCTTTCTCATATTTTCCTTTAAAACTCATTGTTTTAAAGCTTGAATCAAAAAATGGATTTCTATTCGAAAAATATCCACCCTAGAAATTATTACTGTGAACTTTGAAATTTGTCATTTAGTAACATGTAAATATCAAAAAATTAATCTGGATTCCATATATATTTATATATTATATCTATTATGTATAAATCTAGTATAAATAAATTCAAATTTTTAAAGCTTAAAATGGCAATAGTAAAACATTTCAAAAAATTACCAATTTAAAAAAATGTCAATAAACGTACATTCCTCAAATGCTCAAAAACTGTTTCCAAAATTTAAAAAAAATTTATATGAATAAAGGAGTATCTATAATCAGAAAACTGTTGAAAATTTTTTCAAATACTCTACTTTTAATAAAAAGTTGTGAATTTTTCACTACATAAAACATTCCAACATGCAAAAGAAAAAGCACTGCAACAATAGATCAAGTGCCATAAAATTTTTTTTTCACAGATTTCCAACAAACCAGGACTTGCTGGAATAAGAACATCACAAAGAGTTAACAACAGAAATCATATAACAATAATTGCTGGTAATCCTCCAAAATACCGATGTAGCATATGCAAAAAAGTATTCCAAAACAAAAAATCCATGCATTACCACAATGCATGCGTCACAGGAGTCAAACCTTATCAATGCAAAATATGTGACAAAAGTTTCGTCAACAGATCGCATTACGAATACCATGAGAGAATGCACTCTGGTTATAGGCCATTCAAATGTCTTTTGTGTGACAAGGCTTTTCCCCAAAAAAATAAACTTACGAGGCACATGATCAGTCACAGCAGTAAGAATTTCATTGTTTTTTATGTATCCAGACAATGCAATAGGGGATTTTATACATGTATATATTGAAATGATATTGAAAAAGTTATGAAAAAGAAGCAAAAAAAATTGAAATAGTTCATTTTTATAAATTTTTTTATTCATGTAATGCTTTTTTTCAGATGAGAAACAGTTTGCTTGCTCCAAATGCGACAAAAAGTACACGAAAAAGTCGGATTTGAAGAGTCATTACATCATACACATGAACGATACAGAGACCAAAAAATTTACCTGTGATATTTGCTACAAGAACTTTGGAAATGCTACGCATTTGAAGCGACACTTTAGAGCTCATTCAAGTAATTGGTCTTTAGAATTGACAAATTTTGATTCAGATTGATTATTTATTGAAGCTTCAGAAAAAAAAATTTTTAGTTTCTTAATCATGAACACAAGAATTTATTTCATTGTAAGGAAAACTAATAAAAACTTTCAAATAAAGATATAAAAAATTACTCGATTTCATTGCATATCATAACAAATCATTTTTCTTTTACAGATGAAAGGCCTTATTCCTGCAGTCATTGCAGGAAAGGCTTCAAAGACAAATCTTTGCTGATGCGTCACATAAAAACCCATGAAAAAGAAAGGCCATTTACTTGTGATGATTGTTCTCGAGGTTTCTTGACGAAAAGTGAATTAACTCGGCACATGACCATTCATTCAGGTATATTTTTTTATTGAAAATAATTATTACATATTTTGGTTTTATTTCAAAAATATGACATAACCTACATTTGCAATACATGATGTATAAAATTATTTAAATTACTTTTATTTAACAATACTTATCATCAATCTCTTATATTGGCAGTGTTATTTGCAAAAACATTTTTTATTGCTATTCATAATTATGTGAGACATAATAAGTTTTACTTAGTATCTATAGTGAGACAAAAAAAGTTTCACCTCATATCTATGATGAAACATCAGAAATTTCCCTTCATAGTGAGCCATTGGAAGTTTTACATAGAATCTAGAATGTTTTACTCTATTGTCAACCACAAGAAATACTGTTTTCATTATTAATAGTATGGCGAGACATAAGGAGATTCACTTTATATCTATCGTGAAAGATTAGATGTTTCTCTTTATAGTGAGCTATCAGAAGTTTTACATAGAATCTAAAAAGTTTCACTCGATTGTCGACCATAAGAAGTGATATTTTTGCTACCTGTGGCGTAGAAGTAGCCCCCCCCCCCCTTGAAATAATTTTTTTCAATTGTCTTAACACTTTAGGAAAATTTGGTATTTGACGACCTTTTTTTTGTTTAGAGACACCTCCCCCCCCCACCCCCGGAAAAAATTTTCTACTACGCCATTGTTCGCTACAAATAGAATGATGAGACATACTATAAGAAGTTTTACTTTATATCCATGGTGAAACATAAGCAGTTTCACTTTGCAGTAGGCAATAGACCTTTTTCCTTTTGAACCGCGCACGCGCCGTAGTGGTGCAAAATTTGAACGATTAGGGGATGTTACTTGCTCAGCAGTGCAAAACCCATACAAAACAATGGCTTTACCGGCGCATATTTTAATAGAAAATATAAATGTTAACGTGATTGACGGGGCAAATATAGTTTATTCTCAGGTAGAACAGCATAGCTGTGCCCAATTGAGACGGTTTTTGGCCGTCAGGAAGAACAAGTTCTAGCTTGAGAAAAAATGAGCTCGTTCTAAGGTTAGTTGCAAAAACTATTTTAATGTTTATAAATAACATAATATTCGTTATGAATAATTTATATGATATGCTGTGATAAATTATAAATAAAGATAAATATAGTAAATAATAATAATATCAATAAATAAATTAGTTTAAATAAATAATACATAAATAAATGTATAAATAAAAATGAATTTAAAATAAAAATAATGATTTGAAAAATAATCAAACAAATTGAAAAAATGAAATAAATAAGTAATAAAAATAATATTATACAAATAAATACATAATGATTTAAAATAAAAAATAGTGATTCAAAATATAACTAAACAAATAAAAAAAATATAAATATGAAATATAATTCTTAATAATAATACATATTGAAATTTTTATATGATACAGTTATATGTATAAAAGTATTTTATCAGATGAAAGCCATTTTTTATTTTCCTACATACCACATATACAATATATATTTTTTTCTTATTGTGAAAAAAAAAGTTTTTCATGATAAGTGGGAAAATTGGTACCTTTACTTATGAAACAGCGAAAAAAACTAGCATTTTTTCGAGAATCATAAAAAAACATTTTTCACTCCAATATCAATATTTTTAAAACATTTACACGATATTCGCCTTATTGGAAAAATATATATGCCCATGTTGCATGTACCGACCCTGAGAAAACTTTTGATATTTTCGGTACACAATTTTTTATTTAAAACTATTCTGTAGGGTGAAACAAGCGCTCAAAAACAAGGTTCCAGTCACTCCTGCTGCTGATGGGGGGAAATGGCTGAGCAAAAATGATGCCAGTACTGATAACGCTGCAGCACAATGTCCAACAAAGTGGCAAACATTTACAACGGTGAAACAACCAGTAAATTTTACATATGCATCGATGTACGACCACTTCGTTTCATCATGCATTTTCTTCGACCTTGACAAAGAAACTGGCGCTGAAAACATTATTGACTACAGCACATCAAAACCATTAGAACGAGGAAAAATTTATCTTTGCAGTGGTTTTGTTACTAACGTTTGTGACGGAATCACTGCAGACAATTTGTACTGTCTGAAATCTAATGTCAAGGCATCTATGGGAAAGGCTATCCACAATGTCAAGGTCATTGTCCACCCCACAACTATGAAGCGCAAATTACTGCTTTAGTGAAAAAAACATTTGTGGGAAGACAGCAATTTTGATAACGCTTGCATGAAATTTGGCCGCGAGAACGAGGACCTCAGCCGGAAAAACTACCAAAACCATTTCAAGTATGAAGTTGAGACAACTGGTCTTTGGGTCAACAACAAATATCCAGGAATTAGAGCTTCCTCTGATGGGCTCGTGTACGACTCAACAATCCAGTCACGTGGCCTTCTGGAAATAAAATCAATTTAGCTGCTGGAAAATGCTATGCCTAACAGGCTCAATCTTTTGACTCCTCAACAAAGAAGTTCATTTTGCTGCACCATTAATGAACACGGCATGCCTACTTTGAAGCAAAATCATGCCTACTTTTTTCAAGTTCAAACCCAAATGGCTATAACTGGAAGAAAATGGTGCGATTTTGTAGTAGCCACGAGGAAAGGATTTATATATGTATAAACTCAAGTTTCTGTATCAAAAACGATTGGTTCCTGAAAGTTTACCAAGCAAGCGCAAACGAATATTATTTGTGTTAAAAGGGGTCGCAATGTCGAAGGTAAAGTTTTCTGTAACAGCCGAAACTGCTTTAATCTGCCCATGACGTGTTCTACATATATGCGTATCTTTGCAAGAATTTTAGTCTCAATTTCCTCAGAAGATGACAAACGATATCTACCTTTCATAAAAGAAGGAATGTTCAAGAAAGCTTGTTTGGCTTCAACTATGTCATGTACCTCAAAACCTCGATCTCCAATAATTAAATCACCAGGTTGTAACAATTCAGCAAAACCAGATTGAATAAATATTTGATGGTCTGAAATTGCACCTTCGTAAACGTCAGAAACCAATGAAATACTGCCATTTGGCGTACAAGCAACAAAAACTTCAAATGGAGTGTGAGATTTATATTATGAATACAGATTTCCCTGTTGAGCAAAATTTGACAGAGATTGGCAAAAAAATTCTGTGCAGTCGAAAAAAGCTCTAAGATTTTTAATCTTTTGACAGATTTAGGGGCAGTTTCAACAACGATTTCTTTTGAAGGAAACATGAATGGTTTTAAATGGACTGTAAATTCAACGTACATAAATTGAATCCATGTGGAAAAAATTTTCGATATAGAGCCAGTTGAAATGTCAAACAAGCTAGAACTTGCACCAAAAGACCTGCTCATAATCTCATGAGAACAATAACTAACTGTTCAAGTGAGCTGAGTTTCATGGGATATACAGGAGTCGAGGCAGAGGACTTTTTATTTCAATAAAATGTCATGTTTTCACACGGAGGGCTGAGGAGTTTATGTAAAGCATTTATGTGTTCCCACTTCATTCCAGTGAAGAAAAAACATTTTTTTTTTTCACCCTTAAAGAGTCAACAAATATAGAGAATTTTTCTGCTTTGCAAAGTCGGACCTGGATCCTCTTGTGCTTGTGCCGTAAATGTTCAGTTTGACTGCCTGTATTTGCAAACTTCGATTTTACCAGCTCTTCCCTTGATGACATGACCCATTCAATATACTGTTTTCTCCTTCCCCTTCGATTGAATTTGGCTGCTCGTAGGAAACTTGAGATCCTGTATGTTCCGCCTCCACAGATGTATTGAATTCAGCAGAGCCCATCAAATTTTCCGACATACATTCTTGATCAACATCTATCACCTGCAAAAATTATTCAAATTTGCAAAATGTCTCGAACAATTTTTATTACACAAATCTATCAAAGCATAAAAACAAATTTAAAAATTGCGAATGATGAGTAAAAAAAAATAATACAGAAATTTTTGTGATCACATTAGAATTTGAATAAAGAAAAACTCAAAAAACTACGCGGAGTTCATAAAAATACTACAAAACTAAAAACTACAAAACTACAAATGTATAAACTACAAAAATGTTACAAACAAATAGCAGGAGATATACAAAAATACGAAAAACATTAAAAACCTACAAAACATTAGAAAGGTTTACAACAAAATATTAACAGGTTCGAAGTTGTTATTATTCACTTTAAAATATTTGCAAAATACTAATGAAAGTTGTGCCTTTAAATGCACGTGGTCAAGTTTTTTGTGACATTCGTTAAATAAAATTTCCAATATATTGATTGTGTTATTGAGTTGTGGATATGGAAACTTCTTCAAAAAACAACACAAAACAACATAAAAGACTAACGTCTTTTTTGTAATTGTCTGAAAACCATGGCATAAGATGTGACAAATATTTCTCTAAAAATATAGAGGAACTAAAGTGTATAAGCTATAAATGTATCCAAGTACCTGAATATTACTTTTGTTGACAGATAATGGCGTGACAACCGAGTTAGCTTGTTCACTTTTGTTATACCTCTCCGATAAACATGTTCGCCTTTTTTTTGCCTAAAAACAACAAAATTTTATAATAATCGTACACACTTAGACATTTGACAGAAGTTTTACATAAAATAAACCGTTTTTAATATTAAAAAGAAAACAATCACCACACAAACAAATAATAGTGTACATTTAAGTGAAGAGAAATTGGAGGTTTGTGTTCAAAAACTAGTTAATTTTTTAGAAAATGTTCCGACTCCAGTTTTTTTTCCGCAATAGACTTTTTGGTTGACAGCCTTTTTTCCTTCTCAAGAAAAAGACAAGATGTCAAAATACCTATAACTGTACTTGACTTATTAAAATTGTCACGTTTGACAGGCTAATAAACTCACCTTTTGTAATTTCAACTTAGACGAGTCAACTGGATTGACATCGTTATCAGTTATCGGTTTCGTCTCTTTTTCAAAATGCAAGGAGCATATGTATATATTACTAGTGATGTTGTCAATGGACTCAAACTTGCCGTCGGCTCGTCGACATAATTTCACCCACAACGCGGATGTTTTGCACTTGCCGCATTTATTTATGTGTTTCAGTCTTCCGTCTTTCACGCAGTCACTGCAATAATCTAAACACGGCTTTAGAAACCGATAAAAAAAGTATAAACCATTTTTACAGTCTTCCACACGGCTGTTACTTTTACAAACAGCAATGTTTTTTTCCACTTTTGTGGACTGATGCCATCGAATCGAGGTTTTCAAATTTTTGGAATATACTGAGAAACATACAACACTTATTTTTAAAGAAAATTTGAAAAGCTGAGTGGCCGCATTTATTATTTTATTTATGAAAAACATGATTACTCCTATGCTTTTCTACTGTAACTTGCAAACATTTTTGACGCATGCGCAGAACTTTTTTCAATCTATGAAAAGGTCCATTAGAAGTTTCACATGGGATCTAAACAGTTACACTAGAATGTGGACAATAAATACTGTTTTCACTATAAATAGTATGGTGAGATATAAGAAGTTTCACTTTATATTTATGTTGAGACAAAAAAACTTCCCTTTGCATAAATGGCGAGACATAAAAAGTTTCACTTCATAGTGAGCTATTAGAAGGATCTAAAAAGTTTCACTCGATTGTCAACTGTAAAAAGTACTATTTTTGGTCTAATAGTATGGTGAGCAGAGTTGCCAGATCGTACAGCGGGCCCTCTAGACCCAAAATATATATAGGTATACTTCAATAGTCGAGAATAAGCCGAGCTTTGTACAAATTACCATTAATTTCACAGACTTCACTCATTTTCATAATACCATAATAGATTTTCATAGAATCTGTGAAATTAATGGTAATTTATGCAAAGCTCGGCTTATTCTAGACTATGGATGTATACCTATATATATTTTGGGCCGAGAGGGTCCGCTGTACGATCTGGCAACTCTGATGGCGAGACATAAGAAGTGCCAATCTGTATTTATGGCGAAACATGAGAAGTTTCACATTTTAGTAGGCTATCAGAAGTTTCACGGAGGATACAAAAAGTTCCACACAATTTTTGACCTCAAGAAGTACTATATTTGCTATAAATAGTTATAGCCCACTACAAAGTGAAACTTCTAATGGCTCATTATAAAGTGAAACCTCTTGTGTCTCATCGATTTAAATCCCATGTGAAACTTCTAATGGCTCATTATAAAGCGAAACCTCTTGTCTCTCCATGGATATAAACTGAAACTTCTCATGTTTTGTCATAGATTTCTAAAATAAAAATTGGTCACAATAAAGTGAAACCTCTTTTGTATCGCCATAGATATAAAATTTTAATTCATGTGTTTTACCATAGATTTAAATCCTATGTGAAACTTCTAATGGCTCATTAAAATATGCAACTTTTTATGTCTCACAATAGATGTAAAGTAAAACATCTCGTGTCTTATCTTCAATTTAGATCCCATGTGAAACTTCTGATGGCTTATTGTAAAGTGAACTTTTTATGTCTTACCATCAGTTCAAATCCCATGTGAAACTTCATTATAAAATGAAACTTCTTACGCCTCATTGTAGATAGTCAGACTGACATAGCCGGGGTGGCGTTGTTGGAGGTCAAGTTTTCTTGTTATATAAAGACATACTTTGGTCAAAAATTATAATAAACGGTGTTACATAATACTTGAGTCAAACTTTTTTACACTGTTTAGGTTACATACTATTGCTAATGTTTCTTTTCATTTCAGGCGCGAAGCCATTTTCCTGCACATCCTGCAAAACCGTCTTCCGTCGCAAGGACAATCTGAACCGTCACATCCGCCATCACCACTCTGAAGGCAACCACCTCGTGATCGATGAAACCGTTTCCACAAAAAGTTCCAGCTCTGACGAAAAGCCCACACCAAAACCAAAGAAAAAATCAAAATCCAAAACCAAAACCAAAACTGTACCTCAGGACACATTTTTGAGGTGTTTCATTCCAGCGTTGGGTACTCTTTCAAACTCAGAAGACCAAATAAATTCCAGGCTCGACTCTATGGGAAATATAACGCCTATCATCAAAGCAAACGGTGAATGGAGCAACGCGGTTCCCGTGATAAATGGGCCAATTTTCAAAAGACCTGGGGATGTTCCAAAAAAATACACTGAACCGATACCGCGGCAGGAAGCCCTTAACATCAACAAAAGAATCGAGGAAAAACTTTATCCTCAAAGTCAAAATTACTTTTTGCAAGACATCTCGGATTTCAACGAAGGGTTTTGCATTCAGCAGCCGGTTTCCATGATGAGTTCTAGTCCTGGATACAACGGAAAACAGGGACTGAACACGGTCGTTAGCTGCGAGTCCTTGAGTAGAGTTATGAATAAAAATGCAGGAGTGTCAGGCGATGCGGTTGTTTACGAAGAGAGACACAATTGCGTATCCACCATCAAGAAACACGTTTCTTGAATGTAGAGGTTTTAAAAACCAAGCTGGCCATGTTTTGGATTTTGAGATTGTATTTTTTGTAACGAAATTGTGATATCACAAATCGTATTGGAAATATATTTTTAGATTTTCGCGTGTAAATTATAATTTTTCTATGATGCAAAAATTCTTGCCATAGATGAAACTTTACTATTGAGGTATTCGAAAATTTTTAACATTTTTCGGATGTATGAGAACTGTGTTTGGAATGTATTTGCGGAATTCTAGTCTTCCAATTTTGGACTTTTTGGAAGTTTTAATGTTCAAGGAACTTTTGGCATTCGAAAATTACAAAGATTTAATAAAGCAAAAAAATTATTTTCTAAAGATCATGCGACATGAGTAAAATAAGAACTTAACTTATTTGGAAAATTTGTACGGTCTGAGATTCTAAATTGTGATTTCGAAAATTGTTTTGGTGATATTTGAGTAGATATTACATGTATTGAGATTACATGCATTTGATGGTAAATGGATTCTTTAGTTGAAAAAGCTATGAGGTGTACTACTTAATGGTAATGAACTTAGAATTATTTATAGTACATTACGTGCCAGGCACGGATGTGCGAATTTGGCGAAACGGCAAGATAATGGCCTGTTAGCCGTTTCGCCAAATTGCATATCCGTGCCTGTTACGTGAAGTATTTTACGCCATAATAACCGAGAAGTCTCGTCAAAATTTCAGTCTTGAGGTTAGAATGGCGTAAAAACTTTTTCGATTTGCGAACCTTATTAAATTACTTAGAACAGAACATCGTACGCACTTCTCAAATTTATACAAATAAAAAATTCCATGTACTACAAGTTAGAATTTATGTAAAAATAATATCAAATCAATATCTGTTACTACTTAACATCAAACATGCGACTAATTTTCGTTACCGTTAAAAATAATTCACTGCGTTTGAGGGTTCTATTAAGTTTATCTGGTTCGTCTGTATTTGCGTAGTCTATGTTAGAAAACTTAATTATCAACTATTAGTAATACATTTGACTTCCCCAACTTTGACGTTCCCTTCTTTACATCGCTCTACACTTTGCGAATCATCAGCTCTGTACTTTACGATTGGGAACAGTTTTTATTGGTTGCATGTCACTCGCGCGATATGAGTAGCCAATCAGAGTGTTCCGTCTTTGTTCGTGAAGTAAGGAGCGCTTTCAGTCCCGAGATTCGTAACGTTGGGGAAGTCTAGTGTAATCACCCAAATCGCATTTCCCGAGAAATTTTTTTGTCATGTTCATTGCATGAAATTATGAGAAACAAAATTGTGATATCGAAACACATATTAAACATTTATTTATACATACACTCTTTTAAGTAAGTACAAAAAATGTCGATTGTTTATTTAACAATGTACAAAAGTTGGAATAAATTATGTTATTGCATCTTTAAATAAACTTAAAAATTAATTGATTTAACATATCTTCCGTTTTCGTAAAAAAACAAATGTAAGAAATTTGGACTTTAGTATCACACGGGTCCCAAAAAAATGATTGAAGCGATGATTTACATTTCCAGCAGCGGAGCTGTTTTTTGCTTGTGATCAACAATTGATTAAAACCGGAAGGTACATTTTTCTAAGCTATTACAATTACTCTAGTCGATTCTACTCGCACTTCTATTCCAAATGACTCGATTTTCATAAAACTTTATCACGACTTGTGGACAGTGAAGGTTTGCCTCTTTCGCAGTCACAAGATCTGTTTCTTCGGTGCCTTTCCTGAAACAAAATATTCATTTCTTGGTTAACACCAAGGAAGCTTGAAAAATAAAACTTCAATTAATAATATATTACATTACGAGTAATGTTGTGGACGTCTTTACGCGCGAAGCACGATGTTTTCAGGACGAGTTGTCTGAGGCTGCACACCTGAGATGAGAGCACTCGGACACTCGTCCTGACGGCGCGCAGGCGCAAATAATTCGTGTTGGAAACACCGTGCATCGCGCGTTAAGATGTTCATAATATTACGAGTAATCTACCATATTTTATCCGCGATCGTCATTTTAGGAGCTCGTAATGTCCCTTGACAAATGAGCGTTGTGTCACCCATTACTGATATGGCGCAAAAACTGGCCCTCGTAAAAATATCTGTTCCACGTAAATTTTTGTGAGTGTTTGTGAGTCTAGTAAGTTTTGCTGTCATTGGCTACTTTCTTCACGCGGGAAGTTCGAAAAGACATTCGAGATAGGTTGTTCTTGGTATTGTAATGTTATGAATCCATAACGCGACGGGTGAAAGTATTGTGCGTTATTGGTTGGCGGTTTCCAGAACTATTAACGTGATCACAGCTGGTCGCCATACAGTAATGGGTGACGGAATGCTCATTTTTCAAGGGGGGTTACGAGCTCCTAACATGGAGGTTGCGGATAAAATCTTTTAATTTCTACAAACTAGAGAAATAATAAGCGTTATGGAATTATCAAATGTATTATATTAAATGAAATCCATAAAATATATCATATTCTGTAGACAAAACGTTCTTAAACATTTTTTACATAGTAAAAAACTTCCATAACTTTGATTTCTGAAGCATCGAAATTCTCAAAAGCTGTATTTACAAACATTATTACATCAAAAATTTTTTACAAAGTTGTAAAAATACCAAAAAAACAGTAGAAGTATTCAAAAAAAATATCTAACCTTTGTGAATTTCATGGTAATCAGAAATCAAATACATTACAGTGGTCCCCCGGATACCGGGTACCGGGATGGCTCGGGACCAAAATCTCAGTACGAGAAACCGTGAATTAAGGAAGGAGGGAATCGCTTTGCAGGCGTGTACTGGTTACGGCCGCTCTCGAGTGCATGAGTGGGAGCGGCGCTTAGTGGGAATAATTGAAAAAATCCTGGCACGAGAGGTACCAGTACAAGGGGGACAACTGTATATTAAATACGGACATGGAAAAAAACACTGGACTTGAAACATTGTATGACTTTTCTATCTTGGAATTCAAAAATTTTTTAAATTTTACTCCCATAACATGATCTTCGAAAATTAAAAATTATCCAATCCTGAAATGAAAATTAAAAGTATTTAATGATCTAACAGTTTTTATATTATTTATAATATTCATAGTATTATGTATATTCTGTTACATAAAAGCGGTTACATACGTAATATTTTCATATATTCTACTTCCGAAAAATTCATAAGAATGATAAAAAATTGTTTAAGCTTTTATTCCTAGAACTCTAAATTCTAGAAAGCTGTAATAAAATTTATTTTTATGTAAGGAAATCCTTTCAAATAAATGAATATTAGATAATAAGAAAAAATTTCAAAATTATTTTACAAAAATTCAACCACTGTACTCGAAAATCTTTAAAATTGAATTTTATTATTTAAAAAATAAACAAGAAAAATTTACGGCCCTGGGCTTTGAAAATTGTATGACTCTAAAATCTCAAATCCAAAAAATTTATAAGAATGATTGAATGAAGAAAAATCAAATGATCAAATATTGTGTAAACTTTTATTCCTAGAATTCTTAATTCTAGAAAGCTGTAAAAAATTTTTTTTATGTAAAGAAATTTTTAAAGTTAAATAAATATTGGGAAATAATGGAAAAATATCATAATTATCAAAAAAAAAAAAAAAAAAAACAAACAAACAAATACTGTACTCGAAAATCTGAAAAATAAATTATATGATTTAAAATACAAATAAGAAAAATGTATGGCCATAGGCTCTGAAAATTATATTAAACTAAAATCTCACACCTAAAAAATTTATAAGAATGATAAAAAATTGTTTAAACTTTTGATCCTAGAACTCAAAATTCTAAAAAGCTGTAAAAAACTTTATTTTTCTATAAGAAAACCCTTCAGGTTTAATAAAGATTAGAGAATAATAAAAAAATATCAACATTATTGAAAAAAATTGAAGCGCTGTACTCGAAAATCTTAAAAATACAATTCTGTTATTTAAAATACGAAAAAGAAAAATTTATGACCATGAGCTCTAAAAATTGAAAATATTAATCGAACATCTCAAACTCAAAAAATTTAAAGAAATGATAAAAGTTGTTAAAACTTTTATTCGTGGAGCTCTAAATTCTAGAAAGCTGTAAAAAAATTTATTTTTACGTAAAAAAAACCTCCAAATTGAATACATATTGGAGAATAATAAAAAAATATCAAAGTTCTTTAAAAAATTTAACTACGGTACTTGAAAATCTTAAAAATTGTATTCTAGCATTTTAAATACGAATAAGAAAAATTTACGACCATGGGCTATAAAAATCGTATTACTCTATCTCAAAATTAAAAACAGTCACTTTCTTAATGAGATTATAATGGATCAAAAACTAAAATTCCAAGATTGAAAGAAAATATATGATATAGTTTTTCAGGTTAATCTTTTCAAGCAGGACTTCCATCAAAAAAAGCTAAAAAAAAATTTTTTTTTCTTTAATAGGAGTATGTAAGTTTTTTGGGTGTAAATCAACGAAAACCTAAAAAATTGACTCCTGGAAAAAAAAATTACCCTCAATTTATACAAAAACAAAAAATCAAACCGAAAGAATCTCACTAAATAAAAAATCTTTGTACAATTAAATTGATATATTTTACTACAAAAAAATATATCATTTTCAAAACTGCCCCCCAAAATTTGGTTGTGCCTACGCCTCTGGTTATGACTCGGTGTAATTAAATTTTAATTACGTATCATTAACCTCAAAACAACTAAAAATTTACAATTTCTTCGAATTTTTACCACAATGCAGAAATGTTTCGTCATCAATAAAAATTAAAATTAAGCATACACATACCATTTCATTAGAAACATTAATTCCCCACTCGAATCCGTAGCACCGATTATTTTTTCTGCTTCTAAACGCCGTTCAAAGCCGACATGTGCTTTTGGCATGGTTTCGTCGTTCATCTCGAATTTTCGAATTAAAAAATTTTGAAGTCAATGTTGTATCTGGATACAATTAAAAAAACAAACAAATTAAAGAACACAATAACAAAAGTCCTACTTACATTTACGATTTTACTGACTCAGACGGATTTTTCGTGACCGAAAATGTGACCTCTTCCAATTTTGACTACGTTTGAAACAAGAATGAAGAATAACAAATGCGTAAAAAGTTATTCAACATTTACGTATTGTCTATTTGATACAATTTGATATGTCAAATAATCAAGCAATATCAACAATGATCAACAAACATCACGACTGCATAGACTACAATGCCACACAAACAAGCAACTGCAAGCGACTGCATTGCACATTGCACATGTATATATGTACTGTATATCAGTGTGTACAAAATACAAATGTGCATATGCATATGCATATATATATACTCGACCTTGAACCTATGTAATGTATGTCGTCATAAATGCATGCATTATGTGCACATATCTGGATTTAATAATGGCGTTTTTCTCTCAAAATAATTATCTAAATCTGTCCAAAAATTAATTATAATGAATTCAAATCATCAATTGCTGAATCCAAAAGTAAATATCATAAACCAGGAAAATTTTCCATCTCCATAATTTCCAGTGCAAATCGCAGATCCCGAGTTTCGAAGACGTGTTCCAACGCTTCTTAATTTCGCGCATCTATGTGTCAAACAGTGTCAAATTTTGTCGAGATTTCCTACAAAGACATTTTTCCGCCCTTTGTTTCATATTGCTCCTTTTTTACATTGTGAAAAACCATTGAATCCAGTGTTGCTGAAATTCTTAGGGTTTCGGCAAAAATGCGAATTTGGGAGCGTCGGAGAGACTTAACCTAAAAATTCGTAATTGATAATTTGTGTTTGGGAGTTTATTCGGTGGTTTTTTCGCGATGGAAAGCGATTCGGAGACTTTTGATACAGTGGAATTTAGTATGATGGATATCAACGACATAATTGGCGTTGGATCGGAGCCACGGGGCGAAAATTTAGAGAACGAGCTTGACGCCCTGTCAAATATCATCACGAACGACGGGGATGAAGAGAAAATTGAGAAAATACCAGGAGAAATTAGGGAGAAAAATGAAGAACCTGGGCCTGAGACTCCGAAAAATGTTGATCTTGAGACGATTGTCAAAGGTGAGACAGTTAACATTTTTATTTCAAGATTTTGAAGGGTATTTTGGTTTCGAAGAAGTAAAAAAGTAACGAAAAAAATCTTGTAGTTTTGTTCGAAATTTGTTGTTTATTTAGATTTTGTTATGTTACATTTTGAATTTGAGACCTGAAGAAGCTAACATATCAATGTTATTTATATCTAATGTATTGTCTACAATGTAAGAAAAAATTATTTAGTGAAACAGTGTCATATGATTTTTTGTAAATGTGACGCGCTCCGACCAGAGGGACCTAAGCGTCCGAAAATCGTTTTTCGGATTATGAGCGTATTATATTAAATGAACATCGCTCTTTCGAATGCCGTTGTTAGAAAAACTTTTTTCGAAATACTTTTTAAATGCCAAGCGATTTTCAATAATGGTTTTAAAAGCGCTCGAATCCTCTCTCTCCATACTCACACTACTACCTGCATCGATACCTGCTCCATGTGGCGGAGGGACGGGAGCTTGGGGTTCGTTCGGTTGAGATAGAGAGATGCGTCATTGATCCGCTAATGACATTCCTAATACAGGTGCTGGCGAAGAAAAATTTTTGGGTTTCCAAAAATAATACCGTTATTTTGTATCGACGTAGAAAAACAGAACAGTTTACAGGGAACGAGTGATCGATACTTGTGCTCCCTGCTATTTTCTAGCTATTCCGTAGCTCAAGTTTCTTTAGTTCTTTTGACTTCTTTTTACGTTGGTGCTCTAATGTTTGTTCGTTTTGATAATGGACCTTGATAAAGAATATGAAGAAATTGTTGCGAAAAATTATAACTTACAGGATAAAAGTGATCAAGACACTGATGATGTATTCGAGGTGAGGTTTTTCAAAAGTAACAAAAGGCTACTGCAATTGGTCATTTATTTATTAGAAGTTTATAACACGAATTATTTTAAATAGGAAATTATATTATGTGGCATTGAAATCGAAGAAACATTTAAGAGCAAAAATTTAAGTAACGTATTGAACGTCAATTTCTTAAAAGTTTGGAAACCTTTTTATGAGGCTATTTAGAGTTGAATTGACTCTTTTTGATTGTGAGTTCACTGCAGTTTTTTTAAATGTTTATCAAATTACCCACATACTGAATTCTTAAAACTAATTGAGTTCACGAGTATTTCATTATGTTACATCTGTCATATATTTAAAACAAATTCGAGACATTAAATGTGAAAGTAAATTGCAGACAATTTATTTAATAATTATTACGGTTCAAGGACATGGAAATCGATGAATTGGAAAAGAGGGCGGAAGACATTGACAACTCGATTAAAATTGACAATCTTTATGCTGAAGATGCACGTGAATGTTGTAAAAACGGCTGCAATAAAATATTACCCAAAGATTTTGCTGTCAAGCAAAGGTGAAAATTTTAAGTCAAACTTTCTCAAATCAACACGTGAGCTACATTTTGAAAAATTTTTAAAATTACATTGAATGTAATTCAATTTTTATTTTTGTTGTATCACAATTTTTTATAATTATTACAGGTCAAATTTTCTTGAATTTGATAAAAATGAACAAGGCCTAGTAATTCTGGCTCATCTACAAGCTCACCAGTGAAATAAGGGGTTAAAAATGGAGTACGGGAAATTTACATGCAAAGGCAAAAGCCGGTACGCCACTGAAAATCAGCTCACTCGCCAAGATACTCGCTTTTTTTTGGTGGATTTAGAAATTTGTCGTAAAATGTACTTTTTTTTGTACGATTTAGGATCGAAAATGTACAAAAATTTACAAATTCATTATGACAGTAATGGGTTAACACCGCGAATTCACAAATCTACTCAAAAAGTGCCTGGCAGATTAAATGTATTATCCACTACGGACTTACAGAATGTGGTTTCCTTCGTTACAGGTTTAGCGGAAAAAAGCCATTTGTTTGCCAGGTCGTATGCCTAAATTTCGTGATTACAGTGTAATGAAACTTCCTTCGAGTGAAACGAAATTTACAGTGTATAAAAAGTACATTGAATTTTCTAAAATTGATTCTGATATCAAAGAAATTACTCTAGTTTCTTGTAGGAAATTATGGAATATCTATTGTCCCTACATTACCACCATGAAACCCGCTGATGATTTATGTGATTAAGTGCCAAGAAAACAATTTTGAAATAACTCGATCTGCAAATTTATCTGATGCAGAAAAAGCCGCGAAAATCAATGCAGCCGCGCAATATTTGGACCGAGCTAGTAAACAAAGAAAATTTTACAATGTGTGTAGAAGTGAGGTGAATTCGGAAGAAAATGAATCGGCAACACATGAAAACTCGTCGCGTCTTGTCCTTTCATTTGATTACGCGCAAAATGTTTCTTACCCTTCTAGTCCTCAACAAGTTGGGAAAATTTATTTTAAAGTTCCTCGGAAGTGCGGAATTTTCGGGATTCACAATGAAGCTACGAAAATACAAGCAAACTTTTTAATCGATGAGGCAGATACCACTGGCAAGGGCTGTAATTCGGTTATCAGCATGCTGGATTACTATCTAGATAAAAACAGTGCCGAAGAAATAGTTCTGTTTGCTGACAATTGTGTTGGTCAAAATAAAAATAATGCTGTGGTGCAATATCTTTTATGGCATGTGTTGACGGGCAAGAATAAAAGCATTTCTTTAAATTTTCTATTAACGGGTCACACTAAATTTAGTCCTGATCGAAATTTTGGTATTTTGAAATCAAAATACGCCCTTGCCAATGTTGACTGTCAACGATTTAATAGACGTCGTCAACGATTCCTCGCCCAATGGTCATAATATTGCTATCCCAACAATAGATCCAAAAACAAATGAAAGAAATGTGCAGTGGAGGAAATGGGACGAATTTTTGAAGCAGCATTTCAGTAACATAAAGAAAATAATTCAATATCACCATTTTCAATTTTTGCCTGATGGTCAAGTTTTAGCAAAATTATTTGTGGATTCCGCGCAATAAATCGTCCATTCCGAAATACTCAAACTCAATCAAAAAGCTCGCGAAATTAAAATTGTTCGCCCGGCTGGTCTTTCAAATGACCGGCAATGGTATCTATAAGAAGAAATTCGTGAATTTTGCTATGACGAAAAAAACAAAGACTTTGTGGCACCCTTGCCGAAAAAGGCAAAAAACAAAAGGAAAAAGGAAGATGATTAATTACTTTGTAACAAAATTTGTTCATATACAATACAGTGTTTCAATAACGTTTTTTTTCTAATTAAGGTATGAAAAAATTGTTACATTTGTAAATGAATTTTGACAAAATAGTATTATTGTATAAATAGTAATAAATTTGTGCGGTAAAAGCAAGAATACAAGTAATCTTTTTATACAATATTGCAGTAAAAAATTATTTCCAACATCAATCCGGAATATTTTTATCACGCCTCCGAACTTCCAGCTACGAGTACAATTAAGTCATAGGTAAATGGATAGTTGATGAATTGGAAAAATGCCTTTGTCAAGTGTCAAGGTCTTTCTAATCTCTAAATTCCCAAGATGCGTCGGCCGAAGACGACCGAACACACGGACGCAAGTCTCGGAATGGTGGGAGTGGGTAAAGAGAGAAAGGAATATCGGAAACTATAATCGAGCTGCCGCTTCTTCTTTCCTTTCTCCTGTAAAATCTGCTCTCGGACGCTTAGGTCCCTTTTGTCGGAGCGCGACACAAATGTCCATATTAGGGTGGAACTTATTTTGGCAATGTTAGAATTTTTTTCATTCTGAGTATTTCAATCAATCAAGATATGGAAAAATAAATTTCCATAAATTTTGAAGCGAATTGGACATGATTAACTCATGCCACAAAGCGACTGAAGTTCCAATTGAAAATTACGTGTAATTTTTAATACATTTTTCTCAAATATCCATAACTCGTGTAAAACTTGTGATTTATCCTTGAAACTTGTTAGAGTTCAAGCGCATAATGTTAAATTCAAAACTAAAATTTTATGAATTTTTCTATCGCTGTTATCTATATTTTATAAAGAGTTGAAAGTACAAGTTTGCCTTAATTTCATGTCTTTCTTTACTCATTTCCTATGTATGTTTGTAACTTCTAAAAAATTTATGATAAACTTTTGTAATTTGGCAAAGTTTGAGTTTATAAATTTTAGTTTCAAATCAAAATTTTAATGATATATTTATAACTATTGCTTGTACTTCAGAAGTGAGTAATTTTTTTATTTTAATTATTTGAACAGAAGAATATATTAAGCTTGTCCAAAACACTTTATTTAGTGTTGTAAGTTATATAATATAGCATAATATAATACCACGAAAATTCTGATTTTGAACTAAACATTATGAACTTAAACTCTGCCTAATTTCAAAAGTCTTATCATAAGTATTTTAGAAGTTACAAATATTGCAAATATGTAAAAGAAATAAATTGAAATTAATGCAAACATATAGTTTTTATTGCTTGTAAAATATATATAACAGCAATATAAAAATCCAGAAAAATTTGGTTTTGAACGTTACATCATGTACTAGAACTCTGCCAAGTTTTACACCTAAATCATAAGTTTTGCAAGAGTTATGAATATTTGAGCCAAATGTATGAAAAATCACACATACCTCCCATTTACAACTCTAATCGCTTTATGGCACTGGTTAATCATGTCTGATTCACTTAAAACTTTACATAAAATTTTTTCAGCATCTTGATTGATTTAAAGACCTGGAATGAAAAAAATTCCAACATTGCCAAAATAAGTGACACCCTACTATATATTTTGTACAATTTATTGAAAATCAAAAACTCTATAGAAAGTATATACATTCTAAAAAAAAAAAAAGTAAAAATGTAATAATAAATAAAAAATCCACAAAATATTTAAAAATTAGAACTAAATCTGTTGATTATATGAAAAATTCGTAGCACTTCTTAAAAATTTGTTGTACTTAAGGAAACTACAAAAATTCCCAGAAAAACTACAAAAATTGTCGACCAACAAAAATTAACAGAATAAACAATAACAATTTAATGGTTAAAAAAAAGTAGGAACTAAAATAATTGTTCTGACTGGGATTTTCATGTTCAGTTTTAAGCTAAAAAACAACTTATTTTATGTTTGAAAACTGTAAAAGCTTCAAAGAAGCATTACATTTTGCTATAGTATAAACTGTATCTTGCACAAAAATTGTATATCTACAAACTCCTCAGTCATTAATTTTTTTAACTAGAAACTACTAAAAAATCTATTAATACTACATAATACGTTTTTAAAACTATTGAAACATATTCATCTCTAAAGTTAGCAGAGTGAAGTCAGATCCAAAATTTGATTAATTAAATTCAGAATGCTTGAAAAATGTGGTAAGAGTTTTTTTTTCAGCTTTTTTATTTAAAAAAAAAAGGTATCTGATAAATCTTGATGAAACTAGCAGATAATTTCTTAAAAACAGACTGAACCATTTCTAATGAAATTCAAACCTGCATAGAATTAAAGTGCTTAATAATGCCTGAATGAAACGAAACAAAAATGATTTTTTTCAGAGAATATATCATCAACAAAAATAATGAAACAAATCGTAATTCCCATTACTGGTAATGCTGAAAAAAAATCAAACTTACATTAGCTAATCATTAAGATGCTCACTCTTGAAAAAAAGAATATTTCAGAAATCGAAATAATCATGAATACATTGTAAAATTCAATATTATTTCAAACTTGTTAATTACAGTAATTAGTAATTTTTTGCAAACATTGAGAACTTGGTGACTTCTAAAATATCACGCGCATTGTCATTTCTCTAAACATTCAGTTACCAAAAGAATTAAAAAAGGTTCAGCATTTTGCTAACAGTTTTATGAAAATTTCAGTAAATTGAATTTGAGTAACAATTTCATGTCTGTACACTGCATTATTTTTGTAACAAACATTATTCTATTATTCTTAACTCTATCATAGTTAAATTATTGTTATATGGAATAAAAAACTAGTACAATTTTACATGAGAATGATTTTTATTAATAAATTTGTTTAAAAATTATAACGCAAATAATAACATACAAATTGATATTTTTAAATAAACGCTTTACACTACATTAGACAATAGGTATGTACTTCAATTTTAGTATTTTATGTTTTCATTACCAAATCATTAAAACAGTGCATAATTATACCATAAATAAAAATCGTTTACATTGCAAACGATAATTACTATTTTATCATTTATACCAATTGAATAAATGTATTCAAGTTGGGAAAATTCAATCCTTTTTATGAATAAAGTTTATTAAGTGTGTAAAAGTTCCTCGTTACTGAAAATCTGGATCTTTGAAATTTTTGTTTAATTCTCCGCAATATTTCCAATCGATTCAATGTTTTTTATTTGTGAATTATTGGAAGTTAGAAATATGCGTCATGATTCTTAAAATGGGAAAAGTTTTGAGCATTCACGAAATAATATCATTGACTGCAATTATTGAATTTTAAATATTAGAGATTCGGTTCCCCCACCACTATTTCGGGAGCCAATGAGGTTTCACGCTTCCCCCACTCCTGTTCTGGTAGCCAATGAAGTTTCACTCTTCCGCCTCCCTTTTCTCGGGATAGTTTTCAGTACTCATACAATTAGAAGAATTTTCTAGTATTTTTTATAGACTTTCACACATTTAGAATTTGATCTTATAGGATTCAGAATGTTAGAGATTTTTAGTAATTTTATAGATGTTATTAAGAAAATCACATCTGACTGGATTTCGGAAAAAAAAATTTTTTCGTTGCACATTTAATGTTCAAAGATTTTTTAGTATTTCTATAGTTTTTGGTATTTTTATAAGTTGCTATAATAATTTATATTTAAAAAATTCGTGCATGAGGATTTTAAGTTTACCAAATTTTTTCTATTTGAATGGATTGATCATGAAACAGTAGGTATCTTGTTAGATCTACATTTCTTTCAATTTTTGTTGTATTTTTTTAGTTTTTATATTACGTATTTAAAGAACTTTAGTACACTTATGAATTGCTGCAGAGATTTTCTAGATTTCGATGCCCTCGTTGTTAAGTTTTATAAGTTATTGATACTTCATATATTTCTAGTATTTTCACTTTTTTAAATATTTTTAACAAAAGAACGAGTCGAAAAAAAAAATTTTCTGTAATTCTCTAGTTATTTAAAAATACCTCTTGAAATTTCTAGGATCCGATTTCCTTGAATTCAAAGTTTGAAATATTTTGATTATTTTGATAAATTTATCAGAAAACATTCTAGATTCTAAGTGCTTTTTAGTTTTTTTTAATTTTTCTAAGGATTTAAAAGATTTTATGGTATTTTTAAAGATTTACACAAACATTTCTAGAATTCCTTGCTCTATAATCAAAGTTTTAGTGATTTCCTAATTTCGTATTAATTTGTGAAAAAAAAATTCAACCAGCATGTACAAGTATCTTTTTTTTTTTTTTTTTTTTTTTTGAGTATGCTTGGTATTTTCTTGTATTTATTGAATCTTGTAAGAACTTCTATTATATTTCAGAATTTTTAGTATTTTTAAAGTGCTAATTTTAGATCGACTCAGGAGATGATTGCAAAGACAAAAAAAAACTATTCTTTTTATCTCTTAATAGTTTAATTTATTTAGGGCTAATTAAGTGATACCAAGATATACAGAAAATATTTAAAATCTTTTAGATAGTTACACAAAATTTTGTTTTTTAAAAAAACTATTGCAAATTTGGAAAATCTAAGATGCCAAAACAATTCAGTGAATCCTCATTTACAAAAAAATTTCCAAAACCCTGAGGAACTTCAGGACTATGAAAATTACTACCTTAAGAAGATCTATAATTATTGTCAGTTAGATAATAAAAAATTCACATAAGATTTAAATTAAAGAGAAATAGATAAACTTAGGTGGAGATGTGACAAGTGTATTTATATTATAATTGTTTCACTATTTTAATAATCATTTATATACCTCAAGGGTTATTACATTATCATCATATCTATATGTTAAACATTATTATTATTATTATTATTGTTATCGTACTTTTTATTTGTTATAGAATAATAATAATTAAATTATATATATACTTACAATAATATATTACTTCCTTTCCTACTTTATGAATTTTCTTTTTTACACACCATTTAAAGCATGCAATCAAATTGTTAGTTTTACCTGAACTCTTCTTAACCTGATTTTTAAAATTCACATAACACGGAATATCCTTAACTATCTATTCCTCAAACTCGAAATTTCTTCATTTTTGGGTATTACTCGAACATGTCGAGATTTGCTGAAAATTTCAATTTTAGCCCACATATGTTTTGAGTATTTTTGTTAAAAAAATCAGCAACTTAGATTTTCTTTCATTCCAGGTCAACCAGAAGTTCAGGAATGTTTAGATTCTCCAGTTGCCGAATCGATAGAGGGAAACAACACGGCTTCCGAATACAAAACTGCAACGTCCAATGAAATTTCATCGGACCAAGAAGATCCTATCGAGACTGCACTCAAAAAACTTATGGATGTAGAGGAAAGCCTGGAATCTATGTCCGAAGAGGCAACCTTGCTGCAAGAAAAAAATAAAAACTTGGATGATGAATTGAACGAACTTAACATTATCACAGAGCTTGAAAGTAATCGGATCGATGAAACAGATGAAGCTGTGATTTCAGCTGAAACTTCTGAACTTGTGAGTATCATGGATGATTCTAAACCAGTCGAACAAATCGAAGATGCAGCAACTGAAACAGTGACATGCGAAGAGCCAGTAACTGAAGAACAAATTGAAGATCCAGCAACTAAAACAGTGACATGTGAAGAGACAGTAAAAGAAGAAGACAAAATGGACGTTCCGGAAATTCCAGAAAGTCAGGAATTATTAGGAGAGCCAGAAGTAAAAAAAATTGACGTTTTAGAAATTCCAGACAATCAGGAAGCGTTTGTAGAAGAGCCAGAAGCCGAGAAAAATGACGCTGTAACCCTAAAACAAGATCTGTCGATTGAAAAAGAAGAAAAAGAAGATAAACAAATCCCAGAATGTTCAAAAACTACGGAGGATAGAGAAGTTTTGAAAAATGATGTACCAGTGATTGCTGATTTGAATGAGGATGAAGAAAACATGAAGGAAGTTGATGAAGTGATATCTGAAAATATAGAAAATGTTCTTCAAGAAGTGGATGCAGTAGTATCTGAAAATGTAGACAATGTTGTTCAAGAAATGAATGAAGTGGTATCAGAAGACATAGAAAATGTTCTTCAAAAAATGGATGAAATCATGGAAGCAAAAAGTGAAGATGTGGAGAAAGCGGAGTTGGAAACAGTCTCGGAAATTGATAATTTGACAAATGTATTGATTCCAGTTGTTGAAGAATCTGAAAATCAAGAAGATACTTCAATTATAAAGGATGCTGACTCTACAATACCTATAGAAGAGATTGCAAGTTCTGAAAAAGAATTGATTGCATCAACCTTGGAAACTGAACATCCAGAAGAAGAAAAATCAGAAAATTTAACTTCATTGCCCATGAGAATGAAAGATGTAGTAGAGGAAAATGAGAATCTGATTTCATCGCCCATAGAAATGAAAAACCTAGTAGAAGAAGGTGAAAATTTGATTTTGTTGCCCATGGAAATGAAAAATGTAATGGAAGAAGATGAAAATGTGATTCCATCGACCTTAGAAACAGAAGATGTACCAGAAAAAGAAATTAAGAGTCCGATTCCATTGACCCTGGAAACCGAAAATGTTGTAGAGGAGAAAATAGATGATGCAGCAGAAGATGAAACACAAGTGGCTGAAACAAACATTGATGAATTAGCTAATGAAAATAAAGAACATAAGACAGAAGATAAAGCTGAAGAAAAAGTAGAAAATGAATTTTCATTGACCTTGGAAACAGAAGACGAAGCAGAAGAAGAAGAAATAAAAAATTCTAATTTGGTGACTGAAGAAATATCCGATTTGCCAACAGAAGTTTCCTCTCAGAACAATGATATTGAGAAAATTCCAGAAGAAAAGCTCGTAGATTTTGAAATTAAAAAAGATGAAGTATCAAATAACGAAGAAAATGTGGAAAATTCACTGGTTTTAGAACAGGAAGAAACAAAGACGAAAATTCCAGGAGAAGTTGATCTGGAAAATAATGATGTAACAATGAAGAAAAATGAGGCCGAAGTTTCTGAGTCAGAAAAACCAGAAAATGAGCTTATGAATGTGGATTCGGCTAGTGAAATTCCATCTTCTGATCTTCAGGCAAATTTCCAGGTTGAAGAAAATCTTGATGCAGAGATTTCTTCGTCTGTTGGGGAAATTGATGTGGCCCAACCAGAGACACCAGTCAGCAAAAGTCACGTTATTCAGGAGTCAAAAATTGATTCCAGTATTGAATGTGGAAATAATGTTGAAGTCCAAGAACAAACGGAAGTAGACACTCAGGATTTAGTTTTCAAAGAAAGCGAGCAGGAAGTTGCTCAACCGACTCGTGAAATTTCAGAGTTGGATGCTGCAGTAAAATTTTTACAGGTGCGATATACATTTTCTGCTATTGAAAAAAGAGATAAAATAATCATTAGGGAATTTTAGATATTTTTTTTAGAATATTTTAATGATCAGATTATAAATGATTTGCATTTTTTTTCTATTATTTAGTCTTGGATTTGAAAATCATGACTTTCATTTTCAAATCTGAGCAGTGGAAAGTTTGCATTTTTTAACATTTTTTCAATTTGAGTTTTATAAATCTTGAAGTTTTTAACAATTTTTTATACTCAGGAACTTTTGAATCATGTAGTTTAAATTTTAATTTCTTCGAATTCAAATTATAAATAGTTGTTCAACAATTGGTATTATTTTTTGTAGGAATCTGAAGAACAAGATACAACTTCAGAGCTTTCGTTGAGACCTGATGAAAATCCAACGCAGAGTTCAATACCAGAAGATGCGTTGTTTGTCGAAGAAACAGAGCCTGAGGAAGAGGTTCGTGTGTCGACCCCGATTTCAGAAACTGAAATTATTTCTGAAGCTGCCAAACTTGAAAGCGAGAAGCTAGCTAATCTCGATCTCGAAAAAACTAGGGATGTTCCTCAAGGTTAGCTTTTTTCCAATTAAAAATAATAAATATAAAATTAATAATTCTCTAATGTTATGGTATTATGTTAAATTATATTATAAAAATCCTTTGAGATATATAATTTGTTATTTTTACATGAATTTCAATTTCAAAAGTTGAACGCTGGCTTATTTTATGATAATGTGTGCTTTTTCTTCTATGCATCATATTCTTCTATGTTTGAAATTATAATTTTAGAGGCAGACATTATTTCTGAAGCTACCATATTTGAGAGCGAGCAACTGGATACTCTTAGTGAAGAGAAACCTGTGGAAATTTTTCAAGGTTCGAACTATTGAACATTTATATGAATTTAATTTTAATACAATAATATTACGATAACTATTTTTTATGGGACATGTTATCATCAAAACGTTTTTCAATCAATCTTCAAATCATGACTATCCTTAAACTTGGCTGAGTCAATGGATATTAACATTAAAAATCATAGGCACAAGCAAACAGGAAATAATTTCAAGCTTATTCTAGTTTAATGAAATTTTACTTTGCAACGTATCATAATTATCATTCAAATTTATAGAGTCAGTTCGTTTATGAATATTATTCTTATTTATTTTTATATTTATAGATACCATTTAGGCGATTAATCAATTCAAAGAATACTTGTCTGTATTCAAATTTTATGCACTATTCCAAATGAAATCATGGTCATTTTTTTTCGAAAAAAAAGTCGTCTTATATTATTTTCATTTTCTTTTATTCCAGTTCAAAGTTTTTCTTATTAAAATGTACTAAAGATAATGTTGAGAAAATTTCCCACCATTTTTTTTATTTATCATAGACTTTTTTTCTGAATTCTTTTAATGTTCAATAATAACATTGAACAATTTCTTCAGTAACTAATGTTATGTATTACGAAAAAACAATTTCAAGTGTTATATTTTTTCTCAAAAAACTTTTTATTATACATCAGCGTTATATTTGAATGTTTAATACAACTTTCAATTTGTATAATAGTAAATTTCATATCCCGAAATTGAAATTCCAGAGGCAGAAACTATTCCTGAAATGGCGACAATCGAGGAACAAATGGCTGCCCTTCATGAAGAACCAAATTCGGAAATTGTTGAAGGTTTGAATTTTTAAATAAATATTGCTATTTTTTTTTCGTTTTTTTACGATAACTTCTACAAAGATTCTGATAAGAGTTTTTAAATAAATGACACAAACTCTAAAGTAGCAATCTTTTTACATAGAATGAATACAGGAAAAGTTTTTGTGTCTTTAATGTTTATTTTATTTTTAAGAATACTAAAGGTTATATTAGTTCTTCTATCAATGACTAAATCTTTGACTTTTCAAAAATAAAATCAGGAATTTGATTGTTGCCGTCGAATTTCTTTTACAAGTAAGATTGAATAAATTTTCGAAGAAAAAAAATTTACTAAAACTATATTATTTTCAACATTAACAGTAATGATAATATTTTTATGTTTTACAATGGAAAAAAAGCGTATGAAAGTACATTATTGTTATTAATATTTTATTCTTGTTCTCAGAAACAGCAGTCATTTCTAGTGCTGAAAAACTAGAGAGCGAACAGTTAAATACTCTCAGTGATGAGATAAATATGGGACTTACTGAAGGTTTGGCTTTACGATAAAAGTTTTTCATTTTTAATTATGTTCATAAAATGTTTAATACTTTTTTTTCATTAATTATGACATCTAGAAATTATGAAATGATTTTTTTTTTTTTTTGTAAAAAAGAGTATAAAATATCGTAATTTTAATAATCAAAATTAAAATTTTTATATTCTTTTTAAATTTAACAGTAATGATAATGTTTTGATTGTACAGTGGAAAAAAATAATATAAAAGCACATTAATTTTATTATTATTTTATTCTTGTTTTCAGAAACAGCAGTAATTTCTAGTGCTGAAAACTTGGAAAGCAAACAGTTGAATACTCTCAGTGATGAGATTAATTTGGGACTTAATGAAGGTTTGGCTTTACGATATGAGTTTTTTTATTTTTAATAATGTTCATAGAATATTAACTAGTTTTTTAAACATTAATTATGGTATCTAGAAATTGTGGAATGATTTTTTTCGTGACTAAGAGTAAAAACTATCAAAATTTTATATAAAAATGAAACTAAATTTTCTATATTCTTTTTTTTTTAATTCAACAAAAATTTCGTTTCCAGAGTCTTCTGTATCGACTTCGGAAGGACTTTTGGCCGTTGCCACGCCAAAAACTCCACTACCTTCGATCGTTATCCCAGTCGAGTCAGAAAAACCAGAACCCTCGAAACTCGAACTTCCTAAACAGTCGTCAGAAGGAATACCGTCAATTTCTGTCCTCGAAGATCGGTTGAAAGAACCTCCTCAAATTGAAATACCCAATTCAACATGTGAAGTGCCGAGTTCCTCGACCAAGTCTTCGAGTTTGTTGATTTTGAGGGATGGAAAATCCGCAGGGTCGCCGAGAACAGAAAACGAGAACTCGGGTTTCACGGAAACCGTGGGTTCCCCGAGGATTATTTTGAAAATCGCGAAATCCATTATAACCGATTGCTCCGAACCGCGAAGTCCCAAAAGCCCGAAAATTCGGTCGTCCGCTGATTCGCCGAATCCCGATGACAGCCCTGGACAAAAATTAGGTATGTTTTTTTGTGATTCACTATTTTTTAAGGATTCGATTGGAAGATAGGTCAGGAAAAAATAATGCATGCATGATGAAATTTTATTGGACTTATGTCGTAGTCAGGGACGTCGCAACTGGGCTATTGAATTCTAGAAATCTGTATAGGATTTTATTAAATAAATGGAAAATCGGATAAAATTTTATGAGTGCTAAAAAATACAACAAACTTATAAATACAAGAAATGTATAAATACGAAATTTTATCGGTAATCCATTTATTTACATGTAACTTAAAAAATTTGGAATCTAAGAGGATCTCGTTCCAAAAACTTATGCAGTAATGCATGCAAATATCAAAAAATCATTCGAATTTTAATAATACTCAAAAAATATAAAAAATACTGGAATAACGAGAATTTTCCGAAACACTAAAAATCTATGGAAAACTTTGTTCTGAAAAATATTTTTAAATAATAAGAATATATATATGATTTCGAAATTCGAAGCATCGAATTCTCGAAATTCATATAGCAATCCGGAAAAATATTAGAAAAAGAAAAATACTTGAAAATACTAAGGAATTTTACGAACGCTGAAAAATATAAAAAAAAATTGAAAATCATAGAATTCTCTGAAATACTGAAATTTATTATGTGTAAATATTTTTTCCTCAAAAGTTAAACAAATAAAACAGACCTATAAAACTTTTGATTCCTAAGCATCCAATTATGAATATTTACATAAAAATCGATAAAATATTGTAAAATTTAATAAAATTTATAAATGTTGAAAGAAAAAAAATGAAATGAACAAATAGTTTTAGAAATCTGTGAAATACTTGAAATCTATAAAGATACTGCTTTCTCAAGAATTTATTGAAAAACTAAAAATCTAGAAAATTTACGAAAAACTATGAAAATCTATATAGACATTTTTCAAAAATACTTGATGCTTATAAAAAATCTAAAAAATATTAATAAATTTTAATAATACTAAAGAGTATGAAAAATACTCAAAATACTGCGTACCAATAAAATAATTAAAATATATGCAGATATTATTTTCTTGAAAAAACTATAAAATTTGTAAATATTCATAAAACCTTGAATTCTAATGCATGAAATTCCTCACACAAAAAAAATCTTTTGAATACTGAAAAATCTAATCATTTTTTAACTCTAGATCATCGAATTCTCAAAACCTACATGACAATCTACGAAAATGCTGGAGCAATTAAATAAATGGAATATATATATATAACACCAATAATTCTAGTTTGTTTTTTCATTCAATGAAAATTAAAAAATGAAATAACAAAAGACAATTGAAAAATCATGATTGTAGTACATACAAAAAAATATTTATTCAATGAATTTTATTTCATATTTTTTTAAAAATAAAAACTTTTTGATAAAACCGATCATCAAAATTTACGTTCAATTATTATCGCACCATGTAAATGCCTCGATCGACTGGTTTTCCAGATACAAATTTTCGACTGTGAAACAAAATACAAAACACATTAAACTATTTCTCAACCTATTTTTAAACTTCAAGAAACAATAATTTTTATTATCATGGCGATCAAACAATTCTAGACTTGGAAATTTAAAAAACGTTCAATAATTGGACTTCAGGTAGAAAAAAACATTTTTTCATAACCCTCAGAGTCTTCATCAATATTAACACATTTTTTCATAATCTCAAAAACTCTCAAGAATCAAATGAATCTGTAAAATTTGCCAGACATTATCAATAGAGCAGATAAAAGTATGCTCGCGCATATAGCATGCATATTTTGCATATACCGATTGATCGAGCATATGTTGCATATATTTTTTTTATCGCGCATATGTGTATTTTTTATTCTATTAATATTTCTTATGATGTAATGAGTCTTTATCTTTTGATTTTCATTTGTTCTAAACAACTTCATCTTGTTTATTTACCACTGTCAAAAATTGTCGTAAATTCTCAATCATTTTTCGACCACGAAATTGTTTCGTTTTCAAAATTGATAAGTAGTAACAATGCCGAAAGATAAAGAGAATATAAATGATTTTCTATCACGAATGGTTCGTGAATATCCCAGTGTATTCAGATCAGATAAATCAATTCTTTTCTGCTTATATTGCAATCGGTTAGTGAACGCAACAAGAATATTTATGGTGAAACAACATTTGGCAACATCTACTCACAAGAAAGCAGCCAGGAGGCAGGAAAAAATAATAGAAAGTACACAAACCTTAATTTCGGAATTCAAAAAAACTGAAGATATTAACCCGTTCAATTTATCAAAGGAAGTCTTTGACAGTTCACAAATGAAAGTGGAGCTGGCTTACATCTCAACCCATTTTTCTTCCATTATTAACGGCATTACCAAGCTTGAAACCCAAGGATTATCTATAGACGAAAGTTTGGAAATTATCGAAACATTTCGAGAGTCCATTACTTCAATTGAAAATAAGGAATATTTGGAAAAAATGAATGCCATTCTTCAACGCAACAAAGGCTATCCAATAATAATAAAAATTCGCGATATATTATATTCAAACGCTGCTTCCTCTGATGAGTATGTAAATTCCTTGTCGCCAAACGAAATATCGATGTTCAAATACTCTCCCCTTACTTCAACTGACGTTGAACGTTCTTTTTCTACTTATACTACATTTTTGACCGATAGACGCAAATCATTTCTTTTTGAAAATCTAAAAAAACACATTTTTGTTCATTGTAATCTACAACGTAACGATGAATAAAACGATTTTAAGAAAATGCACTTTCTAACACTTTATTTTTTTGAGCATATGATCAAGCATATTTTGCCGTTTTTTTTGCGCATATTTTCTACTTTTTTCGAGCATATTTTTACCCGCTCTAATTATCAATATCACGAATCATTCCTCGGAATTCCTGAAGATTTTATAAAAATTTGTCTCTCACTCCTCAAATTCACTGTAAAAATTTGTTACACAGATATTACAAATTTTCCAAGAATATGAAATAGAATGAACCTCCGAAATTCAGAATTTGTGAGGCAATAAGAAAGTTTGGACCGTTCTCTTCATATGTTCAATAAAATATTAGTATCTTCAGCAGTAATTCCGAGGCACAGATATTGTAAGAATTTTCAAAATGCTATAGATTATTGATCAAAAGATTTTAAAAGAATTTAGCGAGACTTTCTAAGTTTTTATATAATTTTTTCAAATTTCAATAGGCCTTCAAAATTTTAAAGAATGAAAACAAAGATACAAGATTAAATTCAGAAATCTGTATCTTTTTTGTCTATACTTACATCGAGCTGACTCAATCAAAGCGATGAAGGCAACGACAAAGATCACGAAAACGAAAATGTTCTTCATTTTGTTATAATATATTATTCGAAAACGTTCACAATATTTGGTATGTTGAGCGGACGTCGAAAATTCTGAACTGTGAGATTCGAAATCGCTCGACGTCTTATATACTATTCAAAAAGATATAAAAATTTTAATGACAAATCCTGGCAAGATAAGGTTTTTCAAGTGAAATTGGTTTTTTGAAATTCATTTTTTTTTCTATATTCTATCAATTATTTAGCACACCTGTCAGATATATATGCATAGAACGTCCCATTGGAGAATATATAAAGTTCAATGACCAATCTTTGCATGATTAGATTTTCCAAGTGAATGTTAATTTATTCAAATTAATTTTTGTCTCTTCCTCTCCTTTGGCACACGTGTATCATAGATAAAAATTTTACCTCCTATTGAAGAAGATATGGAAATTTCAATTATTCATCTGTGCAATATTAGATTTTTAAAATAAAAATTGATTTTCCTCTCTGCCTGTTTTTTTGCACACGTGTAATAGATATGAATTTTACGTCCTATTAAATTATATATGAAAATTCAATGACAAACCTTGGCGAAATAACATTTTTTAGGTGAACATTTATTTTTTGAAATTCATTGTTCTTTCTGCCTATTCTATTGCACACGTGTAATAGATATGAATTTTACGTCCTATCGAAGAAGATATGGAAATTTCAATTACAAATCTTTGCATGATAAATTTTTTAAGTGAAAATTGATTTTTGAAATTGATATTCCTCTGTGCTTATTCTTGTGCACATGTGTCGTAGATGGTGTTTTTCTTCAGAGCCCGTCATAATACCATTATTATCACACAACAGGCAGGTTGTCAGTCCATCCTGAAACTTTTTGAATGACATTAAATAATGAATAATTGTCAACTTTAGGCGAAGCATATTCCATCGATTGTATTTCGTAAATTTACTATTTATTATTATACGTTTCTTACATAACATAATAATGGACCCCCCAAAAAACATTTTCAACGTAAAATTTGGAGGTGAGGGCTTTAGTCTGAGAAAGTTACCAAACAAAAAAACCAAACCTTTCGCATGCTCTTCGTAAGCGCTTATCTTCATAGAATGAGTTATGTTACAAGGTTACATATGAAAATGTTTCTCTAACTAGCTTTCCACGTCGAAATTACCACAGGATCATACGTATCATTTCACTTTTTGCAAATCTGGACTGAAGCCTTTCCAGTCTCTTACCTGCCCGCCTTTATGACTTGCAACAGCGGCACATTGTTATGTTTGCAATGAAGACTTAGCATGGATTTTAATTATTCCAGAAGCACCGCTTTCTTCCTTCTTTTGCTTCTGTTATGATAATAATTAGATTTACAATATTATCGTGCCTACAATATTCTTAATAAAAAAGTAAAGAGTGCCTTCTAATTCCTCTTCTCCTTTTTCTGTAATTGTAGTGAAAAACACAATATTATTTTTTTACAATTAAAAATTTTAAACGAATAATTTGGAAGCGCCATCTCAATTCGTAATCTTGCCTATGGCCAATACCTGCGATTTCGACTACTATTATGTATTGTTAATATGAATTTCAAATAATTCAGAAGCATCACCCCTTTCCTCCCCTTGCTTCTGTTTACTAGTATTTACGAATATAATATTATTTCCATTACTAATAACTTTAAATAAAATATATCATATATACCATCTCATACCTCCCCTAACTTCTGATCAACAGTTATTTTGTCTTTGATAATATTAGAAAAATTTCCAAAAAACATTAGTAATTCAAGGTTTGGAAGTAATGATTTGTCAGAAAAACAGGGCAGGTGAGTGACTGGAATGTTCGAGTCCAGATTCACTAAAAGTGAAATGATACGTATGATCCTGTAGTGATTTCGATGTATAAAACCTGTATGAGAAACATTTTCATGTATATCCTTGTAACATAACTTATTTTATGAAGAGAAGCCTTTGCGAAGAGTGTGCGAAAAATTTGATTTTTTTTTGAAACTTTTTGAGACTAGAGCCCTCACCTCCAAATTTTACGTTACAAATGTTTATTTGGGGGTGTAATATTCTCAAAAATCTCTAAAATACTGAAAATTTATGAAACCCTGAATCCAGAACATCGAATTCTAAAAATCAATGAACAAAATTCCTACAAACCTACTGTTTTTTGAAAAATTTGTTAAAATACTAAAAATTTGTTATATTTTAGTTTCTAGACAATCCATTTCTAAGAACCTATTAGAATTTTTAAAATTTCTAGATATCTATTAAAAAAACCTACAAGATACTACTAAAGTTTGATAATACGCAAAAATATGAAAAATTCTACAAATAATACAAATAAGCAGTAAAATACTAAAAATTTATGTAGAAATCATATTCTCAAATAACTATAAGATTACTCAATAGTCACTCGAGTGTTGCATCCCAAAGCATGGAATGCTAGATATCTATATCAAAATTGATAAAAATTCCAGAAAATCATTTAAACTTGAAAAATACTGATAAAATACGCTAAGTACTAAAAATATTTGAAATCTATGAAATACCAGTTATTTTTAAAAATACTGTTTGCTGAAAAATTTTTAGAATTCTAAATCATCGAGTTCTCAAAACTTACAGAGTAAAATCTACAAAAATGCTAAAATTTTTTTTAAAAGCTTAGAATATCCTTAAATAAATCAGTAAACAATATCAAGTATGGAAAATCCTAAAAATACCAGCACTCCGCGGAATACCTTACAAATAAAAACCAGAGGATGAAATACCTGAAATGTATGCAAATGTAATTTTCTCAAAAAAAAAAAAAAAAAAATCTATGAAAATTTGTACTACAAATTTATAAAATCTTGAATCCTAGAGCATCGAATTCAAGAAATCAATGTAGAAAATTCTGATATATAAATACGAGATAATCCTTCAAATGGCATACATACTGAAAAAATAAATACTAAGAGACATTCGAAATGAGATATTGTTATTTTATATAGAAAGTGGTATATTTGAAAAAGTAGAAGTTTGAACTTGCAAATCTATTTCCAAGATGTTATGATGCTAGAATAAATATACAATGATACTTTAAAATGAATACATATCGACCTTTTGACATTTGAGTCTACCTCTTCATGTAAAATTTCGTTGCGACGCCCCTGGTCGTTGTCATTTTTTTTTTAAAGTTAGTTTATTATGCGTATGAATTTAATTGAAAGTTGCATGTGGAGTAACAAAAGTTGTATTGTATAATAAGGTTGTTTTTAATAATTTCAATAATTATTAAGCGAATTAAAAATACGTTTTTACTCAAATGGATTGCTTTCAATGTAGGCAAAATCAAATTGAAATTATCGAAAGGTGGTCATCCTTCGATCATTCCCAACGAAAAAACCGAAGAGTCAACTTCTTCGCCATGGTACTCCGATAACGCTTCATCTTCCCTTTCACCTTCGGGGGTAAAAATAAAGATATCAAAAAATGATCCATTGGCGATTCCTGAGAAACATGATCTCGCTGACGAAAAAGAAAAGCACAAGGAAAAAATTGGTGAGTCTTCAGAATTAGACTGTTGAATGAAATACAAGATGTAACGTTGTCCTGATTTCTGGCTATTTTAAATCTCTTTTTCAAAATCGAATAATAATTTACAGAAACCTTAGGAACAAAAATTAAATTGCCCAAGATTGGCGATGCAGAAAATATTTCACAGGACTCAAAAGATGTTCATAAACACAAGGAAAAGCGTGAATCCTTAAACGAACATCCAAAACGAACTGAATCCCCAATTGGTATGTTTTGAGTATTCGCATTGTTTATAAATAATTTCATTATAATGTAGCTGATAGAGGAAAATTTTTCAGGCATGAAAATCAAACTGTCGAAAACTGGGGACGCATCGATTATCCCACCGGAAGAACCCAAAGACCAAAAACTGAGGGACAAACCAAAACGAACGGGATCTCCTTTGTCTGTGAAATTGAAACTTTCAAAAAACAAAGATTCGTTCGTGTGCGAAGAGAGCAAAGATTCTAGTTATACGGTATTATTTTTAAGAATAATTTGTTTTTTTATTCATAACAATGAACTCAATTTTATGTCTTTTTTTACTGTAGTTAAAAAGTACAGAAATAAATAAGTTTTAATTTGACGCTATATTTGAGTATGATTTGAAGATTTTATTTTCTGTTTGTATTTCAGAGCAAAGAAATACACGAAGAATCATCATCAAAACGCATTGAATGTCCATTAGGGATGAAGATAAAACTGTCAAAATCCGGGGATGCGTCGATAGTTCACCCAGAAGTCGATCATGAAAATAGAACCAAAGAAAAAGACACTCCCTTGAAAGGAATGAAAATCAAATTATCCAAAACTGGGGATGCCTCTATTGTTAAGACTGATAAAATAGAGGAAAAGAAGGAAAGAAGCGAAGCTCCGTTAGAAATGAAAATCAAGGTACTTTTTCACATTGTCTTTTTTTGTCTAGACTTGTAGTGATTTCGGTGACACTTGTTTTTCGGTTTGAATCAAGATGTCGAAAAGTGGCCACGCTGTGATTGTGCCAAATGAAGCTCACGATGTCAAAGAGAAAAAAACAGAAATTTTCCATAGCACTAACGAAGTGACTATCGAACCCATCAAGGTGATTTCTTCGATGGTTGAAATAAATTTATAATCTAGTAAAGAATTTTCTGTTTTATAAATGTTGTTGAAAATGTGTATTGCAGAGTGAAAGATTGGCCTCTAAACGCAAGGAATCGATTTTACACCATGAATCGAAAAAGTCGAAAGTAGAAGGAAAAACTTCGCACATACTACCGGAAATAACGATCGAGCCGATTATTGTAGATTCGACATCGCAAATAGTCACGAATAAAATTGATGGAAACATTCCCCGGAACGTAACTCCAAAGCAGGAAATCACCTATGTGCAAGCGCAAACTTCAAAAGCTGTATGTTTTTTGATGATTTATTTTATTTCAAATTTGTTGACAAATTAAAATCTGTTGTTCTTGGCAATTCTAAAAGAGGATATAAATCGGTTTTGAAATGAATCCTTCTTTAAATTTGAATTGGTGTCTAAATCTTGTTAGTGGAAGGATCAGTGATGCTCAAGCAAATTTCTCAAGTGCGGAGATGAGACTCGCAGAGAAATCTATGAAGCAAACTAATAAAATACTCGAAAACTGTGAAAATATTAAAAAAATGTGTAAAAATAAACACAATTTCATAAAAACTTGGAAATACTGAAAAGACAAAAATTTTCTAGAGTTTTTTAAAAAGTAGTGACATTTTTTTGAATATTAGAAATATATGAAAGTAATGTTTTCTGTAAAATCTAAAAAATAAAAATGGAAATTTATGAAGCGCTGAATTCTAGAGCATCGAATTCTAGAAATCTATATTAATAACTATAAAAATTCCAGGAATCCATTAAAATACTAAAAATTTCTAAGGAATCTAATGAAGAACATAAAATTTTATACTAAAAGTATATAAGAGTAATATTTTTTGATGAATCCAAAAAAATACTGTAAGTCTATGAAAATTTCAATTACAGAGCAACAAATTTTAATTAAACAAAATTTAATTAAATCCTTCAACTTATGTTAGTAAATAATGAAAAAAATATTAAAAATACTAAGGATACTATGAAATTATTAAATACGAGAAATCTTGAGCTACTGTTAATTGATAAATCTGAGAATAATAATAATGCATAAACCTACATTAAACTTCAATAAAATACCAGAAAATCCTTCAAATTTTACAATTGCTAAAAAATACGGAAAAAACGTTAAATATCCTTATCTATGTAGATAATAATTATAATTTTTCTAAAATTAAATCTACGAAAAGACTAATAATCGATGTATAAAATTTCTAATCTTACAGCATTATATTTTGATTATTTGCATCTAAATTCAAAAAAATGCGATGTACTCCTGCATATAGTATAAATAATAATTACTGAAAATAAATACTTGGAGATGTAAAATATGGATGATTGTAATTTTTCATGAAAAGTGATGTATTTCATAGAGTAAATGCTTGAGGTCGCTAGTTGATTTCTAAGATGATAGGATTCCAGGATAAATATAAATTGATTCATCTACATAAATGTATTTAAAATTTTTATATTTATCGATTCTTTTGACTTTCAAGTTCCTCTTCTCCCAATAAAAAAATTTCATTGCAACTCCTTTTTTTTAATATTTATGGCATTTGAGGAATTTCCCATATTATAATAGATTTCTATATAGATCTACGAAATTCTATGCTTAAGGATGACAAATTTTATGATTTTTTTAGTATTTGATTAATATTTGGAAAAATGATCTGCATGGAATTTCAGTATTTGATTAACTGCTAGCATTTTAAGTATTTCTAAATTTTCATAAAATTTACTACTGTTTTCGTAGATTTCAAGTATTTCATTAAATTACTTTATAGATTTCTCCCGGCTTGGAAAACTTGCGTTAAAACCACTTACAAGATTTAGACACCATTTTGAATTTTGAAAAAGATCCGTATCCCCTTCTGAAATCACTGATATTGGAGTAATTCGAAAACTTGATGTGAAATTCAAAATGCAAAAAATTATCATTCCAAAAAACCAAGCAAGCTGAGAAATTTCGAATTTCAATAATTTAATTAAAAAAGCACAGTCTGAAATCTGACAGAATTTCATGAAACATTGTGCCCTGAGAAAATAAAAATGACACTCCCTAATTATTCGATTTCCAGATAACGCCGTCACCAGAAAAAGTCAAAAGCCAAATCGACTCGTCAGCCGGTTCAGATTGTGAGATTATCGACCATCGCCCAGAGCTGATTATCCTCAATGAAAATTCCAACGGATCGAGCCAGGACGTAATGATAATCGACGAGGTGCCAGCTGCGAAAGCTACGGAGGCAAAGGTTCCAAAAAAGCGAGGAAGGCCGAGAAGGACCACGATTCAGCCAATAATGCCCGAGATGATGGACCAGGACGTAGTGCCAATCATACCAAGAGATCCTTTGGCACTTGATGAACCCGTTCCCGGACAAACGATGCAGATGACGCGACATTCGACGCACGAGCTGCGACACTCGCGACAGATGACGCGTCAAGCGACGGCAACGCTCCGACCGCAGATTTTAGGGCCGAGATTCACGGCAAGGCAACCGACAATGACGTCACGATTCACGGCAAGACAACCGACAATGACGCCGCGATTCACGGCACGACAACCGACAATGACGCCACGATTCACGCCACGACAGCCGACGGTGGCGACGCGACAACCGGCCTATGCGCCGCGACAACCGGCCTATGCGCCGCGACAACCGGCCTATGCTCCGCGACAACCGGCAATTTTGCCACGGCAACCGACTCCGGTGCCAAGGTACCAAATGCCCGTGAAAGAACCTATAGTTTCGGCGATTCCCGTGGTGGAGGTCAAAGAGGGGGAAAGACCGAGGAGGACCTGCAGGAGTCAGAAAAGTTATGCTCCACCGAAGCGAGGTCGAGGAGGGAGGGGGGGAGGTAAGATATTGAGAATCTCGTGTACCTACTTGAATACTAGTTGATTGGGATGGGAATCGAAACGAAAAATATCGATGTCAGCTCATACGGTATATTAGAATCATCTGATATTTAATATTAATATTTTGGAAAGAAAATATCGATATGTCGATTAATCGCAGAGATTTGGATAGATTTTTTAGAAAACTGTTTGTTTGTAGATTTATAGTATTTTTCGGTACTTATACAGTTTAAAGAATTTGTTGGTACTTTTATAGATTTCTGCATGGATGTCTAGAATTTGATCTCATAGGATTCAAAATTTTTAAGATTTTCATTTATAACGTAGATTTTTTAGACAATCATATAAACCTGGATTTTTGAAATGGTTTTTTTCTTTTTTTTTTTCTTTTTTTTTTATGCTACGATTAAAATTTGTTGAATTTTCCGTACCTAAATGGATTTTTCAGGAAAAGTTATCTTCCTAGATTTATAGTTCTTTTATTATTTTTCGTATTTTGTCAGTACTCATACAATTTGAAGGATTTTATATTTTTACAGAATTCTGTATAGATATCTAGAGTTTGATTCCATTGGATTTAAAATTCTCAAGATTTTTAAGACGATCATATGATATACCTGGATTTTTAAAATTGTTTAAATTTTTTATATTTTTAGTATTCATAAAAAAATGTTTTCAAATTATACAGTACGTTTATGGATTGCTGTGATTTACATTTCCAGAAATTTTTCGCTTGAGAATTCAAAGTTTATTATTTTTTGCATTTGAATGAATATCGCAGGAAAGAGTATCTTTCTTGATTTATGGTTCTTTCAATATGTTTCGTATTTTTTTAGTATTCATACGATTCGAAACACTTTTTGAAACTTTTCTGGATTAGTATAGAAATTTTCTAGATTTCGATGCTTTAGTTGGAAAACTTTATGAATTATAAGTATGTTAAATATTTCTGGTTTTTCATTTGTTAATATTATTAAAATGTTAGGCAATGTCCTATTTTTTTTGTTCTTGTTTTTTTTTTTTATACTTCTTGAAACTTCTGAGAAATAATTTATTCGAATTCAAAGTTAGAAATATCTTAATTATTTCGATAAATTTATAATAAAACATTCTAAATTTCAAGTACTTTTAGTATTCCGCGTATTTTTTAAGAATTAATACGATTTGAAGGATTTTCTGGTATTTTTATAGTTTTATACATAGACTTATAGAATTCGATGCTGTAGGAATCAAAGTTTCATTAACTTTATTTTCTAATTTTGTATAGATTTCTGAAAAAATTCAACCAGCTCTTACAAGTATCTAATCAAATTTCAGTTTTTTATAATATGAATCGTAATTTTTTATATCATATTTATTGAATTTCGTGAAATTTTCTAGAAGATAAAAATATTCGCAGTTTTTATAGATTTCCATACAGATTTCTAAAATGAATATGTACTTCAAGAATCAAAGTTTTATTGATTTCCGACATTTTCCATAAATTTTCGAAAAAATTAAATCAGCGTATATAAATATCTTTTTATTGTTAAATATTTTTGGTATTTCGTATATTTAATGAATTTCGAAAGATTTTCTGGCAGGTTTTAGGATCTTAAGTATTTTAACAGATATCTACATAAATTCATAAAATTTAGAATTTCATAAATTTTTAGCTAATGAATCTTTTATTGAACAGTTACTCGATACATTTCTATTATTTCATAAATTTATGATTCCAAGTAGTTTTCCGATTCCATTTTAAAATTCCTATTACTTTTAGTAGTCTACGTATTTTTGAAAAATTTATATAATCAGAAGAATTTTCGGTTATTTTTATGGTTTCATGTATAGATTTCCAGAATTTGATTGCCTTAAGGATCAAAGTTTCATTGATTTTTTAATTCTGTATAGATTTTTAGGAAAATTCAATTATTTTTTACAAGTATATAATGAAATTTTAGTTTTTCTAATATGAATCATATTTTTTTTTTTTTTTTTTTTTTTTTTTTTTTTTTTTTTTTTTTTTTTTTGTATCATATTTATCGAATTTCGTAAAATTTTCTTGGAGATAAATAAATTTTTACTGTTTTTGGCAGATTTCTATATAGATTTCGAGAATCAATGCTCTAGAAATGAAAGTTTTGTTGAATATTCAAAAATTTTTATGGTTTTTCGAAAAAATAAAATTAGTTTAAATATTTATTTTTTTCATTTTCGAGTATTTTTAGCATTTTCGTGTATTTATTGAATCTTGTTAAATTGTCCAACAGATGATAACATTTTTAGTATTTTTATAGATATCTGTATGGATTTCTAAAATTTAATGTTCTAGAATCTAAAATTTCATAAATTTTTAGGATATTAATCGTTCATAAACAAGTTACTTGATAGATTTCTATTATTTTATAAATTTATGATAAATAATGATAAAATTTTGTGTGTTGTTCTTTTTCGTAGTGTTTTTAACTTATATTATTAGACTGAAACATGTGGTCATAATATATTATTAACTTTGGAGCTGTTCATCTAAAAAAATTGGCGAATATAGAAGTATGTAATTTCATTATAACGAACGATTAACTGGATAGAATATTTTATTACAATGATTTTGATTATTCGAAAATATACAATTATTTAAGCAAATAATATAAAAGAATAATTCAAATAATTCTCCACATAATATCAAATATATAGCAATTTATATACTTTGTTATATATTTTGTTACGTCACTTGAAACCGTTGATTAGCCTAAAACTATAATTTTTTTCTGAAGGACGAGGAAAAAGAAAACTGGACAGTGTCAACATCTTGTCTGGCAAAAAAGCACGAATCGAACAAGATCTCGCTGAAATCGAGTGTAGCACAACTGCTTTGATCACGATTGATGACGCCAATCCCGAAGTTTTCCCAGCTTTTCAAGAACCAGTCGAAGTTCTCGATACAAAGATCGTTTTTGCAAACACATCAAATTTCGAACCAGAAAATGTCGAAACCGTCGAGCCTAAAAAAAAGGTTGAAAAAACTCGAAAAAGAAAAGAAAAAATTACGGCTAAAGGAGCAAAAAAAATTAAAGCTGAAAAGGTTGAAGGTAATATTTGTTGTTAGTTACTAAATAACTATTGTTTCTTTTTTTTTAATTAAGTACTGTTCATAGTTTTAAGTTTTTTATTGTTTCAAATATTGCAACAAAGTTTGTAGCAGTAAATATGGAGAAGTGTTATTTTTTTAAATATATTTTACATCAAAACATTGAAATAATTTTGTACTGAAAAAAATATACATGTAAATTACAATATTTTGAGAGCAAGTTCGTTTTTTTTTATTTTGACATAGAAGTATAAGTATTGAAATTTATATAAATGTATCTAGAACCAAAAGAACTTGAAGAAAAAATACCATCGCCAGAAAAATCAAGAGAACTTGAAAAGGTACAAGAGCCGGAAAAGCTAAAAGAACTCGAGGAAAAAATACTAGAGCCGGAAAACTGGCCAACGCCGTTGTCGAGAAAAACTTCAGAAAAGGAAATATCGATTCAAGTGATCGACGAAGATACAAGAATGAGCGCCGAATCCAACTCACGGTCGCAAACTCCAGCGAGAAATTTGGCTGCTCCTGGTATGTTTTCAAGTTTTTTATAACAATTTTCATTACAGGGGAAAAGTCATACTTTTTCTATTAAATCATGGAACGTTTTGCTGTTAAAATGGGCAGATTTTAGACCATATCGATATTTTATTTCAGAAATAAAAATTATACTGTGGATTATGCGCCCTACATTTGATGATACTTTATTAAAACTCATAACGTATTGTAAAAAAAAATGTTTAAGTTTGTTCTTTAGGGTTTTACTGGAAAATTTTTACTTGATATTTAAAAATTAATTATCTCAGTAGTAATAAATTTTTTTTTATCGAATTTGCTACAAAACAAAAATTAAATAGAGAGGCTAGAAATTAAATAAATTCAAAATAATTATAGCTATTGTTTCAAGTAATGAAAAGTGACAATTTTGAAATAAGAAAAATTTGTAATTTTGATGTTTTACATCAATTTTTTTTTAAATTGACAATATACCTAGTATTTAATGATCAATCAAAATTTTTAGTATGTTGGTATCTTAGTATATTTAGTATGTAATATACAATTCCTTATTGAAAATTTATGAATTAAAAACATTGTATAACAATGATAAGAAGAAATTTCTTTATTCATCAAGAAGGATGCAGTTAATTTAGTTTTTTGATGCAAAATGATTACAATTTTAAACATTCCTTATCTAAAGTATCACAACCACATATTTTTTTGGTCTGGAATTTTCTTTTTTTCATTCATTAAATCCATAACCATAGCTATTGTTATTATTTTATGTTTTGTCTTTCTCTATAATTTCTATTTTGCAGTATATTTGACTTAAATAATTTTGGGAATTCCAAAAATATCAAGACATCAAATCTTGTTGAACCCAAAATTTTATTTTTTATTAGTTTGAAAATTATAACTAGTTAAAAACCTATACCTATTTTTCTTTCGTTTATTTCTCAATTTTTTGAAACTTTTTTATTTTGCAGTACATTTGATGGAAAAAAATCTTTAATGAAAATTCATTAATCTTAAAAACTAAATGATGATAATGATGATGATAACAATAACAATTATAATAATAATAATAAAAAGAAATTTCTGTATTCACCAACTTAAATTTATCAGAATTCAATCAATTTAGTTTTTTGATGCCATAGTTTTTTCTATAACCATTAACCATAGTTATCTTTATTTACTTATTTATTGCCTTTCTTTTTGACTTTCATTTTTCGTTGTAAATTTGGTAAAGAAAAATCGCAATAAAAAAATTATTAGATATTAAATTCGAAGTAATTGATTTTTCATTAATCGGTATCAGTAACATGTATTTTAAAAATTTAAATTCCAAGCCATAATTTCGGTACTGAAACATTCATCTATATATATTTTTTTAATTTTCTAATCAAAAAGAAATTTGCACAGTACTTACACATTTTGCTATCAAGTGTAAAATCGAGGAATGAACATTTTTTCAATTTTCTCCATTGCAATCATAGCTTTTCGAAAATACAGTAAATTATTTTTTGATAAAAAAACTACCATACACTTTAATTGCAGTGAATTTTATTTTTAAAAGTCCTCATCGAGAAATCATACAATCTAAAATACTGAATCATTCATTTTTATTGATGAGATTTTATAGAAATGTATTTTTTTTTTTTTTTTTTTTTTTTTGCTTTATTGTCTGAGTCTAACATAAAAATCATTACATAACAAAATTTGTCTATTACTAACAGTCTCCAGTACTGTGCATTGTGCTGATGACTCTAATGATTTTATAAGTTTTTAAACAGGCGTTGGTTAAATTTGACAATAATCAATAAGTTAATCGACCTTTGATTTACAAAATGATCGATATCTCGTTGTTTACATTTTTCTATAGGAATGTAGGGAATTTCGATATCAGCAAAAATATTACTTTCAATAAATCATGGAATATTTTGCCACATAATTTAATTATTTTAATAAAATTTACACATTTTACAATTGAATCAAAGAGTAAATTCGTCGAAAATTATCGGTATATGTGGCGTGGAATGAAAAAAGGGCCGTAAGAGCACAAAAAATCGAATCCGAGATGGTCAGCAATTCTGAATACACTGGAAACTCATTTATTTTCGGTATGCACTTATTTTCGGCTCCACTTATTTTCGGATGCCTTTCTCAGTTATTTTCGGGTCTGGCGCTGCCCCTCCACCCCCACTCTCTCACACTGCATGATTCCTACTTTCGCGCGGGAACGGCATGAATTCGAATTCAACATCAATGGATACACATTTTGTTTTCGAAGCTTTTGCTTGATTAACCAAAAAGCTGTCTAGAAATTATAATAATGGTTTTGATAGTAAAAATAACAATAACTCGACGTCATAATTTTCATTTATTTGGCAATACTTTTAATGACATGAATACATAACAATGAATATACATTAATAAATATCTGTATAATTTAGCACATTCGTACCTTTTTCAGTAAATATAAAAATTTTTTTGTTTCGAAAATGAATATAAAATTAATAAATGAATGAATAACAATAATAGCGATGTCGAAAACCTCTTTTTTTTCAATACACGTATGACAATTTCATCAAAACACAACGTATGTATGTAGGCCATGTATTTTTTGAATTTTTTCGCGCCACGGCACGAATCGATACCGTCAGTAGTATCTATATGTATCGCGGTCCAGATCGATCTCGAAGTAGTAGAAAGGGGGTTCAAGCGCTCTCCCCTCAACCCAACCTAATCCGAAAATAAGCGAATTTGTTTACTTTTTGGCACCCGAAAATAAGTGAGTTTCCAGTGTATATAAATCTTACTCTATCGAACGAGTATGTATACTCTTGAAATAGGAAGATTTTTTTATTTCATAAATAATTGAGATACACATTCGGACTGTCAATGCTAGACGCAGGGACTTTCTATTTTCAATCTCGTTTTTCTCGAAAAGCGACGAGTCGCTCTTACGACCCTTCTCTCATTCCACGCCAAATATGCGTCAAAAATATACATGTTTACAGAAAGACATAAATTTTCGTCTGCGTGAGGTTCTGAAATCTTTTTCAAATTCGATATATATTAAATTAGCTATCTAATAGATGAAAGATGGCGTAGATTTAATAAAGTCTGTACCAGAAAAAAAAAGTTAGCAACTTAAAAAATTGGTAGTAGCTTGGAGAAATGTGGTTTACAAATAACAGACCCCTTTGAACATCTGGTGGTTGTGGACATATCACTATTGATGCAGATTTTTCACGTTACTCGCCATCATTACGGCGAGAACAACTCCCGAAAATATTGGTAGACCTCTCCAAAGGGGGGGGAGCTAATAATAGAACTTTTTCCTATGTTCTCAGTCGCGTCGAGCGCGTCGCGAAACTCTTCTCGCGGTTAAGTGTAACTTTCTTTTTGAAATGTATTTTCGAACAGTTCCGGACACGATAGTGAACGAGGAGTCCCAGAGTAGCGTCATCAGCACTGCCACCACGGAATCGGACAAGAAAGAAAAAGAGAAAGTAAAAAATCGTCGAATGGAGATTAACTTTGACCCCGACGAGGGGCCCTTCACCGTCGACAAAATCGCCGAGTACGAGTGGCCCTTGGACCGCAGGGGCGACACTTTCATGATCCAGGAGCAAATTTCGTCGTATCTTGGTGTGAAGTCCTTCAAGAGGAAATATCCGGACCTTAAGAGAAGGGTGGTGGACATGGAGGAAAGGAATTATTTGAGGGAAAACGGTCTCGTGAGCGAGTCCATGTGTGACATGGGTGAGTTTTTTTTTTTTTTTTTTTTTTTAAGGAAGAATTAAAATTTTCAATGAAAAAAATGTATATAAATGAATTAGTTATATTGCTGAATAGTAAGGGCGTCGTAACTGGGAAGGGGGGGGGGGGGTAAGAGGGAAGTATATTCATTTTGCTCACATGCTTACGAGCATCGAACTCTAAGAATCTTTATGGGACTTGAATAAAATAACTAGAGTATCGTACAACATTTTATAAGTTATGAGAAATATAACAAAAAGAACAAATCGTTTAACACGTGAAACATATGAAGATAAAATTTTCTCGATAGTTTATTTATTTACCTAAAATCTATAGTAGTTGAAACAATAGAGTATTTCATTCTGAAAATGAATGTGGGAATTCATAAAAATATCAGATAGCCATCTGAATTCTATAAATATCAAATAATATGAGAAATTAGAATTCTTCAAATTACTGTTAATTCACAAAAAACTGTGTTCTAAAAATACCGTTGTAAATACTAAGAGTTTATAAAACTTTTAAGTTTAGACAATCAAATTTGTAAAATGGTACATTGGGATCCAAAAAAATATTGAAAATCTAAAAGTTAATTAGAAAATACTGCGAAATTTCAAAAATGCTTATTTGAAATTTCAAAACATATATTATTCAGCTGCTTACTTTCATTATGGAAAGTAAGCGCACTACGACCAATTGACTCAGATAGAGATTTTGTTATTTAATGTCAGTTGTTTTTGTGATAAATTTTATTGTTTTTATTATTTTTTAACGAGATAAAAAGGAATTTGTAATTAATTAATAGATCTCCTGAAGAGGGCTAGAATGTGGCCGAAATATATTGAGAGTATTAAGGGATTGTGAAGGCTTAATTATTCATTTACCTCAATGGCTCCGAGTGATCAAACACTATGGATTTTAAAAATATGATAACGGAGCATTAGATCTTTTATTATAATTATTATCATCATCAATAATACTTTCTAATATTTCTGATCACAAAATATTTTTTGCTCAATTTTTAATGATTGTTTTTTCTTTGTCGTATTTATTCTAAGGTTTGACCGCGGTAAGTAGTTCGGAGGTGTTGGACATAATGTGCAGCGATTTCACGGAGCGATATGAGGAATATAGAAAACACCTGCGTGAGAAACAAGCGAAGGAGCATTCGAAGAAAACGAAGGAACTGAGCGCAGCGACGAACGCGAGGGTCGACCTGGCCGAAATGGCTGTGCAATCCGCGATGACCTGGAACTCGAGCTTCAACAAAGCGCGCCAGGAATCCCGCAAGTGCAGCTTGGATTTGCAAACTTACACGATACACTTTCCGAAAAGAAAGCCACCTAAAATCGATCCTAATCGACAAATCAGCCATTACCCCGTCGCACTTATTCCAGGACAATACACGGATTATTACAGGTAAGTTGCGCTCGAAGTAAAAATTGAGTTACACAGATTCTTGCAAAATTTTTTTATTATCATCTGGTAGGTAATTATAAATCGAGTCACAAAGACTTTTTAATAAAAATAATGAAGCAAATATTTTAGAATCTCTAATTTCGAATAATTCTTCATACAAATGTTAGAGATGGGCTATATGTATCGATATATCAGATTTTATATCGATACATTTATCAATGGATAATCGTTATACCGATATTTTCATTGCTATATAAAACGATATTCTAGAAAGATACTGTTTCCTGCTAAATCTATTCAAGTACAAAAAATTATTATTAAACTTCATATTTCTAAACACAAATTTATAGAAACCTTTATCATAGTAATGCATAAAAATGCTATAAAATCCTAAAGCTTTTTATAAATACTAAAAAATACGAAAATTTTCAAAAATTCATGTATATATGATTGTCACAAAAATCTATTAAATAACTACAAATCTTTAAAATTCTGAATCCTATTAAAGCAAATTCTAGATATCTATACAGCAATTATTAAAAATACTAGAAAATCTGTCAAACTGTATGATTACTGAAAAGTAAGAAAAATACTAAACGTACTGTAAATCTACGAGCGAACTATTTTTTGAAAAGCCCACAAAAATCTATGCGATACATCGAAATATCGATATTTTCTTACTGATATATCGATATTGAATATCAGATGATTCCAATGTATCGGATGAGCCGAAATTGATGTTTTTTGTTTTGATTCTAATTCCTAATAAAATTATTTTTCATATAAATATGAATATAAATGTAAACATATAATAAAATGGAAATAAAAATAGTGTAAAGTAAAAAAGAAACTTCAGACATTAGAATTAAACACAAAATCAAATAAATGTTTTCGTTATTGAGCTAAGAAGATATAATAATTGAATCGTCAATTGTAGTAGTTGAATTATTAGTTGTTTTAATTTTTTTCGATTGTTACATATATTTTGATTTGTTTTTCTTTTATTTAGGAGGATATGGCTTACATAATTGTACTAACTTGTAAAAATGTAATTTTACAGAGAATACACTCCAGCAGAATTACGGTATTATCCACTCAATACTGTGATTTATGGACCAATGAGGCCAAACGAGCGCAAATTCGACAGTCAATCCGAAGGTTCGCAAAGTGACAGCGACAGCGATTCTTCATCTGATGATTCAAGGTAAAATTGAATATCATGTTCATTTAAAATGGTACAGAAGGTTTGGTATTCTTATTTTATGTTTTTTTTTTCGCGATGTCTAGTGATGAAAAAAAAAAACAACTTGAAAGATAAATTCTAAAATTTAAAAACCTAACTCATTGACATCCAACGAGTTGTATCAAAAAAGAATGAATTTTGAAAATAATTCATACTTCTCATTTTTCATCTAGGCATATATTGAAAAATATGGTTTAAATTCTTTGAATTTCAATTGATACGATTTTTTAGCTTTTGCTATTTCAATTTGCTGAAAAAAAGTTTTTTGGTCATTCCTGATTTTTGTTTTAAAATATCTATTTACGTTGATCTGCAAATACACTCATCATTTCGAGAAATATATTAAGTTAAAACTCAGTTAATTTCTACTTTAAAATTAGTCAATGAGTTTTGACAAATTTGGAACGTTCAAATTTTCAATTTGATGGTTATTTTTTCTACATCAAAACAGTATCGATTATATTTCTATGAGGAAATTTCAAAATTAGGAGTTTTTAAATTTATGCTTCATTATTTCTATTACATACGTAAGTGTTTTATTTTCACATTTTATAATTATTATAGATATAATTATGAAAATTTTTTTTCAGAATCTGTTGAGCTTCACTTCTTCAAAGCCAACTTTTTTAGATTTTTTGATTTTAAAATTTGAAGTTTTCCGGGAGTTTTACAATATTACAAGTTTTGAAAGTTATATATTTTAAATCAAAACTCAACTAATTGTTACAAGTTTATTTATTAATTTTTAAGCAATTAAATGGTTGAAAATTATTCGCGTAAAACGATAAATTTTAATAAAAAAAGCTTATGTTTACATAAGCAAAGAAAAGCTTGTGTTTATAAAAAATACTTACGTTTTTCGGGAAAAAGAATTTGAATATTTTTATTTTAATTCTAATATGTTTAAGATGTTTTATAAGTATTTTGTGCAGTAAAAAAAAACTGTCTATGTTTCTGATATGTGCATACTTTTATTGTTATATAGTTTTTTGATGTTTTTGATGAACTTTCCAGATAAAAAACATTATTCATTTTTTTCCAGCCTTGAAATGAATAAATATTTTTTGCTTTTTTTTTGTTTCAGAAAGCGTACTTAAACTAGTGGATTAACTGCCAGTGATAATTGAATTTTGGAACACTCAAGTTTTTGTTTGCTTACGTAGCAAAAAAAAACTTTTGAGCTCCAATGCTCAAAAGTTTTTATGTAGCAAGAAATGCATTTTTTTTTCAAGTATTTTTGTCTGGTGAAATCAAGTCTTCAATTTTGAAGATTCGTTATCAAAATTGATCCAAATAGAAGCTTGCATTTTTGGAAAATACTACCAAGTTTTTAAAACAAATTTTTCATGATTTTATGGAAATTTTGTAAGATGTTTGATATTTTTGTGAGGTGGAGGAAAATTTTTTTATTTACAAATAAAATGAATGGTTATGAAATTGTCATCGTCTCCTAAATGTATACTTGGAAACATCTTTTTTCGTACATCCAATTTTTATGAAAGAAAAATAAACTTTTCAGTTTAAACATATCTGTGATTTTTTTTTTTATTACCGAAATTAGTCGAAAAATTCCGTAAATCGTACTTAAATTAGTAGATTTACTCCGAGTGATCAATAAATTTTGGAAGACATTTTTTTACCATTTTGTGAAATTGTTGCATAACTTATTATAATTGCTGGCATAGGATTTTTCAGGAAATTGATGAATTTTCGGTCATTTTGGTCGACTTATTTATGTCTTGCCAGTTGGAAATTTTACGATTTTTTTTCTCTCTGTTATTAAGTAAATTAGTTTTATTTATTCATTTTATAAATTTTTTTTAAACAGTTCAACTTTTTTTGCAGGAAAATGTAGAAAATAATGAATTTTTTTCAGGAAATCAATAAATTTTTTGTAGTTTTTGCCGAACTATTTTCATGTCTTGCTACTAGTCGAAAACTCTTAATGTACTAATTTTTATTTATTTTTTTTTTTTTTACACCATTCATACTTTTTTGCAAGGAAACGTCGTAGAGAATAATACATTTTTTTCAGGAAATCGATGAATTTTTGTGATTTTTGTCGAATTATTCATGCATTGCTAGTCGGAAGCTGATTTTTTGAGGTAGCTCAGACTTTTTATACAGAAGAAAGTCGTAGAAAATCTTGGATTTTTTCGCAGCTCTTCATCTAGCGATGGCACCCAGGACACGGAAGAGTCACAGTCGACGATGGACGAGGTCGATATGGAAATATCTGCCCAAAAAGATGAACTGAAGAACGTCAAGTGTAAAATGTGCCTCAAAAACCTGAACAAACTCAGCAAAAGCGAAGTCCTCATTCAGTGTGGGACTTGTAATGGATTTGGTGAGTGAGCTGAACATTGAAGATTGTTATTTTTTCACATTAGTAGATTAAAAATTTTCAATTTTTTAATGGAAAATTTAGATATGGCTAGGGATTATCTTCATTTACTGATATATTATTAAAACTGATAAAGTATTGTTGAAAACTATTAAGAGGGTAAATTTGCACTGAAAAACTGAAAAATTTCTACTAAATAATTGAAAAGTAAGTACTTCGTATATTATCCAATAAATTTGTATTCTTTATTCTTTTCAAAGAATTTGCTACAAAATAACAATGAAATAGAAAGACCAGAAATCAAAGTATTCAAAATATTTATAACTATAGATTCAATAATTGAAACATTAATTTCGAAATCAAATAAATTAGCGAGTTTGATATTTTAGATGCATTTCGTTAAACACAATAAACTTTCTAATTTAAATATGATTATCAAGATTATAATAATTGATAATCATGATAAATTATTGATTTCAACATTATGATAATTAAAGATAGATAAAAATTCTAGATAAGTCAACACAAATTCACCTTCTTCATTTATAATTTTCCCTAATGATGTCAATCGGATAAATTTTTAAAATAAATGTCTAAATCACACATGTTTTATTAAAGAATGTTTTTCATTTGATTTTTTAGTTATTCAAGTAAAAATTTCTTATTTTCAATGAATCTCACATTTTGAAATCAAATTTCAAACCATAACTGTTATTTTTTGAAAAAATTATACTTTCTCGAATTATAGCTGTATAAGTATACAATAAATTCTGTTTGTTGGTGCGAATTCATAATTTATTCTAATAACAAGAAAATTATATCATTTAAAAAATTTATTATCCAAAATATAGAAATCTTAAATCTTTTTGAACTGAAATTTGTATTTTTCATTAATTGAATCTTTACTTATAATTTTTAAATTCATTTATGTTTCAATTTCATAATATTTTTACTTTTAGTAAATAAGATTGGGATATCTTTATTGACGATTTCTGAATTTCAAAAACTGAATAACAATAATAACAATGAATAATTGAATTCTTCATTGATTGACGCAAATTTATAAGATGCAGTCAGTTCTGTTTTTTCATGTAAAATATTTAATTTTTAAACTTTCTAATCCAAAATATCAAAACCACTAATTTGTACCATCGTTAAATTACAGTTTTTCGATGATTAAATCCATAACAATAACCATGTTTTACTTTTTCATATCTTAACTTTCATTTGGCTGTAAATTCGATGAAAAAAATCTATATGAAAAAATCAATGAAATTTAAAATTCGAAATATTATTTGATTTTTAGTTAGTTGACAACAGTAAAAGGTATTTTTTTATTTCAAAGACTAAGACATAATTTCTTTGTTCGAACATACATTTTTAAAATGGTTATTTTTTCTATTATTTAATCAAAATTTTGAAATTTTCTAGATACTCGCACATTCTGCGATCAAGATTTTAAGAGAGAAATGAAAAAATTTGGAATTCTCTTCATATTGGACTAAATACAGAAAATAATAATGATCGACAAATTTACAATATCAATTTCGATTCAACATCTGATAGTTTCCAAGCAAATTTCGATTTTTAATTAAAAAATGAAAATGATCGATCTCTCGTTCCATCTCTATTTCTTTCAAGAAAAACTTGGAAACAAAAATGACATGACAAAAAAAAGTAGACTGTAAAAAGTTAAACTGTGTTTGATAATGATAATAAAATAAAAATGTTTTGTTATCATAAATTTTGAAGAATTTAAAATTTATACTTGGAATCTAAAACGAATAGTTTGAATCGAGAAACATTTATAGTAAGACAATTTCGAAATTCAGAGGATGGAGAAATTCAATATTTTAGAGTTAGTTGTTTTTCATGACTTTTGAAGGTTTGCTCATTATTTTTGTTTGCTTTTCAGTTCATCCAACGTGTATAGATTTGACTTTGGACATGGTTTCTCACATTCGAGCTTATGCTTGGCAATGCACGGATTGCAAAACTTGCGCTCAATGCCACGACCCTGCAGACGAAGATAAAATGCTGTTCTGTGACATGTGTGATCGAGGGTAATATTCATTTTTATTTTTCGAAAGTAAAAGTTAAGAATTTTAATAGTTAGAGTGTTCATTAAGAGCATAGAAGGAAAGTATAATGGATATAGGTAGAAACAAATAAAAAATGATTCAAAATTCCAGTCTTTATTTCAAGACGATTCATCACTATTATTAAACCTATAGCCATCTGAAAAATTTTATCTAAAGGCAAAAAAAGAATTGACTTTTTAAATTGAAGGATATCAATTTTCCAGATTTCAGCTGTTAATTGTAAATTTTTTAAATGATTAATTCATTTTAATAAACGAGAAAATTATTTTACAACATTATTTGGTATTTAAATCATAATTGAAATATAAAATTTTTAATTACTTCAGCTACCACATTTATTGCGTTGGTTTGCGACGAGTTCCCCAAGGCAGATGGCACTGTCAAGAATGCGCAGTTTGTGCGAACTGCGGCTCGAAGGATCCTGGAGGTCCCAACGCTGACCGAAACAGCGTTTCTCAATGGCAGCATGAGTACAAAAAAGGGGACAAGAACGTACGAGTCTATGTTTCGACTCTTTGCGTGCCATGTTCCAAGTAAGTGTTCTTTTTTACTTAAAACTTGTATTTATTAAATTCCCTTCATTATCACCAGCTTTACTAACAAGCAATAACACGGTGGCTGCATTAATTTCCAAATCATGTAAAGGGCTTTTTTCGAAATAAAAAATTTTCAAAAAGTTTGCTTATATCTCTGGAATTCAACCTTTTGGCTTTGAGTTTTTCTGAAGTAGGGAAAAATCGTTGTAAAGTGGACTTCTTTCTACGATTTTCGAGTCAAGTTTTATTCGTATAAATTTTTTGACATCGTAGTTCAAGGATATGATATTCTAATAGTAAAATAAATAAGAAAAATGTACAAAGATATTTCTATAAAAATAATTAATCAATAATTCGGCTAAATTTATTTCAGAAATTCTTATCGACTCTGTGCGAAAACCAGTCACATGTACAAAATTTTTTAAGATTATAAATTTAATTACAAGCAGTATTGTTTCTAATATTTTGATTTTATTATATGCAATTTCACTAATTCTTATATCGATGGAGTTAGTTTTGGAATCTATAAAAAAGATATGGAAATATATTGGCAAAAGTACGAAGATTTCCTGTGATCAATTAATCTGGTTAGTCAATATTCTATAATTATATTATTGTTATGATAATATTTATATATAGTAATATATCATTATTGTGATCAGATATAATCAATTAATTGCAGTAATAACATTAAAGTAATTAAAGTAAGTAAATTAATGTAATTATTATAATAAAAATAGAATTATTGTATTAGTGCTTTTCATGCATTAATATAAGTAATTTATTTCTCGAATTCGATGGTAATTTTTGATAATATTGGTCTTAATAAGTTGAATTTGGAATCATTGAAATTTTTGAAATAATGTATCATATTTTTATGTCGCTTTCTGTATAAAGATTTGAACCATTAGATATTTTGAATTTTCATTAGATTACAATTTACAATTGAAACATGATGGTAATCAAAGTTCAAATTTCATAGATGTTACAGTAATGAACGAAATAGAACAGGAGTTAATAACTAATAAATATGATAAATTTACATTGTCACAAAAAACATTTAATTTTTTGTCATCATGCCAATTACCATATAAAATTATCACTATTTTGTTGGATTTATAGATAGAGCTTTTTCATTCTCAGATAAAGAATTTTATGATAATAATCTAAGAATAATCAAGAACAATTTAAAAGAGAATAATTACTTACAGAAATGTATAGACCAGATAATAAATAAAAGATAAACTTTAGAAATAACAGCAAAGACAAGGATTGATAAATTATCAAAGAGTGTTGATAGTAGCAAATATTTTCCTTTATCGTACATAAAAAATAACAGAAAGAATAAGTAACAAATTAAAAAGACTACGAATTCATATTGTTAAAAAAATGAATCATAACAAGAAGGATAAATTTATGACTTTTGAAAAGAATAAAATTGAAAAAACGAAACAATGTGATTTAGTGTCATAGATTGATTGTGAAAATTGTGATATAAATTATATTGAATAAACAAAGAGATGTATAGAAAAAATAAATAAAGAAGCCCAAAGAGGATTTGAATAATAGAAATGAATAGAATGTTCTAAGTGAAAATAGATTTGAAGAAAATAATTTGACTTCGAACTTTTAAACATTATGAGAAGGAATTTTAAATTTTTTATGAAAGTGTCTTTTAACATTTTTTTCTCTTTTTTTTTACTATAAGATTTTTATCATTAAATAATGTTGTATGGGTCTTGAAAAGAGTCCAAAATAAGGCAGAAACGTTGAAAAAAAATTGTATGAATTAAATTTGAATGTGATATGGGTAAGAATTTTCAACAATATGATGGCAAAAATTTTTATCCATGAAACAGTGTTCCTAAAAAAATTTGTAGTATATTTTTATACTGTGACATCTTTTATGAAAACTCTCTTATTGATGAAATTCTTTGTCAACATAAAAAAATCGTATGAAATTGTTTGAATATAATTCTAACGAGAGCTCATTATTTTCTATATTAATTTTTCTGTGTGTTCTTTTTTTAACAAGAAAACCAAAAGTTGTTTTGATTGTCCTATTGTCCTTGAAACTTAATAAATAAATCTTGGAAGGTTTCAAAAAGCTAATCCAATCGCGTTTTTGGGTGATAGCATGAATAACCATGGGAATAAAACGGTGCAATTGTAAATTAACCCACTCATAATTTCCTCGTAAAAAGGCTGTGGCGCAAAGGTCGCTATTGCCCGCACTGCAGTCGCTGTCATACCATGCAAAGGCTCGACTTGGAAACGAACCTAGTTCATTGCATCGCATGCGACAAATATCTGCACTTAGGTACCAATAATCTCATTAACCATAGCACGTTTCGCTACATTTTTTCGACTTTTTCGATTTGGAGAAGTCGAAGCTTTTCCCATGTCGATAAAACCATCTGTTTTTACATCTGATTTTATTTTGGACATTTAAGCATGCTTTCTGTCCCACTCATTTAGAAATTTTAATCTGCTTGGTCAGAGTGGATCAGGAAAAGTATAAAATGAAAATTTTTAAGAAAATGAATTGTTTATAACCGTCTTTTGATTCTTCCTAAAAATCTTCATCACGGCCTGAAGTTGGCTGTTATGTAGAGATGAATGCGCGCGCATTACACAAAAGTGCGGGGATTTCAAATTATATATGTTTGTCATGGTTTGATTGTCAAAAAAGAAAAATGCAATGACAGGCGCGCAAGCATAATCTAGTAATTTTCAATTCAAAATTTTTTATAATTTACAGTACTTCCTATTTCTAAATAAATAATAATGAATAGATGATAAAGTAATTAGTAATGTTAAAAAAAAAATACAGATAAAATTACAGAAATTGTGTGGTGTCTTACAACTTCGACCTCATATTATTTATTTTTCTTATGACTATAAATAAATATAAATTTTACCCATTTCTATCAAACTTAAATATTTCAACAAGTATATAAAGCAACGAGCAACTTGATAAATAATCAATGTTTTTTCAAATAGTTATTTTTATGGGTTATTTATTTATCCATGTTTATACAAAATTTTTATTCGAAAATCAGAAGTTTCGATAATAAAATTATTTGATTTTAAATAACTTAATAACTTATCATTTGTAGTGTTTAACTACTCTAAATGAAAATTTTTACCAATGAAAATACATTAAACATGTTTTTTATCTTTTTTAAATATTATTATATAATTGATGATATATAATCATATATATATATTATTATAACAAAAAATATATTATTATTTTTTTTTTATAACAAATTTTTAATTGCAATAACAGTTATTCAGTAGTTCTATGTAATAGTTATTTATTTATTCATGTTTAGTTAACATTTTGATTCATCCAAAATTTTAATAATTAAATAATTATATTTTTAAATATTAAATAATTAACTATACGAAGTATTGAACGATTTTAATTTTCACTAATGATTGACTACACTGTAAAACATTTGTTTGTAAAATGAAGGGCAAGTTCACAAAACACAACAAAACATCACTGTGCTCAGTTCAGTAAAAAAAAGGAATGGCTTATGAAATGTAAAGAAGGCGCTCAATTCACTGGACTCAGACACTGTGGCGTAATTCACGCCAGCCGTAATAAAAACCCTCACCAAGGAACTGGGGGGAAGGCAAAAAATAGGGCGTAAAGCCTGGACGTGATTTTGTAATATGAAACAACACACTTTTATTTCTTTAGTTTGAACAATTGAGATTTGGGGGAACGTGGTATCTTTCCTTCTCGGCCGCCCGACATGTAGTGATACCACGTGATACCATCGTGCGCCGGCGCGATGTGCGCGCAGGCCGCTCTCTTTCACACACTCATGTCACATCCCCACACACTCCCCCTCGAGTGACAACGAAATGTCAGACTCTTGCTCGTAAACATGGCGGTCTTGTTACATCAATACCCGCCCAAAGGCATAAACAAGCAAAAGATTCCCTAGTAATCTAAAGTCACAAAAAATCTTTAACTAGGACTAGGAGGGGGTAGAATATTACCATGCTATCACAGCGTGGTGGTGCAAAAATATGATACAAAAAAACAATCTAAATTAATCCTAACTCGACTCGTAACCAGTAAAATCTAGGACTAATTATCTCGACAGTGAACAAAATGGTAGTCCCGCAAAATGCATCGCACGAAACCCATGACTGCACTCAATTCGCAATGTAATATCCTAGAGTGGTACAAAAATGAAAGTAAGGAATAGCAACAGCAAAAAATTTCATCAATTTGCCAACATCGCTGCAATAAAAAATTCGCGCCCCCATCCAAAAACATCATTGACCCGCAATGAAAATCCGGCGAGTGCGAAGAAAAAAATAAAATAAAAATGAAAGTTCAACTTAACAAGTAAACTTAGTCACCCCGCTGTCTCTGGGGCAAAACTGACCCTTTTCCTTACGTACATCCTCAGTCGCGGGTGAGGACCAACGTCCGCATCGGGGCCCCTGAGCTCGCTGGGGATCTCCTCATTCAAAAAATAAGCTGGCTTAAGCAGCTCAGTCGATACGCTCTTCGGCGCACCCCCGACCTTAATCCGGTAAACCCTGTCGGAAATCCTCTCCAGGACCCTGTATGGACCAGAATATGGCCTTTCCAACGACTTCTTCGTCAGGTTTCGCTGAAAAACATGCGTGCACGACAGTAGGTCCCTGAAAATAAATGGGCGACTCTTGCTCCTATGAGCCACGGGAACCGGTCGCACCCTCCGCATGTACTACCGAAGCTCGCTTATAAAACCCACCGGGTCCGGTGTGAAATCACCTTCCAAGAGAAACTCGCCCGGGAGGCGTAAGACCGTGCTGAACACGAATTCGGCCGGGGAAGCCCCAGTATCGTCCCGGACGTGAGAACGAAGTCTCAGCATGACGGTGGACAACACCTTGCTCCAACCCCTATCGACGCCCCTCAGATGGCACATAATTGCAGCCTTCAAGGAACGGTGCCACCTCTTGATGAGTCCATTGGACGCGGGATGGTGGGCGGTGGTGCGAATTCTCTGACAGCTAATCAGGTCCAAGAGAGCTGAAAAAACTGCGATTCAAACTGAGCGCCCTGATCAGTGGTCAGAACCCTGGGTGCACCATACCTGGACACCCACCCGTCGTAAAAAGCGCGGGCCACGGTCTGGGCGGTGATATCTTTGACTGGTATAGCCTCAACCCAGCGCGAGAATCGGTCCACCAATATCACGAGGTACGTGTACCCCTCGGGCGGCGGCAAGGGGCCCACAATATCCATGTGGACGTGGTCGAAACGGCCATCCGGGGCCACAAACTTCTCCGGGAGCATCTTGACGTGTCGAGAGACCTTGGCCATCTGGCAGTCGAGGAAGTCCGGCACCACCCGGCCACATCCCGGTGCATGTCAGGCCACACGTACCTCCGACGTATAAGGCGATCCGAAACCCTAGCGCTGGGGTGGGCCGGCCAATGAAACAAATCGAACACACGTCTCCGCAAGGATGCGGGAATGTATGATCTGATCGACTCCCCGGAAATCTCAGCGTACACCTTCGTGTTGTCCGTTCCCCACTGTATGGCCTTTAACCCTAGTGGAACATCCGAATTCGATAGGAGTCTCGACAGCTCAGGGTTCTTCTCCTGCTGCTCAGCTATCTCGTTGAGGTTAGTCTCTAGAAGCAAACGGAGAGAGTCAATGCGCGATAGTGAGTCAGCCACGACGTTGTCCTTACCTTTACTCTATCCTAGTGGTAAACTGGGCCGCGTACGACAGCTGCCTAATCTGTCGAGGCGACGACCTGTCGGAGCTTTGCGCAAAAGCATAGATCAGGGGCTTATGATCGGTGACGATCTTGAATTCGTTACCCTCAACAAAGTGTCTAAAGAACCTGACAGCCTCATAAATCGCAGTTAGTTCCCTGTCATAGGCGCTGTACTTGACCTGGGCCGGGGTGAATTTCCTGGAAAGAAATGCCATCGGTTCCCACCGAGCCCCAGAAATCTGCTTCAGTGCGGCACCCATGGCAAAATCCGACGCATCGGTGACCACCCTGAGCGGGGCACCGGGGCGTGGATGAACGAGAAGAGTCGCGTCAACCAACGCCTGCTTGGAACACCGAAATGCCTCCTTGGCCTCCCTAGTCCAATTGACCGGCCGTGTGTCGTTCTTCTTCGAGTCACACGGCTATGAATTAAGCGGGGCAAGGATACCCGCAGCGTGTGGTATGCTGGACCGATAGAAGTTCAGGGCCCCAAGGTAACGCCGAAGTTCCTTGATGTTGTCAATGGCCTCAATCCTCTCCTGAGTGGGGCGTATCCCATCCCCATTCACCAGGTAGCCCAAAAAAACGACCTCCGACTTTCCGAAAACGCACTTGCCCGCGTTCAACCTCAATTGAAAGTCCCTCAACCTCTCGAAAACCACGCGCAAATGGCGCTCATGCTCCTCTGGGGATGTTGAGAAAACCAGGATGTCATCAATATAAATAAAAACGAAATCGAGATCCCCTAAAACTCTGTGAAGATGCCTCTGGAATGTTTGACTGGCATTCCGGAGACCGAACGGCATGAACAAATATTCGAAAAGCCCAAAAGGGGTAATTATGGCAGTCTTCTCGATGCCCTCCTCTGCCACAGGAACCTGATTGTATGCCTTAAATAAGTCTAATGAGGAGAAAACTCTCTTCCCATAAAAATTGACCGAAAAATCCTGGAGATGGGGGGTGGGGTATCGATCCGGAACCGTGACTGCGTTCAACCTGCGATAGCCCCCACAGACCCGCCAAGTCCCATCCTTTTTCTGCGCCATGGTCAGTGGACTCGCCCATGGGCTGCTGGACGGCCTGCACACCCCTGCCTCGCACAAGTCGCGGAATTCCTTCTTGGCGGCCTCCAGCCTCGAAGGGTGCAACTTACGTGCTCTAGCCGACACCGGGGGTCCCTTCGTAAGAATGTGGTGGGGGGTCGCACAACCGGCCGACCCAGCCGCGGCCGACGTACTCGTGATCTCGGGAAACTCGCCTAACAAATCATCCCAAGGGGAGCCCGGTGCAACCGCGCACACCGAGTGCACGGGGGCCCGTCCCAAAACATCGGAAACCCGGCTGTCGGTCAAAGTGTCGACTAAACGAGACCCACGCAAATCGACCGCCAAACCGAAATGGCGCAAAAAATCGGCACCCATTATCGGGTAGGGTACACCTGTAATGCAAAAGTTCCATGGAAACAACCTGCGTAAACCTATATCTATCGAATGTCGAGCCTCCCCAAAGGTCTCTATCGCCGTACCATTCGCTGCAAAAAGTCTTCTTGATTCAGGGTTCCCCTTGAACCTTGGATCTACTGGAAAAATGGAAATCTCCGCGCCCGTGTCGACCAAGAACCACCGCCCCGAAATTAGATCACGAACGTGGAGACGGTTGCTGGTTGTTGTCCCCCCTGCCAGCGCCACTACAGGGGGTGCAGCTGGTTTTTTTGCTGTTGGAACTCTGCGTACTTCGCACACCATGACTTGCATGTGCGGGGGCTGTCCGGAAACCTTGAATGGGCATAACAGAGCCTGTCATCCTTCCTGAAACCCGACCGGCCACGCCCACGCCCACGCCCAGGCGTGCCGTCGCGTCCCTGACCTGACCTAGCCTTTGACCTTGACCTGTTCCCTGAGCCGGCGCACGCACTATCCTGGAACAACCTCTGGACCAAAGCGTCGAACTTGTCCTCGAGTCGCTTGAACGGGACTTCCCATGACTCCTGCTTCCCACCAACCGCGCAAATGGACGACCGCGAGACGGAACTCTCGTCAAGCCTGTCAGCCGCCCGGGCAATGCAATTCAAATCGATCGTCCCCGTAGCCGTCAGGATGTCTCTGTGGATGGGGGAAAGCTGCTCGAGAAAAATGGACAGAATTATTGAATCGTCAGACTTGCCATCGTTGAGACTCCTCAGCCGATTGAGTATCATGGATGGCTTCCCCTCGCGGATCACCTGGCCCGCCAGCAGTTTCCGCAAACGAGCCTCAGCCGAGACCGCGTATGTAGAAATGAGACGGTCCTTTATTTGAGCGTATGCATCTAAACGTAACGCCTCTCCTGGAGCACTATGTCGCGAATGCATGACATAGCATCCGAGTCCAACGCCAGTGGTCAACCTTTGTGGAGTCCATCGTGATCCCCGAATTCCGGAAAGAAGTCTCGACCTGGACGAACCATATCCATGGATCAGATTGCAGAAATTGCGGAATCTTTGGCACCCGATATGTGGCGTCAATGCGCGTCTCCGCCCTTAAATCCACCACGGAGGGGCCAGGCCCCGGATCAACACCCGCGTCGGCCACTCGATCCTGAAACACGCGTAATTTCGAACGGATTTCCTCGTTCTCCAGTCTCAACTTCTCCATTTCCGCCAGCATCTGCTCCATTTTATTTCATTCCGTCAATCGGTCACATGAGGAACAGGAAAAAAAAATATTGGGAAAGAAAAATCGACAGGCAGCAATCCAAAATGGCTACCTAAATTCCGCCCCCACTGAAAGTCCAACAAAAAACTTGGTCCCTAGGATCCCCCCAGGAAGCTCAGGAGCCCGCAACCCAGGCAGCGAAAGGGAAAGAACAAAAAGTAATAAAAAGTAAATGAATATGTACACTCAAGTGTGTACAATCAAAAATGTGCAATCAAATATGTACAATCAAATATGTACAACCAAATATACACGACTCCATACGTACATATAAACGCGCAGAGTCAGATATGCGCAATTAAACGCGCCCTATCCGCAAAAACGTGCGTCTGCACAAGCAAAATTCCCTACATATACACACAGCGAGACATCAAATTCCCAATATATAAAAATTGAGACAAGAAATCCCCAATATATATGTATATATATATGTAAATGAGACAGAAAATTCCCAATATATACACACGAGAGAGCAAAAAAAAATACCAGCGCACGCTCGCCCCCCCAAAACCGAAGAAAAAAATAACGCGCGAGAACGAAAAGAAAAGGAAAAAATTAAAGCGCAAAAAATAAACACTGAATGGTTACTGTGAACAACGGCGGTGGCTGATGGTGTCGCTGGCTGGTCTCAAAATGGCGGTTGGCCGCGGTGGCAGCGCTGGCTGACGTCGCGTGATCTCAATATGGCGGCGCTGGCTGACGACGGCTGGTCTCAAAATGGCGGTTGGCCGCGATTGCAGCGCTGGCTGACGTTGACTGATCTCAATATGGCGGCGCTGGCTGATGGCGGTGAATCCTTCTCCGCCCCTTGGCTTCGAGGAAGGCCGCACCAGGAGTCGGCTATGGCCTGGCGTAAAAATCCGGCGTCGAATGCGCCTCGCCCGGACGTCGACGTTGGTTGGCTGCGGGAGGCTTGAGGCGGGTTATTGTAAGCCTCGCCGTAACCCGCCTGGATTTTCGACAATGGCGATCCCACAAAACCCAAACGGCGTCACCTCCGGTAGAAAAACCCTCACTGGCCTCGCACTGAGCGGCGGACGCGGAGAAAAATGTCCTGCCGCGGGCTGAATCTCTGGCTCCTTGATCACTGCCGTGGACCGACCACGCTTTCCTTTTTCTTTTCCAATACTTCACGTGCTCGTTTTGAGCGGGGTCACCAATGTGGCGTAATTCACGCCAATGTGACGTAATTCACGTAATAAAAACCCTCACCAAGGAACTGGGGGGAAGGCAAAAAATAAGGCGTAAAGCCTGGACGTGATTTTGTAATATGAAACAACACACTTTTATTTCTTTAGCTTGAACAATTGAAATTTGGGGGAACGTGGTATCTTTCCTTCTCGGCCACCCGACATGTAGTGATACCACGTGATACCATCGTGCGCCGGCGCGATGTGCGCGCAGGCCGCTCTTTCTCACACACTCTTGTCACATCCCCACAACACGTTATTTTCGGAGCCATCTGTAAAAAAGCAGTCAGCCAGCAAATTCCCTGGACTGAGCGTTGATAAGCAAGCGACCGGCACTGAGTACAGTGAATTCACAAGCGCCATCAATTTAGCAGCTGTCTCGTAAAAATCACTGTTGGGCATCAAAATTACTGAAACCTTCCGAAATTCGAAAGCGCGCTACAAATTTTACTGAGTTGCCCTCAAATTTGTGTGCAGCTTGTATTTTCTCAATTGTTTTCAGACATTCATACATTTGCTATCTGTCCTGGCATATTATTTGACAATTGGTGAAATGAACGCAAGTTTTCATATCGTAATGTTATATTCAGTGCTATTGTTTACGTATCAAAGATGTGTTTCTCATTTTTCGCGTTGAATGCATATAATCATAGCAATGCTAACTTTAATTTCATATTTTTACTTCAAACTCATACGCTGCAACGAAATTAACGTTATTTAAAAAATGAACAGATATGCAAGGACAGTAGTATGAGAATTTTCGTATGTTTTTCAGGTTGACCATTAAAAGTATCAAATAATCCTTAGACCAGAATTATAGTATAAAGAAAAAAAGCATGCTCGCTATATAGCTAGTTTCCATCATTTATGACATTGTTCCTGAAAAAAGCAGCCAGTTACAAATTTTGCGATCCGTCCCGAAAATCGCGACCTTCTATCGATTTCACAGTCGTGATCACTGTTTTACCGTACTCAGACCTGGTCGCTTTGTTATCAAGTCTGAGTACAGTGATTTCACAAATGAAAGTTTTACAGTGTAGCCAAATACCTACAAAACTACGAAAAAATTGTGTAACATTATTTTTAAAATCTGAGAGCTAGAAAAATGTAATGAAAATTCATGAATCGTATTTTCGTATCTTGTTTAATACTCTGATGTTTTTATTTTCCTTTCTAATCAAACTGTGATTAGTTTTCAGGTGAAAAACCGAAAAATTCATACTTCTATGAAAGTGTTGAATAAATAAAAAAAATTAAGTGATCCATGAATTTATTTAATAATTCATAAAATCACAATGTATCAAAATGTCTGAAATAATAAAACTAGTTCATAATAAAATATCAAACTAACAATGAAATTATTCAATATTTAATGAAATCACTATGTACAACAATTTTCCAAAAAATTCTTGCAGATTTTGAAAATTTAATCACAATGCAGATTGTTTGAATATGTAGTTATTTATAAATCTGGTTTATTCATAAAAAAAAGTCAAAATATCAGTCAAATTATTTATTGATTTTTGAAACCACTGTGTACAATAATACACAAAATTCTGAAATCAGTTCATAATTTCCAAAAATCAAATTAGCAATGAAATTATTAATTTATTGATGAAACCATTGTGTATAATTAATTTTCAGAATAATATTTGTAAGTTGTGGAAAATGAACCCCAACGCATACTATGTTTGAATTCTCGAAGTTGCTGCAAAATACCAAATGGATGCCAAAAAATAGTTCAATATGGAAAAAATTGAAGTTAAAATACGATTCTTATATTATTCTAAATATTAAACTGATTCATATATTTATTGAAAATAATGGAAAAAAATTAACTAATTTTTTGCAGGGTGTGTGGAGATCAAGGGGGCTCATTTCGACCGGAAAAACTATCTGTGTGACTTTTGCTCGCCCAATAGACCCATGCTGCAAAGGCCTTTCTTTTCAAAAGCATTTAAATTTTTGTAGATGTGTTCTCATTATGTTTTGTTCAATTCCCTCAGCTCTAAACATTTTAAAAATATTTTGTAATTTATATTTTCAAATATTTGATATTTCCTAAGTTACGCTTATGTACAAATTGAAACAAATCGATTGTTTACTTATGTGTTTTAATCAAGATTTTGTATGGTTTAGCAGTCATCAATTGTATTTTCAGTATAATAAAGCAAATTTTGTTCGAAAATTGTTTGCATCTTTTATTATTGCGAATTTTTTTGCAGTTTGCGAAAATATACTGTTGAGTGTGTGTAATGCATCATTGAATTTTGAAATTTTGAATTTTTATATTTTTAAAAAAATCAGTTCGATATTTCCGAGAGGATTTTGAGGGGAAAAAAAGAGACGAGGTGAATTAAGAGAGCAAAAATAACTTGGATTCTACGCGATTTAAAAAATTTTAAATATTTGAAACGCACTCTTGGAAACTTCAAAAATTTTATGAAAGTTTGGAAACTTAACTGTTCCCAAAATATGGAATATCTCTTTCTTTTTCGGGCATCATACAATTTAAAATTTCTGAAATTGTATGACTTGATATTGTGAATATACAATAATTTTTTTATTTGCTCTTTTTTACCTACAAAATAAAAAAAATTCTTAATTTTCGGGATAATAAGTATTAGAATCATATTTTATGTTAGTCGAAATAATAAACGATTTTAGAATATTTACGTATGTTAAACTTATGAATAAATTTTTGAACATTTCCAATGACCAGAAACTTCTAAAACTTTGAATATTTATTCCAAAATTTCGGATCGTATTGTGGAGGGCGAGATGTAAGGTAGCTCACAAACGACACCAAAATTTAACAGCATACTTTTTATTATTTTTGACTCCGAGTTTTACAAGTAAGTGGTCAAGTTTCGCGCGCGGACTCCATGTGTGTCTTGGCCAGACTTTTACCACTCGTTTTTATACAGTTTGAGTGGAAAATTCTGGAAGCTTAATTTTCGAGATAAGATGATAAAATCCATTTGAAAAATAGTTAAGAAATATATAAATGCCGTAGTATTATAGTTCTGTACAATTAGAAAGATAATGTTTCATATAATGCGATGATTCAGCATATTACCTCGCAAACGAATCAGAAACAAATGAACTGCTCAGACATCTATGTCCGATTCACATTATGTCGATTGCAAAATGAGCTTGAAATCTAGCTCATTAATGAAAGAATAATGGATACAATGATAAAAACCAATTGTACAATAAATCGAGTTGTATAAATAAATCGACGAATAAATCTTTCTTTTTTTTGAAACTTTGTAAAAATTATGTAATTTTATAAAGTCGCTACAGTATATTCAAAGTTCACTAGGAAACTAAGGTAGGTTTTGAATTTTTAAGATTTCTTTTCTTATATTTCTCTAGTTCAAGTTTTTGAGAATTTATTTGTTTTTTCGTTATTTTTAACTTTTATACATAACATCTTCATTTTATTTAATAAATTTGGTCTATTTGATAGGAATTTTTGTTATAATTAATTATTTTTTAATATTTGATACCCAAAGGTCCTTTCACTTATTTTTGAAAAATAAAATTCATTTTTATCATATTTTATCTTGCATTGAAATTCAGAGTTGTTTTTATTTTGTATTCATCATTGTTATACTTTATTATTTATTTGAAATTATTTATAAAATAACAATTTCATAAATTATTTTATTATTATTATTATTATCAATAACAAATATAGCATTATTTGTTATGATTTGTAATTTTTAGATTGTACATATTAATTTTTTAACTATGATAATTGTATAATTTTTTATTATTGTATTTTAGTATTTATTCGTCATGTATTTTTTTTATTATTATATACACATGATTATTTGTATACATTATATGTTCAATTACGCATTGAAATTTATAGTTATATTCTCGCTTTGATAACAGGGAAATTTATTTACATTTTCGAATAAAAAAAATCGCCCGAACAGGGACTTGAACCCTGGACCCTCAGATTAAAAGTCTGATGCTCTACCGACTGAGCTATCCGGGCCATGTATCTGTTGGTGCAAATAACAATACAACTTTTCGATTCATTACTATTGAAAAAAGAGATCGGAAAACATGAGAAAGTTATGTTTTTGTCATCAGCTAACATTGTGTCTGATTCAGTCTGATTGTGTCATTGGTTGACATTGGTAATGACACAACCAATTACAACGTTCTTCAAATTAGGTGTAATCAATTGATGATATTGAAAATACGCGCACAAAGTCCAGAACAGTTGAGAACAGTCCAGAACCAGAACATGTCTGAACACAGTCTGAACATGTCTCAACATGTCATATTTAAAAGTTGTAATCTTTGATATGAAATAATGTTAAATTATTTTGAAAGAGTTCTTCACTCTTCGTTCCATATGTAAGCTTAGAAAAAAGACGAGGATAATTGTAAATAAGAGATCATAGAAAAAACGGTGAGTGACTCGTCGAATAATCATTTTTACAATATAAACAATATTTTTTGTATCGCTTTTTTCGCGTTTAAAAGGAAATGAAAATCCATCAAAATGTTACTTTTCCGCCATAAATATTTGAATGTTAAAGTGATCGGTAATTTTTTTTTATCATTAAAAATTTTACAGTCTTTTCAAATTTTAGTTCAGATTTAAAAACAAAAAACAAATAAATTTTCTGCAGAAGCCTGCATATAGATAAAATACGTACAAAACAATAGAAAAAATTGTCAAAAAGTATTTGTTTGCAATGAAAATATATGCATTGTTGAAACATATTTGCTATGTTCATTTTGTTTGTTGATTTATTATTTATTTTATGTTTGACATATTTTTGATAAATTTTTCCTTGTTGTTATTAATTTTTAAAATGATTTTATAATTCTATAAACTTCTTTTTAATTTTTATTTAATAAGTTAAAAGCATGTTGAAAGTAATGAAAACAAAATTGGTACTGAGAAATAAATATTACTTAATATTTTCTCACATATTTATGAATTATAGTTTACAATTGCGAATTGTGTTTCAATGGATATTAAAATTTTTTTGTTTTCATTCTTATTCCATTATCTGTCAAATATATTGATGAAATTTTCACATACAAATTATATTTAAATGTTTTAAATCGTTACTTATATTCAGAAATTATCATTTAAATTCATGTTTAAAAAAGTAATTGCAATATTTTTCAAGCATTGGAAAAAAATGTTTTCTCACGTCATTATTTTTCTCTTTACACGTATAATATATTTTCTAACTGTTTTTTTTATTATTTTTTTTGTGTATCAAAATTACGTGTCAAATTTTTTATCTAAAAAAACTTGGTCCGGAAAATTTATAATTATCAAATATTCACTTACATATATTGACATCTCTTAAATACTTTGAAAAAGTTAAATATACTCTAATTTCTTTCCATAAACTTGATAGATTTTTAAAAATTTTCACCATGTAAAAAGATTTTTACATGGCTGTTCATTTGATTAATTTTGTTTTCAACCATTTCTTGAAAAAAAATTATTCTCGGATTTTGAAATATTTTAGGTGGCGAAATTGCCTGAAGTATTTTTTTCAATCCATTCAGTATAATGAATGTTGTAATTTTTACCAAATAATTAATTAATAGTTATGAATAAATAAATTGGCAAACTGTGAACTGCTTAAAATTGATATATTTATGTTTAAAAGAATTGAATACTTTTGTTGGCTGTGGTAATCAATGATTATATCATTTTTTACTTCAAAATAACAGGTAATAAAATATAAAAGATTCTTATAAAATAAAATTTATATGTACACCATGATTATATAGAATTTCTTAATATGGTCAATATACTATGATTATAAAAATGTACTTCACTAAACCCAACCAAAGAATTCATTCACAGATCATTCCCTCATTAAAAAACCCAATGTCAAAGAAATGATTCCTGATAAAATTTGAACTAATATAAAAAAAATTGTCTAAGCCATATGATTTGAAATATTTATAAATTCTCTAAATCAATTGACATAACTGTCAAATACGATCAAATCTAAAAATTTGAGAAATTTACATGTACACATTTCATTAGTTTTAAGTGATTTGTATCAAATAATAAATAAATATATAGTTATGAATTGTTAAATTAGTGAACTGTGAACTACTTAAAAGTAATAAATATAAAATCAATGAAATACTCCTGTTTGGATGCTACAGTCAATAGTTGTATAATTTTCACTTAAATAATAGTGGAAACAATGTAATAGATTCCATTTAAATGTATTGTATATACATACACCTTGATAATATAAAATTTATGAATATTTTCAATATACTATACTTAAGAAAAATGTGTTTCAAGACACCAAAGCAATGTATTTATTAACAGACGATTCATCCATTAAAAAACTTAAGGTCGATAAAATAAATTCTGCAATATATAATTAAAAAAAATAAAATTTTAATCAATATTATTTCATAAATCTATACTTCTGAATAAATCAATCATGACATACTTTTGAATTTGGTTCATAACCAAAAGTTTAATAAATTATGGAATTTCTATGAATTAGATTTATCACTTGGTCATATACTTTTCAATACTTAAAAATTTTTTAACATAAATCAAATAGATTTATACCATTGTTTCTACATTATTGGTACTTGGACTTTTTTTAACATTTCTTGGCCAAAAATATTTTTTATTATATAAGTATGTCTTTCGAATTTCATCTAATCTACAAATTTAATGACTTGGTAAATTTCTATGAATCAAATTTATTACTTGGTTATATATTCTTTAATTCCCTTACTCGACACCAGTAAAATAATTTAAAAAATCCAACCCTAAATGAAAAAGAACTATTTTTTGTATGCCAGACTCCACAATGGACCTCAGATGTTTCATACAAAATTACGCATGGGGAAAAAGCGGCAAGGAAAGCATAGTCGCGAATTTGCACAAATCAGCGAATCCTGAGTTCGCAGTTGATGAATCAATGCAGTACGCAGAACTTTGGATGGGAACACATCCAAATGGTCCATGTCATTTAAAAAACAACAATCAATCCCTTGGTGACTTTATAAAGTCGAACCCTCATCTTCTGGGGGAGTCAGTGCAAAAACACTTCGGGGACCAACTTCCGTTTCTTTTCAAAGTCCTCTCTATCAACAAAGCTCTTTCTATTCAAGTGCATCCAAACAAAGTTCGTTTAAACTTGGTCAAAAATTGATTATTATATCATGTCCAAGTCTCTCAGTTATTCAAAGTGGTTTTTTATTTTTCAAGTCAATAATTAAAAATTCATCATCGTCCACATTCCAGCCCAATAGGTCAAAAACGTCTTATTTTCGTAATTCAAGTTATCAAATAATTTAATTCAAGCCATTTTATTTGTTTTTCTATACAATATTCATAATATGACTAGGGGCGCCATCCCCCATTCAGTTTATCGATTATTTTCATTTTAACTTTTTTTTCTCAGTAAAAATTTCGTTTTTTGTGCAATATGAATTAAATAATAATACTTTGGAAACTATTTCATCTTATCTTGTAGGTTTTTTTTGAAAGAATGTTTACATGTTATATTATTATAATTTGTAGTACACTCTAAAAGTATTTTATTAAACAAATATGACAAGTCCTATGTTTGCAATACATGAAATATATAATTATTTAAATTACTTTTTTTACACTACTTATCATTAGTCGATGTTACTTGAAAAAGCTACTTTTTTTGCTATTTATAGTTATGTGAGACATAAGGGGTTTCACTTAATATGTATTGTGAGACAAAAGAAGTTTCACTTTATATCTATGACGAAACATCAGAAGTTTCCTTTTATAGTGAGGCATTTGAAGTTTTACATATAATTTACAAATTTTTACTCTATTGTCGACGAGAAAACCTGTTTTCGTTAATTATAGTTTGGTGTGACATAAGAAGTTTCATTTTATATCTATGGAGAAACATACTAAGTTTCACTCTATATTTATGGTGAAACATAAAAAGTTTTACTTTATATCTATGGTTAGGCATAAGAAGTTTCACTTCATAGTGAGTCATTAGAAGTTTCGCGTGGAATCTAAATCTGTGGTCAGACATAAGAAGTTTCACTCAAAAGTAGGGTATTAGAAGTTTCATGCAGGATCTCAAAAATGTCATTGCATTGTCGACCATAAAAAATACTTTTTTCGCTTTGAATAGCATGTTAGGACAAAAGAAATTTCTTTTTCTATCTATAGCAAAACATAAGAATTTGCACTTTATATCTATGACGAGACGTAAGAAGTTTCACATTTTAGTAGAAGTTTCACCGAATCATTGACCATATGAAGTATTATTTTCGCTGTAGTTATAGCTCATTACAAAGTGAAACTTCTAATAACCACTATAAAGTGAAATTTTTGGTCTCGCCATGGAGTTCAATATAATGTGAAACTTATAATGGTATTTAACTTTCTGACTCCCACAACTATGTCATCTTCTTTTTTAGTTTTTTTTAACGAATTTTTATACATTTTACTATTATTATTTTTATTATACGCTGAAAGGGTTTTATTGACCAAATGTGGCATCATATATTTTTTCAATACATGTAGAAAATTATTTAAATTACGTTTTCACACTATTTATCATTAGTTTCTTATTTTGACAGTGATTTTTTTGTACTAGTACTCAAGTACTTTTTTCAATATAAGAAGTATAGTGCTACATAAAAAGTTTCAGTTTATATTTATGGTTAGGTATAAGAAGTTTCACTTTATAGTAAGTCATTAGAAATTTCACATGGAATCTAAATCTATGTTCAGACATAAGAAGTTTCACTTTATAGTAAGTTATTAGAAGTTTAATGTAGGATTTTAAAAGTCTCACTTAATTGTTGACCATAAGAACTATTTTTCTTGCGATAAATAGTTATAGCTCACAATAAAATGACACTTCTATTAGCCCACTATAAAGTGAAACTTTTTATGCCTTACCATTTATATAAAGTGGAACTTCTTATGCCTCGCCATTTATATGTATACAGTGAAACTTCTTATGTTTCATTATAGATATAAAGTGAAACCTCTTATGTATGACCATTGATAGTCAGGCTGACAAGGCTGAAACGACAATCAAGTTTTTTTATTATATAGAAAAATCTTTCTCTATATCATTATACAATTCTTTAATCTCTCATTCAGCTTTACCAGGGACTCAAAAACACTAATGCAAAGCGAAATTTTCAGGAACAAGCAGAAAGATTGCATCGACTGCGACCAGAAATTTACAAGGACCCGAACCACAAACCGGAAATCGCGATAGCGCTGACTCCCTTTGAAGCGCTTTGTGGGTTTCGACCTCTGTCGGAGATCCTTTTGTTTCTGCAAAGTCTTCCTGAGTTATGCATAGTTTTAGGAGAAATCTGCGTAGCCGAATTGAGAAGTACTGATGAAGTTGGGCTTTCGAGCGTTTTGAAAAAAACCATCCAGAGCTTGATGGAATGCGACGTTGGTGTCGTAGAAGAACAGCTGAAGACTTTGGTCAGGAGACTGGAAACACTAGATCAGTCTACTAGACAAATGCTCAATGCTGGAGTTTTGAAGAGAGTTCACACAGATTTTCCAGGAGATGTTGGATGCTTTGGGATCTATATCTTCAATTACATGACCTTGCAACCTGGGGAGGCCATGTACTTGGGTGCTAACGAGCCTCATGCTTATTTGTCCGGAGGTACAATTTTAAGTTGCTTCATTGTGTTGTAAGTCTGTAAGAATACTCAACCAATTGTCATGGCACTAGTGATGAAACATAGTATTATTTGTCAGATTGCATTGAGTGCATGGCCCACTCCGATAATGTCATCCGGGCTGGCTTGACACCAAAACTAAAAGACGTTCCTACCCTCATTGAAATGCTGTCTTACCATTGTGAGCCAGCATCTGCGAAAAAATATCAACCGTTTCAGGAAGATGAGTGCACCGAGATTTTTCGTCCTCCGGTTCCGGACTTTGCCATTGCCAAAATAACGGTTTCTTGATTGATTAATATAGCATTTAGGAAATAAATTTTTCAAAATAGGATTAATTTGTTGCTTTTGTCCAGATCCTACCAGGGAGAAAAACTTACGACCTCATCCCCAGAAACACCGCCAGCATCTTGATCATCATCGATGGAAAAGCGGAAATCGAGCCCTCAAGGATCTTGAATCGCGGCTCCATTCTTTTTGTTCCCGCCAACGAAAAACTTCGTTTGAAAGTCCTTTGCGGGTGCCACCCAATGTTAATGTTCCAGGCCCTAGCCAATATTTGATACAGCTAAGACTGACGAGCATTTTTATACCAGACGATTGAAAAATGGTTTTTACAAAATCAGGAATTCATTCTTTCAACAATGTTTATAACAAATTTTCATCAACATTTTACTGGACAGTGTTTGATGGTTGTTATTTGTTTACACAAAAATAAAATTTTTTATCATCCAGAGTTTTTTCCTTAATTCAATATAAATAAAAAATGGAACGAAGAGTTCATTTTGGTGGCTAATCTGTTTCTGCAGTTGACATTTTGCCTTCTTTGGGTTGATCCACATCCTTGTAATGGCGATATTCTGGCTTCAGTTCCCACATATTTCTGTGAGGATTTTTAAGATTGTAGTTGCAATACTCAGTAAGAATTTCTTTGAGGTACACCTGTGAAAAATGTAAGCATCAATATGTAGTGTATTATCTTATGTAATACAATGTATCAGGTTTTTTTAATATTTTTACTTACGATTGGTTGTCTTGTGATTTTCACGAGATCCCTAATGTTATAATACTGATGCTTCTCAAAAGCAGCGCATAGCATGTCGAACACGGCTTCTTTGCTGTCTCGCATTTTCTTTCCTTCAGCTTTTTTCTTGGAATTGTACTCAATCTATGATAAAGAATTTTTAATGATTAATTTCACATTTTGTGTACATGATTTTTTAAAGTAATAACAAATTAGACATACATTATGTTTGTGATCCGACACAGGTTTATAATTCTGAACAACTCTGTCAAGTTGCACAATTTTTCTTACGGGTTGAGATGCTTTGATTATACTCTCGAGTTTTAACTTCATGTAGGTCGAATTGGCTGAAACAAAAAATGAATAGATTTTTATATGGTTTTCAGGCTTGAATCGGTATTCCATACAAGGATGTACATATAAACTTTTTAATCGGATTTTAACATTTTTACCTTCTTGAACGCATTCAAGTTTTTGCACAATTTTTCCTTCCATTGCTAACTTTTCGGTTTCTGGGATTAATGAATCTGAATTGCATGGTGCTGAAAAATAAAGATTTTTTTTTAAATTATGCCAATCACTTGGTTTGCAACAATGAAGAAATTTTTGAAATTGAAAACATTGAATTTGCTTGGAATTATCCTTGCAGTAATTTTAAGTATCTGTGATTAATTTTATATAAAGTTCAAGTTATAAAATAGAACATTGATAATTCGTTCAATTAACAAAAAATATAGAAATATTTGTCAAATTCTGCTTTTTTTTTATATTTTAAATATTCCTTCCTCAACTTCCATTAACTACATTTATCTGCTTTAGTTGAATAAAAAAAGAATAAAAAAGAGTACTTGGCTCTTTACAGTTATGTGTATCATGGAATTATCAATAAAAAAATAATAAACTAAAATGATAGGATAGTCACTTACGGGTGCTATGAGAAAATACACCTAGACTTTGACGAGTAACAGTCGTCACGTCAAGTTTGTACTGCTTTGGAATCTCGTTTTCTGTCGGTTCTTTCAATGCAAGGGCTGCTTCTGATAATTTCAAAGAAACTTGTGCTTTTTGCCCTGGGTTTCTAAATGAACAGAAAAAATAAAGAGATATTAATGACATCTTCAATATTTTTATCAGGATATCAACAAATAAAAAAAAAATTGTTGCGAACAATTTGTGAGATGTGAAAATATTTGTGAGAATCACTTCTTTCTCATCTACAAGATTTCATTCCCAAAATACATTTTTCATTTTGAAAATTTGGAATTGAACTCTCAGAATCACTTTCTTCGATTTTTGAAATAAGCGAGCCCTCCAGGGACGCTAATTTCATCTAGTGCCAGTAAAAATCAGTGATCCTCCGACCTAAAAATGATTTAGTTAGGGGTAAAAAATGGATGAAATTTTTTTTTCAACATATTTTTTTTCCAGCTTTTGCTTTTTGGTCTTAGCAAATTGAATACATTTTGATTTTACATAGTAAGAAAATAGTTCAAGAACATTTTTTTCAAATTTTTAAACACCGACATTTGAAATATGTTCCCGAGTTCCTTCCTTTCTTAAGCGTGTAATAAAAATTTTTTCAACTTATAACACACTTCTAATAAATGAAGGAAATAGTTTATACATTTGAAATGTGAGAAGTTAAAAATTTGGAAACTAGACTATTTTTTACTGTAAAAAAAAAATGAGCTGAAAGCATGAAGAAGAAACGAAAAATAAAATAGATTGGAAAACTAATTTATTCAATTATTGACTTATAAATTAATCGCTTTTGGCTGCAAAGATCATTGATTTTTATTGGAATTTTCACTATTTAAGAGCAAGTCATGGTTATTGTAAAATAATACTAATAATAATAGAATAAATAATAATGATATAATTTAAACATATGATATAATATAAATAATATTTGTATATTATTTTATTATTACAAAATGAATGTTCAAGATTGATTACAAAATCTCATGGATAAATTAATTAAAAAATTTAAGTTCAAGTGAAAAAAATATCATAGTTTCAAATATTTGCAAAATTATTTATTATTACACTACTTTGACCCTAAAACTTTAATGTGTCAGTACAGTAAGACTTGTCGTATTGTCACATTAGAAAACCAGTTTGGCAATGAGACAATACGACAAGCGACGAAGACAGAGAGACCGACAATATGGCGAGTCTTACTGTACACGTAATGATATGCATAATATACAATCATAATGAAAACTTATAATTTATGCTTGAAACTTGGCAGAGTTGAAGTACATAATATAGCATTAAAAACTTGTTGTTTCTGAATTTTTTTATCGATGTTATTTATGTTTAACTAGCAATAAAAGTACACGCTTGCATTATTTTATGTATTTCTTAATGTATTTCCTTTACATATTTGTAACTTCTAAAAAACTAATGAAAGACTTTAGAAATTTGGCAGAACATGAGTACATATTGTAACTTCGAGAACCGAATTTTTTTGGAATTTTCCATTTCTGTAAACCATATATATATTTTATTACAAGCACTTGAATAGTACACTTTTGCCTTAGATTCATGTATGTTTCTCTACCTTCATATATTAGTAACTTCTAAAAAACTTTTTAAATGTGGCAAAGGCGTAGTTTATCATGTAAAGTTCAAAGTCAAAATTTTTGTGATTTATCCATTACTATTATCTGTCTATCAGAAGCGCTTTGAAGTGCATAATTTTCTTAGTTCATCAATAAACTCAAAGAATATAATAAACTGGTCCAGAACACTTTATTTTGAATTGTAAATAACTTAATATGTAACGCGGTTTTTATAAAGGTACCTACCGACCAACAGCTCGATTTTCAAATTTTTACATGGTTCATGGAGTAAATAATTATCTTTCATTTGCAACCAGTCTCGCCTTTCTACGATAAAAATTGAGCTCAGGATAATTTTTTTTCTGAATGTATATTCAAATAATATTTTCGGCAAAATCTGACTCAAGCATCGCTCTCTCGAAAAAAAATTAGATTTTGAACTAAACGTTATGTACTTAAACTCTGCTAAATTTCAAAAGTCTATCATGAGTTTTTTAGAAGTAACGGATATTGAAAGGCAATAAATTAGGAAATACATGAAATTAAGGCAAACATGTACTGATTGTTGCTAGTAAAATACAGATAACAGTGATTGGAAAATCCAGAAAAATTAGGTTTTGAACGTTACATTATGTACTTGAATTTGAAGCATAAATCATAAGCTTTACAAGAGTTGTGAATATAAGAGAAAACTGTATGTAAAATAGCATGTCATTTCCATTTAAACTTTAGTCGCTTTGTGGCTTGAATTAATGTCTGATTTGATTCAAACTTCGCTGAATTTTTTTTTTAGTATTTTAATTGATTTCAAGGTCGGGAATAAATTAATTCCAACATTGTGAAAAAAAGTGAATCCCTAACGTATAATAATTATCTTCTTGGATATTATAAATTAGAATGTAAATTTAATAACATAGCTTGTATAGAGCGTAATACAATTTAAAAATGATATTCTGCACTTTATGTAGTTATAAAGAATGTTATTTTTGCATTATAAAATATTTATGAAAGATTGAGCTAAATCTTTTTCAATAATGAATGAAAAAACGTGAGTTAAAGTGTAACAACATTATGTTTCAAATATTTACACTCGAGACTCGTATAATTTAACGTCCGCGAATCATTTGAAACAGCGTGAGACTCATTTTAGTTAATCTTGAAGGGGCTCCTACTCTTTTCTCGGTTGATTCACGTGATCTCGGCTGATTGTTTGAGGGGAAAGATGAAAAAAAAAGAGAGAGCATAAGCGGCAAAGCTGTCTCAGCTGGTTTTGGCACAAGTCGCGTGACATAAAAGATCAGAGAGAATTTTGTTTTTGTTGTGGGTGCAAACTGATTACTTTTTCCATTTTAACTCCTGATTGTCATAAAAAAATATTCAACATTTATTTCACAAAGAATTAATTACCATAAAGCGATTAAAAAAAAAAAATTATATTGTTTATACGATGAATGTGGTAAGCAAGTACAAATGAGTAAATAATACAACACAGTAATTTTGCAGGTAAAATTTTACACGAACTCATAAAATATTTTTTCAAAATTCTCGTTTTTGAATGAATAAAATTTAAAAATGATCAAATTTATTTTTACTATGTACAATCAATTATATTATTATAATTGAAAAATATGGATAATTGTATTTTAATGATGAATAAATATGTGACTTAATGATTAATAAACAAATTGGTTGGTAAAAATAAACTATTACAAATTTTTTTAAACTATGTTAAATCAAGTAATAAATGATTATAAGCTACATAATTTCATACAAAAAATTTATAATTTCTTGGAATTAGATAATATTTTTAAAGCAATATCATTCTGATTTTCTGAGAAAAATTAAATGTAGTGTATGTATAAGTAGAGAATTACTTGCTTTATTCAATTTTATTACTCTACCTATTTAAACTCCTGATGATTGCGGTTAAAAAAATATCAAAATAATATTTCTTATGAACTTACAACGAAATCACTGCAATAAAATTATATTATGTATGCGGTAAATACACATAGTACAAAAATGATAAGATAATGTGTATTACAAAGTAATTTTCAGGAGAAAATTTTACACAAATTTAATGTTTTATGATAGTTATAATTTAAAGCAAATCAAACTTTACATTTAACAAATATGCATTCACTTACATTGAATTTTAATAAAACTAATAAAAAAAAATTAATCATACATATTTTAAAGATAAGTAAATGCATGAATGACAAATTGATTAACAGCACACATTTTAATGAAAATAATCACATCATGAATATCATAAAAGGAATGAACTCAAAAAGATATTTTATGTTTACAATAAATATATCAATTTTTTTACTGTTTCAGTTTTTTTTTAAGCGCTTTTGCTACGGGTAAAACAAAAGCATAAAAGAGTCGATGTATATCGTAGATGTATTGAGTAATAACCAATAAAATCTGTACCAATTGAAACTAAGTAATTTGCTCCTTTAATTTTTTAGATAAGCATCGTTCCCACGCTTTATTCTTCCTTCTGATTCGACAAGCGCTTACCGCGCCCTAAGTGTGATGGTGGGGGAGCAAAACAGGAGAAGAGGAAAGAAAGACGAGTCCTAAGAGTCCTAATCGTGAAACAAAGTGTGCCATTAAGTTGTACGAGTCTCTAGTGTATTAAATATAACACTATTTCGATACTACGAAATCAATATTTATGCTAATATTATCCTTGCACATCATAAAAATATTGCTAATTTATAAGCATCATTTACAAATTACTCTATTCTGCATATTATCTAATAGTAATGAATATATTTTTTTATTATCGCAAATTAAATATTCAAGATTAATGATTGGTTCTAACATATAAATGAAAAATTTTATTATCAGGGTAAAATAAAGTATGCATATAGTTAAATGTATTCATTTTACATATCTTTATAAAGGAATAATTTCATATTGACTAAATCATTTCACGACTTTGAAAAAAGCTTTTAACATAAAAAAACAGCAATAAAAATCCTATAATAAAAAAAACCGTTCAACAAGTTTATTTGCGACAAGGATTTTCAGAAGTACATACAAAAGTTACCAAAAACAAAAAACATTTACTTCCTGAAATAAAAAATGTACGAAAAAACACTCACTTCATTATTTTGAGTTTCCCGACCTCGACATTGTCGGGTGCTTTGTCCCATCGATCGGCCACATATTTCGGTACTTTCACCAACCAAACCCCACGTCCAGCATTGCCCAAATCTAATTCCTTCTCTGAGTGAGTTGCCGGAGTCGACATTTTTTCCGAAAACTAGTATATTTATATCAAAATTATTGAAAAAACAATTAAATTTCGACGGTGGAACGATGAACCAAATATGACCAAATCAGGGGCTAGACCAAATGCAATGGAATTGGATTGAATCAGATTGAATGCAATGTAAATACGCAGCATACACAACAGTGGACAAAAATAATAACAATGCCGAACAAACTTGATAAACCAGAACAATCTGAACAAAACATCAGGACAGCCAATCACAGAGCTCGTCTCCCATTTGCGCCGCCATATTGGATCATTTCCCGGGCTTAATTTTAACTGATTTAAACAATGCTCATCCTCTTTCGAATATCAGATTTCACGGGAAAAATTTGCATAATAAAAAAAAGCACATAAGGAAGTATAACATTCAAAGTGACATAAGTAAAATAAGGGATTGGCCCTGTATTTCCAAAAGGACCAAACCACAAACCGCGTCTATGAGCGTCTCGTAAGTGGTGGCTCAAAAAAGCGGTTAAAATAATCCAAGCCCAATTATGACAATAATTTGAACACTGAAATTTTTGATGAGCAATCAGCAAAATAGAAGAAATGATTATGGGTAATGATGTGTTGTGGAGAAATGGTCTGGTTTTTCCCAAACGTGTTGCTTCCTACAAAATACCAAATAGTTAAATAATCAACGTCCTTCTGAACTTTTGTGATATCCATTTTCTAAGTTATGAAATATTTTTAATAATAGAAACTTACACTTAATCTAAAACTCTTAGCCAGTAGAAAATGATCGAGATCGATGGCTGATGAAAGGATGAAGCAGGAAAAAATGCTTGACAAATTATTTAACAAATTTTTGTTCAAAAGCACTAAAATGACAGTCCATGACAGTCCGCCGATAATTGCATGTGTCAAGTTGTCAATAACACATCGCGAAACAAGGTTTTTGTTCGTTTCAAGAATTCGGTCGCCGAAAATGGAAAAAACCACTGTCAAGTTTGATAAAACGATTAAAAATGATAATTCGTAGATTTTTTGAAACGCGTGAAACATTTCGAACGAATTCGCGGTGTTTTGTTTATATCATGTTTATTTACAAACATTTATAAAACATATGATGTATCAGTATTAGAGAGAGCCTGTTGATTGGCTGCCGATGCTGCCGATTTAAAGCGTCGGCTATCTTTGGAAAAAAATGTTATAAAAAAATTAATCCTTATAAGATTTTCATAAGCTCGACCGATCTTGAACAAATCTCTTGAGAAATAATAATAAGATTTTTATAAAGTTTTACAATCGTTGTGGAACAACGCTTTTTCACGTAGATAGTACTTATTGATACATAAATTTATAATCAAAGGTATAATAATAGTACGTTGAAAGTACTTATTGCATTAGATATTTTCTTAATTCTTCGTAACGATAGTGATCGATCATTTACAAAAGCAAAAGTTAGACAACTCGCAACTGTGTTTTGCAAGTTCTTGGTTGATCATATCGAATATATCGATACAAGTTCGTATATACAAGATACGCTCTTGTAATTTTTAAATCTCGCGCCAACATAGCTGCCAACCTCACGTACCGAACAATATATTGTTTGACAATTCTAGATCATTCCAAGGGGCAGACACCTCAATGGAGAGATTTTCATTCTTTTTGCCGTAGTTACTGTGCCCGCCGTGGGGCAGCAAGACTTGTCATGTATGAATAAAGTGTATATCTGTATACGTTGCTTGGGTTGCGTTGAGTATCACTGACAGGTCAACACAACTAAAAATAGCATAGTATTCGTGCCCGCCGCGGGGCGGCGCTGCAAAAAATTTCGACAAATCATAACACGGAGGTGTCTGCCTCCTGTAGGGATGGGAATCGCAAGACAAAGTATCGGTATATGGCATTGCGATATATCGGAAAGATCCGATACCAAGCAACAAGTATATCGGAACAAAAGTATCGATAATCTAATATTATCGGTATTGGAAAGCGATTTTTAAAGAAAAATAAAATAGAATGAATTCTTTTTCAAAAATGGCTTACAAAAATATCAGATTGTGAAAAACATAAAAAAACAGTCATTTAATTTTACAACTATTTATTCTAACGTATGATTTTTTATGGAAAAATTTAGGTGATTCAATTAAGTAATCCAATTACGGTAATTCAATTCCGAAAATCATAAAATCAGGGAGACAAAATTCGTCCCGGCGTTGAATTTCAATTGTACCGAAATACATGATAAACCAGAACGCAATATTTCAATACAACCGCATCATTGCCAAGAATATGTTACTAAATGTTAACACTCAGCCTTTATTGTGGCAAGCGCTGCTCATTTCACAGTTGATTCAGCGAACCAATAAAAATCTGTCTGGTGGTCGCTGGCTCTACTTCAGCGACGTTGTAAACAGGACTTAGCCGATCCAGCTTTGGCTTGCAGTAGAATCAACGGCAAGGCAAAGCTGTTGCTCATCTTCTTTGGGAGTTGAACTGAATCCAATACTCGATTGAGCAATAGCGTTTTGCGCATAGCGACATCTATACCGGTGTAAGAACCACAATCAGATCAAGTTCCTGCATCAGCTGTGAGGTTTTGTTGAATTTGCGACAGCTGAAAGCTGATGCAGCTGCCCTCTGACAGCATTTTCAGCATTAGCAAGAAATACTTCAAGCATGAGCTGATTCGAACACCCATTTCTTTGAGTGAGCAAATAAACAGAAGTTAGCAACTTCAACAGATAAGCTAATAAGGCACTACACTAAAAGTATGAGGATTATTATCCGCTATTTCGCGTCCTACTAAAGTAAACTAGAATATGTCAAAATTGCACAAAACACAATATTTGAGCCAAAAATATTATAATTCTGAGTTCCAAAACATGGACAAAACGTTCAAAAAATTAATAAATATCGTATTTATTTATGTACACACATCAGAAACTGGAAAAATTAATTTACTTACAATAATGACGCCATAAATATTTTAGAATTGTTTTTTCAATTTTTCAGATTTGCAACATTTCATATCAGATCATTTTGTACTCGACATGCTATAAATAATAAAAATTTGAAAAAGCCAGCAATAATGAATCTATTTGAATCTATCTTCAATTACCAGTTACAACACGTAATCCAACTGAAATATATAGAAATATATAAAATATATTGTTGTGATAATTATTGAAAATTTATTCTCAATACTATAAATTATATCATAAAATAATCATATTACTCTGTTATAATAATATTTATAATGTGTATTTATTATTATTGTCAATGTAATGTTACTTAATATTATACTTCATAAAATGCAATCAATTAATTGTCAATGCCCGTTAAGGTTATCTTTTTCTGTGTTGAAAGAGAGATGTGTAACTGAAAATATGTTTTGATAAATAAGTCTTTAACAATTGTTGACTAACATTGTCATTTGATATAATTTTATTTTCGACTTTTTTATTACAAATCTTGCTTCTTCCTATATATTTCTTTGAACAGCTTTGAAATTCGTTTTTGCACGATTTTGTGCGATTTAATCACAAATGAAACACTACCACTGTATGTTGATTATTTGCATACACAGTTTTTTATGTTTTCAAATGTTAAATAATTTTTTTGGCTAAAAAGTCTAGATCGTTGCAATGCAGTACAATGGTTGACATGGGTTGACAAAACACATAATAGAGAATCATCACTTTCGAGCGGAAGACAAATATCCGGTCCAGGTTGGATAATCTGGCCCGGATATCTCAAAATGGCGCGGGAATTTCAAATTCCGTCACGCTATAACGTGACGGCAGTGTATTGGTGTATATTGTATATTAATGATTTTTTTTTATTAATAACTATAATTTTATTTTATTTACATTGTGTATATATACCAACATATACACAATATATTGGTGCATTTTAAATTTCCTGCGCCATTTTAAAATATCTGGATCGGATTATCCAGGCCGGACCGGATAATTGTCTCCCGCCCGAAAGTGCTAAATGATAATACCTATATATTTTATTGCTCTAGATAATTAGCTACTCAATATTTGACATAACATGCATAAAAATGCATAAAATACATCGAATATAAAAGATATTACCCAACATTGGTTTAACAAGTAATGCCAACGACGAAGTTGAAGAGAAAAAGGAAAGCCTGTAGAAAATTTTGCGATATTTCTTGAGTATTGGAAGAAAAAGTATTGGTACCCAATAGTATCGGTTGCTTGAGTATCGATGCCAAATACTCGGTATATCGGATAAAAAGTATCAATGCTTCTGGTATCGATAAAGTATCGCAAATCCCTAGCCTCCTGGATCATTCTCAAATGTTCTCAAACGTGTAAGCACGTGCAAGAACGTAAAATTCGTAATCCTGTCGTAATCTTCATATAAACATTGTGAACTTACGTAAATAAATACAGTCAGTGTACAATTTGCGTGAATTTGCTGTTATTAACGAACAGTCACACATTACGCGATACCAAAAATTCGATTAGAACAATTCAATAATCGTTTCTCGAAAAACGCCGCGTACACTGCAAACATAAAATTATTGGAGACACAAAATAGGATTGAAACTCACTGCGTTTTCATACTTTTTTGGCGTCGGCGCCTTTGATCTCACGCAATCTCCCGCACAAAGTATTGGAATTCTGTGCGTTTGAATCAACTTTTGTGTCTTCCAACAATTTTCTGTTTGCAGTGTAGAGTTTTTCCAATTTTGTCCAATTTTTATTAATACATATCAATTGTTTGATAATGAACCAAGTTCGTCGTCGACCAAAACTTCAATATTCTGGGGATTCCGATGATTCAGCGGATTTCTGCGCTGCCTTGAACGTGAGCAAAGAAATTCAAGTAAGTTACAAAAATAATTCTAGTAAATTAAGTAAAAATGAGTAAAACATAACCTCAAAATGTTAGTCCACATTAGATATTCTGTGGCTTCCCGCCATAATGACGAAACTCACTTTTTTTCGAGATTGAGGTAATGTGAAATTTGATATCTGTAAATGTTAATTTTTCCATAAAATGTTAATTGACACTCTAATATCCAACATACGGTTCGTTCTATCAACATTTCATAACCAACAAACTGCATTTTTCTCAGCACAACAACACAACTCAGCGTTTTCCCGGCATAAGGAATCGGTTCATCCGTCATTGTTTAAATCAGTTTGACAATGATGTCTGTGGCTTGCCGCCATAACAGAGAAAGTCACTTATGCCATTAGGCTCATTTTAAATGATATTCTGATGACATTTTGAATGTTATGAGATGTGTGACTTTCTCTGTTATGGCAGTAAGCCACAGAATTTCACGTGGACAAAATAAATGAATAATTCGTATGCATGGTACAATTGTTTATTCAATTTGCCTGTTTTTTGCAATTTTCACGCACACAACCTTTTTTCTCACTGTTTTCCCATTTTTGTTTTGATTAGTTTGGATGCTGAACACAGCTGAACATCAGCTGACTGCTACGCACACACGTCACACACGTCATAACATCTGTGGCTTCCCGGCGTAACTGACTAAGTCACAATTTACAATAAAAAAATACTTTTTAGACATATTTGCCCGCACTTAACTAAAATATTTTCACGTACTCAATGCAATCAATGATTTCGTAAGAGAAAAAGTCAAAAAAGTTTGCGAATTTCGAAAAACACTTCGAAAACTTTAAGTCTGGTTTTTTCGAAAACAGCTGTTAGTGAGTTTCGTCATTATGGCTGGAAGCCACAGAATTGTAATTTCATAAATTTGAAAAGTTTTTAAAACTATTTATATTGTATTACCAAGTTCTTAAATGAAGGTTCTATTATTTTTGACGAAAGTTTTTAAATTTTTGTTTTAAAGTATACAAAGTTTTTAATAAAATATGATATCATTAAAAATAAAAAAATGGCGATTTATAAATTTCAGAGTGTAATAATTTTTATTTCCAAATTAAAATATTAGGAAATTGCGAAACTATTTTTGCTTTCAGTCAAACCAGATCGAAAATCCGACTGAAATTACAAGAGTTTTCTGAAAAGTAGTAAAAATTGTAATAGGTACATATTATCTGTATACACTGTGAGTGGATATTGTGATTATGTCGATTGAATCCTGGTGGGAACGATAATATCACGTTGCACACACAATCTGAGGAGATCTGCTGGGAATGATTTCACATATGGATCACGGAAATAAACGTATTCTTGTGAGTGTATCGCAACGTTCAGGATATTGTATACTTGTCACTTTATACTTTACAGTGCCTGCGAACATCTGTGTCCTCCCTATAGAAATCCGTATAACTCCCAAAGATATATAAGCCGATTCTTAACGGAACCCAAAGCATTCCGCCGCGTTACACATACGTATCCTTCACACAGGCAAATATATGCTTACGTGTGGAATCACGTAGAAAGTTGGAGCATATTGTGCTCCTCGCAATATCCACTTCACAGTGTATTTGAAAAAAACTTGCTGCGGCCCCCGCCATACATATATCCAACTGTGATTCAGCAACTCTCTGTGAATTCCTGTCATTTCTCGTAAAGTCCCATCAAGTACTACAAAATTCTATTGTATAATGACACATGTCATTTTTCATGTCATTGAAGTCCAGTCCATTGCTCCCTCTAAGCCAATCAGACATAAAAAGTTTTACAAAGTGAAATTTCTTATGCTTTACCATATTACTATGTTTTAATATATAAAGTCACTCAAAGTATAGGCGACCATTAGAAGTTTCATTTTATAGAGGATTATTAAATAATTTTTCACTGTGGCAACACAAAAAGATTCACTTCATAATGGGCCATAAGAAGTTTCTCCACTATGGTGAGACATTAGAAGTTTCACGTTATAGTTGATTATCAGAAGTTTCATTTCATAGAGAGTCACTGCGATTTTCACTTTATAGTGAGCTGCTGCTATTCATAGTAATAAAATTGTCTTATAATCAACAATCAAAAAAAACTTTTTAAATCCTGCGTGAAACTTCTAATGATTTACCATAAAGTGAAACTTTTCATGATTTGCTATTAATTTAAATTTAAACTCATTATATATCTTATCATAGGTAGAAATCCTATGTGAAACTACTGAAAATTGCCACAAAATCACAAAATAATATCAGATCACAGTATGTCAGAAATTGCAAAAAGTCACGAAATTACAAAATTTCAGGGATCACACAATTTAAAAAAATCACAAAAATTGAACAAAATTCGAAAACATAAAATGTCACAAAATCAACATATTCCACAAATCACACCATTTTACAGAATGTGAAGATTTAAAAAATTACAAAATCGCACAAATTTGCAAAATTTATAGAAATACCAAAATATTTTCTTGATATTAGGCCACTATTGTTATTGTATTGGCCATCAAATAAGGACTTTTGATAATAACTCAATATTAGCCAAATGTTGGCTTCATATGGGACTTCTGATGTAGACATTGATGAAGTATCAAATATCAGACCAATATTGTGCTAATATTGTCCCAAATCAAGCCAAATATTGTGATAATTGTGCTTTATATCAGGCTATTACAGGGCATAAATTTAGCCGACTTTATCTGTGATGACTAATTCCTATCTATTTATCATATTTGAAAACAATAATTCAAGGTTGTCATAATCTTTTGAGAAAAAAAAAATATAATTAATTAATACTGAATGGTGGTTGTCGCACGAAGTAATATAAAAATACAATTTGAACCATTTTTCGTAATTCTCGTTTGTTATTAATTTTTTTTCTCTCTGTACTTAAAATCTCAGTGACATTTTAAAGGGCAAAGGATAACTTGCAAATTTTTCGCTGTAATTTCATGAAATTTTTTTCAAAGGAGCCAAAAGGTTTATTTTCACTTTAAATATTTTTTCACAATTACAATTGTATGAAGAATTAATGTAAATAGTCCAGAGGTTCCACTGATTAAATGTTATTAAAATAATAGTTGGGAGAGAAATGTTTTAGAAGAAATAGAATTTTTTCCTGAAGAATTTTTCAGAAAAAGGTCTGTTTACTATTCCGGCATTTCTCTCTTCTAAAACCTGCTTGAAGCTGGACTGATGCTTTTTGAACGAGTCTCTGAGGATCTGTGTCTAATTCGACCATTCACTCGCCCAAATAATAGAGATCGGCATCCAAATCAGTGTAGAGAAGGGAGAAATGCCGGAATAGTAAACAAGCTTTTTTCGGAAAAATAAAACAGCTTTTATCTCAGCAATATCAACTAGCTGATATAATGATTTTTTCGCGAAAAAAAGCGGGGGAATGGATTCTTCTCATTGAGAGCAAGAAAATAGTTTTTTTCTTTTTTTCTAATCGGACATATACATTCGATTTTACATTTTTTTCCTATTTTTGTTGATAAAATTAAAAAACGATGTCAGCGAACAAAAACCTTTTTGGAAATGGTTTATTGATGACCTAGGGAATTAGTTTTTCCAAAAATTTCGCCAGTAATTTTTTAAAAGTCAAATTTTGTCGAACTGTGTTATTGTATTTTTCGGTCCTTTGATTTTGAATTTTCCGTTGATTGACCAAAACTTTCAAGTTCTTATCAATAAATCTCAAAGACTTTATATTGTCTATTACATTTCTGTTAACTTTCATCATTCAAAGTATGTTGTGTTCATACGTTTTAAATATTGAAAATTTTAATTTTCTTGTCATAAAATACTGATGCAAAACAAAAGTCAATTTTAAAAGATAAAAAATATTTCTATTGCATCACAAATGATTTTGGACTCCTAAAAATTATTCATATTTTTTGTATGCCATCATAAATCCATTTTTAATCACACTTATTTTACAGATATGGCTTTTAACAATTATTTTATCAAAATAGCAATCATCGCAGTGCAATTTTGTCAGTTTAATTAATAATATTTTATTACTACAAATGCACTTTCAAAATTCTTTAAATATTCTGTTGTTTTGGTTCGCTCTTCATTTTTTTTACTGCTGTTGTATCAGTTAGTTGAAAAATGCAATTTTTTTATCAACAAAGTAGTGAATCAGCAGAAGACCAATATGATTCTGAGTACGACACTGCTGGTAGCGATTCGGAAGCATCAAAACCGCAAGATGGAGCTAAGCGAGAAAGGGGCGATGGTCAAGAAGAGGAAAAACCACCAAAAAAATTAGATCGCGAAGAGGATTGTCGAAATCCCGAGTACATACCGAAAAGTGGCAGATTTTACCAACACGATGACAGAAACAGCGAAGAAATAGCCGAGACTAAAAAGGGGGTGAAACTTGAAAGAGAATTAAAGAACAAAATAGTCTGGAAAGACAAGGGAGACAGGTGGTATCATGATCGCTATAAAGAGAACGAGCAATCGTCAAAAAGTTGCGAAGAGCTCACCGCCCAATATGATTACGACATTCATAAGAAACAAGGCCCTCACAGGACGCAATGGAGACGACCATCCAGGTTTGTAATCGAGCGGAAATTATTATATTATCAGTCAGCATCGTGTCACCGAGGCGATCGGACGTGTTTGATCGCTCCACTCACTTTCTGATTATCCGGTTAATTATTTTCGGTCAAAGTGCTAGTTTTTCTTGTGTCTTCTCTGTATCAATTGATCCGTGTAAAAAATTTGTTTTCTTGACGCTGAATTTTGTGGACTTCGATTCGGATTATGGAAATGTTTTGGCGCGTTGTTCCCCGCCGAAATAAAAGTAGGTCAAACAACTGTGCCATTATAACAGTTGCACATTTCTCCGCCCTTTTTACGTGAATACGGCCTACTTTTGGACTTTTGGATTGGTTCTGGTTCCCTATCTCTATTTTGAACATTTAACATGGATTATAAGAACAGGAATCGTCGAGCATGCGATAGGGTATTTGTTACCTCTTCAAAAATCACGCCTTGCCCTCGTTGTTTAGCCCCTTATCATTCCGGGTGTGCTAAACAACAACAGACTTTATCTAATAATGGTTTTTCGAAGTGCTGTGGAATTTCGGATATCTCGGGCCAAAGTGCCTCTATACTGAATCTGGCGACTCCATGCTCTAATGCCATTGTGTCTGTTGACATGCTTCACGATATGATTTCTGAAGTGATACAAGGTACGCACGAGGAGCTGTTTACACGAGTCAAGGCTGAGATAAGTTCTATCACTGACACTGTTACGGCTCTCCAACAACAAGTAGCCGAAGTGAACAGTGCTGTTCAGAATCACGAGCAGCGAATGAATACAATTGAGTCATCCATGAGTAATGACCCTGTTATCAATATGGAACAGTTTTATTGTGAAATATCGTCGTGCTCGAAATGTGATATTATTGAATGTGCCGGCGAGTGGTGGACCAGATGAAGATTTGGTCTTTATTAATGATGCGTTAGCATCCACTTCATTGTCGGTTTCGGCTCGCTTCGCTTTCCGTCTTGGAAAAGTACGTTCGGATACCAGACCACGACCATTGAAGCTTTGCTTTGTTACGAAGGATGATGCGCGCTCTCTTTTTCGGAACAGGCAGTTTTTAATGCGCCATAATTATTTGGCTAGGTCAGATCTGACCATATCTCAACGCGATCATCTTCAAAATCTTCGTGCAGTGCTTGACACAAGGATTAAAAACGGTGAGAGAAATCTGACTATTAAGTACATTTCAGGTATTCCAAGGATCATAGAGAAGGGAAACGTGCAGGCACGGGCTTCGTCGATCGACGTCAACATGAATTGAATGTTTATGTACAGAATGTAAGAGGTCTACAGACTAAGTTGTCGTTTTTGAGGAAAGCGTTGGTTCTGTCACATACTGTTTATGATGTAATAATTCTCACGGAGACCTGGCTCCACGATGGTATATTCGATGCTGAACTTGGGCTTTCGGATTATGTCATTTATCGTTGCGATCGGTTTTCTAGTACAAGTGAATTTAAAAGGGGGGGGGGGGGGTATTGGTAGCTGTTCATAGGAGAATTGTCTCTTCGCGGATTGATATTTCTGTCACGGTGCTGGAACAGCTTTATGTCGAGGTTCAACTGTTCTCCACTAATCTTATTATAGGTGGTATTTACTTGCCGCCACAGAGTCCTATTTTTCATTATGAACTGCTGCGCGATACTGTTTCCAAGATACAATCTGGATCTGGGGGTTTCGAGTTTTTACTTATCGGTGATTTTAATCTTCCCAGACTTTCTTGGAATGTTAATGACGTAGCTTCCATTTTTCAGGCTGTCTCTCTCACTACCTCTGCAACTATACAGGCAGCTACAGTTCTCTCGGATATTGTTGGGTATTTGGGCCTATATCAGATTAATAATGTTACTAATGTTAATGGGCAGCTTCTGGATTTAGTGTTTTGGGGATCTTTAGATAACTCAATATCTAGGGCCGATAAACCGTTGATTCCCATTGATGTTCACCACCCTGAACTTCATTTGAAATTGGGGGCCAAAAAGAGTGGTATTACTGAATGAAGCTATAGGACTGATCTGAATTGCCACTCTGCTAACTACACTGCTATTAATTTCGAACTTAACTGTTTCAATTGGGAGGATATATTTGATAATAAGGATGTGGTGATTTCGGTCTCTACTTTTTATGATATACTGGACACTTTGATAAGGAGGTATGTTCCGATGAGGCGATTGAGGAGGGATAATTGTCCTCCTTGGTTTAATGGTGAATTGAGGCATATGGTTGCTCAGAAGAAAATCGCTCATCGGGCATACAAGATATCTAAGTCCTCGGTCGACTATATGGAGTTCTCACGTCTTCGTTCTCTTTGTAAGCGTCTCTCGTGGAGTTTGCATCTCGCCTATATACGGGGTGTGGAGGACTCTATTGCTAGTAATCCGAGGGCTTTTTGGAATTACGTTGGGTCCATGAAAAGGAATAATAAATTGTCACATTCTTTGGTACACGATACGGTTACTGCGACCGATTCGCAGGATAAAGCTGATTTGTTCTCAGGGTATTTTGGGACAGTTTATGATAACGAATCAGCTACGGTCCCTCCATGCCCCTCTGACACAGGCATAACTTTCTCCTCTCTGACCTTACGTCTTTCGGAGGTTTTCGATGGTTTATCTCAACTGAAGTTGAATTCTGGACCAGGACCTGATAACATTCCTAACATTTTTCTTAGTAGTTGTAGATACTCATTGGCTAGACCATTGTGGATCTTGTTAAATAAGTCATTGGCAGAGGGTTCATTGCCTACTATTTGGAAGACTAGTAGGGTAACTCCTATCTTTAAGAGCAGTGATCCTACTGATGTACATAACTATCGTCCCATTTCGTCCATTAACGCTATGCCTAAGCTCTTTGAAAGGTTAGTTTGCAAGTATTTGACTTCCCATCTTGGGGGCATTATAGTTGATGAACAGCACGGCTTTATCCAGGGGAGGTCGACAACTACTAACTTGGCTGTGTTTAATAACTTTCTGTCGAAGACTCTTGGTAAGAGCGTGCAGGTTGATGTTATATACACTGACTTTTCTAAGGCTTTTGATAAGGTTAACCACTCTCTACTTCTTTCGAAATTGGAGAATTATGGGCTCCACGGACCACTCCTTGCATGGGTCGCGAGTTACTTAGCCGATAGGATCCAGTTTGTTGTGGTAGATAGGACCCTCTCTGGTCCAGTGAAAACAGTCTCAGGAGTACCGCAGGGCTCGCATATGGGTCCTCTTCTTTTTAATGTTTATATTAATGACTTTGAATTGTCCTTGACGGGTTGTAGGTACTTATTATTTGCCGATGATGCAAAGATTTTTTGTACTATAAGATCGATCTCTGATGCCCTAGATTTGCAGCGTGGTTTGGATGCAGTGTTTGAATGGTCTGAGCGGAATTGTTTGCCATTGAACAAGGACAAGTGTAAGGTAGTGAGGTTTGCGCAAAAACGTGATCCTGTTTTATTTCCCTACTCTGTCTTGGGCTCTTTGATTCGGGCTGAGAGTGAAGTCAGGGACCTTGATGTTCTGTACACATCATCCTTATCATTCCTCTCACACATAACTGATGTTACACACAGGGCGTTTCGCATGCTGGGTTTTATTGATAGGGTTTGTGCGGACTTCAGGAACCCTGGGACATATAAGTCTCTTTACTTGATGTTTGTAAGACCCATCCTGGAATATGCGTCTCCTATATAGGCTCCCTGTGGGTTGGTTGGATGTCGTGCTATTGAGCGACCACAGCATGCTTTTCTGAGACGCCATTCATTTTTGCTGAATAACCCGATCCCTTTTTATCAACATGATTATTCTGCGTATGAGAGGGAATATTGTATTTATTCTTTGCGGTCTCGTAGACTTTTCAATGATCTTATTTTTTTGTATAAGGTTGTCAATGGCTTGACTGCATTTAGTGAGCTTGGATCATTGATTGGTTTGTATGCACCACTGTACTCTCTTCGATATAGACCTGCGAACGTTTTTTATATTGATGCTTGTCGCACAGCATTCACCGGCAATAACACTTTGGGTCGGTTATGTCGCGAGGGGAACTGTATTGCGGATGATGTTGGTTTTTTTGGGACCTCTTTCTCTGGGTTTCGGAGAGCATTGAAAGGGATTGTTTTTCGTGACTTTTAGGATTTTCCTGCAAGCCTCGTACCTGGTGGGTGCCCGTGCGGTGATATTCATGTGACATTCATGTCTTACTGTCATTTTTTTTTTATGTTTTTCATTTTCGTTGTTACTTTTTTTTTCCTTCACCCTCAGATTCGTGCATGTATTTTCATCGGTTTTTGATGTTTCGGTGAAATACGATTGTACACTTCTTTTTAATGTATGAAAGGGCGCTAAGCCCGTGCACTGATTCAAATAAATTACTCATTGCACATTTATGCTGAAAAATTTGTGGAGAAACATGGAATTTCCATATTCCTTCAAAATATTCAGTAATGTAGAAAAATTGCGAGGTTGAAATTGGTTTTACAACAATATCATTTTTTTTCACCAGTGGAGAAACCAACAAGTACACACGCGATTGGGAGAACAAAAATACTAACAGAAAAATGTCAGCAACTTTTTCTGGTGGAAAGTCATCGAATAATCGCAAGCCGCGAAGAAGCGGAGGAGATTTTCCAGCACTGTGTTCAGATAATATAGTAATTTGGTTTTTTTTTGCAACAATGAAAATAGAAAACAGCAGCATTCATTGTTTAAAGATTGTTCGTAACATTTTTACCATTTCTTATTTATAGGGAACTGAGAGAAAATCCTCTGAAGAACCAGTGATTTCCTCTACGTGGTACAGCAACAAAAACAAGAAACCATCTAAGGCATCCAAAGAATTCCCATCATTGCCATCTAAACATGAAGATAAATCTGACGCATACCTCAGAGCACATAAATTTTCCAACTCTCCGAAATCAAATACGCTGTAAAATACTTTTTATTGTATTTCTGGTGTAAAATGTTTTTAAAGCCTACGAAATTCTTGAAAAATAATTTTACGCTTTGTTTTACAGGAACGACAACCAAGTGTTGATGGCCAATACTGTAACGAGTACGTAAAATAATTATAATTATATAGTAGTTACCTCCTAATAATTTACTAACATTATCTAAAATACAAACAGGAAAATAACAAGAAATTAAATACAAGTTTGACGATGATTCTTAATTTTGAGTTTTTAGTTGCGGTTAAGTCAACTCACATATTTTTCCAGGGTCGTGATGAAGTTTATTGAACGTACGACAATGATTTGCAACATGGACGATTTTTTTTGAATTGTTCTTTTACTACAATTTTTTGTATTGTGCAGCTGGCAGAGGGCGTGGTCGAGGAATCTACCTTAATACATGCAACAATGCAACTAAAAGTGTGGATAACTTTAAACCCAAGAGAAGGGGTTTCACGAAGCCGACTAATGCTGGTGAAGTGAAACGTAATAGCATTGTAAATGAGCAACAATTGACTCAAGACATGAAAGAAATGAGTCTTTCTGATCAAGGTTTTGGACCAACTCGTAAGTACAGATCACACAAAAATCAGTACATTCATAGAATTATTAATGGTAACATTTCTACGAACGATAAATATTACAAATATTTATTTCTTAAATAATACGAAATTCTAAAAATTTGTTGCTTGTAAGTTAGATCAGTTAATAACAATTTAAGACCCACACGAAACTGAGGCGACCAGAATCCGACCAAAACCCGACCATAGCAGTCGGTTTCCGATCGCTTGTGGTCGGATTGCTCAAACCCTAGACGATTTTTTCTATAAATTATAATTTATTGATAGTACTCCGTCTAATTAACGAAAAAGTGCATTATTTATTGCTTCAAGTTAATTTAACATAAGATTACATTCAATGAATCGAGTAGGTGCAATCACTGAGTATGCGATCTATGGTACGCTATTTTATCTTTTATTTTGAATAATTCAGCTCAATTATAATGATGTACGGATTTAGTAGCAAGTCTGGAACAAGTCCTGCGCGAAACTTTAATGCTTATTGCTAGTAATAGGCAAAAAATGTAATCTGACCGCAACCCGACCACAATCCGACCACCGTGGTCGGATCAGTTCCGTCTGGAGATTCTTATTTTATTTTATTTAAAGAAAAAATACTACTACATATAACAGCATTTTCATAGCACTACCTTTGCTAGCGGATTGATTTTGAGAAATGTGGAAAGTGAGAATATTTTTTATTTGTTTTTTCAGGACAACTTTATGACCACCCAACTACTAATGACCAGAAGTCGCACCCTGGTCCTCCTAGAGTTTAGCAATCCCCACCACAGCAAGCTCCGTCGAAGCAAGAACAGCAATTGCATCAGCCAACGCAACCGATGTTGCTGTTGCCACTGCCACGACAGCAACATCAACAACAAGCGACTCCAGATACTCCTGCTTTTATGCCTGAAAGATACTCGATTTTGGGCCAAAAGCCAGTGGTTGCTGACAATCCAGTTCAACCAAATTATTCATCTGCGGCTATTATTGGATATAACTCACTGCCAGGTAAAATATTTTAGATCAATTTAAAATAATTGCTCTTAGTTTATAATTATAGTCTGGTGATGGAAACCTTTTCCTATAATGTTTATACTGCAAATTTTTAAAATGGCAAAGGGAAAAATAGATGATCGCTGTACAACATGCAATTTTTCACTCTGAAATTAGTTACAAAAATGGAATCTACCCTGAATTTAAAGATTCTTGTGTTATGGGATTTTGCCTAGTTCGGTTATAAAAACAGCATATTTTTTAATTTGTTACATCTTTTCTCTCATTTTAACACATTACTCGAATAGTGTGCTATTTTCGCACATCAAGGTTTAAATGGAAAGCTTTATTGAAATAATTTAGCAGAACCCTGAGACATGTGTAACTTTATGTTAAGTTTAGATTGTGTGTTTCATTGCTATTTTCTAGATGAAAAAGTTTTATCTGAAATTTGTTGCACAGTGTAAAATTGATGTACAATTTTTCAGGGTATCGATTATTTAGATTTTTGTGATTGATGTTAGGACTCCTGGTAATTTTTTACACAATTTTAGTGAAATGCCATATTTTAACAGCCGGATAACATTTGTAAAATTGATTGCGGGAAACGTTTTTTGGAAATTCAGTTAAAAAATTAATCTCTATACTTGCAGGGCATGAAGGCGTTCGTAAAAATATGAGAAAAGAATTGATATGTTTTATGATTGAAATAGTCATTTATAACCAAGGTGTAATAATAACCGACCTTCCCAGTCAACAGTATTTTATTGTGTAATTAAAACACGACGTTTCGGACACTTGTTTTGTGTCCCTTTTCAAATGTTCTATAACGAATTGTACAATGATGTCAATATTTTGAAACACAACGAAACAACAGTCTCAAATAAATCAATACAATACCAGTCACATGTAAGGTATTTAAATGAATTTTTAGTCTCCTCTTTTTAAATGTTGAAGTGAAAATTTCTTCGAGAGACTCCAGGCGTCATAGTTCTCGATTTGATGTCTGGGCCATGACTGATTAAAATTTCTTATCATTACCTACATACTGAGTCAACTTGGGTGGTGTGGGTGTGATCATCTATTTACATCATATTGGTGTGAATGAAAACTCTTGTTTAGGTGGGTCTTTTTGGAAATCCAAGCCCCTTAACCATAGCATGAGATAAAAGCGTAAATAGAAAATCCGACACTTTAATTCGAAAACATTAAAATAGATTATTAAATCTGGAAATAGAAGATCTTTGTATCAATTTAGATTACCACATAAACAGGGCTAAATATTTTGAAGATACTCTATTTAATAAGTTACCACATAATATTGTACATAATTTTTTACAATCCAACTTTAATAGGATCAGGAAATATAAGGTTGAAGAAAAACATCGTCTTAAGGAAAAGTTTTCTCGACTCTTTTATAAGCAGTATGTGGATAAAGACTTTTTTAAAAGTTTAAATAGTAAAAATAATTGGGTCGTGAATTTTTCTGAGAAAATAGTACCCAGATTTGTAACAAATATTGTGAGTTTAGTTGGGAATTTTGGAAAACCATTGTTACACGGAAGGTGACCTCTGGTTTTGGACATGATTAAACAATTTGAGATTCATTGCTATGGACTATCTAAAGATATCCGTAATGAACTGAGATATAATTTGTCTGATAACCTTAAGAGATTTCTTTTTCAGGGTCCACGTGTGGGTTTTTTTAAGAGAAAGTTTGATCAGGAACTAAGAAAATGTGATCATCTTAGAAAAAATAGGGATTTACTCATTACTAAGGCGGATAAGGGTCAGGTTACAGTAATTATGGATAGGAATAAGTATGATGAAAAAATGATTGAATTTCTTAATGATAGTACAACATATCTTTCCTTAAACAAAAGTCCGATGTTGAAGATCCAGTCTGATTTGAAGGACTTGATTCAAAGATGGAAACACAAGGGTTTGATCGATGATAAAGAATATAAGTTTCTTAGTTGCCCAGTAGGGAATGGTAACTTACCAAGATGTTATGGACTGCCAAAAATTCATAAGGCAGATATTCCTTTAAGAATCATTGTTTCATGTATAGATTCACCCCTTTATAATCTTGGAAGGAAACTACATTCAATTTTAGAAAATAGTATTAAAAAACCTGAATCTTTTATTAAAAGTTGTTGGGAATTTGTGGAGAGCATTAGACAGATTAACTGTCCTATAAGATATAGATGATTTCTCTTGACGTTAAAGCTTTGTTCACTAATATTCCCCATGATTTAGTTTTTAGAGGAATTTAAAAGAGATGGAATGACATAAGAAAAAAGACCGATATTCCGTTTGATGAATTTATAGCAGGGGTTAAACTTATCTTGCAAAACACCAGTTTTTCTTTTAATAACAAATATTATAAGCAAACTTTTGGCAGCCCCATGGGCTCCCCGTTATCGCCCATTTTGGCAAATATTGTAATGGAAGATTTGGAGATTGGGTGTTTGAATAAATTTAAGAGCAGACCAATTTGTTATGTACGTTATGTAGATGATATTTTGGGGATTCTTTTGGAAGAGGACATTAAACTCTTATTGCAAATTTTTAATACATACCATCCGAGACTCCAATTCACTATTGAGAGGGAGGAAGGGGATTTGATTGTGTTTTTATATGTGAAATTGCACAACAGATGCTCTGATGGACAAATAATTATTAACTGGTTCAGAAAATCCACATCCTCCACTAGATATTTGAACTTTTATTCTAATCATCCGACCAAATATAAAATCAGTGTTTTAATAGGCCTTGTTGATCGAGCTATTTGTCTTTCACTTAAATCATTTTGGGAAGGTAATTTGAAAGTTGTTACGGACATCTTGTTCAAAAATAATTTTCCTGATGAATTAATTGAGAGGGAAATAGGAAAAAGGGTACGGTTTCTCAGTAATAAACAGAACCGTGTTGAAGAAGTTGTTATGACTTCTTCTAAGGACGAGGTTACTTTACCTTTTCCCTACATTAAGGAGATTTCTCACGCTTTCAAAAGGACTCTTAAAAAATATAATATAAAGATTGTAGATAGAATACCTAATAAGATGAATGATATTGTAAAAATAGGAAAAGATAAATTACCTTCTTTACAAACTACGAATACTGTTTATAAGATCAACTGTGTTGAACCTGATTGCAAAAGAACGTACATTGGACAAACAAAAAGAAGTCTAGTAAAAAGGAAGGTTGAACATCAAAAAGATATTATAAAAACCTCAGGGGAACTTTCAGTTGTTAGTTTGCATCGGATTGAGAATAATCATGAAATGGACTGGGACAATATTGAAATTTTGGACCGGGAACCCGATTATAGAAAAAGACTTGTCTCTGAAATGTTCTTCGTTAAGAAAGAGGGGAGTAATTCTTTGAATAAACAGAAAGACATTGAGAATTTGAGTTCCATTTACGACAGAATTTTGAACAGGCTATGATCTCATGCTATGGTTAAGAGGCTTGGATTTCCAAAAAGACCCACCTAAACAAGAGTTTTCATTCACACCAATATGATATAAATAGATGATCACACTCACACCACCCAAGTTGACTCAGTATGTAGGTAATGATAAGAAATTTTACTCATTCACGGCCCAGACATCAGATCGAGAACTATGACGCCTGGAGTCTCTCGAAGAAATTTTCACTTCAACATTAAAAAAGAGGAGACTAGAAATTTATTTAAACATCTTACACGTGACTGGTATTGTATTGATTTATTTGAGATTGTTGTTTCCTTGTGTTTCAAAATATTGACATCATTGTACAATTTGTTATAGAACATTTGAAAAGGGACACAAAACAAGTGTCCGAAACGTCGTGTTTTAATTGCACAATAAAATACTGTTGACTGGGAAGGTCGGTTATTATTACACCTTGGATACAAATAACCCAGTGAAGAATTATAATTATGGATAGTCATTTATAAATTTGTTACTTTCTGTTTGAAGGCTGTGAAAATTTGACGAATCACAAATTATTGATTTCAAAAGGAATTGGTTGGAATACCTACATAATAAATATGTATAAAAAACTAAAACATAGTTGGAATAATTTAAGGCCAATCGATAAAATATTAGAATAAGAAATAAAATAAAAAATGCAAGAAAAGTAAGACATTGTGAAGATAAAGTATCTGTTTGGAAGATATGAAAAAACGAATAAATCAAGTTATTGTAAAAAATAATCTTACATCTTTTTAGTACTAGATTGAGTTCATACTTCAAACTCATTTATTATTAGTGTTATGAGAAATTTGTAACCGTGAAAAAATTGCAAAAAAGCTAATAAAAAGTAGGAAATTAGTAAAGGAAAATCACCCAAAATTTTCTTGAAACACTGGTTTGTTTGGTGTCTTGGGATTAGTACAAAATTCTGTTTGCTAAATTGACAGCGCTTATGCTTCTAACAATACTAATATTGACAATTTTTCATGCAAATTTAGCTGGCAACTCAAGGAGTGTCATGGAGTGATCGTTTTAGGAATTTTTCATCGACTAGATTTTGTATAATCAACAAAAATTAAAAATTAGTTTATAAAATCTATACGTAATCGTTATTTGAGTTAGTGTCTCCACTCAATGTTTTCTCAACATGAAAATTCAGAAAATTTTTTTGAAAAAAAAACTTGTCGAATAAACTCTAAATAGCGGAACGATAAATTTTTATTTTTGTAATTTTTAATTCAAGAAAACTTTTTTTGAGCAACTAATAAAAAGAATAATAATAATTTGACTGGGAAATCGAAATTATTATTATTATACGTTACCCAGTGCACAATTATACTAATAAAAAGAAAATTGTAAATATAAGGTTATAAATCTGTCGAATATTGATTCAGTTTTAAGAAGAAAACAAAACGACGTGTACATGGTATTTTTTATTACAGTTGCAAGATTCTCACCGAGTTATTTGCATCAAACACAACCCGAGGTTTTAGCTGCAAACTCGATGGCTCTGATACAGGCCCAACCTGGAATACCGCAGATACCACACATGCCCCCTGTTGCTCAGACTTCGAATTACGCTCCACCGATGTTTCTGGTTCCGACGCCTCAATTTATACCGTCTCAAACTGCCTCTTCCAACGTCATAAATTATGCTGACTCTCCAAGTGGACCTGCTTATCAACCTAATTACCAAGGTTATCAAGGGTACTATCCAACAGCACCTGCATTACCCACAGTGCTGGTAATTTTTCTTAACTATCCATTTATAATTACAAGGATAAATGTATTACATCAAATAAATAATCGAATAAAAAAAAAAAAAAAAAAAAAAACCACTGAAGAATATTAAAGTCGAAATATTGATTATTGAACGTTATGCATATTTTTCTCAATTATTGGCGTTTTCCATGTGAATTTTCTTTATAGTCTCGAATTTTTCTAAGGTTCCAGTTTTTCAAACAAACAATGTCTTGTGAAGTTAATTTTTAATGATTGGCAAAAAAACAGTCAACATTCGAGTCCATTGTTTATTTTTCTGAAATGTTCCAGATTGTTTGTCAATGTTGCAGCCTTGGATTCCAAACCTTTTCAAAAGAATTTTTTTTTCTTGTGAAACAACTCTTTGTAAAATATTTTTAGGAGAATATGGTATAAAAGAAGTGAAATGTAGAGCAAATTTTGAAAAATTAAAAATTATGTGTTAATGAAAAAGTTTCAGGAAAAAAAAATCTCCATAATGTGACTCTTTTGTTTCAAGGCGTGTTTAATAATTTAACCAATGTCTAAAATCAGTTAAAATTATTTTTCTTAAAGTCTGAGATTTCCGAAACAGTGCGTTTCAGAACGACTCATGTGAATTAATGAAAAAAAAATGTTTTGAAACATTTAACATAATTTTAAATGATGCGAATGTTTTGGAATAAATATGTTTTATTCACATTTCAAAGAAATGTGGATATCGATCGTGTTAAAAGTAAATAATGAAAAAGGGAATTGAAAGATGCGGAGTTAAAAACTGCATGCTTTTTTTGACAACTTGGAAGAATTTAGTTAATGTTGAATGTTTCAGATAAAGGTCTTGAATGTTTATAAATTATAAGAACTTGTAGGCATATATTTTGAAATTCTTAATTAAATTTTGAAAAGTTTCATATATTTTAAATTTTTATTTCCGATAATTCCCGAAACTTGCTAAAAGTAGTGAGGATTATTTTTAAAAGGTTGAAAATTTTTGAAAACATCGATTTTTAAAAATGATCAAGCCAGGTTAATAAATCACCATAATTATAATATATTTCCTTACTAAATTTTCTTCCCACTTTTGAAGAACGAATTACATTTTCATTTGATCTGCACAGCTTCAGCAAAAAAATATGAACAGACCCTCTCGGGCAGGGGACAATACTCACACAATACTCATTGACAGACAATAGTCAGGTCAGAAACGTGTCAGCCGAAGTCAGGTAATGTGACTTGATGATATTCATGTTATTACTACCACCATGGCAACGGGCAGCGAGCGTATGACATATCAATGTTATCAACACTGGGATAAAAGTGATTGAGACGGAAATTAAAACCTTTTCAGCATTGTTGATAAATTTGTTATTGCTGACTCTAATCACTTACAATTATTTGCAGATTGATTTAAAAAAATTATTAGCGTAAATTGTAATTACTGTCGCGTTTTTAATTAATTAAAATTTAATCAATTTATTTAAAAGATATTTTATTATAGATCGAAGGGGTAATAAACGGGTGCTCAGGTCCCGCGCAGGGCAATAAAGGGCCGTTTATTTTCCCGAAGTCTATATATCCTCAGCACTTGAAGGCGCACGAAAGCACATCAGACACTCGCGAAACTTCGCTGCGCGAAATTTTTAGTAATTAAATTGTAAAATCAATCAAACCGATGAAACCAAAACAATTGCAAGCAATTAGTCGGAAGTCAGCATAATCATGTGCGATGTTCACGGCTACATCCATTATCTTTTAGCTGACATATTCCTGACCATTGACTGACTATTCCTGACCTGATCTGACTATTGATGACTATTGTCTATTGCGTGAGTATTGTCCCCTGCCTGACAGGGGAATCACAATTCAAGACACCTGAATGAATTTTCGAATATAAGGTTTCGAAATATTTATAAATATTTTAAATCACGATAATGATAAAATATTCTTTTACCAAATTGTCTTTAAAAGAACTATTTTAATCTGTACTTAATCTGTATTACTATATCAGGAAAATTCCAACACGATCACTATTCAAGATACCTGAATGAATTTATGAAAAAAAGTTTTTAAAATATTTAAACAAATTTCGCATGGTGTTAAAGGTTTTGAATGATTGTTGTCAAAATAATGAAAATTTATAATTTAACTTATAAAAATAAATAAGAGATTTGAAAAGTTTCGAGTTCAAAACTGCGTGCTTTTTTGGAGAACTTATAAAGATTTCAAAAAATGTTAAATAACATTTTTTGGTAAAAGTTTCGTCAAAAACTTGTAAAAAATGTCTGAAAAATACATCTGAAAATTTAAAATTAAAACATTAACCCCAACGAACAATGAGAAAATTATATAAAGCTTAAGAAAATTTTGATAGTTTCATTTTTTACCTAGTTCCCTTTGAATGGTAGAAATTAGTAACAATGATGAAAAATTTAATATGTCGAGAATCTGAGAACTGCGAAATCGCAAGTTTTTTGGAATCTTTCAATATTCTGAAAAATGATAAAAGCTTGCTCCAGCTACAGGTTTTTCTTAAAATTGCAAACATTAAAAATTATTCGGCCAAGTTAATTAATCACACAACCATGAAAAAGTTATAGTCAAAATTTTCCCTCATGATTTAGGAACAAATCGAAATTTTTCTTCCTCAGGAAAATCTATGTAGAATGACAATTCAAAGACTTGGCTTACAAACTAGAAATTTGATTTTTTTTTTTTAGAGTTTACATTTTCAACAAATTTCCAATGTATTGAAATTCCATGCTATTCCAGCAAGCACCGACAACGCAAGAGCAGTTCCAACACCAAAAATGTATGTACCACAACCTCGTTCAGCAACAATATCAACCATATCAGCAGGGGCACCAACATGAAATCCAGCAACAACAATATTTTCAAATGTACCAGCAAGAACAAAAGATTTGTCAGCAATTGCAAGATCAGCAGAAAATGCAACTGAAGTTGCAACAAGCGAAACACGAACTGGAGGAATTGTGATTGCAAAAACAAGATATACAGCGCCGGCTAAATATCTTGAAAGGTACTCAGGATGCAGAGATCAAAGACTGCGAGGATGTTGGTTTGGAAACATTGGCTGCTAATATCGAGCAAGAGTTTTCCTCTCGGGTGGAGGGAAACGCTGTTTGCTAGATTTTATATTTTTATTCACTCTTCCAAAATATCCTGGATCACTTGAAATCTTTCGAGGCGGGGCGTTTTGGATACAGAGTGGGAAAGGGTGGTGATGCCGATTAGTCGGAACTGAATCATTGAACAACTTGAAAGCTAGTGAGCAAAATTGTATTTTTTTGCTTCAAGTGTTTTAGATCTATTATCCAATTCCTGTCAGAACTGAGGATTCTGATTTCTTCACTGCTGTTGTGTTTAATCATGTGTTTGATTTTTAGATATCTCGAATCTAATTTAATATGACTTTATGATTCAGTTGTGTTCTTCAATACTATAAACGTTCATGATATCATAGAACATTTTTTCATGTCATGTTTTCCGTTAATATGTTGTATATATTGGAGCAATGATTCCACAGATGCGTGGAAATAAATTTTTTCGTTTAATTGTGTAGAGTACAATGCGTTGTAGTGAAATTCGTCGAACGCAACAAGTAATTAAGATTTCTAAAATCTTTTTTTTTTATTTTCTATAATTTCCCACCCTAGAAAACGCGCGTTCACCAAACGTTCACCGAAAGTTAATGAATGTTTGGTCAACGTTCGGTGAAAGAACGGTGAACCCACCTGATTTCAGATGTTTGGGGTGCTTAAAAACGTGGAAAAAGCGTTCCAAAGCGTAGAATGATTTATTTGATGAATTATGCAAAAGTCAGGTATACGGAAAGTTGCTTACTTTTTTTATTAAATGCAAAATTGTGATTTGCTGTGTTCCGGCCCTAGCAAACGCGGCGGTACCTTATAAGGTGCCAGTTAGGTACCCTTTAGGTACCAGTTAAGTACTTTCCCAAATATCTACTCCTTTTCATTGAAAATCGGTAAAACTTTTTTTTATCTTGTAAATGAAGTGTTTTTCTTCATTTTCCAGTGGTCAAACATCTGAAAAAATAGTGCATTAATTTGAAAAAACGAAAATTGGAAACAATAATTGTCAGATAAGTGTAGATAACACACTTGTCATGCGGTAGATAACATTCATATAATGCGCTACGCGGGAAATTTGAAATGCGCCATCAACTCAGTTGTCCTCACAGGGGCGTACGTAGTCGGGGCACATCAGTCCGCGATTATTATTTTTTTGGATAGTTCTATTGCATTTCGAGTGTTCCCAGAGTTTTCGAACTTTATACACGATGTACATCGAAATTGGATTCAAATAATTTCAAGGTAAAATCAGATGTTAAACCCTTACCGCAAAATGTCGATGATAATCGTGAATAAAAAACAGAAATATTTTACCCCGTACTTTTTTATACCTGTGACATTTTTAGTAATCAAAAAATTCTCAATGAATTTGAATAATTTAAAGGTAAAATTAGTCATAAAAACCCTCAACACAAAATTTCGATGTTCATCGTGTATAAAGTTCAGGAAAACTTAAGCAAAAATTTTCCGAATGTTAATGATGTTATTACATCATTATGGCAAAGTTCGAAAACGCTGGAAATACTCGAAATGCAATAGAACTATCCAAAAAAATAATAATCGTGGATTGATGTGCCCCGACTACGTACGCCCATGTGAGAACAACTGAGTTGATGGCGCATTTCAAATTTCCCGCGTAGCGCATTATCTGAATGTTATCTACCGCATGACAAGTGCGCTATCTACACTTATCTGACAATTAGTGTTTCTAATTTTCGTTTTTTCAAATTAATGCACAATTTTTTCGGATATTTGACCACTGGAAAATGAAGAAAAACACTTCATTTACAAGATAAAAAAAAAGTTTTACGAATTTTCAATGAAAAGGAGTAGATATTTGGGAAAGTACTGAACTGGTACCTAAGGGGTACCTAATTGGTACCTTATAAGGTACCGCTTAAGTACCGATTAGGTACCGGGGTGTTTGCTAGGGGGACACATGAAACTTTAGTCGGTAAAAACTCGCACCTTTTTACCTGTTTTTACTGACTAAAGTTTCATGTGTCCGGAATACAACAAATCACAATTTTGCATTTAATAGGAAAAGTAAGCAACTTTTCGTATACCTGACTTTTGCTAAATTCATCAAATAAATCATTCTACGCTTTGTAACGCTTTTTCCACGTTTTTAAACACCCCAAACATCTGAAATCAGATGGATTCACCGTTCTTTCACCGAACGTTCACCAAACATTCACCAACTTTCGGTGAACGTTTGGTGAACGCGCGTTTGCTAGGGCAATCACAGATAACTCTAAAACGTTTCAAAAATTTCGTGACTTTCTTATTGATATAGATGAGAGAAATGGCGTACTTTAACACTGTTTTTTGAGCTTCTACTTTTATTTTTCCTCTAGCAGTAAATTTAAAACAACTCAAAAATCTTACGTACGAAACATTCAGTGACACAATGCATGTTTTGTGTTTCACGGCGTGACTTTTGGATTGCGCTTTTTTGTATTTTTGTACGAACAATTTCAAGCCACATATTTTAGCAAGAAAGATGTATATTATGTATTATTTCATTCACAAATACGTGATGTACATAGATAGCGCTACATAAATGTAGACATTTTTTGATGGTACCAGGTGTACTCCTAAGTAATTTCCGGTTTTTTCAATGGATGGCGTTCTGTTTTGTACCGCTGTTGGTAACACATACCATATGTCATTTTGTTCAGTTATATCGAGTGCTTGAACTGCGTTGACATTTTCTCGAAAAAATCTTCCAGTAAGTTTTTATTACGCTTCAAAAATGTCGAATTTTGTACCGAATTTTGAGCATATTCGCCATGCATTGCTTTTCATGTTCAATCAGGGGAAAAAAGTGTCCGAGAGCCACTGTGCGCTTGTGGAAGTTTATGGTGATCGACAGTTCAAAAATGGAGATTTCGACCTGAACGACGCCGCACGCTCCGGCAAGCAAAAATCGTTCGATGACGCCGAATTGCAAGCATTATTAGATGAAGACAACACGCAAACGCAACGACAGCTTGCAGATGCGTTGGGAGTTCAACAGCAAGCAATTTCCAAACGTCTGCGAGCCATGGGAAAAATTCAGAAGTGTGGAAAGTGGGTGCCCCATGAACTGACCGAGAGACAAATGGAGAATCGAAAAGTGACATGTGAAATGCTGCTTCAACGATACAAAAGAAAGTCTTTCCTGCATCGTATTGTTACTGGTGATGAATAGTGGATTTTCCTGAAGAACCCTAAGCGCAACAAATCGTGGGTGAGTCCAGGTGAAGCATCGACATCGACGGCACGGCCAAATCGTTACGGTCGGAAGGTCATGCTGTGTGTGTGGTGGGACCAGTCCGGTGTTATATACTTGAACTGCTGAAACCTGGTGAAACTGTGAATGCCGTTTGCTGTAAACAGCAAATGAAAGATTTGAGCCGAGCCATTGTGGAAAACCGACCAGAATGTCAACAACGACAGAAGAAGGTGATTTTGCTCCACGACAATGCGCCGTCGCATAAGTCGAAAGTCGTTCGTGACACGCTGGAAAGGCTCAAGTGGGAAGTGCTTGATCATGCGGCTTACTCACCAGACCTGGCGCCATCCGACTACCACCTCTTTGCCTCGTTGGGCCATGCCCTTTCTGAGCAGCGCTTCGACTCGAACGAAAATGTACGAAAATGGCTCACCGAGTGGTTCACCTCCAAAGGCAATGATTTTTACTGGCGTGGTATCCACAATTTACCAGAAAGGTGGGAAAAATGTATAGAAAGCGGTGGAAAATACTTTGAATAAAATAAAGGTTACGGTTTTTTTGGAATTATGTGTTTTATTTGCAAAAAAACCGGAAATTAATTAGGAGTACACCTGGTACACTCACTTCAATTATAGTAAGAAACTAGTCTCAATTGAATGTTTGTATTATTGATTTATTTCGCGTGTCGAGAATGTGCGCGTTTAATCTAGTCGCAGTAGCAGCAGATTTTGTTTTATAACTTGCTGAATGTTAATACAATTCTTTCATCGAAAGTTGTGAACAATAGTCTTTACTTGATATGTCACTGCTACTGAAAGATTAGATTCTCGTTTATTCGGCAACGTGTTTTTAAATGCAAATGTATTTTCCAAAAAGCTGTACATAAACGTGAAATGAATGGTTACTCCGAGAAAAGTAATCAAATTACAAAATTATGAAACGCCGAAAGAAGTAAAAAATTCATATATGTGCTCGCTTACTATCTAAGTAATTGTATGATACAACTTTTATTCAATATGAATGATAGTTCAGGAATCAAAGATGAAATGGATGAGAGTGATGAATTTGGTGATTTAATGTAAGTGAATAAACTACAATTACTAAAGATTCCTAGACATGAGTTGGAGAAAAAATTGAAATTATTTGTTTATTACTGCGAACTCTTTTCTAAAATAACACTAATTACTTTTCCATCACACTAATCCTGATTTTAAAGTAACAATCATCATCATGGCCGTTGTAGGCGAGGATGTCGATTTCCCCACATCCTAGGGCTGGAATCAGATTCTCGTTGCCAATCTCCATGGATCAAGAATACTAGAAAATAAGGATGGTAAACTCCCTATGCTTAACCATTGTGCTCGGCATGCCGAAAAAGTTCCGAACTTCGAATGCGCAGAACGTCAAATTTGGACCTACCGCCCATTTAAAGGTACGTTTTCGCCGTTACCAGTAGCCGGCACATATAGGAAACGCCTACGTTGTAGAGAATTTTCAACATACTTTCGGAGCGGAGTTTACCATCCTTAAATTATAGTATTCTTGCCATGGATTCACGTCTACTGAACTCGGTGAAGGTTGTGAAACACTGATGCTGATAGAAGAATGCGGATGTCGAAGAATCTGATCTTTTGAAGGATCTTAAAAACTGTAACACAATTAGTTTGCATGAAATGTCGTGTGCCCCAGTCAAGCGAAAATCGTCGGGCGCTGAAAAAGAGATTAAGTTTCAAAACTGTCGACTTGCCCGGTCTTAATTAGGTGATCGAGACGCTTGGGTACGGCACCGAAAAGGGTCATATTGGTCATATGAACGAGTCGAAAAACATTAGAAGATGAAAAATGTTTTCTTAATAGCCCCAAACGTTTTGCATGATCGGCATTCTACTGTATTATCATTTGATTTGGAATTAATGTTCCCACCCAAATTTTGACTGTTCATTAAAAATAAGTAATGCATTGTCTTTTGTTTTTCATGATCAAACTGGGTCCGAAAAACCGGTACGTCGAGAAAACGCGTAGTGTGGCACGGACCGAAGAATAAGTTTCAAAATTTTTAATGAATTTAAATTTAAAAAAGGCTCAATGAATTTGAATAGAAATACCCTAAGTGTATAAGAAGTTGATCGAAAAAGATATCGAATTTTTTGGCATATTCAAAAAGATGCAACAGATGCTCTATATCCGTTTATTTTCAAACACGTCAAACATTTTTCATGCCAAGTAAGGCTTTTTTTGAGCGTTGATTTATGCAAAATTTTGAACTTTCAAGTTCCGTTTTGCATAATCAAAGTTCGTATTGAGTATCAATTAAGAAAAAATAAAGTTATAAAAACCAATCTCGAAATTCCAGAATTTGATTCAATAATTATATTTTTATTTCATAAAATATTGAATTTCAAAAAATTTAGAGAATAGAGAAAATAATGTATAAATGATGTTAGAAATTTTGTTAAACTTTAGAAACGTGAGGATTTAAGAAAATTGGTTTAAAAATCGAATTTTTTGCTTAAATATCGTCGATATTTAAACAATATCACTGAAAACAGGAGAAATTTTGAAAATTACGGAAAATAACGTGACATTGAAATAAGTTGAAAGATTGTCAACGATTCTCAACTTTTTTAGAGCATCACTTTTCTTCAAATATCGCGTTAAAATCGCTATAACTACGCTCTCCGTTAAAAAAAAATTCGGGAAATGTGTAGCTAAAAACTATTTTTATATTTTTACCGTTTATTTATGTTTTCGAACTTTTCGACTAATCAGCGTGCGTTTCTGTTGCTACGCGACAGTTGATTGGTCGAAAATAGAACGACAATTGTCAATGGAATCGAGTTTTAGGGATACTCATATTCGGCGAATCAACGATTGTAAACACAATCGAAACAATCATGATTGTCATCAGCATCAGCCGGCGTTGAATAAAATTTACATAAAACTGTTTAAAACGTCATACGAGAAAGCACGAGAAAGAAAACAAGTTAAGACGTGTTAAACGTCTGAAAGTTGTTCAACACTGACTGACACTGCATCGAGTTTTGTCATCCCTTCAGTGAAAATAAAATATAGAAGTTGAAAAATTTTACAAAATTCAGTTTCCCTCGATAACCTTTCGTATTTCCCATAAATTTTTGGCGCGAAATGGATGCAGGAAAAGTGAGTACATAAATTATAGTAATAACTGTTCTTTTTTTGTCTATGCAAAGAATTGACTTTGGATTACATATTTTTATGCATTATGTATATGTAAAAAATAATACGATTTTTCATTCATATTGTATGTATTCATGATTCTCAATTTATTTCAAATTAGTATAAAAAAATTCATTTTTTTAACCATTTCTTAATAGTTATCGAATTAATTTTATAAAGCAAATGTACATATCATTTCTTCATTCATATATTATATGTATATTATTCTATATTATTACATTTTGCAAAATTTTAGTGTCTTCGCTTTTCTAAAAAACAGCATGAAAATAATTTTTTTTTTCTCAAAATCGAAGAATTTAAGCATAAAAAAATTATAAAATGTGATGGGAAAATAAAGTGCTTTTTGTTTCAAGGAAAATGTACGCTTTTAGAAATTTACATACTTATAATTATATAATTTTTCCAAAGTGCACGTTTTTCCAAAAAAAAAAAAACCTTATCTTTATCATTCTCATACGTTTCATGTTAAAATATTTCGATTTGAATAAAAATTATTTTTCGGCCGTTTTATGGAAAAGCCACAACACTAAAGTTTCACCATTATATTTCTGTGGCTTTCCGTCACAACTGAGAAAGACACTTGTGCCATAACGTTTAAAATTTTATCAGAATATCATGTAAATTGAGCCTTATGGCACAAGTGACTTTCTCGGTTATGGCAGAAAGCTACAGATTTATTATTATATATTATGTTTATATATATATACATGTAATATATTTATAGTTATGTATTGATTATTATTTCATTTATTATTGATACGTATAATATATATCATATCATTATTTTATTTATTTATAGATTTATATTTAATGTTTTTGACTCGAACAAGCATATATCTGTTCTTTTTTTCTGATGCTAACAGATCAGAATAAAAAGCGAAGAAAACTCGTGTGGAGTTAGCACCCGGTAGAACTGTGATAGTTCTGCATAAATTAGGCCGTTTACGCTACAAAAAACGAAATATAGGCTTGCACGGTGTTTTCAATAAAAAAACAGTTCTGACTTGATAAAAACAATCAAAATCAAGAGTTCCAGAGTTCTTTAAAAAAAAAATGTTGCAAATGTACGAAAAAAACTTAGGGAAATTGTCACAAATCCGATTCCTATAAAACTCAAAGAGTTCTACAACTTCTTTCCTCATAAAATTGTTCTACAATCAATAGTTTGGTTTTATTAGAAAAAAAGATTGTTTATGCAAGAGTCTATAAACAAATAAATCTCATCGTAGAGGAGTTCTCTTGCAAGTTCGCGGTAGAACTCAAAGAGTTCTACAACTTCTTCTTTCGAACGTTTTCTGTAAATTCAATTTTCCATTAAAAAATATATAGAATTGTTGATGCAAATGTCTATGAACAAATAAATTCGATTGGAGAGGAATTTTTTCTTGAGTTTTTGCCAGAACTTAAAGATTTCTGCAACTTCTTTCTTCTTTTAGTTAATCTGAAATCAATATTTCGGTTGTATAAAAAACAATGGTATATCCAAAAGCCTATAAACTAATAACTTCAATCGGATAAGAGTTCTCTTTAAAGTTCTTGGTAGAACTTAACTTGGTAGAAGTTAAGTTTTCCTTGAAGTTCTTTCTAATTATTGGTTATTTTTATGAATCTGTCTGTTTGAATTTTCTTTAAAATTACTTTGTTTTGTAAAAAAATACCTAAGATTCTTTATGTGAAATTTCATAAACAAATTAATGTAACTGTAATTATAACTTGTAATGTAATTAATTAGTGTAATTAATGTATGTTTTCTGTTCTATATAGATGATTTACAAATCTTTTTCTGAAAATTCGTATAACAGTTTTTTAGTCCTTAATTAAATGATTTGAGAAATAAACCTGAAAATATTTTTTTTCTGTCGCTTTTTTATATTTTATTATTATTATCGTATTAGCTAATTTATCCGTCTTGCGATACTTAGCTGCTTTTTTTTCGTTGATAATGCACAGTTTTTTTAAAAAATTTTTCATTTTCTTTTCTAAAATAAAATTGTTGAAATTACAAGGATCATATGGATAGGATGAGTATTGTAGGAACGTAGCTATTAGACAATTACTCACATATATTTTTCTTTTTAATTAAATTTGTTATAATTTCCAGAAACTTCCTATAATAATGCAATATATTTTATCTGTTTGTCTCAATCTTCAAAATTTTTTCTTTAACTCGTTCTATACCCTAGTCGACTACAACTATGTTTTCTAAATTTTAAGCTCAAGTACAAAACTATTCTTAATTTATTACTCCTCCTTGCTCACTATTGACAGACAGCCTTACCGATTAGCAATAGTCTAGTAGTTCCAAAGTTAAATACTATAATAAAATAGTATCACATTAAATTTTTGACATGCGTAATATGAGTACTATTCGTTTTGTACATTACATTTTTTGTGTATTACATTTGTAGAAAAATTTTGCAAAGTACTCCGGAACTCTTGATTTTGATCGTTTTTATCAAGTCAGAACTCTTTTTTGTTGAAAACACTGTGCCAGCCTATATTTCGTTTTTGTAGCGTAACCGACCTGATTTTTGCAGAAATATTGCTAATTTTGGCAAAGAATTCCAGAACTATCATAGTTCTACCGTTGGGAACTCTAAGAGTTTCAAAATTTTTTCAAAATTCTGATGCCAATTTCACGCGAGTGCGAAGAAAGCACTCGTTGGGTTCAAAAACAAGGGTCTATATATTTCAATTATATATTTACAATTCTCAATATATTTCAAATGGGTATAAAAGGTTAGTACCTTTTTTTAAACTTTTTCATCAGTCATAAAATCCATTTTATTCAACTCAACATTTTACTTTTTGTTGGATGGTTTTATATTTTGTTTTGGTATATAATTGTTGTTATATTGCAGCATGTATTTACTTATATTATTTTTCATTTTTATATTTTATCATCTTTTTATATATTATTCATATGTAATTACATATTATAATAAAAATATGATTTATTTTTTTCACTTATTCATATCGTACATTACATATATTTCATTACTATATATACACTTCTGAATTCATTGCACATTGTTATTGTATACAAAATATTACATTTATATTACAACCTTTTTTTATCCAAAGTCAATAAATCAATTTCTTTAAATTTGAAGATTACTTTAAAATAATAATCTTTCAGAAAATTCTTTTCAAAATGGTATAATTTTCATTTATAAATTTTTACTCTCGAAAAAAATGTGGCGTAAAAATGATGATAATTCCAAGTTATACTATTTAGAATTAATAACTTTTTTATATAAAAAGTTTATTTGCATACCAATTAATACAGTTTCAAACATAAATTCTAAACTTAGAAAGAAAAAAACAAATTTTCGAACTTTTTTACTCAAACGTTAAATTATATATTTCTATCTTATTTGCAAACTTTGAGTTTTCGTACTCACAATCAGATTATTCTGGAGTTAGTCTCAAATGATGTAACAATAAAGTTCATCAAATTTTCGATGAGTTTTGATTTTTAGATTATTAATTTTCCAATAAAAGTTTTATTGAATTTGTAATTTTCCCTATTACATTTGTTTTAGTTTTTGAATGTGAAATCACATAATTTCAACATGCTTTTTTATTTTTAAAAATGAAATTCTTACTAAAAAATTTTAAACCCAAAATATCGAAATGTATCCGAATTATAAATTCAGTCATTTATATGTTATAAAGACAATATTTTTACTCAGAATTGCAAATTTTCAATTTTCTTAAAATTCTTTTACCACTATTATACAAATTGCAGAAATAAATAATAGAAAATTCATAAACCCTGAAATTCAAATCCAGCTACAGTTGAAAATCGACCGTTTATTTTGATATCTTTATTTCTCATGCATTCTTTAAAATTTTGAAGTAAATATAAGATTTTTTACGTACTATGTATTTCTAATGATTTGGGAAATTCTTGATAGAATTGTTATACATACCTACTTGTAACATTATTCCATTTGTTTTATATTTACTACCCATTTCAATCTCTTTTTTACCATCCAAATTTTGTAATACTTTTTTTTATCATTTTTGCATAATACATAATAACCTGTAGTAATCATTGTTTGTAAATATTATACCTATCTTGACAAGTTTGGAATAGAAAATTTATCAAAAAATAGAGCACCTAAGATTAAACTATATTGAAATAAATAAAAAAAACAAAATTTTACTTTAATCTCCAAATAATTTATATCAAGGTATAATTATCTGATTATATAATAATTGATATTTTTCAAACCGAACACTGAATTTTTAATAATTTCAAATAAATGTATGTTTTGATATAAGTAATATTTTTTTTTCAATTTTGCAGAAGAAAGACGTTCTCGCAAATTACTGTATTCAACATTTGATATCAGAAACTAAGATTCCACAAAATGCAAACGATGAAAACTATGGTGAAAATGTAAGTAATTGTTAAATTTCAGAACAGTAATTATGCATGCAAAAAATAGATAATTCAATAGAAAAAAAATCCAAAGACTAGTATTTTTCAATTACATAGTAGTTGAAGTTTGGAAAGTGAAATATGCAAAAAAAAATGACAAATTTAACGAATATATATATGTATATGATTTTTCTACTTGTATGATGATTCTCTATTTGATTTTCAATATTGATGAAATACAAAAAGTTCACAAAATTGAAGAACAATGTATAGAAGAATCCAAAACGGGCAAGAAGAATAACTTTGATCACTGGAAAATTGTTATTTACTCTCAAATTAATTATTTAAATACTCCCTACAATGGTAAATATATGATGATTTTGGAAACAGCTCCTTTTTTGAACTATTCAAAAATAGTCGGACTGATAAAAATTCTATTTTATTCTATTCCTATTTATTGGGAAAACATCAAAATCTACAATTTGAATTTTTGTTTCAGACTTCTTCTACTGAAGATGATAATAGCAATTTTTCCTTTAAAAGTGCAGATGCAGAGCTCTCAGTAAGAAAATATAATTGTAGAAAAATTTTAAAAATGTTATTTTTGCTAACAAAAGAAATAATTCTCCAGGGGCCAAATTTTTCTGTGGAGTCAATACCCCTGGATTCGAATCCAGAATTAAACCAGTCCAATGGCTCCGAGTTGCTAACCTTACCAGATACAAATGTCCATGAAATGGAGGAGGAAATGAAGTCAACTTTAGAAGAATTCACTTTGTCTATGGATAGGCCTGATTCAGACACGCAATTTTCTGATACCAAAGAGCCAGTGGTTCAGGATACAAACTCGAACGACCAATACTCCACTTGCGATAATTCATTTGGCCCAAACAACAACGTTTCCCAAACTTCTAGGTCAACGGTTCAAGACGTGGCCTCAAAATCGAAGAAGCAGTCCGTTGCGTCCCAAAAATCACCTGTGAAAGACCAAAATTTTCCTGAAGTAGATGAGTCACAAGTTAAGAACTCAAGCCCATTGAAGAGTCCACTTAAAAATTCCGTTCCATCCAACCAGCTAGCCATTAAGGATGAAAATTTCTTTGACATGGGCGCCTCGCCAGTTCAGGATTCCAGAGAAAAATCGAGTCTGCATATCAGTCCATGCAAACCTTCAATCGTTGCAAGCACAAGCAATTCTGAAGCCAATGAGGCAAACAACATGAAGCCTGAATCACCTCCGAACACACCTTCATCTGACGACCCAGTCTTATTACTAGACACAAATACTGAAGACTTTGAACGGGCAATGTTGGGTGATGCCAGCCCAAAGTCACCTGAACAGTCCTCTTGGAAGATCAAGGTCAGAAACATTGCCGAAATGTATGACTTGCCAGATGAAGACACTAGCCAAAAATTGAATTCATCAGTTGTGAGCATAAGCTCAAGTGATGAAGACGAAAATGTTTATCATGTCGATAGTTTAAAGGACATAAGTTTGGCTCCGAGTATGGTCAACAATCATGTAAGACAAAAAATACGTGTCGATGATTACATGTCAATTTACGTGAACACTTTCACCCACGATCACAAGTTGTGCACTTTCATAAAATTCGGTGACTTCGCTGTGTTCGTGCTACGAGGTGGAAGTCGAGAACTGCAATATAAAGCATCGAAGCAAAGTTTTTTGTTCACACAGAAAACTATCAGAGATTTTCTAGGATGTAAGATTTGCAAAATACCAAGAGATAATAACGAGTGCGATCATATTCTCTACAAAATGGAGTCAGGATTGAAAAAAGCCATCAGAAGCTACTCGCCAAATGATGCAATTGTGCATATTTTTCATGACCTTGATACCCGCAAACGAAAACGAAATTGTGATTAATGACTACCTCAGCAATCTTCAATTTATTTTTGTTATTTGATTTTGTATTTTTTTCCCTTTGAAGTTCTGCGCAATTGTTACTTGAATTCAACAGGTGAAAATTTAGATTAAGCAAACATTTTCCTACAATTTTTCATTCTGGAACCAGAATTATAAAAATTTATTATGAAATTATAGGATTTAGGTTTCATACTCAAACATTCCTCATTCTGAAATTTGATTGGAATCTAAGATTTTCAGGAATTTGAAACTTGGAACAGAATGTTTAGTTAGAATGAAAAATGTGAACTAGAATTCTCAGAATTTCCAGGATTTGAAAATTTAAGAATTTCAAATGTAATTTGCATGAATGATTCATTTTTTCATTTTTAGTACAAAATTTAAATTTTACTGAGTAAGGATTGTTAAGGGTGACCAGATGCTCTGAAGGTAAAAGTAGGACATCGCCTTGCCACCCCCCCTCCCCCGTGATAATTCAAATATTGAAAAAAAAATTTTCAAATATACAATTATTAGGAAAAAAAAATTTTTTTTTCAAAATTTTTTTTTATTAAAATGTTTACACCGTTGGGCAAGTTTAACAAAGGAGTCACGGTTCATTTTTACAATATTTTTCAGAATTTGCAATAAGCCGAAGCAATTATGAATTTTTCGGGTCCATTAAATAATTATAAAATTCGACGCAGTAATATGATTTAAAATTCATTTTGATTGAAATAAGAGAACGAACAGTTGAAACAGACAATTGGTTTCTTTCGTCGGTCCACTGCGACTTGATTAAAGAAAAAGACCTTTCACAATTTGCGTTATGTCCCGGTATTGCGAAAAAGAATTTCACAATTTTCAAAATTTCAGAATACACTCAAACTCCGCGGATTCAGACACCCGCGGTTTCAGACACTCCTTCGATTCAGACACCGATTCTCCCGTGAATTCAGACACTGGCAGTCCCCTACAGCCCCCACTTATTGGCGACACTCGTTGGTAGGGAACAGTGGCGGAGATAAGATTTTGGGGGTCCTGGTTTGACTTATGGTTAGGGGTCCTCGAAAACAAATAAAACCTAAACTTTTTTGGGCTCCCTGAGTAGCATAGCCCTAGTGAAGCTAACCACCCAGACTAGTGATGTCGCCGCCACTGGTGGGGAAATGGCGGAAACTGGTGTTTTTTTGGATTATGAAGCTGGAGCTACTTTGTTCCCTATTTGAATCTTCTACATGATTTTTTATTATTTTTTTGCATGTTTCATATCCGTCGGAATATTAATTATTTTTTTATCGATTTTTATGTTTTCCCTGGTTTCACAAAATATCTGATATTGCGTTCAACAATTTTTTAAACGTAATAAAAAACGGGTTCAAAAAATTTTTCGAGATTATTTTCAATAATGGATATTTCTTTCTTGTCAACAAAATAGTACACTCGTCAATCATCGTTAACAAATTTTTTCCAAAAATCTGAGATCTAAAGCCATACGCGACCATTGCAATTAGACGAAGTAAAACAATGATATACTACTCAAAGAATAGATTTTTTTTACAGTTTAGTGGGATGCATGATTAAGCAAAGTTTTTGTACATATATGAATTTTTTATGGTGTTGGGTTCATAAAACATAAATGTTTAATAAAATTTGGATTGTTGTGAATGTTTACATTTTTATCGAAACCGATACTTCCTTGATCCTGAAAATTTTTTCTCATTATTCAAACACATTCCATTTATTTCCAGCCTTTCAAGTGGGGATTTGAGTTCAATGAAAAATATAATTGCACTATTTAACGCCTTCCGTTATTTATTTTTAACTAATTTGAGTTTATTACACTTCATTGTTCTGTAAGGAAAGATGAGAGTCTTCAAGTTTCCTTTCGAGACTGCACAAATTAAAAAGCTCTTCAGGGTTACACAAATCACTAGTCTCGAACCATTTTCTGAAAGATACCAATGACTTGTATGCGTCTTTTGTGGTCATCTTCGGCTGTTCTGCATTTTCGAATGAAAAATCACTCTGCCCAACTTCATCCGTGTAGTCATCGTCCTGATCTGAGACCTGTAAATAAAAATTAATGAGTTTAATTCATGGACAAAAATTTACCTTTGAATTCTGAATGTAAAACACCGAAATAAGAAAAATATCTTTAAAATTTGCTTTATATTCATAAAATTATCTTTAAATTTTCTTAATTTTTATTACTATATATATAAATATTATATATACTTAAATTTTTAAATTTACCTCAATGCTTGCAGGTAATGCAAATTTTTGCACGATTTGTGATTCTGAAAGATTGTGACAAGTTTGTAGATTCTGATCCTCTGCAAGCCAATTTCCAACTTCATCATTTGAGTATGAGTAATTGTCATTGATTTTATGAGCCAACGACAATAACTCGCTTGACACAGGATCTGCGGTAATATTCATTGCACTATCTCCAAGAATCTGTTTCCAAGCTTTGGAAAGTGTGTTTTGCGACACGCAGGACCAAGCTGAAGCTGCCGTAGATACAGTGTCAAGTAAATTCCAGTTCTTGATAAAAACTGGAATTCCTCCGCTTCCTTGAGAGTCTTTCATCAACAATCTTCGTAAGAAAATTTTTCGATAATTTTTCTTCATACATTCAATCACCCCTTGATCCATCAGTTGAATTAATGCGGTCACATTGGGTGGTAAATAAGCAATTCTAAAGTTGTGGTGAACTGCATGTAACTCTTCAACCGATGGATGACAAGGAGCATTGTCAAGCAGCAGTAGAAATTTTTCGTTCTCCTTCGACTTTCTCTCCAATGCAGACGGTATGAAAATATTTTTATACCAGTCAAGAAAAATTGCACCTGGACATTATATAAATTGTCAAATCAATAACTGTTTCAAGAGCATTTTCGAATTACTAATAACCTGTCAGATATTTATTTGTATACAGATTTAGTGAGAAATGTAACAACTTGCTTTTATAATTCATTGTCAGTAGTACAATTTATTTGAAATAAATTATATAAAATCATTAGGAAAGTTAATCATACTTAAAATGATTAGAATATAATCAGAAAATAACTAAAATGAAATCTAATTGAAAACTGATTAGAATAGTAGAATTTTTCATAATTGAATAATTTTTATATATTTTAATCGTACCAGTCATCCACGAACTCTTTTGTCCTCTATAAAAGACAGGCAGCTTGTCAACCCCTTTGAAGCATCGGGGTTTTTGGGATTTCCCAATGACCAGCAAGGGAATCTTGTGGGTCCCTGTTGCGTTCGCACACGTCATAATCGTGACCCTCTCTTTGCAGTCCTTAAATCCTGCCGCTTCTTTTTCTTCTCCCAGAGCCAAAGTCTTTTTTGGCAAGGTTTTGCCATTTAAACCCGACTCATCTCCGCTGTACACATTGTCCAAGTCATACCCTTCGTCTTCGATCATTTTTTTAAATATTTCAGGGAACTCTTCGGCTGCGTCAGTGTTCGCTAAAGATTTCTCTCCTTTGAAACTGAGTTGACGGATTCCGTGCCTTTTTTTAAATCTCTTGAGCCAACCTTCACTTGCCTTGAAAGGTTTCATCTCAACATTTTCCAAGCTTTCTTCGGTTCTCGCATTCTTTGAAATTTCATTATAAAATTCAATCGCCTTCTCTTTAATCAGTGGTCCAGAAATTGCAATGCCTAAACTGCGTTTTTGTTTCATTCATTCTACCAAACATTTTTCAACCAACGGCTGTTTTTCTCCACTTACTCTTGTTTGCGAGGATTCTTTTTTATCATTTTTTGAGGCAACGTACTTGTTTTTTTCTTTCATGATATAGTAAACAGAGGAACGGTTCAAACCAAATTTTTGGGCAATATCCTTTACTGTCTTTCCTTTTTCATAAAGACCAATAATTACTTTTTTGTTTTTTATCGAAATCCTTGGATGCTTCAAGTGGAAATTTTCATCGCTTGCTAAAAAAAAAGGAATACATACATAGTAATTGAAAGCTTTTTGAATTTTACATTGCTAAGAATTTTTTTTTTACTGAATTATCTCCATCGACAATTTTTCAACATTTTTTTCATATTTTCTTACAAACTTCTTCATAGAAAAATGTTATTAGCAAAAATGGTTAATGATATAGAATAAATTGACACTTGCTCACGAACAGATCAATTTTTTCTTCCCTAATTCATGAGGCGCAATTAAATAATTTTTTTTTATCTTTTAAATTCACTTATTTACACCAAATTGTACGTTTATAGGATTATTTTACATTGATTTCTAATTATCTTATATTTAATTCACATTAAAATTTTCATATGAAACTTCTCATTTATAACTTGTACATATCAAATGAAATAACTTACTTTCAATTTTATGACATACAATAACGCATTAAAAAACGATTTCAGAAATTCTAAATCACGTCCATAATTCCTCAAATAATAAATAAAGATATGTTACTTTAAAAAATATTTTACTTCCAAAAGCTGAGTCGGAAGATGTTCGTTTCGTTTTTTCATTTGTTATCTGTAAGTTATTTTTGTCTTTATATTGTGATAACATTTAAAAAAATTGATTTTCATAGACAATGCGATTAAAAATCAAATGAGAAATATATGTACTATCCATTAGTTTTTATCAGTGCAATTCATGAGCTCGAATCGTATCCTGCCTATTTATTTAGAATTCTACTCTTTAACATCAATTTTATTATACAAATTGTTTGAATGAAATGAGGAATTTCCTTCATTTTTTCATGTAATTGTTAATAAATATTTTCTTTGAACATTGTATTTTTTTAATGATTGATTAATACAATTATTTACAATTTTGATTTTGTTTTAGTTTCACATTATAATATTTTTCGAAAATTGAATACATATTTCAATTTCATGATATTTAGAATTAAAATATTTTTGCGTAAATCTAAGTACTCAAGTTTATGAAAAATCAAATTATACAATTATAAATATATAATCATCCCAGATAGAATGTTTCTGGTCGGTTGCCAGTCATTTGCCTGAAAATATTCAAATGAATTTCCGTTCTTTTGTCGTCAAGAGGGTGCCACCATTTGACGGCCCACTACTGGAAAGTGTTGCTGGGAAACAATTGTGGGCAATACGTAGGCAACCGACGGGAAACGCACTCAAGTAAAATTTTTTACATTTTTCATCAAGTTGTATGCAATGGATAGGCAATGGACGGGAAACGCTTGAAAGGTTATTTCTTTTCACCTTCCATCAAGTTGTATGCAAAATATGGGCAATGAAAGGGCAACCTTTAATTAAAAAATCCCGTTTCTGTATATGTATATTTGTTTATTTCAATATTATATATGAATATATACGTAATTGTACATACATCAATACATATTTGATACACACATATGTTCCAGCTTTTGAAAATTGCACTTTTCAGAGTAAATACTTAAAATTACATTTTTTGAGCACATCTTGAAATTACATTTTTAGAGCACATCTTGAAATTACATTTTTTGAGCATCTTAATACAGTATATAATTTAACACGAAAGCAAATCCTTGATTGACGGCCGTGGCCGGGGTTTTCAGTCTGAGGATTTGCTTTCGTGTTATGCAAAATATTTTATGCTAAGTTAGGTGTTTAAGGGTTTTGTCAAAGGTAACGTGTGGACGCGCGGAGATATCTTTGAGGTTACCCGATAAAGCTTTCATGGCGAGCACCGCTGTCTGCTGAAACATCAACTACAGGAGGCGGACAATTCAAGGAAATTTACTTCAGCTAAGAAATTTACTCCCCGTACAATGTCACGTACCGCAAAGATATCTCTGCGCGTCCACTTTTGACGACAAAACCAGTGAAGCGTTCGACTTCGCATAAAATCACGTTTTTTGAGCATCTTAATATTTAATTCATTAGCATCCTATAATTAGTTATTTACAACATTGTACAAAGCGTTCGCCTCCTCGCGTTGTCACTGACGATGAGGGACTGGAGGTGCTGGCTGCCTGTCGGCAGGCTGCTTTTTCAAGGAATTTCTCCGACGTTGTTTCGCGATCTTCAATGTCGCCGAAACTTCCCGTTGAAGGTCAGTCCTGTCAGGGTTGCCAAATTTAGTGTTCCGTCGAACAGCTCCTGTTACAAAATTACAATTCAGATTAGAAAATGTAAATATATGTACGGGATTGATTTTAATTGTTTGCTCCTTTCTCAACGTACCATAAATGGCTTTCACCACTCCCGAATTGTACAGGGGGTGAGTTCCATCCTCGCCCCACCACGTGAATAAGTGGCAAATGTCATCTGCGATGATTTCCTTGAAGAAATTATGCACGTGATCCTTGAGAGTATCACCGCCCACGAAGTGACCATAGTGTAACTGAGAAAAGTTTAAAAATAAAATTAGAAATCGTTTCTTCAGACTAATGATAATGAGAAAAAATTTTCTTAATTATTTTACTTACAACGTCATCAAATTCTTCACTATTCTCTGTGAAGTTTTGCACCTCTGCAACAGTCTTCAATGGAAGTATATTCGGCTTTGTCAGCATTTTTTGTTGCTGCGCTCGCTCTGTTCTGACTAACCGTCTCTCGATATTGTCCATACGAACGTGTATTTTTCTACAAAAATCAAAAATGCAATTTCTCAATATAGTATTGTCTTTTTTTTCTGTGGACAAATACTCCACAAATAATTGAGCAAACAAACGTTGTAATGAGGAATAGTGTAAACAACCAAAATATAAACAGGGTGTATCAAAAACCACAGACGATAATTTTTCTGATTTTTCTCCATATTTTTCTGAGTCGGAAAGTCCTACACCACTTTCCGCAAAACTCAAAAATGAAGAAGATATAAAAGCCACAAGTTTTAACCAATAAACCCGATTCTTTGAGAAGTGGGGATAGGAACCTTGAAACAAATTAAACTTAAATTTTCTATCAATTTTTCTGAATAAAAAAGTATTTGCCTCCTTCCACAAAACTGAAAATCAAAAAATATATTCAAGGGACAGGTTTCAACTAATCAGGTTTGTTGAACTTACCCCTTGAATATCTTTTTCGGTTTTGAATTTTGTGAAAGGTGGCAAATAACTTTTTATTCAGAAAATATGAGTTAAATTTGTTTCAAGGTTCCTATCCCCACTTCTCAAACGATCGCGTTTATTGGTTCAAACTTGTGGATTTTATATTTTCTTCATTTTTGAGTTTTGCAAAAAGTGGCATATGACTGTTCAACTCAGAAAAATATGCAAAAAAGTCAGGAAAATCATCGTCCACGGTTTTTGATACACCCTGTATGTTGATACAAGCATTATGTTCAACAAATTTTAAATGATAAGTAACATAATTATTAGAAAATCGTGACATGAGAAAATTAAAAGAATTTTTTTATTTTTGTAGATAAAAGAAATCGTTAAAATATCTTTCAGATAATTAGTAAAAAAAGGAATTACATAAGATACCATTATGAATTTGCGACTCGTAAGATACACTTAACGGATAAAAACATACGTTAGAGTGACTTGATTATAGGTACCTGAATTCATTTTTCAAGAAATTTTTGAAAGTGTTGTGCCTGACGCCATCTTGATCAGCGGGTTCTATCAACACCTAGTTCTGAGGTTCATGCGCATTGGCTTCTTCATTCATTTCCATTGGGTCCCTATCACTATCAGCAGCATGTAGAGCAGGCGAAGGTATTTGCCTACGGTTTATATTCTGCTGTGCATCACGGAGAAGGTCGTTTCTTAGTTCTTCAGTATTCGATGCAATGTTGGAAGGAATAGGAACACTAGTATTCTTTGAAGCTTGATTGATATTCTTCGTCACTCCAGCATCTAATGAAATGATGGACGGGTTGTAAGAGGCTACAGGCAAGGTATTTTCATTTGTGTCCCTTGGCGTTGTAGGATTATCTTTAGGAATGTTGTAACGAGGATGAAGAGGGACCTGATAATCAGGAAAGACTTCCTGAAATGCCAACCCCATCCTTGGTGTGGCACCATATTGTACATTTCGAACATAGTTTGGATTTTGGTTCTCTCCATCATCACGAGGATATAAGGGATCCATCAGGATGTTTTCATTACTCGTCATTGATGAAAACAAAGACTGAGCTAAAGGAGTCGTCAACTTAGGCTGGTGATTTTGTTGAAAATTGTAAAGAGCGCCACTTGTGATAGTTTCATTTGAATGCTGGCGACGAGAGGAATCGGAAATGGGAAGTTGGTAGTTACAAATATTCTGTTGAGCAGTACTAGTTATTGGAACAATACATGAGTTCACTGTCGAGCTGTCAGATGTTTTAGATAAAATTTTTTTCGCTGCATTCTGCAGTTTCTGTTTGTATGTTGCAATGTTTTTGTTCAATTGTTCGTCAGTAAGTATTTTAGGGTGACTTTTTTTCTTAGATGTCTTCGCTGACTCTTCATCTGTAGATTCGAATCGCGGATGCTTCTTTAAAGTACCACGAGATGTCCTGAAAAAAATCATCGAATAAACGAAGTGCATTTCAGATTAAGAAACGCAAAATTTACTTCGAGTTATTCGAAATAATTTGATAATATACGTTTAACCATTTGATAACAAAGCTCATTAACAAGGAAGTAAGTATATCTAGAAAAAAACTCTTCAAAGAAATCAGTCCCGTTTCACGTTACAATCACGTCTTTCATTTCGCATGTATATCGAATTTTGTTAAGTTCTGCAAGCAAGTGCCCGAAACTTTATTTCATTGCTGAGGTTCATTACAGTGGTCCCCCTCGTACCGGAACGGTTCAGAACGGAAATCCCGATACAAGAAGCGTGAACTAAGGAGGGAGGGGATAGCTCTGCAGGCCCGTACTGATTCCGACCGCTCTCGAGCGCGTGAGTGAGAGCGGCGCTCGGTGGGAATTGTAAAAAAAATCCCGGTACAAGGGGGACCACTGTACTATTTTTTTACACTATATACAGGTACACACACCTTCGATAATTTTTTAACTCTTTTAACAGCATAACATAGCATAGCAATGAAAAAGTGTTCAATCAATAGTAAGACGTTATCGTAATTATTAAGGATACAAAATTTAACCCGCAATGATTAAGTGCCACGCAGAGAATGTCTATGCTACAAAAGGACCGAAGCTACATATCCGGCAATCGTTTCATCCTCTGCTTCACTGTCTTCGCTGTCATTATCTTCAAGATTAGATCGAAATAAAGGCATCAAAAAACATTTGCTCTTAACTGCACTGACAGGTACAACTTTGAAAACATTCGAAATTTCTTCGCACAAATAAACACCGAAATTTGATGAAGGCAAACCTGCATGGTAGAAATTGTTGACCCGTTCGAAATTTTTGACCAAAAAAAAATGGTCATTTCCTTGCACAAGTACATTGTAGATAAGACCAATAGAAAAATCATCTAATAAACAGCACCGATTTCTCTTGCTACAATCGAAATACAACTTTGGTGTGATCAAGGTTTTATACTGAGTGTACGACTGGAAACCTATTGGAATAGGGCCATTGGAATGCTGTCCTTTCGGCTGAATCAAAGGATGTACGGTTTTTTTCACAAAAGTTCTGTTGATATTATGCTCAACTCGTCTGTAATGCATTTGCTGCAAGACGTGAGTGGGCTTGTGACACATGCTAGTAAAGTATCGCATGTTATTCTCGTACGGAAAGGCAGAATAAGAGTCCAACGGTCCGAAATTACGGACGTCGTCAGTCAAGTGCAAAAATCCATGAATATTGTAAGACATGAATTTATAGGAGTAAATACTTTCACACTGGCTCACAAACTCTTTCGTCAGTATTTCGGCAAAGTCAAGAAGTTTTTTATTTGGGTTAAAAGAAACTAATATTCTAAGGACAATGTGGAACAACAAGAAATGTTCATATGCAAATTCCTTTACAATACCCTTGAAAAGAACAGGTCCTGAATACAAAGCTATTTGTCGGTAATCGGTCGCCTTGAATATATTTTGGAACTTATGGAGACTTTTCGGCTGATGTGCAAATTCCCTAGGGCAAAAACGTGCAACGATTTCCAACCTTCTGTCTAGTTTTTTAATATTGTTTTGAGATAGTTTTACGCGCTTTGAGTAGTACCCATCTACAAACTCTCGAAGAATTTTTTTCATCACCCCCAAGCAACATAGATGCATGTAATCCATTACAACATTGGAAACTATATCAATTGGAAGCTGTGCAAATGGGCTAGCACCTTTATGATGTCTTTCATCTTGTTGTAATATGTACTCATTGTGTGACCGCAGAGGATCATTAGTTGTCTTCATTACTGTATAATAACCCATTCTTTTGCCGATAATTTTGCACCGTGGACAAGCAAAACATGAATTATGACCTGCACAGTTTAACATAAAAGCTCGGGCTGGGGCATTAGCTATAAAACATCTCAAGGTAACTAACAATTTTTTGTTATTGAAATAAATTCCTTCGTTTTGCGTAATTTTTTCTACATCTTCAAGAAAAAATTTGAAATAATCGTCAACACTACTGGGTTTCGCAGAACCTTTATAGATACCAATGGGCTCTGGTTTGCTATCAGGTAGATTTACTATTCTACATTGTATAGGCCAAATTTGTTGGACTCCAGTTTTGTGCAATTGAGCACCATCAATGTGAATATCAACTAATAGGTTTGAGGGGATAACCTTTTTTTCGTAAAGAGACAGACTTGTTTTCAACGCTTCTTCGAATCCGAAATGTAAATATTCTCCTGGAATCATCTTGTAAATATTGGGAGCGATTTTGGGTGTTCCAACAAGAGTTCTTGAATGTGCAGGAAGAAACTTCAAACATGGGTGCATCTTCATCAAATGAAGAACGCAATCAATCTGTGAGTGATTCAGTTTTGCCTTTAGTAGATCCCGGGCAACAATGTTTTGGTATGATTTTTGATCATTCGTAATATTAACTGTATCGGAAGTGACGCTCTGATCAGGAAATAAATCAACTTCAACGTTACAAACAGAGGATGAATGACCAAACGACAAAGAGGGAAATTCAATTTGCTGAGTTTCAGGGAAAGGCAAAGGAACATCTACATTTTCACCAACATTTTTTAAAGACACTGTTTCATCTGCTTTTGCTATTTGTTTACGAAAAGCTGTTACGAGTTTACGGCGATAGTCCTTCGTCACCTATTGTATGCTTCTGTAAGGGCGCCGTTTCACAGTTCCTTTCGAAACAGGTTGAGCTTTCATTGTAATGTATATTTCGTACGAGTAGCTTCTTTGGAAGTAATTTGATAGTGTAGCCTACAGAAGGGCTACGCGTACCTATAAATATTATACGCTTTTAACCATAATACAACTTATATGGTTGAAGTTTTCATTATTTTAATATGACGCCAAAACATACAGAGAAAGTGGACAAGCAATAATGTAAATAATAAAATAAAAAACAAAAAAATAGAATTTTTAATTATTTACCAGAAATTTGGCAATTTTCATCAAAAGAGATATTTCGTTTGTAGCTCAGAAATATGTATAATCATAGAGACACAATATTAGAAAGACACTATAATGATTTTACAAGTTAACCATCATGTCACATTAATAAACGAAAACCATCAGTTCGTTATCTAATTTCCAGACAATTTTTCCTTTGTCCTTTTTCATCATTCGATCAGTTTCTATCATTTTTCATAAGATTGCTCAAATTGTCTATCAGTTTCCATAATTTTTCATCAGGTTCAGTTTTATGGCAAAAAAGCTAAGTTTTTCTGTATCAGTTTTCATCATTTTTCATAAGGTTGAAAAAAATACTAAAAGTTATTCTACATCATTTTACATCAGTTTTCATAACTTTAATGTTGGTAATTGAAATACTAAGTTTTTATAAATTACTTTTCATCATTTTTCATAAGGCTGAAAAAAATACCAAGTTATTCTACATTGTTTTACATCATTTTCGATGATGTTAATGTTGGGAATTGAAATACAAGTTCTTATGTATCACTTTTCATCTTTTCTTATAAGGTTGAAGGAAATACCAAGTTCATCTACATAAGTTTACATCATTTTCCATAATGTTAATGTTGGCAATTCAAATACAAGTTTTTATGTATCAGTTTTCATAAGATTGAAAAAAATACTAAGTTATTCTACATCGTTTTTCATAATGTTCACGTTGGCACTTGAATTACTAAGTTTTTCTGCATCACTTTTCATCATTTTTCATAAGGTGAAGATATATGATAAGAAACCAAAAATAACATTTTTCTGTATCAGTTTTCATAAGGCTTAGGGAAAAAAAATTAAAATGCAGTAGTGATTTTTATAGAAGTGATCCTAAAATATTCACTGTACGTCACAGTAATTAAATTACAAATTAATATAAAAAATTTGATGAAGACTCGAACGATGAAATAAACAATCATGATTCAAGTATGTTTTTTATTAAAAAAAATGTCCTGCGCATTAATATGTAGTAAATTTATAAATAATGTTTTTTTCCAGCAAAAGACGAGGCGTTTGACATAACGAGTGACGTTGAGAACATGGAGAATAATTAAAATTTTTTGTTATGGCTCATGTTATGTTGAATAAATGATAAAAATTGTGACTTGACGAAATACCTTCATCATATATAACAAATCCTCAAACCTTGATCATGTCATATAAAACAATAATTCGATCATATGTATTCCATCAAAATCTTCATCGGTTTCTTTCGAAATTTACCGATTTTCATCACATTTCATCACAAGAATATGAAGTAAGATAGTGTAAATTGATTGAAACTGATGAAGTTCAAAATCTTGATTTTCTTACAGCATTCATCAATTTTCATCATATTCTATTGCAAAAATATGAGGAATGAAATGATATAAATTGATGAAAACTGATGAAGTCCATAATCTTAATCAGTTTCCATCAGTTTCTTTCAGTTTTCATCAATTCGCATCATATTTCACCACAAAAATATGAGAAAATAGGATGATGTACATTGATGAAAACTGATGAAGTCCAAAATCTTAATCAGTTTCCATCAGTTTCTTTCAGCTTTCATCAATTTTCATCATATTTCATCACAAAAATATAATCCAAAGTCTATCATTTTTCATCATAAAAACATAAGACAAAAACATGATGTTAATTGATGAAAACTAATCGGGTTTCAAATCTATATCAAATTTCATCAGATTTTTTCAGCAGGGTCTCCATACACATGCGTTTTGGACAATTGTAGAAAGAACTTTCATTTAAAAAACGGTCTTAAAAGTTCATAAGGAATAATTCTATTGAGTTATGAGAATTTAAATGTTTTTTTATATGGTTTACAGTTCATATGGTTATTCAGTGGACACGAGTTGTTTTAATAGCTCAAAAGAAAGGAAAAATTTTTTGCTAACTTGAACATTTCAAATTCCTAAAATATTCAAAAATGTACCCAAAGGAATTTTAATTTGTTGAATGTTGTTTAAAATTAATAACTCAAGATACTTACGAGGTGAACTTCATCTTCCCCTCATGGTTTTTGTTTTGTTTTGGGGGCATGGTGCGTGCGTACTCTGAAAACAAATTTTTCAAATTTAAAAAATATATAGAAGAAAAGGAAGATGTAAGACTTGTTTTTTAAGCAAGTTCAAAATTTAAATGTGTGATACTGAAAAAAAAATATAAATTCGAATAATATTATTTTCAACATTTTTTTACCTCATTTCTTGACAAATTAAAAAATGTATTATTATAAATGATCGAAATCATATTTGGGTGTTTTAATAGAGTTAAATTCAATTTCTAAGAAATAAAACAGGCGACAATAATATTATGATGTGTTACATAATATACTATGTCGCAAAATAGTTACGAATTAAATGCAAGGGAACCAAATTCTACAATCGATACATCGTTTCATCATCATATTTGCAAACTTTTTTGGAACTAATAAAATTATAATCAATTAGGATCTGTTATTTTCCAGTTTGAAAACATTAAGTACAGGAAAATTTGATTCTAAAAGAAAAAAAAGATCATAGTAATAATTATTTAATTTTTCAAGGCCTACTAGTTATCATAATACAAAACTCAATTACTGATAAAATTTACATGTAAGAAAATTCTGCAAAAATAAGATAACTGCAAGTAGTAAAAAAATTAATCCCTTCGTTGGCATTGACACCTTTTTGCATCAAATTTTTTTGTCTTGCATAGCATGACGCATTTTTACATCATTTTTTTTCCACATCGAACTTGCTCTGCTAAAGCATCAGTCCTAAAACATTTTATTATATACAGAATTTCGTTTTCCATTTTGGGCACTTTCTATCGAAATCTCTGCAAACGAAAGGTTTGATTCTGGTTAAAAACTAATTTTTCTCAGAATCATTTACATATGTAGTACTACACTTATGAACATAACTATTTTTTTTTTCACTTGAATTTGCAAAATTTTGTAGACAAAAACATTATTACTGATTCTTCAGAACTTTATTTTTAGTAATTTATATACATATCCTGAAAAATGTATGTAACTTAGATACAAATGATAACTAAATAATGATTTTTTCATTTCTACAATTATCATAATTTTTTGTGAAACCATCGTTGAAAATATACCGGTCGATTTCACATGTTCGAAAAATTCTAGACTTCAGATATCTCGACACATTGAAAAAATTATTGAAAAAAAGTAAGGTTATGTCAATGGTCAATATAAACAACTAGCAACATATCAGTTGCATCATCAGTAAAATAACCAAAAACACATAAAAGTGGAAACCAAAATACGTGGAAAAAAAGCAGAAATTATTGAAAATGTTCGATAAAACGTGATACAAAATTCACATTCGACATGGTAATAGTAAAAATCGTAGCTAAAGTTTTCCATGATTGCTCCAGGACATAAAAATAAAGTTTGTCAAAAAATGAAAGATATAAATTTGGTTTTTCACATGCAAATTTAATGAAAATGTGCGGTTTAAAATATTAATGTACCTGTTTTTCTCTCTGTTGTTTTCGCCGATGATGACAGAGTTGAGATATTGATAATGACGTCACAGATGTTTATCGATTCGAACTGATTCAAATCGATTGAGCCCGATCGATGAATCGATTGAAAAAAGCGCGAAAGCGGAATGATTTTCGAAAATTAAAATTTGTTCTCGTTTGAATCCATAAAAAAAAGCATTTTCGCAATTTTTTCGTTTGTTGCAGTAAAAAAATCTATAGTTAAGTAGTATAATTCGATAATTTAATAATGTAATTTCTTTTACATATCATATGCATGATCAAAATAAACAAAGTAAATATTTTTTATATTTCTAATGAAAGGCGTCAGAATTTTTTTAAAAGATCACCGAACCTCGGTGTTTTTTTTGAAAATAATAATTATTATTGAAAAAAAACTTTTGAATATATATTAAATTATAAGTTAAAATTTATTCTCAATTTCAAACATATATGTATAGAATTCTACATGTATACGTAGAATTAAAATAAAAATTCATCCTCAATTTCAAACGTTTTAAATGGAGGATAAATTGTTATTTTATTCATATAATTACTGACAATTATTATATCTCACACACTACAGGTAACATATATGTATGCGTATATGTTAGGCCTGTGATACACTATACGTTTTCGCCGCACCCGTTTTTGAGGGTCCAGTTTGATTTTGAAAGACAACGCATTGTTTAGTCAAAACAGATGAGTGTGTCTCGGTGCATTTAAAGTAATGCGTTGTGTCAACCGGATCCGAAAAACCGGTCCGGCGAAAACGCACAGTGTATCACAGCCCTTACTGAACTGCAATCAAAACGCAGGAAATTTCAGGCAAATAAATTGCCTGCAATTTATTGACTGCAATATGAAGGAAATGCTTAGCAGTGGATTTCAGGAAATAGATTTCCCGTCGGTTGCACATCAGTTGCATACAAACGTTTTGGTGAAATCAACTCAAACAGAACAGCAACCTATTGCTGGAAACATAAATTAACCTGTTTCATGTGAGTTGATGGAAACCTTTTACTGCACCAATATATTGCCAGACATAGATGGGCAACTTGTAAGCAAGCTGTTTACGACAACAGATTGTTCGATTTTGCCTAGGAAACTTTTTCTATCTGGGATTAATTAGTAAATTCGAATCTACAATTTAACATTTTTCTAAATTAATTTTTCAAGATCAATTAATTCCTCACTTTTTTTCCAATTTCTCAAAAGCTCACAATTTCATTTATTTGTTAAAGAAGGTTTCACGGGAAGTATTTTTTTTAATACGCTTTATTTTTTTACATATAATTATATTTTTGGGAAGAAAAGGTTTTTACAAACGTCCAAAAATGTTAAAAAAAAAATGAGAAATATTATACATTGTTTCACATGATTGTGATTAATTAGTTGAAATAAAACACTGCTATTTATACAGAATTTCATTATGTCATGGATTTAATAACACACACTTTTCTTAATTTTGATTTTTCTTACATCAGTAAATTGTTGAAAAATTTAATTTATAATTCATATTTAAAATTTTTTTCTAGTCATACAATTCTTTTTTTATCATAAATAAAAGAAAATTATTTTCGATCATGAGAAATTACGTCATTAAATTATACACATTTAATTATTCATTTTCAGAAAATTTAAATATACAAATCAATGATTTTCGGAATTTATTCACCACGACTGATCAGTTCTCATAAATGAAGCTCAGAATTTCATTTATTTGTAGAAAAGTTTTTATTTGTAATGTATATTTTTTTTTTTTTTTTTTTGTAAAAAAATTCGGTATTCGATTACTTTTTTTCAGTTCAGAATAACGCCCTAAAAAATTTTCTACTACAACACTGATTACATATATAATAATACATTTTTTGGGAAAATAAATGTTTTTACAAACATGCATGTACCATCGTTTTTCTGTTGTATTTCTTGTCGAACAGTCTTTGGCAAAAATGGATTGGAATGGCTGGAATTTGAGGTGTCCCCGTCACTTTCTTCCATTTTGCTTAATTGCACTGAATCACTTTTTAATCACTACTGTACTAAGTACAACATTCGCGTAACGTTGATATATGAATGCAATTAAAAATTTTAACTATTTGCTGTAATTTACTGCGGCGTCTTACTGATTTGACTGTATGTACAACCGAGAACAACATTGAACTAGCATGCGACGTCATTCGTCGAGAAATGAAAAATCACGCTCGTTCCTGAAAAAAAAGCATGAGGAGTGGGGGCCCCTCTCGGGCCAGAATCTGTCTGAATCCACGAGAGTCATTGGTTTCGCCAGTATCTGAATCCACGGAGTTTGAGTGTACGAACATTCGTCACGATTTGCAGAAAAAAATATACAAATTTTGTCATTGCACGATTTTTTGAAAAATTGTAAGTCCTTTTCTTTTTGTTTTTTTTTCAATGAAGCGAATCAAATTCATGCTTTGATCGAAGATTTTATTTTCGTCAAAATCCACCTTCTTGTCTTAAAGATAAAAAAAGTGTCGGTCATATCGTCATAATTTAATTGCGTATCGAGACGAAAATCGAGCTACTTGAAAATCTGAAACAAATTATATGGAAATGCCTTTTCAAAATGTCACAATCCAACAATAATGTAGAAACAAATAAAAAATTTTACTCGTAAATCGGAAAGAGAATTCGTCCATTTCGAAAGATATTCTTCAGCCTCTTCATAAACTTGAATCGCTTTGCAGGTGAAGTCGTCACATTTTTCATCTTCTCCATCTTCTCGTAATTTTAGCAAAATACTTTTGACAGAAAGTGGCAAAAATTTACTCTTGATTCGATCACGCAGACCACGGCTCACAGTGTCAATGATGTTGATGACCTCAACGACACTATTTTTTTCCTTTTCCAATTCCTTGATGTTGTCGTGAAAGAGAGTCATATAGGAGTGAGTGAAAAACAAGAAACACTCGGCCAAATCGTTTTCAAAAAATGACTTCAAAAATGCTGGAGGCTTATCGATAGACTTGAAGTAAGATTGTAGAGGTTTAAACATCAGCAGGATTCGATGAACCACTGGAAAAAGGCTGAGCCATCGCGTTTTACAATGGTATAGAATATCTCGATATTCTACATCGAGAAAGTCACAAAATTCTTGCAATTCTGCTGATCGAAGAGTTTGATTCTGGAAATATTGATGAATCTTGTAACAGATGATGTCGATGTCGAAGAGATCAAATAGTTCGAGGCCATGCCGACTGGAATTGTGGATAATATGGGCTGGGCATCCCATACGAATCAAGTTTTTTTCTATTTTTCCTTCCAGGAGTTTGTAAACATTCTGTTTGCCCTTGCGGTTCAATCCACCGAAATTCAAATTTGCGTTATCTGCCGAAAAAGTTACTAACTTTTTTTCAGGTCATGTTTTTCTAGTAAATTGAAAAGCATTGTGGCAATGGTTTCGGCTTTTTCATTAAATAGATTTGACAAATCCAGCAGCTTCACTGTAATTCCGCCTTGCTCATGGTCAAAAAATTGGATCATGATGGGGAATAATTTTATTTTCCCATGGTTGCTGGCATCTGTACTTAGGCTCACGAAAGAGGCTTTTTGGAGGTCCTTTATGACGATACCCATGATGTGGGGAAACAAAACATTGCAAATGATCGCTTCCGTTTTTGTCCTTGCACAAAAGATCTTCGTAGCGATGGCAGAGTCTCCAAATATTTTGCGTATCAAAGCAGCATTGCAGTCTTGCGATCTAAATGATTTATGATGCGTGACGACTTGATAAGCGAGGGCACCTTCAGCAGCCGATATTTTCGCCTCTTCTGTGGAAAATCGTTTGACCATGAAACTGTCAATTGGCTTCGATGTTGATGCGCTTTGAATGTTGCTCCGATGTTTTGGAGTCGCGATATGTTGTTCCAACTGGAGGCTTCCTTTTGAAAAAAAGACAATTTCAAAAACATCTTTGGAAACTTTTATTTTATTTTATTCTATTTCAATCCATTATATTTGATAACATGACAGCAAAAAAATGATTTTATACAGGGTGTCCTACAGTCACCGCGACGCCGAAAGCCAGTTGATTATTCATGAAATTCTAAGGCGATTTTCCCTTTGTCATTTTTCACAAAACTCAAAATCAAAAAAGATATTCGAGTTGAAAGTTTCAACCAATCAAATTCGTTGAATTTTAAACTGGAATATCCTTTTTGATTTTGAGTTTCGCGAAAAGTGGCAAAGGAATTTCCGACTTAGATTAGAAAAATATGGAGAAAAATTCGGTAAATTTTGGTCAGCAGTTTCTACCCCCACTCCTCGTAGGAGCGCGTTTATTTTTTAAATTTCGAACTCGGATATCTTTTTGGATTTTGAGTTTTGTGAAAAATGGCAAACGGAAAATTGCCTTAGAATAAAGAATTTTATAAATAATCAACTGGCTTTCGGCGTCGCGGTGACTGTGGGACACCCTGTATGCATGCACCAGTAACCAACTAAAAATATCATGCTTAGCAATTGAAAGTACGAGCATGAAAAAAGAAAAGTTCATTATTATAACGTCACTTTATCCTTCAAGGCAGTGTCTTAACAGTTCACTTTCTTTTTTGCTGCTAACATAAAAATTGAATAAAAACAAAATAAAGATATGGAAATACGCACTCTTATTAGCGAGATTAATGTTAATGTCACACACTTTACATAGGGTGACCAACTAGCCTGAGAGCAAACAAAGGACACCTTGAATCTCACCCCCCCCCCCCCCCAATATTATCGATGAAAAAAAATTTTTTTTTTTTTTTAATTTTTACCGAATTTTTTTTTTTTAGCGCAAACAAAATGTAATCGCATATGGATGTATGAAAAAATAAACTAAGTGTTAATTTTGCAACAATTTTTTTATTCTCGTCAATACTAAAGTAGCAGCTTCACAAGCATATTCAGTCACTCTTTTTCTTAAACATGTATTTTTCAGTGCTGCTTATTTTATTAACAATGTGTGCATTATTAGGTTGCATCAGGAGTTGCTTGAATTGAGTACAGTTATATTCTGAAAAATTAAACTTAACTCTCAAAATGTGTCGCATGCTTTCAACAGAACATTTATTTCTCTCTTTTGTCCATTGTGCGTTCATAAGAGAGAAACTCTTTCGCAATTAGAGTTATGTGCTGGGATTGCATAAAAAAACTGAGCGATCTTTAGCAATTCAGAATAACTCTCAATGTTGACATTAGCTGTAAAAAATTCGCAAATTCGAGAGCTCGCACATTTTTCATCGTAAAAATTATCATCGTCGCTTTTCTTTGCCAGAAAGTTCTTTAAATTTGTAACTTGATCGAACAGCTTCGAATCGTCGATATTAATGTCTTTTTCCAGCAAGTATTTGACACTTTCTTCAACATCTTTGTACTGCAAAGTTTCGCCTCGTTTAAAGTCTAACCATTTGAATATTTTGAATTCAGAGAAACTCTTCGTCCACATTTTGAAGTATTCTAAAGTTTCATGGTATACAATTCCAATTCTTGCCAAAAAATCATCGCACATTTGATCTTCTCCATCATTTCTTAGTTTTACCAAAATCGATTGAACCATTAGAGGGACAAAATTGGACTGTTTCCTTTGGTACAATTTTTCAAAAAAATCTTCGAATATTGAATCCATTTCTAGAATGCTGTTATTTTTTCTTTCGAGCAACATCATTTTAGGTTGGAAAAGAAACATGAGAGAATGAACGAAAAGTAAGAAACATTCGCTAAGATCGTGCCGGAAAAAATTTTCTATCATGACTGGGGGTTTTTTCTGTGATAAGAAATATGACTTGAGTGGTTTGAACATTTTTAAAATTCGCTCGATTGCTGGAAAAAGACTTAACCATCGCGTTCGGCAGTGACTTAACAACTCGTGATATGTACATTCAACGAATTCACAAAATGATTTCAATTCTTCAGTTCTGACAGTATAAATTGAGAAATATTCGAAAATTTTGAATACAATACAATCGATGTCAAATAAGCCAAAGCGGTCTAGTCCGTGGTGAATTGCGTTATGAACAATATGTGAAGAGCAACCTATCCCTACTAAATGAGGCTTGTCTAGTTTTTCTTTCAAAGTGTAGAAGATGTTTTTCTTCCCTCCGCGGTTTACACCTCCGAAATTTGTATTAGTATTATCAGCGACAAATGCGCTGAACTTCTCAGTCAACGCAGAACTGTCAAGAGTCTCCTCAATATACGACACAACTGTTTCAGCCTTTTCATTTGGAAGGTTATTAGCATGTAACAATCGAACTTTCAGTCCTTCATTTTTATGAAGGTATTGAATTGTGATAGGAAAAATTTTCAAATTTTTGTGATTACTTCCATCTGTACCAACCCCTATGAATGGTACATCAGTCACTTCTTGTTTTATCAATTCAATCGAATACGGAGACAAGACGCAATTTATAATTGCTTCGGTTTTCGTTCGCGAACATGATATTTTTGATGCAACTTCTGAGTCTGCAAAAATTGTTTTCAAGAGAGGTGCCGTACAATCCATCTGCCGATAGGACATGTGATGTGTGACTGTGTGGAATGCGAGAGTCCCCTCGGCGATCGCAATCTTTGTTGCAAGTGGAGAAGTTTTCTTCACAATATGTTGGTCCATTGAATGTGAAGTAGAAGCAGCGTGGATAGCCGATTTGTGTTTTTCAGAGTTAAAGTGAACGTCCAATGCACCTTTGCCTAAACAAATTTAAATCATAAATATCTTTATTTTTATCTTTATCCGAACATATAAATTGTATTCTGGTATTAATTTACAAATGTTTTTATATCGTTTATTAATTTAGTATGAATATATATGCTAAAATTAAAATTTTGCTCACAAATACATTTTTCGTGGTTTTACATTTAAAATCATGATAGTTTAAATTGATTAAATATTCATATAATGCCTTTCAAAATTTTTCATCAAATATATACAAATATTTTTATCTTTTTATTAATACATATTTTTTGTATTATCAAAAATCATAATTTATTTTTTGAATCAAATTTTCATCTTTTTTTTGTAATACTTTATATTTTTACAAGAAAACATTTTCCGAACTAAACATGAAAACCATGCAACTAAAAATAACTCTATTTTTATGAGAAAGCTATTTCAAACAAATAACACTGATAGAAAGAATAGGATTCTTCGAATATGAAAAAATTGAGCAAAAACATTGTTGGGAATAGGAGGGTTTTTATTGGAAAATAGAATGAAATAAAGCAGGTACATACCCATATAAGCCACCGAAACACTACATCTACATATTTTGCATTTCGCTACTGTAGGTGTCTCACCCTTGCTGAAACACGGGTATTTTTTCCTGAGTTCGTCTGTAAAATTACATTTGCGTTTCGGCATCTTAGAGGTTAGAGTCAGAATCCCCACGAATCCAATGATAACAAAGAATTGTATCAGCCTCGCTAGAAAAATAACATAAAATATGCAATGATTATTATTACTAAAAATACCAAGCCCTGAAATGAGATCAAGAAACAATTCATACTCACTCTTTCAACCATCCGCATGTCGAAAAATACGATATTGTTATCTCGCACAAATGTCGGTCGAATCACGAATGCACACGAATGTCAACAATAGTTGAAGTTCAACACTACCTGCATACATGCACGCGTGCGCATCACTTACCAATGTAAGGCAGTGCGAGTAAGATACATAGAATCACATAGAATGGGAACCGCGCCAGAGCGAGAGAGACGCAAAAGTCCAGCGCTTTCTTCGCCTTAACTGCGCGTTACACTGGTATTTTCCATCCCATTTCTTTTTCCGCCGAAATAGGGCCGAGACTGGAATTACAGGCCAAACTTGGTCCTATGTTGGGCCAAAAAAAAAAATTGGATGGAAAAAACTGGGATATTACCTACTCTCCCCTTAGAAAAGAACGAAAATCGATACTCGCGAACACTGGACATCAAAAAAAGGACATTTGAAGCGGGATAAAGGACGTTCCTCAAAATCAACAAAATAAAGGACATGTCCTTTAAAAAAAGGACGGTTGGTCACCCTACTTTACACTTTGCTACTGACTCGTCAAGAGTAGAAGAAAAGCATTGATATTTTGGGTCCTTACTCAGTTTATCCGGGAAGGTACATTTCCTTTTCGGCATGGCGAACAATCAAAAACAATAAATTAATAATAATAGCCGAATGACGATTGATTGCGATAAATTTTCGACGATGTGGAAAGATTCCAGTTGACTCAAAACAAAACAATAATGGCTATTGCATGATGACGACGAAACACCGATACACACAAACTCGATATTTATAGCGTGTTGAAGAAATTGCTCCAAAGCACTTTTTTCTCTTTCTAACTCAGTGTTCAGAAAGAGAGAAAAGTGCTTTGAAGCAAGCGCTCGCACATGCTTCTTCGCGCGCGGGATTTTGAATTATGATATCTCCATCTTTTTTTTCTTTCAAATAAAAAAAATGACAAAATGTATTACAGGGAGTAAATTATGAGAAAATTTCATCTTTTGATCGAAAAGTAGGACATTCGAAGGATTTTGTGAAGTTTAGGAGCACAGGAGGACGGGCAAACAAAAAGGAGGACATGTCCTCCTAAAGTAGGACGTCTGGTCACCCTAGGATTGTTGTATGTGAAAAAATTTACGAACTTTGTACAAAAAAATTGTAAGAGGAGCAAATAAATAAAATCCTATTTTGATGCAAAAGAGAAAAAAGTTATTTATTCTTAACAAATATTCAACTATGTATATTCTAATAATTCTTGGAGAAACTGCCTTTGTTTAAAATAATAAAATTATTTGAATTATGTAAACAGGTCGGTTCGGAAATTTCAAAATTATTCATTTGACTATTGATATAAAAATTAAATACATATTTAATTATTTTAGTATAAATTAGAGAACAATTAAATACTTGAATTTTAGACGATTTTCGAATAAATAAAATATTATTTTAATTTGCAACAGCAGCAAATTTTTTATATTTTGATTTGTTAGAAAAGAAGTTTCATCTGTAAGAATTTTTAATTAAATAATTATCATAAAAACAGTTTTTTTTTGTAAATGATATTAATATTTTTCGAACACATCTTTCAGATTAATAAAATGATGGATATTTTCATAATTATCAAACTAAAGTTAAAATATAGGTACACACACGATGTTGACAAATAAATATTTAAATTTTGAACTATTTATTAATAAATATAAATTTACTTTCATAATATGAAAAAGAACGTTATTATTATTTTTTGGGCCAGGATTTTATGTCCGAAAATTGTGACGTAAATAATTACATTAATAAAGGTTTTTTCTAGCCAAAATAAAATTATACGATAAAATAATTTCAAAATTACATTTTTGAATTTCGCACTTTAGCTTCCAAGTTCTGCTAATGTGTGCTCATGCGTGCGATCGCAATTTTCCAGCTGATACAATAGACAATACAATCAAATACAATTAAATTGTAAACATTTAAAAGTAAAGACAGGAAGACTTATTTTGTTTATTACACTATCGATAAGTTTATATTTTTGTGAAAAATGGCGGGTGGAAAAAACGCACAGCCAGGATTCCAACCGGTGAGTAAATAAATATTCTTAATAAAATGACAAGATAATTTTTTATGCTAATTAACAAAATATGGTCCAAAAAATTTTTTTAAAAATCTTATTGCAATGCTTGCCTTTTTTTCGTGGTGAAATTCAAATGAAATTCCTTAAATAAAAATTTCTACATAAAATTAAGAAATTTTTTTAGGTCGCAAAGTTGAAAGAAATAACCCAAGATGTTTTCCTTTTTATAATTTTAGGATTCTGACGTAAATATTTCATATGAAGATCAACAGAAAATTAACAAATTCGCCCGGCAAAATGCGAAAATGGAAGATTTTAAAGATGAGTTGAAACAGCGACAGGTTAGAAAATGTTTCCCTTGCCATATATGGTCATTTTCGATATGCTTATAGGAAGGGATATAATTTTCATTATTCACGTTTATGACCAAAAATTAATGTGTAATAAATTGTTTTATTATTCCAAAATGTGTGTATTATAATACACTTAGATTTGGAAGTTCAGAATATATCAATACAATAATTTAAAAAATACTAATATATAATCAATAATAATGAAAAAATGTATATGAATATATCTGTGGCTTCCTGCCATAACAGAGAAAGTGACTTCTGTCATGAGGCTCATTTTACATGATATTCTGATGAAATTTTGAACATTATGGCATGAGTGACTGTCTGTTATGGCGGGAAGCCACAGATATATTATAAAAAATAAGTGAATATAATTAAAAAAAATTAATTTACGCATTTTAAATTCTGTGGCTTCCTGCTGTAACCAAAAAAGTCACCTGTGCCATAACGTCGGAAATTTTATCTGAATATCATGTAAACTTAGCTTTATGGCAGAAGTGACTTTCTCGGTTACGGGAAGCCACAGAATTATATTTCTTTAATTGCAACAAAAATAATAATTTTATTGCAAATTTTTTTTACCATATCAACTACAAAATAACAGTTACGAAATGCCAAAAATGAAAGAACCGAAAAGATTTGTAGTTATGAATTACAAAAAAATGTAAATACAATATAAAAACTATTGTTTATTTTTAAAGATTTAAATAGTGAAAATAAGAATTTAAAAGTTAAAGAAATTTGTGAATTTGATAGTTTGGTGTTATGACAGTTCATAATCAATCAAAATTGTTGATAAATTCAAAGCGATTCACATTCTCTATTTATCATTTTCCTAATGATAGGTATCAATTAAATTTTTTTTTTTTTAATTTTTCAATGTCTAAATCACTCATTCTAATTTGAGTAATGTTTTTTTCTTGGTTTTGAAATTATACAAGCCAAATTTACAATTTTTAAATGATAAACACATTCTGCAGTAAAGTTTGAATCCAACAGCTTCTATATGATAAAATAATTCTATTAATTGATGAAAATTAACCATTTGTTCTGAAAACAAAAAAACAAAAAATTTTTTCAAATTCATCATCTAAATTATTGAAATCACAAATCTTTTTGACACAAATTTTTTTATTTTTCAGTCATTCATTCATCAATTTTTTCCATTCTTTTACATTTCAATAAATACGATGAAAAAATCCCTATACAAAATTTATGAATTTAAAACCCTGGGTAATCATGAGAACCCAGTTATTTAGTTTTTCGATGTCAAATATTTACATGTTGAAAATTTCTCCACAAAAATATCAAATTCAGATATTTTTCTGGTCTCGAAATTTTTATTGATCATTAGTTAAATTATTTCAAAATTGATTAACATTAATTCATAAAATTGCTATTGTCTTCATTTCTGGCCTTTATTTTTGAATTTTTTTTTCAATGAAATTTGATGAAAAAAATTGACATACAGTATTCATAAGAATTAAAATTTGAAATTAATTAGTCGATAGCAATAAAATGTGTTGTTTTAATTGAAACGATTTCTTTATTGAAACATACATTGGTTAGATTTTTTGATTTTTAAACTGTTCAAACAAAAATTTGAAATTTGACCGTTAACACATCTTTTAATCGAACTTTTCATCCAGACATTGCAAAAATTGAGATACTTATTATTGGAATTATTATCTTTCAATAATGCAGTGAATAATAATTTATGCTTTATATTTGACAGCAAAATAAAAATCATGAAATCTCAAAATAAACCTTTTTTAGTTGAAAAATAAAAAATATGTAAAGGTCAAAAGTATTTTCTGTATTCGAAGAATTTAAGAGAAATCAGTGATATAGATGTAGCTACCTAGGGATGACCTGATTTTGTATGGAAATGACCTATGATCTCTTGATAATCTCTTATATAATGAAACACACACACATGATTATATAATCTCTTATATAATCTCTTTGATAATGAAACACATTATTTCCAGAACGACTTGAAAAATTTAGAAGACGCTTGTGACGAACTTGCTCTTTTTGACGACGATGCGAAAATTCCATATTATATCGGAGAAATTTTTGTTTATCAAAGTCTGGAAAAAACACAGGTACAAAAATAACTTTAAAAATTATACTTATCACAGGCAAAACAATTTTTTTTTTATTTACAAATGAATTTATGCGAATTTTAGTATTTACCACTGGATTTTTTATTAAAACAATGTTTTTTATTAATACACATAATTCTATATCTTTTCTTCTGTTATCGACCCTTCCAGAAATCCCTAGACGAAGCAAAAGAAAAAGTCCAAAAAGAAATATCCAATTTGGAAGGAGAATGTTCCAATCTCAAAACAATTATGGATGATCTCAAGACCCAATTGTACGCAAAGTTTGGAAGCCACATAAACCTCGAAGCCGATGAAGATTAACCTCGTTCCCCTGATTAATAGTTTATAACTGATTTTAAAAAGCATTATACGAAAATTTTAATTCGCTTTGTAAAACCACCCAATACAATTTTTGGCTCTCGTTTGAAATTCTTGACTTGTTGCGCACAATAAAACCGATGCAAGCATTTGGCTCAAATCGAAAGTTGAATTGTTGATTGCGCCTCTTTTCTCTTCACTTTCGCCTTCTTCCTTGGCGTAAATTTAGTTTCACCTCGGTACCTTAGCTAATTTAGTACGTACACAAACTTCAGCTCGCCACCAAGTTGCGCTGTTTAAAATTAGGCCTAACATTCGTCTTCCGCGAGTTTCTCCGTGTCATCGAACGAAGAATAATTAGAGTGTCATCGTTTCAAAATACTCAATCAAAGGTTCGTACCACAAAGGAAAAATTCATGGTTCGATTCTCAATTTGAAAAATGGGAGTGGGTGAACAGACAAAATTTTTTTGTTTCGAAAAGTTGTTGGCGAAAATATGGATGTGGTGAAGGAGTTGGTGACGGCGTTCAGGAAAAAAAATGGCCCAGGATTTGGGTATCAGAAGGAGAGTGAAGCATTGGTTACCTATATTTTGAAAAATATGATTAATTCGAACATGCCGGATGTAAAAGTGATAGTGAAGAACGAAGCGGATTCTGTGAAGCTGAGGGAGAAAGGTCTGGATTTTCACGCAAGTTTTTGATCATTCATTAAAAACTTACATAAACGCTGCCTTTTTTATGTAAAAATGTTGATATAAAGGAATGATTATTGCTCGTCAATGGTCTCAGGAAACGCATTTTTCGTCGTGGGCGACGACGCAAGGGCCATCGAGTTCTACACAAGAAGTCTCGGTTATGCCACGACGAACGAACTGAAGTCTCTTGCGATAGCGAATCGATCAGCTGCACTTTTCCGCAAAAAATTATACGTCGATTGTCTTGTCGACGTGAATACATCTCTGTCCCTAGGATACCCTGAAGACAAAGTGGAAAAACTGGAGGAAAGAGGGAGAAAAGCCATGTACCTCATTCAAAAATACCTCCACAAAGAAAAGGAAAAGTTCGAAGAAGAACGAGTGCAGAGTGTCTTGGGAGATTTGCATTTGAGACAGGGGAACAAAATTTTCCCGGTTAAAGTGGAGTACGAGGAAAAAAAGGTGGGAAATGGAGAGAAGTCTTTGGAAGAAAATGGGTTTGTGGAAGTGGCAAGTGTTTCCACGATTTCAAGCGTTCCTGCGACTCCGAGGTATGTGGAAAAGGAGGGGAAACCGAAAATAAAGTATGGAGAAAATAAGGAAATCCCGGCTGCGAGCGTGGGTGTGGAATTGGCGTACTCGGAAAAATTTGGAAGGCATATTTTGGCGACGAGGAAATTTCGACCTGGGGACGTTGTGGCTATGGAGGATCCTTTTGCTTGTATTCTGTATAGGCAGAGGTATGATTTTGGGATATGAATCGGTTTCGAAACAAATCCTTTTTGAACTTTGTTAAATTTCTTAAGCGAAGAGTTTTTTGCCGGGAAATCTATAAAGCAATCGAATAAAATATAAATCTATAGAAATACTAGAAAATTTTAGAAAAACCTACAAATACTCGAAATACTGCAATCTTCAACATCTAGACAAATAATAAAATCTAATACTGAAACCTTAAGTATTGAATTGTATAGATTTATATAGAAATATAAATCTATTCTAAAATGGAAAAATCCTTACTTCATGTATGTTGAAAAGATACGAAAAATGCTCAAAGAACTACATGAATCTATGAGAGTAAAGTTTTCTAAAAAATCTATAAAAATACCTAAAATATAACATACTTCGAATTCTAGAGAATCAAATTCTAGAATTCCACAATAATATCCACAAAATAGTGTATATTTTTTACTAATTAAAAAATTTGAAGAATTTTGAGAATCTTAATGGATTTCTATGTATATATATTTCTGGAATTGAAGCTGAAAAATATAAGGTTTTATAAATAATTAATACTCTACGCGACTTTTCAATAAACAGTAGCTTTAGAGATTTCTTGTGTTTTATAGTGTCTTCGTGATATTGATATTTTTAAATATTTACTAACAAAATATAATGGATTTTGCAGTATTTTCAAATATTAGTATAGTTTTCTGGAAAGATTTCATGGATTTTCGAAAAATTATGTCATAGATTTTCAGTATTTATATGGTTTTTATATTTTGAACATTATTTGTAATTTCTAGTATTTATCAGATTCTATAAGAATTTTTATAGATTTGGTATATATTATGTACAAATGGATTAATAAATATGAATGAAAATGATTATTATAATTATTATATATAGAATATTTTTATATGCATTTTTAGAATTTGATGCTCTAGAATTCGTAGTTCTATAGATTTTTAGTAGTTTTTTAGATTTTTTTCAGAAACAGTACCTTCATAGATTTCTAGTGTTGAGAATATTGTTTCTAGTACTGTTAAGATTTTGCATATTATTCAGAATTTATGTAATTTTTAGGATGATTAAATATTTTTAAGGATTTATCAATTGATTTTACAAATTTGCTACTCGAGAATGGAAAGTGTTAGATATTTTCTACAAATTAATAGATTTCCCACAAAATTATATCCACATGGGTTTTTAAAATAGATTAATTTTATTCTTAGTACTTATCAGTATTTATGAAATTTTGTAAAATTTTCTAGTATTTTTATAGATTTAGAGTTTTTTTATGAGTATACATACATGTCGATTTCTAGAATTTTATTTTCTGGAATTCAGGTATTTTTAAAGATTTTTTGGGAAACTATATTTTCATAGATAGATAGTATTTTATTGTTTTCTAACTCTTTTAGTGTTCTTCGTATCTTTTCAGCATTTATAAGTACTGAGGATTTTTCTATTATACAATCGATTTCTATGTAAATATATAAAATACCATGGGCAAGGTTTCATTTTTATGATTTTTCCATTATTTTCGTAAATATTTTGAAAAATTATGTCAGTATAGAATTTCAGTATTTGATAGACTGCTAGTATTTTTAAGTATTGCTAGCTTTTTATATAATTTCATACGTTCCCCTAATTCTCGTGTATTTTAATAAATTTCTAGTATGTTTTCGATTCTTTTATAGATTTCTCTGCAAAGAAAAGGGAAGGTATTATACTGTATATTAAACAACTCATATTTATGTCATCAATAAATAAATAGTATATTTTGTACCGAGGACCTGAGGCGTGGCTTTTAGGACAAGGACCAATTTATCTGCCAAGGCTGATATTTGGTCCGAGAACAAAACCACGCCCACGGTCCGAGGTGCAAACGATACTTTTTGAAAAACACGCGAAAAAATTGTACTTGGAGGACTTTTACGGCCGCGTCGAATACGTCCATTTCCGATCGGCAGATGCTTCAGTCTCTGGAGACACGTGCTAGAGCAATGCGTCACTGCGTGTGTTTTTGCTTCAGTGCGTGTATTCAGGGAGTGAAGCGTTTGTCGGGCGGAAATGGTTGTGTTCGATGCGGCCATACAGGTCCTCGAAGTACAACTTTTTTGCGTGTTTTGCAAAATAGTATATTTCGTAACAGGCACGGATGTGCGAATTTGGCGAAACGGGGAAATTACGGTCCGAGACGAAGCCGAGGACTGTAATTTCCCCGTTTCGCCAAATTCGCACATCCGTGCCTGTTACGAACGATATTTTATATACCGAGGGCATAGAAAACGCGTTTAGAGATCTCGAGCTGGCATAGAAACGCGTTTTCTATGCCAGAGGTACATAAAATATATTTTCCACATACGAATGACGTAGAAAATTAAAAACTTTGAGTTTTCTGCACCCAATGTCAAATTTGAATATATTTTATTAAACAGATCATATATTTATTTTATTAAACTAGATTTTGGTAAGGTTCAAACATTCAATTACACCTCTTCGAAATAATTCAAACGTCAAACATTGAAAAAAAATCACCTATATACTGTAATAAAAAGAAGAATACAAGATAAAACATAAGAATACAAAATAGAATACAAGTCGAATACAAAAAATTCACTGTTCTTACAAATATTCAGATCATCTGAGAATCGTCTCCTTAAAAATTTACTTCAGTTTCGTTATAAACTTGCAATGAATCACTTTTCAAAAATCGTTTCCAGGTTTCACACGCACTGTCACAATTGCGTAATGTTGTGTTACAATTTGAGCCCGTGTCCGAATTGCCCCCTCGCAATGTATTGTTCGGAAAAGTGCAGAATCGAAGCCTGGGAAACGGTACACTTCACAGAATGCCAAATTTACGTACTTTTGGATAATATGCTGCACAATGACGAAGACAAAATCAATCAATTCATGAAAATTATACGTCTACTCATCCATTTGACTAAAAATGGCCAGGCTGTCGACGAACTGAAACAAGACATAAAATTATCAGAAAAAAATCCAGGTAAAATTTGCTGTATTCATCTCGTACTAATTTTCTAATACCCTGGATTACTCATAAAAAAAATCTACATTAACCGCTTTTGTGAAGAAAATGACCCATTACTTCGCCTTTTTTTTTTCGACCCAAACAGCCTTTTACCAAACTTTTTCAAAGCTAGGTCTTTAGCTGTTTTTGTCAAAGGAAAAACCAAACAAATGGATAAAACATGATATACTATGGGGAAAAAAGAAGCTGTGATCGAATATTCTGAGAAAAGGGCCACTTTTTTCCTCAAGAAATAATCTACTATTTTGTCCAGTTAATGATTCAGCTTACAAGCAAATATTGACGTGAAAACAACCGAATCATTATTATAGGAATTATAACATTAAAAGTAGCAAATTCAGTCATCAAATTTCTTAGCCATAACTAGTAGATTACAGAAAAATAACAGAATTTCTTTTTTCTATTAGAAAGTCTCATGAGTGCATTACAAAAAAGTTATTAGTACTCGACTATAGTTACCAAAACTTTTTCCCAATATTTTTCATCGCCGCTAGGTTCTCATGAGTTTGGTTTTCTTTCTTCGATTTCGCTTGTTCTTCTTTTTGCTAGAATATCCTGCAAAAGTCGAAATATTACACAGCATGAAACATCGATTCTACGAACAAACTCAATAACGCTATATTTTCAAATACTCTCGAAAATAGTTGCTTATGAGTTACTCCACGAATTTTCTTCCACCTGAAAACAATTTTAATCTAAAACATTTTTTTTTGGCTTTTAATGCATCAACTCGAGAAGTTTTTTTTATTACTTTTATATAATACGTGGGATAGAAGAATTCGATTTTTAAAGTTCCAAAATAAAAAATATTAAACCTCAGGAAATTTCAAATTATTTGTGAATTTCATAAGTAACTTTAAGTATTAAGGTAACTTTTTTATTTATGTACGTAATGTGCAGTTTTTGTTTAAAAAATAGAACTAATGAAAATCCAGCAAAATTGATCACTTAAATTTTGCATCATATTGTCATTGAAGCCTAATGAAAATTCATTGATTCTTGTCAAAAATACATACACTGCAGTCGAATTGTGTTTCTTACAATCTGAAATTAAAATAGTACGTTTCGCATTTAGGAAAAAAAGAAATTTCTCACGAGGGATATATTCACCCGAGGGAGAAATTAATTTTTTTCCATGGTGCGAACGATTTTTTCTATCATAGCGGGAGAAAAAGCCGATTTTTGCCTGCGAAGCGGGCAAAAAAGTAGGCTTTTTAGACCGCTATGATAAAATAGTATATTGTGTAGCTAGGAACAAAAACAGCCGATTTAGAACGAGTGTTTTTGTTCCGAGGCAAAAAGTATCGTGTGTACTCGGAACAATATACTATTTTAGTGGTTAAAGCTTCGTGTAATGACCCATATAAATATCTGTGACACTAAAATTTTCCCCGCATAAATTTAACTGTGACAATAGAATTCTTCATCTGTTCTGTATTGATCAGTTTATTTCTTCAAATATTATTCACAAGAATAACAGAAACAAATTCCGCTGGGTACACCATGAACTGAACTCACTTCGAGGTACAAAGTTGATTTTGCTTTGGTAATATGTATATTTCTATCAGCCATTTCCATTTTTCGAGTCAGTTGTTACAGTCATTACAGGAGTTGCGTTTTCTACAAATTTTTCATCACAGGAACGTACGCGAATCGAAAACCTGAAAAAAAGAATCATGCATTCTGGTAATTTCGCTTATTATGCACATTTGACACTTGCAATATACCCGAGTCGATCAAACCACGAATTTCAATTTCGCAAATGCCCTTATTCGCTACTCAAACTCGAAAATACACAAAAAGTAAGACATAACTTATTGCGGAGTCAAAATAAAAAAAAATTCACAGATAAAGCTGCGAAATGAAAAATACATGCTCCAAAAATTTAATAAGGACATTCAAAAGGATTCGGCGTTTCGGTTAATAAATCATCAGTTGATAAATCAGCAATAATTTTTTTCACTAGGGTACGTATAGGAGTATACTATTATGGAAATGTACTATAAGTACATATAAATCCATCTTTAAATAACCCAGGTACACTGGTTTCTCGATATAAGGACTCTCGACGTACCGAAATCTCGTTATAGTGACCTCGAGAACGGTTTCTGTCTCTCCCACTACTCCAGCCATGCGCAAATGAATGCGCACAATGAAAAAAAAAATTCAAAAGAATCGAATAGTGGGAACAAGCCATGCCCACTTCCTTAGTCCTTAATAGTAACGTTCTACCCCTTAGGTTGTGGAATCGAGAGACCAGTGTAGAGTAGTTATAGGTTGCAGAAAAAGATGATTTTTTTCGAAAAGACGCGAGAACTGCGGGATTTACGGAGGATGGTAAGATGGACAGTGCCAGGGGTCGCTGCGTTTTGAGTTTAGCGACGAATTTGGACTCGAGGCCGTATAAGGACATCAGTGCTTTTGCTTGCATCGCTTCACTTGCTACCATTCTTTTGGCAACTCGCTCAACTTTTTTCGGCAAAAAATACCCGGTCGAGCAAATGAAGGCAATTGGCGAGCGCAATGACGTCATATTCTGCACCAGCATCATGTACCGCGGCTGCTTTATCATGTCTTCGAACTCTTTCTCGGTATTTTTGTCATCAACAATTGATTTTAATTTGATTAAGTAAAATATAATATATTCAATTGAAGTAAAAAATAAAATTACATGGCGAATATTTCATCTACACTCGAATTTGCATCAAGCGAATATCGATAAACACCCATATTCTTTTATTTAACCTTATTAAGTATTTCCCAATTAGTATAAAGCTGATTACAATTTATTTTTTCAAAGAGTTATTCATATTCAAAAGTAAGAATGATTGGAGTTTTTCGATGTTACAATGACTGAAAAGTTATTATATTCGGATGACGGCGAGACAAACTAGATTGTTTAACATGCTCGTAATCCTTCATACAGGAGGTCGTGGCTAAACTGGCCCCATTTAGACATTAGTTTTTAACAATAAATATGTAAAACATATATATTCACAAATAATTGTATGAATTGAAAGAATGACACATGAACTTTAAATTTCTGAAAAACGTTTATACGTTTATACGTTTATATAATCAATACCCAGTAAACCAGATTTGGGATTCCAGATTAAATTAAGGTAGTACCTCCAGGATTAAATGATATGAATGTAGCCGCAACAAAAAATTCTTGCAGCCACATTCACATTTCAGGCTCTGTGCACATGTATCGGCAACGTCGCATCTACCACTGTCTGCCTCCTGCTTCCACATAAGCACTGTTAAGCACTGGCAAGCACGGGTAAACACTGTAGATATATATACGATCAGCCGTTGTTTCGCTTGGAATGCGACGTTGCCAAATGTACGGTGATAAGAAAAAAATAAAACAATTTTTTGTCGCATAGATATGTAGTCAATTTTGACGCGATTTTGCACAGAGTTTATAAACATTTTTAACAATATGTCCTCAATTTTCGAGAATTTTACTGTACTACTATGACTGTGATGAGATTCAAGAACTTCGTTTTTTCGCATTTCTTCTTCGGTTGTGCACTTAAACCACCGCTGAAGCGTCGATCGTGTAACTCCATATACAGGGTCGTCAAGGTAATTCCGGAATATATTTTTGTGCGTCTCCTCTATAACAGTTAAGCGCAAATCTGCATAGATAGCTTTGCGTTTCATGTTTAGATGTTCCTTTTCTATTATAAAAGAGACTTGACTGATAACGCACAACGATGGGCCGAGAACAGGACCGCAGGGCTGCGATAATGGAGTCACTACGCGCCGGGAAAACACAGAAGTACTTTTTGGGATAGAAAAATTTCATTCAAGATAAAATAGTAAAACGTCAGAATAATCGATGGATCTGCAAAGACCCTAAACAAGTTCCAACTGCCATGCACACAAAATTTCCTGCTTCAAACATGGTTTTGGGTGTCATTAGCGGTAATGGGGCTGTCATGTTGTCCCACTTTTTTAAACAGGGCCGTAAGTTGGACCCCTAGGGGTACATTGCGTTCTGAGAACAGTTGTGAAGCCTTGGGTAGACCAAGTAACCGCTGGAAGAGAATACATGTTTGAGCAGGACTCTGCACTAGCTTACAAGTCCAGAAAGACTCAGGCTTGGTTGTACGAGAATATGCATAACCACTGGTCCCCAGATTCGTGGCCACCGTCCAGTCTAGAGACTGCAATCCTCTTGACTTCTACATGTAGTGCGTAGTTGAAGGAAAAGTTAGTAAGAAATATCACAAAACAAACGACGCCCTGAAGGGTGAAATCGTGGATGTGATGACCAACATGGACAAAATGAAAGTGAAACGGTCCTGTTCTCGATTTCAGTCCAGACTTGAGCAGGTAGTTCTGACTGAAGGCGGCTATATTGAATAATTCTTATGTTCTACATATGTACCTACTTGCTATGTAGAAAATTTCCCATGGATATAATACGTTTAAACATAAGTATTATTAAGATTCATTTTTACATTGAATTTTCCGGATTTACCTCGACGACCCTGTCGAGGGTCATGTCTTCACAGCCATTCTTATTGCCATACCGTCTTTTTTCACTGCCATTACTGCTTTCTTCATAATCGTCTAATCAACCCTTAGCTTCATTAAATAGTTTAAAAATGCAGTTTAAAAAATGAGATCCTCGATGGGTATGGTGCGTGTATTACGAATGCTCATTTCATAGCTTCAATGATCAGGGACCAGCTTAGCCCCAAACATAAATTTTCAAAATTTCTATAAATTAAGTAAAATATTCAAGATTCCGCAAAATAAACTGAATACAACTGATTATTGCTACTCGATACTCAATCAATGATTTCAGCTTACTTGGTTGTCCTTTAATTTTATACAGTTGTTTTTAATCTGAAAAAAGTGAACTAACTAACTGTCATGAAACCTTTGGACTTCAGATTTAGAGTTCTAGAATTTTCCTCTTTTATCCGAATCACCTTACATTTTTTCTGAGATCCCTAGACGTTTGGGTTTATTCATGTATGAGGGAAAAGTTTTCACAATTGATAGTTTTTTGTTTGGAAATGGGGGTCGCTTAGCCTTGGTCTCTTCTATTTAAATTGATGAAATCAACTTCAAATTGTTAATGGACGAATTATTTATTTAAGAAAAGTTTTATGAAAGAATAGTGTAACAAAAATGATGCTTTTACTTTCCTTTAAAACATAGAATCATTAATTACCGTACGGTTGGGTTGCATTGTAAGAGAATTTTTTTGTTATTTAGAAAAATAATTAAATTTTATCTTACAATAACATTTTTTCAAAATCTAACAAACTAAATCTTTCACTTGACGTTGCAGCAATGTATAATAATTATACATTATGTATAATAATAATTAAGTAAAACCGTTTTCAAGTACTGCAATTAGTTTATAGTTTTTAAGGTAGTACTTCTAAGGTAGGGATTATTGACCGATTTGGACAAAATTTTATAATTAGGTTCAAAAAAATAAAATAAAATTCCTTGCAAAATTTCAAGTCGATCCACTACTTCAAACATTCAATAATTTTTACATGCGTTCTTATGGGAACAGCATCATTTTTTCGAATAAATCAGAAAGTTATTAGCCAAAAATTCTTAATTAATAAGGACATATTGTTCAAAATGTTGATAAATTCTGTGCAAAATCACATCAAAATTGACTACATATTTATGCGCGACAAAAATATTATTTTATCTTTTTCTTATCAACGTACATTTGACAACGTCGCATTCCGAGCGAAACAACTGCTGATCGTATATATAGCTACAGTGCTCACCCGTGCTCGTGTGAAAGCAGGTGACAGGCAGTGGTAGATGCGACGTTGCCGATATAGATGCACAGAGCTTGAATGTGAATGTTGCTGCAAATATTTATTGTTGCGGCTATATTCATATCATTTCATCCTGGAGGTTCTACCTTAAGAAAACCAAACACCTTACATTATTTTTACAATTTCGTATAACTTATAATCCATTACAATTAATTATCGCAATTTTTAGATTCAACGAGACCCGGGCACGAAATGCGGCTCGGGTTTGTACGTGATGCACAGTTTGCTGAATCACGCCTGTGCCCCGAACACTCTGCGCCACTTTGAGGGCACGCGGATGATTTCCCGCGCCCTGGTGCCGATTTTCCCGGGCGACCAAATTTTCACGAGCTACTGCGGCGGTTTCCAATTCGCCCCCCGTAAGCAGCGCCAGGCCATGCTCCTGGAAAATTATTTTTTCGGCTGCGACTGCACTGCCTGCGTTCAGGACTGGCCCTCTTACAGCGACATCCTCGACAAACATCTTGGAACAGTCGCCGATCACAAGGAAGTCGCTCGAAAAATGCTTCCTTACAGAAAACGCCTCGGCGAGAACAAATACGACATAGAGGCCATAAAATGTAGCCTGGAAATTCTCTTCGCCGAAGCCAAAATGCCCTGCGAGGAAATTGTCGTCGCGATGCAGTATATGAGGAGTTATTATTTGGGTAAATTTTATAGATGATGGGTTTAGGCTCGTTTTTTCTTTTCTTTTTTTTCTCTAATGGATGATACGTTTTTTAATATAATAAAAATTTCCACGTTTTTGATTTAGGAAATAATTTTTAGCGAAATCTAGAATAATTCTGGGAAGTCGATAAATACTTTCGGATGTATTTACATTTTCAAAAGAATTGACCTCTATCAAATCTGTTGCAACTATATAGTCATAACAGGTTTCGAACATATTAAGAAAATTCCAAAACTTACCCTAACTTTTTCGACTTGACACAAAGTAAACAGTATTGTATACTTTTTGTTTACTCTGTGTCTATTTTTTTTTATCAAGTTCCTCGATTAAATTTTTGTCAAAGTTTGTTCAAATCTGTGACCGTTTTCAGTATCAATTCTGGATTAATATCTTGATTTAATCTTGAACAAGACTCGTGACCAAGATTTTGTCAATAGTAACTCAAGATCATTTATGTATTTTTTCTTGTTAAACTTGACCAAGATTTGACCAATTTTAGCATGACACCTTAGGTTTCAAAATAAATAAAATAAAACCAAATGGTGTAAAAATAAAGGGCCAACGATTTTCTTTTTCACATAATTAATATATATATATATAAAAAAAACGAGCCAACCCGATATTAGCTCTTTCCACGCTTTGTAGTTTTCCTCATTTGCTACTTATTTATGCGCTTTCCCGTTCTTCACTAGAATCCGCTAATCGCAGATTTTTCCCCCGCGTTTTCGTAGGTAAACTGCTGAAAATTTTTCTAGATCCCTAGGGACGTTCGCGAATCAGCGTGGATCATGTTATGCCTTGTACATTCGACCCTGAAAACCTGAATAAACTCATTTCATGATGTATAACTATTGTTTTATAATTTTTTACCTTTGAATTGCAGAAGTACATTTGTTATTACCAAAAAAGTAAACAACTCTGGATTTACACATCTCTTTATTTGCTTTACGGTCTACAAATACGTGTGAATATTGTTTTATATCAGTATAAATTTTATGACGGTTTGTTTTCCATTGATGCTTTTTCAAGATTTCTTTTTTTTATTATAGTGATGATTGAAATAATAGACAACAGGATATTTTTTCTTGACACTCTAATTTCGAATTACATGATAATACATTATCTGTGACTGATGAAGGAACTTAGAAATTCAAGATTAGAAAATCGTTAGGTTTCAATATTCTTTTAACATGGCATTGACTTATGCTGGAAAAAGTAAAGAAAAATGAAGTTGAAGCCCTGAAAAACTTTATTTTCAAGTTGCCTCGATAAAAAACAATAACTATTAGATTTCTATAGACTTTGAGAAAGTGCCTGTTAATGAAATTTTATTTTCAAGCTTCAACGTCTTCTGATCATTCAGAATTACATTGGCACATTGCTATAACAACCAAAAAGAAGTCGTATACTGCATTTTTTTTTCAAATTTCTTGTTTTGCGATTCTGTATGGGCTTTTTAAAAGAAGTCCATTGATATTCATCAATAGTGTCAATTATTGGAATCACATGCAAATTGAAATTTTTGATCCAACTCTTAATTCTTGTCTCTGAAAAGTACAAATTACATAAATTGTTCTACTGATGTTTTTGACTCTCGCCAGTGATTGTTAAAATCACGTAAGTCAAATTTTTTCATTGTGAAATGAATATGACACTAAATGTACGTCAGTAAACTTATTTCAACAAAATCTTTAAGACATGACTAAAAATCATAAAATTTTCGGAACAATGACACCAGACCATAGGAAAATATGCAATACGTGAATAGCTTTCGTCTATGATTAATATTCTAGGTCTTTTCTATAGCAAAATCATTCCAAATGCCAAAATATATCTAACCTTGAAATTTCCATTTCCATCATCTATTGACTGGGCTACAATATTTAAAAAAACAAAAAGTTCAATTGTAAAGAAAACACTTTTGAGATTATTCTCGCAAATGGATTCAAATACTGAAAAAAGAAATAGTCCATTATTCCATATGACATGAAAATAGCACATTTTTATTTCAAATATTTTTTAATACTACATAATAGGGTGGTTAGATTTTTTTTTCAAAATTTTTGTCTGACATAGTTACCAGTGATAGTGCAATTTTTTTCATCCTGTGTGATAAATAAAAATACCTTTTTTTTACTCTAGTTGAAAAAGTAACATCGAATTATGAAATTCAAATTGCTTGAGGTATGAAAATCACAAAAATGAAATAAGCGATTTTAAAACATTCATTGAAAACTTTAATAGTATTTTTTATAGTTATCATTAGCTTCAAAAAAACAGACAAACAAAGCTTACAGCCAAAATAGTATTGAAGCATTTTTTCAAATGAACTTTCTCTTTATTTTCGCAATTTTAACTTGTTTCTCATATTAAATTTGAAATGAGCAACTTATTCCATATCTACTTGTATTTCTATACTCTATAAATTGGTTTAATTTTCACTAAAGGGTGACGAAGAAGTAGTTGATGCTCGGTCCATACACTTTACTGCCAAAGATTATTGCTTATCACTGGTTTATTCAGATAATAATCGAGGAAAAAGAGTAGATGCAGCATTTCTCTACTCAGGTATCTGATCACCCTACACGTAACACATAATAAATAATAAAAAAAAAAAAAGATGAAAACTTGAACTTCGACACAAAGGGTGTGTTTCTTTTCGTATTTTTTAAATTAAAAACGATTCATGTTAGAAAAAGCAGCAAACAATGGCACTGCAGGTGGCGTTGGAGTTGCACCAATAGTAGTGGGCTGATCACCAATGCTTTTCAGCAAATTTCCCTGAAGAAGACTATCCAAGGCTTTTTGGACTGTCGGGTCATTCAGCAATGGCGATGGAGTCACAGTGGTACTTGCCAATGGTGCAGGTGTTCCTGTAGAAGCTGTCGATTTCAAGTTTTATTTTCACAATTACTTTTTTTTTCCTTCACTATTTGAGACATTTTTTTTTAAAGTGTTCAACGAACGCTCGAAAAAAAAGTTCTAGAATATATTTCTATTTTGTGGATACTATCTGCTTTTTTGTTGCACATTACAAGGTGCAAAAATTTTTTCTCGACTTTGGAGGAACAAGAATCCGTCATTTCAAAGATGTTAGAACTTTTTGAAATCATAAACCATTTTTCGAAACTTTTGAAATCAAATTTTTACGAAGCAGAAAAACAATTCAATTGCTTTTGAATATCTCAACAGATTGAATTTTATCCTTGTTTGCTATAACGACCTTAAATTTCAAATTTTCTACATGATAAAAGAAAAAAAAAAAACCCTATTTTTTTCATACTTACCGATTTTTTTTCTGTTTGTTATACACTTTAAATCTCGATACATTCAAGCATTAAATTAAAAAAAAAACGACATATTCACCTCATTGTCCATCAGTTTCACAGAAATTCGTGTACAAAGATGTGAACAAATGGAAACCTTTTTAAGCCTCGTTTTTGCGACTTTTTTCTCACCACTTATTAAGAGATATGAAAAAAATTAAAATGCTTCTTCAGGACTTAAAGCGCCTTGAAGATTAAATTTTTTTTAAACGTGTGTCGCTCGTGAAAAAAAACGCGATTTCTGCTTTCACAACCATTTTTCAAAGACCGCGATATCAAGAATGGGCAAAAATGTAGTGAATTGAATTTAAAATCTTAAGACCTCCAAGTAAAAAATTTGAATTCACAACAAACTATCATTACAATCAGGAAGTGAAAAGAAAATTACAAAATCAAACAAGAAATCAATTTGCAATCAAAAAGATCACTGTAACTAAAATTCCTGATTATAATTTATTTGTCTTAAATTAACGCGTTGTTCATTATGGCCCATTTATTTAAAAAATGTCGATGAATGGTTGTGAAGCTTTTAAAATTTTTTCGGCAAATTTTTTGGTCTCGGACGAATTTTAGAGACGGGAATGACCGAACGAAAATATCCGTTTTCGTGACATCGAATTATTTTAGTTGATATTAACAGCTGATGTTAAAATATGAATTTTTAACTGAAATTAATAATAAATGATTCGATTAAATGTTGTTTAATTGAATAAAATAGAATTGAATGTACCTGCTGAAGGAACTGGAGTCGGAGCTGGTACAGGAGTTGGGGCTGGAGTGCTCACAGTATTTTTGTTGCTGTTGAGGATATTTAGAATCCTGGACTGCAATTCAGCTTGTTTTGGATCGCTCACTGAAAAAAAAGCGGAAAAACATTGTTTTAAGTATTATTCTAAACATTTTTGAAACTCAAAGATTAAGTACTTAAAAATTGATCTGTCAAGGTTTCTTTATTTTCAAAGGCAACTACATTTTTCAATTCTGATTTATGAAGAATGTGAAATTTTTAGATTGCTACACAAAGGGCTATTTTTTACTCGACTTTCTATTAAGAAATTGATTGAAATTGATTTACATTTACCAAGAGCGCTGCCCAACTCTTTCACATCTCCAAGCTCGACTTGAACCTGTGCCTCGCGTTTTATTTCCAAATACTTGATGATTCTGTCATACTGAAGAACTGTCAGTTGATGATTGTCAGCCAGCATATTGAGCAGAACCTGAACTGCGTCAGGATGTCGATCCTTGTCCATTGGTGTATTCAGTGGAACTGAGCGTCCTCCAGATTTGTAATTTTTGAAATCTCGCGAAATCAAAGCGATCGCATCGTCAACTGGCATGTTTCTGTGCTCTGAAATCATGAAAATCCCAATAGAATGTACTAAAAAGTAAAAAAATAAAAGTCAACAATAAGTGGCTATCCATAAATTACATAACGCTCCAAGGGGGGAGGGGATCCAGCTCGATGTGACATTGGGTAGGGGGGGGAGGGGTCGATCAGAATGTTACGTAACACATTTTAAATGTATTTATGTACCATTGATCGGCATGAGAAATGGGGGGGGGGGTTATCAAATCCTGAAAATTGTGTGACTTAATTTACGGAGAGTCCGTAATAATAATAATATGAAAGAAATAATTCAATATACTTTTTTTTTTATTTTCTAATATATGTTTTAAAAATTTCCATTCCTTTACATTACTGTCTTTACATATCTTTCATCTTAAATTTGTCAATTCAAACTATGAATAATCCAAATTTAATTTCTTAAGTATTAAAATTTTTTACCTTGTGGCATTCCATGCAAAATATTGAGTGTCAAAGAACGATGTTCATGGTTTATCGGTGCGACAACTACAGCGTAAAGACATCCACGACTAGCAATGTTGCCCAATACTCGGCTCAAAGGAACTTCTTCGTTTGGAAAAAGCAAGTCCACAGTCAATCCCATATTTCTCAATCTCGATTCTATCATCTCCGCGTATTCTCTGCATTTACATAAACGTTGTTTCTTCATTAATAAACTATAAAACTAAGATAATACAAACATACTTTTCTCATGCAAAAATTGACTCATTTTTATGAAAAAACGAATTGTCAGAGGCAATTTTTTCATTGAAAAATTAAACTTACGTCAAAAGTTTGTTAACGACGATTATCTCACAGTCGTTTTTTTCTGTCATGGCGAAATCTGCAGGAGGTCCTGAATTTCCCCTGAAAAAATAACATCTTGTTCGAAATAACATTAATTTTTTATGGTCACTTTCATTACACAGAGTTGCAAAATTTTGGACTTGAAGCAATGTTTTTGAAAACAATAATTTTAGAATTTGAAAAGTATAATTTTAGTTCAGCATTTTTTCTTTCCAGTTTACGATTTTTCTTCGCACTTTTGTAATTCAAAAAAATTGGATCATAACTGCATATTGCATTCTTTAAAAATTTATATATTATTATATATTTATCATTTTAATTCATATTTTTTATTATCTTATGCAATTTTCCATATTATTTGTTTACTCCACTTTATATATTTGACAGGGGGTTGATCATGAATTTTCTGTAGGAGTTATTATAGTCAACAGAACAACATAAAATAGAAAAATAACAGTCGAAAGTTGTCAAGAATAACAATAAAATTTTTAAAACTAATGGAAAATATAGCGAAATTTTAAGATCATTGAATAAAATTTGAGAGAATGTTGCAAATTCAAATTTAATATTTAAAATAAACTTTTGAAATTTTATTTGTGATATAATAGTTACCCAAAAGAATCACGCATCATAGGTCCAGGTGGATCGAAACGATTGTTTGGCTCGTTAAAGTTTCCCCTGAAGTTCTGCATATTCATGTCCCTGAAATTTGACATGTCACTTGGCCTATTTATTGGACTGCGATCCCTGAAGTTTTGGTTGTCCTGCGTATTTTGCTGCTGCATTTTTTTCTTTTTCCCGCCACGAACACCTCTCGTTCGTGCCTGAATTCCAGCTCCAGGACCTTATACAAAAATTAAAAATTAATGAGTTTTTGAAACTCAACAACGATAAAATTTTGCACTATTGGAAAACCAGTTTCAAATTTTCCCTATGTTGTACTCTTTGCAATATTCAACAAATTTTATTTTATTTTTTTACTGGTGTTGTAGAATCAGGGTTTCCCCCTAAATTTAGAGACTATTTTATTTTTCAGGTGAGTTTTCAATTTTAAAAAATGAAACAAATATTAGAGGGACAAGATGGAAAAAAGAGGCAAAAAATCTATTGATTCAATGTTGTGTGCCGTCTACAATGAAAAAAGGTCTTAAAACAAATTTTTCAAACTTACTGCATAAAGTATTTTTACAAAATTTATTTTTTAATTCTCACCTCCTTGATTTTTGTTGCCAAACTGCTGGTTTTGGTTTCCTCCTTGCTGATTCTGGTTCCCAAATTGCTGGTTTTGGTTATTTCCTCCAAAGTTGTTTCCTGGTGTATTCATGTTTCCACTGTTGAATTGGTCATTACCTCCATATTGGTTTTCATTATTCATGTTTTGTTTCATGTTTTGGAAGTTTGGATTCATGTTGGAATATGAGTTGTTCATGTTACCCATGTCTTGTCCACCAGATGGTGGTCCACTTGGAGCATTTACGTCTTTTTTTGCAGGTTTAACATCTGAAATAGAAAATCGCAATTTTTTAAAAAATTTTATTATTCAGAGTTTGAGTTACATAAGCTAAGAATGATACAGTTATTTAAAATGAACAGGAAAATTAAGGCATTTTTAAATCTTTTTTTAAGCTGTAAAAATCGCTTTTTTTTATCATGAAATTATTTTATAATTTGATGTATCTATCAATATAGCTTCTTGAAATCAAAATCTTGGAAGAAAAAATTGTTTGATTTGAAAATACAGTTCATGTTTCTATCAATGTATTTTTTTTTTTTTTTTTTTTTATATTTTCTATATCCAACTTTAAGGTATAATTGATATTTTTTTACCTATACGTCTGCCTTTGAACATGACTCCATTTTCACCCTTGATTGCATTTTGCGCAGACTGGTCACAGTCGTATTGTATGAAAGCAAATCCTCGATTCATAGCTGAACCAACGATAACACCATACTTTCCGAAATATTCTTCTAATTCTGTTTTGTTAGTGTCATCCGTGTGCAAATGCCCTACAAAAATCCGGCTTCCGACAGTTGCCGGGTCACGCAAGAGTCGCATAGTCATTTTGTATCTGTAAAATTTATTTATTTATGTATTTAAAGAAAAATTAACAATCTTATGCCTAATACAGAGTCGAATCAAAATAGTTGTATACAGTATTATGAACATAAAAAAAAAAGAAAACAAAAATCAATAAGGAAGGAGATATCCAATAAGCTAAAATAATATAATCAAAAATACTTATCTGTGATTCAAAAACAAAAAGATTTTGCAGCTGAAGCGTGGTACAAATTGAAATGATTATGAAAAATGCATTGAAAATTAAATAGACCATTATTCATTAGATAACATTTGATGTTTGCAAAAACAAACAAACAGGAAAATTTTAGGAGAATCTAAATTTACAAATTTAAAAATTTGGAGGATAAAAATCAAAAAATTAATTTCTTTGTTTCTCAAGTTGATTTATTACAATAGTGTTATTTTAAGGATACCTAAAATTAATATTTTCTTTTATTGCCTAGTTTTTAATATTAGTAAATATATGTGGCTTGTCAGGGTAAGTAATAAATTTGTTTTCCATAACAAATGTACTTATAGAATGTTTTTTTTAAATGTTGTGTACTGTTGTTCTCTAGATAAGATTTTCATTTGAAGTGAATAATTTTTATAATATTTTTTATTTTCTAACTGTGTTCTTATATTTTTTGTTAGTTATAAGGATTTGGTATTTTGTAAATCTCGATAGGAGCTGGAATAAAAAAAAAAAAAATTGAAAATTGGAATGGATGGAGTAATTCGATTGACTTTGAATCGAACATTTATAAAACTGACAAGTTTGTTCAACACAACAGCTACACTTGAGTGCTGCATTTATTATTTCGTTTAATTAGAATACGTGCTATCGTCCTTAAAACTCATACAAATTAATAGTAAGTAGTATTTTTTAATCAAAATTTATCACAAAATGTAATAATCATTTACTTTTCAGGAAATATTCGAGTAAAATACTGTACACAATTATTGACATTTTATTATTCAATATTTCTTAAAATAAAAACTAAACAAGATGATTCAATGAACATGTGCTTGCTTTTGTCAGAGTGGTTAAAAAAACGCCTCTGTGTATTCAACAGCCTCTGTGTCCCCTTAAGTCACCGGAAATTATCTATTTACTATTTACATTTATTGAGGCTTATATTATACTCTTTGTGTTTAAAGATCTTGATCTATGTGGCGTGGACTACAGAAAGGGACTTTACAGCACCAAAAGTCAAAATCGAGTTGTGAAGCAATTCCAATAGAATAAACTTCGCTCTTTCGAAGGAGCCTACTCTTGAGTTCATCTTAAAAATTTTGATGTTAGAAATCGCACCTTAAAATTAAAAAAAATTGTTGTCCAAAGCAAGTGAGGGGAACTGACCCTTCCCTCTCCACTCGCTAGGAATTTCATCTCTAAACTCCCGGGCTTCAAAATATATTATTCATGTACCTCTGGCTTAGAAAACGCGTTTCTATGCCAGCTCGAGATCTTTCAATGTGTTTTCTATGCCCTCGGTACATAAAATATTGTTCGTAACAGGCGTGGATGTGCTCATAGGCAAAACGGGGTAATTTCCCCGTTTCGCCAAATTCGCACATCCGTGCCTGTTACGAAATATACTAGTAGATACTTGTATCAACACTGCCGACCGGAAAAGTTGAATTAATCGTAACTCGATGAATGTGAGAGATGAATAGAATGGATAATGAACGAATATTTAAGTTGTAAATAGAAATAAATGGGAACAAAAATGTTTGCATATTTATATTATTCTTTTAAATATTGCTGTCAAATCTTTTGTGCCTTTATCTCTTTCCTGACATTTTTGACTCATATCAAAAGAACCATTATTCAATTTCAAGCTCAAAGTCCGACACTCGAAACTTTTTTTCCTAATGACTTCTGTCGACTGACTTGGAAAAATGTAGTGGAGAGGGAAACTTTCTAAGGAGAACGTCGCTACCTGCTTCAGCACCTTGAACGGACAAAATACTTTCAAACGTGTTTTACTCAAAGTGTCGAGGTGCTTTGAGGTACCTTTCCCTAGTCCACGTCACATATAACTGATAAAAAATATATAATATGTACACAATAATTGAAATCGCTTTGGAAATATGATGTGTGGTATAAAATCTAGAAATTCTGAACCTAGAAATCCTCAAATTCAAGCCAAACACTAGAAATTAAATATTTTATCCTTCCAAATTTTTTTAATAATTTAACATATGCAATTATGCTTTGAAAACAATATGGAACTGGTTCAAGATAAAAGACATTATAAACTCATTATTAATACATTGGAATTTGCAATTTTTCTATCTCTTATTAACTTCTACAATTGTTTAAAAATATCAACGTCAATGACAATGAATCAGTTGCCCAATTGAGGTGTTGAGCATCACAAACTTCGTAGTTAATCAAGATTGACAATTTGATGCAAACTTGTGCAAGTGCAAACTGAATCATTTGTACGAAGTGTTATTACAGAAAATTAAAAACTTACGAGTTATTGAATCACTAATTCCGAAGAAAACACGGCAATATTAGCCACAGTTTGTTGAAAAGCGTCGTTTATAAAAACTTATGTTTTTCTATCGTTGTTAACTGCTTTTCATCAAAACATTTTGACGTTATGATTTACGATGCTAGTGGATGCTAGGGATATTAAGTGATATTGTCTGATGTCAGATATTTTTGTGGTTTTTGTGTGTGTTTTGGGTGAAATGCCTAGGGATTTTTTCGGGGCATAATAAAATTTATGCAAAATATTTACTTACGCATCAATAATTAGTAATTTTCATTATAAAGCATGATTTTTATATTAAAAACAGAAATCATAGACTGTAAAGCAATGCTACCTTTTTAATAACTGTTTATAACAGTCTGTTTTATACGTTTTATATTTACATTTATTTTGGCAACCTTGAAACCATATTACATATATGCTTGAAATGAATGATGGAGAGAAATTCAAAAGTACATGTTTATTGAATTTAATCAATTTATACATGGCAGTGTATTTTGCAATACGTTCTTCGAGTTTAAATTATAAGGAATAGTATTTATTCAATTGAATATAATTATGCAAAATAACTTATGAAAATCCTAGTTTTTTTTAGCAGAGAAAAAAAATATAGGTTCCACCGAGATTTGAACTCGGATCGCTGGATTCAGAGTCCAGAGTGCTAACCATTACACCATGGAACCTTTTATAATATTTCAGCCAAAAAAATGGATTATGTTTATAGCTAAAATCTATAGCTAATGAAATATAAATATTGACGACAAATTTAATTAGTAAATTATAATTTCATAATAATAAATGTTTAATTGTAAAATATAATCCTAAAAAACTCCATTCAATAAAATATACTTAATATTATAAATTATAGGTGTATAAATAAATTCTATTTTTCATTATTGAACATGTAATAATAATTAATCAATATCCTACCTTCATAATATTGAATATTATTCAATTAATTAAAAAAATAAAAAATCAATTAATTTTTATCAGTATTTATGTTATTAATTCAAAATAATAAATTATTAACTGTAAAAGTATATATATTTTAAAGTTGATCAATAAATAATAAATTTACAATAATACAATGTTAACTTTTTTATTCTTAATATAAAAATTGTTATTTATTATTTCACATAATATATTTATTATTATTTTTGCTAATTCTCAGATACATTAAATTTTAAGAATCATTTTTAACAATAAAAATTTGCCAATAAAATATTTTATTGGCAATTGTGCTAACACGTGCGATCAGACAAAAAAAACCTGTCAAAAATTAAAATGCAAATTTCTAAAGAATGTTTTTGAATTTTATATATCTATTTCGTTTCTTGAATCTATTTATTGGAATTGATATAAATTTCTGCATGTGCTCTTAATACATTATTTCTGTAATAATTTTATACTTTGCCAAAATATTGTTCACATATCCCTTAGAACTAAAAATAATAAACATGTTTAAAGAATTCAAACTAATTTGAAAACTTTAAGTGGCTGTGTTAAGAAATAAAAATTTTATTCAATCTTTAGGGTAAATGTAAGTTATCACTGGTATTTTTCGATCATTAATTTATTATCCATCTGCTTTCAGTACAAATTTTGTTCATTTCACAAGAACAAACTTTTAAATGCAATAGACGAGTCCATTTTGTAATATTCAAACTGAAAATCTTACAAATTCGGCATGAAAACTAGAACAATATGTTCTAACCAAAGCGTACAACAAAAACGAACATTATTTTAACTTACATAACAAATGATGATTGCCTAACTATATTGACAAGTGCTTATGTGAAAGAGAAAGATTGTTATGAATTTTTTTAGAATTAAAAAATTAGTGACAAAACTGGAATTTTTATTGAGTCTCCAAAGCATCGCTCCATTTTTCTTCATTTTCTTCGATTTCTGCTTCATCTTTTTTTTCTTTCGTGGAATCTTGGTCACACTGGAAATAAGTCAACAATTATAGATTTTCAAATTTTTGACATTTTGCAAGGAGCTATTTTTATGAATGTCATTCAATATTCAGAAAATTAAAAACTTTTATTTTCAAGATTTTTTTGCAAATCAATGCAATTGCTGACATAAGAAATCATTTCAGATAAAAAACCACGGAAAACCACAAATCAAAATTTTACGTTCGTAATTCAAAAGTGACAAAATCAAAGATTCTAAGACATGATCAATCAAAAATTTAGGATAATTTTTTTAAAAACACTCCCTAAAGTTTTTTTCATTCTCACTTTTGCAGGCTCAATGTCTTCCTCCATTTTTTTCTCAGTATCGTCTGCAACTGTTTCTCCTTCTTTCAGCTGAAAAAGAAATTAAAAAATACATGTAGTATTGAAAAAAAAAGCAATAAATTTATGTTTGACATAGGCGAACAAATTTAGAAATTACTGTGTCAGATTTTCTGTGCTCCTTGATGCCACACAACTCCAGAAGATTGTATTTTTTGTAATTGAAATAATCTGGAGCAATGCAAATCAAACAGTGAGCACGAATTATTTCAATAACGACAGCAACTTCAGCATTTTTCAGGTCCACTTTGTTTTTGGGATTTTTCTCTGTAATGAGTTGGGCGAGATCCTTGATAACATCATCTTTTTTGACACTGTTGTTGAAATGTCGACTGGGAAAAGAAAAAGCAACTTTAGAAATTTTTGAATCACAGAGATCAAATTTAAACATGTTAACGATAATGAAATTATTTTTCAAAATTGTAAAAGTTAGAAGTAAAATTCATATAAATCCTAGGCATTAAATTTTTATATTTTGGAGAAAAACAGAACAATTAAGACTTTTTAAAAACTTGTTGACATTACTTCCTGTAAACTTTTTTTTTTAATTCAATTCTGTTTTTTCTATAATTTAAGTAATTTAAAATACTAACTTGATGACTATAGAAAATGTTTTGGGATTTTCCACGAAAAACTTGTCAAAAACTGCGTTTGCTGCGGAATGTATATCGTTCAAATAAGCTTTGCACACAGTTTGAACTGGAACAAATCTCAGAATGAATCTCGACAATAGTTTTTGAGTTTTTTTGAGTTCCTCGAATATTGGGATAGCGAGTTCCAAAGGATCAGGGAAAGATGTTTTGATGAAAATGACATTTTTGGCTCCTGTGTCAATAGCCTGAAAAAAATTTAAGAATATAAAACCAAAATTCTGTAAAATTTGTATGGATGAGAAAAATAAGTACATACTTGGAAGGTTCGTTGCTTTAATGGTTTTTCGGATTCAGCTTTCAAGGCATCAATTTCCTTGCTTAGACTATCAGAAATATCTTCTTGGTCTTTTACTGGTTTTGTTTCTTCGACTTCGTCGGATTTTGCTTCAGAGATTTGGTCCTGATACAAATTGTATTTTTTAATTATTTTTTTTTATTTTTATATGTACCAATGTAACATATAAAGTTCAATTTTCATATAACTTAATCAGTGCATAGTTTGTACATATAAATATTTGAAAAACGAATCTACTCATAAATAATGTTTCAAACAGGTTTTATGCTGCATCCAAAAAGTTAGGATTTTTGTTATCTAGTTGAATAAATACCATTTTTTTCAATATTAAAGTTTTTAAATCAAGAATTTTCGAACTCTTGAAATTTTTTAACTTTGGTGTTACCTTAAATTTTGAAACCTAGCATGTTTATTCATTTTATTCATTACATTTCCATAAAATTACGGTTAAATTAAAAAATTTTTTTCCATATTAAAAATGCTATTTTATTTTTCAGTGATTTACTCATAAAAATTACAATTGTAAAATAAGGTATTTTAACGATTGTAATTTTAGAGTCATTGAATTTATGAAAGTAATGATGTGTTTCTGGAATTTGAAATACACTCAAACATTATGTTAACATGTTAAATTTAATTATAATAGTCACTTATATAGTATATATATACTTTTACATTTTGTTCATAGTATATAAATATTAAAATATTCATTGTAATAATTATTTAACTAATCATGCACGCAAACATAGAAACTTTAGGAATTGAACACAAAATAAATTTCGTTGCAACACCTCTGAGAACACGTATATTTTATGACATTCGAAAATCACATAAAAGTGAAAGAAGTTGATTTTGGATACGAAGAAAAAGAATATATATTTACTTCGGGTTCTTTGAGTTTATCAGCGAAAAGATTCAGCAATTTGTAAGTATCGTGGACGCAATCGCTTTCGCGAAAATTGCACGTACACAAAAATCCTCTCATCCCAACATCCAGACAAAATTGCTTGCGTTTCTTCTGGTAATTGCTGTTGTAATTGTTGAAACTTCGATAATTTTTTCTCTTCTGATCCCCCATTTTATTGACTGACTTTTTTCTGTAAATGTACTATAATTGCCGATATAATTTTTCCTCTTTGTATGGAAACTGATGAAAACAAATGACGAAACGACGAAGCTGCGAAAATTGACGAAACAATCAAACAATAGTCAGTTCAGGTTAGTTAAAGCATAGCCGATAATATCGTCATAAATTCAATGTTTCAATCCAATAAATAATCTTCAATTACAATGCAATAGACTTGAATGTTAAGAAAACAATATAAATATAATCTTTGTCACATAAGAAAGTGATTTGATGAAAGAAAATGAGATTTAATTGTTTTTTGCTTTCGTACCGAGATTTTTTCGGGCTTCTTAAAATTTAAATTTGTGGAATAGTTCCCGCCATATATGAGTAGAAGAAATTTACTCCTACATGTATACATATACGCCATTGTATGTACCTTGATGTATATACATAACGTTCATAACTGATTGTTTTCGTGTTTACAAACAGAAATTTGACACTGTTTTACGATATTAATCGAAAGAAAAAACACACCGTTGTTTAAATTTAGTGCAATATCATTGATTCTCATCTCATCTTTTAAGTTCCATTGACGAGAAAAAAAACGAAAGTAAGAAACCTTACATCTGAAATTGTAATTACAAGGAGAAGCCGGGATTTTTTCTCAGTTTTCCCGCCATTTTTGTTTGTATATATCATTTGTCAATATTTATAAAATTTCCGACACTTTTCTCATCAGTTTTTTTAAGTGATAAAATTAATTTTGACTGACAATATATTAGATATAGATCTTTTTTTAACTGAGCATCATAGTTTTCATTCTTAAAAGCTTTACATAGCCTTGAAATTGTTTTTTTATGTTATTAGTGGTATCTTATTTTTTTATATTTTCGTTTATTGTTAAAAATTAGATTTATATTTTGTAGATTATTTCTGAAGGTTGAAATAGATGGAAAAAAAGTAATTAACAGCAGAAGTAACTATTTAGAATATACAGAATGTTAAAATTTTTATTTCAATTATTTTTAGCGTTTGTAGTGTTTAACATTGACAAAAAAAAAAAAAAAAATAAATAAAAAACCGCATGAAACTATTAAAAATCAACTTTGGTAAAATAAATAGTTCATATTGTTTTCAATTTTAATGAGAAGAAATGGCAGGAAAATATGAAAAACCTTGATTCTTAATTAAATACAAAAATACATTGAGTCGGTATGTTAATGGAAAAACTTAATTATTGTGTTAAGACAATGACAATATACTTATCTTAATTATATATATTTTTAAAACAGCTTGTATATATTATTATTAATAAAAATGATAAATTTTTTCAGCTTGGCCATCTCAAAATCCTTGGAACATATTATTTTCAATTTCCAAGTCTCTTGATCTTACAATTAGATAATTTTATGCTAAAAGTCATGTAGTTTATGTTCTACTGATTTTCAATTGAAAATTTATTATTTGTAACTTAAAAGTGATTGATTTTTTACTTGAAGATCCCAAATTTTTAAACGAACTTAAAAAATACAGGTTTAAAAAGTTACAAAAATTTGTATACATTGTGTAACGATTTATAAAAGACTGTAATACAAATTGGAATTTTTTTTAGAAAATTTGAATCCAATAATGTAAAAACCAAACAGCAAAGAACTTTACGTTTTCCCCTCTTTTTTTTACCAGCACTTATTATTTGTCATTTTTTTATTTTAGTTATTTCTAAATTCTTATGTTATTTTTTATTTCTTATGTTAGGTTTTAGATCAGATTAGATTTTTTGAATACATACAAAATTTGAATATGAAGATTTTGAAGCAGTAGGTTAGAATTATTAGCATGTCTAATTCATTTAAATGAATAATAATAAGTAATTTAGTGATGTTAAACAATATAATTATAAATAACAAGAGATATATTTATGAATAAAGGAATGTGACTGTACATTACGTAACACGAATTTCAAGATTTTTCAATCCCCTCTCCCCCCTGTCAAAAACTGTCACATTGGCTTGAACCCCTCCCCCTCTCTTCCAAAAAAATAGTAATGATACACAGTCTTCAAAAGAAAAATATAAATACATTCATTATTTTTTCTTATTTAAAACAACATGAAAAATGCAAAACAGGAAGATTCTTATTGTACTAAAAATAATTTTTTTTAAGCTCTTGCAATTTGTAATTATGATGAAATATGTTGACGCTTACAAAAATGCTTAGGAGAGCGTTAAAAAAAGAATTGTGAACATTTTCAAATACTTGAGACCTTGAAAAAACTAGTTTTCAATTTTCAAAAATAATTGTTTCGTGATTGTTAAAATTAAAAAATTGTCTAGGTTGTTATTAGCTTTGCAGTTTTCAATTTTAATGTCATCTGAATTTCTCAAATATGCGGTTAATAAGATATCAACTATTATTAACTTTTTTATCATTTCATTTTATGATAAAAAATATCTCTTTCTGAACTTGGAAAAATGTGTGAGATTAAAAAGAAAAAGAAACTTGAATTCTGAACATTTCTTGTATATTCCTATTAAATTTTTTTAGAATGCCACCTCGGAAGAGCAAAAATTTTGAAGTTCCTGAAGATGAATCAGAAAATGAAGAACAAGAGATGGACTCTGATGAAGAAGGTGGCTTACGAGTCGACGAGGATATCTATATACCGCCTCCTCCTAACAATATGGAACGAGTCGATACTGGCGGACCAAGATTGATGATTGTCAAAATAGTTAACCAAAATTTCAAGAGTTACGCCGGAGAGCAAACAATTGGTCCATTTCACAAAGTAATTTTTGAAATAAGACCTGGAATTTTTTCCAATATCAACGTTTTCACATTTTGATAGTCACTTTTTTACAAATGATTTTTTTCATTTTTACAACCATTTCAAGGGTACTATCAAATTGATTGATGTAGAAACTGAAATTAAAAAATTGCCTATTCGTTTCTGTGCATTTGAAAAATAAATTTTTTTACTGCTGCATTCAATATACCTGCATTTTGTTAAAATTTTTACAATTTACTCTCTTGGTCAAGTTTTTTCATACTCTATAGACTCATTGCATTTTTAAGTGTTTTTCTGCAATCGTTGGTCCAAATGGTAGTGGAAAAAGCAACATCATTGACTCTATGCTTTTCGTGTTTGGATATCGTGCAAGCAAAATCAGATCTAAAAATCTCACCGTTCTGATTCATAATTCCAAGGAAAACCCAGACTCCGAATTTTGTAGAGTTTCAGTTTACTTCCAACTTATTGTTGACAAGGTGTGTAAATAAATTAAACTATTTATTATTTGTATTAACGAGTATTCAAAATATAAGTTGTCATCTTCCTTATATTTTGATATTTTTTGTCCAACGAAAATGTTGAATTTAAATTTATTTAGTGTTGTCCATTATTTTTTTTCAGGAAGGATCAGATTACGATGTCGTGCCTAACAGTGAATTCATAATCTCCAGAGTTGCGACGAAAGACAAGCAAAATTATTATGAACTCAATGGGGAAAGAGTTAAAATCAGTGAAGTCACAAAATTGTTGAAATCGCATGGAGTTGATATGAAGCATAATCGTTTTTTAATTCTACAGGTAATTTTGTATAATTTATTTAATTACTCGTGTTTGTCAATTTTTCATTTGATTGCCAATCGTTGATGGATAATATACAAACTTTTAGGGAGAAGTGGAACAGATCGCTCTCATGAAAGCAAAAGGTCAAAATGAAAATGATATTGGTATGCTGGAGTTTTTGGAAGACATAGTTGGCACAGCTCGTTATAAAACTCCTTTGGAAAAATTGAACGATAAAGTTGAACGAAAATCTGAAATGAGGGTGGAAAAATTGAACCGCCTGAAAATTGCTGAAAAAGAGAAAAAAGAATTGGAAGAGCCAATGAAAGAAGCTCTTGAATATTTGAGAGCCCAGAACCATATCACCCGATTTCAGCATCAACTTTACCAGTTACAAAAGTAATGGATATTTTACGCTAATCAATAATGCAAAAACTAATCTTAAAACTTTTCAAGTGAGATAATATAACGCTCCAATTTTTCATTTCACTGAATTATTTTCTTTAATTTTTTCAAGTCAACAAATTTTTTACTTCTTAGAATTTCAAAAATAAAATACCATGAACATTTTATTCAAGTGTAAACATATTCTTACACATATTCCTACAGTTAAAATAATTTTTCACTGATGAATTTTTCAGCGACTTAAAGCATATTTTCTTTTCAGATTGGAAACAACTGAAAAATTGGCAGAAGAAGAACAAAAAAAAGGAGAACTTGATGAAGACCTGAATAAGCTGAAAGAGAGTATGCAAGAGACAATGTCAAAGAAAGAGGAAATAATGAACAACATAAAGATAAAATTCAAGAAGTGGGACTCTTTGCAGGCGAAAAAAGATGAGAAAAATGAGAGATTGAAAAAAATACGAAATACTGACGAGGCTTTGCACCAAGAACTTGTTTCCACAAATAAACGCAGAAAAGAATACGCAGCGAACATTATCACTGTAAAAGTTTTTTAAGATACTACTAGTTTTATGTTGAAAATAAGAACTTGTTTAAATAATATTTAGACATATTTTGATATTCGATAAAACTAATTTGTAAAAAAAAATGAAAAAAGGTCATATTTTTCAAAAGTAACAATTTGATTAGAACTGAAAGTTTGCTATTTGAATAATGAAAAATCGTAGTGAATTTAAAAATTTTTGTTTCGAAACTATCAATTTAGAACCATGAGAATTCTGATATTCCGAAATTATGAAACAGAGGATTCAACAAATTTTGAGTTAAAAATGTAATGAGAATTCTCAAGTTGAATATCCCATAATTTTTCAAACTCGAGTTTTGTACTGTTGAAATCAATATTTCATATCTTTAACATGTACTCTACATTTTGAAATTTATTTATTGTTTGAGCTACGATGATATAAAAATCCAGAATAAATAAACAATGTAAGCGAAAGATCTTGGAAAGTTTTTTCAACTGACATCTTTGAAAATTGTGAAATTTTTAAATGAAGTTAATGAATTCCATACAGATAAAAATAATACTTTCTCTTCAATTTCTACAGGAAAAAGAAAATTTGGATGCTCTAAAATTAATTCCTGAAAAAAATGAAAAGAAGATCGTAGAGTACCAGCAGTTTCTGGAAAAAAACGACACGAATTTGAAAAAGGAAGAAAACGCTTTGGCGGAATTGAGGGAAAGTTTGAAAGGAAAAGCGGAGCCATTGTTGAAAGAACGTGCTAGTTTGGAAGCGAAACTTATCCCTCTCAAAAAAGAATTTTCCGAAGCAAAATCTGTTTATGACGTGGCGAAAAAAAAAGTTGAATTGTGCACGTTGAACGAAGAGTCAGAGAAAGCGAAATTGGAAAAATTAAAAGAGCTTTTGCAGACGAGAACCGACGCTGTAAAGGAAAGGAAAGAACAACTTTCGTTGCTCGCGCAAAAAATTCCAGCAACCGAAAAAAGTTTGAAGCAGGCTCAGAAAGAATTGGATGATATTAATCGACGAGAAATAGAGAGCAGCAATAAATTGAAAAACTGTCGTATAATGGTTGACGAAAAAAAATCAGCTGTGAATGCGAGTAGGTCGAGAAATCGAGTCACTGATGCACTTATGCAGGAAAAAAGGGATGGAAGGATTCCTGGAATTTATGGGCGACTGGTGAGATTTTTTTTAGTTTTTATCCAGAATTTTGGTTCATTTATTTTGTCCTTTTTTTTTTTGAAGTTTTTAGATGATTTGAGATGTTGAATTGAATAATTGAATCATTATATTGATGATTTTTATTAGCGAAATTTTGTAGTAATTGAATCTTTAGAAGAATTTGGAATAATTTTTGTCTGAAAAGTCTTATTTATCGATATTTATTTATAATAATGCAGTCAATTTTTTTTTTTTTTTGCAAAATGCTTGCAATTTGCAAAATTTATCATCGTACATATAGAATACACCAATTTTTCTGATCTTGAAATTTTTATTGTATGAAATACTGATTTTCTACACTGGTATAATTTTTTCAAATATTTTTAAAAATAGTGAGAAAAAAATTGAAATTGGAATTCTTGTGAATATATGGAAGAATTGTTTATTGTTCAATTTATTCACTGGGGTTTTTTTATTATTCACAACTGTTTAAATGTCTTTCTTTTCAAAACCCAGTCATTTATTAATTATTATTATTATTATTTTTTTTTCCTTACGCTTCGATCGCTACGATTTGATTCAACGTGTGACACGTTGAATCAAATGATGTAAAGATTAATAGACCCTGGAAAAGGATTACGCATTAGCAATCGAAACGTAGGGAAAAAAAAAATAATTAATAAATGACTGGGTTTTGAAAAAAAAGACATTTAAACAGTCATTAATAATATGGAAGAATCCATTATAATATGGAAAATCCTGAAATCATATGAATACTGAATAAATACGAAAAATACTGAAAGAACCAGAAAGCTAAGAAATACTATGAATCTACAAAGATATTGTTTTTTAAAAAATGCATAGAAATACTCGAAATCTAACATACTCTGAATTATAGTGAATCAAATTCTAAAAGCCTATATAGTTTTTCATTAAAAAAAAAACTGAAAATATGAAAAATATACTGAAAAAAAAAATTTTCTAAACATTCATGCAGGTATAATTTTCTGTGGAATCTATTGATTTATGAAAAACCTCTAACTCTTTAAATTCTAGATCATCAAATCTGAGTAATCTATAAAAAAATTCATTCAAATATTTCAAGATATTTACAGTTGTATAAATATAGAACGATTCGCAAAACCCTTAAACTGATAGACATTTTTGATACAGTAGAAATTTATGTAACTAATTTTTTCTGAAGAATCTGATAAATACTAAAGAATACGAAAATACATAACTATAAATAATAAAAATATATGTAGATAAAATTGTGTCGAAAATCTATAAAATTATTACAATCCATAAATCTTTGTATCCTGAAGCATCAAACTTTATGAAAACTCTGTATTTTATAAACTGTATTATAAACTCTGTATTATAAAACTCTGTACTATTAAATCTGTATCAAACTTTATGAAAACTCTGTAGTAACACATAAAAATACCACGAAAATCGTTTAATTATGTATGTTAATACTAAAAAAATGTTTGAAAATACAGTACTACTAGAAAGCTATAAAATGCGAGAAATTTTAAGCTACTGTTTATTGGAAAAACGTGTAGAGTAATAAATAATAATAAAATTCATTTTTCTGGAACTTCGATTTTAGAAATATATATTATATTGAAATTCATAAATATACTACATAGTAAATTCTTCTAATAGTATAACTACTAGAAAATACAAAAAAGATGACAAATCTATAAAATGCTCTAAATTTATGTGGGTATAATTTTTTTTTAAAATGAAATGAAAATACTAATTTGCTACACACTATTGAATCCCACATTATAATAATTTGAAAATTTATTAAGAAATCCAAACAAATGCGAGCTAATCCTGGAATGGACACAATTACTGAAAATATAATTACCCAACTGCTTTTTTTCAAGAGAATGAATGCTTCATATTTTCAAGAGAATAAATCCTTCATATTTTGTAAAGTAAATGCTTGAGTACCACTTTTTAATTTCTAGCATGATATGATTCTAGATTAAATACTCATTTATACATTTAAATAAATATGTTTCACATTGAAATATTCATTGCCTCTTTTGACGTTTGAGTTTCCCTCCCTCCTCCTATAAAAAATTTCGCGACGTCCATATTTCTAAGTATTTATGAAATTTCGTAAAATTTTCTAGTATTATTGAGTTTTTTTATACACCTACATAGATTTCTAGAGTTCGAAGTATGTCAGATTTAAAGTATTTTTACATGTTTTTTCAGAAAAAAACATCTTTATGGATTCATAGTATTGCATAGGTTTCTTGTTATTTCAGTATTTTTTGTATCTTTTCAGTATTCATACAATCTAAAGATTTTCCCATGTTATTATAGATTTTCGAATGGAAGAATTTAAAGTTCAATTGTTTTTTTAGTATTTTCGAAAATGTTGGAAAAAATTATGTCTGCATTTCCAGTATTTCTAAGTTTTTATGAAATTCTATAGTTTTTATCATATTTTCTTGTATTTGATTTAACCGCTTTATAGATTTTTTCATACTTGAGAAATTTGCTAGAGTACCATTGATCTCTCCACTAACAAGATTTTGACATTCGAGAAGGATTTGTTTCGGAACCAATTGGTATCCTCATAACTTCCAAAAACAACCTATCTTTTATATATCACTCTTCGATGTTGTTTAAGAACCAACAGCTATCAAATTATACCCTCGATCAAAATGAATCTAAAAAAACCTTCATTTCGTTGTACAAAGTTCAATGTTCAATAGTGAATAAAAATTTTCCAATTCGAGATAAACCATTCATTGATTTTTAAGTAGTTCAAAATCAGTACAAGTTTTTGGAAATTGGTATACATTTTTCATGATTGTCTGATGCTTTGATATCTAGGGTGACTTGGGCGCCATCTCCGCAGAGTTCGACGTGGCTATATCCACGTGCTGCGGTCTCCTGGATTACATCGTCGTCGACAACGGCGATACGGGTAAATCCTGTATCGAATTTCTCCGCAGAAACAATGTCGGTCGAGCCAATTTCATTGTGCTGGATAAACAAAACCATCTTCGAGACAAGTGTCGGGAGCGTATTAGGACTCCAGAAAACGTTCCTAGGTTGTTCGACCTTGTTCAAGTCGAGGAGGAGAAATTTCTCCCGGCCTTTTATTTTGCTCTGAGGGACACCCTCGTTGCCAAGGACATGGACCAAGGAACGAGGATAGCGTATGGGGCTACGCGTTACCGGGTTGTCACCTTGAATGGGGGCGTGATCGAGATCGCGGGTACAATGACAGGGGGCGGAAACAGCGTCATACGAGGCAAAATCGGTCAGAAAGTCAAACGCAGCGAGCCCACGGCGGCGGATATAAAGCTGTTGGAGCAAGAGTTGGACACTGTTTACGTGGAAACTAACCAGCTGAAGGCGCAGCAGATACCAGTGCAAAATCAGATCCGTACACTGACGGCGAGTCTGAACGAGATGTTGGCTGACAGAGAGAAGTTCGACGCGGAAATTCGTATGACGGTGGAGCAGCTTCCGGACCTAAAGAAATCATTGCAAGCTCAGCAGAAAAAGGTGAGATGGGTTTTTAGGAAGAGACGGGTACTGATCATGAGTTCTTAATGTACTTGGAATGATGCTTGCCTATCAAAGCTCATTATAACGCAAACTCAAATTCTCTTGCACAAATTTTTTTGTATCCAAAATCTCTTGATGAACCAGGTTATAATTAAATTGTCCAGCAATGTCATGAAATGTCGTTTTACTTGACTAGGTATCCGAGACCACCACGGACGCGAAGCAGCTCCAGATTTTTAAAAAAGACGAGGCAAAGGCCATGAAGGATATGGAAGAAATCGAGGAAAAATGTCAGGAAATGAGTTCCGAAGTTGTAAGGGTCACGAAAGAAATCGATAAGGTTCTGGGCGGGCGTACTAAGGAGATGGAGAAAAATATTGCGGATTTGAAGAAAAGCATCGAGAAAACGAAATGCGAGATGAGAAGGTTGGAGGTTGAAATCAAGACTTCGGGACGAAACGTGAACAAGGTGGAAAAGCAGATCGAAACTTTAGAGAACAATAAGAAAAAGTGCGAGGACAGGTTAAGGGCGATCCAGGAGGAGAGGACGGTCATTGAGGAGGAGGCTATGGAGCTCATGAAGAATATCGAGGAGTTGGAAGAGGGACTAAAAGAGAGGGATGAACTCGCGGAAGATTTGAAGGGAGAGCTGAAGGAACTGGAGAAGAGGGAGGCCAAGGCGAAATTGGTGAAAGTCGATCTGGACCAGAGGATCAATGAGAAGAACGCCATTCTAAGAGACTTGAGGCAGAGGATTCCGGACTTTGAAAGACGGATCGCGAGTCTAAAGTTACAGGTAAATTAAGATTTCAAGATTTATTTTTCTCTTCATTTTGAATGTTGGATTGATGAGTTTTGTTATTATTATTGAACAATCTTTTGTTGATTCTTTACAGTTGATCCCTGAAGAAGAGGCCGAGCCTCTTGTCATCCTTCTAGACGATGAGCTCAAGAGACAAGCAAAAACCATACCTGCGAAACTCCAGAGCGCGAAGGAGCTCCTGCCTAAGCAAGTGCCCAATATGCAACTCATCGTCGAATATCAGCAAAAAGACGAGCGCTACCTTGCTCGCGCGCAGGAACTTGATGAGATTACCAGCGAGCGCAACAAACTCCGTGATTTGTACGAGAGCGTGCGTAAAAGACGTAACCAGGAGTTCATGCAAGGCTTCGAAAAGATTACGATGAAGCTGAAGGAGATGTACCAGATGATCACCCTGGGCGGGGATGCCGAGCTGGAGCTCGTGGACTCTATGGACCCTTTCAGCGAAGGCATCACCTTCAGTGTGCGGCCCCCTAAGAAGTCCTGGAAGAACATCAGCAACCTCAGCGGTGGCGAGAAAACCCTGAGCTCCCTGGCCCTAATTTTTGCCCTCCACCACTATAAACCCACGCCCTTGTACTTCATGGATGAGATAGACGCGGCCCTGGACTTCAAAAATGTCTCAATCGTAGCTCATTACATCAAGGAAAGAACTAAAGACGCGCAATTCATCATCATCTCTTTGCGCTCCAACATGTTTGAGCTGTCCAACTATCTGGTGGGAATTTACAAGACCTTCAATTGCACTAAATGTACGATGTTGGACCTTGAGGGGTTCCAGAAAACGGTTTGTTTGGAGCACGAGAGGAAGGAGTCGGGTCTCAAGGAAAATGGGAAGGGGGATAACGGGAATGCCAATGGCGCGATTCAGAGCGATGAAGAAATTCTGTGAAATATAGGTATTAAGATTCATTTTGATATGGGATTTATGTGTGGTGTAACATTTTTGTTAATGTATAAAAATAATATTAATTTATATTACGTAATTGACACAAAATGCATGTACACAATATGATGATCTCAAAAAAAGATGGAAAAAAAAACAAGAAAGGAAAAATCTGATTAGCTAAAATAATATCATAACAAATTCTTATTGGTGATTTAAAATTGACAAACCAAAAAATTTGTACTAATTAGTTGACAATTAATTATTTCGAAATTTATGTATCATGAATTTCTATGCCAATTTTTTTTATCGAATTAATCGCAATGTTAGCGTTAAGAAAAAAGGTTAGTAATATTAGAAACGAAAATTATTTTAGTTACAGATTAAATCGTTGAAAATTAGAGTTTTGGAAATCTGAAAAATGTGTGGCTTTGATGTTTTTAGTGAATTTTGTTAAAATCGACATTATGATAATTGATTATACGTCTAAAATATGATTTGAATATGTTAACACAAATTTATTTCTGTATACCATTTTCGTTAATGATATGGATTGAATGATTTTTAGCAATCTAATTTCTAAACCAGGCATTCTTTGTGAAATTGTGTTTTTTGTTTAATTTTTTAATCATTCAAGCAGAAAATTGCTCTTTTATAATTTACATATTTTGCAGTGAAGTTTCAATCCAAAACTGTTATTTAATAAAAGTTGATTATTTTTTAGAATAATATAGCCTATGGATGCAGAAAATTATATTTATTGATGCGAATGTACCATTTATTCTAACATGGAAAAAAATTAACAATTTTGAGAATTTCTTATCTAAAATATCAAGATGAAAAATCTTTTTGAATTAAAAATTATTATTTTTCAATTGAGTTCATTTTTCAATTTTTTCCAATTTTTTTACTTAGTAGTATGAATGTATATACGATGAAAAAAATTTTCATAAAAAATGTCTGACTTTACAACAATAAATAGTTATTATCAGAAGAAATTTTTTTATTTTTATCAACTTTCATAAGAATGAATTTAATTCAATTTTTTCATATGAAATATTTACAATTTTCAAAATTTTTAATCCAAAATATTAGAATCAGAAACTTTTCCCATCTCGCAATTTCTATTTTTTATCAATTGAATCCATATCCCCATTAGCCGCAGAAGGTTCTATAAACTTTTAAAAAACGTTTTTAGAAAGGTTCTACAAACGATTCAGGAACCTTCCAAACGTTTATGAAACGTTTATAGAACCTTGAAATGTCCGCCTATAAACGTTTGTGAAATCATTTCACAAACGTTTGAGAACATTTATAGAACGTTCATGAGAACCTTATTTGAACGATTTCATGCGTTCATGGAACGTATTAATGAATCGTTTTTTGAAGTTTTAAAAACGTTTTACATAACTTTTTGATAACCTTACTTGACCAATTGTACATTTTCTTCAGGACATTTCTAGAACGTTCTAAATTGTTTCCCAGTGAACAAGAGGTCTCACTGTGAGCTCGCTATTTCCTCCCTAAATCGAGCTCATTGAGAGCTCACTGGGCAAGGCTTTTTTTTTTTAATACGTAACGAGTATTGAAGGTTTATATATACTTCGATTACTTTGTTATAGATCAAATATCTGATTGAACGGCTGAGAATAAAATTAGGAGGAGTAGAGAGACACATACATACAATCCATTTACATTCTTATATCTCTGTCTCTTACCCTTCCGGTGTATATTACAATAATCAGCCGTTCCATAATTATCTTTCATTTCAACATAATCCATGAAATCGAAGAAATGCCGCCCGATCTCGGGAAATCACTGGGAAACGGTTCTGTGCCTACGCTGACATTAACCATTATGCGTCATACTTAATGTATCAGTGCTAAACTTGTGAAATGAGAAAAAAAAGTAGACTTCCATCTGGCGGCTTGCGCAGTAAATACTGTTAAGGCGCAAAATATTCAAATTTGAGCGCGACATATTTAAAATCTGACGCCACATCAGTATTTACTGCGAGGGCTACCAGACGGAAGCTACTTTTTTTTTCTCATTTCACAAGCTTAGCACTGATACATTAAGTATGACGCATAATGAATTGTAACAGCGCGAATACTAAATAGTGTGGCAATGAAATCATGATATCGGGCGAAACTATTCCATTCCACCGATTTTGTCGAATTAAATCAATAACTTGGGGTCGGCTCTCAATAATACTCGGATGACTAAGAGACAGAAACGTATGAATCTGTACGTTTAATGTCTCTACTGGTCCGAGTCTTATTCTCAACCTTTCATTCATATATTTTATCCATAATATACAATGCACCCGTAATATATACTTTCAATAATCGTTGCATATTAGAAAAAAAGCCTTACCCAGTAAGCTCGATTTAGGGAGGAAATAGCGAGCTCACAGTGAGACCTCTTGTTCACTGGGAAACAATTTAGAACGTTCTAGAAATGTTCTGAAGAAAATGTACAATTGGTTAAGTAAGGTTATCAAAAAGTTATGTAAAACGTTTTTAAAACTTCGAAAAACGTTTCATTAATACGTTCCATGAACGCATGAAATCGTTCAAATAAGGTTCTCATGAACGTTCTATAAATGTTCTCAAACGTTTGTGAAATGATTTCACGAACGTTTATAGGCGGACATTTCAAGGTTCTATAAACGTTTCATAAACGTTTGAAAGGTTCCTGAATCGTTTGTAGAACCTTTCTAAAAACGTTTTTTAAACGTTTATAGAACCTTCTGTGGCTAATAGGGTAAGTATAACTTTTTTTCCAATTTTTTGCCTTTTATTTTGTAGCGAATTTGTTCAGGAAAATTTTCATCAAAAATAAATGAGATTTCAAACTCAAAATAATTTTTTTTTAAGTTTGTCAATAGTAAAATGATGTATTTTTTAAATCTAAAAGTCGAGGTCATGATTTATTTATTCAAATATATAGTTGTTCAATTTTTTAATTGTTTGGTCAAACGTTTGGAAATTTTTGCATATTTTGCTATAAAGTTTTGAATCCACAAATCGTTAAATTTGAAGTTCTTTTTGAAAAATTCAACAATAATTTAAAAAATTTTTTGAATTATTAGAAATGAAATTTTGATCTTTAAATGATTGTCAAACTCATTATGAAGATTTGGGTTTGGGAAACGAGTAATATATTTTTAAATTTTTAATACTTAGTAATACATCAGATTTTACAGTAAAGGAATTCAGCAATTCATGAAGCAGAAAAAGCTAATTCAAACATCCAAATATTCTGAAATTACAAATGTAGTAATAGAAAGTTTACATATCAAGAAATTATCTCAACTTATTTCAAGAGTCCGAAAGTTGTAAAATACGATTTTAAAAATATTCTCATCAAAAAGTCCAAAAATCTAAGAAAATGTATGATAAATGTAAAAATGTTAAAGTTCATCTTTCTGCTTTTTTACTGTTCACACTCAATTAATGCCATTTACTTATAAAATATTTACATCACTTGTCACTTGTTAAGTAAATAATTTGTCTTTTGATACTTGATGCAAAAATAATGCACAAATATTTTGTCAGTTGGAAAACTTAATGTTATACTAAGCAAATAAATTTTTTTTTTCAGATTCGTGAAATTTACAGGAAAAATCTTGACGAAAGTCTCCAAAAATTTTCATTCAAATCTTTGCATTTATATCTCTGACGAAATTTCTTAATATTGTATGTTCTCTTGTGTTATATGTCTTTATTACAACGATGATCACATAGTATAAGATACTCAGTACATATTTTGTAAGACTGAATAAACATTTTATCACATTATCAAATATTAATCTGATATTTACTGATTTCCTGATTATATCATTTCCATACTTCTGAACAAGTACATGTTTAAAAAAAGAATTATAAATATTCGGGTGTGAATCGTTTACTGGTTTCGTATTTCATTGGAAATGAGTCACACTATATTTTCTTGAGTAAATTGACATAAGTTTATGGATTTTTTTCAGATTCTCTAAATCGGAGAGAAAAATGAAAATAAAGTTTACCTAAAATTTGTTAAATTAATCGACTTCATTGAATAATGAGTGTTTCCGAAGCAAAACTGGTTGGTACTAAGCTTGTTGAAGACGCTTACAGAATTGCAAAAAAAGATAAAAAAAAAAAAAAAAAAAAAAAAAAAAAACAGGTGACACCGCGTCTTGGCAGAGTCTTGGTTGATCTTTAAAGGCAATGCCGAAAAAAATGGTCAATATTGCAAACTCAGATCCAAATTATTGTCAGAGAGTATGAAGCATACAAAGTAGAAGATAACACATTTGAATACTCGCGAATTCTGGCATATACTATTGTTTTGTAATTATAAATGAATAATGAAACATGGAATGTAATAAAATTTTTTTCGGAAAAAGTCAATCTGAGTATTGGAAATGGATGAGTTATCGAAAAATTTGGCCGAGAGTTAATCAATGTTTTTCTACAAGATTGAGCACAAATATTTGTCATAATTTTATTCTCAGATTTCACAATAAATTATAACGAAAATTACAACCATTCGAATTGAAACAACCAACAAGTATAAATAAATCAGATTCATCAAGTCCATTAAGAGTGAGTTTCACTATGTTTTGTTGAATGTTTCGTCGCGTTTGGAATGAATCAATTATCCATACATGAATCGATCCAATTTTTTTCTGAGCAAAGATCGCAAGACTGGGTGTATTTGCCACATCGAATATTTCATTTTTTATTACAGTCGAATCCACGGTTATTTTTGCACTGCTGTTATCTTTGCAAGCAGTTGACAATTGTGTATCTTTATTGAGATGTACATTTTGATTTGGAGCTTGATTTTTGATCAGAAAAAGATAAATTCAGAAGTGGTTATTGCGAAGTTTTGATTTGTACTGTAAACTGCAGTTCCTTTGATTGCACTGTTATTCAAAAAGTGTCTTTAAAGCAATATGACTAAAGTCGTTGATGCGGAAGATTTGGCTCAAATTCCTGCAATTCGAGCACCAGGTATTTCAACTTCAAAATTTATTATTAACTTATTTGACAAATTACGTGATCTTCAACGTATTCAGTTCAAAATTTTGTGTAATTTCATTGGCCACAAAAGTAATTTTTGATTTTTGATAGACTGACGTGAATTTGAAAAAATCTTGAAAATGTTTCTTGAGTCGTATGACTTATATTTGACATTAAATTGGTGATCAATTGATGAATTTATGAGTCATAAATTTATTATTCTTAAAATTTTTTACTTTGATCATTATTAGTCTTTTGAAAAAGAATAAATGAAGTCAAAATATGAAAAGTGAAACAACTTATATTACACTGAGAAAAACATGAAACAAGAAAAAAAAAAACTGATGAACAATCATAAAAATGTAATATTTTATATTTTTGTTAAAAATATTCGATTTCAAACATGAAAGCATTGAAACTGAATTTTTCAGCTGAAAAAAATTTCGGAAAAGATTAATTTTTTATCAACATTCTTGTATGAACGTTTTATCTTGTTTTGATCAAATAATGGTGCATAAAATCAAAATCTTCGAAATGTTACACCTTAATCATTGTAACTGAATTGCACTTTACAAACTGTTTTTAACAAAATTCATCAACAAACAGTTACAAACAAATGTTATAGATAAATTGGCATAAACAAATTGTTATAAATGTATTCGTATAAACCGGGATGACATGAGTTAATCGTTAAAAACAAATTGTGATAAAAAATCTTAAATAAAAACTCTCAGAATCAAATTATCAAATTTTTATTCTTTTTCCTACTTTCATGTTCTTTAAACAATTTACAAAATGAAGTCACGGTTTATACAGTGCAGATTTTACACAGGCGTCGGATTTGATGTATTCTAAATGACAAATGACAATTTTTCAGAAAAACATAACGTAACAATGGATACTAGTACATATTGTTGATTTCATTTGTAATTCCATGGTTTTCAATGACAATAAGTTACCAGGAATCTTTTTCTATGAAGATGAATTTAAAAATTATGATGTCTTGTTACGTTGGATTGTTGTTGGTTTGAATTTCTGGTGATTATGGTGTTCTCCAGACGTCATTGCTGCTTGATGATGAAAATTACTCGTAGAGTTTATTCCTGATGGTGTTATTAATGAGATGCTTGTAAGTTTTAGCGATCTCTTCGCCGTCCCCATGAGACACTGACTCTTCTAAATGTTTTTCCGATCTTGAGAAACTTTTACTTTCCTCTCCAATGTACGCTGGAAAATTGTTTATACCACATCAAAAATTTGTTTCTAATACTATATATCTAATTTATTTAACAAACGTTCCTAGGATTTCCGGATAATTTTTTCATAATTTTGAAATGTAAAGACTCTTTGTTTCCAGTAAAAATCGAACGTTGATTGAAAATTTTTTAATAATTAAGTTATCTATTAGGACTTTTAGGTTTATAAAAGTTAAATATGATTTTAAAATGTTCATGTATTTTCAAAATTATCCAAATAAATTTTGTTAATTATAAAACTTTTTTCACAAGTTTGATCATTAAAAATTCTGAATCCTCTTTATTCTACGGCTTTTGAAAAAATAAATAATTAGGTTGAAAGTTTCTTACAAACAATAGAATATATATAGCCTTGAAGTTATAAAAAGTGAAGTATGATTTTTGAATCAACAAAGCATTTTTAAAATGATTCAAATGAATTTCCGTCGTTTTTTATATTTAATTTTTAAATTGCAGAAGTAAAAGTTTAGAATTTTTCTCATGCTATATGAGTTTTAAACAAATTTGGAACCATTTCTCAAGTTGCAAAAAGTAAGGTATGTTTTTCAAATTGAGAAAGTAATCTCAAAATCTTGTAAATAAATTTGGTCATTTCAAATTTTCATTCGTAAAATATATCGTTCGAAATTCGTAATAATTTTAAGTTTGTATAATTTTGAAAAATTCGTAACCAGTTCTACAATTTTAGAATCGCGAGTTTTAAACAAGGTACGTGGAATATTTTTTGCCGTTTTTTATTCTGAAACTCGAGTTTTTATTGTAGGGTTGAAAATCTACGATTCATTCCTGTTTCTTATTTTGCTGATAAACGTATTGGATCTACTACAAGACAATTGAATTTTTTGAGCCATAAACCTTATCACTCCCAGAATTCGTAATTATTTTTTTATCACTAAAAAAGATTCGCAATAGGCACAATGATTTTATTTGCTTCGTCTTGAAATTATTGATTCCTAAATGCTTGCTCATTAAATGAAAATGATAATAAAAACACGTCAAATTTTCGCTGGAAATTTACCAAGCTAAAGCAATTTTTACATTTGCGAGAAGAAAATTTCAAATCGAAATATTTATTCTCAAAAAACGATAACTTCGAGTTTTCAATACACTTGGGAAAAAAGAAATGTTCTAAACCCAATCCACGAACTTTGTATCAAATTATTATATAAAAAAATTTCATCAGAAATTTGCCCACGTGGTGTCAGTCTAAATGTAAAAAAATGATGTTCACTAAAAAATAACTTCTCAGATAAAGAATTCACAAGCAATGAAAAACAATTAACCACGTGGTCGAAAGTTCGAACACAAAAAACACAAATCAATCGTATAAAAAAAAACAATCCAATCACACTTTCTTAAAAAGATCACGAAGCTAAAAATTTCATCTCAGGTCTATACATTTTTTACTGTAAAAAGTCGGGGTGAGATTCATGAAAGAAAAAAGCACAAAAGCAAAATCAATAACGACAAAAAACAATTTAAGAAATTAAAAAAATTATACTCTTGCCATGCATCACGGCGAAGATAACGAGGAGAGCCAAGAAATACTTCGGTCATTATTTGATCGACGTTAAGAACATCTTAAGCTATTGTTCATAACGCAAAACTTTAATGTCTTCAATGATAATCGTTGATGACAATAGCTTTGGTGAATGTTGAATAGTATATTACGTACCTTGGACATAAATTTTTTATTTACGTACGATATTTTATGTTCCGAAGGTTAGAAAACGAATTTTGAGATTTCGAACTGGACGAGAAATGCGTTTTCTATGCCAGAGGTACATAAATATATTTTTTTATTGCTGTTGAAGTAAAATGTTCTATTCTCTGAAGAATAACAAAATTCTTTTTTAGACTGAATAAAATAGCGTTGCAAAAAATAGATAGGAATATTGAAATAGTACATGCGAAATCGGTTTTCGTTTTATTGGATTGAGAAATATTTTGATTCATTCATCGACCTTGAGGATTTTCAGGGTTTTTGATTCTAGATTGAAAAATAAATTTAGGCACGTACAAAGTAATCATCGATTATAAATTACCCGGAATAAAAAATTAGAGTATCGTTTCAGTCTCCAAGAGTATTTTGAGTCTCGGAATCAGTATCATCGAGTCTCCAAGAGTATCCAAGAGTACCGAAGGAGTCTCTGAGAGTATACAAAATTTTAGAAAAAGGTGACTTTGAGTCTCCGAGAGTAAACTAATTTTTTTCACGAATCTCCAAAAGTCTCCTACAGTCGCCTTTGATCTCCGATATGAATACTCTATTTCTTGAAAGCAACAAGAGTATCGTTTGAGTCTCAAGAGTATCTTGAGTATTCCATTTTCCCAAACGGAATACTCATTTGAAGACTGTTGAAGACTCGAGTATTCAATTTGAAGACTCTAAATACTCTTGAGACTAAAGGATACTCTGATTTTTTATCTCGGGTACCTTCGTCAATATCGTGATTCGTGATTCATGAGTTGTTTTTCTTGGTTTTACCGTGAATATTGTTAACTATTTTATTGAAAAGCTGTTTTTTTAATGAATTAAGAAATATTTTTGTTGAGTTATCAATGTTATTTTCGAGTTATTTTTTCATAATGAAAAACAGAATTTTATTAGAACTTATATGTGAATTTCGATGTGTATAGACTTTTCTTTGGAAATAAAAAGTTTTTCTGGAAAATAAAATTGGATTTCCTACGAACGTTTCATCGGGTTTTAAAATATATCAATCAATTTATCAACGTTTTGAATTTTCAGAGTTATCATTCAAAACTTGAAAAACAAATTTAAATTTTCTTTTAAAAATTTTAATGTTTAATGTATGGTAAAAATGGTCTTCATTTTTTCAATTCAAAAAATACTTTCATCACTTTATCGATTTTATAAATTTTATTTGTCGAGTCATCTCAACTTAAAAATAAATGTTTATTTTCATCGTTTTTTTAAGCTCAAAGTCTTACAATACAGCTTTCATTTATGTGAAAAATTTGTCTAATTTGGATTAAAATATATTTGTTCATTTTTTTCTTCTTTTCAAACTACGATGGGCGTAAGCTATTAGTTGAATGATTTTTATTTTTAAAAAATTTTTGGGATTCTGGAAAGAAAATTTCGATGCCCTGAATGGAAAATTTTTCTCATATGAATGATCGAGTTCAAATAACATATTTTGGCTTTGATTCTGACAAAGTTAATTAAAAAGTAACATTTACATAGTATTCTATAAAAAAATATGAGAATACTGTTATATTTGGATCACATAATATGATTGTTAGAATATTATATAACATTATGAAATAGTTTAGGGAAAAAAATTACTTTACAATTTCATTGGCAACGTAGGAAGTAAAGTGTATTTTCTAATCTTGAATTTTTTTCAAATTACAATCTTGAAAAGCCAATAGTTTCTGATTTGAAAAATCAAAATCTACAGACTAAAAAATAGTATACAAACTCAGAGAATTCCTTTTAATCAGTCGCGTTCTGACGCATGCCACCAACACACGAAATATAATACTGGTGATAATAGTCATATAAAGAAACATAAAAAAAAAGGAAAAAAAGTAAAAAAACGACAAATTTTCTACCAACATGGAATGCATAAAAAAACGAAGTGAAAAATGTCATTAAAACATTCAAAGAAATAAAAACAAACGTGACTGAAGTGAGTAATCATAAACACGGAATGTGCTTCTTTGATCACTTTATATCATTCTATTGAGATTCATATTTAATTTTAGATTTTGGAAAAAAAAACTTCCCGAGACATTGACCACAAAGAAATTCAATATGTAAGTAATCGTAAAATTGTTCTGGGGAATAGTAAAATTTGGTTTTATAAAATTTGCGGTATGAAAAATGATAAATTTTTAAATACTCCTATTTGTTTGTATTTTAACTTAGATCCCTAATGAGGACCGTGAACAAGGTCGAAAGCTTGGAAAATTAACAAATATATAAAAAGTTTTCAAGAAAATAAAAATGAGTTTCATTTCTATTTAATTAGAATTTTGAATAAACATTGGCTCCGATGATCGACACTAATGTTTGACAAATTATTTTGATAGTATTGAACTTGAGATATGATAGTACCAAATTAATCTTAAATTGTTGTGGAATCAATGAAGACAAAAACATTGAGTTTGAAGATTTTCAAGTTGAAATTTGGAATGATTGACAAATTTTTGAATAGTAGAACCCGAAACTTTGAAATTTAAAAGTCAAGAATATTTATTTATTTTTTTTAACAAGTATTGAAAAAAATTACTCAATTTTTACTGAAAATACCTTGAAATAACGATGTTAAGAATATCAATATTACACAACATATTACTGATTAAAAAAATCAATTACTTATTATGAAAAACATGAAATCGAGCTATTGAACCAGAAACTATACATGTATGTTAAATCAAAAAGTAGCAAATGAAACTTTACAAAATTCGAGTTACAAACATTCTGTTTTAAAAGCACACAAATTTTTTGCCGGAAATTTCTTGCGAGAATATAGGTGAAGACGAGTTAAAGAAGGATTTGGTGCAAATTTCTGCAATTCAAGCACCAAGTATTTCAACTTCTTAATTTATTAATAACTCATTCTAAAAGGTGCATCTTTAACGTGTTCAGTTCAAAATGTATATTTTTTTTCTTATTCGTTCTGTTGCAACACAAAGCAGTCTTTGTATTGGTACGTGAGAAAAATCGAAACAAAAACTTTTTACTTTTATCAAATTTTATATTGGTTAGATTGAAACTCATAATCCTCAGACTATCACTTATTTCGATTTTGTGGAATTTCATTGACCACGAAAATAATTTTCGATTTTCGATATGATTTTAAAAATGTCGAAGATGATTCTTGAGTCGTATGACTTATATTTTACAATAAATTGGTGATTGATTGATGAATTTGTGGGCTATAAATTTATAATTATCAAAGTTTTTTACTTCGATAATTAATACAGTCTTTTAAAAATGAATAAACGAAGTCAAAATATGAAAAGCAAAGCAATTTATATTACAATAAGAAAAACGTGGAACAAGAAAACAAAATTCAAAAATAACTGTAAACAATCATAAAAATAGGATGTTTTATATTTTTGTTCAAAATATTTAATTTGAAATATGAAAGCATTGGAACTCAGTTTTTCAGCTGAAAAAAAATATGGAAAAGATAAATTTTTTGTCGAAATTCTTGTATGAACGTGTTACCTTGTTCTGTCAAATAATATCATATATCAAATATCATGTATTCTATCAAATAATAATGCATACACTGAGAAAAACTTTTTGCATTTTTTCCTATAGCTTATATGAATTTTGGTGTATCGAGCATTTTCTTTTTTTTCATATGCACTCTTAATAAAAGCCTGCACACTGATGAAATACAAATACAAAATAGGAAACACTTTTAGAATTCTTGTAATGTTTCCTGTAGTTTTAGAAATACTCCTAAAACTATAAAACATTCTAAGAATCCTGGGAGTATTTCCTATAGTTTATCCAGTGTTTCCTCAGTGTATAGGCTGTTATCGAAAGTGTACTGGAAAAAACCAAAAAAATATGCTCCATACACCAAAATTCATATTAACTACGGGAAAAAATGATTAAAATTTTTCTCAGTGTACACACTTGTTAATACAAAAAATTCGTCACAGGTGCATAGTATACTATTACAGATTGCAAGAAATACTATTTAACAATAATATATCAGTCTGTTACATTAGGAGACTTTGAAAAACCCAGACTTAAGGTACTTCCAGTCAAAATATACGTAATACTGACGTTCATTATGAAAATTTATGTTTATTTTGAAAATTAACTATACAAACTGCAATTAATGATTATTCCTTATAATCTTCTTAAATGATCATACTAATTTTTAATTCTCTAGGTTTGATTGGTTCAAGACACATTCAAATATGTCTTCTATTCTTCGGACTTGCGGTAGCTTACGGACAACGCGTAAGCATGTCCGTGGCTGTCGTCGCAATGAAAAATTCATCCGTCAAAAACTCCGACATTCAAGTGAGTTGTTTTGTTGGTAAAATGATTTCCATTGTGATTCTAACATTGATTACAGACCTTCGACTGGGACGAGTCAACGAAATCTCTAATCCTCAGCTCCTTTTTTTGGGGCTACGTCGTGACTCAAATCCCAGCTGGCTATGTAGCCAAGGTTTGGAGCAGTCAGAAACTTTTGGCAATTGGAATATTCGCGACCGGTTTTTTGAACCTGATTTTGCCCGTTGGGACTGTGAATATTGATCAGAATTGGATATTTCTATGTGCTTGTAGACTTGGAATAGGTCTTTGCCAAGGAACTCTTTTTCCTTGTATTCAGACTCTTCTTTCTAAATGGGTGCCACCATCCGAAAGAGCGAGATTAGGTTGGAAATCAATTTTGTCTGATGAATTTTTTCCTCAAATTATAATGAGAGGTTTTAGATGAATTCGCAATACATCATGTTGCTTAGAAATAGACATTTTTTTTTATTAAATCATGATTATGAACGTTTCAAGTTTTAATTTTATACTCACATTTATGTAAAACTTGTTGTCTAAAAAAACTGCATTTAGTTAACATTTCCTGAATTTTTTTCAATAACGATGACTGGGATTTGTTTATCAAGATTCTTGACTAAACCTAAATTTTTTGTAATATTCGATATCCTGAAAATGTAGAAAATTCATACATTTCATACTCGTCATTTTAGTGTTTCGATATTTTACAATTTTTCTGCATCCGAAATTATGAAAATATTTAAAATTCGATGTTGCAATATTTCTATTAAAAAACGGAGGCTTTTGTATCTGAGGATAGAATCAATTTTTTTAAATGAAGCTTAAAATGGCAGACATTCTTATTTTCAAATCGTTTACGTCTTAAATTCAAAATGCTACGATTTCAACCTTTAGAAGACAAAATCAATCATTCGTTATCCTTTAAAATTATACCTACATGTACTATTGTTATAATAATATTTCAAAATGCTATACATGCTTTTGAGGTTGGCTGGCTACAAGTTACATTTTTTCGACATTGGAAAAACACTTCATTCCAGAGATTAATTTATGCATACAGGGACTTTTGTATATTCTGGTGCGCAATTCGGAACAGTAATAGCAATGCTCAGTTCCGGCTGGTTGGCCGCATCCATCGCTGGCTGGCCTTCAATTTTTTACACTTTTGGAGCCATTTCTATTGTATGGAGTGTTTTTTACTATGTTTTTGGCTCCGATTCTCCTTTGGAAGATCCTAGAATTTCAGCGGATGAAAAAAATTACATAGAAGATAGTTTGGGACAACCTGACATGAATCTTTTGGCAAAAGACGAAGATGTAAATATTTTCTTTTAAATATTTACCATCAAATACGAAACTCATAAAGTTTGACGAAACTTAATATGGCCAGTTCTTCTAATTGAACTTGAAAATAGAAAAAAAACGATATTGTCCCTTTTAAAATTCTAATAGAAATACTGATATACTGAGTCATCTCCGCATCGACAGAAAAATATTTTAAATATTTCTGAGTGTAAAAAACTGGGTTATTCTAGGTTAAAAAATCGAAGATACCATGGAAAGAAATGTTCACGTCAACTCCAATGTGGGCATTGATCATTGTTCAATGCTGCCAAAACTGGGGTTTTTTCATGCTTTTGACGCAAATCCCAAGTTACGTCAACGGCGTTTTGAAGCAAGACATTCAGATGGTTAAGACACGTTTTTTTGGAAATAACCTTGTGTAAAGTTGTAGCCTTTTTAAAGAATCGCAACATTTTATAGTATCCAATATTTATGCATTCATACATTGTTTCTCTTTCATAAGATTGTCGAATACATTGATATTCCACATTGGAAATTATAGAGAATAATTCTGAGTAGCATCAGAAAATTCTTCAAAAAATTTACGTTCACGGTTATATATCAATGTTTTTTTAAGTAAAAAAGTTCATTCATAAAAAGTTGTCTTATCTTCTATTTTCAGAACGGGAATCTTTCGGCTCTTCCTTACTTAGCGATGTGGATTTTGAGTTTTCCAATAAGTCATCTCTCGGATTACGCTCTTAAAAAAGATTTCTCAAAAGCCACAATGAGAAAAGTGTGTAACACCATAGCACATTGGGGGCCAGGAATCGCTCTCGTCGTTCTTGCTCTTATTTCTGTAGAAAATGTAGTTCTGCCAATGACGTTAATTACAATCGCGGTTGGATTGAATGCCGGCTCTTTATGCGGATTTCAAATAAATCACATTGATCTCAGTCCTAATTATGCTGGGACCATGATGGCCGTATCAAATTCCTTTGCCAATGTCCTTTCAATACTAGCGCCGGTTATAGCAGGCGCCATCGTAAAGGATACGGTAAAATACTTTAATAAACGTGAAAATTTGTACAATCCTCATGAAGGAAGGGAATCTTTAGATATTGAATACTCTTCTTTTGAAATAACTTAACCAACTCTTTTAAGGAACTTCTTTTTCTGAAGATTCCCTGTCAAGCATTCATGTATAAGTTTAAAATCTTTATGCAGGGATTTCTCAAATTGTATATAAAGGTAATTATGAAAATCGTCATCGTAATTTTAGAGGCTGCGAAAAAATGACAATTTGTAGAACGATTATACGAGGTCACCTTTCATGAGAAATGGGAATTCCTCGTGACGTTGAACCTTGTAAATATGACTTGAATCTCATTAAAATATTCATAAGTTGGAATTTATTGAAATTGAAGAATCTCGCCAGGTGCCTCAATAAGATCCTTATATGAAGAATTTAAATGAATTTCAAATATTTTTTATAAAGATTCCAAATCTTTGTCAGATTTTTTCAAGTGTTTGAAACGTAACCGAATAAAATTCTTTGAAAAACTTTCAAAACCTGATGAAGAAACCTAATTATAGCTAGAATCGTGAAAAATCGGAAGAAGTCAACTTGGGGAAAAAAAGAAAAAATTTGCCAAGTTTCTCCAGTAACTAAAATTGAAGAAAAAAAAGAAACTATTTAGATTATCCTTATGAAGTCATCAAGACCAAAAAATTGTTGAATAGTAATTTACTTGACACTAAGTAAAATGCATGCATATTTAAACCATATTTAATAATCAATTTTTACCTACCCTTATGTATGGGTGCTGCTTCGATATTTATGGACGAAGCGATTATACATACCAGGTGTACTTCTAAGTAATTTCCGGTTTTTTCAATGGATGGCGTTCTGTTTTGTACCGCTGTTGGTAACACATACCATATGTCATTTTGTTCAGTCATATCGAGTGCTTGAACTGCGTTGACATTTTCTCGAAAAAATCTTCCAGTAAGTTTTTATTGCGCTTCAAAAATGTCGAATTTTGTACCGAATTTTGAGCATATGCGCCATGCATTGCTTTTCATGTTCAATCAGGGGAAAAAAGTGTCCGAGAGCCACTGTGCGCTTGTGGAAGTTTATGGTGATCGTGCATTAACACTTCGAACATGTGAAACGTGGTTTCGACAGTTCAAAAATCGAGATTTCGACCTGAACGACGCCGCACGCTCCGGCAAGCGAAAATCGTTCGATGACGCCGAATTGCAAGCATTATTAGATGAAGACAACACGCAAACGCAACGACAGCTTGCAGATGCGTTGGGAGTTCAACAGCAAGCAATTTCCAAACGTCTGCGAGCCATGGGAAAAATTCAGAAGTGTGGAAAGTGGGTGCCCCATGAACTGACCGAGAGACAAATGGAGAATCGAAAAGTGACCTGTGAAATGCTGCTTCAACGATACAAAAGAAAGTCTTTCCTGCATCGTTTGTTACTGGTGATGGAAAGTGGATTTTCCTGGAGAACCCTAAGCGCAACAAATCGTGGGTGAGTCCAGGTGAAGCATCGACATCGACGGCACGGCCAAATCGTTACGGTCGGAAGGTCATGCTGTGTGTGTGGTGGGACCAGTCCGGTGTTATATATGGTACTTTGAACTGCTGAAACCTGGTGAAACTGTGAATGCCGTTCGCTACAAACAGCAAATGAAAGATTTGAGCCGAGCCATTGTGGAAAACCGACCAGAATATCAACAACGACAGAAGAAGGTGATTTTGCTCCACGACAATGCGCCGTCGCATAAGTCGAAAGTCGTTCGTGACACGCTGGAAAGGCTCAAGTGGGAAGTGCTTGATCATGCGGCTTACTCACCAGACCTGGCGCCATCCGACTACCACCTCTTTGCCTCGTTGGGCCATGCCCTTTCTGAGCAGCGCTTCGACTCGTACGAAAATGTACGAAAATGGCTCACCGAGTGGTTCACCTCCAAAGGCAATGATTTTTACTGGCGTGGTATCCACAATTTACCAGAAAGGTGGGAAAAATTTGTAGAAAGCGATGGAAAATACTTTGAATAAAATAAAGGTTACGGTTTTTTTGGAATTATGTGTTTTATTTGCAAAAAAACCGGAAATTAATTAGGAGTACACCTGGTATATGTATAGGTGCCTACTCTATGAATTTAGGTATAGCAGCCATACATGAACATGCATGCATTTCCCAGTGTGACGAATTATTATATTTGCTCAGCAATACAATATCCATCATTTATCTAAGTTTAACTTATTGATTATGATTTATCTATGGAAAATGTGGGATTATATTAATATTGTCAATTTTTATTTCTAGGCAAACGTTGGCCAGTGGCAAATATTGTTTTACATTTCTGCGTTCATTTATTTCATCGGAAATTTGGTATTCATAATTTTCGGTGAAGGTGAAATTCAGTGGTGGAACAACCCGAAACATGTGAATTTTCGTACAAATCGAGTCACTGGAATGAGATGATTCGAGTGATGCTTTTTTCTGTATATATGTTTAAAATTAATAAATACTTTTGTATGTACAGTCTATTTATTATTTGCAAGCTTTTACGAGATTTATGTGTTTATTATTTTAAATTTGTTTTTGTTATCACTGTAACACTTGCAAAAAAACATTGTGCATAATAAAATTTGGGTCAAGATCATGGCCTGGCATATGGAAATAGACCTTATATAATTAAAATATTTTGCTAGAGTTTATTATGTTTTCCTATATGGTTTGTAAATTATCGTTATGTATTACTTCCCAGATTTTATAATCTTTCGTTTTTTAAAAAGTGAAATAATGCAGAAAAAAAATTACAACAATTATAATTTCAACAACAAACAAGAATACAAAGGTAAGTCAGACACTTTTAATTTATTGAAAATGAGTTTTGCTATGTTTTGTTCAAAGTTTCATTGCAATTGGGGTGAATCAATTTTATCCATTCATGAATCGATCCAAATTATTTACTGAGCAAAGATCGCAAGACTGGGTGTATACTTACCACAAATTTTCATATCATATCAAATATTTCATTTTTATTACTTGTCGAATTCACGGTTATTTTTGCACTCCTGTGATCTTTGCAAGCAGTTAAAAATTGTGTATCTTTATTGAGATGTACATTTTTGATTTGGAGCTCAATTTTTGATCAGAAAAAGATAAATTCAGAAGTGGTTATTGCGAAGTTTCGATTTGTACTTAAACTGCAGTTCCTTTATTCGCTGTGTTATTTAAAAAGTGCCTTTGAAACGATATGACTAAAGTCGTTGATGCTGAGGATTCTTGCAGTTCCATATTTTTGAAACAAATTTGATGATTTAGAATAGATCAATATTTGATAAGAATTTTGCATGAACGTTTTGCCTTGTTCTGATCAGACAATAATACACAAAAATTTTGAAGACTTCCTATCAAACTATAAAAACTGTGTTACATTCTGAAAATTTACAAAAATCTAAAAAATGTGTTGTAGTACACATGATATAGGGATCGTCGATATTTTTTTTTTTTTTAATTCCACGGAAATGAACAAACTCTATAAAATCCAACGAAATTGAAAAATTCAGAAAATTCTAGGAAATTGTATGAAGTACATACCCTAACAAACCATTTCGGTGACAACATTTTTGTTAATGAATTTGTCGACACCTAATATGGCTTATATTTACTCTCGATTACAAAGATTATTCTTTATTATATAAATATCTGGGAATTCTGGGATGTATGACCTAATATCCGAACGTGAAAACTTTTGAGGAATATAACAAAAGCGGCACTCAAAAATTGTCGACACAGCATGTCGACATTGATATCATCGCCAACATGTTCACCATCAGAAAATGTCGACATGTCAACAGTCGTAAATTAACTTCAAGATAAAAAAAAATTACTTTTTGATTTATTTGATATTATTTGAAATATTTCCTAACCGTAGTTCGAAGCGTAGTAACAACAAATTTCAACAATATTAATTTTTTTTCTAAAAACATCATTTGCAGATATTGACACAACATGTCAACGTCGACTGACGACGAATTTGCTGCGTCAAAAACTAACGTGTCTGGACAGTCGACATTTTTGTCAACATTATTGCGACAAAATGGTTTGTAGGGTACATACATCGAAAATTTTGAAGATCTTAAATAACTAAAAAAATCAGAAGAATTTGTGGATTTTTGGAAAATGACGGTTTATTTTTTATACTGCAGGATGTGAAATTTACGTATAACTTCATAAACTGTGTTATCATTGTAGAATTCCCGGGTACATTTATCGCTAAATACACAAACCCATATTTAATCTTTTTCAGTAAATTTGTTTATGCTGGCAAATTTTGCATATAATTATTTACGTTATAAACTACATATGGCTCATAAGTGTGGCATTGGAAGAGAAAAACCATCTACTTGACTAAGATATACTTATTTTCGTCTTAAAATTCAACCAAATAACGTACAGAGGAAATGTTGATAAAAAAATTAAAATCAATTTGGGAAAATAAGGTTTTCCAAATAATGTAATTCTAAACATGAAAATATTTCTAAATTTCTAAAAATTATTCTTTGAACTCAGCTTCTAGAGGCCAATTTTGTTTGTTTACTTGTGTAATTGTAAGCCTCGGCCTACACACTACACAATTTTCAATATGAAAAATTCTTACAGGGACATGATATACTATTAATAACTGTAAAAAATTATATTCTACGGTCATCTAATTGTTTGTTACTTCAAAAGGCTCTAAGAACCCAGACTCAGGAAACTTTCAGTCAAAATATACGCAATATTTATTTTCAGTTAATTACGATGATTTCTGTTTATTATTCACTTTCGTAATATAAACTGCAATTAATGATTATTTATTATAATCCTCTTAAATGATCATACTAATTTTCAATTCTCTAGGTTTGATTAGTTCAAGGCACATTCAAACATGTCTTCTATTCTTCGGACTTGCAGTAGCTTACGGACAACGCGTAAGCATGTCCGTGGCTGTCGTCGCAATGAAAAATTCATCCGTCAAAAACTCCGCCATTCAAGTGAGCTGTTTTGTTGGTAAAATGATTTCCATTGTGATTCTAACATTGATTACAGACCTTCGACTGGGACGAGTCAACGAAATCTCTAATTCTCAGCTCCTTTTTTTGAGGCTACGTCGTTACTCAAATCCCAGCTGGCTATGTAGCCAAGGTTTGGAGCAGTCAGAAACTTTTGGCAATCGGAATATTTACGACTGGATTTTTGAACCTGGTTTTGCCCATTGGGACTGTGAATATTGATAGAAATTGCATATTTTTATGTGCTTGTAGACTTGGAATAGGTCTTTGCCAAGGAACCGTTTTTCCTTGTACTCAGACGCTTCTTTCAAAGTGGGTGCCACCATCTGAAAGAGCTAGATTAGGTTGGACATTGATTTTGTCTGATGACTAATTTTAATGAATTTTGCTGACAGACCTCTAAGATAAAAGCGCAATAAATAATTATTCTACTTATAACATTTCTCTGTTTATCGAATCATACTTATTAATGTTCGAAGTTCTAGTTTATGAATAAATACAAGTTTTGTATGGACTGATTAAGTTTTGAAATTTATATTTACAGTTGCGTAAAATTTATCTAGAAAAAACTACATTTAATTAATGCCTTTACAATTTTTCTCAATAAAATTGACCGCGATTTGTATTCCGAGAGAATCTTGGAACCAACATTTTTGTTATGTTCGAGATTCAGAAAATGTTGAAAACTTTCACATTACATATTATTTATTTTAAGTGTTTCAGTATATTCTGATTTTTCAGCATTTTGAAATTACAAAGATATTTAAAATCAATCTTTGCAATATTTCAATTATAAAATATTAGTTGTTGCGTGTATGTGAGGATGGCATCAACTTTTAAAAACGATGTTGAAATGGCAAACATTCTTACATTTGAATATTACATGCCAACGTGCCACTTAGATTTCAGAAATTTTTCCATTTCAACCTTTTGGAATACAAAAACCTATTATTTTTTCTTCTTAAAACTCATTCCAAAATGTATGTATTTATTGTTATAAGGATATCTGAAAATGCTACAAATGCTTTTGAGGTTGTCTGGTTACAAGTTACAAGTTGCAACCTAGTTTCACATTAAGAGTTGATTCATCAACTGTCTAGTAAAACTTCAGCAAATCGATGAAAAAACACTTGATTCAAGAGAATAATTTATTTATACAGGGACTTTTGCATATTCTTGTTCGCAATTTGAAACAGTAATAACAATGCTGATTTCCGGCTGGTTGGCCGCATCCATCGCGAGCTGGCCTTCAATTTTTTACACTTTCGGCGTTATTTCTATTGTATGGAGTGTTTTTTACTATGTTTTTGGCTTCGATTCTCCTTCGGAACATCCTAGGATTTCAGCGGATGAAAAAAATTACATAGAAGATAGTTTAGGCCGACCTGACATGAATTTTCTGTCAAGAGATGAAGACGTAAATAGTTTATTATAAAACTACAAATAAATATCAAACTCCTTCATAGGTTTCATAAAAGTTTTACGAAACTTGGCATGGTCAATTCGTTCAGTAAAAGTGTTAAAAATCGATAAAGGAAATATATCGTCGTTTTTTAAATTATCAATATCGACAGAAAAATATTTCTGATATTTTTAAGATGTAAAAAACTGCATTATTGTAGGTTGAAAAATCGAAAATACCATGGAAAGAAATGTGCATGTCAACACCAATGTGGGCATTGATCATTGCTCACTGCTGCCAAAACTAGGGTTTTTTCATGCTTCTGACGCAAATCCCAATTTACGTCAACGGTGTTTTGAAGCAAGACATTAAGATGGTTAAGACAGGCTTCGTTAATCGTTCTTTGAAAAAAGTTTTTTGAAAAGTTTTAGCTTTTTTGAGGAATAGCGTTTTGTAATATCCAATATTGATACATTTAGTAGTTCAATTCATACAATAGTAGTTCACTTGACGAATTATTATTGTTTACTTTGCAATCCTATTTTTTATTCAAATTTATCACTTTGCTATGAAAAATGTGCAGTTATAATATTCAGAATTTTTATTCCTAGGCAAACGTTGGTCAATGGCAAATATTGTTCTTCATTTCTGCATTCATTTATTTTATCGGAAATTTAATCTTCATAATTTTCGGTGAAGGTGAAATTCAGTGGTGGAACGACCCGAAACATGTGAATTTTTGTGCAAATCGAGTCACTGGAAAGAGATGATTTGAGTGATGCGTTTTTCTGTATATTTTTTTTTAACTTAATACATTTTTTTTTATCTATAGTAAATTTACTTTTCTGATAGCTTTAATGAAATTTATGTGTTAATAGTTAAATTTCTATACATTCCTAGCTTATGAAGAAATTTGTAAGAATTTCAAGAAATTACTGAAAATATTTATTTTTTCACGAAATTCTCCTGAGTTCATAAAATTTCGGAAATCCTCAAATTGTAGTTTATTTGTTGATCAATTGTCAGAGATAAATATTACAATATTATTTCTTATTGTTAGTCCAATAAATTATAAATATTGTTAGCTGCTCTCATATATCCATCCTACTGTTGACGCTTATTGCAAAATAACTTCCTAACATTTTATAATAAAACGAATCCTCATCAAGTTAACACTATTTTCCAAATTTTTCAAATACTATAATTAAAGTACCAACTAAACAACGACATTTTTCTGTACCTTAAGCAAAACTTGTATTTACATAATACCTTTGCTGAATTTATCATCATTTTTCATTTGACACAATTAAACACTAAATAAACTATTTGTCTGACTGAATAAATATGTTTATTCAAGATCAAAAACAAATTATTTACATAATGGATGCACGATTCATGAATTTCCACGTTGTTAAATAATCAAGTAAACATTCGCCCAAGAAAATACATAGACTGACTTGTTTATATATATTATCATGAAAAACACATATAAAAAAATCAGACTTTTGCATGTAATTAAAAACGAGTTTTTACTTTATTGTGTGGTTACGTTTGAAACAGATTAATCACTCACTTGACTCGACTACTTGTAAATTAATTCCTAGCACGTAGATTTTCCAGGATTAAGTTTTTACTGACTGCAAATTTTTGTACTGAATGAAACATTTCACTTTTTGCTGCTTGCGAAATTCTTGGTTGTTTTCGTACTGTCGTTATCTTTGCAAGCGAATGAAAAATACGCATCATTATCGAGATAAAATCATCGTCGCGCTCGCAATAGATGACTGGAAGTGGGATTTCAGATTAGAGTAGGGAGGATTTAGGAGCGATTCTTGCAAATTTTTGCACTGTACTGTTACGATTATTCTTGATTACGCTATTGTTATGAAAGTGTCTTTGAAGCGAAATGACTCGAGTCGTTGATAAGCTGGAAACGGCGCCTATTTCGGCTACTCAATCCCCAGGTAGTAAAATTATATATTATTTATCATCAAGTTATCATCGCAGTTCATCTTTTTTTTTTTCAATTCTTGACGTCATTGAAAATAATGCAATTTCATAATGTTTATATCATAAATGTTCAGATTAATACCGTTCGTGAATTTGATTTTGGGTGAATTGGAGTGATTCTTTAGACAAATATTGTCCCATCTCAAGCATACGTAAGAATTTTGAAAATGCAAAAAATCTGAATTACATGTTCAACATAAAACTACCTGGAGCTAATCATAAATCATAAAAAATTACCTATAATCTCATTATTTATTCATCCATTCCTATTTTATGATTCTAGGATTGATTGGTTCAAGACACGTTCAAATATGCCTTATATTCCTCGGAATGGCAATAGCTTATGGACAACGTGTAAGCATGTCAGTTGCTGTGGTCGCAATGAAAAGTTCGTCTTCCGTAAACTCCAACGTTCCAGTGAGTTTTCTTGTTGGAAAAATTATTTAGAACTAAGAATGAAAAATCAAGTCTCGAGTCTTCCAAAATGATTCTCTAAGTCTTCTATAGAGAGACTTAACTCATTAAGATCTTTTTTGGGAGACGATAGTCTCCAAAATTTATTTTCGGGAGATTTATTTTCGATAAATTATACTGGTGAGTATGAAAAGAACTTGATTTTCTATGAATTTAATTACTTCCTTTTTTTGAATTTCAGTTCAAGTATCCGATGAATATAGTATCAGCCAATCAATAGGACTAACTTATGAAAATAACTGTCACTTATTCTTCCAAAGAAGCATTTTTCATGTATTAGAAAAAAACAATTTTTTCAGCTTCAATTCTATTAGCAAAAAATATATATATATATCATTTTAAAGGTATAATTGTTAGTTTTACGGCGATATACTGTTTTTTTAGATCAAAATAGTAGTTTATAAATTATAGGCAATGAAAGTCGAAAAAAATGCATACATAAACATCAGCAGTTTTCTGAACATTTTCAAAAACACATTTTTTTCAATTTTAAACGTCTATTACTAAAAACTCCTTTGTCCATTGACAAAAATAACATATTGTCGTAAAGCCAATAGGTATAACTTTCAAATGATATAAGTTTCATGTTATAAAAATCGATCATCCTTGATATTTCTGATAATAACTGAAAAAATGGCCGAAAAACACGTTTCCGGCTAATATTTCGAAAATGCTTATTTGGAAAAATAAATGACAGTTATTTCCGTACTCAGCAACTTTTTTTAGGCGGTAAAATTTTTATTGCATACTTGAATCAAAGTCTACTATCGGGTGACTGCAGTATTTCCAAGACTTTATGGGACTTAGAGAATTTTAGAAATAAGATTTAACAAGAATACAAACTTAAAATTTATATCAATGTAATTTAGATGTAATGTAGTTTGAAAATTTTGAGATAATTTTTATAGTATGAGCTTTGAAAGTTTTGGTGTGTTTGGAAAAAAAATGTACCCGAAAAAAATTGTATTAAAAAAGAATTTTATGACGATGTAATTGATATCTTGAAAATTTTCATTTTTTTTATAAATATGAGTTTTTATATGTACGTAGAAATAAATTTTAGATGTGTAATGTACATTTCTTCTGTTCTGCTCTTCTGAAAAATGTTGATTGTACAATTGATTTCCGACAAGTATTTTCTTTTTTTATTTATAAAGATCAAGAACAAATGTTTTATCCATCTGGTTTGTCTGACACAAAAGTGAAAAAAAATCTGGATTATGCTCTTTTTCAAGGTAACATTCGTATTTTCGGGGGATGTGGATTTTATCTACCCTAGAAAGTTTATTTTTTCAATCATGACTTTTATTTATCATTGAAACATTTTTATGATAAAAAAATTTCATGAAAACTGAAAAAAAAATCCTAAATGACCAATAGTCTCCCGAATGGAGACTCGAGTCTCCCATTTACATAACTCTCTTGTTTGGAGACTAGAATTTCCCGTTCGAAGATTAAAGTCTCCCGTGAAAGAAGTTTTTTGGAGACCCAAGAGACTTAACGAGAGACTTGATTTTTAATCCCAGAAAACTAATATTCATGCATTGATTACAGACCTTCGACTGGGACGAGTCAACAAAATCTTTGATTCTGAGCTCCTTTTTCTGGGGCTACGTGGTAACTCAAATACCAGCTGGCTATATAGCCAAGGTTTGGAGCAGTCAGAAACTTTTAGCAATTGGAATATTGATAGCTGGTTTTTTGAACCTGGTTTTGCCTATTGGAACTGTAAATATTGATCAAAATTGGATATTTTTATGTGCTTGCAGACTTGGAATGGGTTTTTGCCAAGGAACTGTATTGCCTTGTACTCAGACACTTCTTTCAAAATGGGTGCCACCTTCTGAAAGAGCAAGATTAGGTTTGATTCAATTTTTGCTAAATGACACTTTTCATTTCATTCCAGTATATTTGAATTTCACCTAAAAATTTGTTGTAGATAGTAATCTGCGGCAGATACGTTTCTGGCAGATAAAACCATATTTATGATTGATTTAGGTACATACAGATAAAGGGTTTAATACTGGTAGTTGATTTTGATATCAAGATTCCAAGATTTTTCGAAATATTTTATGATTCGAAAACCTAATGTGGAAATGAATTTATTCATTTTAGAGGTTTTAATTAGTTGTGTATCTAGGGAAGTCCAAATCAAAAATGCGAAATTCCAAATTTCCATGCCTGTAGTTCTAGATGTTAAAAATCATTCAAGTATCCAGATTTTAGAATAACGGAAATTCAGTGGCTTAAAAATGAGGAATCAATCAATAATATGTATATATTGAATTGAAAATTTTCATTCATTTGGTAATCCGATGATTAAAATTGTACAAAATTTATTGATTTGGAGTTTTTCGAGATATCTGACAGTTGTGAAGCATAAAAAATTTTTAAATGAAATGTTTATACAGCAGGGTATCTAAAATATTAGATCTCACTCTTACTAACTTTGATTCTTATAAGGAGACCTAATAAGGAGACCTAACCTAATAAGGGCCTTATAAGATTTTAGATTTCTTATAAGGACCTTATAAGGTTCTTATAAGGAGACCTTATAAAAATCTTATAAGGGATCAGAATCCTTATAAGACAGTCTTATAAGGATCAGAAATCTTATAAGAAATCTAAAATCTTATAAGGCCCGTATAAAGTCTCCTTATAAGAACCTTATAAGACCCTTATAAGAATCAAAGTTAGTAGGGCAGATCGTAGATAAATTTTTCATTCATCTTTAAGGTCCCTACTAACTTTGATTCTTATAAGGACCTTATAAGGGCCTTATAAGATTTTAGATTTCTTATAAGGATTCTGATCCTTATAAGACTGCCTTATAAGGATTCTGATCCCTTATAAGATTCTTATAAGGTCTCCTTATAAGAACCTTATTAGGTCCTTATAAGAAATCTAAAATCTTATAAAGATCAAAGTTAGTAGGGGTCTTTAACAATAAGTTGCACAAAAACAAAACAAAATATTTGAGCTTAAAAAAAGTTTCTTCACGACAATTACTTATCTTTTTAGGAACTTTTGCATATGCTGGTGCGCAATTCGGAACAGTAATAACAATGCCAATTTCCGGCTTGTTGGCAGCATCTTATGCTGGTTGGCCTTCTATTTTTTACACTTTCGGCGCTCTTTCCATTGTATGGAGTGCTTTTTTCTATATTTTTGGCTTTGATTCTCCTTCTGAACATCCTAGGATTTCGAAGGATGAAAAAAATTACATTGAAGATAGTTTAGGTCGACCTGACACGAATTTTTTATCGGAAAATGAAGACGTGAGTAATTTTTTTCTACTTTACAGTGGAAACCAAAATTCGAAAACGAAGAAGTTATTTGTTAATGATTTAGATCATGTAACGACTGTAATTCAAAAAAAGCTTATAATTTTGCATCTACGAAAAAAATTTGGCATTTTGTTGATTTGAGTCAATTGATTCTTATGACGATGTGAAAATGAATGATTTTTTGATTGACTTTTTGTTGTCATTGGTGCTCATATAGAATGAACTGATTTAAGGTACAAGACTAGTAAATTTTTAGTCATTTCCACATCGACCCAAAGTAATTTTTTGCATTGGCCGCAATATAAAAGTTACAATTTTTTAGACTGGAAAATCGAGGATACCATGGAAACAAATATTCACGTCGATGCCAATGTGGGCATTGATCATTGTTCATTGTGGCCAAAACTGGGGTTACTGGATGCTTCTGACGCAAATTCCAAGTTACGTCAATGGCGTTTTGAAACTAGACATTCAGACGGTAAAGACATGATAAATTCATTTTTAGTCAGTAAAAAACTCGTTTTTTTAAAGAGGTTATTCAACATTTACTCCTTCAAAAAGTTTTTTTTTTATAGAATAATGAATTTTACAAAATAAGTTGAGAAGCCATCAGAGCCCTACCTATCATTTTTCAAATTTTTGTATCACTGGATTCGCAACTCAACCTTCAAACAGAATCATACAATAAAAACAATGACACGTTTTGCTTCATTGAACTTGATCAGAAAACGCAATAAACTTCCGGATACTAAATAATTCATGCAGCGTGAAATAAGTAAATCGTCTCAAGTTGTCCAATCTTCAAGTTTGTTTTCTAATTAACAAACTGCGTTTATTCATTGAATAAAATTAACATATTTAGTCTTACAAAAAGTGATACGGTTAAAAATGTCTTGTTCCTTTTGTTTTTATTTTTACGTAGCACGAATGAAAATTTTTATTCATATTTTCAGAACGGAAATCTTTCGGCTCTTCCTTACTTAGCGATGTGGATTATGAGCTTTCCGATAAGTTACCTCGCGGATTACGCTTTAAAACGAGGTTTTAAAAAAGCAACGGCGAGAAAAGCGTGTAACACCATAGGCCATTGGGGGCCAGGAATTGCCCTTATCGTTCTTGCTCTTGTTTCTGTAAAAAATGTAGTCCTGCCAATGATATTGCTCACGATCGCGGTTGGATTGAATGCCGGCTCTTTATGCGGATTTCAAATAAATCACATCGACCTCAGTCCTAATTATGCTGGGACCATGATGTCCATTACGAATTGCATTTCCAATATCGTTTCGTTACTGGCGCCGGTCATATCCGGCGCCATTGTACGTGATACGGTAAATATTTTGATTCCTAGTCATTTTCAGGGTTTGGAAAGTTACTTGAAAAAATGTAACGCGTTACGTTACCGTTACAAAGGTGAAAAAAGTAATCCGTTACGTTATCGTTATTTAAAAAGAAATAGTAACTCGTTACCGTTACCACTTAAAAAAAGTAACGTTCCGTTACTTTCACGTTACTTTTTGGAAGAAATTGAATGTAAATAACAAAAATCGAAAAACTAAGGCTGAAAAATACAATTTCAACGTACTTGTGATTTTATTCTATAGAAATTTTTTATTTTAGATCTAATAAAAAATTTTAATCTGGAATATTTCACCCTGAGAAAAAAATCAATCAGCTTGTTCAAATTTTTATATTTTTTTCAAGTTTACGAAATTTCCGAATGTCATTTGATTTCATGTTAGCCACAAGAAAATATTTGCAAATTTAATAGATTTTTGAAAGAATCTAAAAACCTACCCAAATTTTTAGAATTTTTCAATCTTTTTGTACTTTTCAGTATGTATGAAATAAAATGTTGCAGGACATTCTAGAATTTTTATAAATTTCTATTTTTCTTTACATTGATATATACGTAGATTTCCAGAATTTCATGCTCTAGAATTAAAAGTTTATTAAATTATTGGTATTTGAGAGGATTTTTCAACAAAACATTTCAAAGAAGATTATCTTTTCATTTGATTTTTTTTTAACTTTTTTCATTTTTCTACGATTTAAAGAACTGTTCAGTATTTTTGAAACCATTCGTATTTTCCAGTATGATAAAATATTGCAGAATTTCCCAGTATATTAACATAATTTTAGTATTTTTATAATAATAATTGTTCTGTACATTCCGAGAATTTCGAACTCTAGAATTTGAATGTAATGAAACATTACGTGTTTTACAGGATTTTCCACAAAACAGTGTCTCGATAGATTTTTACTTATTCAACTACTTTCTGTATTTCTTTAGTTTTTCTATGATTTCAAGGATCTTTCATTATTTTTATTTATTGCTGTATGAATTTCTAGAATTCGAAAGATTTCCAATGTTTTATAGATTTGCACGTATGTTTCCGAACGTATTTTCTTTCTAGATTTTAAATATTTGAAGAATGTTGTGGAATTTTTAGTTTTTGTAAGATATCTCTTCAAATTTCCAGAATGAAATAAAATTGGAGGTTTGAAATTTCTGGAGTATAATTCGATCGATCGAAAACAGTTTCTGTGTATACATATTTAAAGGGCCCTCAATATTTTTCGTATTTTTTCAGAGAGTTATACAATGTAAGTTTTCTTATCATCTTATAGACTTCTATTCACATAAATGTTTTAGAATTTAAAGCTCAAGAAATTTAAGTTTTTTGATTTCTCGAATTACTTAAATATTTTAAAAATGAAGTAACTTAAAACTCAATACAATCTAGTATTTTTCGCATTTTTCGTATTTTACTTAATTTTTTTTTTTTATTCATTATTATTCCATAAAATTTTATAGCAGGATATCTAAATCATACAAATCCTGCTTTAGATTTTGCGATCTATAGATTTTAAGTATTTTCATATCTTTTAATGCGAATTTCTAAAATTCAACGCTTTGAGTCGTGAAAGTTTTAATCAAAAATAAAAAAGCCTCTTCTTCGTCAAGATTTCTACATAAATAACGATTATCCCACATAGTTTCATTAAAAATTGTTAATAAAGAATTTTATACCTCAAAATGAGGAATTTAAAAATTACTAAGATCTCAGATTCAGAATATTTTTTAAAAAGTTATAGAGTGTGCTAAAAACTTAATGGGACAGATAAAAGTAACGTAAAATAATGGGATTTTCGTTACTCGTTACCGAAAAAAAGTGACTCGTTCCCGTTATCGTTACTCGTTAATAAATGTAACGCGTTACGTTATCGTTACAGTAAAAAATGTAACATTTTAGAGTAACGTGTTACTTGTAACGCGTTACTTCCAAACCCTGGTAATGTGAAGGGGCTATACACTTTTTTGTGCGGACGAATTGAAGATGGTTTGGAGTGATTTTTAAGGTATGTAGCAATAATGTTCTGACACCAAGGTTATTTTTTTTTGATAGTGTATTGTCCACTTGGAAAAACAAGTATTTGTTCATAAAAAAATATTATTAATTGGCGGAGTTATGGCCTTTCTCCCGAAACAACTTTTTTTTTAAAGAGGTTTGCGGTGACCACGATGCAAGTCGAACAAATCAAGATAAATTAGAAAATCTAAATTATTTCATTAGTCTGGGAATGTATCTAGTTCGTAAATCATTGAAAAACTAAATATGACGTTTTTTTCTGTATGCTAGAACGTTTTCCCCGAGATTTAGATTTTTCGAGCTCTGAAAATTTCATTAAAAAATCTTATCTGCAAAATAAAAACTGTTCTATAAAAAAGTGATCATTTAAGAACCATATATATTCCTAGACTAATGAAATTTGTTGGATTTTCTGATTTAACTTGACTTGTTCGAATTGCATCGTGGTCACCGCAAGTCTCTTAAAAAAAAAGTTGTTTCAGGGAAAGGGCCATTACTTCGCCAATTGTTGATATTTTTTCATAAACAATTACTTGTTTTTTCGAGTGGATAATACACTATTAAAAAACTATAACTTTTGTGACATAGCATTAAGGCTACATACCTTAAAAGTTACTCCAAACCATCCTCAGTTTTTCCGCACAAAAAGGTATATAACCCCTTAAATTCGATTTACTCTTTTAATCTGAAACAGTGGAATACCACTGGCAAATAATGAAAAAGACGCTATTGAAAATCAGCGAAAAGCTGAACAAAAGAAAAAAATCACGTGACTTGAGAAATAATTAACTAGTAGCCCGGAATCCTACTGATACATCAGTGGAATTCCAATGAATTTTATTTAAAGAGTATTTTACTGACATAATTATTTGAATCTCTGCGATCCTCATGAAATAAGGGAACCCTTGTAATAATCTGAATTATAAAGATCTGAATTATCTCAGAAAATATTTGATTTTTTATACAGCAATCTTATAAATCCTTAAAAGGAAAAGTTTGTGTATGAGATTTAAATTTCCTTATAAAGATTTTATGATTTCTTGTAAAGAATTTCCGATTCTTTATATAAGGATTTGTGATTTTCTTATAAGGAAATATTTTTGCATTAGATTAAAACTTTCTGATAAGGATTTTAAGATTCTTTATCATTCTGGATCATTTAAATTCTTGATCAATTTTTCATTATTCCTAGTAATTGTTAATAAAAAACAAGGTTATTGTTATACTGATTGAATTATATACTCAGCGCGTATGCGATATTATATTTATTCTATTATGTTATTCATGTTTTGTGTCGCAATGAACACTTGAGGAATTAAAATGATGAATATGCGACGATTGATAAAGCCATAGCCTAGTGGGTACACGCGCGAGCTGCAACTCTAAGAGTCCCTGATTCAAATCTTCTTTCCGGCAAATTTTTTTCTGACTCCTGCATAATATTATTGTGTGATAATCGGTCTACCTTAATGAATAAAATATTTCAGTATGATATGTATATTAGAAATTTCAGCAACAATATGAGAATATGAATGTAACTTTAAATGGGATATCAAATGTAAAAATTTGTATCAAATTTATAAAATTTGCAATTCTTCACAAAATTTGAAATTCCATATGTAATCCTTTTACCAATTTCGTTTCCTTATAAGGATTTAACGAGGCCGCTTTATAAAACATCTTTAAAAGATTTTAATAAGGTTCAAAGTTACAAAGGAATTCCTCGAGATTCTTTTTACCCATGAAATGAATTTAAAAACACTTATGTAGAATCTGCTCCCCTCGTTTTCTAAATGCAAAACAGAATAATACCACTGAAATTCACTGTTATTTCACTGATTCACACAGCCGAAAGGGCGTCACTGAGAATCAGTGGAAAACCACTGAAGCAGCCAACTCAGTTGCAATATCATTGATGAATCAGTGATGATCTAGTGATCAATCAGTAATAATTCACTGATTGATCAGTGACTATACATTTTGACCTTTATGACCGATAAGAAATACATATTCGAAAAAGAAACTTAGCCTGAACATTCTGAAAAAGGTTATAAGCAAAATAGAGCAGCTCTTTTTTGCAATAGTGACTGTTTTTTACGCTTTTTGAAGTCTTAATATTCACAAAACTTTCATTCCAAAAAAAATTACAACATTAATTCAAACAAAACAGAAAAATGAATAAATAATAGAAAAATTGGTGTAAATGTATTGCTTTTTATTGAGTGCGAAAGAATAAGATTCGACTACTAAAGCATTGAAATGTTCCAGTAAAGCTCTAAAACGTTTCAAATAATTTTTAAAATATTCCACTCTAGTTAGAGTATGCAATGATTTTGCAATATTTTTGAATACTAAATAGTTTTTGATAGTTCGTATACAGAGCGTAAATTATGTAAAATTTATTATTTCAAAAATATGATAGAATTTATTTATTTTATATTAGGGTTGAAAATTTTTCGATGATTACAGCTACTTCAGAAAAAAAAGTATGTAAACTAATTTTGGGTCACTGGAGTACCAAAATAATTGTCATTTGTTTTTCTAAAGCCTTTTTAAATACGAAAAGAAGAAATGTTTTTTATTATAGTTAATTTTCAGAAATATCAAGAACAATTGACTCTATCTATATTCAATATTTATAATTCGGAAGGTATACTTGATAGCTTTACAGCAATTCACTGTTTTTGTAAATCGAAATAGTAGTTTATGAGTTATAGGTGTTGAAAAGCTAAAAAAATGCACTTTTCTTCAACTTCAAAGTTCTGTAAAATTTAAAAACTACTATTCCGATTCACAAAAACAATACATGTATCGTCATAAAGCTGACAAATGCACCTTTCGAATGATATATATTTTATGTTTATCAAATCGACCATTTTTTGTTTCCGGTAATAACTGAGAAAAGGATTTGCTAATATTTTCAGAACACTTCTCTGGTAAAATAAATGAGTTATTTTCTTGCACAACGACCCAAAATTGGTCCAAAAAACACTTTTATGTACCTCTGGCATAGAAAACGCGTTTCTATGCCAGCTCGAGATCTCTAAACGCGTTTTCTATGCCCTCGGTACATAAAATATCGTTCGTAACAGGCGCGGATGTGCTCATGGGCAAAACGGGGTAATTTACCCGTTTCGCCAAATTCGCACATCCGTGCCTGTTACGAAATATACTATTTTTTATGTAAATTAGTGTAGTCAGTGAATATCCAGTGATAAGATCACTGATTATGAAAAAAACAGTAATGATTTCACTATTTTAGATTTATTTTTTACGGTTATTTACTGAAAAAACAGTGGTTCAGAAAATTACGATTCGAAAATCAGTGACCATTCACTGCTTGTCAGTGGTTGCCAAAGTCACTGAAAAAAATGTTGTAAATTCTGTTTTGGATCTAGAGAAATAAGAATAACAGACAAATTATTATGAGTGATTATTAGTCTTTGAGAAACACGTGTATTAATTTTTATAAACTTTTATTTCCAGGCAGACGTGGGTCAGTGGCAAATAATGTTCTACATTTCTGCGTTTATCTATTTCATCGGAAATTCGGTATTCATTATTTTCGGTCGAGGAGAAATTCAATGGTGGAATGACCCAAAACGTGTGAATTTTCGTACAAATCGAATGACTGAAATGAGATAATTTAAGTACTAAATATTCTTGTATAGTTTCTATTTACTTTATAAATAGTTTTTTTATGTTAACTCTACATTGCTTATTTATTTATGTTTTATACTGTGTAATATGAATATCTAGATGTTTATATGAATTTGAGACTTTGATATTGGATTGCTCTAGCAATAGTCATATGCCTCACACAACATTTGAAATATTTTTGAAGTACATAATTCTCGTCCTTCGTATTGCTCAGAATCGAACGTTTGATTATTCTAACTTAACTTTTGTACGTTTGAAATACATACACTTAGATCGATTAAGCTTTTTCTCGAGTGAATGTTACAAGACTGAGATTTCACCACTGCAAATTTTCGTATGAAATCAAAATTTTGTGACATTCAGAATTCGTGGTTGTTTTCCAAGTGTTGTTATCTCAGCAGGCAATTGAAAAATGCACATCATTTTCAAGATAACTATTGCTGCACTCGTAATAGATTATTGGGAGAGGGATTTTCGATTGAGGGTGGGAGAATTCAGAAGCGATTATTGCAAATTTTTGCACTTTACTGTTGCGCTGATTCTTGATTGCACTGCTCTTATCAAAGTGGTTTTGAATAAACATGGTTAAAGTTGCTGATGTGGAAGGGATAACGCAAATTTCTGAAACTCAATCACCAGGTACTTATGATGTTAATAGTTTGTAATCATATACATGATTTGTATGTTACAACTCAAGGTAATCGATATCAACATTTTTCAGATGATGTATTTATTGATGTACTTCAATATTATGCAACTTCAATTAAGTTAAGACGAAAAATTGTATTATGTGGAATTTGATTTTAGCTGGATTCGAACTCAGGATCTACAGATTAATTCTACATTCAATTTAGAGCTGTTGTATAATGGAATTATTTTTAGAGAATCAAACAAAGTAAAAATTTTTATTGTACGGTGGATTGTTCTATGTAAATAAAAGTGTATTATTAACCTTTTTTTTGGATGTCTGAGAAAAGCTATACTTAACTTATATTCATCGAGAAAAAAAATCGAGTTTTAAGACATTTATAAAGCTTTCTTCAGTTAAATTCAAATTCGAGGATTTTTAGTAATAAAGCTAATTGAAAGTGTAAAATAAACTGATACAAAGCTACAACAATTTTGACTATAATTTTTATACGGTCTGAAAAATTTTGACAAACAGTTTGTTTTTCATGCTTGGCTTCAAAAAATATTATTTCATCAGACGCAAAACTTTTTTTTGATGTAACTTAATAATTATTTTTCATACAATGTGTTTGTTGTCTAAATTTTTGTAGCAGGAAAATTTAATTTAAAATCATTTGCGACTTTGATTATGTTTCGATTTGAACTCAAAACACAATGTAAATAAAAGTGTTATTGAGTATTCTTTTATAATAAAATAGAAAAACTATTAGTAATGTAGTTTATATTTTTCAGGAAGTTTTCCTTATGATGAAGACCAAGGAAAGCAAAATGACAAAAAGCTTGGTAAAGTTGATTCTATGAAATGTTGACATAAATCAACTTTTTCAATTGAGTTTATTAAATTAGTTTAATGGAAATTTGGATTTCATACTGATCAAAATCTTATAAAAAGCTTGTGGGAAACATTTTTTGTGCATATAACATACTTAAAATTTGAATATTATATTTTTTGATCACACTTTTACAAATTGACAAAAAATTTAAATTTATATTTCATAATGAAATCATTTGCTAAAAATAATTAATATAAAATAGAACAATAGTACTTTTCTCGATCTTTGCAGAAAGAGCGTTTTAATTAATGTTTCAAAAATTCCTTTTTTGTATATGTACTTGCATTAATACAATACATTCAAAATTATGTGTTTTATTTTTTTTGTTTAATGAAATTGCTTTAGAGCAAAATATCATGTGTTTAAACGTAATAATCAAGTTGTTCAATTTAAATTTTGTGCAAAAGAAATTCATTAACTTAAAAAATTTTCTAGATTTTCCAAATCCTTTCAATATTCTGAAATCTAAAAGCCACAAATTCTATCAATTTTTTGTGCAATATGAACGAAATTGAGAATGGATTCTGAATCGTAATGAATTTTTCTAAAAATTGCTCTTTTATTTGTGAATACGTGAGTGTTTAAGAAGTGCCAAGACGTAGCATTCCTTTTTTTTTACATTCAAACAAAAATTTAAATATTTGTGTGAAGCTTCAATCATAAATGTTGGAAAACATATTTATCATTAGTGATAATAGTTAAAATTAAATTTCTTTTTATTTCATAAAGATCCAATTGGTTCGAGGCACATTCAAATATTTCTCGTATTCCTCGGAATGATAGCTGCTGGTGGACCAAGCGTAAGCATGTCCGTAGCAGTTGTGGCCATGAGAAATTCGTCTTTCAGTAACTCCGATGTTCAAGTGAGTTTTTTGCTGAAAAACTATCATTTTGACTTCGGAAAAAGCGATACAAATTCAATTTTTAACTGTAACATCTCCTTATAACTTTCCAACGCTCCGTATTTTTATCTTTGTATTAGAGATAGTGGAAAAATGATCAATGGGAGCCAATAGTATAATTTTTCTCCATAATTTATTTCATTCCTATTTTACAGTATTGATCAATATTTCGACCCTTATTGAGTCCTCATCAGGATCATTATCAATCTATCTCATAAAATACAAGCCTACGTTCAAAAATTCCGAGTCAAGAAGGGACTACCGTTGAATTGTATCACAATCATGTATATAAACATTTGTGCTCATTAAAAAAACTCATTATGAAATTGTTTCAACATGTAATACACGTTGGCAATTAGAGCTTATAACATCGTACGTTACTAATCATCGATAGAACACTTAATTTTTTGCTGTTGCGTTCATAAATGTCACTACACGACGTGTACAAATATGTGAATTTGGCCTTATTATTGTTCAAATATCTCGTAACTTAATTACAGACCTTTGACTGGGACGAGTCAACAAAATCGTTAATTCTAAGCTCCTTTTTTTGGGGCTATCTAATCACTCCAATTCCGGCTGGTTATTTGGCCAAAGTTTGGAGGAGTCAAAAACTTTGGGCTGTACCTACGTTTATAAGTGGCTTATTTAATTTGGTTTTGCCCATTGGGGCAGTGAATATTGGCAACAGTTGGGTATTTATCTGCGTTTGTAGACTTGGAATGGGTCTGTGCCTAGGTGGCATAATGCCTTGCACTCTGAATATTCTTTCGAAATGGGCGCCACCTCTTGAAAGTGCGAGATTGGGTAAGATTTTTTTTGTTTGATGATTTTTTCTATAGCAGGCCAGGATAGGTGATTTTTACAAAGGCATAAAGGTGTGACGAGCGGGGTTTTTCCCCTTGTCTAGAAATAGAAATTGGTATATTTTCGAACGATTTCACTTTACTAAATTCTAAAGTAATATTTTTCAATTTCAACAATAATGCGAAGTGATATCTGAATCATTACCGGCGCTGAAAGGAGATATCGTTAATAGCCGTCGCAACAAATTCCTCCGATAAAGCTATTTTTAAAAAGGATTTATTTACTACTTTAACTTTCCAAGTATAAGAAATAAAATCATATTTTTCGAGAGATAATTTCCTCGATCATTAGACTTTAGCAAAATCATCGTTTTACGATAAATTTTATTTTTCAACTTGTTATCTTCTCAAATTCACTTAGTCATTTTCTTCCTTTTTGAAATACGAAAGATAAAAACTATTTTCGAATGGATGATGATTCTTCACCTTTTTTTTCTAATGATAACCGGACATAGACGGACAAAAAGGGATCCGTTTATTTCCTCTAAAACTCGTATATAAACTCGCATGATTTTCAGCAAACTCGAAGTCGTTCTCGAGCTTCTGAACTGCTAGCTTCTCTTAGGAGAGGCCCAAGGGCTATTCACTATAAGCGAAAGAAAAACTTCCGAGGTCCAAGGGCTCGACCTTACGACAGCCTAACAACCTCATATTGCCTGATATCGATTTGACCAAAAACCCAAGCTGTGCTTGAGGTGCCTATCTGTCGATAAAAGGATAATCTTTGAATTATTGAAAAGTAAGAATTGTATATCCTTTGTTATATTTGATAAAATCCATTTTGTACCATCATCTACTACTATTATTCAAGTGCCGAGACCTTGTCCCGACAGCGTACGAATCCGAGCGCAGCTTGACTAATTAGGGTAGAGGACAAAAGGACCTCAAATTATAACCTTCATACCCAATGAATAAAATCCACATTATAATGGTCGAATTTGCCATTTAAACACTTTTATTGTGTTTTACGGAGAGTATGTCATTTTGAATCCTACTATGTCTCTTCTTTAGTGCCTACTGTCGAAAATTTGGTTTGGTTTATAAAAAGTATAGCTCGGCATCATCGGGTCAAACCCAGCGCAAAAAGGTCCGTCTTTCAAAAAAAAAGGGAATACTTAATTTACGAGGGGGGACCCAAAAGTAACGGGAATTAGGTGGTGGGGGGACCGCGGAGGGGGGGATCGGGTTCTCCACTGGTTCTCTTCCAAGCTGCTACTCTCCCAAGTCAGTGTGCAAAGTTCATTTGCTGTGAGTGCATTCGTTCGTCCGTAAGAATTTTTCTAGTGAAACGACTTTTTCCGTTTCGGCGAAAACGTGAAATGGCTGAGTGCGGAGAGCAACGCGCGGCTGTAAAATTTTGTTTTTTGTTAGGAAAAACACCCGCGGAAACCCTTGTGATGCTGAAAACAGCTTATGGGGATAATGCTTTGAGTAAAACGCGTGTGTACGACTGGTTTTTGCGTTTCAAGAATGGAGAGATGTCAATAGAAGACCAACCTCGTTCTGGGCGCCCCTCGACTTCAAGAACGGACGAAAACATTGAAAAAATCAACACTCTTGTTCATGAAGACCGTCGCCGAACCATCGATCAACTTTGTGAGATGTCTGGATTGTCATGGAGTTCAATTCAGAGGATTTTAACTGAAGATTTGAGCATGAGGAGGATTGCAGCCAAATTTGTTCCTCGCCTTCTCTCCGACGATCAAAAGGAGCGTCGACTTCAGGCCTGTCTTGAGCTGCAAAATCAGTTGAATGAAGACCCAGATTTTTTTCTCAAGGTTATAACTGGCGTTGAATCATGGTGCTATGGCTACGACCCCGAAACAAAGCAGCAATCAAGCCAATGGAAGACACCTCTCTCGCCTCGTCCAAAAAAGGCACGCCAAGTGAAGTCCAACATCAAGACATTGCTCATTTGTTTCTTCGATTGCAGAGGTATTGTGCACGCAGAATTTGTTCCTCCAGGCCAAACGGTCAATCAACACTTCTACTTGGAGGTTTTGAAAAGGTTGAGGGAGATCATCCGGAAGAAAAGAGCGGATCTTTGGCGCACAGGAGATTGGTTCTTCCACCACGACAATGCACCTGTCCATACAGCGCTGTCCGTGAAGAAATTTTTGACCAAAAACGGCATGATACCGATTGTTCACCCCCCCTATTCACCGGACCTTGCCCCCTGTGACTTTTTTTTGTTCCCTAGACTCAAAAGGGACATGAAAGGAAAACGTTTTGGGACTGTAGAAGAGGTGAAACAAAAATCGCTGGAAGGTTTAAAAAACATTGAAAAAAATGAATTTCAGAACTGTTTTGAACACTGGAAAAAAAGATTGAACAAGTGTATTACAGTCAATGGGGGTTACTTTGAAGGTGATAAAAATTGTGTGTGAAAAAATTTGTCAATAAAAAAGTTGTAACACAATTCCCGTTACTTTTGGGTCCCCCCTCGTATTTTATCGCTTGCAAGTTTTGAAGATCTTGCCCTAGGAAAAGGAAATTAGTCTGGAGGAAGTTGACTCCTTGATAGCGAAAAGGGCTTCTTTAGTGTATGGGACTCTTTTCGTAGTCCCAGCTAGGCGATTAGAATTTTCATGTATTGTATGCATAGCACCCCAGCATTATGCTTTAAATGGTGTTTCCTGAGACAAAGAAATAAAGGAAATAGTAGATGAGAGATTCTACAGTGCTTTAGAAAAGAGCTATTTTTACGACGCCAATTCTGATACAGACTTGCCAGAGTCATCGCTCAGGGAATTGCCAGCAATAAAAGAAGAGATACGCAACCAAGATTATTGTAATTAGATATAAGTTGACATTCATGTATAACAAGGACACAATAATAAGGTCACGTTGTGACATTTAACTGTATTTCCAATTTGTAAAGTTATTTCCATCCTTAAAACAATTCCTTCGACTCCCTTTAAAAGTCGAACAAAGGGTCACCATAGGCCGTTGTCTATGGAGGGTCCTTTCCCGTTTCGACGAGATTAAGGAATAATAATTCCTAGGCGCATAGCCTAACAATACAAAAAAAAATATAATAATATATAAACCTAATTATATATTCCGGGTCTCGCTCGTTACAAAGGAGAAAAATTTCAAAATAGTATTCTTTGTTTTTGAAGAAAATTTCTAGAATCATTTAATAGCAACTTTCCTAATGATCGAATTCGTATTTTATTATTCAAAATGTTTGAATTATATACAGTATCTAATTTTTGAAGTCTGTACTCTCTCAGGTGTCCAGTTGGTGGTACTGATTCCATAAGAAAAGCATAGGATCAGTACTACCAACTCAACTCAGGTGTCCAGTTGAACCGCGGGACATAATAGAAAACCACAAAGATACTAAAGATGACATAATAATAATGAAAAATGCCTAATAAACAATATAATTATAGTCAATAATTAAGTATCATAACGAATTTCATTCTAAATAAATAATAATTTAATATTCCAGGGAGTTTTGCATATGCTGGTGTACCATTTGGTACAGTACTAACGATGATGATTTCTGGCTGGTTGGCAGCATCTGACGCTGGTTGGCCTTCAATTTTTTATTTTTTTGGTGCTACTTCCATTCTATGGGGTGTTTGTTTCTATATTTTTGGCTATGATTCTCCTTCGGAACATCCTAGGATTTCAGAGGACGAAAAAAATTACATAGAAGATAGCTTGAACCAAACCGACGCGAGTCTTCCATCAGAAAATGAAGACGTAAATGAATAATTTTGACGTTATTCGTTAATTTCGGCCATGAAATGACCACATATTTCCACAAGTTCCAGAAATCGTACATACCAACAAAAATTTAACGTTGATTCTGTGGCTCATTGTCAGAGTTTTTGCTGTCATTAAAAATATTGACTGAGAAATTTCTCTAATGAATTTTAAGTCATGCTGAAATAATTTTTCTTATGCTTACGATATAAAAGTTAAAATTTTTTAGGTTGAGAAATCGAAGATACCATGGAAACAAATATTCACGTCGATGCCAATGTGGGCATTGATCATTGTTCATTGCGGACAAAACTGGGGATTTTTCATACTTCTGACCCAAATCCCTAGTTACATCAACGGCGTTTTGAAACTAGATATTCAAACGGTAAAAATTAACTTGGTTCATTGTCATTTGTTGAAGATCTTGTGATGAAGTCGATTACTCAGGACGGCAAATGCAAAATATTTATGAATTTGATACACATTTCAATAATGGTCGTGTTGTTAAATGAAAAATTTTGAGCAATATAGAATTGCGAAATCTTTTAGGTCTTTTAATAATCTAAAAATTCCAATGTCTTGCAAAAATTCACTTAATATTCTCGTACTTTCGTTTTCCAGAACGGAACTCTTTCGGCTCTCCCTTATTTGGCAATGTGGTTTATGAGTATTCCAATAAGTTACCTCGCAGATTATGCTTTCAAACGTGGTTTCAAAAAAGCGACAACGAGAAAAGTATGTAACACCATAGGTCATTGGGGACCAGGAATCGCTCTTTTTGTTCTAGCTCTAGTTTCCGTGGATGACAATTTAGTCCTGCCAATGACAATGCTAACGATCGCGGTTGGATTAAATGCCGGCGTTTTTTGCGGATTTCAAATCAATCACATCGACCTCAGTCCTAATTACGGTGGGACCATGATAGCCATTACGAATACCATTGGCAATATCGTTTCGTTACTGGCGCCGGTCATTTGTGGTGCCATTGTACGTGATACGGTAAGAAAACTCAAGAATCATCACAATTCTACAGTTTTTTTCTTGAATTCGAGATTTTCTGGAATAATGGGATATATATAGAATCAAAATCATCCTGAATTCTACGCGAACGAGTGACTTCAAACCGTACAGGCCATTATATTTCAACAAAATTTAAAATTTGGACTTAAATATTTTATTTGTGGAGTATATGCAATCATACGAAAAATTGATTCTAAGAATTGCGAAAATTCTTTTTTGTTTGTTTCTTTAATTCATCAACATTTAGACACTTTTGTAGGAATTTCATATCGGATAGAGTTTATGATGAATAACTAAAAATTGTAATAACATATATAAATATTCTACTCTACAAATAAGCTGCACGAACAAATTGAATTCTTCAAAAAACGCATCTTTAACAAAAATAGAATAAATAAATCAAAATTTATGAATTCTAAATATTCGATTGAATTTAAATAAAATAATTATTACTTTTCATCTTCTATGAAAATTCCACTCAATTAATTCGACATACATTTTTTGCAAAAAAAGTGTTTATCTATCTACAGCAAAATTTTTTTTTATCCTGCAAATAATTTTTTGATATCCTTAAATACTTCACAATCATGTCAAAAATTTCATTATTTGCCATTTTATCGATAATTTTATGGTGCAATTACCGTGGTTTGACTATAATATATTTATATATTGAAATTTCATGTCAATCCTGACAATCTTTTATTATTTTCAATTTGAAATTATGATGTTATTGCAAAATTTTCGACTCTTTGTCACGTTCGCGAAAACGCGACGAGAGAAAGGACGCACGAGTGCAATACCAAGTATCACCCTCGTCACCCTGTAGTTGGTCCTAGATGAAAAGGGGGTCTGTCGATAAATTTGAAAAGAGTCTAGAGTTACAATTGATTTATTTCATATGTTCAGTATTAAGATTTTACAATAAAGACTTACAGATTTAAAAAAAAACTTACAGATTCCAGAAACAAAACCGCCGTAAGGTCGAACAAATATAGTTCAAAAAAATAACACTTAACAATATAGTTTAATAACAAAATCGCTAACTGAATCGCAAATCGCAAAAACCGCTGACAGAATCGCGCTAACAGAATCGGAAATCGGGATCGGAATCGGAATCGCTTCGAACACCCGTGCGCGGCTTATTTAAAAAAACCCGCCTGTTGGAATTTCGGGGTGAAAATTGGGGGAAAAGTGCGGAACCTTTTTCGCAACATTCTTAATTTCGCGAGCACTGACCTGGCTACGAAATACTGATTCCATGCTTGCATAGCGATCGCATTTCACAACCTGGGTCATCGCTCGCGATATCGCTAAGCATTTTGAAAACGGCGTTCGACTTTAATTTGCAGACGTACACAGTAAGTCACATCTTATCAGTTTTTTATTTTTATTTTCTAGGCAAACGTAGGTCAGTGGCAAACGGTGTTCTATGTTTCTGCATTTATTTATTTCATCGGAAATTCGGTATTCATTATTTTCGGTCGAGGAGAAATTCTGTGGTGGAATGACCCGAAGCATGTACGTTTTGGTAGAAATAAAATCATGGAAACGAGATAATTCGCGCGTATTTTTGTAGAATATACTTCAATACGAAACATTTTTTTTAAGTTGAGTGTAAATATTAGGGCATTTTCAAAGGTTATATTATATTTCGATCCTTATTATATCCTGTCCAGAAGTTCAGGTGCAAAAAATTCAGAACGTCAGATATTTTTCGAAGGTGTTCTGAACTGTTTTTTCGAAGAAAAATAATAATGATAATAATAATAATAATAATAATTAAAGATCAATACAAACTTACAATAATTTAAATTTTACACATCATTTCGTAAGAATCCAAAAAATTTTCGTAAGATATCGAACTGATTTTGTAAAGTTTCTCCAAAACCGTAAAGTTTTCTCAAATTTGTATTCATCAAGGTGAAAAAATCATCAGAATATTAATAAATTTTATAGAATTCTTATACTATTTATTAAAAATTTTTACACCTAGAATTATAACAGTATCTCGTATTTTCATTCCATGTTTTTGCATAATTTTATTCAGTTATAAGAATAAGAGTTGGAATTTACCTAGTGACGCTCCGCTTTTTTCAAATTCTCCCAGACTATATTACTCGTAATTAATAAGAGTTGGTTTGACGTTTGACGCTCAACGAACATTTTAAAAAACTAAATAAACAATCTCTAATAAAACTGAATATTAATTTTTCATTGACTGATTCCCTGATTGCATAATTTTTACGCTTTTGAACAAGTAAACACACTTGAAATAAATGATTGGAGATAAAATTTGAATGACAAAAAAGTTTATCAGACATTCGTATTTCATTCGAAATGAGTTTCGCGATGTTTCGTTACGTTCCAGACAACTTATTATATTTTATATGCTAAAATCTATTGTAATATTTTCGTTTCGAAAATTTTATTATCAAGTCAATTATTTCTTTTTTTGTTACTTGTGAAATTCCATAAGGGTTATGGACTGTAGTTATCTTCGTAACACGACATACAAAAATGTTCATCATCGAGATTAACTATTGCACTCGCAGTTTGCTGTCTTTCGGTGTTTGAGTGTTGGGTTTACGACCGAGGATTTTTTTACATATTTTTGCACTGCTCTAAAGAAATAATTCCTCATTACACTATTACTAAGAAATTATTTTATAAGTGCCATGGCTAAAATCGATGCGGAGGATTCGGCCGGAATTTCCACTACTCAATCACAAGGTATTTAAACTTTATTATTTACCATCATATCATCTTTCTGGTACATTCTGAAGAAATGAAGATAACAATTTTTTTATTTATTATATCTCTTCATGTACTTTGAAACAATGCAATCACTGAATTTTCATACAAGAAAGGTCAAGTTTAAATTGTTGATAAAGTTGATAACCAATCCTTATTTTAATTTTGTTGACTCAGCCACGAATGTACAGTGAAATTTAAATAAATTAATGTAGATTACATAAGAATCTTAAAAACGAATTATAATTTCATAAATTATGATAATTTATATCCATAATAAAAGTACACTGTAAAAATAATTCGGAAATTTCCTATATATCATGGTACTGCAAATTTACTATTCTTTCATGATTCACATACTTGAATAAGAAAAGTTCATTAAAATTCAACTTGGCTAGAAATATTTTCACCTAAAATTTGCACTTGAAAAAGTACTATTGGTTTAAATTATACTTTCAAAGCATGTTAATAAAAATTTGTCAAAAATATATTGTTGTTCTCTAAAACATATTGAAGCATTATTCCATGACCTCGACATGTTTTGCAAAACGATTTTGAAGGCAAAAATTGTTAAAAAAAACCCACGCGAAATTGAAATTATAAAGTTTTCTTTGACATAGAAGCATACAACTGTTAAATAATTGATGAAAAAACGATTAATTACTACAATAAAATCTACCACATTTTTACCACACTATAGCGTGGTAACTTGTCCGCCAGGGAATATTAGTATAAATAAACTGAAAAATTCCAATGCGTATAGTAAAATTAAAGTAAAACTATAGTAAATTTTCACCACAAGGTAATGGTTAATGGCTTTCGTATCGGTACAGTAAAAATACCACAAACTTAGTAGGTAAAATTATTGATAATTAATTTTTTTGAATCCTATAATTGACTTTTCTTCATGTACTTAGGATTGATTGGTTCAAGACATATTCAAATATGTCTGGTATCCCTTGGAATATTGGTTGGTACTATACAAGGCGCGAGCATGTCAGTGGCTGTTGTTGCAATGAAAAAATCACCTATAAACCGCTCTGACGTGGAAGTGAGTTTTTTTTATTTTTATCTTTAAAATATTTCTTACTAAATTAAAAACTGCCCAGTGAACCGGGGGCAGTAATGTAAATTGACTGACCGTCAGTGACAGTAAAAAAAAAGAAAAAATTCTCAAAAAATTTGACATGAATGGAACACTTTTTTTGATAATTTATTCAAGCTTGAATAAAAAATAGGAAATTCTTATCCATACAAAAAATAAATATGCTACAACTATCTATATTCTTCCAATGCAAATTTTTTAATTTTATTCATTGTAAGAAAAACAAGCTGCTAAATTTTTTATACCCGAACTCTACTCGATGTTTTCGTTTCTCATTTTCAGAATCTAATTCTGGCAAATCGATTTTCAATAAATCATTACCGATTTCGCCGTCGATCCCATTTTCTTCAGTATCAACACTGTGCGAAGTGTTTGGTTTGAAAATTCATAGATTATGTGCTATATAAGTGATTTTTCCAGCTCGTACAGTATTCAGGTGGCTTCTTTTTGAATTATGAATCTATCCGTGTGTGCTGATGGGGTTCCCTTCTAAATTTAGGGTATTTTACAAAAATTTTTAAGGGAGTTCTAGGTAAAAGAAATATTTAGGAGGCGATTGAAGGGGATGATCAATATTGAATTTAGCATTACCTAAAAAAAATTTTAGTATATATACAATTCTAAAGATAAATTGTACTAGTATTTTAAAGTTTACCGTAGTAGGTTTGACCGTCAGAAAAAATTTGACGTGTCACGGTCATTTGACGTCAAAAGTTGACCAAAATTTTTCTGACGATTGACCGACTCACATCACTGACCAAGGGGCTCACAGTGAGCTCACATTGAGACCCCTGGTTCACTGCGTGTAGATCGAAAACAATTTTTTGATTTCCAAAATAATTCTCATATTAATGGCAGACTTTTGACTGGGACGAGGCAACCAAATCATTGATACTCAGCTCCTTTTTTTGGGGTTTCGTGGTGGCTCAAATTCCTGCTGGTTATTTGGCAAACATTTGGAGCAGTCAGAAACTTATGGCAATAGGATTTTTTATAGCAGGTTTTTTCAACCTGATTTTGCCTATTGGGGCAGTAAATATTGATCAAAATTGGATATTCATATGCGTTTGTAGAGCTGGAATGGGATTCAGCCAAGGAACCGTTTTACCTTGTACCCAGATGCTTCTTTCGAAATGGGCGCCGCCTTCCGAAAGAGCGAGATTAGGTTAATAAGTAAAATTTGTAAAAATGAATTATTTATATTCTAGTAAATTGAAATAGTTTCATTTCATAGAATAATTTGTTTACACAGGAACTTTTGCGTATTCTGGAATACCTTTAGGCACGGTATTAACAATGCCTATTTGCGGCTGGTTGGCAGCGTCTTATGCTGGTTGGCCTTCAATTTTTTACACTTGTGCCGCTCTCACTATTTCATGGAGTGTTTTCTATTTCATTTTTGGCTTCGATTCTCCTTCGGAACATCCTAGGATTTCAGAGGACGAAAGAAATTACATAGAATGTAGCTTGGGACGACCAGACACGAATCTTCTATTGAAAGATGGAAACGTAAATCATTTCTTCGAAACTAATTTTTTGTGAAAGTTAGAAAATATTTGTATAATTACTTTAGTTGGTTTAAATATCATGGAAAGACTAGGGATCAAAAAGGCTCATAATTTTTTGTAAATGCTGATAAAAAAATAGTATATTTCGTATCAAGGAGCAGAAACGAGTAAAACGCGAGTTTTGATGCTCCTTGACACGAGAGATATTTTTCACGCTCGCAGCACATGAATCATTTAGTTTTTTGTTTACTGTTGTGTCGTGAAAAAACGAGTTCTTTGCCGCTCGACCTTGGAGCGGCATAAAAATAGCAGCGAAAGGCGGTGGCAGAGAATTCGTTTTTCACGGGACAGTAGTAAACACAAGATTAAGGATTTCTGTGCTGCGAGCGCGAAAAATATTGTTTCGTTGCTTCGGACGATTAGAAAATATTTTAGTTTTTTAAATCTGCGTACCCAAATAATGAAGGAGTTTTTAAATTAATTTAACAAATCATGGTTTCCTGAACAAAATTTTACGTAAATACTAAAGCTTGTATTGATAAGATTTGAAATTCAGTATTTCCATTGAGAAAACAGTGAAAATTTAGGAAGCTGTGAAGATGATAGAAAATTAATTTTTTATAAAAAACCACGCAATTCTAGGTTGAAAAATCGAAGATACCATGGAAAGAAATTTTCACATCGATGCCAATGTGGGCATTGACCATTGCTAATTGCGGAAATAACTGGGGCTTTTTTATGTTTGCGACGCAAATTCCAAGTTACATCAACGGCGTTTTGAAATTAGACCTTCAGACGGTAAAACCTTGCATTATTTATTGTTGTTTTCTATGAAACTGATTTTTCATTATGAGTTTCAGTGGATTCATTACATAAGAAATTGCAGGGTTCGGAAGTAACGCGTTACTCTAAAACGTTACATTTTTTACTGCAATGATAACGTATAACACGTTACATTAATTAACAAGTAACCGTAACGGGAACGAGTCACTTTTTTTCGGTAATGAGTAACAGAAATCCTGTTATTTTACGTTACTTTTATCTGTCTCATTAAGTTTTTAGTACATGTTGGAACTTTTTGAGGAATGTTCTGAAACTGAGATGTAAATAATTTTCAACTTCCTCATTTTTGAATAAAAAATTATATATTTATAATTTTTAATGAAACAATATAGAACATTAGTAACCTGTGTAAAAATATTGACGAAGAATAAGCTTTTTTATTTTTATTAGGAACTTTCATAATTCAAAGCGTTAAATTTTAGAAATTTGCATGAAAATATATAAAAATACTTAAAATCTATAGAAGGATCTGTAACATCTAGAGATCCTGCTAGAAAAATTTATGGAATATAATGAATTAAAAAAAAAAAAAAATAAATAAATAAAATAAAATACGAAAAATACTTAAAATACTAGATTTTAATGAGTTTTATGTTATTTGATTTAAAAAAAAGTTATGTGATTCCAAGAATCAAAAAACTTTTATTTCTCGAGCTTTGAATTCTAAAAATTTATGTTAAAATAAGTCTAGAAAAAGATAAGACAATTTTTCAAATTTTATAGCTCTGTGAAAAATACAAAAAAATTGAGGGCACTCGAAATATGTATATATAGGAACTGTTTCCTGCAAAATCTTTCGAAACATACTTTAGAAATTTCGAACTTTCAATTTTATTCCATTTAAAAAACAAAAAATTCCACAACATTCTTTAGATACTTAGAAACGCAGAAAGAAAATGCGTTCAGAAAAATATGTAATACATTGAAAATCTTTCGAACTTCAGAAATTTATACAGCAATATATAAAAATAATGAACGATCCTTGAAATCATATAAAAACGGGAGAAATACGATAGGTATTGGAATAAGTAAAAATCTATCGAGACACTGTTTTCTGGAAAATCCTGTAAAATACATTTCATTATGTCCAAATTCTAGAATTCAAAAATCTTGAAATGTATATAACGATTTATATTATAAAAATACTAAAATTACGTAAAAATACTAGGAAATTCTGCAACATTCTATCATTCTGAAAAATACGAATAGTTTCAGAAATACTGAACAATCCTTCAAATCGTAGAACGATTGAAAAAGTATCAAAAAAATCAAAAGAAATGAAAATCTTCATACACATTATTTTGCTAAAAAATCCTCTCAAATACAAATAATTCAATGAACTTTCAAATCTAGATTATGAAATTCTTGATATCTATAGATAAATGTACAGAAAAATAGTACAAATTTATAAAAATATTTGAAAACTCTGCAACGTTTTATACATAGGTACTGAAAAATACAAAAAAATTCAAAAATTCTGAAAATATAAGTAGGTAAGATCCTCTCAAAAATCTTTTAAATTTGCAAATGTTCCCTTGTGGCTAACATTGAATCAAATTTTGTGAACTTGAAAAAAACATAGAAATTTGAACAAGCTGATCGATTTTTTACGCAGTGTAAAAAGTACAGATTAACATTTTTTATTATATCTGAAAATAACGATTTTTATAGAACAAAACCACGAGTGAGTTGATATTGTACTGTTCAGCCTCAGTTTTTCAATGGCTTGTTATTTACATTCAATTTATTGCAAAAAGTAACGAGAAAATAACGGAACGTTCCTTTATAAAGTGGCAACGGTAACGAGTTACTATTTCTTTTCATGTAACGGTAAGTAACGCGTTAAATTTTTTCAACTAACTTTTCAAATCCTGAATAATTATTACAAAACTTCTCGAGTTTTTTTTTCATTTTCACTGTTCTTTTTTGAAGAGTTTGCAGAACTTTCACAACGAATTTTCGATACAAATTGAAAACATTTCATAGAGTTCTGTTAAAATTGTAGTTTTTTTACAGAAAAATTAAGAGAACATGCAAGAATTCAGAATATACTCATGAACAACTTTAGAATACTTTTTAAACACAAATCAGTGCAATTCTCATTGATTTAGATTAAGACCAGATAAACTATTATTTTCACATTTTCATTGATTTTTAGAACGGAACTCTTTCGGCTCTTCCTTATTTAGCAATGTGGATAGTGAGCATTCCTATAAGTTATCTCGCGGACTACGCTCTTAAACGAGGTTTTGAAATAGGAACGACCAGAAAAGTGTGTAACACTATAGGGCATTGGGGGCCTGGAATTGCACTTGTTATTCTAGCTTTTGTTCCCGTGGACAACGCAGTTCTGCCTATGACGATGCTGACGATCGCGGTTGGGTTAAGTGCCGGTGCTGCTTGTGGATATCTAATTAATCACATCGACCTCAGTCCTAATTACGCTGGGACTATGGTGTCCATTACGAGTTTCATTTCCAATATCTTTTCGTTACTGGCACCGGTCATATCAGGCGCCATTGTACATGATACGGTAAAAAAAACTCTAACATTTTTAGAAACATCTGACCTGATGAAAATGAAAATCTGTGTAATTTTTCATGAAATTTGAGAATTCCATGAGATTCTTTTTTCTCCAACAAGATCTGCTGAAGAATTAGTTGTCCTGGCAAACATTTTTGCACGGATTTCAAATCTTTTTAAGTTCCTCTACATGTTTATTTAAAGATTTTTTATAACAAAATTCGCAAAATTATCCATTACTTACTCAAATTTTACTCAATGACAATCATTAATGTTTGAGAAATTTGATACTTTATTATTTTTACTTTTATTAGAAATATACGATACAATTCTTGAAATACGTAAATTTTATAAGATTCTTCTTTATCCAATAACTTCAAAAAATTTGTTATAAAATTTATTTATCTAAAAAAATGTAATGACAAATATTCATGAATGGACTTGAAATTTTCACATATCAGGGTACCTTTCGAGAGCTCTTCTTAAAATTCATAAAATATGAAAAAAAATACAAATTTAAAATGAATTTTATGTAAAGTCATCTCGTAAAAAATGGGAATCATTAGAAATCAATTTTTTGAAAAATATTGTAACATTTTTGTATAACACGTCGAATTTGAATTTAAATTGACTGAGCTAACTATTTTTTTCTAAACATTCCTAAAATCTACTAATTTTCTGGAAATTCTCATAAAATTCTGGAAAATTTCCAATAATTTTCATGTTTTCAAAAGTTTATGTGTTAGAAAAATTTATTTATTGTGTATGATAATTTATGTTAATTTTTTTAAACATTTTTTTCAACGCAACAATTTCAGTATTGATGAAATTTTGATTTTTCCTGAGACTTTTATTTATTGAACATTAAATAAAATTAAAAAGTTACAAGAAAATCTGTAGAAGCTACACATTTTGAAGTAATTTCAGTGTAATCATTTGTATATGTTTAAAAATTATAGCAAGAGTTTTTTAATACTTTTACTATGAAAAATTTTAGATTTTCAAAAACTTTTCTGATGCATGGTTAACTGATATACGTATTATTAATTTTTAAGAATCCATAATTACCCTTGAAAAAAAAAAAAAAAAAAAAAAAAAAAAAACCTATTGATTTCTACAACAAAATTATTATTAATGAAAAATAGTTAACTAACCTACCTATTCATAATTTTTTAGAATCTTTAATTACTCTTAAACAAAAAACCAATTGATATATTGATAACAAAATAATTAATCATTTCCGCAAAATATGCGTATTGATTAAAAGAATTTTTATATTTCCAGGAGAACGTGGATCAATGGAAAATATTATTTTACCTAACTGCATCAATTTATTTCCTCGGAAATTCAGTGTTTATTATTTTCGGTCGAGGAGAAATTCAATGGTGGAATGACCCAAAACATGTCAACTTTCGTGCAAAACGAATTACTGAAATGAGATGATTCGCGCCTTAATTCTTACAATTTTTTATTTTGCTCAATAAATCACTTTTTACGAAGTCTAGTTGTTTTCATAATTTTTTGAGCCGAATACGAATGAAGCTTTGTTTCTTTTTTTTGAGGTCGTCGTAGGAAGGACGTTTTTCTATACGAAAAATATAATTTTAAATCTCAATATTGAAATATTTTTATACAAAATCATGAGAAAATTTTTTTATAACTATTCAAATCAACGCTTTTGTATGAAAGATTCGAAAAATTCCATAATGAATGAATGGAAAAATTTTATTTACATATTTGGAAGTTCACGTTTAAAAATCTTGAGATCTCAGAGATATTAGAAAATAAAAATATTTTTCGACATTAATTTTGTTTACTCCTCTGTAAATATTGTATTTTTTAATGCTTTAAAATAATCTAATTTATTTATCAAATTTTTCCGCTTTTGATAATTACGAACTTTGTAGTTTTCGCATCCTAACTTCGCGAAATATTCAGTAAAATGGGTCTTAAGAGTACGAACAAAAATATAAATAAAAACACAATTTATTGCAAACTATAAAGCGCCAGTATAATTATACTATATTATATTTTTTACATAATGCGAATCAAAATTGCAACATATTTACAGTTTCGCGAAAACACTGTTTTTTATGTTTATATCGACCGTCCAGGCTATGTAGAATATCTGAACAAGAAAAATGAAATCTTTATAATCTGACTTAAACATTAGATTAGAAAATTATTAACTATAAGATATTTTTTTCATCACTATAAACTGTTATTGGGCACGATGAAAATTTTGGGAATGAGTTTTGTTACAAGATTTACAATGATGCATTATCTATATATGATTATAAATTGCAATTAATTTTAATTATTAATACATATACTTATCTAAAGTATTAGATTAATAGTCCAAAATTCCCAAGCCTAAATCTGTATAGTTTTCTAATACTCGAACTTACAAAAATTGAAACATAAATGACCAAAGAACAATTATCCAGAGAAGTTTATAACTAGTCATTGTAAAAATAATTGGATATTTTATTTTTTACTATTCATTATAGTTATTTATAATAAATAACTTAATGCAGCCGAACTCATGCTTCACTGTTTCATCATTTTTGAAATTTAAAAAGACTGTGCTGAAAAAAGTCTATTTATACTTAACACTTGACATTTGCTAAATGCCCATAAATTATTTGTTTCACACTTTTTTTTACCGATAACTGTAGAAGCAATAATTTTTATTTTTCTTATTCTGATATTTTTAAAAAACCCTGGATTGCCAACATGGTCGAATAAAATTACAAGCAAAGCTGGTAATGAAGCTTTTTCTGATTTTTTTGGTACCTCATTATTTCGAGTCAGTACAAAAGAACTATTTACCTCTCATGACTGAAAAAAAGAATTAGAAAATTTAGAGCTTTTAAATTTTGAGAATCCATACATATAAGTTCTCAAATTATGTAAAACTTGTTACTTTTTTTAATCCGAAATTAGAGAGTTTCAATATATATTTATGTCAAAAATTTTTTTTATTTTGTAAATATCTTACGATTTTTAGTCAACGTTTAGTGCCATGAAATTTATGTTTACAAATGAACTTTCAATGCATTAGAGAAAAATACAAGATTGTATATTCATTATCACCTATTTGCATTATTTTGAAATATTTGTTATTTTCATTTTTTCACCCAAAAGAGGACTTGTTTTTTTCACATTGGCAACTGACATCCAAGCAAGATATAAAGAAATAAAAAAACGCTCTAAATATATCATAATACATTATAAACATAAAACATTTTCCTTTAGAACTCCAAATTTCAAATTTGATTTGGAAGATTTTTTTCTGGAAGCGTTTTACTTGTGTTTTGATTTAAAATTTACAAAACCATACGAGCTATTTATGATTTGCACTTAACTCATCATAGATTAATTTCTGATTTCCGGTGATAGAAAAATACTGTTTTTTCATTATTATTTTGTTCATATGAAGTGTCATGTATGGCAAAAAAGTTAAGGCCAAGTTTTCGACTTTGGTTTAAAATTTAAACTGGTTTTCCAGCAAAAAAAAAGGAATCAACTCTAAAAGTTTTGTTCAGAATTTAAGACATGATCTCTAAAACAAGACTTTCTAATTTTCGACAGTATTGCTACTTTAAAAAATAGCTGCCTGAGGTCAGTTCCCAATGATTATATGAAAAAATTATTTTTTACAAAATGTATTTATATTATATTGTGTATAACGACTAATCAACATCTTACATACATTGGTTTTTATTCTCGACGGAGATTTTCAAGTCTCGCTTGGAGGTCAGCATCGGCGTCGGCTAGGTTTCCGGGTTCTTCGCCACCCACTCCAGCCGTGGCAGCGACAGGTCGTTTTGAAGCCGCCCCAGTCGTCAGGGATCCAGAAGCTTGGGGCAAACCGGAAAGTTGATCGTTCAATTGCAAACCGAGTTCATCGAGAACTTGAGAAACGACGGTGTCACTATAAATTAAATGAATTTATACAATTTTTATACCAAAAACGAAAATATGATTTCAACAACCATGAAACGTTCACACTCCTAAATAAATATAATTTTTTGTTTATAAACAGCTGAAAAAACAATGCTAAACAATAAAAAGCAAAGAAATAAAAAAAGATTGTGGCATTCAAAATGATGTTACACAAATCATGGAAAATATTGTCAAAATATCTTGAAAAAAAATTGTTAACCCTCATTCGAGCGTTATCAAAGTAATTGCACAAAAATTGAATTGAAGAATAATTTTAACTATGTTACTTGCAAAAATAAAAATAATTTTTTAATAAATTTACCTCTCTTCTTCGTCCCCTTCATCTTCCATTGCATCATCAATTGCATCATTCATTATTTCCTCTTTCATGTCCATTATCTCTGATTGTTTTTCGAAATCTTGCAGAATCTTTTGTATTTGGGGCAGGTTCAATTGCCTTTAAAGAAATTCAAAAAATTAATAAATAATGGATAATTTTTCTAAAAATTTAATAAGTTTTTTAAAATGTATTTTTGTACTTGTTCATGTTTTGCATTGCTCTTGTAACCCCTTTCATGGCCTGGCCCATGGTATTTTGTGACTTTAATGTCTGTATTTTGAGTGAAACAGCTTGAATATTCGCTTTCATCAACATGAATTTTTTTACATAACGTCTGGTCCTTACTAAATCTTTGGCCATTATTTTTACAGCGTCCTGAAAACGGATTATACATTGACTGAAGAAATTTTTAAAAATATAATCACAGAAATTAGAAAAGTAAAATTATTATGAAATAGAAAAAATTATTTTAAATGTTTTATAGAATATAAAGAAGCTATGTTGTACTCATTCAACAAAGTAAATAATCAAATGATATTTTTTAGGAATCATAATAACTAAGTTATTTTGAAATAATTTTTTTTGGATTTTTTATATTTGTATTTTTATCCTGAGACATTATTTTATTATTAGATAAATTCATGACTTGAATATAAATAAGCTGTTTGAATATATAATTATTTTAAAAAATATCTACCATTTGACCATCTTTAGCCATTTTTTTGATGTCAGCAATAATTTTTTTTTCTTGCTGCTCCATTTTCAATCTTTCTCGGTCTAAATCACGCATCGCTTTATTCAATGCTCTCTGGTTTTTTCGGAGCATTTCATCGGGAGTCAAACGTTTTCCAAATAACCACTCCATGTATTCTTTTGCTATGAATTAATGGATAATAATGTAAGTAAACTTTTTTCATCACAGAAATCGTTAAATTTCAGATTAGACAGTGAAACGATTCTAGTAATGAAAACTTTAAATGCGTTGGCATCAAAAATGTTTGAAGAAGGAATTTTTGGGAATAGCTTTTTAGTATTTTTTATACTATTAATTTTCAATACGAATATTACATATAAATTTATAACATCAATATGTAATATATGATAAAAAATAAAATGAATCGAAATTCGTATGTAATGTCACACATATTACTTAAAATTTTTATGAATAATTTCTTAAGAAAAAAATGATTCTAGGTTTCTATAAAATTGTAGCATACTTTGTGTCTACTATGAATTCCAGATTTATTATCTAGAACATTTATTGAAACCAAAAAAATTCTTGAAAAGGGTTTAATTAATTATATAATATTCAAGAATATTTTATGACATTTTGTAGACTTGTTTGGACAGATATCATATAGAATGTTACAAAAACTTGAAATTTTCTGGAATCGGATAAACTCATATAGCTTTGAAGTCATTGAATTTTTGTAAATCCTCCAAAAATTGCAAATAATGTACAATGTTCCTTAAAGAATAAGAATAACTATATAAATGTCTATGGCATTTATTAAAAAAAATTCTGAAACAGAGTTATAAATTACTCTCTTAAGGCATATTATTTTTTTTATGCATTATCTGAAAGTAGATAAAAATCTTGAAAAAATCGATTTGAAATATTTTAAGATTATCCAAAGACAGTTAGTGACAAATAAAATAGCATTTGCATAAAAACCATGATAAGCAAAAAATACATCACTGCTGAAAAATTACACTGCTTTGATAAATCAAGGAAAAATTCTTATACCTAACAAAATTAAAAACACAATGTTGTCATTTCAACGAACAACTTAGACTCTATAAAATAACACATACAACTATTTTTCAAGTACATGAAAAATATTTTATACAAACTTAGAATTTCTGTAAATATGTTTTGTATATAATTTTTACGTGTTTAGATAAATACTGAGACTGTGTTAATTCATCTATAAAAACTAAATGGAAAGCAATTTGGCATTTATGAAAAAAAAAAAATATTTTCATCTACAATTGATAAAAACAGATGAATATTATTGCTAAGTAAACTATGACAAGAAAATTATTTTTCTTTTTTTTTTTTTCATCTTTTATTATATTTGCATTTAGGTCTCTTATTTTACTCATTTACAACAGATCAATGATTTGTTATGCAACAATTGTAATTTGAGGGTTAAAATTCGACAGCAATAAAACATTTAATAATAATCCAAACAGTTTTTTGTTTTGAGTTTGTCAAATTTTTGGATTCATGTTTAGTATTTTTATAACTTTTTACATCGAGTTCTCTAGAGTTTAAACTGAAATCACTTATTTTTAGCTCGAATAACATTTCTTTAAAAATTGTCTAGAATACGATTTTTAATTTTAAATAATTGTAATTTATTTTTTTGTATTTTTTGAAAATTTCAATACGTTCAATATTTGAAATTCAAGTTATATTCAAGGTAAAAAGACGTAAAATTAAATTTGATCTTTTTTTCCAAAACAGTAATCCAATATTTGTATTGCATTGGAATTTTTTTAGTTTAAAAGTTAAAATTTTTTATTTTTCTCTACCAAAATTTCCACTTCAAGTATGAAAAATAATGATGACATTTGTATTATAAGTTTCCTGATTCATGAAAATTTTTGGAATGACGAGTTTTGAAGCTGGAAGACATACAGATTACTAAAAAAAAGAATTTTGAAATATCATTCATCCAATTTTTACATTTTCCATAGTAAAATAATTAATGTATATAAAATCTCAATGCATTTAAATGCCTTGAAATCATTTCTGTTTTTTCTAATTTCATAATATTTTATAATAATTATTTATGAAAGTATTAAAAAAAAATTGAATATGAATAATTTAATAATAAAAAATCTTTCAATGTCATTTTAATTTCGATGATGATAATTTTAGCAATTACTTTATTTAAAAAAGTCGATAAATCAAGTATAAAAAAAAGTAATGATAGATATTGACACTATCATAAAAAAAAATATTCAATAAACAGCAAATGAAAAAACTTATTCCAACAAAATCTTTCAAAATAAACATAGAATAACATAAAAAACTTTTTCTCATACAGCAACAGGTCCAGAAAATGGGCGTATTTCTTAAAATTTTTTTTCAAAAAATGCAAAAAACGTCAGGTAAAACAGTAACAATTTCGACAGATTGCGTTATTTATATGCCTAATGAGTCATCTACGAAAACAAATTTCCTCACTTGTATTACACTTTGTACACGTTTGTGCGCGTTTTTTCGATGACAGCAATTATTACTATTAAAGTAGCAGGGAATTTTCTGCAATTGTTGGAAAAATCTCCAAAAAAAACTGTATATATACTTCAAAATTTCTAGAAATCTTTGAGTTTATCAGTTCAGTTTGTTGTTGTTTTGACAATTACGAAATTGAGTGTATCGATTGGTTGGCATGTAATCAACTTTTCGATACCTGTCGGTGGATACATATTAGAGATAGGCGATTCCGGATCGAATCTTAAAAAATCGATTCCTGAGTACTCGATTCTGAGTACTTGATTCCGATTCTTGTATTCGTCGATTCTTCGGGTATCGATTATTTGTTTATTGGAATCGACGTTTTCGATTCCACGATTCGTTTTTGTTTTAGAGGGTTAGAAGACAAAAACTCGTGAAAAAAGTGGTAAACCGAGTGGTTTTGGATATTAATTCTCTTTCACTTTTCCCAGTAAATTCTGCGATTGGGAACCTCGAGGAATCAATTGGTCAACTTTTGAACCAGGTAAAAATCATTTTTTTTCTTTCATGATTAGATGACTTGATTGCACTTTTTCAAGTGTTTTCGAATAATTGAATTTTTTGAAAATCATTTTTTCGCACAGTTTAACATCACCTATTACTAAGTTTAACAAAGAATTCGTAGAAGAGCGTAGACAGCAAAAATTCCCGGGAGGGGTTTTTAGCAAAAATACCTATATTTTGACGGAATTTTTTAATTTTCCATCTTTAACGATCTGAATTACAAAAGTACGATTTTTCAATTTTCAGAATTTCAGAATTTTCAGTCAATCAAAATTTTTGTTGAAAGTCGAACTTTTTTCATATACATATTTAATGTAATTGAATTCAATTTTCATGGTTTTAAAGTTACTGAGGTTCCTTTCTTTTCTGATACTTGTATTTTTTATATTTCTTAAGTATTTCTACGATTATGACGATTTTCTGGTAGAATAGATTTCTATGTAGATTTCTAGAATTAGATGATCTAGGCATTGAAGTTTTTTGCAATTTTAATGTTTTTCAAAATTTTTGAAAAAATAATATCTACACATATTTGAATTGATTCGTAGATTTATAATGTGCCTTAAGTTTCAAACGTTTAAAATTAAACGAAAAGAGAAATTGAATGAATTTTTAATTTTTCTCAAGGTTTGGATTGTGTAAAATATTTTGTAAGTGAGCATAAAGTTTGTTGTTTCAACCGAAATATTGATGAAAACAATGAGAAAAATTTTTACTATTAAATACTTGTCTTTTTTTCATTTTCGTTCGATTTTACACGTTGGGAACTTCATGCGCATAATTTTTAGAATTTTTGTGTTATATGTTTTTCATCAAATTTCCTTGTAATTTCTGTTATTCGTGTAGATTTCTAGTACACTCAAACCGCGATTTAATTGGTCCCGATTTCAATGGATTTCAATAGAAAATGCCTCCAATAAAATCGAGGTTTGAGTGTATTTCTATAAACTGCTCTGTAGATTTTTTTAATAGTTCGATGCAACACAAAAATTAAAAACCTCAACGATTTTGAGCATTTCAATTGATTTTTTAGAAAAATATTTGAACTGCGTCTTTAGCATTCGCAAACAATTTTAGAAAACGATAAATATGTTTGAAATTTTTTTTTGAATTTCGAGTAAAAAAAAGTAATTATTTAAGTTCTCAGAACTCGGCACAAAAAATTTCCAAAACATGTAGCAAGTACAAAATCTTTATTGCAGTCTAGTTCAAAGAACACGTACACTTTGGATCCTGGCCAATCGAAGAATAATTTCAAGGGTTTTCGTGATTTAAATACTTTTTGAATAAAAAAATTTCTTTTGTTATTTGGAAGTCACTTGTAGAAAAAATTATTTCAAAATGAAGTGTTATTTTTAGAAAACTCATAAGAGTCACCAACAATAATTTTTTTTAAGAATGTGTTTTACAGATTGTAAGAAAATATACGTTAATATATAATATAATTATGATTATATTTCAGAACATGAGTAAGAGAAAGCACAAAAGTGAGGCCTGGCAATACTACACAGTTTTTGACAAAAATGATTGAGAAAAAAAACCATTTGCAAAATGCAATTTCTGTACCACCGAAATAACACTTTGTGGAAACACTTCAAACCTGTTAAAACATGTGAACACAAAACACTCACATCAGATTGGAAACAAGAATATGAACTCAAACGATGCGGTAATATATATATATTCCACTGTGCAATACTATGAACATTGTTTTCGTGTTTCGAATCGTTCAAAATGAAACGAAATGGCATCGACTTTATACTTGCTTTTTTTGATTAAATTTCATTAATTGCGTTGAAAATCTTTTCTTTGCATAAAACTCAATCTTTAGTATAGACTTCAGGGCTTTTATGTAAATAAATAATGTTTGGAGTAATTTTTCTTCTAATAATTTACGAAAATGCGTAATAAAATGATGATTTAATTATCTTAAAATAATTTATTTGTTAAAAATGATAATTTTTTTTCATACAATAATTAAATACTTTTCTAAAATTTTTGTACTGTTTGTCATTTAAATAAAGTTTTTTGGCACTTCAGTGGAAAATCTCATGAAAACCTAAAACTAAAAATTAAAAATAATTAGTACGAAATCGTCAAAAATCGTTATGTTTCAGAATTTTCTTAGCGTGTAAAAAAGTTTTTGTTGAGTACCAGGAATTTTTCTTAATCTTTTAAACATCAAAGAACCTGTTGAAATAGAATTAAAAACGATGATAAAATGTGTTTTTTCATCTTCAAAAAATTAAAGCTCTTCAATTTTTGCTTTTAAAGTTGAATTTTTGTTTTCTAATACGTTTATTGCATAATAGTCATAGCCGAAACTAAAAATCACATGGTTTTAGCGTTCATGTCACAATTTACAATGTCGTAGACTTTTCGTTGATTTTGACGTCACCCTTTAATACTTTATGTATAAGAGATTTCGTTAAATCTTACTGTGAGATTGACATTTTCACTTATTCGTAATTATTTATACATTTTTAAGAAATTCATTCAAATTTCTGGTTTTAACAGTGTCGATTTCTTATAAATTTTTTCGGTGAAGCTATATGTACAAATTTACAGTTTTCACAATTTTCTCGATGGGAAAAATCTCAGATTTGTCAGTTCTGAATTGATTTAAGTTTGGGTCTATCGAAAATTGAAGGTTCTCTTGTCTTGATTAAAAATTGTATAACCGAAAGTTGCATATCTGAACAATAGATATTTTCAATGAAAAATTTATTAATACTCTTTGATTTTCACGATTTCAGGCTTCCTTGGAGAGAGAGCCAAATAATAGGAACTTGCAAAATACTGGCCACTCTGCAAAGCGCAGCAAAACTATCGACAACCTGTTTAATGATATGAAATCCATCGAAGGTATGTTCAAGTTCATTTAATAATTTTTTCCTGAAATATTTGATGCATGTCATACAAAATATTATTCAAAAATTTAATATAATTAAAAACTTGTAGATAAAAATAAATACATAATGCATAAATAGGATACATGTAAATAAGCGTCAATTGAAGAGATAAAAATGCAAGAAATGATAAATTTTTATGCACTCTATGATAATATACGTTTTTTTTTATTATAACTGCAGAATTCAAATAAAAAACACTATGTATATTGATAAAATTCGATAAAAATAAAACAAAATAAAATTTGGAACGTGTACTGTAAAAATCACTATAAATTATACATTTTATTTAAGTTCTAAAAAATGAATATTTTTTTTATTACTTCTTAATTTCGTTTTTCTTTTTTGTTTTTAGAAGAAGGCGAGAAACTCGCAAAAATAACCTATGCCTTGACTTACATGATTGCCATCGATGACAACCCACTGCGATTAACCGAAAAAAGAGGTATCAAGAAATTCATGAGCGTTGCATGCCCCAGATATAAACTTCCAAGTCGGAGAAATGTTACGAGATTATTGGATGGAAAGTATCGCACTCTTAGTGAGAAAGTCAGAGCTGATTTATCTGAACTGAAATCCATGAGTCTGATGACCGATTGTTGGACGGAGAAAAACACTACAAAAAGTTACATTGGGTTGACTGCCCATTACCCTCATCCTAAATCACATGAGGTGGTAACAATAAATCTTGGTTGTTTCCCGTTAAGTGAGCGACACACTGGTTCTTACCTGCGGAGCGAGCTTGAGAAACTATGTACTCAATGGGCCTTCGAAACAACGAAAATCAGCGCAATCATTACTGACTACGGGTCCAATATCGTGAAAGCGTGCCATGAATTCATCGGGGAACCTCGCCACTTGAGTTGTTTCGCGCACAACATTCAGCTGCTTCCAGAAGATGCTACGAAGAACTCACCAGCTCTGAAGGACATAATAGACAAGGTGAAAAAAATTGTTACTTTTTTCAAGACAAGCACTAACGCTGCTGATGAATTGCGCCGAATGCAACAAGGAATAGATCAACTGATCGAGCTACTGCAGCCAACACCTGAAGAGATAGACGACGAAAATGATTCAAGTGAATCAGAAGATGAAGAAGAAAATGATACTAGCAAAGTATTGGAACTTTTGCAGTCATGTGCAACCAGGTGGAATTCGACGTTCTGCATGATAGAACGTTATGTCAAGCTAGAATCACCAGTGCAAAGAGCCCTTTACAAACTCCGCAGTCCCCTTGCAACATCGATAACACCTGAAGATATTGATACACTAAAGGATGTGATTGAGTTGTTAAGGCCGATCGAACAAGTGACTAAAGAGCTCAGCTCTGAGACTCACGTAACATGCAGTAAAGTTTTGCCAACAGTTTACTGTTTGCAACAAGCAATTGATGTTGCGAAACCAATTTCCACTGTGGGAATTTTCCTGCAATTACAGTTGTTGGAGGCAATAGAGCAAAGATTTGGAGATTACTCAATCAAATTTCCTATTCTTCAAAAAGCAACACTCGTGGACCAACGATTCAAAAAGCTATATTTCACGGATCCACTGAAACTCGTTCGATTGATGAGTGTCATTTCCAATGAAATGAAATTTGTTCTCTCGCCAGAAGAGAGACATGCAAGAGTCGAGGCTCTTGATGAAGTGAACCTTGACAAACACAGGCGCGACATCTGGTGTCATCACGAAACGAGAACTCAAGAGCAAGCAACGAATCCCAGTGACGAAAATTCAACCACCAACATTTCACCAGAATTGCAAAATTTGTTGTCCCAGAAGGTAATTTCAATTTCAGAAGATCCGTTGAAATAGTGGAAAGGGGCTAAAAATTCGTTTCCAAATGTTCACTTGATAGCCAGGAAGTATTTGAGCATACCAGCGACGTCTGTGCCTTCGGAACGATTGTTTTCGAAGGCTGGATTGATGGATTCAGAGCGAAGGAGCAGGTTAGCTCCTGAGCGTCTATCACAGTTAGTTTTTTTTATCTGGAATGGAAGAAACAGAGTGGGGCTTATAGTTTAAACAAAGTTCAAACATCAGTTGTTTAGGGGGAAGTGGGCTTGATGCAACAGTTTTTTAAACAAGATTTTTTTGAAGAATAATCAAAATTTTGTATGTACTTTAGGTCAAATATAAAAGTTAACATCTTCGTACATTATACAAAATTGCTTGACTTTTTTATTATACTGTTCAAAAATTATATAAAAGTTTACCCTCTGTTTAACTGTATTTAAATGTAAAAACCTGATCAGTCATAAACTTTATGAAAACCTTAGAAAATATTCAAATTTTAAATATTATTGTGGCTATAAACCAGAACCATTTTATAGAAAATGGCAAGCAATCGAAATAGCCCAACTCTCCCCTATCTCTTCTGATCGAAAAAGTGATTTTATACATCTTTCATTAAACCTAACTTCCTAGCATAGTTAACAAAATTAGAAAAATTGCGATACTTTTTGTGATATTAGATCAATGTTGCAATGGAAAAACTATCTAAGAAGCTGAATTTATAACTATTGTATGTGTCAACGATGTAAAATTATATAGTAAATGCGTATATTACCTACATATATAGAAAAATATGTTTGTGAAATTAAAATGTTTTTTTCAAATAAATGTAGCAAAGTTTATACGATTCTTGGTCTTGTTTTTTAAATAAACAAAGACTTCAAGTCTTACTAATGAAGCGCGTTGGCAATAAAAGCTACTGGAATTCAATAAAAAAAAATGAAAGAGTTTGCAATTGTGCTGCTGAATTCTTTTTAAAAAACAGTGCTAAAATGTTGGTATACCAGTACTCAATATTGTGGAATTGATACTTTTTACCCGGAACCGAATCGGAATCAGAATCAATGTTTTTAAAATACCCGATACCTCGATTCCCATACTTTTTTTCGGAATCACCCATCTTTAATTAATTTATCTTCAAAAAAATTTGATTTTATTATGTTTATCATTTATCGTTATATTTTCTATATACCTAATTGCAGTTTTAAAATTATACCTATACCCTTATTGATATGTGTACCATGCTTATTTATCGAGATTATAGATTTAGATTTAAAAAACTGCCGATTCTAGTATTCGATTCTTCGGAATCGATTCTTCTCCTTAAGGTCAGAATCAGAATCGGAAGTCATGGAAAATCGATTCAGAAGAATCGATTCTTTTAAGAGGAATCGCCCACCTCTAATCGGGGCTGGATTGACGAGGTGAATTCACTGTGGCCAGCAACGCCAGCCCAAGTTGAAACGTCACGGTTTGCATCAACGTTGGCACAACCGGATTTTACGGTTAATACGATGGGTTTTTTTTCCCAGTGTAAGTCAAATTTATTAGTATTTTTATTATGATTGATCATGTAATGCAATGGCATGTTATATACACTGTGGAGGCTGAGGAGCATTAGATCGCTTCTGAATTTAGGGGATTTAATGCTCGTCAGTGTACACCTAGTCTCAATGATCGTTTTTTATTTGCCTGGTTTCCCTAGATTTCTTATGTTAAATCTAGGGGAATTAGCCAAATAAAGAAACGAATCATTGTGACTAGGTGTACGAGCCTGCGCCCCGCGGCTAATTTAAAAAAAACATTCAACGCACATTCCAACGTCGAGTGTGGGTGTAAAAACTCGTTTCGAGCGATCGTTTTCCGTCAGTATACAAAAGCGAAGCGAGTAAAAATGAGCAAAGAGAGCGTTCAAAAACGCGTTGAATTCTATATTCATGACTCCGAGTGTGCGTGATTACCGCGATCTTGTGCCAGTTTTTCGGGTTTAACGAGTGAAAATTCATCTTCGGAAAATATGCCGCAGTTTTACAAAGTGGAAATCAACAAAACGGAATGGGAAGTTGCGGAGCGTTATCAAATGCTCACTCCCGTTGGTTCCGGTGCTTATGGACAAGTTTGGTAAGACCCTTTTTGTGATAATTGTTGAAAAAGTTTTCTCGCATCGACAACCTAAATCTGAATTTCCCGCGAGAAAAGGGTTGTATTTGTTTGTAAGAAATCTTTTGACCTTTTCTATTGTTTAAGAAATGCTGTTTACCTTGAAAATACGTCTATTTGTAATTGTTCCGTTATTGCCAAATAAAACATTCAGGAGCGGATTTACTCTCAGTGGGGCCCTAGGCAACCACTTTATGGGGCCCTCCTTTTTTTTACGACCGTTTCCTTCTCGTTTTTCAAATAAAATCTCAACTCGTAATTGCTTTAACAAGTACGTAATAATACAAATGAAATCACTATGTTCATTTCAAAAATTTTAATGAATGAATAACTTCAAAATTGTAATTGATGAATAACCTTATTTTGTTTTGTTTTTTTATTGAACATATTTCAGTATGAAATGTTTTTATTTAAAAAATTCTTCACATAAAGCACTATCTTGAAGTTCAAATACCTACATTGGATTCTTGAAGTGTATCATCAAAATCAATTTTCATAAATACATCTGATCCAATACAAAGTATACCGAACATATTCGACCCTACAGTAGGTTTCAAACATACATGCTTGTTTGCTTTTTGTTTCTCTATTTTATATTTTATCATTAAATCTATTTAATAATCATTTGCGTTCTTTGTTTCATTGATTATTTTGAAAATTTTCAATAATTTTTAGTTATTTTTTTCGTTTTTAAAATTTGTTCTTGGAATAAAATTGAAATTTTTTTTTCATTTCATTCTGAGGGGGCCTCTTCGAAATAAGGGCCTCAGGTAATTACCTATTTTGCCATATGGTTAATCTGATCCTGAAAACATTGGGAGGAGGATGAAAAATCATTAGACATTAGTGATTATCAGGGGCATACGAGGAAACAATTGTCTTAAGAGTTTCTTTAAAATATTATGTATTAATCCAATCTAAAAATCTATAAAATCAAACAAAAATGAATTAATAGAAATTTCATAACAAAAATTTTGGAATTCGATTACAAATCCTAAATATATTTTCTTTGTATTTTATAATTTTTTTTTCTTGATGATTTTATTACTGAATAGAAATTTTTCAATTTTCAAAAACCTACAACTTTTGGAGTCCAGACTCTGGACTCCAGAGTCTCATATTTTTTATGTTCCTTTTAAATATTATTGAATCCGTTTTTGTGATTTTCAAGTCACTAAGGTCTGGTTTTTTTTTCTAATACTTTTGGTATTTTTCATGATTTTTTGGTATTTATACAACTTGCAGGATTTTCTAATAATATTATGGGTTTCTATTCAGCTTCCTAGAATTTTATGCTCTACAAATTTAAGTTCTGAAAAATTGAAATTTGTTTTATAAATTGTTGAGAGAAATAGAACTACACTGATTTTAAGTATTTCATAAATTCATGAAATTTTCTATTTTTCTGTATTTTATAGACTTTAAGTATTTCTATTGATCTTCACAAAGATTTCCAGGATTTGATAATGTAGTATAGAAAGTTCAACAATTTCCAGTATTTTAATTTGATCTATGAAAAACATTATCTCTTTTGTAGATTTCTAGTAATTTTTTTTAAATTTTTGTATTGCTATACAATTGAACGAATTTCCTGGTATTTTTGTTGTTTTTAATGGAAGATTATGTATAATTTTATGCATCCTCTAGGATACCAGGTGTACTCCTAATTAATTTCCGGTTTTTTTGCAAATAAAACACATAATTCCAAAAAAACCGTAACCTTTATTTTATTCAAAGTATTTTTCATCGCTTTCTACACATTTTTCCCACCTTTCTGGTAAATTGTGGATACCACGCCAGTAAAAATCATTGCCTTTGGAGGTGAACCACTCGGTGAGCCATTTTCGTACATTTTCGTACGAGTCGAAGCGCTGCTCAGAAAGGGCATGGCCCAACGAGGCAAAGAGGTGGTAGTCGGATGGCGCCAGGTCTTGTGAGTAAGCCGCATGATCAAGCACTTCCCACTTGAGCCTTTCCAGCGTGTCACGAACGACTTTCGACTTATGCGACGGCGCATTGTCGTAGAGCAAAATCACCTTCTTCTGTCGTTGTTGATATTCTGGTCGGTTTTCCACAATGGCTCGGCTCAAATCTTTCATTTGCTGTTTGTAGCGAACGGCATTCACAGTTTCACCAGGTTTCAGCAGTTCAAAGTACCATATATAACACCGGACTGGTCCCACCACACACACAGCATGACCTTCCGACCGTAACGATTTGGCCGTGCCGTCGATGTTGATGCTTCACCTGGACTCACCCACGATTTGTTGCGCTTAGGGTTCTCCAGGAAAATCCACTTTCCATCACCAGTAACAAACGATGCAGGAAAGACTTTCTTTTGTATCGTTGAAGCAGCATTTCACAGGTCACTTTTCGATTCTCCATTTGTCTCTCGGTCAGTTCATGGGGCACCCACTTTCCACACTTCTGAATTTTTCCCATGGCTCGCAGACGTTTGGAAATTGCTTGCTGTTGAACTCCCAACGCATCTGCAAGCTGTCGTTGCGTTTGCGTGTTGTCTTCATCTAATAATGCTTGCAATTCGGCGTCATCGAACGATTTTCGCTTGCCGGAGCGTGCGGCGTCGTTCAGGTCGAAATCTCGATTTTTGAACTGTCGAAACCACGTTTCACATGTTCGAAGTGTTAATGCGCGATCACCATAAACTTCCACAAGCGCACAGTGGCTCTCGGACACTTTTTTCCCCTGATTGAACATGAAAAGCAATGCATGGCGCATACGCTCAAAATTCGGTACAAAATTCGACATTTTTGAAGCGCAATAAAAACTTACTGGAAGATTTTTTCGAGAAAATGTTAACGCAGTTCAAGCACTCGATATGACTGAACAAAATGACATATGGTATGTGTTACCAACAGCGGTACAAAACAGAACGCCATCCATTGAAAAAACCGGAAATTACTTAGGAGTACACCTGGTACTGTAAGTCATAAAATTTTTTTGAAAAATTATATCTACATTAGGGTGTCACTTATTTTGGCGATGTCGGAATTTTTTTTCATTCCAGAGCTTTAAATCAAACAAAATATTAAATAAAATTTTTTGTGAAGTTTGAAGCAAATCGGACATAATTAATATGTGCCACAAAACCACTAAAGTTTTAAATGGGATTTACATGTAGTTTTTCATACGTTTAGTTTAAAAATTCTAACTTGAGCAAAACTTATGGTAAGTGCTTGAAACTTAGCAAGGATTAAGTGTATAATGTTACGTTCAAGACCAAATTTTTCTAGATTTTTCTATCGCTGTTATCTATGTTTTACAAGCACCGAAAAAGTACATGTTTATTTTTTTTTTTTGTTGCCTATAAAACACAGATAACAGCGATAGAAAAATTCAGAAAAATTTTTTCTTGAACATAACATTATACACTCAAACTATGCCAAGTTCCAAACGTTTTGCTTAAGTTTTGCACAAGTTATAAATTTTTGAACTTAATGTTTGAAAAACTACATGTAAATCCAATTTAAAACTTCAGTCGTTTTGTAGCACGTGTTAATTATGTCCGATTTTCTTCGAACTTCACGAAAATTTTTTTTAATATCTTTATTGGTTTAGAGCCCCAGAATGGAAAAAATTCCGACATCGCCAAAATAAGTGACACCCTAATCTATAAAGTTTTCGACTTCTTTGAAATTTCAAGTATTTTCGGATTTTTTTATTATCTATGGAACGAAGATTTCTTAGAGGATTTATCAGCTTCTAGAATTTTTGTAGATTGCTGTATACATTTCTTGATTTCGATGCTCTAGAATTATACTTTCAATCATTTTTCAGTAATTTTATAGGTATCTTGTGTTTGGGTATTGTTTTTAGTATAAATAAGTTTTGACCCGTCTTTCTGTATTTTTTAAGATTCCTTATATTTCTGTTAATTGCTATAAACACTTTTTAGAATTTGATGTTCTAGAATTTTATTCAAACTTTTATATCTTGTAGACGTGCCTGTTCAGATTTTTCAGAAAATAATTCTTTCACAGAGTTTTTTTACTTCAAGTGTTTCTCCAGAGTTTGTGTAATTTGAAATATTTTTAGGTATTTTTTTATGGATTCCTTTGTATACATTTTTTTAGAAGTCAATTTTCCAGAGTTTCAAGTTTTTTAGATAACCAGCATTTTTTTAAATTGTGATTTTTCTTCATTATTTACTGGGTTCAGGTAATTTTCAAATTTTCATATTCTATGCTATCCTTGTCAAACATTTATGATTAGAATTTTTCTGTAGGAAGCCATAATGTTCGTAATTTTAGATTATTTCAGCATAAAATTCCTATAATTGTTTAACTTTGAGAAATCACATGAAGCCATTTGTTATGTCCTCTAGATTTCGGCAAGTATGTACATTTTTGATAGTTTTCACTTTGTTTATTATTTGTAATTATTATCTTAAGGCAACATTTTTTATGATTTGTATTATTATAATTTGAATTACAATGTATTGTATATTTTTACGTGAAATAATTAGTTTTATCCGAAGTTCGGGAGAGGTTTCTAAAACCCTCCTCTGCTATGCGCCTGGTGATAATTAAATTGAATGTTTTTTTGCGTAATAAAATTTTTAGGGGTATATGCAAAGAGGAGTTTCTTAAAGAAACTTTCTTTGCATCAATTGGAGAGCCAAATCGAACAACTTGCTCTCCACGCGAAATCCCGTAAAAGTATAGTCCACTTTCAGATTTTAGGCAGTCAGAAATTTTTTCAAGTAAATTGCAAATAAAAAACAGGTTCATATATTCCACAAAGACGCAACTTTTTCCCTTATAAACTTTTTTCCAAAACCAATCGTTACTTCGTAAATAAATAATAACTAGTTTTTTGATGAACCCAAAAATCGCTAACTTTTAAAACTTGAATTGCCAAATCTCAGTCAATTTTCGACAGATTTGTCTCAAAATTTTTTTAAAATCATCACAAACCTTGTGCGTCACTAATGCACCCTACGAAAAATATAATAAAACAAACAATTGCTCAACATAACGATGCAAAAAATCGCAGTAGAATTTCATATTTTCGATTCTCGACATTTGAGAAACTTTTTTGTTTTCAAAATTTCATCGAGTGGTCTTTTTTTATATTGTTTGGGAAATATTGAAGTTTATTTTAGCCAAAAATCAAACTGATTCTATTAAATCTAGTAAATTAGTAAAAAAATGTATAAGTATTTGAAAATTATAAAATTCTATGACCGCTAAATTTGATCAAAAAGTAGAAGTTTGCTACGAAATATGCAGAAATTAATAAAATTGGAAAATACGTCGGTATTATCGTAAAATACTTCATAAGTACTTTTTTTAAAAAACCTAAATCGAGACTGAAAAAATATAATTCATACGATTTTTGGTTTTGAAAAATTTTGACTATAAGTGTTGGAATTCAAATAATTTGATATTACAATCACTCAATTTCTATTTCATTTTTCTTTTTTTTTTTGGATCCTATCAAGTTTAGGTGATAAATATAAAATAAAATTTTACGTGTTAATTTCTAGAAAATTTTAAATATCCGAAACCGCAACGTTTAATTCTTTGAAAAAATGAAAAAATTTGATTACGATTAAAATTCAAAATAAAAAGCTTAGTCTCGAAATTTAAATATCACACAATATAAAATCAATTGATGTAGTTCTTTCATATAAATTCGTAAATTCGGCAAATTGTTTAAAATTTAAAGTTTATTTCAAGATTATAACATTATAATTTTCTTTAAAAAAGTAGCATATAAATTTGTAAAACTTAGCTATTGTAGAAAATGTGAAACTTCACATTCGAAATACTTTCAAGTTTGTAAACTTAATAATTCAGTAAATAGAAAATGAAAAATTGGTACATACTTTACCGCATGAGGAATTCCCCATTAATGATTTTGAAAATCTAAACATTCTGATGGTCACTTTTACATAAGAAATCCCGCAATCTTACAATGACGAAAAGAATAAATGGAAAATTTTGTTGGCTTTCAAGCATTTGATAGTTAAACTTTGTTTTGAGGAATCAATTCGATCATTAACCTCACTATCGGTGAGCTAACATGACTGAAAAAAGTTTCCATATGAAAAACATGATAAATTTCCTACGCTACGTAGCTTGAATCTAGAAAGTTCGAATATCTTAAATAATGACATTATTTGTGTTTATTTAACATAAATTCTGAAGGTGAAACAAAATATGCAATGATAAAAATATGTAAACGACGATTATCTAGAGACTTCAGTGAAAAATTGTAGAAATAACATTTAAATATTCAAAAAATTACATTATGAAGCTGTGAAATATTGAATTTTTTTTTGCAAAAATTAAGTAACTGTTTTATGAAAAAACTGGTTTACTCGAAAATTAAGATATGGAAAATTAATAGTTGTAAACCTAGAAAATCTACTATTGAAAACTTAAAAAATCCCTATCCAATAATGTACCTGAAGTCCCAAACGTTTAAAATTAAACAAAAATAAAAAATATATGAATTTTTTGATTTTCATCATGATAGGAAGTGTGACGAATATTTTTTTGGGGAGCATGGAGTTTGGTGTTACGATCAAAGTGTTCAAAAGAAGCTAGAAAAATTTTTTCTCCTATACTAACCAATAAATTATTTTCGTTTAATTTTAAACGTTTGGAACTTTAGGCACATTTTCCAATTCTATTTTATTGATTCCAAAATTTACGATTCAGAATATGAAACTATGAATTTTATGGGAAAAAAAAACTTTTTCATAAAAATATATGTACTCATTTATGAATAAGTATGGATTTATGGATTACAGGTTACAATAACATTTTAATTGGTTTTTTAATTTTTTAATTTGGCAAAGACAGTCGAATAAATAATATTAACGCTATTTTATTTGTTTATTTTTTTTTTGCAGTTCTGCACTGGACCAACAGACCAATCAAAAAGTGGCAATCAAAAAATTGGCGAGGCCTTTTCAGTCAGCCGTACACGCAAAGCGCACGTATCGCGAATTGCGAATGCTCAAACACATGAATCATGAAAACGTGAGTTTTTCAAAGTTTATTCACCAGTTACTGTTATTTAATTGAATGCTGAAGAAATATAAAAATAATATATTTTAAGTTTATTAATAACTTAAATTATTGACCTATTATTATGTGACAAGACTTATGTTTCATGTTGATAAAATTCTTTTAATGTTCTTTTGTGAGAAACTTTACAGTGTAAAGTTAATTTTTTATTTATTTGGATTACTTCATAATAAACTTTGTAGAATTTTCAAAATTTAAAATTTTTTTCCACGAAAACTTTAAAATTATACACATTTATTCCAATTTTCGGAGTAGAGCTCAGTTTCCATCGTTGACTAATTTCAAATAGTTGAAGGACAGTATGAAATGTTTTTTTTTTTTTTTTTTTTTTTTTTTTTCATCTGATTAAAATTGTAAAGGTTTCAATATTTTCAGAATATTTCGACTTGGGTCCCAAAATTCTTAATTTTCAAATTCACAGAATTTAGTACTTCAAGAATTCAACAATTTTTAAAACACGAACGATTGCAATTTTTGTTGAATCTTTAAAGTTATAGATTCTTGATTTGAAGAAATCAAAAAGGGTACATACCAAAAGCGCAAATTACCCCAAAATCAACAATGTTAATGACTACCGAAAGCGCACAACGGGCTCATCCAAAAGCGCACATAGCCAATATGTGATATACGTAAAGAAAAGAAATAAAATCGTGGTTGTTCATCTCTGCGTGGGCTTGTGATGCAAGTACTTTCTTGGAGATTTCCGATGGTCGGGAAAACATATCATCTTCAGCTTTTCTTTTACATGAAACCCGAGCAAGATTGCACTGGATCTCTCGCTGGTTCATAGCATCGTGCCCTGAATGTTCGTTTCGCGATTCAATATTCTGCACACTGCTGTCCGTCTGAATAATAGCGTTGCAACCTCGTCGACAACAGCGATAGGATCTGTTTCCTGATGCCAGAACACGAAAAAATCTGAATTTGTATCCTTGAAAAATAAGGCAATCCACTCCTTTGTTGGTTTGTGTTCTCGAAAAATCCATTTCGAAAACACTCTAGATACAATGAAAGCGCAAAGACAACTGCTTTCGGGAGGCCAGTAACGGAAAGCAAATGCCTTTATCAGACAAACTGAAAATTAGTCTTTCGTGATGCCTGCAGTAAATATTATTCTCATTCATAGTGAAAAGAAAGTAATAAACCGGCGAAATAGTAAATAAAAGCACTCGGCTTTGGAACTTTGAATTTATATATTCGACTGTTCGATATGTCGACTGTAAACATAAATGTTTGTGCGCTTTCGACCAGTGCTCGTGTGCGCTTTTGGTGTGGGCTTTCGGTATAATTTTTGGGCGATTGTGCGCTTTCAGTATTCTCCGATCAAAAACCTCCAGTTCCTGAATATTTGTGTGTGTGTTCAAATTTAGAAAAAATCGTTTCGTTGTTTGAAACTTGAGATATCCAAAGAATCTCAGATACAAAATAGCATGAAATTCTAATTGAAACCTCCTCCAAGCTTAAAATAAAAATTTGGAGAAATTTTTAACATCACATTTATATATTTCGCGTCTTTACGCTTTGTGACGTCACACAATGTTAAGTATATCTATATTTACCAAACTTGTAATATGTTATAAAGTTTTCCATTTCACAGTGCGAATTTTTTATATCGGAACATAAAAAATCTGGTAGTTTTAATGGATAGTTGATGAATAATTCGAATATTTGAATATTCGTTATATTTACTGATTTACAACTTTCAAATACTTGAATGATAGATTTAGAAATAATAAGATCGTGCTAAATTGTTGATTAATGTCAGACGGCAAATTTATGCGTGTAAAGTTGTGAACAATGAAATCATTTGCCGTAAATTTCAAAATCGAAGAACGTCGAATTTCGAAATTAGCTGTGAGTGTAGGAGCTGAAAATAGTGGAATTTCTCAATTCAGAGTATACACAAGTTTAAAGACCAAAGATATTCTAATCTTGGATAGTCATAAATTTCAACGGTAAAATAATATAAATACGCGATGAAGATGTTATCTAATGTTAGCGTTGTCGAAAACCTAAAATAAGTAGTAATACCGTGAATTAATTACATACTGTAAAATCATTATAAAAATATCATTTTGCAATAGAGGCGAGATTTTTGTTTTATCTATTTCGAACTTTGAAGTTTGTCACATGACGAAAATGAGATTGTAGTTTGATTTTCTTATAGACCCAAAAGTATCTTGAAATTTTTGTTATTTTATCAAAATATCATAATAAAATATGTACACACTTTATTACATACTACAAATATAATATTATAATTACGTACATAATGTAATATATTTAGTATAATATACTATTACATAGTATGATACTGTTTATGTTCAATCGTTTCATAGTAAAAAAAAGAATTTCGCAAATGATTATGTTCAGATTTGTTTCGTTACATTGAAAAATATGAATTTTTTTTGTTTGGTCGCGTGAATTGATATCATCGGCTTGTTTCGTTTGCTTCACCAGGTGATTGGTCTTTTGGACGTGTTCCATCCCTCGACTTGCTTGGAGGACTTTCAGCACGTGTAAGCTCTAGATTTACTCATTTTTCTATTTTTCCTACCATATGATTAACCAGTCTGAAATCTGATTCATCTTTCCAAAATTACGGTTTTTAGTCTAAGAATATGAACTAGGATTTTAATAGAAATTTTAAAGTTAGATAAGGATTTTTCGATATGTGAGTTGAATAAAGTCTATCAATATTATAGTATGAAAAAACGAAGTTTGTTCGAAAAAAATTGGTTTTAAAAATCAAATTTGACTTGCAGAAACCGTTTAATTTTATTTTTATCGAAATCGTCTGAAATTCGGAAAGTTTTAGCTTATGACGATGTTGGTTTGTAATTTTGAAGGTATTTAGTGACTCATTTGATGGGAGCTGATCTCAATAACATTGTAAGAACGCAAAAATTGTCCGACGATCACGTACAATTTCTCGTTTACCAAATACTTCGTGGACTCAAGTACATTCACTCTGCTGGAATCATTCACAGGGTATTTTTAATGATTTAGATGATAAATTTATTATTCTAAACTTACGAGGATTTTTTCTTTGTAGATCTGTAGATCGATGTCAAACATGAAAATGATTGCAAATAGAAGTCGGTTATTTGTTTTTTGTAAAAATAAAATTCAACAAGATTCTATCGTTAATAAAAAAAGAATACATTGATATTTTCTCAGCATTTATTAATTTATTTCGTTTGTATAAAGACAGAGAAAATATTTACCAAAATAAAGTAATAGTAGATTGTGTAAATGGTGTAATAATATAATAATATTTCACTTTGCAACTCAATTAAATTTTGTTCTGTGGGAATGAAAATGAAAAAAATGAACATTTTGCAGCATTATGAATTAAATGAAGTCAAATCTTTATAGACTTCAATAAATACGATGGATGTTCTTCAAGGTCGTAAATTGTTTGTTTCTTTTCAATTAATTAATTGATTTATCACTTGAACAACTTTCAACAATCCTAGAAAATATTCATGAAATAGTGATAACTATCATGAAACAGACTTCAAAAGTCTGAAATTATTTCAATTTTGTTGTTATTCTATGTGTAAGTCTTTTGAGAAGAATCGTATTTCGAAGTATATTTAATTCTAGGATTTAAAGCCGTCCAATATCGCAGTCAATGAAGATTGCGAATTAAGAATCTTAGACTTCGGATTGGCACGACCAGCTGAAAATGAAATGACTGGTTACGTTGCAACGAGATGGTACAGAGCACCAGAAATTATGCTCAACTGGATGCACTATAATAAAACAGGTTTCTTTAATTTTTATACATTTCGCTCAATAGAGTGCAAAAGATTTCGAAAATGCCAAAATAGAATTTCTGAAAAAGCACTGGAAAATCCTATAAGGATAAAATGGTACAGCTAAAAAATTAATAAAATCAAAAATCATGACTTTTTTAAGCCAATTCCAAAAATTTCTATGGAAAATTAAAATAGAGCGTCTCTAGATTCTTAAATTTGAAATATCTGGAAATCAGAATTGAAAAAATAATTTTGTGCCTTCAAGTTCATAAAATTGGGATTTCAGAATCTTTTTCAAAATAATAAAATCTACAAATTTATCAAAAACTCTTGAACCTGTGCACAAATTGAATACGAAGGAGTACTTTCTGAAATACTGGGTTACTCAATTTTAAGTTTATTTAATTGCAAATTGTGTTTCCGAAAACTTTCGCACTTCAACGTGTCTCCTTAAGATCGATCACGTCCCCGCGAAATTTCGCAATCGAAACGAAAAAAGAACGTCCGCGAAATATTACATCATTTTCCTGCGCTACGGCGACTAGTTCAAAGCGATGAATCACTCTTCTCGTAATTTACAAGTCGATGTTGTTCAATGTCTCTCGCGGAATTTCTGTGTCCATTTATTTTGATTGCGACAGCGAAAGAGCCTTCGATTTTCGTTACGAATTTTGGCCCGATTTTCTCGTAGTCGACATCTGGTCCGTTGGCTGCATCATGGCGGAACTTTTGACCGGCCGGACACTATTTCCGGGCACAGATCGTATCCTTTAGTCATGAAAATAATGCATTTTTCGGTTGCTAACATCTATGGTCAAATTTATTAGCCATCGTGGTATCTATTGGTGAAAATGATGGATATACTATTTTATATTATAACTTTATTTAATCTGAAATATATAACAGCACAATATTTTATTTTCAAAATGTGCTGTATGAAATTAAAATTTCTTCAATTTTAAAAGTCAAAGTTTGAAGTTTTGGTATAAAACGTTTAAAGTACGAATTTTATTTTTCTAATCTTGTTTTGAACTTTTTACAGGGTGCGCCATTTCTTATGTCGGTATTGTAACATTGAATAACTTAAACATTTGACAACCGATTTACTTGACTTCACTTGTTTTGGAAACGTCAATTCAGTACAATTTCAACCATGTATCGATTCACACCAAAAGAACGCGCTGAAATAGTTACTTTGTACATTGAAAATAGTCGTTCAGTTGTGTTAACTCAACGAGCATATCGTCGAAAATATCTTGGCAAACAGGCACCATCTGACAACACTATTCGTCGTTTGGTGTCGAATTTTTGTGACCACGGGGCAGTGAAAGATCGCGAACAACCCGTTCATCAACGACCAAGACGTTCAAATGAACTGATTGAAGCTGTCAGAGAGAGCGTTGCCCAAAACCCAAAAGTTTCATATCGTCACCGCGCTCAGCATCTCGGCATCAGTGGAACCACTCTACGGCGCATTTTGAAAGATGATTTGCATTTGTTTCCGTACAAAATGCAATTAACACAAAGAATATTGCCTACAGATCATCCACGTCGCTTGGAATATGGACAAACAATCGCTCGAATAGTTGATACTGAACCTGATTTTTGGAAGCGAATTTTAATGACCGACGAGGCACATTTCAAACTTTCTGGAGGCGTTAATAAGCAAAATTGCCGCATTTGGGGAACGCAGAATCCACACGAGATCCATGAAACGCCATTGCATGACCAAAAAGTTACTGTTTGGGCCGGCGTTTGCGCCAAAACCATCATTGGTCCTTATTTTTTCAAAGAGAACCAAACGATCGATGGAAACCGATATCGGTGGATGTTGGCTCACTATGTCTGCCCACAAATGCGTGAAAAAGGTCTTGAAGATTACTGGTTTCAACAAGATGGTGCGACCTGCCACACTGCGAATCAAACAATCCAGTTTCTGCAACGAAAATTCCCTGGACGTCTGATGTCAAAAAGAGGCGACATTGAATGGCCACCCAGATCTCCAGATTTGACCCCTCCAGACTTCTTTTTGTGGGGTTATTTGAAAAGTAAAGTGTACGCCAGCAAGCCGCAGACCATTGAAGAGCTTAAGGAAAATATTCGTGCCGAAATCATTGCTATACCACCCGAGATGCTCGAAAAGGTAATGGAAAACGCCGCAAAAAGGGCATATTTTGCTGTGAACAATAAGGGCGGCCACTTGATTGATGTTGTGTTCAAAAACTAGTCTAAATAAATTGTAAAGGACCAAACTAAATAAAAATACCTCATTTACAGAAATCGGTTGTTTTTTTTTCAAGTTATTCAATGTTTACATGCCGACATAAGAAATGGCGCACCCTGTACATTTTAAATTTGAAGAATCCGAAGTTCCAAGATACCATGTACACTTTATCAGAGACAATACAGAGTTTTCATAAAAATTGTGAAATTTGGAAATGAAAATACATAGTATTTGTATAATTTGCAGAAACATGTTTCCTTTCTCCAAACTCAGATTTTTACTATTCCAAAGAAAATCTGTATTATAGTCGAGAATTGCAATCCAAAGTCGTTCGTTTTCAAAAATAAAATCGAATTCTCAAGTTCAAAATGAAGAATCCATGAAATTTTACTAACAATGAGTCTTTTTTTGATCTACAGGCTTATTTTCTTTAAACAATCATGAATTTTATCCAGTTGCAAACACAGATTTGGGGGTTAAAACCCCTCTCGAAATTCAAGAAAATGAATTTTTTTTTAAATCCCATTTTTAATGCATGAAAAAGTATAGAATTTCGTTATGACAAAACACTTCAAGCAGTTTTTGAAACTTGAATTTTGAATGGGAAACAATACTGTGTTTACAAAGCTTTTTTAAATAAGATGTTTATTTGTGGCAAAAGTCGAGGAATTTTTTCGAAAGCTGTTTTCTTCTCAAATTCAAGTTCAAACTTTTTTAGAATTTTTTTTATAGAAAAATAAGCGTTTGAGTTTTTTTTGTTGGTGTAAACTTTATTATTTGGGGGAGAAAAACGTTTTTTTTTTCATTCCGATGACAAAAGTGAACACTAGGATATTGTTGTATGTTTTTTGTTGAAGATAAAAATCCGAAATTCATATCGAATACTTCAGGAAATTTCAATATGATCGTTTACTTATTGCTTCTACGATAGCAATTTTTTTATGAAATGACGTTCGATAAAATATTTTTTTCTTCCTCTCTAGCAATCACTCAAGATATTTTTAAGTTGAACGATAAATTTCGTAATGAGTTGCTAAATCCAGATTTTCCAAATAAGTCTTTTTTTTTTTCGATTTCAAGAATGTTTTTTAATAATGCAATATTTTAATCTAATTTTTTACAATTGCTTATTGTTAGTTTTTTTTTTCTTTAACTTTTCATACTCTGATTGATGTGCATTTCTTTTCATGTACTCTTATTTTTAATAAAAAAGACACAAATGCATGAAATGAGCTTTTTTATAACATTATTAGAATTCATCCCAAAAAATCTCTACAATTTCGACCTATTTCGTATTTCACAATCTTCAAATACTTAAAAGAAACTTTGTAAATAGATCATTGTTATCCCGGTAAATTTCAAAATTATAAATACTTGAAATAGAAGTTTTTGAAAAAATGTTAAATTTTCGCCGGGCTTTATGAGACACCATATAAAAATTTAATTATTAAATGAATATTCATCACTTGATATTTTAAGTTTTTTCTACTTAACTAACGGAAAGTTTCTATTTCAAAGTTTATTCGTCCTGCCTGAATCTAAACGGAAAATATAATTAAAAATGAATGCTTCATAATAACACTGTATGATAATTGACAACTGAAATAAGATATTCTGGAAATTAAATTCCCTGGGAAAATTCGAGCTTCGATGTTCTGAGTTTTAATTTTGGAATTTATGGAAAGCTCTATTAGCAAAAGAAAAAAAATTAGTTTTGTACTGAAATTTCATGATAAGTAATTCAAAACAAAAAATAGATATTTTTACAATGATATTTTTCGAAATTATCGGTCAAAATTATGCATAAATAAGGCATAAATAAATTTGACCATATGTTAGCGTTTTCGCATTTTCAAGACAATTTTTGTTGCAAGAAAAATCATAATGAAACGTTTTCACATTTTTGCACGAGCTTCATTTTTTTACAGCTTCTGGCACGCTGTAGATGCTTTTTTTCTCTCATCTTTTTTCGCTTTCGTACTTTATTCATTTTTCATTTCACCTTTGCTTCACAGTAAACCCGCAGCTTCATGATGAGCTCATTATTTTCTCTTAAAAATTAAGTTCACAAGCTTATTTTCTTCGAATATAATTATAGTTTTACAGTGATTTTGCCATAGGATTAAGATTTTATTTTATTTCTTCAGGGCTTTACAAAATCTAGTAAAATGTAAGAAAAAGGGAGAGAAAAGTTGCAGAATGTTAAAATGATTAAAGCGTCTTTTTTTTATTTCTTGACAAATTCGGCAAAATTGATTAATTTTTTCTTTTTTGCTTTAAACTGAATTCTAAACCTCTGCGAACTGAGGTGGCAAATATTTGGTAAATGAGAAATTTAAACTAAATTGAAAAAATTCAAAGATTATTTGACTTATCCTTTTGAAAGATATGGTTGAAAATATCAATCTAACTAAAATTTTATTTGCGTTTTGCATATCGAACATCAACATTAAAAATTCTTACAACTAAAAGATGTAAAACCAATTGTTCCTCATGAACGGTAGGAAAATTTCGATAAATTTAGATTGGGTAAAATGTATAATCTTTAAACGTTCATTTTCCGCCCATTTACGATAAAAATTGCTGAATCGTTAGACACGTTTTCACTTTCTAATCACAGTAATCTTATGATAAGTAATCAAATAACTATTTTTACTTTGAAAACTTTTTAACTCTTCTTTAGTTACACGATTTTTCATTTATTATTAAAAAAAAATTTTCAACATAATTGTATTTTTCTCTTGCAAATCACAAAGTGTAATTTTTTCTATCATGCATCTTCTCATTTTAAATCTTATCTTAATCTAAAATCATCTCTATGTGACCTGGAATGAGGAAAAGGACCTTCGGTACAAAATTCGTAAAGGAAAGTCTGTTTCAGCGATATCAGGAAGCGAGCATTACGAATTTCGAATGAAAGGTCCTCTTCCTCATTCCAGGTCAAATGTGATCTATTATTTATTTGTTTTCTAAGCATGAAATTTCTATGTCACAATACAAAAATCTTCAGTTTGAATCATCCTTAACTTTAAATTCATTATTAATTTTATAATTTATTAATCTTTTCGATCTATTTCGAGCCAACCTCATCTTCAACAAATTTTCTCAATCAATACCAGAACACACTGAAATTTCTAAAAATACTTTAATTTTTTTCGATGCCTACTAACTGTGAGTGTTAATTGAATTTTTTCAAAAGGAGTCAGTGTTATTTGAATTTTTTTAAAAATTTAGAAAACTTAGAAAAATAGTAAAACTGTAATTCCTTGAGCATTGAATTCAAGAAATCTAAAAAAAAGTCCATACAAGTATCATAAAAAAAATCTGTTAAGCTGCTTAAAAATTTTACGAGATTGAACCAATGCAAGAAAATACATAAAATACTTCGAATGTTAGAATTTTATTAGAAATTTGCGAATGCTAGTTGAATTTTTTCACAAATCGATAAAAATTGTAGAAATTAGTAAAACCCAAATTCCTTAAGCAGTGAATTTAATGAATCTATGAAAACACATACCATAATTTCTCTTAATCTGCTAGAAAATCTTTTTAGATGGAAAAAATACCAGAAATACTCCAATTTTATGTGATACTTACAAATGCTGGTTAAATTTTTCGAAAATTTGTAAAAATTCTGGAAATCAATTCAACTTTGATTTCTCGAACATTGAATTTTAGAAATCTAAACGTAAGTATAGAAATTTATAATAAATACTAAAAATCTCAAAATCTTGAAAATCTCACGGAAACCGATAAAGACAAAAAACAGTAGATTTTTATTAAATAGTTATATTTTTTCTGAAATCTATACAAACTCTGAATATTTAAAAAAGTTACATTCCTTGAGCATTAAACTTAAGAAATCTGTCTATGAATCCAGAAAAATACTAATGAATCTATGAATATGATGAAAAATCTTACGAAATTGAATAAATTTGCAAAAGAACAGAAAATATGTAAAAAACTAACTAGAATTCCATTTGATACTTATAAATTCCGACTGAAATTTTTCAAAAATTTATAAAAAATCTGGAAATCAATTTAACTTTGATTTCTCGAACATTGAATTTTAGAAATCTATACATAGGTATAGAAATTTATAAAAAATACTAAAAATCTTTAGATCTTATAGAAAGTCTCACGAAAAACAATAAATACACAAATTTGTATTATTAAATGGTTACATTTTTCCTAAAATCTCTACGAATTCTGAATATTTAGAAAATTTACATTCCTTCAGCAATAAATTTTATAAATCTGTCTATAAATCAAGAAAAATACTGGAAAATCTATAAATATGATAGAACATCTTACAAAATTAAATAAATTTGCAAAACAACAGAAAATGTGTAAAAAAAACTAACTAGAATTCTATTTGATACTTAATACGTATAAATTCCGGTTGAATTTTTTCAAAAATGTATAAAAATTCTGGCGATCGATAATAAATTTTGATTCCTACATAATTGAATTGCAGGAATATGTATATGTAGAAAACGATAGAAATTCTTGAAAATCTTCTAACTCGTGAAAATACTCAAAAAATATCTAAAATACTCGAAGTACTAGAAATCTATACAGATATTGTTTTTTTTTGAAAATTTATCAAAATCATTGAAATATTTCGAAATTTGAATTCTTGTAATTAGCATCCTGGAAATCTTAAGATAAATGGAAAACTGGGGAATTCTACATTTCATAAATTTAAGGGGGGTTTCTACCTTGTGCAGCACAGAAAACATGTTTTTTTTTTTAAATTTTTGTTAGGAAGGTTTTTGAGATAAACTCTGGAAATTTTTTTCAGTTGTAGGTATATGTTTATTGTACAAGTAAAAAAAGTTATAAGATACAATATGCAAAGGGGGGGGGGGAGGGGTCCATTGAGCAATGGCGGCGCGCCGGACGATTTTTCCCTACTCGCGGAAGCCTGCCGCTGTTTGAGATGACCTGAAACACAAAAATGAAATTTTTTCTTATTCTGTATCCTTTTGTCTATGGCCGGAACTAGGGTTTAAAAAAAAAAATGAAAAATGAAGGAGAAATGCGATTTCGACTAAAAAACTCAATTTTTACCTACTTTTTTCAATACAAATTTTTATTTTTAATGAAAAAAATTATTATTTCTTAAAGATTCTAGTTCGGGCTATAGCCAAGACCTTGATAAATGACTGTTTAAAATTTCGTACTTATTGCTCAATTCGTCTGGCCTAAATCACTTCCGCAAGGTCAAAAAATGTAGTTTTGAGAAAAACGCGTTCAAAGTTTTGCTTCAGTATAAAGTGAAAATTTCTAAACTCACATCTAATCCGCTATGCCAGGACCGTACAGGCCACCTTCCTGCTCCTCAAACCAATCGTCCTGTGTAGTTCTCTCCATCCTTCGCGAAGTCCTGGCCTCTTTTGACGCCTCGCAGTGCGCTGCTTCAGCCTTCTGCACGCGCACTTTGTCCCTTGCATCGGCGGCTGCTGTCGCGTGCGGTCCGATCATGATGCCCATGAGATTCATAACACGAAGTAAAGGTGACATTCCCTCGTTGAACACGCATGCACTCAAAAATGCCGCCAACTCGATTGTCTTTGCGGAACAAAAAATATGCTTTGACGCCATGCTCCAGAGGACGGAGTTGAAGCTCTCGTTATTATTTTGCGTGTTCCCACCCAAACAACGCTCCAATAAATTATCCGCAGAAAGGTCCTTGTAAATTGGAAGCAATATATTTTTGACTTCAGTGCAAAGTGGGGGTGTATGACTATATTCGTTGAGCTCGTCCAACGCCTCTGTTTTTCTCCACTTGCACCACGAGTCCGGACCGGGGGGGGGGGGGGGGGGGGCAATTGCGATGCTGCGGATTCTCGTCTGTGGAGCATTTGTGGTAAAATGTAGCGAAAATTTCTTTTTTCATGTCATCCACTGCATTGGGATTTCAGATAATTGTTAATCCATAATAATTTGTCAGTTCGAGGATGAGTTTGTCGGTTAATTTTCCTACGCCCCTCCCACCGACTCCTTTCGTTTTCTTCTTCCCCGCTCTCAATCGCGATCCCATTCTCTTCTTGACATGTCCGACGCACTCTGATTTTTTGACTACCAAATCTTCACCGTATGGCTGTATATCCAGGAGAGATTTGAAGGTTTTAGTATCGCTGTCACCAATGTATGTAGCGTACTTGACATTGTGAAGATTTTCTGACCGCGTAAACATTTCAATAATGCCATCGACCTCCATTTTACCAGCACTCCCACTGTGGTTGCATGCACATTGCTCTTCGTGAGTTTCCAACCAACTTCTGAACTCGTCCGTGTCCTCTTTGCCCTTCCAATAGTTGCAAGCTTGACAAAATTTTGATTTCACAATAAAATCAAGAACTTAATTTGAGTACTTTCCAATTAAAGTCATTGCGCCAAACAAGGATGAAAATCCTCTCTTGCTCCAAGTTCCGTCTCCTGACACGGTCAAATGAGACGGCTCATTTCCGGCCTCGGCATTTTTCATCGTCTCTTCTTTCGCAGCATTTTCGAGGAGTACGTCGCACGTGGATTTTGTAGCGGCCCACGCATTTTTCATGCAGGCGTAATAGGTATTGATGGCTATACCTCGACCCAAATCCATCATACCACAGAACAGATTTATACATCGTAAACTAAGTCCCAGAAGACGCATCACAAACACAAGCCGTCGATTGATTTCAAATGATTTATTCGCAATTTTGGGGCACGAATCAATTTCAGTGGGATGCACTTGACACATATTTTGAAACCTAAACCTTGTTCACCTTTCACACTGAAATTGACGTCCTTCTCACAGATCTTGCATTTCACGAGTACACTTATCGCGGAGAATACTTGAATAAAGTTAATTATTCGGTACCCGTGGTCTGCATTTACGGGAATGTCATGATTCCCGGATTCTCCAAGTTTTTTTCCCGACGCACTCGCGAATTCCACCTCGTTTTCGTTGGAATATCGATTGCCGTGGAAAGGACGTTTACGCGGTTTATGACCTGGGCGTGCATTGCTCGAAGATTGTTTTTTATCTTTAAACATCGCAACTTTCAAAAAAGTCAAAAATCTGTTTCGAAGTTGGAACGTTTACGCTCGAAATATAAAACTCGACTGCAGGAGCTGATTCACAGCCAGTGACACGAATGCCATTATATGCAGTTTGGAATACCTGAAACTATTTTAAATATTCGACGATTACATTCAAACCAAAAACGGTCTATTGTCGTTATCAGTTTTGGCGGCTCGGCGCGCCGGATGGCGGCGGCTCGGCGCGCTGGTTGGCGGCGGCTCGGCGCGCTCGACACCGCTACCTGTTTCGATAAATTGCTTCCGTAATTCGAAAGATTTCAACTTCAAATTTTGGGAGCGTATTCTAGAATTATGTATCGACCAAAAAATGTATGAAAAAAAAAATCGATTTTTTTGACCGCACAAGGCAGAAACCCCCCTTAAGAAATAAAAAAAAAGTATCAAAATTCTCGAAATGAATGAAATTCTAAAAATTCATAAAACTCAAATTATCAAAGCATCGAGTTGTTGACATCTGTAAAGCAATTCAAAGGAATGTTAGAAAATCTTTCAAATTGTTACATATTATTTGTTTCGATTCCCATCCTTACAAGTTTTGGGTAGGAAAAAATGAGCTTACTATGAGGCTATTGGTTGATACCTTTGCTAAGGATTCTCGTACGGCTTTCTACTATATTTATCGAACAATTTGTTTCTGCATATCAAAAATTAATGATAAAAATCACGAAATACAATGTCAAAAAGTTTCATAGCTTATAAACTAATCTCCGAAAAAAAACCTTTAAGGTAATTTTAAATTCACATGCAAAAACAAGCCTATATCATGAAATTAAATGACTTCGGTCTTAGTACACGCAAAAAGTTCTTACTCACAAAAAGAAAAAAAAAATTATAAAAGAAGCTTTCTGCATTTAGAAATTCAAATTTTGCTGAGTGATTTGAATGAAAATGAAATTAACAAAAATTTGATGTTTGAAAGTTAAAAAAAAAGTTAAAGTTAACGACAGTTGAAAATTCGCAGTTTGTAGAACCTTATCAAAAGCAGATATTCAACAACTGAATCTCATAATGGAAATTTTGGGCACTCCACACGACGAGTTCATGCAGAAAATTTCATCCGAATCTGTAAGTAATTTTGACATCGCATGGCTTGACTTTTTTTAACAGTTTTCCTGCGCTAACTTTATTTATGGCTTCTCGCGCAGTTTTGGCTTCAGCATCAACCATTTTTCATTTTTCAAAATTCAGTTCATTAACGATGTACTTAATTTGGTTTTTTAGTATTTTTTATGGTTGCTGACGAATCGGAAATACACTGGACTCGCGGTATAAAGACACTCGATTTTACGAGTTTTTAATGTCGAGATGAAAAAAAAAAGTGAAACAAAAAAATGATTAAAGAATATAAAAATCAAGTCTAGGTCTAAATAAAAGCAGAAACTTAAAATTTTATAGAATCTCCAATTTGAGAAGCAAATTTGTTTTCAATTCGATACTAAAAATCGATTATTTGGAGGATCATTTTGAGATCACGGAATTCGAAATTTTACTACAAAATTACGAATGTATACTCACAATATGAAAATTTTTCATCTCAGATTCTATAAATGTTTTTATCCATCAAGTTTAAATTTCTGATTTTGGTTTTTTCGAAACTAAAGTCTTCATTTTTTATCACAACATCGAAAATTATATATTTGATTCAGTTTTTTTCAAACAAATTTTTTTTAAAAGTTTCAGATCCACGAGTATAGTTTTGTAGAATATTTGCCAGGTCAATTTCATGTAATAATAGTTTGCAAATGTCGTTATTTCGCGAGACGAGTGTATAACTTTGAGCTTGATGAAAATGCCTTAACGCTCAGCAGACATTGACCACCTAACGCGAGTTCTTGTGCTCTGTGGAACGCCCACAGAAGAGACTCTAAACAAAATAATCAGCCAAGAGGTAATTTTTTATTTTCCCTATTCTCTTGAAAATTGTGTTTATTGTGTATATTTTTCTAAAAACTTTCGATTTTTCATGTAGCTCGATACGCAAGTTGTTTTGTCGTGAATTACGAATATTTTTTGGAAATGAATTCGATTTTGTAGAATTTTACGATAAAAAATAAATGAATTCTAAGGTAGTTTTTGTATAATATGTAACTCTTGCTTAATACAGTTTTGAAATCGCGAAAATTAAAAAAAAATCTAACTTACTTTCTTAAGCAATGAAACTTGAGATTATTAATTCGAATTTTTGTGATTTCAAGGGCTCGGATTCCCCAATTACGAGTTTTAAAAATTCCAAGTTTTGGAATATTGAAGTCGCAGAATTTTAAAGTTATGAAAATTTTCGAAATTGTGAAAATGGCGTGATTGGAAACACCACGGTTTCAATTTCTAACTATTGATTGGGTTCACTTTATTTGATTCCCGAAATTTGTACGTTATATAAATTATATATTTTCAAGTTTAATTATGCCCTGTAATAATTTTATAATATCACATCATATAATATATGATTTCAAGTATATGATTATCTTTGATAATTTTATGATTATTTAATTATGAGTATTTATTATGCTTGTATTTCGTATTGTACTTATTATATAATTTTTGTTTTAATATCATTGGTTCATATTATAATTGAACTTTCATTATGATTGGCATTGTACGTAATTTGATTTATGATTCTACGAATTCGAAAAATTAACTTTATCTCCGAAATATTTGACTTTTGGAGTTTCAGCTTGTATGAGATAAAAATTTCTTGTGGCATGCTTGAAAAATACGCAAAATTAACATTAGATGAGAACACTTGAACTTTTGCATTTTTTATAGATATTTTCAAAAATTTCAATTTTTGCACTTGAAGTACATATTTTTGAAATTTTTTAAGTTTGGTTTGCAGCTGCTGTTTTGAAGATGAGCGCTTAAACTTCCTAATAAAATAACCTTCATTTTAGAATTCAAGTATTGTATTTTTCTGAAAGTTTGAAAATTTTTTTCGTCTGTTAGTACAGAAATTAAAGGAAACTTTGATAAATTTTCTAGAAAGTGGAAAAATTTGCGAATTCTTTAAAACTATAAAAACAATTCAATATTTTTCAAAATTTTCGGAATGAAAAAATTTCTATCAACTTTTACTCATTACGAATTGTTCGAGAAATGAAAGCAACAACGAAACCTGATAAATCGACAATCATTTTTATGAATAAATATAAATTTGTATGTTTTTAGAAAATGCCTAAAAGATGATACCTAAATAGCCTAAAAGATGATACGTCTTTTAGGCTCTAAAAAATTTTTGAACTTCTGTGAAGCTCGAAATACTGTAATATTTTGAAAAATTTGTGAAATAAAAAAATTATACAGTACAGATATTGATCGCTCTTAAGAAAAAAATGGAGAAATTTTGAAAATTTTTTGAAACTGGAGCAGAAAGCAAGCCATAAAAAAACAATCTCATTTTTATTTTCTTTTGCTGAATTCACTGCGATTTTTAAATTCATAATTGATAGCAAAATGTCTCAATTATAAGAATGTAAACATTTTAAAAAGGAACGAATAATTTCATTAAAATTTCATGTTGCAGGCTCGGAATTATATCCTGAGTCTACCTCCACTGAAGAAAAAAAATTTCAAAAACGTTTTCTGCGGCGCAAATCCTCAAGGTAATTTTAAGTTTTTATAATGAAAAAGTCGTTTCAAATTCTATAATCATTCTTTTTTAAATTAGAATAGTTAAATGATATATATTTTCATACATTATTGTTGAAAACATCGAATACTGGGACATTATTTCAATAACTCAAGTTTAATATTAGATATATATATATTCAAAGTATTTATTCGAAAGAATATACAAGGGTCAGAATTTCTCAAACGGATCTCCCAAATTGGATGAAAATTCAAATCGACTTGAAATTGATTTTTCACGATAGTGTTTACCATTCCTAACATAAATCCAAAGTGATTTCGTTCAAAAATTTTTTTTGTTTATAATATAAACAATCAAAGATATTAATCACTTTTTTTTACAGAATTAATTGTGGCTGATCTAGTTTTCCGATTTTCATGTTTTTTGTGGCAATCAAATCGTCATTTAACGTAGATTAGCTATGATTTCTCCCGATTCAAAAACTTGCAATTTTGTGTGAAAATTTTATAATTGTTTATAACAAATTGATAAACAAATGTATTCTTCATCGGATTTCGATTGGGAAAAAGAACAACATATACTTTATTTAATTATCATTCATATTCCGTTGAGAAAATAAATCTCCCGCATTTTGGAACGGTCCAATTTGGTCGAAAACATAGTCGCGCGAGGTGCCAAAACTGTGCCGTTCGTTTGCGCGCATTTATTCTTTACCGCGCATATGCTTCGTGCTATGGAAAAAAGATTTCCTTGGTGGAAAAATAATAGAATTTTGAATCGTATTTAGGAATTATACAATCTTGACATCAAGTTGTTGAAATTTAGCACAAAATAGGTAGTATTTTCAAGGAGGATATACTCCTCAATCAGATCACCCAAATATGGTCAAAAATTACTTTTGCTCGGTATGGTATTTTTTCGATAGGTATCGACAATGTGAACTAAAATCCCGATTAATTTTGCAAAAAGATTTTTTGTCATTATTATTGTAAATTGTTGTTTCTAGTCATTTTTTTTTACACCCAGTAACTGACGATCTATTTTGCCAATTTAAACGATTCCGACTATATTTTATTTACTTTCGGATGTCAATTATTTGTGAATTTTCCCGAACAGAAAAATTTAATTTTAGCCGTTTTTTGATGTACTTGTATATAACAAAATGTTTAACAAAAATACAACGCCAAAAGGCTTATTCGAGTGGGCTGTAGGTCGTTGTAAAAATATTTCTCTCGCTTTTTGCACCACTGCTAAGTACGAAAGAGAATATAAGATTTTTTGAAACCCTGTTTTGCGAAAGCTGTTTTAATTAATAATGCGCGAAAATTTCATTCATTCGAGACAGCCACAGAACCAAAGCACTTTTTTTGCAAAATAGTATCGAATTCAGATATTAGTACTCTGTGTAGGATCTAATGTTAATTATTATGTCTCATTTCAAGGCATAGTAATTTGATTAGTTCATTAATTTGTTTTCGAACAGCCAAAGAATAAATACACATTATATGTAAAATATTTCAAACACATACGTAAACCAGAATTATTCGTAAAATCAATCGTTTTATTCAGTATGTTGTACTATGTTTCATTCTTCGTCTGGTGTTTCAACATTAAATGTTTCAACTTGGTATTTTGTTACTTTTATTTATTTCCTAGTCCATCAAAGGACGACTGAAATTAAATTTTTCTGTTCGGGAAAATTCACAAATAATTGACATCCGAAAGTAAATAAAATATAGTTGGAATCGTTTAAATTGGCAAAATAGATCGTCAGTTACTGGGTGTAAAAAAAAATGACTAGAAACAACAATTTACAATAATAATGACAAAAAATCTTTTTGCAAAATTAATCGGGATTTTAGTTCACATTGTCGATACCTATCGAAAAAATACCATACCGAGCAAAAGTAATTTTTGACCATATTTGGGTGATCTGATTGAGGAGTATATCCTCCTTGAAAATACTACCTATTTTGTGCTAAATTTCAATTAATTGATGTCAAGATTGTATAATTCCTAAATACGATTCAAAATTCTATTATTTTTCCACCCAGGAAATTCTTTTTCCATAGCACGAAGCATTTGCGCGGTGAAGAATAAATGCGCGCAAACGAACGGCACAGTTTTGGCACCTCGCGCGACTATGTTTTCGACCAAATTGGACCGTTCCAAAATGCGGGAGATTGATTTTCTCAACAGAATATGAATGATAATTAAATGAAGTATATGTCGTTCTTTTTCCCAGTCGAAATCCGATGAAGAAGACATTTGTTTATCAATTTGTTATAAACAATTATAAAATTTTCACACAAAATTGCAAGTTTTTGAATCGGAAAAAATCATAGTTAATCTTCGTTAAATGACGATTTGATTGCCGCAAAAAACATAAAAATCGGAAAACTAGATCAGCCACAATTAATTCTGTAAAAAAAAGTGAGTAAAATCTTTGATTGTTTATATTATAAACAAAAAAAAATTTTTGAACGAAATCACTTTGGATTTATGTTAGGAATGGTAAACACTATCGTGAAAAATCAATTTCAAGTCGATTTGAATTTTTATCCAATTTGGGTGATTCGTTTGAGAAATTTTGACCCACAATCAAAGGACTTTTAAGAAAATTATATTTATTACCTTCAAAAAATTTATCAAAAGTAATATCCTTTAGTTTTGGAAATTCAATTTGATTTTTGTTTGTTTATTCGACAGCCATAGATTTGTTAGAAAAAATGCTCGAGCTGGACTCTGAGAAAAGGATAACTGCCGAACAAGCTTTAGCTCATCCGTACCTTTCACAATATTGTGATCCTACAGATGAGCCAGATTCAACCCCTTACGACCAAAGTTTCGAAGACATGGAACTCACTGTTGAAAAGTGGAAAGGTAAATTCTCAATCACTGAATTCTCGATGCACAATACATTCTATGTACCTCTGGCATAGAAAATGCGTTTCTCGTCCAGTTCAAAATCTTTAAATCCGTTTTCTAGTTTTCGGTACATAAAATATCGCACGTAAATATAAAATTAAAGTCCTAGTTAGGTAATATACTATTTTCTGCATATTTATCAAAACAATAAGATTTCCCATTTGGAAAGAATTTATTCCTCAGGAAGATTGATCATATCTTAAAAAAAATTATTTTCAATCTACTATCTATTGTTTTAAGGTTTTTTTTTATACTTATGTACAAGAGATAAGTTATAGTATATTACGTACCTAGGACATGAATTTTTTATTCACGTACGATATTTTACGTACCGAGGGCTGGAAACGAGTTTAGCAATTTTGAACTTGACGAGAAACGAGTTTTCTGTGCCAGAGGTACGTAAGATAATTTGACTGAGTGAGCATAAGAACAATATATCAGTTTGAACTGTTTGATTTACTTTTTATTTATTCAAGCCTTTTTCCGATCAGAATTGGTTTATCACGAAGTGATAACTTTTGTACCACAACGATCACAACAGCAATCATCTTCGACAACCGCAGAACAAACTTCAACAATCACCAGTCCTTTGACTGCATGAATGCGGAAAAGAAGACGATTAACAAACTTTTCTGTTATTTCGTTAAACGCAAATGTGTGAATACAACGAAAATTCCTACATTCTTGAGCTTACCGTCTGCTGTGAAACACGTTGTAGTTCCAGATCTTGCACCGCAAGTGCCTTTTGCGTCTTTTGTATATTTAGATGTTTTTTGTACCGTAATTATGAAGTGCGAGAAATTTGCTACGATCATCAGTTTTTACACATCACTTGAAGTTATTTTTTGTAGTTTATCTGCTTATTTTTTTATAAGTTCTAATATGGAAATTCAGTTACTTAATCTAGTTTTCCTGTTCATCACAAGTTTTTAAACAATTTCAACGAGAATATTTTATTTTTTGTATTGTAACTTGACGTGGAAATAAAACGTGATTTTCACGACCTCTTGATGGAGTCTTGTTTTGTAAAAGAAAATATGTCAGTTTTCGTGTAACATGAAGTACACGAAGGGAACGGTGCGAATAAGCACTGCCAAATAAAAATAATAAACGTTATCAAAATTGCACTGTATTTTACCCCTTAAAAGCATCTCTGTGTTTTCTTTCACTTCGTTACAATTTACATGAATAGTCATAAAGTAAATTTCAAATAGTCAAATATGAATAATTAATAATAAAAACATCTTTCAACACAAAGTGAAATCATCTAATATAATTTGATTGTCAGTGATTTTTCATTACATTTTTTCCTTTTCAATACATGTCAGCAAATTGTAACTATTGCGTTACATTTATTTTGAGAGGTGAAAAATTTAAGTGAAAATGAAAAAAATGTTATCATATTGTTGCTTTGAGCATATCGATAAAATTTTAATTAACAAAAAATGAAACATTATTATACCAAAATCTTCTAGAATAAACATAGAATAATCATACAAAACTTTTTCTCATGCAGCAATAAAAAGTCTTTTGAAATTCCTAAAAAAATATTTATTAAAACCAATCGTATGACATGTTCTGGATTATGTGCGCGTATTTTCAATAGCAGCAATAGTAAATATATCAACAGCAGGCAAACTTTTTGCAATTGTTGAATATTTGGAGAAATTCCCCCCCCCCCCACACACAAAAACTCTATATACTATTATTTCTGTAACATCTCCTTATAAGGTAACTTTCTAACGCTCAACATAAATCCCCTCTTTCCAATTATCTTCATTTCAAATTATACCCTCTTAGTAATTTTGATCCTTATAAAACCTTAAAAGGAAATGAAATTTCTAATAAGAATACAATTTCTTATAAGGTGCATATAAAAACCGAATTCGATTTCTTATAAAGTGGCGAAGCAATACTTCATGTTGCTGCTGTTTTCAACCACTATAAATTTCTGAAAACAATGTTGCTTCACGGCATAGGCATCGACACAAAAATGAATAGGAGGCTGACTTCTCTCCATTTGTCTGTAATTCGAATGAATCTGGAAATGACTATGGCCCTTTTGGATTTCGGAGAAGACATCAACAGTCAAGATGATTTTGGCCAAACTCCTCTGCACTACGCCGTTGAGTATGATTTACGCTTATTAATTTTCTTGCTGTTGAGCCGCAAAAACATGTTCATAAAAAACAGCGAAGGTCACACTGCGTATGACATCGGAATGACCGATTCTGATTTGCGTGATGAACCATTCAAAGATGCAAGAGAGCAGATTAACATAATTTTGGCAAATGCTTTTTTTAACTGCCGTTATTTTTTCAAAGATGTCTACAACTTGTCTGTTTGTTTGTACCCGCTCATGTGCTCAATTCTAAATCAAGAAGATTCTTTCATGGCTCGTTTTTTGGCGTTTAAAGTTGTTAGAGAAAATCTTTTATTTGTGAGCCAGCAGGAAATTGATGATTTACTTATTAATCAAGAATTTCCAAAAGTAGGACTAGAAGCAGCTTCAGAAGTGAAAGCGATGTGCAATACTCAAGTTTTTGATGGAATTACTTCGTATGATATTGCTACCAAAAGCAAATTTGAATTAGCTCCATACTTCATTAAGAAACCAGCATTCTTTAAGGTGGGTTTTAAAGGCATCTATGATTTCTACTACACAATAGAAAATAAAATCTGTTCTATTAGAAGATTAAATTTGGCTAGAAAAGCAGGATGTGAGTTGATGAAACATTTGAGTGTCCGTATGCCTGAAGAAGTAACCATGCAGATGAGTTCAATATGATAAATTTATTGAAAGCTACTTCGAGCAAAGTAATCATATTTGAAAAGAATGAAACGCCGAATATAAAGATAGAAAGATCGGTCGTTTATCTTTCAGTTTCTACTCTGTTTTGGCGTTTCGGATTGGAATAATAATTTTGGCATCAATGATAATATGGATGAAGATGATGAATTTGGTCATAAAATGTATGTGAAGTGTATTCGAGATAACACTAGTTCCTTTTTCATCATACTAATTCTGATACGATAATGAATATCATCATCATCTACTCAAAGGTGTGTTCATTAAGTTCATGCATCGCATCACTCGTTTTTTGCTCTTGCATAAATGTAAATGTTTCGCCAAATTTAAGCTTGTCCTGAGGCCGTATTCCAGAATCAATATTGTATTCTATATTTTATCAGGATTATATTTTATATTAAGTCAAGGACATACAAAAAATTCTTAGCCGTCGAAGGCGAGGATGTTGATATCCCCACGTCTTATAGCCAGAATCGGATACCCGTTGCCTGTCTTCATGGATTTTAAGTCTTTGAACTCGGAGTAAGTTGTGAAACATAGACATAATCACATCCCCTAGTTTCAAATAATAATTTATTAATATCAATAGTTAATTGATATTTTTTGTAGTTTATCTCTTTATCTCTTTTAAAGCGACATTCTAATATGGAATTTCAGTTACTTTATTTAGTTTTCCTGTTCATCACGAGTTTTTAAATCATTTCGACGGAAATATTTCATTTATTGTTCTGTAATTTTACATGGGAACAGAACGCAATTTTTAGGACCTCGACATTGAGTATTTTTTGGTGAAAGAAAATGTAATGTCAGTTATTTATCACATAATTTATTTGTCTTCTTCAATATATCACAGATTTCATATTGATTGTTTCTTTTTTTTTCAACATTTCCCGGAACACGCATGATCCGAAGGCACAATTGTTATCATTAATTACGATTCCAATGATAATCGTTCGTTAAGATGCACAAAAACTGCTCGAAGTTTACAAAATTCACATACTTTGATTCATTATATTTTAGGGCTGGAATTTTAGGAGTACGCTATTTTATTTTGCACTTGGAAAATTGCGGCTACTTATTGTTTTTTTAACTATCACAGTATTTTACAGGTTCCTAAGAAATAATTATAGATTTACAGGAATGACTCAAAGAATGGCACGACTATGCTTAAATAATTGAGAGAAAACTTTTAACGATTTTCTACCTTGGCGTTAATGGGAAATTATACCTATGCTGGAGTATTTATAATATATTTTGGACTTTGAAATACTGTGAAGAACTAATGCTCAGAATACTCGCCAAAAATTACGTATAGTCGAGGTTTCACAGGGCCAAATAGGAAAAAGAAACCTTGCGAAATCGCGAATATTGTTCGTTTTGTATATTTTTTATCAGTTTAAATATGTAGAAGAGTAAATTTTGTATTATGTCATTCGAATTATATTATATTATCACTTAATAAATTCTGAACCATTTTAATGACTGTTTACTTTACCCGTTCGAAAAATATTGTTTAAAATCTCACAAAGCTAACGTAACCAAAACAAGCTAAAATCTTAAGCTCATCAAAAAATTACTGTAAAACAATCCAATTATGCCAATAAAATCTAGAGTCATGAAAATATACATTATGCCATATATAAAAAAATTTATTATGAATTTTCGAAGGCACATCTAATCATTTGACCTTTAATGTTCGAGCTTAAATCTAAGGTTCAAATTTCACGTTGCACATATATTCCTGAAAATTTGAAAAATTGACTAATCTTTAAATAAATAAAGGTTATTTTTATCTTGTATATGAAAACAAGCATTATTCAAAAATCCAGCTACAGTTTTTTACATATATTCGTAAAAAATATAAAACGTAAAAATCTAGGCAAAGCCGAATTTGTATGCATTTTTGAATTTTTTTCTACGCCAAGGTTTTTGCAAGTAAATTAAATATCCTCAACAATACCAGGCAAAGCAAAAAAGTTGCCACGGGTAGTTTTTCTAAATTTACAGTCTTCGTCTTTTTTTGATTTTACAAGAAAGACGAAGACTGGTTTAATGCATTCAAGTATGACTAGTTATCGTTTACTATATGTTCCCATTTTTCCTAAAATTGTGATGAAATTATACATTTTTATACATGAGCACACACTGACATACTTGCATACGTATACATCGATATATACATATCATTTTCTTTGAAAGTAGACAGTAAAATATATTCAACATTTATCAAGTCTCGAGCTAACATAGTTTTACAAGAGTGAAATTATGTACAATTATGATTATTATTGTTTTTTTATAGTTTGAAAGTCACGCCAGATTATCTAAATCTCATAGTACAGATACATTTGTTGGATTCAAAGTTTGTTGTAATGTTATTGAAAAAAATGTAGTAAAAACCTGGAAAATTATAAGAAATTTGAAAACGTTGACAATGTGGAAGACATAGAATAACTCAAAACGTTAAAAAATTTGCAAGATTTTATTTTTTTTGATAAATCGTAAATTTGCGAAATTTTTCAAAGATTCCGTATAACGATGGACATTGGAATATCCTCCAATTCGTTAAAAAAACAATTCATGATCAGTATTATGCTGACCATGGAGAAGTTTGAAGATTCAAATCAAAATAAAAAAATATTGAAAATTTATAATATTGAAAAATATAAAGGATTGTAAAGATCTTCAAAAATTTATGAAAGAAATTTAAAAATTGATGAATCTACGAAAATTACGATAAATTTCGTACAATTTGAAAACTACATAAAAATACAGAAAGTCTTCAATAATCTATAAATTTCTAGCAAATTAAAAAATTTGTTGTACAGAAATCGTTGACTATCTTGAAATTCTGTGATATAGCATTTTTTATCAGGTATCGTACAGTAAAATAATTATCATTTCTCTATATTACATTGTGCTACGGTACAAGACAGTAGCACGAGACTTGACAGGGAAACTTAATAAACAGTAGTTATACTATACTCTTCATTTCACAAAAATTATGCAAACGAATTGTATCAAGAACTGTGCATGAGCAATTTTCTTGGATAAATTAACGCGTACGTAACATGAAAAACAACTGAATCATGGTGACAACGATGTTTTGGAGATGTTTTCCCCACGTTAAATAAATTGGGAAAAATTTGTAAATAGCCTCGGTTAAGAATAAATAACAATAAATAAAGATCGCGGTTCGCGGGGGAAATGAGGCCAAGCGTGTGCGATTTGCACAATCCATTCTCAGATCTACGACGTTCCCAATATTAATGACTCGCTGGGATGTACATGAACCCGTTTTCCGATTACGAAATCATTCCAAAGCAATATGAATTATTTCAATTTCGCTTCAAACTACTCAAAAATATCTAAATTGTTCATATTGGAGTTCGAAAACAATGTCAGATTTCAAAAAAACGTGACATTCCGGGCTATGTTGAGTGACATCAGTATAAATGTTGGTAGAAAAATTATTTTCATGTTCGGAACTAATTTCGACTGTCTCAAAATACGTCACAATTGGAATAGTGGAATTCCAAGTCAAGTTGCGTTTGACACTTTGACACTTTTAATATTTTGAATTTTGTTTCAGTAAGGCATTAGGAAAAAATCTAGGAATTAGAAGTTTTGGAAAACGAGTTACATCATTCAATTTTGACGTGAGTCAGAAGATCGTCGGAATTAGGTGATTTCTCTTGTTCGTCTTTTTCCCGCCGACGGCGCTGCGTGTCCTCGGAGGGCATGAGAATTTCTACCTGAGTTTCAGGAGGCTGAGAAAATGATTTTCTCGTGTTTTCCGGAACTTCAGCGTCCGCGTAATCGAAATCCGCGGCTAATTCTTTGATGTCTTTGCCGAGGGGAACTGCGACTTCGGTGTTTTCCGGTTTTTCCTGTCGAATAATCAACAAATTTTTATCGACTTAATTTTTGTTACGATATATAGGGTGCATCAAAAACTACGGATGATAATTTGCCTGATTTTTTTACATATTTTTCTGAGTCGAAAAGTCCTCTGATACTTTTAACAAAACTCAAAAACAAAAATGATGAAAAAACCACAAGCTTGAACCAATAAACGCGCTCCTTCGACAAGTGGGGACAAGAACCTCAAAATAAAATGAACTAAACGTTCTATATATTTTTCTGAATAAAAAGGTCCTTTGCCACTTTTCACAAAACTCAAAATAAAAAAAGATATTCGAGGGACAGGTTCTAACCAATCAGATCTTTTCAACTTGAGGGAATTTAAATTCGAAAAATAATGTTGTGCGAATCTGAATGACAGTAGGAATCACATTATTTTTTTATTGTTCTCTTTAATCTTATGAAATTTGAAATCAGTTTTATGGTTCGGGATAGATGTTCTCACATAAGTGAATCATTCAGAAAAATCATCTTCCAACTACTTAACAAAATTCATAAATTTGACCCAAAAAATCTTGAATTATTAAGGGGGGTGGGGGGTAATGGATGATTTGAAAAAACACTTTTTTTGCAGACTTTTCACGGATATATAGTTGAAGCAAATTAATCTAAACTTTTTTAAAATCATAATGTATCATCTAAAGAACATTCAGTTGAAATTTTTTGATTCAATATTGGAACAGTAGCCGGTGACAGAGCATATTCCAAAACGTCTTTTGAAAACGTGTTATGCGTTGAACACGATAGCTCAGTGTAGAATCATCTGAAATTAAAAATATTGTAAAATTTACTTGAAATGTAAGTTTATTCACCCCCCTTCGTCGTTTTTATCTTTTTATTTTCGAATGAAGGTGGTTTTTCACCTACAAAATAGCGAAAAATTGCATTTTTTGCCACGAACAGTCAAAAAATGTAAATAATATCTCAGAAACGATGGAGGGGGGAGAATAAACTCATATTCTAAGTAAGTTTTTCAAAATTTTGAACTTCGGATGATTTCACACTGAATTATCGTGTTCACCGCACAACGTCTTCTTTAAAAGACGTTTTGGGAAATACTCCGTCACCGGCTTATTTTCCAATATTTCAGGACGAAATTTCAACTAAATGTTCTTCAGATGATGCTTTAAGATTTAAAAAGAGTTTACATTAATTATTTTAAGCTATATCTCCATAAACAATCAGCAAAAGAAGTGTTTTTTATTCTAAGTTATTCCTTACCCCCCCCCCCCCTAATCTAGACCATAATTTTAAATAAAGCACGTATGTTGAATATATTCACGTTCACATTTTCAAATTGTATTTTCTTATAGTCAAAAAAGTTATAACCTTGAAAGAGATTTTGAAGTCCTCAGATACCCTAAATTTATGTTCAGAAGGTAAGATTCTACGGAATGAAAAATGAAAATGAAAAAAGAATAACATACTTAAACATCATTCCCTACCATTTTTATGTACTGGATCGATTTCAATTCCAAAAAACTACTTTTTTCAAAGCTGTTGTATTTGAATTTTCTTCATTTCAATAGTAAAAGTGTGAATTCTCAGATGAAAATAATTAAAACTAAATAAATTATGGTTTTTTGCGTGATAGTTTTTTTTGTTGAGTCTGCCATTAATTTTTTAACTGATTCAACCAGGGCCGGATTTACCAATAGGCCGGAAAGGCTGAAGCCTATAGGGCGGCAAATTTTTGGGGGCGCCTTTCGGTGGGAGAGAAACTTTCGGAATTCAACAACACATGTAGGAAAAAATGAAGAATGAGGAAAATTGGGGAAATAACGAAAATGAAAAAAAAAAAAAAACAAACAAACAAACGAACAAACAATCTTTTGCGCGTGCATGAACGTATATTTAAGGAAATGCCGGGAATCGATTCAGATTTGGAAAGAGAATGTTACACTTGTATTAGTAGGAAAAAAACAAGAAAAACTCAATTCAATGAAAATAGAAAAGAAGTGAGATACAGGGGCAGCAGAACGCGATTTTTCCGGGTGGGTTGTATATGACTCCATTTTTAGGGGGAGAGGTGTTATGATTGTATTTTGTCGAAATAAGCATGATAATGTTTTGACATTTTCCAATAAAAAACTATGAAACTTGAAAAACAGCAAAAATCACGAAAATTCCTATTGAGTTGGACAATTTTTTTCGATCATTGAAAATTTCTTGATAGATTTTTGATTTTTTTAAATTAAAAAAAAACTAAAATTTTTGAAATTGTGAATAACCTTCGAAAATTCGCAAAATTAATACAATTTGAGAAAATATTAAATAATTTTTGAGTTTTTTTTTTCTAAATATTCACGATAGTGTTTTTTCGATTTTTTTACAAAAATTTGAAATACTTGAAAAGTACTACAAAATCGGAAGGAATCTTCGTGAGTTGGACAAATTTTCATAAATTTTTGAAAATTTGAGTAGTGAGTATTATGTTAGAAATTTTGAAAATTTGGAAAAATCAGAACGTATTGGAAATAATAGAAAATGTCAAAATAAATCCAAGAAAATCCAAAATTATTTAAAATTTAAGAAAATGTATATTATTTTGTAAATTTGTCTTTCTTATTATGTTCCTCCAAAATATGCATTGTAATATTTTTTACCGTTTTAACGAAAATTTGGAATACTTTGTAAATATTCAAAAATCATAAAAAAAACCTGAGTTTGACAAATTTCATAAAATTTTGAAACTGTTAAGGTATTATGAGCGCGTAAACAAAAATAAGGGAATGTTTCTGAAAAAATTGCAATTTGTCAATTAAACCCAAAAAATGAGTATGCTAAATTAGAAGATTTTTGTCTACTTGGTTTTTGAGAAAAAAAATCCAAAACATGTGTCGATTTCGACGTGTTCTTATAAAGCGAATAGTATTTTCATGCATAATTTAATAAGGAATAAGGGAATTTTTCCAAAACTTTTCCAGACTTCAAATTAGACATTTACAATGAAGTTTCAATCTACAAAACGAATTTCTACTATTTAGTTTTTCTAAAAAACATTTACAAACATCATTTCCGGATAACTGTCATTGCTTAATTTGACATTTATTAATGTTGAATACTGCCGTACGCAGTTGCTGTTGTGTATGGAATATGTATATTATAAACCAGGGCGATTTTTAGATTAAAAAATTAATTTTGATATTTTTGATTAGATGACCGATGGCTTTCACGACTTGTAGCCATATTCAGAGTATTTCACTGCTCATAATACCTTAAATGGTAGATTTGATGTTATTCAAAACTTTACCAATTTTGATAAATCGTAACACATCAAAATTCCAAAAATTGTCAATTATGTAACCTAAAAAAATTGCAATTCCTACATAATTCCAGAAAACATCCATCATTTATAAATTGTGTTCATTATTATATGTATTTCGACGAATTAGGCATGCATGAAAATATTTTTTCAAATTTTTTCATGCCCATTACAATTGAGCAGTATGTACTTCAAAAGCAATCAAAAACTAAGAAAAATCTTGATAAGTTTGATAATTTTCATTAAATTTCGAAAACTGTATAGTCTTCATTACGTTTAAAATGATGCAATTTTTTAAAAATCGAAAAACATTTGAAATTCTAAAGATTATGCAGTGAGGAACTGTGTTGCAGAAAGATCATTTTCTTGTTTACGAAGATTCGAAAATTACTTTCATTCAACGACGTCAGAACACCGAATGTCAGCATTACCTATACTCGCGGTCGAATCTTCTTTATGCGTAAAACTTGATGGTGAAAAGTTGATTAAAGAATTTGCTAAGAATAAAGTTCGGTGCAAATTAATTTAAATTATGAAAAAATTCTATCCATCGTCTAAGATTTGTCGGGCATCGATCCATATGTTGTAACATATTCAAATAAAAAAAAGCTGAAAAACTTATTTGTTATGAATTATTAGATGTCCTTGATTTTCATAAACCACTACATATATAGAACGTTTAGACATTTGTAGAGGCGTCAAAGGGGAGGGGGGGGGGGCGCAGAATTATTATTGGCCTAGGGCGCATGATTCCTTAAATCCGGCCCTGGATTCAACCTTATGCTAGCACTAAAAGGATAGTTGGAGAGTGTCTTAGAATTTTCTTGGATTAAATAACAGATACTTTCTTCGCAGGATCAAATTTTTGTCTATTTTTATGTGAATTTTCTTACTCGATGCGTCATCTCACTCCCATGAACTCTCGCATCTCCCAAGTCCCCGGATACCCTGCGAGCCCTGGAAAAACTGTAATTCACTTCCGATCCGGACCCTAAATCCGAAGTCGGAGAAGTCTTCCTCTCGTTTCTAAGATCAGGTGAAACTATCGTCACCGTTTTTTGGTTCGCGTGTAGACTCGAACGACCATTATAACGTCGCGGGTAGTCGCCCGAACTGTTCAGTTTTTGGACGGGCACTCCCTGAAAAATGTTAAATATTGATATGTTTTTCAATTATTGTAACTAAAGTAGAATATTATTCTTAAGATATTGTTCCAATACCATAGCTTGTTTTCCTGGCTCAAAAGCCAACGGACTGATGCTGGTTGTTCGCGGTGGCGCAATGTCTTGGTGGACGTCGCTTAAACTAAAAGCTCTTGAGCGTCGTTGGCTCATTTGCCGATGAAGCAGGGAAGCTTTCCAACGGGGCAAGGCTCTCGACGACATTTTCAAGTTGTCGATTTGGGCCGGTCTCAAGGAGAACCGGCCCAAAGTGTTGGGCGCAGGCCGTATATCATCCCCTATTAAAGGCTCCTCGGAGCAACTAGGGACGACGAAGTTGGAATATGGGGGCGGATTCACGCACTCGTCAATCTATGTAAATGTTGATAAACCGTTTGTGTCTTTCACCTCTATGTTTGGTGGTAAAAAGAACGTTTACTAACAGCAATTTTGGAACTTTCTTTAGAAGAAGCATCATAGCTTGAATTCAAAAAACAAATCTCTACCGAATGAAAACCTATTAGTTAAAGAAAAAAAGTAGTCTAAGATGTAAAAAACCAAAAACTTACCGACAAATACGAAGAGTACTGCGGGGGCGTGGAAGCGGGGCTCGTGACAGGCCTCAAGGAATACCTTCCAAATCTATTGGGTAGTTGCTGGTGCTGATGACCTGTCGTACTGCTTCTTCTGCGATAATAAGGCGAATGCGTTTCGGATTCAAGTGCCGAAACCAAAGAAAACCTCCGGGGCTTCGTGATACCACTCTGACTTGCGGAGGAAGCCGTGGGGGTTGTTCCTGGAGGCGAAAAAAGCGCCATTAAGCTCGAAACCGGTTTCGAGCCCGAGTTTATTTTACGCTGCAAGGTTTCCTGTTGACCAGCGTGGAAAGTGTATCCCACGTGGAGGGCGGTGAGGACTCGCAGGAATTCGGCTACCGAGGTCTCCTCCAGAAGCTGACTTCGGCCTTCGCTTGGGTCCAATGGTGGACCCTGGGTAGCACTTTGCGTGCCTGGGTCTTCTTCGGAAGATTTTTTCGCTGCTAATTGGCGCACCCACTTTGGTAGCGTCACCTGTGGAGGACATTGAGAATTATTTTCCAAATTTTCACCGATAGCGGTTCTTCATAAGAGAAGTTAAAGTTGAGAAGGGGCGATAATAAGTCACTTAAATTGTAAAAAACAAAATGACTTCGAGTGTGCGCTACCAAAATCCAGACAAACCCATCAATAAATTCGTTACGAATTTTCGTTATGAATAAATTTAAATCAATAACTACTTTTAAACGTAAGGAAGGAAGGATGAATTTATCCATGAAGATATTGATTACTATGTGCGACAAAATTTGATGAAAGTGATTCGCTTGGGATTCTTCCAAAATTAAATGAATGTACATGAACCCCATAACCCATTCCTGAATTAATATTATTTACGAAAACACGATGAAGGAAATGGGCAATTTATGTCCGATTTTCATGATTCGAAAACATTTTTCAATGTTTTTTGTGCGTGTGACTCATTTTACTGATCAGATTATTTGAAAAATGATCAAACTCGAATTCTGCGAAAAACGGTGTTTGTCAATAAAAAGTGAGAACTGCCCTGATGGTTGTGGGTTCCGCTGAATTATACCTGTTTACCTAACGATCTAGAGTCGAGGGTTGAAACCAACTTGTTGGCCATTCCTCTCCAGTTCCAAATTCTTTTTCTCATTGATGACTGTAAATACTTGTATTATATACGAACCATATTAAAGGAAGATCTAATTTCGAAATTTGTCATGTTGAATAAGTGGAACTAATAAAAATGTATAGGCCACGAGTTCGGTAAGTCTTTGGTCCTCAAGTTTGTCAACAGGTACAATGTAGTGAAACCCGAAACCATTACAGCAGTTCTCACTTTTTATTGACAAACTTCGTTTTTTAAAGAATTCGAGTTTGATCCATTTTTAAAAAATCTGATCAGTAAAATGAATCGAAACGCCTAAAAAACGTTGAAAAATGTTTTCGAATCATGAAAATCGGACATAAATTTCCCATTTCCATCATCGTCTTTTCGTGAATAATATTAATACTGATATCACGCTTATAGGAGCTAACCCGAAAAAATTCCTTCAGGAATGGGTTATGGGGTTCATGTACATTGATTTAATTTTGGAGAAATCTCAGACGATTTTTCGTGTTGCATAGTGTTATTCGATGTAGTTTTCATCTGCTGTTGTATCGGCTCCGAATCTTGAAAAACGCTCGCACGCCTTCTGACATGTAGCGTGGTCCATTTTGGCTAATTATGCCTAAATGGTAACTATCAATGATGTCAAATAAGAATGTCGAGACTTACATATGTCATTTTTTTAATCACGCTCCACACGTTATAGTCCAAGGGGTTCAAACCTGGACTATAAGGAAGCCAGATATCTTCAGATCGAAACATGTTCATATTGACAGCCAGTTTGTGACTAAATGGCTCATGTGGGTCGGTAAATCATCTTGTTAGAATACATATTATGGCATTTCAGACAATGCATCTTCCGTACAATGTTTGACTATGTTTTCCAAAACAGTTAGATACACCTCTTCGATGAACGTTTCTCCTTTTTAAATCTTCTGGGGTTCTTGATGAACATTTATTGAAGGGATCTTCCTTCCTTGTGTTTTGGAACTCATCCCATACTTTGTTTTTTCAGTCTATTTAGATGAATCATCGTAAACAGTCGAAATCGAATTGTCTTCAATAGACGACCCGTTCGATCAAACATCACTTTTTGACCAAAACCATTTTTTGGACAAGCACAAACGTGACTCCCGACCGTTGAACCTAAAGTTTACGGGTAGATGATTCGTGTTCACGAATTGGGTTTCAGGTATCGTGTTAAACCTGACCAATGCAGACCTCTAATCTCCATTGCTGACTGTCCAACGCAGTGGTCTTTAATGGTCACGGATTTTCAAATAAACTCTGAGCTTGTTCCCAAAATGTTGACAATCTTCATACTGACATCATTAACTTTTTTCTACAATGTCTTTGACACTTGAAGCGATATCTGTCTGAGTCATGCTATGGAGGCAAAATCGAATTGTTTTTTGTCCAGATTTTAATGACGCACCTGTCGTTTTACATAATATGCTGTAAATATTCATCATTGCGATCTTGAAAATGGCCACCGAAACTTCGGTGACAATAAAAGCCAAAAATATGACCAGTTTAGTAGACTATTTACATATTTAAAGTAATCTATTATTAATGTAAACTGGTGAAGGAGTCAATAAAAACACGATGGTCTGTTAATTATTATGAAATAAGAAAGCTCACTTTTGGCAAAGCTGAAAACTTGGACTTGGACTCCTTCGCGGCTGCTGAAGAAATGGGCCCGGCGATCACGCTCTTGCTGCGGGCCTTCATGAGCTCTTGAATTTTTTTTGTCGCGGTGGGCCCAGACCACGTCCACTCACCGTCCTGCCCAACATTGGTCTGTTTTTCCAGACCAACCTCGCTGATGGCTCGAGTCCTTCTTCGTTTTTGCCCTAGTTTTTCGTCTAAAGACTCTCCTCCTAAAATCCAGCCCGAATTCCGCCTCGAAGATACGTCTTTTTCACGTGGAGCTTCTTCTTGGCTGTCTCTCATGATCGTCGTATCGTCGTCGTCATCGGTTGGTGGCGGAATATAGCCCAAAATGTTGACAAGCCTTGCCAAAAGCTCGGCTGGTTGGATCATCGCGTGGGTTGCGAACGTCGCTTTTTTGTCGATACGTTGCAAGTCCGTTTCCGAGACCACTCGCATAACTTCCGAATCCTGAAATTCAGGAATTCGAATGGCAATGTTATGAGATTTATTGTATGATCATCATGAAGGCGACAAAGTATTATGATTTTGCGTAAATTTTGGGCTGACTGGGTGTCAGAGTCAGAAAATTGGGATAAAATTTCTTCAGCCTCTTTTACGGCTTGGAATATTTTGAATTCACCTTGAGTATTTGAAATTTAATTCACATGTAGGTATCTTCATACATAATGGCAAGCACATTTCGACACGCGTATTTCAATGTTTGCAGGACGGGTCGTAGAACCACGCACTTTTTTTACGACTCGTTCGGCAAACATTGAACTCGGTTTGTTGAAAGTGACGTTACATTACTCTCGACGTTACATAAAATCAAAATTAGTTATTCCTCATTATTAAAAGCGTGACAGAAATGATTTTTCAAGCAATAAACTAATCGTCGTGGATATAAATCAGCGTTTAAAAGTCATGTAACAAACAATCGAGAAAAATGATACATGTCAAAATGTGACGGACACTAAATGATGATTTTTTAAGAGAATTAAAATTATTACTTACCTTCTAGTTAAATTTATTTATTATGAGTGAAATAGAGGAAACATTTGAAAGAACTTTGATATTTTTTCAAAATGAAATTTACCGTAGGTGCGACTTCGCTGTTTGCGCGACGTCTCGGATGAGGTGGAATGCAACTTTCAAATCCACCAAATGCTAAATCCCTCATATCTGGGAAACTATTGCTCCGTGACAACTTGAACGAGGGAATGTTATAATCGTATTCATCTACGTAAACTCGCTGTAAGATGAAGAAAAAAAATTAGTAACAAATGCAAATACTTTGCAAACAATTTTGCGTTTTTGTAATAAAAAACGATTAGTATTCAAAAACGCTTTTAAATATTTTACAAGCTTTCGTAATTCTATTTTGCAAGTATCATCGAAATTGCACAAAATCGAAAAGTGTAAGAAAAGTTTCGATGTGCAATTCGCGAAAATCTAAAAAAAAAAAACAATTTTCGTAAAAAAAACTTTGAACTTCAGAATTCAAGAGCCCAAGATTTTTTCGAAAAATCGATTATTTCTAGGATTTGTGTTGATTTTTGGGATTTTTTACGAACCTTAACTTTGGAGAGTTGCAACTCATTAAAGACCCTCCTGAGGTAGTCGATTTCTTTGTTGAACTCGTTCCAGATTTTGCTCTGGGTCTGCTTCAGGTTCATGGCCAATTTGTGCTCGATTTTCACGATTTTCTTACTACGCATTCCCCGCGAAATAAAAGTCATGATCATGAAGATGTAGCCGAGGCCGAAAGAGAGCCAAGCGATCAGGAATATTTTGTACATCATGTTCACCGGACCGTAACCAGATTGGTTGTTTTGACCTGATCAGAATTACAATTCTTGTTATGCAAATAAAACACGACGGAAAATTTTGAAAATACATTGACATATAGAATTTTATAGCAAGATAAACACATTCTTCATAATTTGTAGTACGAGAAGTGCACGAAAAACTGGATTACGCTTATTCGTAATATTTTTTGAATAGAAGTGGTTGTAAAAGATGTAATAGTGTATATTGAGTAAAAAAAGTGGAGCACAAGGGTTTATTGTACATGTCTTACGAAAGTTGGAAACGAAAATTTTCTAGCAAATTTTTTATACACCCTAGACTATTATATATATTGGGGCGTGGCTCGGTACAACAGTTGCCAATTACGCGTCGCGCCCCACTTCTACCTTGTGCTAATCGATCGCCTTAAAATCATCGATAGTTTAATCAATTTTAGTTAAACAGAAAAATCCTTCCAGACTTTCTACTCGAATTTACATAAGTGGATTAGTCCCAGTTTTCGTGCACTTTATTTTTGAGAATATGGGGAAATACGGTATTGATCACAGAAATGTCGAAATGTATACTGCAGTGTTAAACTTACGTACCACACTCTTCACATCCTTTTATTTTATAAACTGCTGCGTACATAAAAACCAGATAAATTATCATAAATTTCCAAACATTTCAAATAAATGCACATGAAATTTGGTTCTGCTGAAGTTTTGAGAATACGATGTAGTAATTTTATTAATCAGGTATATATTTTTGTAAAAAAATGAGTGATATTTAGTTCATTTAAATATTTTTGAATAGATATTTACGTGTTTCACATTCTACTTGTTTTTGAGGCATTGCCCAGTGAACCTGTGAGCTCGCAGCTTGCTCGCGGCGAGCGTGAAAATCAAACTGTCTGCGAGCTTGCAGCGTTTTCATTATTTCCGCCCCTTCTCGAACACGCTGCGAACTCGCCAGCGAGCTCGCAGACTACTCGCCACGAGCTCACAGAGTACTTCCAGTCGTTGATAATTATTAATATATATTTCAGGAAAATAAAAAGATAATTCATTATTTACAGTATAAAGTAATCACAATGAAGCTGTAAAAACGATTATTTAATAAAAAAAAAAATTTCTCCCGGGTGGGAATCGATCCCGTGTTCTGAGGAGTTGAACGCCAAAAAGTATCATATTAATTTACACGAGACATGCACTTGATTTAAGCATTCTACACAAAACTTAAAACATGAGAAAAAAACCAGCAGCCATCTGGTGAGCGCTGGGGGAGAGCGCGCGAATTTTCAAAATTTGAATTACTTCGTATTGAAATTTTGAAAATTCGCGCGCTTTCCCCAAGCGCTCACCAGATGGCTGCTGGTTTTTTTTCCTCACGTTTCAAGTTTTGTGTAGAATGCTTAAATCAAGTGCATGTCTCATGTACATTAATATGATACTTTTTGGCGTTCAACTCCACAGAATACGGGATCGATTCCCACCAGGGAGAAATTTTTTTTTTTATTAATTAATCGTTTTTACAGTTTCATTGTGATTACTTTTTACTGTAAATAATGAATTATCTTTTTATTTTCCTGAAATATATATTAATAATTATCAACGACTGGAAATACTCTGTGAGCTCGTGGCGAGTAGTCTGCGAGCTCGCTGGCGAGTTCGCAGCGTGTTCGAGAAGGGGCGGAAATAATAAAAACGCTGCGAGCTCACAGGTTCACTGGGTGTTCTTAACAATGACCTTTTGTTTTGTAAGATACAGGATTTTCAATGTTTTACCACAGGAGATTATATATTGTATTTTGGGCTCAGTGTCTATTTCAAAATGAAAAGGTAGGATAAAGGGATTGCTATTGAATTTGGAAGAGAAAGAGATGAGGCTTTTTAATAATTATGATGGATGATTTTTGTTATGGTATATACGGAGATAGTGATTGTCGATGTACATATAGATTTAAAAGTAAGAAATGAAGTTATCAAGATTGTTTGACACTACGGCATTATTTATGATGGGGCTTCTATTGCTTTTTATTTTCTATTTTCATATAGGATGGATGCTACGTGTGAGGATATGTTGGACATGTTGGAATTATTTAGAACAATTTCATTTTTAGTGTATTTTTCCGAAAATAATTACAACTTACAACTTACCAGCTACTAAATCACCGAATCCGATGGTAGTGAGCGTGACGAAAGCGTAATAAACGGATTCGTGGTAGGTCCAATTCTCGAAATGCGAGAAAATAAAGGCTGGGAAAAAGATGAAGGTGATGAAGCCTGGACTGAGGTACATAAAAATTTGCACTGCCAGTCCAGCTTTGCCCGTTTCTAACGGGGTGATTTTTTGCGGGTACTGGATTTTTCCCTCTTTGTAGGACTTGTATTTTTCGTGGGCTCTTACGAAGACCTGGCCGAAGAACTCGCCCAGTTGGGCCAGTAAAATGCCGTTCATAGGGATTCCGATGAGGGCGTACAGCATCATCAGGGTCCGGCTGAACGCGTCCGTTGGAGAAAGATTTCCGTATCCTTTGTGTAACAAATTTTCAACAATCAAGTTTTTTTCAACAATTTTAAAATTGTAATGCAAACTTATACGTGATCAAAAGCATATTCATCATATTTTTTCAAGATATGAGTAAGACTTTCTGAAGTGGACCTTCATTTCCTCAAGATTGATTGACCAAAAGCTATAACATTATATTATATAACTTTTGGAGCATGGCTTTTCGAATTTTTATTGATAAGAACTGTGTTATAGTTTTTTAAATTAAAATATAGAGATCAAGGTATATTTTTGAGGAAATTTCTATACCTATAGTGCTAACGACAGTGTATGCAAAGTAAAAACTGTTGTAAAAATCCCAATTGAACTGTTCTGCCTCCTCATCCGTAACGTTTCCAACAGGCTTGCCACAGTAGTTGGTCAACCTTTCGAGGATTTCTTTCTGATTGTGCTCGTTGTCAGGGATGTAGTACTTATGTAGCAGAGCTGGAAAAATAAAAGAAAAAACATTTTGGTAGAGTTTTTTTTTTACAGATATTGAGAACAGAAGTTTAGTAATAAAAATCTGGCAGTTCAAATTTATAAATGAAAATTATTTGTAACTTGTTGAAATGTATGTAAAATATGACTTCAAAGAAATTGGTAGAGGGAAATAATTATGTAAATCAAGCTTAAATGGGGACTTGATCCAATGTGAGTGAAATTTCACTTTTTTCAGAGTAAGGTGTCGCACAGGAAGAAGAGTATGAATTCACCTTATTTTTTTCAAAATGACCCATCTCTCAGAGTTAAAATTTAAAATATATTTTTTTATTCCCTTAAAAATTTCTAATAATGTTTAATATTTAATGCTAGATTTTATTTTCTATTTTCAATTTCTTGACAGGTTTTTTAGTGTTTCAAAACTAAAGTTTGCCTTGAATTTGAAGAAGAGAAGTAGAAGAATACTGAAGTTACATTGAGACCTCGGTGAAAAAAATTTATATTGTCTCTAACGTTTTTGGAATTGGAATATATAAATTTTTAAGTTTTTTAATCAGACTCAATCTTTGAAAGACTAAAGTATTTCAATTTTTACTAAATTACGTTTTTCCTATTCAATTTGTAATTTTTATTTTTATTCATAACTTGACTTTTGACTAAAATAAAAATTTAACTCAATAAATTCAACATAAATTCATCTGGTGAACAATTCAATATTTTAATTGAGAAATATGTTTCTTATTTTAAATATTGCATTGTTCATCATATGAATTCATATTGAATTTATTTTTAAACTTCAAGGAAGGGTTTAGGTTTTAACTAATACACCTAGAACCTATCAGAAATTACGTAAAATCTTGTAATGTAAAAGAATTTACAAATTTGAAAAAGTTTTGTAATTCTTTTTTCGCAGGGTTGTAATTTTTTGAATTTGTTACTACTTGATGTTGTTGAATTTGTCTTCAACCTTCTCATGGCTTTATTTAACAGCATCGTAAATAAAATACTCTTTCTTTTTCATAAGTCAAAAATTGAATTTTCCAATAATCATTCCAACATTGACTACTAAAATAGTCATTTTTAAGTAATCAACTATTTTTCTTTTCAGATTTAACTTTTTCGACTAGTACATATTGACTCACACTGAAAAGTCAATTTTTTTACTATTTTACTACTCAATATTTAGCTGAATTTTTGGTGGAGCTTTCAGCACATCCTTGACGATGTTTATGAAGACCTGAAATCGCAAAATTCAGAAATTAACAAAAATCTTTTTAGAAATCAATCATACATCATTGAAAATGACCGGATAAGATCACTCAAAATGACTTAAGTTTTTTAATTACAAGTAATAATCTTCGAGAAAATGTATTAAAAATGGAGGAACGATTAATAATTGAGAATTTTGAATAATAGATAAATTTAAATTAAATATTATATTCTCAAAATATTAGTAGCAATTTCCTTGACTGAACCGGTGTAAGTTAATTATTCAATGGTCAAAAGTTCAACAAATCAACTTGTCCAAATTAACTATCCGAAACTTAGAACTTGGACAAATAAATCAGTGTGAATCGACAATTCTATAATCAATATTTCGACACATGAGTCTGAAAGAATAAAGTTGAGCATTCAATAGAAAATTTTTATTCAATTATATCAATTGAAACTAAAATGAATTTCAATTAATTTTAAATCAAATAATAATCAATTCACAACCAAAATATCTACTAATTCGATCACTCAATATTGACTATTTTCTATTGTAGAAATTTTGACTATTTCAAAGTCAATATTTTCACACATGAGTCTGTTCAAATCGACTATTCAATTGGAAAAATTCCAACTCACAAATTTGTTGAAATTCACTATTGCACAATTTAAATATCCTATTCGATCAGTCAATATTGACCATGTACTTTTGTCGAAATTTGGACTAGATAATTTGAAAAGTTGATTTGAACCATTTGTTAGTAATGTATTCTTCGCTGGGCAAATTAGTCAAATTTCACCTTCAATAATCGAATTTCGACCTGTTCAAACTGAGAGAGTAGAGAAATATCATCGAGAAAATTCAGATAGGATTATTCTGGGCGTCACAGTGAGAAAATGAGGGCCACTAAATTGATGTGTACGGGATACTGGAACCGGACTCACGCGCTTTGTCTAGGCTCCATGTGCGAGGCAATTTCAACCTATTATGTTATCAGATGATATTTTCTAGTTACATTATCCGTTTACTCAATTGGCAGCGTCGAGAAGAAGTGACTCGAGCCGAAAAACTATTACTCTTGATCTTACTTCAAAAACAATCTGCTGACCTCAAAAATAAAACACTCTTCCTGTGAAGTATGATTTTTCTCACTTCGTTTTCTTTAAAAGTGATTATTTTCCGTCGAGAGGGAAAATTAAGGTCGACAGGAAAAGCAATCTTCATGTACAACGATTTAGTTTATCATTTGTCAGTTTTCATGGTGAGAAAGTAATTTTATTAGAAAGATGGAAATTTTTTTCGTTATATTTCTCTGCTGTTAATATTGAATAAAATTTCATATTCAGGAAGTTTTCGAACGTGAAAAAAATATAAAAATTCAAGTAATATTCCAAACTCTGACTCTCAATACCATACTGCAAAAACGTACATTTTTAGTAGTATAAGCCACCTAACAGTCAGGCTTAATTAAAATAATAATTTCTCTTATCGTCAAAGTTCTGGACAAACAGAATATACAATGAAACAGAAATAAAAGTTGAATCACTTTTATTTTAATATTATTGTGTGCTACAATTACTTAAAACTCAACTTCCAACTTGAATAAAAATTCCTCAAAAAAGGGGACAAATTTTTACCATACATCTTTTTACTGAAATGCACTGAAATACGTTATTCTAAAGTATAATCATACTTCCAAAAATCATTCGTTCTCTCTCATTTCAGATAAATGATAGAATTCACATAAAATCATTAGCATATACTTACGAAGAAAGTACACTTAGGCTTAGTTTGAAAGCGATAAACTCAATTACGAGCGGTTAAACAATAAAAAAAGATCGGGAACACGAGTTTAAACAATCAAATAAAGCGAACAAATAACATATCTCCGAGCTAACAATGGATAACCCATTTTCTTAGTATAATATTATCGCAATAAATTAAAGGTGTATCGTATGTTATAAAAAAAACTCACTGCGTGAAGAATCGCAATGACACCAGGTGGAATTGATTATTCCGTGAAGTCGAATTTGTTTGATGAATGTAATGGGTTATTGGACGAAAAAAACAGGACTGATAATATTAAAAATCATCGTTCAATGAAAGAACTGTATTTTTTTCAATACGTTTTAAATTTTTCATTGCGATTAAAACGAATATTTTTGAAACTGAGTCAAGTTTTCGGCTTCATACTATCATAAAATTATTTTTCAAAAATAAAATCACATTGGTCTCTAATGGACGATTGGGAACGACTAATTTTCAATTAGCGATCTCAAAATTTTAATATTTGTGAAATGAATTATATCATTATTTAATGAATTGGCAAGGGAAAACAAACACTAGTAGATTCAAATTAAATGAAATCTACGAAACTTTTCTCTCAGTGATACGTATTGTCATGCACGTCCACGCTCGCTTCGCTCGCTATTACACGCGTATTACACTATTACCGATTAGAAGGCTGCTCCTTTTGTGCGTCACTTATTTGCAATGTCGCGTATGCTAATGCTTTTGCCGTTGCGCGAGCGAACGCGTGACGAGACAGACACCGAGCTGGCAGTGTCATTGCCGGCGTATCCACCCTTTTCAGCTATTACCCGGAGGGGCTTCGCCCGTGGTCACAGGTAAACGCGAAAGACTAACTGTTTTTGCACAACTACGCTATCTTCTCTTACAACAGGCGTGGAGGCAGAAGGGGATTCTAAGTGTTCAAGTTCAAACCCCTCCCAAAATTTTCATAAAAAGACTGTTTTTTCATGTAAAAATAATAAAAGTTATAACAATAAATATAAATAAAATAGAAATTATAAAGAGCAGGAAAAATGAAATGGGTTTAGATTATCGAAAATGTACTTACCGAAATCTTGGGGAAATAACAAATGGTTTCATGCAAGTGTTCAAAGTTAACAATATTCAGGAAAATTTTATTTTAATTATCCGAAAATAACAATCATTTTGGATTCAGAACAATATTTTCCTTGTGGTAGAGAACAAAAATTTAGAAAATTGTAAAGAATTGGAATTTACGAAAATGCTGGAAATCCGGAAAAATCCAAACCTTAAGCATCGAATTCAAGAAATTCACAATAGAAAACTAGAAAAATACTAGAAAATCTTACAAATCTTACGAACTCTGAAGAAATACTAGAAATAATAGGTATTTTGCGGAAGAAATGTTTTCATCTGTAAAACCTTGAAAAATAATCAATTTTGAATTCAAGAGCATCTAATTCTAAAAAAACGTATATTCATCTTGGTAAATACTAGAAATCTATACAAATACAAAGATATTTACAAAATCTTATAAATGCTGATACATACGAAAATACAAGAATAATCTACAAAATCTTATATAAAAAAATTCAAAAATACACTATAAACACGAAAGATCTGCATGTATATTTCTGTAGTTTTCCTAAAAATCTATCAAATTACTGAAAAAATGAGGGAATGTGGATTCTAAAACATAAAATTCTAGTTATCTCTATACTTCTAAAAAATTTTAAAAAATATCCGTGATCTATATTTAAAAATATAAAAAAAAATCACAAAATCTGATAAATGAATGGCTGGCGTCCAAAACGGGTAACCCACTTTTTAATATGGTGCATTTTTATTAGAAACGCAAGAGCAAAAGAGACTTATTGAAATGTGGGTTATCCCTTTTTGGACGCCAGCCATTCAAATGTTGATAATTACGAAAATACGAGAAATCTATTGAAAACGAAAAATCTATTTAGATGCAATTTTCGCAAAAATCTATGAAATTAATCAAAATCAATTCAAATTTTAATTTCAGAAAATCGAATTCAAGCAATTTAGATACTTCTGGAAAATCCGAAAAAATACACACAATTTTTCGAAATTCAAGAAAAAACTGCAAAATCTTATAAATACAATGAAAATACGAAAATACACTATAAACACAAAAAATCTGTATATGTGAGTATAAAAATCTGTATTGAGTGCGCTCAAAAATCTATGGATTTATTGAAAATCTGCTGAAACTTGAATTCCAAAAAATCGAATAAATATTTTAGCAATCTCTATACTTCTGGAAAATCAGAAGAAAAAACTCATGATCTATGATCAACAAAAATACAAGAAAAAGCTAAGGAATGTTATAAATACCAAAGAAATACGAATGTACGAGAAATTCATAAAGCACCAAAAGTCGATGTAAATGTAATTTTCTTAGGAATGTTTAAAATGATTAAAAATCAGTTGAAAAACATCGAATTCCAAAAAAGGTACTAACAAAAATACTACAAAAAATTCGGAAAAATCCTATAGGTTTCATAAATGCTAAATGTAACACGAGATATACTGAAAATCCTTTAATACCCAAAAAGAACGTATGTAAATATAATTTTCTGAAAAATATTTAAATCCTTGAGTTCTAGAGCATACTTTTCTAAAAATGTAGAAAGAAATCCACGGACATACTAGAAAGTTCTGCAAATGGTACGAATATACTAAAAAATACGAAAATAAACTCAAAAAATGTTGAAAATCTGTGAGAAAGAGTCTGTTTTTGGAAAAGTTCATTGAAATACTCAGGATCGTTGAAATTTTCAATACTATAGCATCAAACACATACTCAAAATCTATAAAAACGCCAAATAATATTACTAAATTAAAAAAAAAAAATATACAGTATAAAAAGTTTGGAAATCCATGAAATACTAAAAATCTTTGTAAGTATATATTTCTAAAATATCTAGAAAAATATTTAAAAACTTAGAGAACTTTGATTCTTAGAGCATCAAATTCTAAGAAGCTATAAAAAATTTATTGTATTATACCTGAAAATCGTCTAGCTTTTCCTAGTACTGAAAAAATTATGAAAAATACCATAAGTATTAGAAAAAAAATCTCGACCTCGGTGACTTGCATGAAAATCGTAAAAATCGAATCAGATTATATTTAATATGACCATAAAAAATGCACTTTATTCTGGACTCTAATATGTAGTTGTATTACTTTCAAATCCTGATATGCGAAAAATTGACAAATCCCAAAAGAAATATATTATTCCGGAAAACTCCTCCCGAAAATGATTTGTTGCTTACGCCCCTGTCTTACAAGGTGTCTCCTTAATAGGCAGACAAATTCCCGTACATTTTCCAGATTTCCCGTACACTGTTATAAAAATTTTTTACATTTAAATCTATCGCTATGATTTGTATTTTTGATGTTGATGCATGAAACATATGAATTACTACAGCCAAAATTACAATGTGCATCAAATAATGGGATTTTGTAATTTACACTTCCCTAGTAGTTTTAGTTTTTATAAAGTTTTTCTTAAATTATTTATAAAGTCCTTTATGAGATAACCTTAGAAAGAACTTAATAAAGTGATTTTATAAAAACTTATAAAATTTCTCTAGCCTATAAAAACTTTATAAAAATTTTAGTGCCCAGGAAACATGTTCTCTCACACAGTTTCATAAATCCAGGTACGCTTTATAAAGATTTTTTAGTCTTAATAAAGTTCTTTATAAAGATTTTTTGTCTTTATCAAGTCCTTTATAAAGTTTGGACACATTTTATAAAACACTTTATAAAAATCCCCAAAACTTTACCATATATAAAGATTTACAATTTAACAAAAGTTTTATAAAGACTTTATAAGGTTTTCAATGCTTTAAAAAGGTATTTAATAAAAAAAGAAAAATTTTATAAAAAATTCAGGGATTTTATAAGGGGTTTTATAAAAAATGTATAAAAATTCCAGTTACTAGGGTTTCGGAAATTTCTCATCTATAATATCAAGAAAACAAATTTCTTTTTCCAAAAATGCCTATATTGCATTAGTTGAATATACATACCTTTAACCATGAAATTTTTATTAATTTATTTGTCAAATTGTTTATACTGTTTTACTTTGCAGTAAATTTGATATTAAAGTTATCAGATTTAAGGGTACCTATACTTAAAGATTGCGTTTTTCACGACACAACTTTGCGCGTGGAGTAAAAACATAGTATTGCTCGTAAAAACATGAAATTTAGAGCGATTGTAATTCTGGGTCTGTTTAAAATACAAATTGTTTGTTGAAACTCAGTCTCATTGTGAGAGCCAAGATCTAAGAACTCAAAGTGGGCCATGCTGTTATGGAGGGGGATTTTGCGTACACTCTAGAGCATTCATAATAAATTTCAAATAAAAATGACTCTTTTGTTAGAAGCAACACGTGCAATTATTTATTATAGTGATCATTTCGGGGTCATTATTTTCAAAATCAGTTTGGTTGTCACTGACCAAATCACCGATTTCTCTCAAATTTTTTATATAGATACGTATTTTTATATACCATTTTATTTTGGACTGAAAATTGTTTTTTTTTTTTCGAGAAATTCAGATTTTCAATTAGGCTGTCGAATTCAAAGTAACCTTACTTTTGTCGAAAACTTTTTCTTAAATCTTTGTTTCTCATCGTAAAATCTATGGATTTCAATCATTTTTGTATGAAAACGTTCGAAATTGTATGAAATTTATGGAAAATGAATTATAAGTATTTCTCGTAGCGTTGTTGAATTGTAATTAGCGTAAATGAAAAAAATGTAAAAAATTTTTGAGTGAACAATTTCTATATTGCATCATTTTTTTTTCGTTAATTGGTAAAGGTATGAACTACATTCTGTAAAAACCGTTACATGTCAAAACGTTTCGTTTGGAAGTAAGAATTTTTTTTTCGAATTTCCAACCTGTCATTAACAAGTGATTATGAGATTTAAATATGTTTTCACTTTTCGTGATTTTAAGACACTGTAATATGTTACATTTAATGATATATATATATATTGTAAACAAAAATAATAAACAAAAAATTCCTAACTAGATGTTCAACGGCTCAGAATACAACTTGAAATCAAGCTTTCGCGTGGACAACTAAATTGCTAAGATACTTTTAATCCCACATAATTTCATAAGAATACTTTCGTTATCATTTCTCTGAAAGAAATTCAAAAAAAAATTCTCAGTTGCGAACGAAACGTTTTGGCATGTAACGGTTTTTACATCAGAATGTAGTTCATACCTTAACCAATTAACGAAAAAAAATGATGCAATATAGAAATTATTCACTCAAAAATTGTTTACATTTTTTTCATTTACGCTTATTACAATTCAACAACGCTACGAGAAATATTTATAGTTCATTATTCTCAAATTTCAAAAAATTTCAAACGGTTTCATACAAAAATGATTGAAATCCATAGATTTTACGATGAAAAACAAAGATTTAAGAAAAAGTTTTCGACAAAAGTGAGGTTACTCTAAATTCGACAGCCTAATTGAAAATCTGAATTTCTCGAAAAAAAAAAAACAATTTTCAGCCCAAAATAAAAAATACGTGTATTTTAAAACTGATTTACGTATCTATATACAAAATTTGAGAGAAATCGGTGATTTGGTCAGTGACGACCAAACTGATTTTGAAAATAATGACCCTTTACCAATTTGATTTCAGAGAGCTGTTCAAAAAATGACAAGTTCGAACGCTTGAAAAACGTTTCGACTTCTAACTCGAGCCCAGTTTTTGAGTAGAACTTTTCTTGAGACGTGACAATTTTTCAATTTTTGAAGATATTTTACACTAAGTCGTTAGAATTCATAATGCAGCCTTGAATATTATTTTATTTTATATCGTAAAGACGAAAGCGCCGCGGAAGTGAGCGCTTCGAGGGATATTGGCGCTGCCCTCGAGCGCCCGGAAGCGGCAGTTGAGCCGGATAAAGAGTCTTTAGAGCTGGCCAAGTGGGTACACAAATGGCGCGACAAATGGACACGATTGCTACGAAATACGATCAATCGTATTCAGAGGAGTGGCCGTCATCGCGACGATCGAAAAAATTTGCTAATTATCATTTCGAAAATAGATTCTTGTGCAAATGAACATGTAAGCCTAAAAAAGCCTCTGAAAAAGTACGATAAGCATGTTTAGCATTTGACTTAATAGTTTTTAACAGCAGAGACTTTACTATTGAATATCGTTTCTTATTTTGTTTTTGTGAGATGTATCAAAGAAAGTAGATTTTCATCTTTCAAAGATCGTTTTACTGATCTGTAAAAAATTCGTACGTCGGCCATTTTGTCGGGATTTAGGACGACTTGTGCAGAACTTGAGAATTGCGTTAAACGCATAACAGTGTTTATTTTTATGACGAAGTATGGTTAAATTCAGAAAAGTGTGTGAAAAAATTAATAAAAAATGATGGATTTTTTATACTTTCGGGTTGAAATATCATTGAATTTGGAGAATGAGAGAGAGACTTTGTGAGTGTGATGAAAACTGACTGAGAATATTTTTTGGAACGAAAAATAAATAAAAATAATTAAGAAAAACTCAGTTTTTTCGGTACATTACATAAATCTCATGAAAACTGAAACAAATCGATCACCATTTTTTAAATCTTAATGTAAAGTGATAAAAACTGATTGAAATCTCAATTTTGTTTTTGGTAAGGATTTTCAAAAAACGTTAATTAAATAACTGATTTTGCTATACCTTCACAAGATGAAACAATAAAATTGTACAGTACAATTATCAGCACGTATCCTACTCGTCCTTGTTGAAAAAATACGTACTCTTAATTGCTCCAAATCCCCATGACGAGCACTCGACCATCTGATTGAATGTTGATCGCCTTGATTAGATTACGCTCGATTATTTCACCTATCAATTGCGTGCAATCAAATCAGTGATCGAGCCACATCCGTTTTTGCAAGTGAAGCAAAATCGATAAATCCTCAAAGTCTAAATGCTGAATGAATTTTTTGTACGGCCGAACCAAATTTAGAGTAATTTTGAAGTTGTCTTCAGTAAAAATTACCCAGACCTAATTTATTCGCAATAATGAGCGTACGTTATACTAAAAAAAAAGTTTCATTAAAATTATCATAAAGTTAGAAAATCAATGTATGTAGCTTATTATTTTTTAACCAGAAGTTGATTTTTTAAGATATTGAATGTTCAAAAATTCAAATTTGAATTTTGAAGATATTCAGCTTTAGATTTTTTAATTTAGAATTTCGAGGTAAGAATTTTTAACTCAAACTTTTTATTTTTAAAAATTCTGGATACATGTCGAAATTTTTTTTTGGTTCGATAAAGTTCAACTCGTGGAAATATAATTTGAAAATTTGAATTTTCAACAATAATTAAACTTTGAAATTGTGACGATTGACTTTTCAGAAACGAGAAACTTATAGTATGAGAAATTAATCATAATATGTGAATTCAGAATTTAGACATTCATGAATTTATCAGTTTCAAATTCTGAGAACTTAATGAGCAATAAAATAGTAACTTGAATTTACAAATGGAGAATCTTTCTAATTTATTATTATAAAAACTCCCAATTTGAGTCCAAATAATTTTACTAATCATAAGAAAGAAGTAACTTGTAAAAAGTAAATATAACCTCTAATTATCAATATCTTCTCATTCCAACTTTTCGATTTCACAGACTTTTTTATTCTAATCGAATGATGAAGATCAGAATAACATCAGTATATGGAATAAACATTTATTTGAAAGAATGATTTTGATTTTATTAATCAAGCCCCGCATGAACGACGCAATTAGTTGCAATAAATACTCATTTCAAGCGTACGCAGCGTTTTGAAAGCCGGCGCGATCTGATTACCACATGGGGTGCGATCGCGCAAGTGGTCTAAATCATGGCAATTTCCTCTCGGTGTCTGCTTGTTCACGCTGCTCGTCGGAAGAAATCGCGAAAACATTGTTTCATCAGCTCAGAAGCTCGTTTTTTTTAGACGAATGTCTCGCATTTATATAGTAAATTAATATTTTAGACGAGTTTTTAATAACTGTGACAAAATCTCTTATAAAAAAATTTATGTCCAATTACTCATTCTGGAATTGTTGCAGAATAAGTGATACAGTGATTAGCTATTATTTTTAACTCAGAATATGAAATTTCTTAGAATTTACGAAATTTCATCATTTTAGGGGCATCAGAACGCGATTTTTCCGGATAAGTAGTAACTAACGTAATTTTTTTTTGGGGGGGGGGGCTGGGGACATTGTATTTTGTCGGAATACGCATGATAGTGTTTTCACATTTTAATTAAAAAAATCCACAAAACCTAAAAAAAATTAAATAATCACGAAAACTACTATTGAGTTGAACAGTTTTTTATGATCATTGAAAATTTTTCAGTAGATTTTAATCAGTTAGAAATTTTAAGTAATCGAAAATTTTCTGAATTTTCCATAATTTCCAAAAATTCGCGGAATCAGTAAATTTCAGAGAAATGAAATAAAATTTTTGGGTATCATATTTTTTTGCAATATCTATGATCACGATGATCTATTTTTTATAAATTTTGAACAAAAAATTAAAATACTCGAAAAATACTTGAAAATTGAATCCTTGTGAGCTAGACAAATTTTCATAAAATTCGAAAAGTGAAGTATATTATACTTTGCTAGAAACTTCGCAAATTTGAAAAATCAAAACGTATCGGAAATCATATTAGGAAATGTCAATAAATCTAAAAAATCAGAGTTTTTGTAGAATTTTAGGAAGTGTTCATAATTTTATAACTTGTGTTTTTGATTATATGTCTTAAAAATAAGTATGATTTTTTTTTAATTTCCAACGAAAATTTGCAATACACGAAAATATTGAGAAATAACCAAAAAATTTTACGAGTTTGACAAATTTTATAAAGTTTTTAAGTGGTTAGTAGTTGGTTTGATGTTATGAGAAACCTCTAAAATTTTGAAAAACCATAACACATTGAAAATTCTACAAACTGTCAGTTATGCTGAAAAAATCAAAGTTTTTATCAAAATTTCCAGAAAAAATCTATCATTTTTGAAGTTATGCTTATTATTGTATTTATTTTAATGAAATAGGTATGCATATAGATATCTTTATTTCTCCCTTCAAATTCGCAGAACCCGAAAAGCATATGAAAACTAAGAAAAATCTTGATAAGTTAGACAATTTCAATGAAATTTCAAAAATTTCAAATAGTCTGCATTATGTTTGAAATTTTGAAAATTTTCAAAAATTTTAAAACATTTGAAATTCTGAAAATTTTCAAAAATTTTAGAACATTTGAAATTCTTAAAGTTGCCAATAATCCCAAAAAATTCGAGAAATCGGTAGAATTTTATTTTTATCATATTGTGTTCAATATCATACATATGTATTGTTTCATTAAAATATGCATGATAGTATTTTTGAAATTTCATGCGGAAAATCTAAAAAATTTGAAGAGTTTTAAAGAATCACATGACATCGTAATGAGTTGCATAACTTTTCGTAAAATTATGGAAGTTTCTGATAGTTTGTATACAATAACGTCAAAAATTCAGAAAACTTCGGAAAATGATCGATAGCACATTGGAAATTTCGAAAATGTCAGTTATTATAGATAAATCAAAATGCTTGTAAAATTTTAGAATATGTACATTAATTTCGTTAATTTTGTTCATTATATTTCTTCGAGATATGCATTATGAAACTTTTTTTATTAACAATTTGCAATACTTAGGAAGTATTCAAAAACTGAAGAAAATGTTGCATGAGTTAGAAAAATTTTCTTATATGCAAAAACCAAATAGCCTTTTACGTTTGAAGTTTGAAATTTTTTTTTAAAATAGAAAACATTTGGAATTCCAAAGATTGCTAATGATTCCGACAAATAATTAAAGTTTGTAGAATTTCAGAAAATGCTCGTAAACTTTGTAGATTATAGAAGTTTTTCAAAAATGCTGTCAAACTAAAGAAGCTGCGTGTAATCTGTAAAACCTATAAAATGAAAAAGTTTTCACTAAAAATATAACATTTTATACAATTTGTATGAATTCTGTGTTTTGTGAAAAGTTTCACTAGTCGATAAAACTACAATTTTTAAATGAAATCATTTTTGCATGGGTATTTTTGGATATTTTACTTATGCAGAATTTTCCAGGTGGGTAGTGTTAACTTACCATACTCACATCTTCTGCGGCCCCAACATCATTTTACAATAAAGTGTTCTGTTTCTTGATATTCGATTTTTAATGTTTACAAACATCACATATGAACCTGAAAATATTGATGGTCTAAACTTCCTCAATGTCAAATATTCAAAATTTCGTTAGTTCTCAAAATAAGGTTCCTTATTTTCAACAACTTCAGTCTCCAAATTTGTTATCGTAATAAATATTCCTCATTTTTCCATGACTGAGATCATTGTTGAAAGAGGAAAAACTACTCGCTAATTAATCCAAAAATAGCCCAGAATTTTCACATACACCCCAACTAGAAAACAATCCGAACGCTTGAATCGTAGTCTTTGCACAAAAATTATCGCAAAATGCGAACGAATAGTTTAAACAATACGATCTACTTTGTCCTAGTTTTTTGCATGTCTCTCTTTCATTTTACTGTATATTTGTAGTAATTTTTTCCTTGTTCACTGAAATAAACAAATTTCGAAGTACTTTAATTTTCATTAAAAATGAGTGAAATTAGTAAAAATTCTTTGAATTTCTTCATTGAACTCTAGACATTCGTTCTTCACAGACTTTTGATGACCAGGAAATAAAAATAGTCGGTTTGATGCATCTTATCGTATACGAGAAAAAACTGAATTTAAATAGCGCGTCATCGTGCAAAATCGTGAAATGATTATAAAAAAGCCTCCCTTAAAATTAAAAACAAACAGGCACAATTTTTCCATGACATTGTTTTCACAACTGAAGCCTGAAATTGTAAATTTAAAGGATTCATTTTTCATACATGCATTCCAAATGATAGTGAAAGTTGTGGAAAATCAGAATTTTCTTTTTAGAAATTTCGGGGAAAGGGGCGTCGGATATCATTTGGATTGTTTAGAAAATGCATAAATTAATAATAAATTTCTGCCAGTTTTTATTTAAATGTGAACAATAGAAATCATCAAAAATTTTTGAAACCATAAGAATTTTCGAGTCTTATGACTCGAATAATTTTTGATATTCCAAAATATCAGAAATTCCTTGTTTCCATGATTTTTTAATATTGTTAAGAAATAATTTCGTAACGATTTAAGATATTATTCTTTCTGAAATTTTCAGACTTCTACAAAATTTCTTGAAAGTTGCGAAATAATTCTCAGGATATTAAAGAAATCTAGTAAATTTGTAAACATTCACAGATTCAATTTTATCGTTAGTCTGATCATTCTCTCTTTTTTCCTAAATACCGATAAGGTTAATATACCCCATTTATTTATAAATATCGAATTGATTTTCTTTAAAAGTCTAAGCATATAATGCTATAAAATGTTTATTTTCTTGCATAAAATACATATACACAAAATAAATAACGTCTAATTGTAGTTTTTATTTCCAATTTTTAAGCGTGTATAAAAATTTAATATTCTTGACCTATTCTAAAGTTCATGGTCATTTATTAAGATTATCATAAGTTTTCAAGATTATCTTCATTTTCAACAAATTTCGTGTGACTTATCAAAGATGATTCTAGATTTTGAAAGATTTTTGTGTATTATCAAACAAGATTGTAAATATTATAAAATTTTTTCAAGATATTCTTTAGCAAGACCTTTTTTTCGATAGCCTGCAAAAGTTCAAATTTTCATCATTTTGTAATCAATTTTCACATTTCTCAAAATATTTATAAATAGGGTTCTTTGAAGAGTAAGAGTTGTATTTTTTATCTGCTCTCAGGTATCTTCCACGTCATGTAATGATCAGTGTAGATAAAAGAACTGAATTATTTTAGATTAGCGTTTTTCAGCTGATATCTTTTTTCTGATCAAATGTATTATCGACGTCATTGTGATATTTGTGATATGATAGAGTTTTTTTATGATTTTAGTTTCATGTCCGAAAGTTTTAAGTATGATTCATATCGTAGTGCGAAATTTTTGCAATCAAAAATTTAAAAAGCACAAGCTAAAAATTGGTGTTCAAGGAGATTGGATTATAAATATTTTAAAAATTGTTCAACATTTGTAGTTTTCCGTTGGATTCCAAATTTTTGAAATTTTTCTAGGGCTCCGATAAATAAATTTGAATATATAAAGAATTTCAGTAAAATACAATAATTTTCTGCTTTTTATTCCAGGCTTATTTTCTTACTCCATGATAAGCTCGTAAAAGTTTTTGCCTTTTTACTAAAACTTTTTATTTAATTCTTTCAATACGTTGAATTTTTTTGGGTAATTCTGTGTTTTTCGTGATTCAACTAATAAATCTATCATAACAAAGAAAAAAAAGCTTCTAACTGACATAATTTTTTGAATTTCAATAAAAAAATTTTGCATTTTCCGAAATGTATTCGACTATATTATTTCTGCAATGTAAAAATTAATTTAGAACCAACTGAGGTTCTCCTTGAAATTTTTTACGAAAAAAAATCTTAGCGTGATTGACAAAGTTTTATAAAATATTTCATCGAGAAAAAATTTTATTTGTTGTTGAGAGTGTAGATATGAAATGTTTGTGAAATTTTTGTTTTCTTTATATAATCTACTTGATGTAATCTTGAATGAAATTTCGTTGCATCTCATATTACGAGTGATGATAACGAAATTTGCGTTACAGTGAAATGAAACACCTATCGCGTGAATATACAGCGTCCCGTAAATGAGAAAAAAATAAATCATAAATATTCTAACGACACTAAACAATTAGCTTTCTCAAGAATATTTTTAGTCCTTTCAGCACTTCAAAACAATCAAAGAACTTGCAATAAACGTGTAACTGAAAAATTTGTACGTATATGAATACAAAAAATTTATTTTCAGTTGAATAAATGTAGAAAAATAAAGTTGTAAAAATGATTCAATGTTAATTCAGTTATTGTGATGGGAATTTTCGATTTTTTTGCGTGCTCTGTTTCGAAATATGGGATATTTTACCTTTTTTCTACCAACTCTCAGTTTTCATAAAGCGACTTTGTTCGAATAATGATGATAAAATATCCTCCACATTTTGAATTTTTTTTAAAATATAATTTCTCATTTATCCGAGGAAATTCGCCTTATAGTAAAAGTTCGTTTTTTTGTCTAGTTTGCGATTTCTAAACCTCAGCTTAGTAAACGTAAAAAAGCAATGTATTTGGCAATTGAATAGAAAAATAAAAAATTTCTAAACGAAAAGTAGTTTTCTTTGAACCAAATAACCAGTTAACTTTTACAAAAATATATCAATTTTTTATTCAATGTTATGCTTGATGATTTTTGAGAAAATTTTTTTTTCAGTCATAAAGAATAATAATGACTGTAAAAAAATTGTTATATGAAATTATAGATGAATAAAGTAAATAAAAATCACGATAGTTTTTATTTGTTACTTATTTCAACTTAAGTCAGCAGACTTTTACGAAGATACAGCAATTGTTTATTCGATGTTTCGTGTGATAGTTTCCCCAGTAATTTTGATACTTATAAAAACCTTATAAGAAAAAGAAATATCTTATAAGAATTCGATTTCTTATAAGGTGACCTTATAAAAATCTTATAAGAGACTGAAATTTCTTATGAAAATGTATTGGATAAAGTTTTAGAAGAAGAAAACTTTATAAAATTTTTTCGATCAATTTTTATAAGAAATTGTAGTTTCTCACAAGGTTTTTATAAGGTTTTTAAGAAACTAGGGTTTTAAGAAACAATTTTTTTCAATTACAGAAAATTATAAAGACTGTATAAAGTAATGTTTTACAGTTACAGAGAATATAATTTTCTAGCTTTTGATGAAAGATTTTCTCTCGAGAATAGTGTTGGTTTTGCTAGAAATAATTCGAAAATCTGTAAAAAAAAATTTCTCGTTGTTTCATTTCGAAAGATTGCACCTAAATGTTCTGTATACCCCACTTCAGAAATTTGTAGCGCTTGATTAAAAAATAAACGCTATAATAAACTCAGAAACTACAATTCTCCAATTAATTATCTAAAAATTTCTACAACCTTCACCTTACACTCAAAACTCGGAATTTCTCGCTCTCGCAAATCGAGTCAAATCACCTTAAACTCATTTTTTCTTGCCTTCAAGGAATTCCTACTCTTCTTTCGGGTAGTTATCAGGGGTGCAAAATCAGGGAAAAAGAGGAATATCAAAAAAGAGATTCTAAATGCAAAAAAAAAACTAAATTTACTCTATAAATCGAAATCTCTTATCCCGCTTACCGTAAATCTGCATGCGCTGTTCTTTGCTCTTCTGTTTATCGAGCATTTCCTTGCTGCTCTCGATGTGGTGGAAAATTAGCGCCCCCAGGAGAAGATACGCCAGGAACAGCATCAGTAGCACCATCCACTGCTTCTTCGACATTATTCCCGACCTACCTCGATCGTCACGAAATCATTCTTTTTTCCTTCTGCGGACCCGCGATTCTGGAATGGCACTGTTTCTTTTTTTTTCTACATGAGCTTTCGCGAGGCTCGGTAACGAGGAGGATAATGAAATGAAATCAAGGAGGTCCGACGTTATCAGCTTCGGTCTTCGAGGCTCTCGATAGCATCGATTCTGATAAGGTGCCGCGGGCCATCAGATAAGGGGACAGGGGGAGGGGGTCAAGAAGGGACAGGGGGAGGGGGTCTTGTTTTGGTCCCGAGCGCCCGAATGAGACTGATCGTTTCTTTTCGATTCTTCGCCGACGATCCGGTTCCGAGCGAGTCGGACAGGGGAAGTTCGCAAGGTCCCCCGATCACGCCCTGATTGGCGGGACCGAAAATCATGGAGCTTTTTGATGACGACGGGAATGATAGTGGTTATCGGTTGCGGTGGCAACGGACTTTTTTACTGAGGTCCAGACAAAATTCTGAATCAGTGAGAATCTACTCTCACACGCAGAGAAAAGAATGGATAATACGTCCATGAAAATGGACAATTTTGGACAATCCTCAAAAAAGGATGTCTCATCTATTATAAAAAAAACTACAACACAGTTGAATTTGATAGTAGAAACATAAACATTGTTGTAGTGATAAGCTATAATTACACTTCATCCTAAAAATGGACATGACATCCTTTTTTTAAGGATTGTCCAAAATTGTCCATTTGCATTAATGTGACGTCCATTCTTTTTTCTGCGTGCAGAGATAGTCAGAGATCTATAAATAGATTAGTAGAATTCCACAAGTTGATTAAAATGAAATAGTTGAATTCTACTAAATTATAGATTATATGACAGGCTGAGAGGAAAAACCGAACAAGTAGAGACGGAAAACATGGAGTTTCACATTCATCTGTCTCTTACTAGTTCGGTTTTTACCCTCAGCCTTTCATATGTATATGGTTGTTTTACTGAGGTCCAGAAAAAATTCTAAATCAGTGAGAATCCACTCTCAGACATAGTCAGAGATCTACTAATAAATTAGTAGAATTCCACAAGTTGACTAAAAAAGAACTGGCGTGAGTTCAAAAACTCGCGGGAGAAGTGAAACTTCTCACGGTGAAATACTGCAAGTTTAATTAATCAAAAAGAAAGTTCGTTCAATTTTATGAGAAAAACAACTAAAGATACCATTAAAACCAAAGCATGAACTGCGTTCAAAATTTTGCTTGAAACAGATTAACTGAAAATCCGAATTTGGAACGAGTGAAATTCAAATTTAAATTTAAAGTTTGACAACATAGATTTACTTTTCTTACACAGTTCAAATCGTATGGTATACATGCAATATGGAAGAAAGTGAAACTTTGTTGTCAAACTTTGAATTTCGATTTGAATTTCATTCGTTGAAAATTCCGAATTTAATTTAATCTGTTTCAAGCTACAGTTTTGAAGGCAGTTCATGCTTTGGTTATAATGGTTTCTTTAGTTGTTTTTCTCATAAAACTGAACGAACTTTCTTTTTTTTTTCAATTAAACTTGCAATAGTTTGTCGTGAGAAATGTCACTTCTCTCTCAAGTTTTTGAACTGACACCATAATGAAATTAGTGTAAAAAGTTAAAACTAGAAATGTGAATTTTCCGTTTTAAATTTTTAACACATTTATTCAAGGAAGAGAATTATATGTTTTTTTATTCCCGAATATTACCTTGATATTCTTTTCATTTCAGAATTATGTTAAAATAATTATCTTCAAGTTAATTATTACTGAAAACATAAGATATTCACTTTGATTTTTCAGATGATGATTTTTTCATAAAATAATGTTTTTTGATGTCTAATTTATGTAAAGCAATCAACTTCAGTAGTAGTAACCATTTTAAAAATAGATAAAAAAGATGGAACTAAAAATGTAGGTTTCATGTTGACCATTTCTCTGAAATTGGTTTTAGAATATGCATTTTATATTAATTTTCATTTCACAATATCAAGAAAGTTAAAAAAAAAAATATAAAATATTGAATTTCACTTTCATTTATCTGAAAATAATTTTTACACAATATTTTTTACTATTATTAACAACGAAGAATTTCTTAAATTTTAATTATAATAAAATGAATAAAAAAAATACAACTAAAAACGTAGGTTTTATATTTATTATTTTTCTAAAATTCTTGTAAGAATTAGCATTTTAAATGTCCATTACATGTTCTAAAGACTTGTTCCCAATACTTTGTTCCCAAACCATTGCTACGCTCTCAACCGGATTTTACTCCAAACGAACCATTAAAAGTTTCATTTCAAAAATAGTTGAATCCTACTATATTATAAATTATATATACAGTTGTTTTACTGAGGTCCAGACAAAATTCTGAATCAGTGAGAATCCACTCTCAGAAATAGTCAGAGATCTACTAATAGATTAGTAGACTTCCACAAGTTAAAAAAAATAGTCGAATTCTACTAAATTATGGATTATTTGTACCTAATTGTAAAAAAATTTTATGTTTAAAACACTGTTAATAGCTTGATGATTTAAGAAATAAATATTTAAAAAAAAGTCTAAGTATGTCTATTATTATTGTTCGATTTCATACTATAAAACTATAATGAAATACTAGCATTTGTATGGTATTCAGATAACCAATAATTGCAGTGGGAAATATTTATTATTATGAACAGTAACTATTTACCGAAGTATTTGTAAAAATTGACTTTTTCATTCGTTGAACTACACTTACCTGTTAGACATAATGCAAGAATAAGACTAGTCAAAACCTACTTACTGTAAAAATGGATTTTTACGAAAGTTACACTATTTTTCTTCAGTAAAATATTATTTATTTCATCAGTAAGCTATATCAGTAATTCAATTAGCAAAATCTTACTAAAACCTTAGTTGCTCCCTTTTTACTTTTTCAATTAGTGAAATTCTGCTATTTATTAGTAGTTTTTTACGAATTGAAATTGATGGAGTGAAAAAGTGAAACTTCACTGTTTGGCAGTGAAAAGTCTCTTTTGAGCAGTGAAAAGTCTTCCACGTTGGAAATAAGGGATATGCACTGTGTAACAGGGAATATGTATCGATTTCATCCGTAAATGTTCTTTCGAAGCTCAGTGATATAAGTTCGTTTCACTGGTGAATCAGTAAAATTCCACCAAGTTAGCAGTGCATACTAATTTTTTCAAGACAGTGGAAGATGTTTCACTTTCATCAAGATAAGAGAGTATATATTTTTAGTGAGATTTTACTGATTACAAAAATTGACATACGGTAACTGAGAATTGAAAGGATTTCAATGATTGATATCTGTAATATAAGAGATACTATTTCAATCAGCGAGATCCTACTATTCGACTCAGCAACATATGTTACAATTCTATTGATTGAATCAGTAAGATTCGATGGCAGTGGTTGAAATGATGACTTAAACAGAGATTGCACTATTCAAGTCAGTAAAATTCTGTGATTGCAAAATCTTTTCATTGAGTTTCTTGTTATTCTTTAACTTTAGACTCATCATTACCCGGACTATGGTAATATGTAATTTGATGTTTCACTAGAAAATGAAATACTTTTCAGTCAACTCAATGATAAAATATATTTGTCCGAAAATTACAGATAAGCAGTTGACATTCTTGTCCTTCCTCTGTTATATCAATGATACTCTGTGAAATACGGTAATGAAATAAGACAGCGATACCACGTTAGTAATTTTATAGATAAAAACATTATTCTTATGTACCACTCTATGGATTCAAATGGAGGTCTGCAGCTTGAAAATGCTAAACAAACTTGGCAATGTTATGCAATATTATGATGTGAAATAGTCAATGCTGGAGACTGAACCGACTGATTTTGAATTATATACGAATGTCTCTGAAACACCTTTGCACTGTTTCACTGATTTAATCAGCGCGATCGCCAGTTTTTGCTGATTTCCCAGCGTTGAGCACAGTTAAATCAGTGATTTTAGAATAATTAACTATTTGAATCAGTGTTCGTGTTACTGATTCGATCAGCGGGATACTTGCATTCACTGATTGATCTAGTGAAGTCGTAACTTTCCGCTGATTTCTCAGCGTTAATCACTGAAAAATCATTGGATTTGCAATTTACTTAATACATCATTAAAATTCTCAATAATGTAGATTTAGAGACGGAGGTGCAAACTTTTTGACTACTAATTCAGAACAAAAGATTATGGTTTTTTTTTTTCGAAAATTCATACCTTGCTGCTGTTTCAAAACGAACTGAATTTTTTTATTTTATGTTTTCTTTGTTTTTCATACAATTCACTTTTAGACCAGTACCTACTTAGCTAAGTTATGTGAAAATTACAAAGATAGTTTAGTGTTTCATATCCGCTGATATTTAATAAAATTGTCTAGAATTTAAATAAAGTGTGAAGAATATAAATTAAATTTCCATTATTTCAATTTTTTCGGAACTCCAATAAATTTGTAGGAATTAAACGAAAAGTTTTGTTGAAAATCAAAATTTTTTCCACCGTAAATCCATAAACAAGTATTTTTTTTAATATTGAAATGTGAACATTGTTTCTATTTGAAGACACAACAGAAAAATTTTAAGGATAGCTGTTTTATCATGCAAATGATCTGTGCATTATGGTTTTCTGAAAAAATAGGAAAAAACTTGACATTTTCGAATCTAACGATGAATAATTAAATCACAATAATTCTATAAAACTGTCGAAAATGTATAAAAATTTGAGAAAATGTGTAAATATATCTCTCGTTTTTAATTTTCCGAAGCTTAAAATCGTAAGAATTTTATTAAAAATGCTTTGCAATGATACGTTTTTCATCTCTGAATTAAAATGCAGGTGATTTTTCCAATTTTTAAATGATAAAAATTTTTATGCTAGCTGCTTCTATTTTGCAAGTAATTTGCTTTGAATGGAAATCACTGTTTCTTTGTGTTTTAGATAAAGTTTGCTAAAAATTTAGTAAATAGCTAGACGATTCTCAAGCGGCTGATAGATGATTGAATTACGAGAATTTTCTATGCCTGGTTGTTACTGATGCATAAGAATTCGAGAAAAAAATTTCAAATGTTTATTATTTTTTACTCGTCATAAAAAATGTCATTCAGAAATAAAATTATATTCACTCAATTTCTAGAATCATGGAATTTTATTGAATTGCTACGAAATCTCGAAATCCTTTACATGTAAAGAAAATATTTTTTGAATCTCAGTATGATTTTAAAGAATTCACTAAAAATTTTTACATTTGTAATCATGGAAAATCGTTGTGATTCGTCGATTAAACTCAAAATTATCAACTTTTATCAGATTCTCATGAGTTTTAGAAAGTAGTAACTAATGAAAAAGTCTGATATAAATGAAACTACAAAATGACTGTGTGAACTAGTCAAATAGGTAGAAATTTTTCTTAACATTAATTTATAGAGTGTACGAAATTATTTTTATTATTATTACAGCGATTGCAGCTTCATGCTGATATTACTATTCACCGTTAAGCAGAGCAAAATCAGTGATTTTGTAATTCACTATTCAAATCAGTGCCGTGTTTTTGATTCGATCAGGAGGATATTTGCATCAACTGATCGATCCAGTAAAGTCATAAATTTTTGTTGATAATGTCCCCATTCGGTTATAATTTTTTCGAAGTGGCTTGTTTTAGTACATACAGTTTTTTTACGTATGGGAAAATATTGAAAATATTGATATTACAGTTTCTGTATTACAAAAATATAATTATCTTTCTGAAATGTTATGCGAAAGTTTTCAATAACACATCTTGATTTACCAATTATATGCATTTTTTTTAGCATTTTTTAGGACTTTGATGAAGTATGTAAATTTCAAGATATATTCCTACTTGTTTTACTTTTTTCAACGCTTATATAACTGAAATAATTTTGTACTCTATAGATTAGTATGAAAAAAAAATTTTATTTGACTACTTTCTGCAGTACTTCCGTAGTTTTATTTATATCAGAGAAAGAAAACGATGTTTTTATTGTAACAAAGTCTAGGAAAGCTTCGTTGTCGCTATAAATGTTATTCACAGAAATCGATTAAAATCTTCATTTCGAACACTAGAGATTTCATGACAATAATTTGCAGTGAATTTCGATTTTTTGAAGAAATCAATATAAATGTAGTTAGCGTTTAACAAGACTTCAAAGTCATTTGTAAATTACCGGAGAATTTCGGAAGATCAATGTCTATTATCTATGAATTATTTAATTTGTTACACTTTTTTGAAATCCATGAGAATTTGGAAAAAATTAGTAATTTTTAGTTCAATTGACGAAACACATCGGTTTCGCATGATTACAGATAAAAAGTATTTTGGTAAATTCTTCAGAACCTTGCTGAAAATGAACTTCTCATGTTAATCTTATGTCAGATCTGATATAAGATATGTATAAGATCTCATACCAGTTCTCATGTGAGACGTGAGATTTCATATTAGATCCCATATCATATCTGACGTGAGATGAACATAAGAATTTCATTTTCAGTAGAGAATTATACAGCGATACGCCAAATGTTATCTTTACATGTGAAGGATTTCGAGATTTTGTTGATAGTGATCAAAATTCTATGATGTCAGAAATAAAATTGATGAAATTCATGAATAATGGAATTGATGAAATCTATAAACAATTAATGTTTTGATAAGTGGAAATAATAAATATGTGAAGTTTTTTCTCGAATTCTTGGAAATCAATAGCATATATATTTAGGTATAATATCACATTCTTGGAATTCAAAAATCTATCAGTTATTATAAAAACTTTAAGCTATTTACTAAACTTTCAACAAACTTTATCCAAAACACAGAGAAACAGGGAATTCCTCCTAAAGCAAATTATTTGCAAAATAGAAGCAGCCATGCAGCCTTAAAGTTTTTTCCATCCAAAAATAAGAAAAATTACGAGCTTTTTAATTCAGAGTTAAAATTTGTCTATTTCAATGAATTTTTGATAATATATTATTACAATTTGAAGCCTCGCAAAATTCAAAACGACAAATATTTTTACACATTTTCTCAGATTTTCGTAAATTTTCTATAGTTCTATAAAATCCTTGTGATTCTATCAGTCTTCATCATATTCCCAGACGTCAAGTTTTTTCATCCTAATTTTTCAGAAAACTCGATCATGCTCACATGTATAGATGATTCGTATAATCAAACTGTTTTACTTAGAATTTGTCTATTGAGCCCTTGAATAGCAACAATATTTACATTCCAAAGTAAAAAAAAAAGCAAAACTTCTTTTTCTTGATTTGCAGCGAAAAAATTTGCATCCCAACATAACTTTTTATTGAACTTCTATAACAAATTTATTTAATTTTCGAAAAAAAAAGAAATGGATTTTTTTTTGAAAATTCTTCACACGTTAGTGAAATTTTAACGATTTTAGTAGATATCAGCGGATATTTAACGTCAATCTATTTTTGAAATTGTCACAAAACTTAGATCAGTAGGCTCTCGTCTAAAAGTGAATTGAAAATGAAAAAATTACGTTCGTTCTAAAACAGCAGCAAAGTATGAATTTTAGAAAAAAAACTATAATTCCTTGTTTTGAATTGGTAGTAAAAAAATTCACACCTTCGTCTTTGACTCTAAATAAGTAAGAATTTCAATGATATATTCAGTAAATTACAAATTCACTGATTTTTCAGTGATCAACACTGAAAAATCAGCGAAAATTAATGACTTCCCTGAATCAATCAGTGGATGCAAGTATCCCGCTGATCGAATCAGTAACACAACCACTGATTGAAATAGTAAATTATTTTAAAATTGCTGATTTTTCTGTGCTTAACGCTGGATAATCAGCAAAAATCTGCGACCTCACTGATTAAATCAGTGAAACAGTAAAAAGGTGATTTAGAGACATTCGTGTATAATCCCGATTCGGTCGGTTCAGTCTTCAGCATTGAATATGTCACATCATAACATTGCATAACATTGCCAGGTTTTTTTAGCATTTTCAAGGTACAGATCTACATCTGAATCCATAGAGTGGTAAAGGTACTGTTTATATCTATAAAATTATTAACGTGGGATGGCTGTCTCATTTTATCACTATACTTCACAGAATATCATCGAAATAACAGGAAGGACAAGAATGTCAACTACTTATCTGTCATTTTTGGACAAATAAATTCTATCATTAAGTTGATTGAAAAGTCAAAATAATGATAAGTTCAAAGTCAAATTTTGATTTTTTTTGCAACTTTTTCAATTTTGATTGAAAAGGTTGCATACACATTACATATCTAATCAATAAGATACTATTGATTCTCAATAAACGAATCTTCACTTCCATCATCAGTGGTATCTCACTGATTCAGATTACGAGATCCATGTAACTTTCTGATAAATTTCTACGATTTCAAGCCTCGTTCTAGAAATTTATTTCCCGGGTCAGAATCGCGGATCAAACCAAAAACGAGCGAAATAAAAATGCAGAAAAGAAAAGAAGAAAAAGAAATCAAGTTTCGCAACGTGGCGAGAGGTCGCTGTGTTTGCGTAAACTTTGGGCGATCTCGTTCACGATCGAGGAGGACCTTGCGCGAGTTGCGATAACGCCACTCGCTCGCTCGCTCGCTCGCTCGATCGCGCGAGATGCCCACCAATGCGGAGATCTTGATAGCGCTAAATTTAGGTGACTAATTTAACTAAGCGAGCAAGTACGCATTATTTTGGGTGCGTCTCGCGAGTGCGCTAATTTAAAGGAGTCGTCGCTCTGATTTTACGCGAAATTCGCACCTTTTTTCTGCCTTCAACGATTTTCTCTTCTTATTTTGCGAAAAGATGATTGATGTGCGAAAAACGAGAATTTCGATATTTTGGGAAGAATTTTGTTCATGCATGTGTACTACTTTTGAAATGGGTTTTTTTGGAAAGTTGTTTCGGAAATAAACTGTTTGGTATTTTGGAATAGTTGGCATGCTCGGGGTGTATTCATTCATTACTGAATATTGAAATTGCATCAATGAAATTTTTACAAATCAACAAAATTACTGCGAAGAATAACTTTCATCGCAATTCAAAAATTTGTAAATTATATTTTTAAACCAAGTTTGCAGAAAGAAAAGAAAACTATATCATTGAATTGTACGAAATTTGAAATGTCAGAATTTTCATTTTTAAATTTACTCTCTAAATCTGAATCAGTAAAATTTCACTGTTTTTCAGTGAAAATCCGTTAACTAGTAAATCAGTGGCCAGTAAACCACCGATAAAAAGTAATTTTTCACTGGACATCTGTGAAAAAATCACTGATTTTGACTAATAAAAGATTTGTGACTGATTCAGATTTTAAAGGTAATCAACAAAAATGTTATTTGAGGAGCTATGTTTGAATTTGAAAATAAATAGACAAAATTTTAGTCTTCAGCCTGTAATTATCAGGAGTTGAAAACTCTAAAGTTTGATGTATCTAAAAAGATACAATCAAAAAAAGTTACATAATAGTTTAAGAGTTATGAAGAAAAAATTTTTTTTGAATTGGCATTAGAAACATAATAGAATATACAAGTTTTAATTTACATTCATGGTTTTCGTTTGATTCTTTGTTCAATCATTTAAAAGTTCTTTCACCACGATAATAGGATTTTCCGATTTTAGAACGTTTCCAATAAAATATTGCTCTGAAAGTTGGAAGTATCAATTTTTTCTATCTAAAATTTTGAGAGTATGTAATAAGAAATACTTATAAATGAATCACGATTTCGACAAAATTTGAAAATTCTAGTAGAAAATAGTAAATCGAAAGTTTAATACGTAAAATTCCAATATTTCAGACAATTTTTTTTTGCGGAATTTTAACTCAGGTTTTCCCAGCTTAAAAGAAGAAAATCTTATATTCTCAAATGCAATTGATTTCCTAGTAATTTGGGTTTTTATAAAGTTTTTTTAGAACTCCTTATAAAATTTGGATATTTTTCCTAAAATTCCGCTTTTTTATAAAGTCACTTTATAAAAAGAGCAATTTTTATAAAGGTTTTATTAGTTTTTATTAAGTCGCTTTATAAAAACTTCTATTTTAAAAAGATCTTTATAAAATAACGGCATTTTTATAAAGTGGATATTAAAATCTACTTTGATAGAGAATCTGTCTTTTTATAAAAATTTCAGAAAGTTTCTATAAAAAGAGACTTTCTAAAAACTAATAAAAACTTTATGAAACAATGCTCTTTTTATAAAGTGATTTTATAAAAAAAAGCGTAATTTTATAAAAAATACTGAAATTTTATAAAAAGTTTTATAAAAACTTCATAAAAACCAAAATTACGAGGGTTAAATTTTTGAACAATACATTATTCTAAGTTAGAAACGTTGAATCTGTGGGTTCAGGTTTTTTTGTGAATTGAAAAGTTAAAACGTTTTTAAATTATTGTTAGTCAAATGAGGGGTGATAAATTAAGATTGGCTAATTCACAATTTTGGTTTTTTACAGAAAGATGAAAAATCGTTCTCACTTGATATCTTTAATTAATTTACGATTAATTGGTAATATATTTATTAGATTCAAGAACAAATAACAGAGCTTCGAAGTTTTGTGTAAAAATCTTAACTGGAAAAATAAATATAAGCTTCCAAAGTTGTCCACCTGCTAAGCCCGGCGTTTTCATCTCAGCGTAATATAAGGTCGTGGTTCATGTAAGTTACAGTAAATAGTAATTTTTGAATTTAGCAAGCAATTGACAAACATTTTCGTGTAATTATTTTGATATAATATTATAATATCTTGTATAACAATTATTCAGTTAATTTTTTTTCAGGGCAATTAGTTCGAGGATTTTACTTTTTATTATTGATTTATTGTCGAATGTTATTAGAATTGTAAAAAAAAGATGCTCAGTTTCTATTCAGAGGAAATGTTATGATTCACTTAATTGATAAAAGTTGTATTATTGAGAGAACTAAGAGTGATAAACAAAAAATTTCTGCAACAAATGGTATGAAAGGGCAAAAACCAATGAAATGAAATGGAGTAATTATTGACTTCAAGTAAACTTTTCTTTATTTAAATAATTTTGAAACTCATCACAAATTAGTATTCATGCATCACAATCATATACAAATACAAAATATTCATGTTATATTATAATGAATTATTGTGAAAGTCCTGATTTTCTTTTGGCATGATCAGAACGTTTTTTTATCTAACTTGCCCAAAAATATCTCGATAGTAATATCTACTTTAAGTTTAATGCATTGCTAGAAACTTCAGAGACACCAAGAGAAAATCATTTTGTTGGTTTTGAATCTTAGACTCTTGGCGTTAGTTTTTTGTAGGTTTTCACACAATTTTTGAAAATGGAAAAAAACTTTTTTGAAGCTCCGCTTTTGGAATAATAGGTATGAGACTGTCAAAAGAGATTTCATAAATGAAAAAAGTAGATTTCGGGAAAATTGAGGGTTCGCTGGTTTTGAACTATCACGTTATATGTGTAATATTGAATCCATCGCTATTAAAAATAAAGAAGAGCGAAATAAAAATTGTTGAAAAATCAAAATTCCAGTAATCTACGATTCATGAAATGTTCTTTCAAGAAGACGCATAAAAAAATTGTTTCTCGTTTTTGATTTGTGTTAAACAGGTAATTATTTATAAACAATGTTACACATTTGTGCCTGAGTGAACTCATTTTTGAAATTTGCAAACGCAGCTAATAATTACTTTAATTCTTACAATTCCCATATATTTAAAAATTTAACATTTTCTATTTCATATTTTGCACAAGTAAAAAAAAATTGTAAAACCAGAGTAAAAAAAATTAGATTCTCAGGTTAGATGTCAAAGTTTTTATAAATTATTGCACTTGAAACATTTTGAGTGTATTTAATAACAAGAACAAAAATTTTTTCATAACGATAAAATTCTGTGACATTCTGGAACTTGGGCATACATACTGTTTTGAAACATTATGAATTTTTGATAATCAATCAAAGATTTACTTGATGCATATGAAAAGATTTTGAATCTGACATTTTTGTTTAATTAGAAAAAGAGGACTTAAAATTAAAATTTTTATTCATAATACATCACAAAATGTATTCTGAAAATTTTAAGTTTGAAGAAGTGTTGAATTATTATTAAACAATTTCGAAATATCTAGATAAATAGTATATTTCGTAACAGGCATGGATGTGCGAATTTGGCGAAACGGGGAAATTACGGTCCGAGGCGAAGCCGAGGACTGTAACCCGTTTTGCCTATGAGCACATCCGTGCCTGTTACGAACGATATTTTATGTACCGAGGGCATAGAAAACGCGTTTAGAGATCTCTAGCTGGCATAGAAACGCTTTTTCTATGCCATATTTCAACATGTTTTTTCATTGATACATATTTTTTTTCTTTTTTAATATTATTTTTTATCATTTTTTGTTTTCCCTATCTTCAAATATATGTACGACAAATTCTGTTTGTGTGAATATAAGATAATTTTCGCATCTCAGTGTCTTTTGTGTCCTTTCATTTCAAGTCGGAGAAGATTTTATCGCTTGGGCCTTGAATTTTTGCTCAGACCTTTCCGAAATCATTCTCGTGTCTCGAATTTTATGCGGTCACTATGTCTTTGCCCTTGATTTTTGGCCGTTCATTGAGGCGTGATTGTATATGATATTCATCGAGTCCACGGTTTATCAGCATAAAAACCTCGTTGTTCATGATAAAAGATTGTTAATTGCGCCGTTTTTCGACGCTACAGGTAAAAAATTCTGATATATGTAACAATCCAAGAATCTTAAAATAAATGGACGAATCGAATCCAAAATTTCCGGTTTTTCGAGATCATTCGAGAATTTTTTCCATGCGTTGGGACTTGGAAATGTGTGACTTAATTATCATGTTTTGTAAAATATGTCTCGATAAAATAGATAATCAAAACGATTTTTGAGAATTCGCTGAATCTTATCGATGTAAAAAATTGATTGTTGGACACAATCAGTTCGAGGACAAAAGTTTACTCATCGAATTAAAAATACTTTTAACGCTAATTCGTATTTTTTTTTTTCATTCTTTTGAGATACACAATACAAAATTTGGGTTTTGGTTTATCTCTAAGAGAAAATTCAAAACTTTTTTGGATCAGTTGTTTAAAACATGGATCATGAATATTGAAAATAAAATTTTTATTAGAACCCTTACCTTACTTTCTTAAAAAAAAAAACACTCTTATTACTTCAAAATCTTCAAAAATACAATTTTGATGTTCAAAAAACCCCACTAATAATGTTTTTCGAAAAACGAGGAAATGGAGAAATGAAATGCTATCGTAAAACTGGACGTTAATAAAGTAACATGTCCAGTTTCCAAGATATGTGTGACGATTGTAATGACTTGGCTAAATGTCAATGTTTTCTTCACGTCTGTCTGAGAAAACCGCGATAACGGAATTCATCGATAAAATAACGAGCGATCTTTCGCGCGGAATCTACTCATTCCGAGAGAAATGGAAAATGGAAATTTTTTATATGAGTTGGAAAAAAAGAGATTTTCAGGCCGGAAAAATCTAGATTGTGATAAATGTCAGAGGTGTAAACTGATTCGAATTTAAACAGTTCAATGACAATTTTTTACGTACTTTTATACAATTTTTTTCATCTTAAATACTTATTACTTTACAAAGTTTTTTTTAAATTTTAGATACCTGAATTAAATATTAGATTATCAAAAAAGTTGTAAGCCAATAAAGGAATAAAAGTTCTCTAAATTCTGAATAAAAAAATTTTCTAACTTCCTTTTAGCCTTGATGGTGTTAACTTAGTAGGAAAAATTTGCTTTTCGTGCTTGTGGTACAGAGAAAAAGACATTGAAAACATTCTTTCTAAAGATGCGATTTAAACGATACGAAGGTCTGATTAGACTCATTTGCACTAATTCGTTTTAATTGTTTATCGAGCCAATCGAGAATCGCGTGCACAGAATGCAATACTAGAAAACATTCCGATCTTCCTTGATCTTCTACGCAAAAAAAAAATTGAAATAATTATAAAAAATCTACCTTCTACCAAGATTTGGGAATAAAGAGTTACTATAGAACGTTACATTTTTCACTGTAACGCGTTACATTAATTAACAAATAATAGCAACGAGAAAAATTTACTTTTGTTGGGTAACAAGTAACGAAAATTCTGTTATTTATTTCACGTTACTTTTATCAGGTTCATTTAGTTTTCAGAATAATTAGTAATTTTTTGAGAAATGTTCTGAAACTGAAAAACAAGAAGTTTTGAGCTTTTTTATTTTCAAATCGAAAAATTTTATACTCAACATTTTTTACGAAACAGAGTGAAATATTAGTAGTTTGTGTACAAATATCGACGAAGAAACGCTTTTTAATTTTTTATTAGAAACTTTTACGGTTCGAAGCATCACTAAGAATCCGCGTGAAAATACATAAAAATCTAAATTCTGCTAGACAACCTTGCGTAATTTTATGAAAAAAAATTAAACAACTAAATTCTAATCAGTATGTTATAAATGCTGTTAGATTCTTCAAAAATTTATGTGTTTTCAGGAATCAAGAAACTTTGAAAAAAAGGGATTGTATTATTCAAAAATATGTATATAGGTGAAATCCATAACTATAATAGAAAATTTCGCGAATCTCATAAGTCTGTAACAAATATAGAAAATATTGAGGGCCCTCTAAACTTTCAAACTGTTTTCTGCAAAATCGAGCGAAATACTTCAAAAACTTGGAATGTTGAATTTTACGAAATCTTATTCTGTAAGTTCAAAGAAATATCTTTGAAAAAAACCAAAACGTTCCACAACATTCTTTTAATACAAGGAAATCCAGAAAAAGAATACATACAGAAAAATACATGTAAATACATGAAACATTTAAAATCTATACAGAGCTTAAGTTACAAAAGCGTTGGATTCCAGAAATTTATTCAGAAAAATATAAAAATACTGAATGATTATTCAAATCGTCGGAAGATAAAAGTAAAATGAAAAATAATAAAATGAGTTAAAATCGATTTAGACCCTGCTTTCTGGAAAATTCTTTGAAAAACGAAAAAATTATTAAATTTCGAATTTTTAGAGCTCAAATTACCGAAATCATTATAACAATTTAAATAAGAATGCTACAAATTTTGCAACATTTTATGCGTGCAAAAAAATAATAAAAGTTTCAGAAATACTGAACAATTACTCAAATACAAGAAGAATTAAGATAGTGCAAAAAAAAAAAGAAGAAATAGAAATCTACATAGATACTCTCTCCTCAAAATTTCCTCAAGCACAAAAAATGTAATAAACTTGGAATTCTACAGCATCGAATTATTAAAATCTTTATAATTATGTACATAAAAATAGTACGAATTTATAAAAATACTAGAAAATCCTGCAATATTTTATCCATTACTGAAAAACACAGTGTCAAATACACTTAAAATCTGAGTAGATAAGATTTTTTCAGAAATCTAAGATATTTGTCAATTTTGAGGCACGGTTAACATTGAACGAAATATCATATTTAGAAATTTTTCAACTTGAAAAAATATTGCAATTCGAACAAGCTGACTGATTTTTTCTCAGGGCCAAAAAGTACAGATTAACAAGTGTTGAATGATTTTCCTGACATAGAAAATTATTCATGGAGGGCTCGCTTTCAGAATAGAAATAGAACAACAAATACATCGATACTGTTTTTTTTTTTCATTCTGAGCGTTTAGATATCTTGTTATTAACATTCAATTAATTCCAAAAAAGTAACGTAAAAGTAACAGAACGTCACTTTCTTTAGGTGGTAATTGTAACGAGTGACCATTTCTTTCCAAGTAACGATAGCGCAATGAATAACCTCTTACACCTAATTAATGGTAACGTAAATTGTAACAATTTTTTAATTTAGTATCCAAACCTTTCTTTCTACACTCCTTTATTCGAAAATTGCAAGATTTTGCAAAGAGTTGCAAATTTTCTCGAATCCGATTTTCATACCTGAATATTTAGTTAATTTGGAAAAATACACTGCTACTGAATTCGAATACAAATGTTGTCACCAAAGAAGGAAAAAATGGCAAAAATGTTACATCAAAAGAATAGAACTTCACACTAAATCAGTACACGAAATTATTTACTTATTAGCACTTACTTTACAGCAATGTTTCAGTTGATACTCTTTAGAATAATTTAATTATCTTTCGAATAATTTATTTATTCAAGTAATACTCCAAACACATGTATGATAGATTTTGAATTGTGATACAGAATTGTGACATTTTTAACTAAATGCTCTACATAATTTCTCGGCGTTTTTATAAGGCCTCGGGAAAATGGCGAAAAATAAATAGTGCTGACGAATGGACTTTTTGTCAAACGCAGTATTTTCGTCAGAGTTAGGTTGCACTTGAATGTCAGCGTTCATTGAAATGAATGAATAACGGCATAGGTAATTCATCGGTTTTTCTTGAGCGCGAACTTGAATGCGAAACAGGAAGGGGAAAGTGATGGAAGTGAAACCGCAATCTATATAAAAAAATTTTTATACACAGAATGGGAATTTTTTGTGTTATACAATTATTATCAGAAATTAATATGTAATAGAGGAAACAGCAAAATATCCTTCTAATATAAATATTATTATTTAAAATATTTAGAAATTAAATAAGTTTTGTGTTCACCTTTCATTAAAAAAGATTTTTAAATCTACAATTTTTGCACATGAAAATTTCTGATATTAAAATTTCGTCTGTAGTATTTTGAATTTCATGACATTTCAATTACACATTGTAAAAAGCTCTAAGTATATATTACTTATGGTATTAAATGTGTACAAAAAAAGTTCCTCATCTTATGCCTTTTTCAAGCAGACTGCCAGTTCATTTGAATCAAAAATCGAAACTCTTATCGAAAACTAGATATTTTATAGAAAAGTACATAAGCTGACCTTTTTTTTCGATGCAGTTAATCCGAAAATTGGGGAAATTTGTGTATATAAAGAGGATCGAGTGTTTTTCTTAAAGTTGTTGTTTTTTTCAAATTTTAAACCAAATCTTAGAACATTAATATCAGCCACAGTAAAATGAACAAGCTACTAAAGTTGTATGTAAATAAAAAGTACTTTCTGTAATATGTGACAGTTTTCGATGACACTCCAATATTATCGCAATATTTATAAAAAATTTAGAAAGTTCAAAAATATTTTCATCGAGGCACGACTATTTTCTGTCCTGGAAGAATATATTTGTTGAATTTATGAGCATCTGACAAAATGATTATTATCTCTGGTTGAAGCAAGAATTTCTTCAAATATAATATAACTCAAATTACTGTCTAAACTATACTCAAAATGTAAATAATTTTTATGTCGATTCATCAAAGGCCACAGATCAAAGAGATCTCATTTCCATTTTTCCGTTTTTCACTACTTAAAGAATTTTTTTTTAGTTTTTTTACTGAAGATGTTTTAAAATTCTTTTAAGTATCCGAATAAATTATAATTTTGTAACTGAGTTCTTTGACGAATAATTTTGCATCGTTTTGAAATTTTTTCTCTCACTATCCAAAATACCAGATTGATTTTCTGAAAAAGTTAACGAATTCACTTTGTAAACACTTTGTGCTACTTTCTGAGTTATTTCGGATTTTCTCTTTTATTTATCAGTATATATTGTACACAATTTTCGCGATTGATTGTCAAATCTACAGGTTTTAAAAATTTTGAAGTAGAATTATCAATATAAATAAAGTTTACGAACACTTACTGTAGTTTTACAATTTTTTTTTTTACTTTTATTATTATTAGGATTTCGAAGCGTTTGCGAATGTCCTCAACATTGCAACTCATCACTTTTTAGGTGTCAGAAAATGTCTATATTTTAATATTATATGGTTTGTATGAAAGCTCAAAGTATAGAAAAAATTGCAGACGAAGAAAAATTATTCATTCGATTTTCCGAAAGATGTCATAAAAATTACTATACTTTTACCTATCTACATGGAAATATTTAACGATTCGAGGAATCCAAAAACTAAAATCTTTAAGATTTCTTTTCTTGTAGTTATTTTTTAAAGATTTTTCGATCTGAACGAAGAATTAGTTTCAGTATTGTAATTCATGACTCGTATCATTCGAAGCTTGAGTATACGAAAAAATTTTTCATTTTCATAATACATTTTCAAAAATTCCATAACTCCATTCATGGATAAACGTATCACTTTTTTTTACAATTCTTTCATGTCCTCTTAAATATTTAAATACTCAAATCAGAGTCATATATGTAATTTCTTAAGTTATTCCCTAAAATTTTTATAGAAAATTTTGTTTTTTATTACAATACTTTTATTCTGCAGAAGAATTCTTCGTTGGTTGGGAAAAGCTTTATAAACTGATATACATCGAGTTCATCGTTTTTCAACGCGAAAAACTCTTACTATCGCTTCTAATAAATCTGGCATTATTTTCTTTTCTTTCCCACACCTAATCCAATACTTGACTAACATAGAAGTGTGCAAAGAAGATAAGCTACTGCCTTGCACATTACAACATGCTTCATTAATCGCTTCGTAATTGTGAACTTCCTCTTTCCAAATTTAATTTATAAGAAAATGTTTTCAACAAGATTCACTCTTGTAATAGTACGTTAAAAGTATGCATTTTATAAAAATGAAAAAATATTCATTTTTCAATCATCTCTTATTTTTGAAATGAATTATGACTTGACTTCAGTACATATATTTAATCTTCGAAGTCAGCACTTTGAAGATGTTATTTGATACAATTCGAATTCATCACAAATGCTAAAAATGTTGTTTTTTCTACACAAAATTCATGTATTACGTATATTCAAAAGAATGATGGAAATCGGAAGTTTTTTTCATGTGTTTAACTATTTCTTATTAAATATCTTGTAAACTAATTTTTTTTTCATCAAAAATAAATATTGATGAAACTCATTTTGCAAATTTTATGAATTCTTACAGACCTTTTCGGTTGTTTCAGGTTTCTTTGAGAGAAATTATCATATTCCAATATACACTTTAGGAAATCGGCATTTTACACAACTTTCAAATTTTTTTATTCCTACCATAAAAAGAAAAATCCAGAGTATCCTCGCATAGTGTGATCTTAAAGATTTCCTGAAACTCTAGCAATAATTGAAGAAAATTAATTATCTACGTAAAAAAAATCTATAAAATATCATTTATTTGGCTAGCATCATTCAAGTCTTTGATAAAATTTGTCAATATAACCAAAAACAAGAGTTATTCATAGACAATGAAACAAGTGCGCTGTTGAAATCAATTGATTAACAAGTCTCGTACGAATGTCAGTTGCTGCCACAATCGCTGTCTTCATTGAAAAAAAAGCAAATTAAACCTAACCCAACCTAAACTTACCGTAACAAAAAATGCGGATTGACAAACATTTAATGATTTTTCTAACTTAAAAAAATTATTCATGGAGGTTTCACGTGCAATCTTTTTCTGTTTCAAACCACTTTATCATATTCGAAATAAACATTTTCTGATACTGTTTTTTCATTCTGTTATTCGATGTGTTTTGATATTACCATTCAATTCATTCCAAAAAATAACGAGAAAGTAACGAAACGTCACTTTCTTCACGTGGTAATGATAACGAGTTTCTATCAGTTTCCAAGTAACGGTAACATAACGAATTACTTTTTTCACTCAAGTAATGGTGAACTAAGGCGTTGCAATGTATTATTTACTATCCAAACCATTTTTTCTATACTCCTTCATTCGAAAATTGCAAGTATTTTGTAAAGAAATGCAACTCTTCCCGAATCCGATCTTCTTATTTAAATATTGAATTGATTTGTAGAGATACAATGTAACTAATCTCAAATGCAAATACTGGGAACAAAGAAGAAAAAATGGCGAAAATTTCACTTCAAAAGAATAGAACGTCACACTAATTTTGAGTATGTACATGAAATAATTCACAAAGCACTCACTTTACAGCACTGTTCCGGGCGATACTCTAGAGAATAATTTCATTATTTTTCAAACAAAAATCATGTAGTTATATGTATGGTATGTTTTTGAATTGTGATAAAGAATGGTGAAACTTTTAACTAAGTGCTCTACATTATTTCTCGGCGTTTTTAAAAGGCCTCGGGAGAATGGCGAAAAATAAATAGTGCTGATAAATGGACTATTTGTCAAACGCAGTATTTTCGTAAGAGTTAGGTTGCACTTGAATGTCAGCGTTCATTGAAACGAATAAATAACGGCATCTGTAATTCATCGGTTTTTCTTGAGCGTGCCATCTTCTGCAAATCTTCATCAAAAGAAAACATATATATCGTATAATATACAAAACGATAGTGTTACTGAATATCCTGATGGTGTTTTCTCATTAATAACTGACATGTACTTACTTTAAAATTGAGGAAATATCAAGACATAACATAATTCATATTGTTGATAAGAAAATTCCACATACTCAGTTTGAACAAGATCGCATTAACGATTCGTAAATAAAATTGATAATGAATGTAATTTTCGATTCTTGAATGACAAACGCATATTTTCTGTTTTTGTCTCATTTTTGTTTAAACTCGTCGTAAACGAATTTTTTTTGAAGAATTCATTCTATGCGTAAATAAAAGGTACATTAAGAACCACGGATAATAATTTGCCTGATTTTTGTTCTTACTTTTCTGAGTCGAAAAGTCCTTGGCCACTTTTCACAAAACTCAAAAACTAAAAAGATATATAGGTCACATTTTATAACCAATAAACGCGCTTCTTCGACAAGTGGGGACAGGAACCCTCGAACAAAATTAACTCGAATTTTCTACATATTTATCTGAATAAATAAGGCCTCTGCCAATTTTCACAAAACTCAAAATCAAAAAAGATAATCGATGGATGAGTTGAACAAATCTGTTCCTGGAAAATCTTTTTTGTTTTTGAGTTTCATAAAAAGTGGCAGAGGACTTTTCGACTCAGAAAAATAAGGAGAAAAATCATGAAAGAATGATGGAAAATGAATTTATTTATTATTATATGTATTAGATATCTTAGAAGATATCCATCCAATATAATATCCATCTATAAGGAATAGTGTTGTAAGTTAATTAAAGTTCAATATTCTTTCTTCAAACCTTAGATATCTAGATATCTTAGGTTTGTGAATTCTAAAAAAAAAAAAAAAACTATTCGCCAAAACCTCCTTTACAAGCAGGACTTGCAGATACTCCGTTATCTGGAGTTTCTGCAACTATGGAAAGCGCATGCACTCCATTTTTCAACTCTTCTTGTAATAAACTCATGATTATTCTATGACGCTTTTGAAGAGGCTTTAGAAAAGGATGTACATGATTCTGACGACTTTCACCGTTTTTCACTTTCGTTTTAATATGCGTTTTTTTTTACGGGGGAATTTCAAGGTCAAATCGAAGACAGTCAAAATTTCAGTAAAATTGGTATGAATCATATAAAAATGAATGAGTTAGATGCAAAAAACCTCACCTTAATTGCATTATTGGTTTCCCTGCAATTCATAATCGAAGAGCAGGGTTAAAAATGAAGCTACAAGGTAGAGGACCCCCTTAAGGTTATCTTATTCAGTCTTAAGTTCAACCAGGAACCTTTTTTATGACTCTTATATTGAAATAAATGAAACCTGAAAATATGAGCAAGAGATCTGTGGCTTCCCGGCATAACAGACAAAGTCACACATTCAATAACGTTTAAAATTTTATCAGAATATCATTTAAAATGAGCCTCATGGCAGAAGTGACTTTGTCAGTTATTCCGGAAAGCCACAGAGATATTTTCGCAATAATTACCATTTTTGTGACAAGTTGCACAGACTTGTCAAAAAATTCAAAAATATATATTAAAAAATTATTAAAAAAACAATAATAAGAAAACATTTTACAGCCTTTATAAAATTGACTTGAAATTATACAAATTACTTAAACTTATATTCATTGAAGGATCTGCAAATTTCATGTTTTTGAAAGTAGTTGAATGTTTAATGATATTCTATATGATACAAACTGTATAAAACATATCGCAATTTATCTGATTTATCCAACTTATGCAAATTTTTGTAATAATGCTCTTTAGGTTATTCAAATTCTTCGAATTTTGAGTTCGTCGCAATTCGATTTAGGAGTAAGTGAGAGAAATTCGAAATTTTATTACTGCATACACATATACAAACTCTCCAACAGTTTAAATGTAGACTCGATTGCAATGTCATCGTTCAGTTTCGGAATACACATTAGCATTAAAATATAAAAGCCTGTATTCAAAAAATAAGAGTGTTTTATTTCTCGAAATCAAAAAGTTATAATTTCAAAAATCTACATGTTCATGAACTTTTCGCTTTTTTTTTTCCATTCAAGTCTTGCATGTACATGGAAATATTTTTTACTTTCATTTAATAGTATTTTTAAATAATGAATAATTGCGTAATGATTGATATATTTACAGCTTTTTACAAAGTGTATTTCAAATTTCATGAAATTCAAAAAACTACGCATAAAATTTCATCATCAGAAATGATTCTGTGTAAAAATCGTGAACGTTAAAACTTTTTGAATATGATGCCAATTATACAACTTATTCGATGTCTCAAGATTCAATGAAATATTTATAAAATTGTAAGGAAATTTCGCGGTTTCTTTCTTGCTAGTCTTCAAATGACATTCGGAAAAACAAAAAATATCAGTTGAGAAATTCTACCAGTAGACACTAGAAGATCATTATTTTTCGAATAATTCTGTGTCATTAAGAACTAAAGTTGTTCACAATAGCGATGAGAATTTTTCAAAAATGTTTTTCAGAAAACATCTGATTTATCCAACTTATGCAAATTTTTGTAATTTTTACATGCTCTTTAGGTTATCCAAATTTTTCGAATTTCGAGTTTGTCACAATTCGATTTAGGAGTAAGTGAAAGAATTCTGAAATTGTATTATTGCATGCACATATACAAACTCTCCAACAATTGAAATGTAGACTCGATTTCAATGTCAACGTAAAAATTCCCAACGTACAAAATCCCAAACGATAATATCACGTATAAAATATCTGAAAAATGCTGCAACTTGTCTTGTTTATACTTGAACCTAATTAAAGAATCATCAAATTAAAATGATTTGTAACATTCGCGTGATCGGGAAAAGTTGAATATAATCAACTGAACAGATTTAATGAACTTAGCAAAAAGTCAAGTTGAAAAAAAAAAAAGAATTATTCATAGACAATGAAACAAGTGCGCTATTGAAATCAATTTATTAACAAGTCTCGTAAGAATTTCAGTTGCTGCCACAATCGCTGTCTTCAAAGAAAAAAAAGAAAAAAATTATCGGTGGAAGGGGGGCGGGGGCTAAGAAAATGAATAATGAAAATCCTGATCAATATTTCCGTGAACTTGTACTGTCATCGTTATGCCAACAACAATTCTAAAATGATCTCTTATGATTCGAAAATCCTAGAAATATGGGGTATCTCTCATAGCGCTTGTAAAAAAACTGGAAACTGTGAACATCAATTAAATAAATGTTTAATTCCCGAACTGTTATATGAAGAAAATAACATTTTAGAAATTTTTGAATTTATTAAATGTACAAAATATCGAGATATTTTGTATCATATAATCTTGTAATTAAACGAATTGTTCTCTAATTCTTAGAGTGTATAATATGCAAGTTTGATACATATTTACGTATATTGTAAAATGTTCGAAAAAAATATAAATTGCTGAAATGTGTCGTTTTAGTTTATTTTACATTCTTAAAAAAATTATCGAAATATTTGAGGAACTTTCAATCTCATATAAAAATGTATGACACTACGAAAAAATGAATTGAACTTATTGCGTTTACATCCTGCAGCATTTATGAATTCAGAAAGAGTAAAAATAAAAGAAAATTCTAAAATTTTCCCACCTAATTCAACATAGTGATGGAAAAATTTTTTCGACCTCTTGAAGAACTACACGAGATAATCCTGAATGAAACCAAAAGTCATTTTTTAAGAATTCCTATTATTTTTGAAAACCCAACGACTTGCATCAAAAACTGCTGACAAGGTTCTCTTCATTGTGATTACGACGACAGTACAACCTTAAAATATGTCGTTCGTCATGGGCGCCCTCAGGCGGCGCCGAGGGCTCCGCGAGAGCGGATAATGACGATCCGGGAATGACTGTCATCGCGGAATGATGGCGCGATTCGCGAATTCGACGCGATTCGAATATTCTGTGGAAAGCAAAAGCGTGTCGGCGGCGGCACGAGAGCACGCGCCGAATAGGCGCACTTTGCCGCACTCGCGGTTCGAGACTATTCGCGTACGACATCGTACGTTCTGCCAGAAAGAGCACGGCAGCTTCTTCTGTTCCCCCCAGGTTCTGCAGCAAAGCTTGCCAAAGACGAATTGTCATGAAGCTAATTGCCGGCGAGTGCGCGAATTTTCGCCCAGGGGCCAGCAATTCCGATTCAACCATGAAGCTTCTAAGGAACGGTTTCAAAACGTCGGGGATATGTTTTCAAGAACATTCTCGATACATTCGTAAAACGTTTTAAAAAATTTGAAGACATCCACACTCTTAGAAATTTCTCTATTCAATTCAAGAGACTGTCTTTGAAGCAGATTTCCCATACTGTCTATTAAATTTTCTATTAAAGTTATGGACGCGACTATGAAAAAAAGCACTATCTTTGAAAATAATACACCTTCCTTGAAATCGAACTGTTTTATTTAATATAAAGCATACATTAAAATCATTTTACATTCAAATTATTTCTCATTGAAAATGTGTATTAAAAATTTTTCGAATTCGAGTGGATTTCGACATAATAAGTTTTTTTGGAGCAGATTTTCCCTAATTTATCAACAGCTATTTAATTGAAACAAAAAATTTATATTGTAAGGAATATAAATTGTGTAACAAAAATTATACTGTATATTTGATAATATGCAAAAGATATTTTAAAATATTCAAACATGAAGTGTCTTAAAATAAAATGAATCATGATAAAAAATATTGTAATTATGGTAACTAAGAAAAAAAATGACAAATTTAAAATAAATTTTTCTGAAATCCTTTTCATATACGTGTCCATGAAATTTCAAACACGATTCTAAGAGGACTCGAGGAGTTCCATAAAAGATGTTTGAAGTTTAAATTTTTTTTGACAGTGCAGTGAACGTTTTAAAAACGTTTCAAGAACGTGAATTTTGAAAGGCTGGAAAACGTTACTGAAAGTCATTAATACGTCTCATGAAAGTTTTTGAAATTTGGGCGTGAATTTGAGGATTTAGTTGGGCGTCATCACAAAGTTTTACATGGAGGGGAAAATTTAAATAATAAATGGGTCTGTATATACTTATTTCAATACATCAAAAAATATATGTTATATTAGCATCATCAAATTTTAGGACGTGATTAGCGAGCTCAAGCTATTAATTTTTCCAATTTGTCACTTTTCGTATTAAATTGCAATATGTATCTCATTCTTAACATCCCTTAGTACGAGAGACCAGGGCATGCCGGAAATATTTTTTTTCGTTTGCATTTTGCAACCCCTAAAATGCATTTTTTATCGCGTATATTGATAAAATAGTGAGGTTCAAAGTGCATATGAATTCGTTGGTTACTATTTATAATTTTCAGCCTAATTCAATGTTTATTAATAAATTTTATAGTTCGCTGTCTTAATGATCCCGGGGCAAATCGGACACCCTCCAAAACAATCTAGCCTTAAGTTTATTGTTCGAAAATTCATTATTCAGTGAGCATGTTATTGTTATACAAAGCTTATTCACAATATAAACAATCATAGAAAGTTTCATCGCCTATTTTCTACTATGAGACAATAATATTTTAGGATCCTAAAATTAGTACATTTCATTTCTGCTATTCGTTGCTTTAGGATTTAAGGTTTCACAGATTTTGAGTTTTCTCATTCATTTTAGAGAAAATTATATTTGCATGCTCCTCGGGTAAGCTCTTCCGTTTCTAAGGTACTTCATGCAAAGCTGGATTTCTAAGATTTTTCAGATCCAATACTATATTTACCAAATTTTGAATGTTATTCTTTCTAGTTTGCTTTTAAATTTTTAGCATTTTTGTGGATTGTCATTGAGGTTTTGAAAATTTGATTGTCTAGAGTTTAAAAAACATTAAACTCTCAATATTTTAAAAAATTTCCATATTTTTCGATCACTTTAGAATTCATTATGTATTTTCAGTATTTTTACCCTTTAGACAATTTTTGAACATTTTTATGAAATGTTATCTACGTGGATTTTCAGTATTTTATTGCTTTCTTTTATTTTTAGTATTTTTAAAATCTCAAGAGATTTGATAAGTTCTTTGTATGTATTTGGAATTTAAAAAAATTGGATTTCTAGAATTTGATACCTACTCTTGAATCGAAAATTTTAGAGATTCTTACTTCTTGGATACACTTTTTAGAAAGCCGCAGCTTCATGAATTTCAAGTATTGCACAGATTCTTCAAAAATTATTTCATTTTATATTTCTTCAATATTCATGAATTTTGTTTATTTTTCCGGTATTTTGAGATATCCGTATAGGTTTTCAGAATTAGATGCTTTAGGATGAAAAATTTGATATTTTTGTATTGTTTATAAGTATTAGGATGAAGAAAATTTATATAATGTTTAATTTTTTTCGAATTTGCTACTATTGAGTCTTCTACATATTCTTCAGTTTTTTCAAAATTTAGTAGTATTTTCAAGTCTTTTTCTAAATTTCAAATATTTTTATGGATTGCTATAAAACTTTTTAGAGATTCTTACTACTTGACTACATTTTCTCGAAAGTAGCATCTTCATGGATTTCAAGTATTTCAAAGTTTTCTCAAAAATTAGTTCATTTTTTATTTCTTCAATATTTATAAAATAAATTGTTTAATTGTCTATTTTGATAGATTTCTATGTATTAGGTTTTCAGAATTAGATGCTTAAGTATTAAAAATTGTATAATTTTTTAATGTTTAGGAGTGTTTGAAAAAATAATTTTTTTATAATATTTCATTATTTTTGGAATTCCTATTATTTGAGGTCCTTTACATAATCTTCAGTATTATGGAAATTTAGTAGTATTTTCAAATATTCTTCTAGATTTCTAATGTTTTTATGGATTAGTATGAAAGAATTTTAGGAATTCGATTATATAAGTTTGAAGGTTACAGAGGTTCGTTTGATAATTGAAAAGAGATTTTGTAATGTTCAGTTTTCGTAGTTTTCTGTTGTTTTAAAGAATTCTTGTTATTTCAGTTTTTTGCATATTTTTTGAGTATCATTTGAATAAAGATTTTCTTATATTTTTATGGATCGAAAATTTCAGTTGAACTTTCTTGTCGGGTAATACAGGACGAGAAAGTCAGCTTTTTTATTTTCTGCAATATTTACGGTTCGCGTCAATTTTTCCCGCTCTCATTGTTCTCACGTTCGGCCAATGAGCGTCGCGTATTTTGAAATTCGACGCAAGAGCGTCACGATTTTCGTCCATTTCGGCGTTTCACATTATACTTCGGATTCACTCGGTTTTCTTCGGGCGCTAAAAAATGTGCATCTAAAATGTTTTCTAAGAGATGGCGTAAGGTGTTTCGCAGTGTTCTGAGAGGGCCGTAGTGAGAAAATCCGGGCCCGGGGTAAAAATTTACATATTATTGTTTAAATATTTTTCAAACACGTCAAAAACTGAAAAAAAATAAAAAATCATCAATTTTGATGACTTTATTTCTACCTCTTCAGGCCTGTGCACTGGGTATACATGTAAAGAAAGCCCAGAAAGCCACAGGTGAAGATACTGAAAAGTGACAGGTGACAGTTGTTCACAAACACGTTCGAGTTATGACAATTGAGTTTTGCCATGGACGAAATCGAGCAAAATCGAGGAATTTCTCCGATAAAGTTCAGATAAGTACACTGATTTCTTTGATTCGCATATTGCAAGATTGTTTTTCGGTTTTGTTTACTCTGTGGTCAAATTTTCTTTTTGTTTCAGGATTTTTTTTGTCAGTTTATATTTACATAATATGAAAAATATTCTTTCATTTTGAGCCCTGAACTACCGAACGATATTTTAAAACAAATGAAAAACAAAACGGTAAGTCAAACTTAAATAATTTAATAACAGCGTAACCTTGTATTGTTGGAATTTATTGTTCAACAAATTTTAACCTAAAAAATAGTGTCGGTAGTTTATAAACTCGCATTCGTAAAAACATTTTGATATTAAAAAATATATATGTCAGAAAAGTTAATTGATAAAAATAATAATAGTAATAATAATAAGTAATGATAACAAAGTTCAGATGCAAAACATAGTTGATTTGAGGTTTTAAGAAATATTGAATAAATTTTATACTTTATCTTATTTGAACAGCGAAACACTATTTGAATATCGACAATATTTCCGCAGATAAAGAAAATACGAAAAAAAAACAAATAAATAAATACAAATAAAATGAGAAATTGATTGAAATATAAAATTATTCATCATGAATATTTTCTTTTTAATTATTCACTTTGGGCAGCATATTTTCATTCATAGCAAAGCGTTAATTTTTAATTCACGATCCATTTATAAAATTTGTCAGCATTAAATATTCGCAAATTTTATTATAAAATAAGAAATTCAATCATGCATTTTATGCCTATTCATACATATTTTCGCCCCTGGAACTGCCAGATAATTTTTTTAATAAAGGAAAAAAAGAATAGTGAGTATAACCTGAATAAATAATGTACGGTAAACTTATATTGTTAGAATTCATTGTCATAAAAATGTTAAGACTAAAAATTATGCCATTAATTTAACAACTCTAATTCGACAAAATATATTTATATTATTAAGAAACATTTTAATAGTAATAAAACATAATAGTAGTAATCGTAGTCATAATAATCATAATCGTAAGGTTCAGATGGATAACTTAAACCTTTTTTTTAGTTTTTAGCAATACTTTCATATTTTTTATAATTTTTTTTAAACATGATATTAAAAAATTTGACAATTACATCAAATAGAAGAATTTTCTAGCCCATAAAGAATATATAAAAAAAAATAAATTAATAATTAAATAAAAAATTGATTTCAACATAAATTTTTTATTGATGATTTTTGTTTTTATTATAAAATTTAGGCAAATTTTTTTTTACATAGCGAATATTTTTCATTCAATACTGATTCCTCACTTTTTTGACACAATTACAAAATAAGCAATCAAATTACGCATCATAGTTTTTTCTTATAATTCAACTCGGACTCGAATAAAAAAAAAAAAAAACCAATGTTGAAGAATGCAAAGATTTGAATGCAAAATCTGAGGTATTTATTCATATTATTATCTGTTACAGGCAGATGATGCAAATGATCCAAAACGAAAAAAGAAAAAGATGCCGCAGATTACGTTTAAGAATGTGATAAAAATAGTTATAGGAGTACTTGATATCTTCAAACTTTATGAATAAAATTTCGAAAAAATTCCAGGAGTCTAATTTCTTAATTCATGAAAAATTTTCTTCAGTTTGTGTAATATTCCATTCAAGCGAAAAATTGCTCAGACCATTATATTATTTGATGTAAGTTCCACACAAGTTCACCAGATATTGCGTGCGAGAAAATGTCTAATTATTATGAATTGAAAATTGCGGATTTTTTTGTTCAAGTAATCAAGTATTCTAGTCAACATTTGTGAAAGGCGCATATATATATGCACCTTAATTCTCGAAAAGCTGATAAATCGTAGTAAATAAATTTGTTTTCGAATGACTATTTAGTCCGTTTTTATATCCCTATAGTCCGTATCAGCATGATTAAAAATTTAGTGAAAGAATTCAAGGTGACATGTTAAATAATCCATTTTCGCAAAAAGAAGTGATATCCCTATAAAAAACTTCAAAAAAGTAAAAAAAAGGTTGTCGGCTAATACAGAACAAAACTAATGTCAATAAAAAAACATGATTGGTATCGTGGTGACCGAAGAAGTATTATAAAAAATTGTGTAACAAAAATTATTGATATCCAATTGTCGGCCAAACCCTATCAAATTTTGAAGCAAAAATGTATGCTGCCATGCCTACTAAAATGTCATAAAAGATAGCGAGACATAGTGGTATAGCTCGAATTCATATTTACATTAGTCCTACACAAAACAGTAACAAAAAGACCCGACAACCTGCTCTGATCAACAGCAATAACCTTTTAAAATAAATTATAATATATAACAATTGTCGTTGAAAAGATGTGCTTGCAAGCATACATATAGCGATGCAAGGTAGGATCCGATTTTCGTGAAAATTTCGTATAAACTTTAGAATCATGCTCTTGTAAAGAGTTTGTTCAAGTAAGTCCACATGCACTATGTACATGCAGACGAATTCATAGTAGCGATTCATGCAAATTTAACTTTATACAGATGTAAGGGTGTCAACTCATCTGTCTAAAATTAGAATAATAAAATGTTCCAATTAATAATGACCTACCAAAGTAAATTCTACCGACTTTGCCTAATAAGCAGTAACAAGATATCAGTAGCATTCTGATAACAAGAATAATGGACATGATAATTGATGATTCAATCTGAAATCGAGAGTGATGTATTTTATATCAAAAATATTTTGGAAAATATCACAAAAAAGTTCTATAGATTTTTTCGACGCATCTGCATAATCACGATAGCAACAAATGCTCATATTCTTATCAGTATAATGCGAATGCATTTTCGTCCAGAAATAAGTAGGTATAATTTACTAACCTATTTCTGCACGAAAATACTTCCCAAATAGCCAATAAAAATGTAAAATTAAGAAAATGAGCAGGTTGTCGTGTCTTTTTGTTACTTTTTTGTGTAGGACTAATGTAAATATGAATTCGAGCTATACCACTATGTCTCTCTGTCTTTGATAACATTTTAGTAGGCATGGCAGCATAAATTTTTGCTTTAAAATTTGATAGGGTTCGGCCGACAATTGGATATCAATAATTTTTGTTACACAATTGTTTATAATACTTTTTCGGTCACCACGATACCAATCATGTTTTTTTATTGACATTAGTTTTGTTCTGTATTAGCCGACAACCTTTTTTTACTTTTTTGAAGTTTTTGCATACTTTTTGAAAACGATATCCTCTAATATTCAAAGTTCTGTAAAGAAAAGGTAGATAAATGAAAAATTTTTCATCTTTTTACGTCTATATTTTATCTTTAAAAAATTGTAATTTTTATACTTTTCAGTGTTTATGAAATTTTGTACGATTTTCTGCTTCTTTTTGTAGGTAGGTGCACCCTTAGTCTCCCTCCCTCCAGCTGCAACGTCGTACACTGTCAAAAAAATTTGAAATTTCAAACTTCTTTCATAGACTTTCTCTTAAAATCGTGTTTGAAATTTCATGGACACGCATATGAAAAGGGTTTTAAAGTAATTTATATCAAATTTATTGTTTTCATATTGGATACATTAATTCCAATAGTTTTTATCACTATTAAATTTTATTTAAGGACACTTAATGGTTCAATATTTTGAAATATCCTTTGCATATTACCCAATATGCAATATAATTTTTGTTACCCAATTTATATTCCATACAATGTACATTTTTTGTTTCAATTAAATTGCTGTTGATATATTAGGGAAAATCTGCTCCAAAAAAATTTATTATGTCGAAATCCACTCGAATTCGAAAAATTTTTAATACACATTTTCAATGAGAAATAATTTGAATGTAAAATGATTTTAATGTATGCTTCATATTGAATAAAACAGTTCGATTTCAAGGAAGGTGTATTATTTTCAAAGATAGTGCTTTTTTTCATAGTCGCGTCCATAACTTTAATGGAAAATTTAATAGACCGTATAGGAAATCTGCTTCAAAGACAGTCTCTTGAATTTAAATGAGAACTGAGAATGTATGTAAATTGAAATTTCCTAATCTGTGAAATTCAGTGTTTTACGTTTTTGCGGAAGAAGAATCTTGATCGGAATTCTCGCTAAAATTATATAAAAAATATTTATCAATATGAGTACGTATAATCGGATTGGAAAAAGAAAAAGTTATTGTTTTGCAGAATATTGATAAGTGATAAATAATATATCAAATACATCACAAATTTCCAGTTTTCTGAATTACATATGTACAGAAAATAAAAAATTTGAACTTAGCATTTAACTGCATTATTTCATGTTTTTGTAACATAAAAATTGATCAATGTAAAAGAAATGTTATCATTTTTATATTACTCAATTTCATCATTATTCGGACAGTAATAACATTGTATTATAATATCAAGATTATGAATGATATTATACAAAACTTTTTTTCCGAGAGAAAACATAAACATATCAATTCTAATTTGAATGATAAAGATCATAACAATGTTTAGTGAATGAGTGAAAAAATGAGTGAAGATGGCGCCTACGAAGATTTTTGCTGTTATTCAACAATGTTTAACAGAAATGTTAAATTTTTGCAAAGAAATTTCTGTATTCTTTCATACTGATGACAAAATTGAATCAAAACTTTTTTATACGGAAAACTTTGGGATTTATAAAATCGGCTTTTGATATGAAAAAATGTTATAAATTTTAGTCAGAATTTATCAGAATTATTGAAAACATTCTACTGCTTTTGGCATATAAAAATAAGCAACGAAAAATGATAACAAAAAAATCTACCTCAAAGGAAAGATATTACGTTGTAATGATGTAATATTGTGGAAAGTATAATTAATAATCAGATTTGAATATACAATAGATATGAAAATAACGATATATTTCAGTTTTGCAAGAATAGTGAAGTGTATAAAAAAATGGAAAGTAAAATTAAATAAAAGCTTCACTATCTGAAATCCATTCCCACGATGCTTGAATCATAAAACTAACATTCATCTGGAAGATTATAATTATTGGATACACTGACCCTTTCAAAATTAAAATTCCCCGCCCCCAAACAAAAAAGTTTTTCGTGGCATCATCCTTTAGTTAGATTCACTCAAATGTCACACAATCTTGACAACGTCAAATGTACGAAATCTGGTATTTCAAAATTCGTTACTCCTGAAAGCACCATGCAGCAAAAAAGCTCTAGTTGAAAATAATTAATTTCCGGCGTGTTCGCGCGAAGGTGAGGAACTTACACTCGTATCCAATTTTCGCTCATAAAATAGGCCGACACGTGTGGAACCAGGCAATTTGTCCGTTACGCAATAACTCACCGCATTCTTCATTGAAAAGGGCACTTTATTTCAATAACTTGTAACACTAGATCATGAATTTCAGCGTAATGCTCAAAACGGAGCCGCTCAAGTACATCTTCCGGTCTTTCGGCGGCAACGAAAGACGCGAAGAAAATCGCGTGCGACGTTGGATTTTTCGTCGCGACTCTCCGAGATCAATTCGCTTTCAGCGATATCGGTCGGTGAAAAAAAAAAAACGAATGAAAAACAGACATCGCGGAAGAAAATGCGATCGCGCGAAAAAATTGAATATGTATAACGACATTTTGCAATTCCACGGCTCATTATTTCGGTGCTCATAAAGCAGTTTGTTATATGGTGAACGACTTTTTTTTTGGATTTAGGAATTCTTTGGGGTTTGAATTTCACTGAGTTCTTATTTTGAGGAAAAGTTAAGTGTTTTTATATAAATTTCTGTGGCTTGGAATATAATTTATTTATTTTGTTTCCACATGAACACAGTATTTATTCATACCACAAATAGAATTTTTCGTGATTTATTAGGCAACGCGTTTTTTTGGAAGATAAGATTTCGCGATGATTCGATTTTTTTCAGAACAATTTTGGACATCTTTTATACTTTTATTTATTGTGAAAAAATTGCTTAACAGAAGACTTACATAAAAAAATATATAGTCTTTTCTTTTCCCTACTGAAAATTTCCAATTGGTTATTAAATTGGTTTTCTAATTGGAAAACTGACTGGAAAAATCACAGTTTATCCAATTGCTATTCCGATTGAGTTCTTCTTCTGCAAAATAAATTAGATATCTACTTGGAAATCTGATTGATTTATCCTAACGGAAAATATTTTATAAAAAACTAATGATAAAAATACAATGTTTTCCATTCAGAAATTTTATTTCATTTCTACCTGGAAAACTAAATGCATTAACAAAGTGAATTTATTATTTTTATTATTCCGATATGACACTAGGACAAAACAAACTGGAAAATCTGAATGAAATCCAGTGGCAAATTTTCGTCTGGGAAACAACATAATTTTGAGAATTATTATCTCATGGAAATTGAGCAATGAACAACTATGAGTGATTGTGATAGTTTGGACAGCTCTCAACTACACAAAAAATACAAAATTTTATCAAAGTTTTTACAGTTGCTGATTTTTTTGAAAATTTCCATTAATCCAAAAAAATTTAAAGTAAAGAATAGCCAAACAGTAAACTCATAGAATAAATTATTATTCAGAATGTAATTTTATAATGGTAAAAATAAAAAAAAATGATAAAACTAGAAATAAAAATAAAAATATAAATATCATAACAATGGAAATTGAAGTAATAATAATAACAATGATAATAATAATAATAGGATTATTAATAATAATAATAATCAGATATAAATAATATTCTTTACATTTATATTATTCATAATGTATAAAACTTTTTATAGCAACTAAATTTTATCATAATTGTAAAAAAAATCGATGAATGAAAGAACCAATGAAAATTTAGACTATCTCCACAATTCTGTTAGTTTATGATTAAATTTTCAGAGTCAAAAGTTTTGAAAAATTTTATATGTTTTCGAAAGTATAGTGCTTTAATCAGCTTTTTGAGTTTATAAATTCAAAACTTCTTTAATATTTTTACACCTTGATAAAATTAATGAAATTTGACATCAGTATCTGAGAATTTGACAGTACTTTGGCAATCTAATTGTCATAAACGAATTTTTGTGACGTTTTTATAATTAGTTGACACTTTGAGGAATTTTGATGAACCTTGACATTTTTCACAATTTAAACAATTCGACAGCTTACAAAATGAAGAAATAGCCTGTAACTGTTATAAATAAGTTTGAATGATTCAACAGTTCACAAAAGTTTACATTCGAATTCATTATTATCAGTAGATAGGCAAAGCCGGTCCAGATCCCCACTCCTCCACCCATCACGTGACCCCCCGCCCCGCACCTCTCCCCTCCCCCCCCCCCCCTAGGCCCCGCCCCCTACAATTGGTCCACCCCCACCACTAGGCCCGCCTCCTACACTCTGATTGGTCCACCCCTCTCCGCGTGTTTTCGGGAATTTGCCACAAGTTTTCCATATTTTTCCGGAATTTCCCTGGATTTGTCATATTTTTTCGGAATTTTCCTAGATTTCCCGGAATTTTCCGCGATTTTCCCTAGATTTTTGCATAGATTTTCCCCCATAACAATGCCCTTCAACAAAATGGCGGTTGGAAAACAAGATGGCGCCCAAAAAGATGGCGTCTGAAATCCAACATGGCGCCGGTCGGTAAAACAGGGGCTTATCTCCTGTTGGTAAAACAGGGGCGCGGTCGGCAATGAAGGGGCGTACCTACTGTCGGTAATACCTCATGTCGGTAGTGCCTCATGTTGGTAATACCTTATGTCAGAAATACTTTCTTTTTTTTGTTTGTTTGTTTTTTCGTTTGTCTTTTGTTTTGTTCTTTTTTTATTCATACATTTCAAATTACAATGTTTACAAGAACAATACATTTTATCCTTAAAAGAAAATTCGCAGGCGTTGAATTTCCCTCCGAGAAGACGGAACTTCACTGGATTCTTCGACTTTATAGAGTCTTCAAGTTTATGCAGCTCATTTGTATCTTCTCGTAGAGTCTTGCAGATCCTCTCTTGCAGGAAAATCTCAAATTTCCCATCCAGAGTGATGATGAATTTAAGCCTAAATTTGGTGTCAACGGAGCGAAATCCAGTCACGGAATAGCTTTTGCTAACTTCCAACTCGACAATTCTTCGCGTTGGGAGAAAACCCTCTGCGTGAGCCACTTGGTAGAGCTTTGAAAAGTCCATGTTGCCTGTCCGAAAATTGTCGTCAGACTGACGCTTGGGAGTTCGCTTATCCGTACGTTAGGCGATACGTAATGACGTCATCACATTCCTAAGCGATGACGTCATGACGGCAAGTTGAAACACGCTTGACCTTGAAAATCTATTGCGCAGTTAGCGATCACGTAAACACATTCCTAAGCGATGACGTCACCATAAATAAATAGAATATTTGACCTTGAAAATCTATTGCGCAGTTATTGATCACGTAATCACATTCCTAAGCGATGACTTTATTATCTATTAATAGTAAAACCTTGAAAATCTATGACACAGTTACAAAAGTGATGACGTCATAACGACAAGTTTAGACACGTTATCGGAAACGATGACGTCATCCTAACTGTGTGAAGAATTCCTGGAAACGTTATCTCGCTGATCAGGCAAACAATGAGTCATCAAACGATGATGTAATCTTACATTTAAGGGATGCGACTTTATTCATAAATTAGTTTTTAAATTATTTATTTTATGTATTCATACATCTTTTTTTTTCTGCAAAGGGCCCCTCCCCGCCCTCTGCTGTGAGGCTCAACCACAAGAGTAGCCCCTCCATTTTTTAATTTTTTTTACAATTTTTTACATTTTTTATTCTTTTACAATCTTTTACATGTTTTTTCTTTCTTACACATGTTACAATTCCTTAATCATAGGACGTATACCAACATCATCTTCACTAGTTGAATTCCAATGTTTTTCGCATAGTCTGCAAGCCATGAATTCTTTGTCACTTTGCATATTCAGCGGCAACTTTTCTCAAGCTTGAGCGATACACTTTTTGCGGAAATAAAGTTAAAATTCTCGTGGCAGTGCAGCGATATTCTCAGAATCCAACTTGTACAGCCAGTTGGCGTATGAGAGTAGAGTAAATGATCATTTCGTTGATGGTGTATTGCCAAATTTTTCCATTAACCACATCCTGAGGCGGCGGGCGTTTTCCGTGGCACAGTGATGATCGTAGACGGGTCGATGAAAGTTGTTGTAGGGGCATGCAGAGACCCGTAAATCATCCAGGGATGGGCAGCCCATATCCATCAAATCGATTTTGACCGCATTTGTGTACTGCTTCAGCCAACGCCTTTTGTCCAATCCTTTCACAAATACAAAGCTGGCATCCTCGAGTTGATTTTTGAGCACTTGGTAGAGTTCCTCGTATGGCACATCTCCAGAGTTCCAAGGTATACCATGATAGTTTCGCGTTAGCCACAAATTAGTCGCCTTTACTTTTGGAGTCAAGCCATTCCAGGCACATGGTGACTTGAATAACGTCGCGACAGCGTCGGCGTGGGGCTCAAGCTTTAATACTGCCAGCTCCTTGACGACAAACGTACTTTGCACGGAAAATCCTTGAACGTCCACGATGTACTTTATCTCGGTACACTGACAAGCTCTCGCGTATCCACCTCCTTTTATACCCACCACCACCACCACCAACTCATCAATTCTTCATTTTATCATACTTGACATCAGGCTTTTTCTCGTCCTTCTCCTTCTCATACGACACAGGCTTATACTTGTCAGACAATTTATCTTCATTTAAAAGACAACGACGTTCATCGTTTAACTTATCCACTGCGACTGAGTAAAACAGAGTAATTATCTTTATTTATATATACTTGATTATACATGTACACATAACCTAAAATATAATCGATAACGTTGCAATGTAACAAGTATCGTTCAACAATATAAAAGTTGCAATTAAGAACTGCTAAGCTCTCGCGAGTACATGCGCAGTAGTTACAATTGAACGTTTTATAATTTTATGACAATTCTGCTGATTGGCTGATATTCAACAACGCGATCGTGTATAATGAGCCAATAAGCCGCAGTTTGTGCTGGAATATTCGCAGCCGATTCAAACTTCAAACGAACGTCAACTGACCCCGTAATGAGGGACTCGTTTTGTTTGCACAATCAATGCTACGAGAGGCGCTAGATCCTTGAATTGTACTTTTGTTAACAATAAAGTATTTTCCCTGCCGTAATAGGATGATTGAAAGTTGGAAAACATTTCATACAACGCTGCGAATTGATTACGCTCGAAATTGATATTCAGATTCGTCTAAGGATAACATTGCGAGTTGAGATAGAGCTTGATGTCGCGCAAAGCGCAAGTATCAAAGCCGCTTGTGATTGCTCCACAAACATTCTTTCGCCCTGTTTGGAATCCTACAATGACGTATCTCGGCTTTTCCAGCTGAGTCGTTGTTTTGACGCTCCACACATGCTTGGTAGTTGTAGGCAGCAAAGGATATTCGTAGAGTTCCCAGCTCCTGAAGCTCATAGCGATGGTGGGATCGCTAGCGATGTAGCTGAGTATTCGAATCTTTTCAACGTCTGACACTTTGACGTACAGCAACATCCATTCGATTTTGCTGAGGGTTATTTTAAACTCCTCTGGAACTGCAGGAGCTACAACCGCTGTCTGCTGGATAGCGTTGACGTCTGTGTTAGCTCGGAGAATGATGAGCTAATGTTTAGCGTTGACGATGATTCGTTGATAGTCCTCAGCGAATCCAAAGAGAAATTGCAGTGGGATACATATATCGAAATGTCTGTGATTATCAACTAATGATCTTGTATCGTCAAGAATCCATCCTGCATTTTCCATCAAGTCCTTCTGATCCGGACTTTGTGAGATGTAGACTTTCATTGCAGTTGTTAGGCCAACGTTTTTCACCCTTTCAATCTCCAGGGCATTCAGCTCGTAACGAATTTCCTCAAATAGGTGGGCTATACCATTGTTGACTATAGATGTATGAACGACCTCAGCTCTGTCAGCTTTCGTTAAACGTCCTTGAATATGCAGCGAACTCTTGCTCGGCAACATGTACGAATCCTGGTTCTGTACACTGATGCGAATTTCATCATTATTGTTGTACGTCGATGACGCGTACGGTTGATGCGCGTGTACTTCGTATTGCGCCATCGCCTCGTTGAAGACAATCTTCTTCTCGATGGATAACATGGTATCAGGCAAATGAAGCAGCAGCAAATTTTACTCTTAACCCGAGGCTTTTCAGGAACTGCACGTTCCGCGGTGTGAGCACTTTGAAAGGTTTGTGCCGACTGATGATACGTGGACATGTTGCTGGACTTTTATATTCTCCGTATACGATTCCCATTATTCACCTTTTACATGCAATCTGATAGTGATGATTTCTCCTCGAAAATTCACCAATTGTCCGTCTTGATCCAGAATGCGGAGCTGCAGGTGATGTATTGCTTGCACGGTGATCGGATGGTAAATGGCATGTGTAGGTATTTCAATGATCTTATATCCTGGTGGCACTACGGGAAAAAACTCGTGAATGGTATGCACGCGACGCTCGTTAATGTACGCTCCCGTAGTGATGTTGCATTCAACGCGCAAGGCGTTGACGGCGAGTATTCTCACTGGTGATTAAGACTCGTGCGCAGCGTCAGCCTTCAGAATAAGTGTATCGAAGCCTAAAAGTTTACCAATAGAATCTTTTGGTTGGAAATCGATGGTTCGATTACATTTGATTTCACTGCGCAGCGTGCTACTATTGGCTTGAAAATGAAGCTCGATATCCGACGGTAACACTTTCTTCAGGTAACGCTCGATGCTGTCCAACTCGTAGCTCCCCGGAGGTACGGTAAACACTCTACTGTCAACGTAAAACTTGTTGCTACCAACGTCGAGGTTGGGGATCTAATTGAAAGTCAATAGTTCCACCAAGCCCAATGAATAATTTTTCCGGCGTGACAGTTCAATAGGAGGAAAGTAGTACGCCTCCAAGACAGACGATGTTCCCGAGAGGGTCAGAATCAGTGTATCCATGATGGTGGCTCGTTGTTGACTGAAGATCACTCACACACCCGCAACACTTTTATCGAGTAAAAACTTGAGACACAAGTGCCCGCAAATAATTTGATAATAGTTTTGATACTGATCACGATTATATAGAATAATGCTACCGACACCGAAATAATCCACAAGTTCTCGAGGTGGTTTTAAATTGCCAAAGCTGTCGAAATACGCGATTTGATTACCGGTTTTCCGATACGCGACCCAATGAGTTCCATGACCATTTTTGTCATCTAGATTAACGATGGAAGCCTCGTATTTTTTAGGTCCACTTTTAGGTAAATCATTACGCATGTACACTCCTCGAAACGATGGAATTTTCAACATTTTTGCATATTTCAACAAATCTTTATCGGTAAGTGCACGGTGTGGTAGCTCTACACGTTTTTTAAATGCAGTCTCAGTCCAGTTCCCCATGGTTTTAAATACAATCCTTTTCCCACGGCGATTGATTCCATTTTGAGGTTATGTCGTCTTGATTCATCCAATTGCCGCTTGGCGGCTCTGGCATCGTTCATAGCTTTAGCGATGCTCGCAGCGCCATCTGTCAATGCTCCTGTTGCGCTTAATCCCGCAAAGACAGGGAGTAGAAAAGCAGGTAAAATGCCACCAAATTTACTGGATACAGGTAGTACACGTGGTACTCGAACTTTCTTCTTTCCTCCTGCTTGTTTCACCGCAGCTCTAGCAGCTTTCAATGTTGATTGCACGGAACCTGTAGCTTTAGCTGCAACTTTCGCTGCGTCGATGACTTTTCTCAAGGGAATCTTTTTTTTCTTTGCTACTTTCTTCAATCCCATACCGAGTTTCTGCTTTACTCCCATGATGCCAGTTACTCTAAGAGCTGCAGTTTTTTCACCAACTCCTGAATCTTTAGCGAGAAGACGTTCGATAGCTTTTTTTGCAAGAACTTTATCAGCTTCGTGTCTAGCTGTGAGATTGGTATTTTTCGAATATGCGATATCGTGCTCCCTGCACGCTGAATCAAGCGGATTGATTCCACGATCCCCACGTTTCAGCCTTTTAGCAAGTTTGGTGCCTGGACCACAAAATTGATAGCCAGGAATGTGGAGTTCAACAGGGAGCTTGTTGATGATAGCGTTGATGAGTCCGCGTCCTTTCACTGCCATTTCTCAACTGAGCTCGTGGTTATAAATACGCGGTATTTATAGGTTTTCGATTCAGACGCTGACAGGTCGTCATGGAGTTTACACCACAAAATGTCAAGCTGCCTGTCGTAAACTTTGACAGTGCGGTGGAAAAGCGGGAAAAATTCAAACGGCATGGAAAACTATTACCAAATACAGTTCGTGCAATAATATGTGGTCCTTCAAATTGTGGTAAAACTAATGCTCTGCTCTCGCTTATTACGCATCCAAACGGGTTGAGATTCGAGAACGTCTACATTTACTCAAAGTCACTCGAGCAACCCAAATACAAGTACTTGGAAAAAATCATTGAACCGGTCAAAGGAGTTGGATATTTTCCGTATAACGAAAACGAACAAGCCGTTAGTGTTGAGAAAGTCAAACCAAACTCTGTAATGATATTCGATGCTGTAGCTTGCGAAAAACAAAATAACATTCGCACATACTTTTGCATGGGACGGCATCGTGATGTAGACAGTTTCTATCTCTGTCAGACTTATGCGCGCATTCCTAAACACTTGGTGCGAGATAATGCTAGCTTGCTCATACTGTTTCGTCAAGACGATATTAACCTGAAACATGTGAACGACGATCATGTCAACACTGACATGACGTTCGCACAATTTCGAGATTTATGCGCAGCATATTGGAGCGACAAGTACGGGTTCATTGTCATTGACAAGGATAGCGAACAAGGGCGGTATAGAAAAGGATTCGATTGCTTTGATACTATAAATTAAAGTGTTTTCGTGACAACTGCATCAGTATTGTCTAAACATTGAAAGAAGATGGAGCGTAAGGATGTACTACACCATATCGTACAAGCGAGCGAAGCCATCCGCCGCAAACATCGTCTGCTGAAACGTGGAAAAGTTGCTGTGGAGACGTCGGTGCGAGAAGTGTTCAAGCCCATCATTGATCCACTACAGTCATTGACTAGAAAACCAATGGACCTGAAGATGGAGTCAGTAAAAAAGGAGGAAGCGAAAGAAGAATTACCTACAATGGAGGATGATGATACATTTGAGCCATGGAGTGAAAATTTCGAGAGCTTCGATCAAACCATCGGAGACCAAACATTTGCACCGAGTATTGTCAGTTCCTCAGCTCCTGTTGACACTCTAAAGAAATACTTGAAAACGATGAAAAACAAGGATGAGCAAAAGAATCTCGACATGTGGTATGGAGTACGGTCGTTGAAAAGTGGATTGCATATTGGAAACATGCAATCAGTTTCGAAGAAAATACTGTTTACGTGGGGACTGAGGAGTTTGAGAAAACGTCGAGACTTATAGAACTGCTGTTTAAAAAAATACCAAACAGTTCGATTGTGAATAAAAATGATGTGGAAAATTATAAGAAAATCGTCCGACTAACAAACGCGGATAAAAAAAATTATCTACCTGACAGGAGTCTCCGTGGTGGTGGCAGAGATTTGAAATATCTTACATACATTGCTGACAAGAAAGTGGGCACAAGAGTATACAATGTGGTTAATCGCGAACGTAACATCGATTATGTGCATTGGGATGATCCCAACGAACTCGTTGATCGCTTGCTACTTATACTCGCGTCACAAGCTGCTGGCAACAACAGTCATACCAACGAAGTCAACTCAATTATTGAAAAACTTAGAGAAGCTGACATTATATATTGAAAGTCTCAAAGTTTGGTATCTCATTCACGAGCTAGACAATGACAAGTGTAGACGTGTTTGGGAGACACCTGATCAAGAATCGGGTAAATACGTGGACCTCCTGGTGTTGGATTCAAGTTGACTCCTGAAGGTCATTACGATCTTCAGAATAAAAAATTATTTAACGTTGCTAAGGGTGATTACGAGAGAGATGGCGTTTCCTATCAAAATATTATCGATTTCGAAGAATTGCTGACAGCTGAAATTAATCAACTGTAAAATGTGGCGGAGGAAGTGGAAAAATCACTAGAAACCTTGGCTAACATGTATCAAAAGCATGTGACTGAAAACTCGGCAATCATTCCCAAACTACAGCGTCGTATAGAACGTATCGAGAAGGAAGTATTTGACGATGTTACGCCCCAAGAAGATGTCTACGAATAAAAGCTAGAATACAAACGCTCCTCATTCATAACCGTCCCGGACGTCGAAAAGATGAAAGAAGCTCTAGTGGAAGAACTCCATAAACCCGCAAGAAGAAATTATCGACGTCGCCATGTTGATATACGAGGACTCGACGAGACGTGGGAAGCCGATCTCGTAGACATGTCCACCTACAAGGATAAAGGCTACAAATTCCTACTGACCGTCATCGACGTCTTCTCCAAGTACGCGTGGGCTGTACCAATAAAAACCAAAAATGGACCCGACGTTACCACTGCTATGAAGACTGTATTACGGGATCGCAAACCCAAGAATCTACACGTCGATCAAAGCAAAGAATTTTACAACAAGGACTTCAAGGCACTCATGAAACAACATGGAATCAACATGTACTCTACATTCAGCGGCATGAAGGCGTTCATTTGCGAACGTTTCAATCGTACACTCAAGAGTCAGATGTGGAAACGGTTCTCCCTCCAAGGACATTACAAATGGATCGACATCTTACCTGATTTGCTATTGAGATACAACGTCACCCGGCATCGAACAATCAAGATGAAGCCAAAAGATGTTACCGCAGCTGATGAAAAACGTCTGCTTGATGAAATTTACCATGTCAAGCAACAGAAAGAGAAGAGCAAGTTCAAGGTCGGTGACAAAGTCCAGATCAGCAAGTACAAATATGTGTTTGAGAAGGGATACACCCCCAATTGGACAACGGAAATTTTCACCATCGCTGCTGTAAAGTCAACGCATCCCACGACGTACAAGCTCAAGGATTATCAGGACCAGCCCATCGAAGGAGGATTCTATACCAAATAACTTGCCAAAGTGAAACATCCGGATGTGTATCTCGTTGAAAAAGTGTTGCGCAAGCGTGGAACCAAATTATATGTAAAATGGTTAGGGTTTGATAATACTCACAACAGTTGGATAAATAAATCAGACATGTAATCAATAAACGTTTATTCGTATGTATCGAGTGTTTTTATTTACCCTTTACATACATATATAAAATAAATATATTTATACTTTCAGTATGAATTCATTTCCGCACCACCAGAGCCCGCTCCGTTCTCGCATGGGGTGGTAGAATTCATGGTGCGTTTTTGTTGAAATGGTATTCCCAGTATGCCTAATCCACGATCTATCTAAATAGCCTAGTACAAAGATATTTACAATACGTTGATATCTATCAATTTCCTTATTTTGCCTAGAGCAAGGTTCATTTAATATTTACAATTCATCGTCGACATCCATCAATTCCCTTATTTTATAGTGGCCGTGAGCCAAAGTGTCCGTTATAGTTGACAATAGGTGACGCTTGTCATCATATGGATTTAACGCGAGTTTTGTCTGTTGAATTGTTTGAATTTCATGCAGATGTGATCGAAACAGATGTTGAACGCGATACTCTGTACTCTCGCTGTACAAGCAATGTACATAATCATCGAAATCTATTGTTTTCGCCACAACCGATCCTTTGACTCCTTTGGCTTTTTTAATTCTATCCTGATCTTCAACTCTAACACTGTACATCTTACTTCTCAATGCTACAAATTCAATTATGATTTTCCTGTTGCATTCGTCCTTCATGAGACCCACAACTTTTTTGTTTTTCAATTCCGAAACGATTAGGTGAGGGATAATCTGATGTATCGAATTGATCATTGTTTTCTTTCATCATTTTATATGGGTCAAGATTTCGAATTTCATGAATCAGACTGTCTGTATCGGTATACAGAATTTTCGCGTTTGTTACAGGTTTCATAAAGTCGTAATGAAAAGAGTAAAGACATGTTTTGGATAGGTCGAGAACGCAGAAACCTATATAAATGGGTTTGTTCATTGTAACCTCGACGCGTGCTAATTTAATGGCAACTAAATTCTCATCGAAAATTGTACAACAGCTGAAATTTGGTTTTGAAATCAAGGCTTCTGCGCCGTATCGACCCAACCATTGCATGACTAGTTTTATATCTACACGTTTTCTTACATTCTCCATGGTTTTTCCGTATACTGCATTGTTCATCAATTTATAAAGTTTTTTTTCAAATTCATTTTTTGCATTTTTACGCATTTCACTGTTTAAATCAATGTAAGATTTCAACCATGGAGATTGCTTAAATTTCAATATTCTATGAATGCAACGCAAAATCAGTCCATGATGCAATGCCTGCCTCAAAGTTCTATAATGAATGACGTACCGCTTTTTCAGTTCAAGATTTGTTAAGAGCTTTTTACATTTCGAACCGGGTGGAGTTTTGTGCTCTGCCCAAAACGGTAAGTCATTGTGAGAATCATGAATTTCTGGTGGATACTCGAGATCCACTTCTAGGATGTAACCTTCTCCGGCATCATCAGCAACATCCCACGGAAAATCTTGCTGAAAATTCTCAACCCACTCAAATCCAGCGTAAGGCAAACATTGCGTCATGGCCCACCCATAAAGGTTATTTACATCATAATACATGAGATATTTGTCCTCTTCTTGGGGATTATAATCGGTGGCGTAGTAGGGATTGTTGGCCCTGGCGTATCGATGGCTGCATTGGGAGATGCCTCCTCGGATCCCCCGTTCGATGAAGAGGAGCTTGTCGATGTCGGCGAGAAGCTCCAATTCTATACCCGTGTGCTTGAGCATGGCGTCCCAGCTGAATCCTGGTGTTGTATAGTAGTGTGCAGGATCCAGTCCATAAGACGCAAGGCAGCCTTCTCGAAAGTTCTCAAAGACGTCCGCCAGGAGAAGCACGTCAGTCTTCAGGTATAGGTCCGAGTACTCCCCAAGTGACTGGATGTTGAAGGACTGCCAGACTGTCTGAGCATGGCTGAAATCGAAAAAAAAATTTGAGAACTCAAAAAATAATACAAAAAATGACAATGATAAATAAAATAGTTTAATTACCGATATTCATTGTCTGAAATGTTCTCATCCATCAGGGTGCTGTAGAACGCTTCTTGAGGCGGCAGCTCGGTCGCCTCCAATTTTTCCCAAGAGTTCAGGTACTCATAGGGAAACACTCCTTTCTTCGTTAGGAGTTTTAATAGTTCCTCGTCGAGATGCGAGTATTCTCGATGGATAATGGTTTTTTCATCGTCCTCCAAGTACAACGCAAGTTTATCCAGCGATGACGCCATGAACCTGAACGAGTCAATGTATCGCAGAGATATCTTGCTGTCGTCAAAATGTTTGGTGAAGGAGACGTATCTTTCCATTGTCTGTGGAATTAGGGTGATGCGTCGCTCGATACAGTTGGCGATTTGTTTGATTACAAGATGGCTGTCATATCCGCTTAGATTGTGAAATATGACCTGAAACAAAAAAAACCACAATTGTTACCTTTGAATCCTTGTTGCATGAGATGTATTTTCTAACAATAATCAAAATAGTAATAATTTTTTTCAAATCTCAATAGTATGATCAACCAAAGTTACAATGCTCATAGATGTCTTTTCTCCATGTTTTATTAGAAAAATATAATGACATAAAATCATACCGGAATAGTGAGTGCATCCTGGTATTGGAGATTGCATTTTTGATGAGCCGCACCTCGAAACTTGCCCGTAAGATGGCAGTGGTCTCTCACTCTGATTTGACCTTTCAGAGCGGTCTTGCAGACGAGGCAGTCGGCAGCTTTTCGAAACATCTCCTTCTCTGCCGGGGTGAGGGGCTCCATGGGTTTGGGGTTCTTCAACTTCTCCTGGACTTTTTCCGTGAGTTTCACCAACTCATCGGAAAACCACTGTGCAGGATCGCAACTTCGATTGCTCGCATAGCGAGATTGTCCTTTATCGAAGCTACATTGAACATAGTAGCCAACGCTACAGGCCTCGTGAACTTGCACGATTCGAGTGTTTTTCTCTTTGTCGGGAACTACTTTTTTCAACTAACATTCAAAATCCGCGTAAACGACTTATGAAACTTAAATATTGTTTTTATGATTGTTGAATTTAAGAATATTTTTGTTGGGAGCAGGCAAATTGACTCTACATGTATTCGCTTCTTTACAATCAATTTCGTGAGCATTTAACTTCTCAGAATCTCGAAAGTAGTGAAGACACCGGTCACAAATCCAGTGTTTTTCCTTGTGTTTAGAAAGCTGACTGCTTACTAGATAGGAAAAATTTTTGATCCAGACATAATGGTAACGGAGAGGTTCGCTCTCATCATCTTCATCATAATGATTTTGTATGAGAAGTAAATTTATATGCCTGTCCTGTTTTTCTTTAGTAATATGGATGGGAGCGACTGTAAAATCTTTGTTTTTCAAAAGAATGTAGATATTTATGGAAATATTGTTGAGCTTTTCGAATAAAGGAGCCGGCTTTGGCATAACGGGAAAAGAAATTCCTTCAAAGTTTAGTTCTTTATCATATTTTTTGTAATATGAAAGGCGTCCTAGGTTTTTCACATTCCTCTCCACAGGATGCAGTGCCGAAAGAATAGCCCATTTAAAACACTCATCGTCAAAATTTTGAATATTTACACATGCCTGCTTTCGTTTTATTGGTCCTGGTAGTTCGATGAAGGAACTCGCTCGCATAGGATTGTATTTGTTTATATGCACACCGAGACTCACGATCCGACGCAGCGTCCATCCGGATCCTTGGTGTTGAAACTCTTCGATCTTTCTCAACAAGTGATCCCTGATGTTGGTGTCGAACCAGGTGTTGAGATCCGTTGTTTCGGTGATGCTGACGCTGCGAGTTTCAAAGTTTTTCAACTCTACGACCTCTTCATCGTTCTTTAGAATGCTGAATTCTCCATCCAGGGAAGTGTAAACTTTTAAAGCATTTTTGATCTTCAGGCTTTCTTCCACTTTGATAACGAAAATTTCTCGGATTTCCACCAAAAACTTGGTCATGTCTAGGTGACGTAAGTTGATTACGACGCCCGTGCGGATGTGCGTCTTGAAGGCGCTGTTGAGATCTTCCCATTTCACGTTATTTTGTAATCCAGATCTAATCACGAGTGAACCGCGCAACTGGATTATGTAACTGCGCAGTCGTTGGATGGCATGCGCACATTGAATTTTCACTGCACTCGAGCTATTCTCACTCAATTCAGGCAATTTATCGATTTGTGCTAAAGCGTCATTGTTCAACACTGTAGGATCAACAGCACCACCCCGAGTCAAAATTCGTTTTTGCGCGTTAATCACCTCGTACGCGGCCTTGAGTTTCGATTCCGCCATTTTTCGAAAATTAAATGTCACTCTGCGCTTTAAAGTTCGACACCTTGATAGCCCTGTTGGTAGACTGACGCTGAGCGTCAGTCTACTAGACTGGGCTACTAGAGATGGGCGATTCCGGATCGATTCTTAAAAAATCGATTCCTGAGTACTCGATTGAAATTAAACGAAAAGAGAAATTGAATGAATTTTTAATTTTTCTCAAGGATTGGATTGTGTAAAATATTTCGTAAGTGAGCATAAAGTTTGTTGTTTCAACCGAAATATTGTTGAAAACAATGAGAAAAATTTTTACTATTGAATACTTGTCTTTTTTTCATTTTCGTTCAATTTTACACGTTGGGAACTTCATGCGCATAATTTTTAGAATTTTTGTGTTATATGTTTTTCATCGAATTTTCTTGTAATTTCTATTATTCGTGTAGATTTCTAGTACAATCAAACCACGATTTAATTGGTCCCGATTTCAATGGATTTCAATAGAAAATGCCTCCAATAAAATTGAGGTTTGAGTGTATTTCTATAAACTGCTCTGTAGATTTTTTTAAGAGTTTGATGCAACACAAAAATTAAAAACCTCAACGATTTTGAGCATTTCAATTGATTTTTTAGAAAAATATTTGAACTGCGTCTTTAGCATTCGCAAACAATTTTAGAAAACGATAAATATGTTCGAAATTTTTTTTTGAATTTCGAGTAAAAAAAGGTAATTATTTAAGTTCTCAGAACTCGGCACAAAAAACTTTTAAAACTTGTAGCAAGTACAAAATCTTTATTGCAGTCTAGTTCAAAGAACACGTACACTTTGGATCCTGGCCAGTCGAAGAATAATTTCAAGGGTTTTTGTGATTTAAATACTTTTTGAATAAAAAAATTCCTTTTGTTATTTGGAAGTCACTTGTAGGAAAAATTATTTCAAAATTAAGTGTTATTTTTATAAAACTCATAAGAGTCACCAACAATAATTTTTTTTAAGAATGTGTTTTACAGATTGTGAGAAAATATACGTCAATATATAATATAATTATGATATATTTCAGAACATAAGTGAGAGAAAGCACAAAAGTGAGGCCTGGCAATACTACACAGTTTATGACAAAAATGATTGGGAAAAAAAACCATTTGCAAAATGCAATTTCTGTACCACCGAAATAAAACTCTTTGTGGAAACACTTCAAACCTGTTAAAACATGTGAACACAAAACACTCACATCAGATTGGAAACAAGAATATGAACTCAAACGATGCGGTAATATATATATTGTAACGAGCGAGCTGTTAATCACCAACGATAATGTAGAAACTGTGGAAATTTGGGCGAGTCCAACGTTGTTTTCGTTCTCGTTTCTTCTTATCGCTGGTTAATTTTAGGCTCACTAGTCCAGAGAGGACCCTAGTGGAGACTCCGCCCAAAAGGACCCTTGAAGGGACTTCTAAGAACTAAGAATGATCAAGGATAATGATAAAGCATATGAATATACTTTTACAACATTCCATTTATTATTTCTACCATTATTTCTATTACAAGTGTCTTACAATTCTCATAAGTTGTATTCAAATCATTCATACTTAAAACCACACTTCTCCCATCTCTGCTAATTCTTCTTTTAACGCTTCTGAAGGATCTATCTCTTGAGCAGTAGCTTCTTCCCTTTCAGTTGTATTTAGTTCGTTAAGGCTAGATGGTTTTATGAGGTTGGTCAAACCCTCTAACTCTTGGTCGATCGGGCTTATTCTTAATTCATTGGTCTGTTGGTGACCACAACGCCCGCAATTCGTGGTCACTCTCCTTTTTGGAGTCACTAACAAAATCCCGAACTGTCGCGACGCTTCTTTTGCTATCTCGTTGTCCAAATCTTCCAACGTGAAGGGAGTTTTGGGGTCTAATCTCTTGAGTATCCTCAATCGATTATACAAGTCAAAATTCCCTTCTGTTTAAATACGTATTTCTTTTCACTTGGTTTTACCCTCTTTTGCCTAATTATACTTCTAATGGACCATATTAACTCCTCCACCAAAGGCACTGGAAGGGAACGAAAAACAGGGGATAATTATATTAAGCCTTCCTTTAAATATTCCTATCTCTGAAACATTTCCTCTCTATTATTCATTCTATTAAAACTCAAATTCCTTCTTTTAAATTCTAATCCAAAATCGTTCGCACAATAGTTCAAGTATCTGATTCTGAGTAAGTTCTCAAAATAACAGTTGGAAAGTCTCAAATCGAGTTGCCATGGAAACTGTAGCTCAAAAAGGGATAAATCCCTTTCGCTCGATTCTTAACTTTGACTGTTAAAATATCTGATCTGCTTAGGTCACTTCAATTCTAATTCAAAAATAGCTTGTATAATAGTGTAAGTAATTTGATTTTAAGTAAGTTTCACAATAACAGTTCGAAGGTCTTAAATCGAGTTGCCTTGGAAACTGTAGCTCAAAAGGGATAAATCCCTTTCGCTCGATTCTTAACCTTGACTGTTAAAATATCTAAATTTGCTTACTTAAAGTGTTTGATTTTCTTACCTTTTGAATGATATAATCCTCGTGTAGATGGATATAAGGGCCTGGAGTACAACTCCGGCGTTTATCTAAATACACTTGGTGAGCGATGAGGCTGTAAGAGTCGTCGTCAGGTCGGACTCTTATTAGGGCCCGGGGAAGAGAATTCTATCGTTTTAGGGCTTCCTTATTGGGCTCTTTGGGGAGCTTTGGAGGATTGCTAACTTCGAACTTCTTCGACTTTCTGACAAAATCCGCGAGCTTATATACGCTTTTCGGCAAAGCGTGGGATTTTGTTAATTAAATGTAGAAGAGGAAAAAACGGGTTCCGTTTTGGCCGTCCATTTATTCATATTCTTATTATCAAACAATGTAATGATTCGTTTGAAAGAAATAAATGTTATCACGGGCCGATTTTAGCCCGTTCGCATCCGTTCGTTAGATATCGAAAAATGTGTGGAGCAATCGGTTGCAAAATGACGGTGATTGTGATAGCGCCGCGCTATCTTAATGTTCTCTAAAATGATCCCTGAAGAAAAAATAAAATATCTAATGCCTTCTAAATCCTTCATAGAAACTAAACCTTTACTATAATATCATAAATGATGTTCTATAAAATCAGACGAGTGATTATACCTCGCTCGTCACACCTCCCCTCTTCAAGAAGAAACTTACCGCCTTAAATGGAGGTAACTTCTTTATTGAGAGTGTCAATGAGCCTAAAAATCTTTTCTTGCCCCCCTCTTTTTTTTTTCGTTTCGTGTCTCCCGTAATCGTGCTTAGTTGTCAGTTGTCAGTCGTCAGCAGTCGTGTTCAAGTCGTATTCAGGGGAAAAAAAAAAAAACGTAGTGATGGTTGTGATCAATGCTTCCGTGATTGCACAGGGAGTTGAAGTTTCATCGTGGTCTATTAATGGACTGTATTCTATCCCAATTTTTGGAGTTGTTTTATGTGGATCAATTCATGATCTTAATCTGAGTAAGTAATTCTGTTTATTGTTCATTTTTCTGTGTTGATTCTTTTCTTATTGGTGACCTCATTTTTTTTTCTTCTTTTCCTCTTTGTCCAGATCCTTTCGAAATAATCATCCGCGTTGGCGATCTCGATGGTCTCTGGCACCAAGATTTCGGTGTCCCTGATGTCCTCGGGTTTGGCGAGAGGTTCGAGGAGTTTGCTGGGCTCTTTCAAGAAGGAGATATGGAGGAAAATGATAGTGCGCCCCCAGCCGCGTAATATTTTGTTCAATTCTGAATAAAACAACATCTTTTGCCATAATTTGTGTTTTTATTTATTCTTATTACAAAAAGTGGATTCGGAATGGTTATATTTCATTGGGACATCTAAAATCTCGTCCTTCAATATCCTGCATTTCGGTCTGTCTGCGTAGAGATTTATTCTTCGTTTCAGATTTGATGTTTGGCATATAGTCCCTTCGCTCTTGGTATCTCGAATCTTTTGGTCCAAGTCGGCGATTTTCAAAATTGTCCTCTTGTTCTTGTGTAACATCTTTCGCCGTGTTTTACGGGGTAATTTGACGAATTCTTGGGTGACGCTGTAGTACTCTTCAAACCTCATCAATTTGAATTTGGCTTTATATAATCTCTTCAGCTTTTCACTGTGTTCGGGGTCAAATTTTCCGACTTCGATCTCCGCTTTTACCAGAGTGCCAGTGGTAATTACCATCGTGGATTCAGATTAGTCGTGTCTTGTTCTGTAATTTTGGGAGGCATTATTTCATTGCAATTCGTTTTTATCAGTTGATTCGGTATCTCTCTACAATTCTAATGATGGGTCTTCTGGAATGTGCGCTTTGGTGGAGTCGTTATTCAATAATATCTCATCTATTACTAAAATCATTATGTCCGTGTCCCTTTTTCTCTTTATCAATAAAATCCCTTTGTATAATATCTCTTTAGTTATCGCTAAATTCCTATTATTTCGAAAGGAACATATTACAGCTAGTCAAGGTAATCGATCCCCTTTTCTCTTATATATCCTTTTTAAATCACGTCATTATTATCCAAAAATTCATTGCTTTTTCCTTATAATTTCGTATGCTTACCACAAAAGACATCAACTCGAGATAGAACATATTAATACCCTACTTGAAAACTCTCGTAACTCAAAAACCTATTTGACGTCTCAAAATGAGGGCTCTTTTACATCTCATACTAAATTCTCTGATTTATACAGTTGGCCGACTGCAAAAACCTAAAATTCAGTAATCTGTTACGTGAGCGGGGCCATAAATTCTATTGAATTAGTCTCAATTTTAAAATCATATAATCCTTTGTTCCTATCAAAATCTGATTGCCTGGGTTTTGGTTTACCCGTAACCTAATCTCATGGGTTTTGGTTTACCCGTAACCTAAATTTCATGGGTTTTGGCTTACCCGTAACCTAAATTTCTTCTTTTTTATTCCCAATATTTATTTCCTCAATAATTCAATATTTTTCCCTTTGTCCCTGCGCTAATTTCTATTTACCTCACTTTTTTTTAAATATTTTTACATCTATTTACTTCCCTTTTTTAAGTATATTTCATTTCTTTGGTAAACCCTTTTCATACTTGTTCCCCAGTTCTAGTACTTATTTCATCCAACTTCAATACCGTGTTTCGCGTCGTTTTTCCTAGTCATCATATTCTATATCACGTATCCCTTTATTTCCGTATCAACCTCCTTAAAATCCTCATTAAAACTCAACTTATGCCCTCAGAAGCGTTATCAGAACCAGTACAATAAAGTAATTCTTAAATCTATAATTCTATCAATAACCAAGGCAAGAGAAAATTTGTTTCCACGTCGCAACTAAAATTAAAGCGTCTTTACTCGCACAAAATCAATGCTAGAATCTTATTCTATATCCTACTACAAAATTCTATTTATTTGAAGAAAAGAGGAAAATCAACCACCTTCCTCACATTTCCTTTTTTCTTCTTTCTTTTTTCTTTTTTTCTTTATTATTCAAAAAGATCTCACAATAATATTACATGATGAACTTACTTAATATTTCAATTCCAATCGTCCCGTATAAATCCGTATCTCTCATTCGCAATTTCAATCTTTCAACAATCTTTTATGAAACACCAAGAGTTACAAGTATTGAACTGGGAAATATAAATGCCAATCTCCAACTAAAAATAGGGTCTATATAGAAGACCCGGGTTGCAAATCAACAAATTCCCCTTTTTTTTTTTTTTTTTTTTATAGCATTACCAAAATCACGTATTTCGCAATTATCATTAGAAATATCTAAAGCGGTTTGTTCGAAAAGGTGAAGCGAATAATCGATTCTATTTCCTATAGTAGTCATTACATACATTGCCGATTTATACGAATCGTTAAGAGTTCAATCATAGTTCCTTAATCCGAAGAAATGATTCTCTTATCTTTGCATATTTCCTGTTCGGTCGTTTCTTATCTATATCTATTTTTATTCGCCTGTATCTGCTATCTATATTTTATTTCAAAAAAGAAAGAGAGAAGAAAAAAAAAAGAACTTGTTCATATTTCTACTTTGATTTTCCCGGTACTTCTATTGTGCGTTTTTCTTCTTTTTACTGGAAATACTCCTCAAATATAAAATCCATTGAATTAAAGTGCTCATCTAGTCAATTTCGATTCAGAGAATTGTTCCATTGATTACGAATAGTTACATATTCACTTTTAAATAGCTCTCTTCTAACTGAAAATGAATGTCTTGAAAATTCATATTCTCTATTATATACGCGTATTTCTATTTTGTTTCTTTTTGTTCTCCTTTTGTTTTCTCTCCTTTTTTTTTTTTATATATATATATATTTTTTTTTGTTCGTTTCTGTTTTCTGTAGTTCTCGCTTATAATAGTAAATTGAGTAATATATATGTGTAACATAATCGCAAAATGTTGCCGCAAGGCTCCTTATTTTTAACATTATAATAAATCGTTCTTATCTACGAAAAGCGAAGGCTGCTTGTTCGTGCTGCAGTTGTCTTAGCTCGTTGGTAGGGTATGTAGAAGTAGTATCGTCTTCTTCTGGAGATCTATGGGGTACAATTGAAATGGTTTCCAAGAGGGTTCCTTCTTCTTTTTCTAACTCCTGGGTTTTTGGGTCGACGTTCTTCTTGGCAGGGGCTCGTACGTGTAAGATGAGGCTGGCAAGATTATCCCATAATGCAGTGAATAGATAAACGGACCACCCGTAAATTGAATGTAGCGCGAACAGATGTAATGTCGTGTCCAACAAACCTCTAATGAGCTTATATATGAGGTATATTCCCAAGAATCCGGAAGTATAAGTCCCAAAAATCGAGAATTTGGTCCACATGTCATACCATATTCCTTGGGCTAATTTCTCAATATCCAATAAATGTTCAAGGGATATTCTTTCCAAGTCGACGGGATCTCCGAGTGATCTCCTTGCAATGGTATCAAGGACGCCTTGACGGTCCATTGGGAAAAGTGCATTTTCTCTGAAATTTTCCAGATCCTTTTCGGAATAGATTCCGGTGTTTGCCAAATTTTCCAAGTTGTGATATTCCCGGGTAGGTGTCGAGAGTGGTTCTAGACGTCGAGGGGCTGCTGTTTCCACTGGGTATGGTGTAAATTTGTACCATTTTCCTTCGATTTCAAACATGGTTGGGGCGAGCGAATTACAGAGAACTTGTGTGCCTCTTTTCTTCAGTATTCTTGTTTTTGGGGTCAGGAAAAAAGTTTGGTTATTACCTTCGACTACAATTTCTTGATAACATTTATCGGTACTTTTCAATCTAACAACTATTGGGATACACTTAACGATGTGGGTCACTTCTCCAGCGGTGATGGCCATGTATCTGGGTCCACGCATGAAAAGGTATGCGAATTCGTCTGGCTTTATCGTAGCGATTGCGAGGGCGTTTCCAAGTATTTTTTGTTCAAGCTTGCAACGTTTTTGCATCACATCGAAGAAAAGATTCTCAAATTGTTTCTTCATATGCTTCTCGATGTAGATGAATTTAGAATTCATATAGGTAAATAAATCAAGATTCTTTGCGTCTATTTGGCTGGTTCTTAAAAAGGGTCCACTTTCAGCTCCTTCCAAGATAAAAAGCCTAGGGTGTTCCGTGGCATGTATATCATATCCACACACTTGAAGGGTTCCTCTTTTTGTGAGGGCAAAAGTGGTGTCTTTCGATTCCACTGTATACACGGTTCTGTATTGATGTGGTGATCTGTCCTCCAGCCTTGTCCCTAGTCCCTTGAATAGAATCGTATACCTTTGGTCGTCGCAGAAACTCCTGGGTAGTAGCTCCCAGTAGGCGTAACTCCCGTCACTTAAAGCGCAGTGTTGTTTCTTGGTGGGACAAACAGAACCAGTCATTAAGAAGATTTTATTTTCTTTCAAAGAAATCGGGGCCTCGTAGTCTCGTAGCGTTATGGTGATGACTCCTTGTACCGTAACCTTTTGCCAGGTGCCAAAAGCGTCGCTATAGGTTTCGCCAGTGCAACTCCCGTCGTTATTCAGAGTTCCAGCTAGTGTGACGGAGCGAGTTTCGGAAGTGTTGGCTTTAAAATCGTTGAGGCTGATTTTTTTCTATTTGGATTCTACCTCTCTCATGGAGGTGCTTACATTGTTCCCTTGTCGGTTCAAAGAAATATTCAGTGAGCCCGTTGGAGACGGCAGAGTCAGCCAGAAAACCGCAGTGAGTTACTAGGCGCTGTATCTTGATTTTACAGACTTGAACGTACAAGGACCCGAAGTCGTTGACTTGTAGCAATTGCATCGTTAATTTCTTTTCGTTGATTGCGGGTCGAGGTATATTGCATTCCCCCAGATCTCTCAAGTTTATCTTCGTAACGTTGCCGCGTAACATTCCACAGTCATATCCCATTAGCCCAGTAGAAGTGCCGAAGGCGATGACCAGTATGAATATCCACAGCATGCTATTAGACATGAAGAAAAAAATCATACAACTAAACTAAGTTTCATACATATTTATTCGCTTTGATCGCTATCTATTCTTGTAGGGATTAATCTATTTGTGGAAACAATCTTTTCTCCGCCGTTTATTCTAATTTTCGTCCTATTATTATCAAGCACTTCAATTACTTTAAAAGGACCATCTGCGTAATCGTCAAACTTACTCGTTTTTAAACCCTTTCTCAGAAAAACGTACCCATTAGCACAGAGCGATTTTGGATTAAGATATCGATCGTAGTATCTTTTATATTTCTCCTTTGCTTTGATCAAGTTCTGTCTAGAGTCTTCTCTGATCGTATCTAGCCTTGCCATTAGTTTTATCAAATATTCATCATAAGTCTCTAATCTTTTGTGACTGGGAGGGGCGTGGCTTGAAGGTAGAAGACTAGTTTTTCCGAATACAAGTTCGTATGGTGTGCGACCAGTGGATTCGTGTACGCTAGTATTATACGCAAACATAGCCATCTCTACCCATTGATCCCATTCAAGGTCGTCGTCTTGAAATGTCCTTAAATAGTGAACTAAGATTATATGGGTTCTCTCCAAACTACCGTTACTAGAAGGTTTAAAAGCCGTCGTTTTAAACTGCTTTATATTAAACCTCTTTGCAACTATCTTCATAAGGCCTGAGAGAAAATTCGTCCCTTGATCAGTAAGTATTGCCTTAGGTGGACCAAATATGCAAATCAATCTCTTTATCAAAGCGTCAGCCGTAGATACGGCACTTGCATCTGGTATAGGGACCCCTATGCAAAACTTAGTTAATAAATCCTGCATCGTTAAAATATATCTATTCCCGTTTTCGGTTGTCTGAAAGGGTCCAACTAAATCTAACGCGACCTTCTCAAATGCAGTGCCCGGGGTGTCAGTGATGATCATTGGTTGTTTGATCTTTCTTCGAGTCAGTTTCCTTAACTTACAAGAGAGGCATTTTGAAATAAAATTTCTGACGTCCTCTCTCATGTTTTCCCAGTAATATTCTGATCGTAATCTCAGATAGGTCTTGTTGTGACCTTGGTGCCCTCCAACTGCAGAACAATGAGCCTCTTCGACCAATGAATACCTCTGTGAGATAGTCGGGATTTCAATTTGACCAGTACAAATAACAACCTTTATTTCTTCTGTCTTGAAAACTTCGTATATTTCGTTTTCAAACCTTTTCCAAGGAATCTCGTTGATCATTTCAAATTTCGGGATATTTATAACCCTGATTTCCTTTTCCGTGAGATATTCTTTCAAGTTCCTCAATCCAGCCTTCATTGTTTTCCACGTATTTTCCTTTTCTCCTTTTGAATTGTCCTGGATAAAAAACAGAATTTGGTAGTTTCTCCCACTTTTAACATATGCCAATTCTCCTAGTCTTAATTTGTCAAATTTCCTAATTTCTCTTTTTTTAAAAAACTTTTCTGTGGCTTCATCAACGGGTTTACTCTCGGTATTAATCAACAGAACACAGCTATCGTGTTTCATAAAAAGATGGTCTCTGTTCTCAAAAATATTTCTACCAAGAATTATCTTTTCCAATTCATCGGTCATTTCTTTTTCTTCACCAGATGTTTCATCACTATCAGTATGATCTTCATTATCCGCAACATCATCGTTTATCATATCCTCGTCTTTGCTAAATTGCTCACTCGTTTCAGACTCATGGCTTTCCTGGGCATCATCATAGTTTTGAATCTCGTCATCTTCTCTTTTCTGGTTGTTCTCAGTTGATTTCCTCGTTGGCTTTCTGTTTTTTCTTTTGTTTGGGTTTTCTCCGTCCGTATCAGATTCTGTTGATGAAATTTCCAAGTTTTTACGCTTAGCCTTTCCTTCAGGTTTTTCCACAGTTGGTTTTCCTATTTTTGCTTGTTCTTTCGTTTTTTTATTCTTGATCTCCTGCTGGTATTGTTGCCCTTTTTCAGTAGGTTCTTTTGCCCTAGTAGAACGTCTGGGCTCTGTCGTTATCAAATTTATGGCTTCAGAAAAGATATCCTCTGTTTGGAGTACCGGATTTCGTGACAAGGCATCTGCATTTATATTTTTAGCCCCAGATTTATGTTGAACTTCATAGTCATATTCTTCTAGACGTAATTTCCATCTGGTGAGACGACTTGTAGCATCTTTTGCAGTCTTCATCCAGCAAAGTGGTTTATGATCAGTTACAACAATGAATTTTCTACCATATAAATATGGTCTAAAATGAGAAATGCAGAAGACTATCGCAAGGGCTTCTTTTTCGTATGTGCTGTTATTCTTTTCTGCTTTATTTAGCTGACGAGAGACATAGGCGCAAGGCCTATCTCGTCCAATCTTTCCTTGACTTAATATCCCCCCTATCGCGTATTGACTCGCGTCTGTGGTCAAGATGAATGGTTCGTCAAATCTTGGGTACTGTAAAACAGGTTCACTGCACAGTTTGCTCTTGAGGTCCAAAAATGCTTCTTCTTGTTCATTTCCCCATCTGAATTCAGAGTCTTTTTCCAATAGTTTTGTTAAAGGTTTAGAAACTTTTGCAAAGTTGTCTATGAATCATCGGTAGTATGATGCAAGTCCTAAAAATTGTCGTATATTCTTGACGTTCCTTGGTCTGGGAAATTTCTGTACCGCTTCAATCTTCTTAGGATCTGGTCTGAGCCCATCTTCAGTGATCTGGTGTCCCAAAAAGATAGCATCCCTTCTTAAAAACTCGCATTTGTCAGGTTGCATTTTCAAATTGGCTCCTCGCAGTCTTTCGATCAGTAATTTGTATTTCCTTCTGTGCTCGCATAAATCCTTCGCATATATTACAATGTCGTCCATGTATACAAATAGTTCTGTACCTTGCAACCCAGATAATACCACATCTATTAGTCTTTGAAAAGTTGCAGGTGCATTTTTAAGACCAAACGGCATCCTGACGAATTCCCAGTGTCCATGAGGGGTGGAAAAAGCAGTTTTTTGTGCATCCTCGGGTTTCATCTCAATTTGGTGGAAGCCTGATGCAAGGTCGAAGATAGAGAAATATTTTGCTCCCCCCAATTGATCTAATATTTCGATAATATTGGGCAGTGGGTAAGAGTCTCCCACAGTTTTTTCATTCAATGCCCGGAAATCGAGAACCATTCTCCAGCGTGCATTACCTTGACTGTCAGCTTTTTTCGAGACAATCCAAACAGGGGTGTTATATGGAGAACACGAAGGTTTGACGATATCATTTTCCAAGAGTTCTCCAACTTGTCTGTTCAATTCCTCTTTTAATATCGGGGGAAAACGGCATTGACGCGTGTTGATCGGCTTGTCATCTTGGGTATGAATAGAATGTTGATGTAGATGTGTACTAGTCAATTTCTCATCAGGGAGGTGAAAACAATCAACAGAGTCTTTAATGAGGTTGTGAATCTCACTTTTTTCAGTAGGACCGAGATCGTCCAGACGGAGCAATTCTTTGATCTTCTCAAAACGTGACCTAGTTTCGATCTTAAAGCATTTTTTTGCTATAATGTTTCTTCGCTTTTTCTTATTCTTCTTTTTCTTGTTGTTGTTTTTCTGATTTATTGTCTGTCCTTTGATTTTTTCTATTTCTTGTAATTCTTGGTCTTCAATTTTCAATTCGATGTTCTCTTCTGTTGTATTAATAAAAGGTAGACAAACGAAACCATTGTTGTTCTTTACAATCGCGTTGCCTGCATATAATCCTTTTTTGATGTCTATTGATTCTATTAGTCCAGTTTCCAATGCTGTAGGTTTTATTTTAATGGGGAATATTTTCTTTGACCTTGCAGGGATGATTATATTATTATCTTGATTTCTATTCGTTAAAGGAACCTGGTTTCCATTTATTTCAAAACAGTTATTTGCCCAGTCAATTTTAGCTTTATTTTTTGCAAAGAAAGAATTTCCTATAATTGCGTCATGGGGATCTATAGGAAAAGAATCTGGAACCACATGAAATTTCGTTGGTATATCTAAGATATCCAATATTATAGTTCCCAGGGTGTTGACGTACCCGGTGGTTATCCCAGTCAATTGGATCTCTTCATTCTTATTAATAAGATTATTTCCGATTTTGTTCCGTTTTATTAGACAGACGCTGGCTCCAGAGTCTAACATGAATGTAACAGTTTCATCTTGGATTTTCAGTCGAATGCATGGTGGTTCCTTTTCTTTGAGAAAATTAATCGAAATGTTTTGAATTTTGACTGCATTTACTGGTTTTCCGGGGTCGCGCCTCTCCCATGCGAGAGGCTGTCCTCGTTTTTTGGGAGAGCATTTCTTTGTAAATTCTCCGCTCGATTGCAGTTCTGAGCGTTGAAATTTTGTCCATTATTCCTATGAGAATCCTGCTGATCATGATTCGGATTTCGCCAGTTGTTCCCGAAATTATTTTGACCTCGCGGGTTGCTATGGTTCCTATAGTTCTGAAGATTACTGTTCGGAAATCGTGAATCTTGATTCCAAAAACGATGAGTCTGACCTCTGAAATGTGGGTCCTGATTCCTGAAACGGTCGTTCTGCGGTCGCGGTTGGAAATTCCGTTCAGGGAATCGATCATTTCGATTCTGAAATTGAGAATTCTGATTTTGATATGAAAAATTGTTCTGGTAGCGAGGGTATTGATTATTTCCACGAAAATTCGGACGCGAATCCTGTTGATAATTGCGATTTCCTGGAAATAAAGGTCGTTGATTCGATGATATGTTTGTCTGAATTGTCCGTACAGGGCGATATCGACAATCTTCAGCGGTATGATCAGTTCTCTTACATGTGGTACAACCAACAGGTTTAAATTTTGGACACGATAAGGCTTCGTGTCCTGGATTTTTGCAAATTTGACACAAGTTCTGTCTGTTTTTGTATTCATTAATGCCCAGGTTTTTCATGTCAGGTATGAGGGCACGTAATTTATCCTGAGTGCGCAACTTGTCTTCAATTTCGATAGCCCTTTTTCCTGCTGCCCCTATTGCCTCAATTTCTGGCATTTGTATGGAAATTTCCTTGCGTAACCCTAGGGTAAATGCTTGAACTGTTTCCTTTTCTATTTCAGTCCTTTGATCCTCTGAAATAGCGTTTTCGTGATCGGCCTTGCATGCATCAATGATCCTTTGCCCTAAATCTCTTACTCGATTGAAGTATTTTGCAACATTTTCGTCATATCCTTGAAATACTTGACCGAGTTCGCCTCTTAATCGCGTCGTCGATTCTCTTGGTGCGTATACACTCTTTAAATGCTTGAGCAGTGTATTGACGTCGAAAAAATTTTCTCCACGCACAGCTTCTAGTGCTCCAGCCTGTAAGCGGGTTTTTATCATTTTCAATAAACTTCCTTCGGCGCCAGCTGGCAGCATGTCTTTGGCATCTTCACATCCAATTGAGAATTCCCTAAATGTTGCTCCAGTTGAAGGGTCTCCGGTAAATTTTGGAATCATCATCACGGCGTCTTTAAGACGAATCGTATATGCTCCTCCTTGTTGTGCCATTGCGATTGGTTTTTTAAAATCGATATCTTCTTCGAAAAATTGATCCCTCTCTATTTTCTTTGATTCAAAAGCCTTAATATCTTCTAAACTTCTGGTTTTGGTCAAAGGTAGTTGGCGGTTTAAATAATTTTCTTGTTCTTCCTGGGGTAAGTCTCCTCGGTTCCTCCTAGTAAAGGATGAACATTCATAAACTGGATTGAAATTGGTTTTAGACATGGAGACAACTCTTCATATTCGCGACTTCATAATCAAAAAAAAAAAAAAAAAAAGAATTCTATCCCTCTTAATCAAATCGTTTCCACGTAACTATCTCATCGAAAGAAGATTATCCTTAAAACATCCCATTGCTCTCAAAATGTCCCCTGACACCATTGAGATGTCCTGCCGACTGCGCCATTTTTTCTCCTGTAACGAGCGAGCTGTTAATCACCAACGATAATGTAGAAACTGTGGAAATTTGGGCGAGTCCAACGTTGTTTTCGTTCTCGTTTCTTCTTATCGCTGGTTAATTTTAGGCTCACTAGTCCAGAGAGGACCCTAGTGGAGACTCCGCCCAAAAGGACCCTTGAAGGGACTTCTAAGAACTAAGAATGATCAAGGATAATGATAAAGCATATGAATATACTTTTACAACATTCCATTTATTATTTCTACCATTATTTCTATTACAAGTGTCTTACAATTCTCATAAGTTGTATTCAAATCATTCATACTTAAAACCACACTTCTCCCATCTCTGCTAATTCTTCTTTTAACGCTTCTGAAGGATCTATCTCTTGAGCAGTAGCTTCTTCCCTTTCAGTTGTATTTAGTTCGTTAAGGCTAGATGGTTTTATGAGGTTGGTCAAACCCTCTAACTCTTGGTCGATCGGGCTTATTCTTAATTCATTGGTCTGTTGGTGACCACAACGCCCGCAATTCGTGGTCACTCTCCTTTTTGGAGTCACTAACAAAATCCCGAACTGTCGCGACGCTTCTTTTGCTATCTCGTTGTCCAAATCTTCCAACGTGAAGGGAGTTTTGGGGTCTAATCTCTTGAGTATCCTCAATCGATTATACAAGTCAAAATTCCCTTCTGTTTAAATACGTATTTCTTTTCACTTGGTTTTACCCTCTTTTGCCTAATTATACTTCTAATGGACCATATTAACTCCTCCACCAAAGGCACTGGAAGGGAACGAAAAACAGGGGATAATTATATTAAGCCTTCCTTTAAATATTCCTATCTCTGAAACATTTCCTCTCTATTATTCATTCTATTAAAACTCAAATTCCTTCTTTTAAATTCTAATCCAAAATCGTTCGCACAATAGTTCAAGTATCTGATTCTGAGTAAGTTCTCAAAATAACAGTTGGAAAGTCTCAAATCGAGTTGCCATGGAAACTGTAGCTCAAAAAGGGATAAATCCCTTTCGCTCGATTCTTAACTTTGACTGTTAAAATATCTGATCTGCTTAGGTCACTTCAATTCTAATTCAAAAATAGCTTGTATAATAGTGTAAGTAATTTGATTTTAAGTAAGTTTCACAATAACAGTTCGAAGGTCTTAAATCGAGTTGCCTTGGAAACTGTAGCTCAAAAGGGATAAATCCCTTTCGCTCGATTCTTAACCTTGACTGTTAAAATATCTAAATTTGCTTACTTAAAGTGTTTGATTTTCTTACCTTTTGAATGATATAATCCTCGTGTAGATGGATATAAGGGCCTGGAGTACAACTCCGGCGTTTATCTAAATACACTTGGTGAGCGATGAGGCTGTAAGAGTCGTCGTCAGGTCGGACTCTTATTAGGGCCCGGGGAAGAGAATTCTATCGTTTTAGGGCTTCCTTATTGGGCTCTTTGGGGAGCTTTGGAGGATTGCTAACTTCGAACTTCTTCGACTTTCTGACAAAATCCGCGAGCTTATATACGCTTTTCGGCAAAGCGTGGGATTTTGTTAATTAAATGTAGAAGAGGAAAAAACGGGTTCCGTTTTGGCCGTCCATTTATTCATATTCTTATTATCAAACAATGTAATGATTCGTTTGAAAGAAATAAATGTTATCACGGGCCGATTTTAGCCCGTTCGCATCCGTTCGTTAGATATCGAAAAATGTGTGGAGCAATCGGTTGCAAAATGACGGTGATTGTGATAGCGCCGCGCTATCTTAATGTTCTCTAAAATGATCCCTGAAGAAAAAATAAAATATCTAATGCCTTCTAAATCCTTCATAGAAACTAAACCTTTACTATAATATCATAAATGATGTTCTATAAAATCAGACGAGTTATTATACCTCGCTCGTCACAATATATTCTACTGTGCAATACTATGAACATTGTTTTCGTGTTTCGAATCGTTCAAAATGAAACGAAATGGCATCGACTTTATACTTGCTTTTTTTGATTAAATTTCATTAATTGCGTTGAAAATCTTTTCTTTGCATAAAACTCAATCTTTAGTATAGACTTCAGGGCTTTTATGTAAATAAATAATGTTTGGAGTAATTTTTCTTCTAATAATTTACGAAAATGCGCAATAAAATGATGATTTAATTATCTTAAAATAATTTATTTGTTAAAAATGATAATTTGTTTTCATACAATAATTAAATACTTTTCTAACATTTTTGTACTGTTTGTCATTTAAATAAAGTTTTTTGGCACTTCAGTGGAAAATCTCATGAAAACCTAAAACTACTAATTAAAAATAATTAGTACGAAATCGTCAAAAATCGTTATGTTTCAGAATTTTTTTAGAATGTAAAAAAGTTTTTGTTGCGTACCAGGAATTTTTCTTAATCTTTTAAATATCGAAGAACCTGTTGAAATAGAATTCAAAACGATGATAAAATGTGTTTTTTCATCTTCAAAAAATTAAAGCTCTTCAATTTTTGCTTTTAAAGTTGAATTTTTGTTTTCTAATACGTTTATTGCATAATAGTCATAGCCGAAACTAAAAATCACATGGTTTTAGCGTTCATGTCACAATTTACAATGTCGTAGACTTTTCGTTGATTTTGACTTCACCCTTTAATACTTTATGTATAAGAGATTTCGTTAAATCTTACTGTGAGATTGACATTTTCACTTATTTGTAATTATTTATACATTTTTAAGAAAATCATTCAAATTTCTGGTTTAAACAGTGTCGATTTCTTATAAATTTTTTCGGTGAAGCTATATGTACAAATTTACAGTTTTCACAATTTTCTCGATGGGAAAAATCTCAGATTTGTCAGTTCTGAATTGATTTAAGTTTGAGTCTATCGAAAATTGAAGGTTCTCTTGTCTTGATTAAAAATTGTATAACCGAAAGTTGCATATCTGAACAATAGATATTTTCAATGAAAAATTTATTAATACTCTTTGATTTTCACGATTTCAGGCTTCCTTGGAGAGAGAGCCAAATAATAGGAACTTGCAAAATACTGGCCACTCTGCAAAGCGCAGCAAAACTATCGACAACCTGTTTAATGATATGAAATCCATCGAAGGTATGTTCAAGTTCATTTAATAATTTTTTCCTGAAATATTTGATGCATGTCATACAAAATATTATTCAAAAATTTAATATAATTAAAAACTTGTAGATAAAAATAAATACATAATGCATAAATAGGATACATGTAAATAAGCGTCAATTGAAGAGATAAAAATGCAAGAAATGATAAATTTTTATGCACTCTATGATAATATACGTTTTTTTTTATTATAACTGCAGAATTCAAATAAAAAACACTATGTATATTGATAAAATTCGATAAAAATAAAACAAAATAAAATTTGGAACGTGTACTGTAAAAATCACTATAAATTATACATTTTATTTAAGTTCTAAAAAATGAATATTTTTTTTATTACTTCTTAATTTCGTTTTTCTTTTTTGTTTTTAGAAGAAGGCGAGAAACTCGCAAAAATAACCTATGCCTTGACTTACATGATTGCCATCGATGACAACCCACTGCGATTAACCGAAAAAAGAGGTATCAAGAAATTCATGAGCGTTGCATGCCCCAGATATAAACTTCCAAGTCGGAGAAATGTTACGAGATTATTGGATGGAAAGTATCGCACTCTTAGTGAGAAAGTCAGAGCTGATTTATCTGAACTGAAATCCATGAGTCTGATGACCGATTGTTGGACGGAGAAAAACACTACAAAAAGTTACATTGGGTTGACTGCCCATTACCCTCATCCTAAATCACATGAGGTGGTAACAATAAATCTTGGTTGTTTCCCGTTAAGTGAGCGACACACTGGTTCTTACCTGCGGAGCGAGCTTGAGAAACTATGTACTCAATGGGCCTTCGAAACAACGAAAATCAGCGCAATCATTACTGACTACGGGTCCAATATCGTGAAAGCGTGCCATGAATTCATCGGGGAACCTCGCCACTTGAGTTGTTTCGCGCACAACATTCAGCTGCTTCCAGAAGATGCTACGAAGAACTCACCAGCTCTGAAGGACATAATAGACAAGGTGAAAAAAATTGTTACTTTTTTCAAGACAAGCACTAACGCTGCTGATGAATTGCGCCGAATGCAACAAGGAATAGATCAACTGATCGAGCTACTGCAGCCAACACCTGAAGAGATAGACGACGAAAATGATTCAAGTGAATCAGAAGATGAAGAAGAAAATGATACTAGCAAAGTATTGGAACTTTTGCAGTCATGTGCAACCAGGTGGAATTCGACGTTCTGCATGATAGAACGTTATGTCAAGCTAGAATCACCAGTGCAAAGAGCCCTTTACAAACTCCGCAGTCCCCTTGCAACATCGATAACACCTGAAGATATTGATACACTAAAGGATGTGATTGAGTTGTTAAGGCCGATCGAACAAGTGACTAAAGAGCTCAGCTCTGAGACTCACGTAACATGCAGTAAAGTTTTGCCAACAGTTTACTGTTTGCAACAAGCAATTGATGTTGCGAAACCAATTTCCACTGTGGGAATTTTCCTGCAATTACAGTTGTTGGAGGCAATAGAGCAAAGATTTGGAGATTACTCAATCAAATTTCCTATTCTTCAAAAAGCAACACTCGTGGACCAACGATTCAAAAAGCTATATTTCACGGATCCACTGAAACTCGTTCGATTGATGAGTGTCATTTCCAATGAAATGAAATTTGTTCTCTCGCCAGAAGAGAGACATGCAAGAGTCGAGGCTCTTGATGAAGTGAACCTTGACAAACACAGGCGCGACATCTGGTGTCATCACGAAACGAGAACTCAAGAGCAAGCAACGAATCCCAATGACGAAAATTCAACCACCAACATTTCACCAGAATTGCAAAATTTTTTGTCCCAGAAGGTAATTTCAATTTCAGAAGATCCGTTGAAATAGTGGAAAGGGGCTAAAAATTCGTTTCCAAATGTTCACTTGATAGCCAGGAAGTATTTGAGCATACCAGCGACGTCTGTGCCTTCGGAACGATTGTTTTCGAAGGCTGGATTGATGGATTCAGAGCGAAGGAGCAGGTTAGCTCCTGAGCGTCTATCACAGTTAGTTTTTTTATCTGGAATGGAAGAAACAGAGTGGGGCTTATAGTTTAAACAAAGTTCAAACATCAGTTGTTTAGGGGGAAGTGGGCTTGATGCAACAGTTTTTTAAACAAGATTTTTTTGAAGAATAATCAAAATTTTGTATGTACTTTAGGTCAAATATAAAAGTTAACATCTTCGTACATTATACAAAATTGCTTGACTTTTTTATTATACTGTTCAAAAATTATATAAAAGTTTACCCTCTGTTTAACTGTATTTAAATGTAAAAACCTGATCAGTCATAAACTTTATGAAAACCTTAGAAAATATTCAAATTTTAAATATTATTGTGGCTATAAACCAGAACCATTTTATAGAAAATGGCAAGCAATCGAAATAGCCCAACTCTCCCCTATCTCTTCTGATCGAAAAAGTGATTTTATACATCTTTCATTAAACCTAACTTCCTAGCATAGTTAACAAAATTAGAAAAATTGCGATACTTTTTGTGATATTAGATCAATGTTGCAATGGAAAAACTATCTAAGAAGCTGAATTTATAACTATTGTATGTGTCAACGATGTAAAATTATATAGTAAATGCGTATATTACCTACATATATAGAAAAATATGTTTGTGAAATTAAAATGTTTTTTTCAAATAAATGTAGCAAAGTTTATACGATTCTTGGTCTTGTTTTTTAAATAAACAAAGACTTCAAGTCTTACTAATGAAGCGCGTTGGCAATAAAAGCTACTGGAATTCAATAAAAAAAAAATGAAAGAGTTTGCAATTGTGCTGCTGAATTCTTTTTAAAAAACAGTGCTAAAATGTTGGTATACCGGTACTCAATATTGTGGAATTGGTACTTTTTACCCGGAACCGAATCGGAATCAGAATCAATGTTTTTAAAATACCCGATACCTCGATTCCCATACTTTTTTTCAGAATCACCCATCTTTAATTAATTTATCTTCAAAAAAATTTGATTTTATTATGTTTATCATTTATCGTTATATTTTCTATATACCTAATTGCAGTTTTAAAATTATACCTATACCCTTATTGATATGTGTACCATGCATATTTATCGAGATTATAGATTTAGATTTAAAAAACTGCCGATTCTAGTATTCGATTCTTCGGAATCGATTCTTCTCCTTAAGGATCGTACTCAGAATTAGAATCGGAAGTCATGGAAAATCGATTCAGAAGAATCGATTCTTCTAAGAGGAATCGCCCATCTCTAAGACGCTCCTGCTCAAAAACGTCGTATTTATAGATAGTGATGGCGCTGCGATCGCGCGCTGTTGCTATGCGTGCGCAAGGTTGGTACTGTTTCCATGGCAACTCATGATGAAGGTTGTTGAACCTGCGCGCTGTTGCCACGTCTATCGTCACGCACTGTCTTCAAATTTCCCTTAAGTAACCCCGTAGAAATAATTCTATCGGAGCCATCTTTCAAGGAAGCGCGGATAATAAAGAGACTCGCGATCATAGCACAAACGCTACTGACTGATGATGGGGGAAATCAGGGGATATTATATAGATGAAAGATGACGTCACCATTGGACCACCCTGCTTGATATGAGTCAGAGATGTTGACTTTGAGGCTTTGAGAATCGAGCGATCGCTTCTGTAAATAACGGAATCAAATTACTTCTACGCATAAAACCAAATAGGATACTCGGATTACAATAACGCAGAAAGTGTAAGCAAAAGTATCAAATGACAACTGCGCAACGAAAAAACACCATGATCATATTACATTCTGGACCGGAAGTCATTTTGTGAACAAAGATAACAAAAGTCATAAATTTGTCGCCTTTAAAGGATACCGACTTGTAAATAAATGATTATAATGCTCGAAATTGGTTATGAGATTGAATTACATCTTTGCAGCGAGCGACTTTTCTAAACAAAATATTCGGATTACATTTACGCAACAATTTTTGAAACAAATATCTAGATCTATATTTAGCTCTGATCAAATTTCATTTAAACAGAGAAACCAAACTCTATAAACAAATGGAGCTAAGCTTATCTTGGTATCATATTTTTAGCATTTTCATAAAATAAATAATTGCATAAAATTGGTCAATGTTCGAATTACATTTACAAATAGAAATCCAACTCTATAAAACAAATGAATCAAAGTCTATCTTGGTATCATATTTTTAGAACTTTTATAACATAACTAATTGTATAAAAATGGTTGATGCTCAAATTACATTTACGCAGTTTTATTCGAATGTTTCAAGGTCAACGCTTGCGAGTTAGAACTTGTCGTTATGACGTCATCGCTAAGGAATTCCACACTGCAAGGATTATCAAACTATCACTGTTGAAAGTTTTTTTTTTTCTACAAAAATGTATTATTAAGAAAAAAGAAATAAAAATCTCAATCCCGTAATATTATTCCCTTGGTATCAATAGATTTTCGAAATAAATTTCCAATATAATTGAATTTTTATAGGAATATTTCGAGGGATCTAAATGCCGTTCTTTTCAGCGCACTAAGAGATAAGGCGGCGTAGTGTTTATGAATTCGCGCGGCCGGTGGTCGTTATCTCCCCTAAATATCTTTAATAGATTTAAAGGTAAGCATATTATTTTCAAGTTCGTAACAACGAGTCATTGTTTTTCAATTCGTCATAATCCACCATTTTATTGAGGGAAGTTTTTCTCTAGGTGAGGGAAATATGTGGAAAAGAGATAAGGAAAATCGAGGAATATGTATGTGAAACCGTGGGAAAATGATGGAAAAACATGAAAAACAGGTAAAAAACTGTTGAAAATGAGTGTAGAAAATCTGATGAAATAGTTGGAGGAAATCCACGAAAAAATGAAAAATATATATACATATAACAAATATAACATAAACATATAACAAATGAATATAATAAATATGTTAAATGAATGAATATAAAAAAATCTCAAAAAAAATTGTATTAAAAAAACATGTGTAATGTAGAAAAATCCCTGTTTTACCGACAGGAGGTACGCACCTGTTTTACCGACCAGCGCCATCTTAGAGTCCAACCGCCATTTTGTTTTCTAATCGCCATTTTGTTTAAGGACATTGTTATGGGGGAAAGTCTCGGCGAAAATCTAGGGAAAATCCAAAACAATTTGCGGAAAATTTGAGGTAAATTTGTGTAAATTTCCGGAAAATCTAGGGAAAATTCGGAAAATGGAAAATTTGGGGAAATCCCGGAAAAATATGGAAGATTCTGGGACATTCTGGAAAAATTCGGAAAAACGCGGAAAATTTCGAAAAATCTAGGGAAATTGCGGAAAAAAGTTGGAAAATCTTGGAAAAACATGGAAAATTCCGGAAAATCTAGGGAAATTTTGGAAAACTCGCGGGGGATGGACCAATCAGGACGCAAGGGGCGTGGCTTAGGGGAGCGGGAGGGGAGGGGCAGACCAATCAGGGCGCAGGGGTGTGGCCTGGAGGAGTGGTGGGGTTCACGTGATGGGTGGGGGAGTGGGGGGGGGGCTTATCCCCCTAGACTATCTACTATTATCAGTTTTTTCTTAGTTTTTAGAAATTTTTTCATTTACGAAACTGTCAAAAGTGTAGGACAGTGTCAATAATGTCAGAGCTTTGTAAAATTTCAACAAACTTTAAAAATCCTGGACTGTTTAAATGCCAAACATTTTTGGAACTGTTTAAACTGTCGAAAATGTCGGAATTTCCGAGAAATGTCGGAACTATTGAAAACGCATCAATTAAATATGAAATAATCACATAAATTGCTATTTTTCACTAATATTTCATATAATATTTGATACGAAAATTACGTAAAATTGTTGTAATTATGAGCAAGTTCATTAATTTCATTGAACTTCAAAACTGTTATTGCGAAATCACGAGCTATAACTTTCGAGATATACCAATCTTTAGTTTTTAAATGTTTCTAAAGTTTTTGCAAATTGTGAACTAAATCACGTGTGTGAAATCGTAGTACTCTCACATTTTACGTTCTACGTTCTTCTAAATTGTATTAAATTACTAATTTTCGAAAGGTTTGAAACACAAAATTCATTTTTACATTCACTTTTTTTTGTCACTCTTGAGTTTGAATCTTCATCTTTGCCCAAGTCTTACAGTTATTTATAATTTTCAGTATAATTTCGTGATACAAAACTATGTAAACTATCGTAATAAAGAACTATTCAATGAAACAAATAATCATTTTCATAAAATACTAATATAATTTTAATGCATTCACATAAACTAATTTAGGTTTACGTGTTTCACACTACAGTAATATTTCCAACATGAATCTACTGTCTCATATCAATTTTCATTAATTATAAGTACAACATCTTGGAGTTGATTGGAACCCAAGATGCCAACAATTATATTGTTCTTCAACAAATGCGTTTCATGACATTTTGAACTTAAACCCGATTTCTCACATTCCTGCTACACATAAATAGGCAAAGCTCATGATTTTTTCGTACTTGAAAAAGTAGAATAAAGTGCGAATTCAAAGGAACGCGGTGGAATGTCTGGGTTGGCATTAACTTTATTACTCGAGCTCATTTTAACTATTTTTACTCTCACGCAATTGTCTGTCATGAACAATTTTCTACCGATTTTCTCCTTTACTATTAGAAAAAAAAAGAAACTTTTGACACATTTTAATCTATTTGTAGAACTTTGTACTTTTATTGAATGTTTTTGCTGTATATGAATAAAATTCAAAAGGACTGACTCATTACCTTTGAAGTAATTTATGTAGATTACTCTAGAAGAAAATTCAGAGCGATGATATTGCAAAGAGTTTCATTTCTTTGAAACAAGAAAATTTTGAAAAGTAGGGAACTCTGCAGCTTCGTAATTTGAAATTTCAGTTGGATTTCTGTAGGTGTTAGTTTTTCAAACTTGACGAAAACTAAAAATTTGAGGTTTCAGAAATACAGAAATTCAATAAAATTCTAAAAACGAGTTTTCAAGTACATATTACATTTGAGATTTGCATCGTAAAGAAATTGTTAGTCATCTTTCAATGCTTCAAAGTAATACCAGTTTTATTACGTTTTAATACACGAATAAAAAACATTACAAAAAAGATAATTTTTTTTCTATCCTGGTATATGTCATAATATATTATTATGTTATTTATGTACATTTTCCATTAAGGCACACCTGAAAGAAAAAATAATTTATTTAATTTGTGAGAAACTTTTGGTTGAACTTTAATTTGCAAATTCTTTCATAAAATAAGTTACCTTGTCTTTTCCACACTTAGATCCTTCTGCTGCAGGATAACCTGTGCTGCAAAAACCATATCTATTTGGTGATCGACAATAAAGTTGAATGCAAACTTGCTCGTTCACCTGAAATTATTATTATGTACATAAACTGAAATTTTCCTATCTGACAGTAAAATCTTTGTTAAAAAAGTATGCTTATACTGACTTGATAAGGTTCACTTTTTGGACCGCAAACTGCTTCGCACTGTTCTTGCAAAGATGAGAATTCACCTGGAAGTACTACTGTCATTTCTCGTATTTTTTCGGTTTCATTAGGTTTGTTCATCAAGCATTCGATGTTGTTTACCACGCTGTAACTGTAATAAAATTTAAAGTCTCGAATAAAGTATTTTTTATTTACTATGGTGTTTCAAAAATTTTGTATCGAAGTAATTATCAATAAATTGAAAATATTAAGAAAGAGCGTATAAGGTGTAGGATGTCCAACAAATATTAGATCGAAAATACTTGAATGCTGGACGAAAAAAGTAAAAACTTGAAAAATAGTTTTCGCAAATCTAAAAAATTCACGATGAGTTGAAGAAATTAGGTATTTCAATTTTATTATTATAATTAAATGAACTTTTACATGTCAAGTTCGAAAATTAAAGAAACTTATCTTGAAAACAGCCTTTTTCGTATGAAGAATTCAAAGTCTCACAAGTTAAGACATTTGTTAAAAATATATCAAATGAATCAAATTATATACACCAGAATTACTATTTCGAAGTATTCAGAGTTTCGAGTTTTGGATATTGAAAAAATCCTATTTTTGTAAGTCTGAATACCGAGAAAGAACCTCAAATAGGAAAACGATAAATAAAAATTGAAAATCTTAAGTGTGTTCCATTGAGAAATTGAAAAATATGTTAATATCTTTCGAAAAATATCCTTTTTTCAGTAAATATTTTTTTTCTTTCCATCATGATTAATTTTTGTATTTAAACATTGTTTGAGAATAGAAAAATACGAAATTGAAACAATTGCATTAAAAAGGAAATCAATATAGTAAAATGCAGATTATTTACGTAAAATATTTGTCGAAATCCTTCAAAGAACACTCTGACCAATAAGCGACATTTTTTCTGGGAGTAAATCTAGACTCCATGATAAAACCGTCATGGCAATTGTGGCCTGATGCGTCATCATGATAAGCACCCATACTGAAAAATTAGGAAAAATGGGCATTAATTATATGAGAAAGAATTTTTCCTCCATCAATAATTTTAGACGATATTTTGTGTAACAAATGTTGTCGTTTTTCCAAATTTATAAAAAAATTATTCGACCCCTCCCTCAAACTGGACAGTGCCTCTTTAGCAAAAATTTTTCATGCAAAAAGCTTTTATAAAATATCGTTATTTGATGCAGTATATCTCTATGTATCGCAGGAAGAAATGGAAATGAGTTGTGAAAATTATTTGCAAGCAATCATAATTTGTACACTGTTTTATTTTTGCATAAATTTATTGTTCGAAAAATTGTGAATCGAGACTATGTTCTGCTATAAAAAAAAAACTCCTGACTGTGCATCTATTTGTTGAACAGTTTGTGTTCGATCGCCCTGATTTTGTGTACAAAAAAATTGTGCATCGCACTTTTGGGCATGTGCAAAATCACTCATTTACAATTTTTAAATGCTCCTCAAAGAAGATATTACCCGATATTAGGGCAAAGTAAAAGGAGATTTTTTGCGGTTCCAAAACTCTTCCAAAATTCAGGGAAAATAAATTAATATTACATAATAAAAATAAAGATTTATTAAAAAATAATAAAGAATACGAATACATTAAGTAAAAAAGGTCTATACAAAAAACATGAAATTATATTAAGAATGAAATTAATAAAAATAATGAAAGTGAGTGAATATCCCTAAAAATGTACATGCTGAAAACTTCAGGACGTAACAAACGGTTTCATGTGAGTTATCGAAGTTAAACAGCATTCAAAAATTTTATTTTAGTAACATAGAAGTAACAGATATCCTGGCTCCAGAAAATATTTTTCATACACGGAATTCTAATAATAGTTTGTATTAAATGACGTATGAAAAATAAAAATAAACTAGGTTATTTCAACTCAGTAAGTAATAAAGAAAAAAAAGAATTTTAGAAAATGCTAACAATCTGAAATACTTTGATCCTCTAAGCGTTGAATTCTAGAAATCTACGAAAAAAAGTGATAAAAATCTCTAAAACTATTATTTTATGAAGAATGTAAACAAGTAATGAGGATCTATAAAACTTTAAATTTCTAAAAAAAACTAGGAAGCGATCTAAAGAAATATAAGAAATCTGTAAAAATACTGGAAAATGCTACGAAATCTGATGAAAATCTAAAGAATGCAAGAATACAGTAATTATATAAAATACGTAAATTAAATGTATCATGTATCTTAGATGTTATTATTTCAGAAATCTATAAAAATGACAGAAAATTTATTAATACTTGTGTTTCACGAATTTTTATATGAATCTAAAAAAATACGAAAAAACCAACTGAATATAAAAAAATACGTCGAACTTTCATGAATACAAAAAAGAAAGGCAAAAATATTAGAAAACTATTCAGATAGATAATTTTTTTGTAAATTTTTTAAAACTCCGAATCCTCATCCATATCGTTCTCAAGATTTATATAGAAATCCATAAAAATACTTGTAAATTCTTCCAGTTATTTAAACAATCACAAAATATAAAACAAGAAAAAGTACTAAAAATTTAGAAAAAATTTACCATCTTTTGAAAAATTAATTTAAATGCTCAAAATCGTCGAAATTTTCAAAATCATAGCATCAAATTTTAGAAATCTATGGAGGGACATGGAAATACTTGTAATCTACCAAAATACAAGAATATACTACAAAACGTTATAAATGACATAAAACGCTGGAATCCTAAAAATTTATAAGGTACTGAATTCACGAGAAAACTTTATCTCGAATGATATTTCACATTCTAATTCAAATCCAACTTAGATATTGCAAGAAAATTCTATAAAATTATAAATTTTTCCATTTACACCTCGATAAGTTCAAATTAAAAATAATACAATACTTTGTATAATATATGTCTTTGAATATCTCACTAATTTATAAAAATTATACCTACTTTTCTCACATTAGACAGTATTTGTGTTCGGTGCTTGTGTTTGTAGTGTTCCTTTTAGATTTTGAATAAATTTTTTATAACTCACAGATGTCCGACTTCATGAGCAGTTGGTATAACGCCAAAAAAGTTTCCATTGTCCTCTACTATAGCTACCCCCAAATAATGCGCAGGTTCATTTGTAGAAAGCATGCAAGCTCCCGCGTGTACAGCTTGACCTTCAAAAATAAAAGCCCTTTTTTGTAGAATTTTTTTATTCCAATCATCAAACACCGAAAAGAGTTAGGTCTTCAAAATCCAAATTGCGGAGAAAAGATGCTTTATTTGAAAAACTTTCGATCAAAATACTAAATACTAATACCATAATATATAAAGAATAAATTTTCATTTTGGGATAAAACAATGTAGAGATATCTAACCAAAATGTTCAAATTATAATGTTGTAAGATGTGATGATTTGTTTCAATAACAACAAGGAAAATAAAACAATTTCAATACAAGCTTGAATTCCGATACTCTGACGTAAGAGATCGCCAAAATGTAGAAGCATGAATTTCCCAAAATTTTGGATTATTTGGTCACGTAGATTTGTCAAATTCATTATTTGATACTTCTAAAATTTCAAATCAAAACGATTTATCTTGTAATTTTGGTTGAAACAGTTACAAATATTCATTGCTGCAGGTTCTTGTTTCTTTCGTATATAGTTATTATTATAATCATTGAAATATTTTTTTTTAGTAGCTTACTTTTGGGCAAAAAATAGTGAATCAAAAGCTCTTTTGATGGTAACTGTTTTTTGAAATTTATCAATCGAATAATAATAAAAATTTTTAAGTTGTCTTACCCATGACTGACGGATCACAAAATGCACCTCTTTCGCCTTTAGAGCACAAATCAGAACTGTAGAAACAAATAAAAATATAATAGAAACCTAACATTCTTCAATTTTTGGACGAGATAAAAAAATTCTAGACGAATGTTTACAGTCAACTAATAAGTTTAGATTCTATTTTTCTTTGCTATTGAATATTTATCAAAATTTCAAGAGCGATGTTGGTTGAACAAAAATTTACGTACCCTGTCATTGTCACTGCAATATCGTAATCAACCCCAAATTCAAAATATTTGTCCGTGTTCAAAAATGTTCCAAAAGAATGTAGAGCTTCTTCAAGTTGGATTTTACCGTTTTTTAGAGTATTTTGAGTCATATGTGGAAAAGTATTGTAATCCTGAAACGAATAACCGAAAGATTCTGATTATTTATCTATATTATTCACAAAATTTTTTAAAATCTCGTAGCTTACTTGAGCTATGACGATTTTGGCAATGTTCAAGCGAACTTCTGGTTTCGTCAAACTTCGGAACCTCAAATCTACTCCATTCCAAAATGTTAAAACGTATTCGCAAATACTTGTCACGTTTTTTCCATATTTTCTGAAATATAAAATATAAATATAAAGTGTAAACATTTTTAGACAGTTCAATAAAAAGTAACTTTTTCAAATTGCAACCAAAAGAATTGTGTTAACTTTTGAATAAATTAAATTCAAGAAATGAAATTTGCAAGTATTCTGCTAATGAAAGATTGCATATCTAGAAATTGTGTGACCTATGCATTCGAATATCCAATCATTAGAAATTTTCGACTACAATTTTCCATTTGTGAGATTTTCGAATTTGAAATGTCCCTAATTTCACTTGTTTTTTTTTTAACGTAAGTAAATTTGGTAAAGTAAGACAGTTATCAACTTTAGAGTTGATTATTTGAATTTTGAAAAGCTCAAATAAAACAAACTTACAATGCAGCTTCGTAATCAACCAAAATCATAAGTTCCAGGTATACGATTTCCGGCAATTTGACTCTCCCATTTTCCATCGATTTAGTGTAATGGCTCTCAATCTCTTTGTAATCTATTGCAATAACTAAAAAAAAGTTTGACATTAATTTAAGAAAAAACTGAACTTTGAATTAAAACAGTTATTAATTGTTCAAATTTGAAAGGTACTATTCCTTATGAATGTTTTATCTGTAATTTTTGGAACAAATTCATTTCTTGATTCAGATTACTAAAAAATCTGTTATATTCCAGTAAAATAAAAAATATCATATTGACATTGGAAAGTTTTCAAATTTAAATTCAATAATCTTAATGAAGTTACATGGTTGTGTGTAGGTCACGTTCGTATTATCTTCTATTTCATATGCAACGTGAGCATTTTCTTTCTTCAAAATACGAGCATCTGAATCGTCTGAGTAGATAGGGTTGCTTCCATAATTTTTTTGTCCAAACGCCAATTTGTCGTGCAAATGATGAGGTAACGAACGAAGCACTGTGTTGCCTGTCAGTCCATCCTTCAAAAAGTCATTACTTTATATGGTTAATCAAAATTTTTGAATAAATTTAAATTCAAAGTATAACGAAGTATAATAAATTTTCTTGCAACACTTTTTTAGACAGAATTTCAAAAGAATTATCAAAAACTTACAAAATAATGATTTCCATGAACGTCTTTCCGCACCATCAAAGTTGCCATACTTTTCAAATCATGGTAAATAACTTTTGTAAGGTTCTCCTGTAAAATAATACAAATGAATGTATGAGTGATAAAAAATCGTCTCTCAAAACTTGGCATTACTGAAATTTTATAAGATATTTTAGGAATAGACTTTTTTATGTAAATTTATCATATTATTCATTGTTACATGTTAGAACAATTTAATTTCATCCATTCCAATTTATAGCTTGACTTAGTTTGAAAAATTTGAGATTTGATTTTGTCATCGAATCTTCGTATAACTCACGAACCATGTTTAGTAACTTGTAGTTAATTTTATCAGACTCGGGTACCCTGGAGGCCTCGTAAACTTTAAGATTGCTGACAAAAGTTTTATCGGAAGGATGCAAATACAAATATGTACTGACGCGGGCTGATTTAATTTTCAAAGTTTTTGGGTTATTTTTGTCTGTTTCGTAGTGAAAATCGTGATCGATATCTACAACGTCGTATCTGTGTATCGGCGGAACTGGAATAGGCAATTTTCGAGAGTTAGAATATTTAAGAATCGCTGGTTAAAAAAGAAGCAGATATGATTTGTTCATAAATTTTTTTTCATCAAGCTAGAAATGAGTGAAAATTTACTTGAGTAATGTGGAGGTTCATTTTCTTCGATAGTCCAATCGAAATGGATCTGGAAAAGAACGAAGAGGGATTTTTTTATTTGAGTATTTCAAATAAAATCTCGAATCGATCATATTTTTTTGATAATATGAAAAATAAAGTGTAATTTCGCTTAAAAAAAATGAATAGATTTCTTTGCACATATTGGAGGAAATATTATTGAAAAACATTCATATTATGTGAAAAATTTTGTAGTAATATTTACGTTTTACAAAATAGTTCATAATTTGTTTTTCATTTTTCATCCTGCAAATAATTTTTCTAATAAAAAAGTAGGATAAAAATAATAAGCGCAGTCATGAGTTCAATTACATTGAATTTTTTTCTTAGAAAAAAATTATATTTTTTATTGATGTAAATTGCGTAAAGTCATCTAAAATTCTTTGCAATTTCAATTCCTCCAACCAAATAACGTCCCAGGTTTCACATTTCTTTTAGAATCTTAATATTCTAGACCAACAACTGTCATTGCTGCATGATTTTTAATCTGATAGTTGCACTCTACTATCTCTCTGTCAAAATTTTCGATTTCCGAAATCGAGTATTGAGAATTTTGAATATACGAATTTCAAAAAGAAACTGTTTTATCAACCAATGTAGCTCTAAGAAACTTTTTTTTTTATGAATTTAGAAATATTACAACTGAAACACGTGTACAAATTTTTTAATGAAATAAGGTACAAAAAAAAACAGTGCAAAAACTCTTAAAAATGATTGTAAAATTTTATAATCGAATGTATGTATACTTACTTTTCGACCATGGATTCCACACCAGAATAACAAAAATAGTAAGTATCCATATGCTAACATCGTAATAAATTATCAACCGACAAAATTATCGCTGTTCCACGTTTCTTGACAAAAAAACTATTTTAGATAAATGCTTGCTAACTTTTAGACAGTTCCAGAACGAAATTACAAGAACTTTGACTATATATTTCAGAGACAACCTTCCCTTTCAGTGAAAGCACAGTACTGAAATATTTGCAGTGAATTCAAAAATCTCTCTTCATGATACATTGACACATAATTTCCGATTATCTGTAAAATACTTATTGTTCTTTTATTACAGACAGGAAACTAATCATCATCAAAGAACAAAAAAATTGCTGGAAACATGCTTTTAAATGAGAAACTTCATTTCAAATCAGCAATAATGACAGAACAATTTCTAGAGTTTAAAGGTTTCGATAGCTTTCAAATTTTAACGCGATAATAGTTTCAAGACAAGTAAAATTTTTTAGAAACGTGAATTTTTCGTTTCTAATTTTCAACACATTTATTGTAAGAAAGAGAATTAAATATTTGTTCACTTCAGAATACCTAACTTGATATTCTTTTTATTTCAGAATAATGAACTTGATATCTTTTTCAAGCTAATTATTACTAAAAATAAGGTATTCACTTTGATTTTTCAGATGATGATTTTTTCATAAAAAAATATTTTTTCATGTCTAATTCATGTGAAGCAATCAATTTCAGTAATAGTAACTATTATAAAATAAATAAAAAAGATGGAACTAAAAATGTAGGTTTTATGGTGACTATTTCTCTAAAATTTATTTTGGAATGAGTATTTTATATAAATTATTATTTCAGAATACCAAGAAAGTAAAAAAAAAATTATAAGATACTGAATTTCAGTTTCAATTGTCCGAAAATGATTTTGTCATAATATTTTTCTGCTATTATGAATTGAACAACAAATAATTTTTTTAATTGTAATTATTATAAAATGAATCAAAAAGATACAACCAAAAATGAAGGTTTTATTTTTCATATTTTTCTGAAATTCTTGTAAGAATTAGCGTTTCAATTATCTATTATATTGTCTAAGCTTTGTTCCCAATCCTTTGTTACGCTCTCTAACGGATTTTACTCCCAACGAGCCATTAGAAGTTTCACTTCAAAAAATTGTTCCATAATTCATTGAACAAATTAGTGAAATTTTAACTTACTCAGACTTGAGCACTATCTTTTACATTCTCAAAAGGTACAGGCATCATAAAAAAATCGCATAATTTCAACTTCGATAAGCTCGCTTTATTTATTCATTGGCATCCCCCAAACGATTACATCTGTAATACCGTACACATTACGATTGGATTACACTTTTAGAAAAGTAACGTTTCTCACTCGACGACTGAAAATATAAATTCCTCCATACAATAGAATCTCCAATAAACTTTACATCTCGATAACATCATTATATCATCCACATTAGCCCTTAACAGTCCGACAAAAATGGCACGGAATATGTCAACTGTCTTTTGCGTTAGGTTGAGTTCTTATTTTTCATATCTTACATCAATACGTCGAGTCAATCATCGCAAACGAAATATAAAAATTAGACCATCAGACATTCATAGTTTAAATCATATTCATAAGGCGGAGCTCGTTTACGTGTTATTCAACATTTAGAGGACAGAAGTGTTTAAATGTTCAAGTTTATTCGAAAGTATAGGAGAGTTATTTTTTTAAACTACATCAAAGTTTACAAACTTTTCGAGTTTTTGCGAATCTTTCTAGTGATATTTAATGAAAGGTAATTAGCAATGCTTTGAAGAGTTCTCTTGAATTTTACTGAGTTCGACATTCACATGGGTCAACATCTAAATATCAATACTCCATTTCCATTAAACATTTAACATTAGAAGAAATTCTTAATTTTATTTGGTCAACGTAAAACTCAGTGAAACTCAATTATACTTTTGCAGTTTTGCTGGATCTACAAAAAACTTAAAATTAATGTAGAAAAAATCTTGAAGATAACAAAAGATCTAGAACAGAGTTTTAATTTTTTTTCAATTATTAATGAACTTGTCGAAGATAGCGTAGATAATGTGAACTAATAATTATTGTAAACATTAAAAAATAAAGGTTTATATTGCGTAAACTAGATTGTTACAGTTTATTTTATTACTTAATCATATTTTCATTTCATTCTTTTTCCTGAAAGGCTCAGACAGAAATGAATATTGTTGACACTGTATGACCAATAGAACTTTTTTGCATAGAAACATTCCAATTATCAATGATAATGACCCTTTCAGTACTTTTTCAGATGTTACCTCAGAATTATGTATAGTTTGAGAGTAAATGTATAATTTAGTTTTAAATGCTGCATACGTTTCAATTCGCAAGAAATTTGCCCTGTTATGATTTTTGAACCGGGAACATTAATTTGGTCCAAAGTGATCTATTTTTGCATTAAAATTTCTGAAAATTTGAAAGTTGATATGTAATTGATAAGAAAAAACATTCAAGAATATTTTGTCCCGGAAAAAAGGACAAGTATTTTGCAAATTAGAACGTGAAGAAATTTTTCAGGGAGCTTTAGAATTCTAAAAAAAATTAAAGTGTGCCATACATGTTGATTTTTCCTTTTTCTCGAGTGACCTACCCATGTAACGTAATTTCATAAAAAACGAGCCATTATTTTAATGAATTTCTAGAATACAAAATGAAACATATTTTACAAATCTCTGAAAGATGTGAGTCATCATATAAATAAGTTCACTTATTTTTAAGGTGGCGTATTGGAATAATTCTCGAAAACATTAGATTTTCTAGTAAAAACTTTTTGATTTTAAAAGTTCTGAAGGCTACATGCAGTTTTCATAGTTTTACAGCATTTTTGAAAATGTTTCTAATCTATAAAATATACGTGCATTTCCTCAAATTCTGCTAATTTTTATGATTTCTCAGAATCATTGATAATCTTTGGCATTTCAAGTGTTTTCTATTTTAAAAAAAATTGTTGAACTCGAAACGTGATTAACTATTCAATTTTTCGCAACTTATGAAAATTTGCCTAACTCATGCACGATTTCCCTTACTTTTCGCATTTTTTCCAAGTATCGTAAAAAAAAAGTTTCATTATGCATGTTTCGAAGAAGAACACGATTCACAAAATCAATGAACATATTCTGGAACATTATAACAATTTTGAATTTTATAGTTTTATTGACACTTTATGAACATCTCCAATCTGTAATGATTTGCCGAAATTTTCCAAATCACACCAATTATCAAAAACTTCCATAATTTTACGAAAATTTGTGCAACTAATGAAAATTTCTTGAGATTTTCCAAACTCTTTAAATTTACTGGATTTGCTTAAAAATTGAAGAAACGCTGTGATGCATATTTCGAAGAATTAATTAATATGTATGATATTAATGAATACAATATATACGAAATTCAAAAAAATGACATTAAATTCTACCGATTTTCGGATTTTTTTGAATTATTAGCAATCTTCAGAATTTCAAATGTTTTTTTTTTTTATTCTTAAATATTTTGAAAATTTTTAATAAGATTCAGACTTTTCCAAAATTTCGAGATTTTATTAAAATTCATAAAGACAATTGAAATTGAAGTGGACGAATTAAATTCTTTCACAAAATTTTATGAAAATTGTCTTACTTATCAGAATTTTCCTTAGTTTCTGAATGCTTTTCAAGTACTGCAAATTTTCATGAAAAAACCAAAATAAAAATTTTGTCTTAATTATTTATATTTATAGTTTCTAATAACATGAAGCCAACTACCTAAGACTTTAAAAATTTTATCAAATTATTTTTAAAACTTGTGAAACTTTTCGCTGATTCCTAAATATTTTTCATTCGTTTTTGTCCATTTTTGTTCAAAATTGGAAAAAACATTGTCATGCATACTTAGAAAAGACATGATTCTTATGAAATTAATTCACATTATTCGTAATTTTCCCAATTTTACGAATTTTGATGTTTATCGATAATTTGCAAAATTTTCGCTTTTTTTTTATAATTTCCAACTTCTAAAATAGTACTAAAAAATTTTTATTGATTAAAAAAAATTGACCGACTCAATAGGAGTTTCCCTAACTTTTTAATGTTTTCTAAGTTTCCCAGTTTTTTTTTAATTTGAAAATGTAAAAACATCATGTGTGTTTCGACGAAACACAATAATAAATCCCTACCCCCAAATAATTCAGTCATTAAGTAATTTCACTATTATGTGCAAAAATGAACGATTTCGCGTGTGTACATAAATAGGTAAAAAATTACTATTCATGCTTGATATTGTCTATAGAAGAATAATTTAAAAAAATATCGTCTTTCAGTACAATTTTGCTCCACATAGCACACTGAATGTTGCATGGCCCAAAATGCATTTGTTCAGTTGAATACTCTCAAACGATACCTAACTTTTAAAATCATCATCTACAGTAATTGATAGGTTTCGTCACAGTTATAAATTTGATGGTCATACAGTATTATAATATTCGGAAAAATTTCACACTACGATCTATTTTTTATAGGCAAGATACTCATTTTTCTAAAGAGTCGTGGCCACTTGTTCTTTTACCAACGAACGTTCTTTTTTGACAAGATAAAATCTTTTTTTTCAGTTATTTCTTATTCATGTACATCAGAAACACCACACAGTCTGGATTTGATGTGCAGTACCATAGTGTTGAAGAAAAATAAATCAAAATCTACGTTCAAAGTACAAATCTACTAATTTTTAAATATTTCTCGTATTTATCAATGTTTCGAAGAAATTCGATTTGAACAGCTTTCATTGTGGGACATTGGTTTGATCTTTTAAGTTTAATTTGAAATACTTTGTATAATAATCACTATACCTAAATAAATTAAAAATATATGAATCGTAACAGCTTGAGACATGATTAGTTTCATTGACAGTTAGTTTACAATTTTCGAAAGTTTGAAAGTCTAAAAATTTATGTAACAATTTCAACGGTTTGTCATTTTTCTAGTAAATTCGAAAGTTTCGAAATATTTGTTACAATTTTGACAGTTTTTAAACAATTCTGACAGTTTGAACAATCAAATTGTTACAGCTAGTTTTGGCAGCTTTTACAATATAACTATGTATAAGTTATGTATAACAGCTATTTAGCCGCTCTCGATACTTTCGATGATTTGGACTATTCGGACGGTTTTTCAAAAATTTCGAGAGTTTCAAAAGTCAATACACTGAGTTTAAGGTAAACTATTTAAAACTCTAATGAAATGTTTAACTGTAAAAACTGTCATTAGCTGTTCAACTTTTGAAAGTGTTTAGTATTTTTAGCACTGCCAAAACTGCTAAAAACTGCCGAATACAGCAGAAAAGTATACTTCAGGAATACTGTTTAGCAGTGTATTTTAGACCCAATTATATTCAAAGCATTGTCAAATTATAACCATAAACAACATCGTTATCTAATTATCAAAGACATTAAACATTATTAAAATAATGAAATATTTGTTTCCCACTAACTTTTAGTACGATGAAATTGCGTAAAACATGAACAAAACCCGACGTCCCAACACCTTCCTGAAATTGCTCACAATTTCGGTTCAACTCTCGCAAATAGTTTTTTTAGAATGCTTTGCGAACATGCAGAAAAGCTGCTCTAGAGCTCTACTGAGTGCTATTGCTGGTTGTAGGAGTACATTAGACGTAACATCGATATTTTTTTGTGGACATATAGAGTTCAGGTTACACAAGCTTTCGTTTTCCTAAGCGTTGCTTAATGAAAAAAATCATATTCAGAACTTAAAAATCAAATCATCTTTATTTCACAAACTAGCTTGGTTTGATCAGTAAAGTAAAAAGCGTTTCGCGATGGGAAGAGATTTTACTAACTTATAAAGTAATCGGTAGCAGTAGTTAGTCATTAGTTTTTGGAGTGTTATTTTACAAATTTATTTCAGGTTTTAGTGTTTTGAACTTTCATTTCCAGGAAGCCAAGAAAATATATAGAAAAATGATGAAGAAATTCCAGGGAAATCAGACTAACAAGCTAAATTATTCAAAAATGAATAGTAAAAAAGGTAATACAAATAAACTTAACCTAATTTTTCTATTTAAATAGTAATCAAACCACTCATGGTCTCAATGTAGAAAGAAATATTTGTTCTGAGATAATGAACTTTTCATAAATTCTGGCTTCCTTTTTATAGGCCATAAAGGGATCAATAAAGTTTCGCAAGTAACAAACTTTTTTATAGGACTCATACAATGAAAAAGTATAAAAAATAAGTGTCTACCTCGTAGGGTGTTTTGCTAAGAATATAAAGCCTCGCTTTTAAAAAATAAAGGATATATTCCTTTGTCACGAGCAAATTACTAATCTCTGCTAGACGGTTCGCAACTTAGCACTTGTTTTTCTCTGTGATGATGTATCGATTGATAATACATTCAAAATCAATTTTCAATCTAAAGGCCATTGCCTTTGATCGTTATTGTTCCCTCTGTTAGATTTCCTAAGAGAGCTACTCGCACGTTTTTGAGTTTCGAAAGTATCCCAATACAATCAAATATGGACTTGGCTTGTTCAGAAGACATTCGAACTAGATTGTGTAATCCCTCTTCTTTATGGCAGTAGGATATTCACAAACAGCTTTTGCAATATACATCAAAAAATAAACTATTTTCTATAACCCCTCTTTTACTGTATAAGGAGAACTTTTCACCGGGAATAAAATCGATAACAAATTTCATATCGATTTTGGTTCATATCATCAATCGCGTATCAATGAATCGAAATACAAAAATTTTTCGTTGATTACGTTTTCGTATTCTTGGAAAATATAAAACTGCAAAATATGCTGCAAACTAATGCCACTTACGGAATTATGACTCATATTCAATGCTTGCATGAGTCTCGTCGTCTCTAACCAAGCATAATTAATTACAGCTATTTTCATATAGTCTACATATTCACGGTGAAAACGATTCTATGATTTTGAAAACACCAACACATCGTAACTTGACTACATACAAATTACCCCAGTTCAATTTACATCCTTTCGATTATTTTCGAAATGTTTGCCATGGATACGACTTCTTGGCCTCGTTTATGTATTTAGAATAACAATTTTTCAGCGACATTATGTTCTTATAACTACGTAAAAAAAATACTTCATCGCAAAATTATCGTTACTAAATCCTACTTTGACACGTCCACGACTTTTAAACTGCACGATAAATCTTTGATCCATGTAGATCGACTCGCGATCGTATTAAAAAACATGGATTCTTTCTGACAATTCATTCTTACGTTGAAACAACATGAGAATATAGGTTTTAGGCTATCTCGGTACAGAAAATACGTCGATGCATGTGGCCCATTGGAATCATTAGTTTCCGACCCTTTCGCCTTGGGTTCGAAAACACAACTTGGCTTTCAGTGTAGCATGATTTAAAAGTGACTTAAGCTTCTGTTCCCAAAAGGCGAAAAAATTGCTTGAGCAGGTCCCTTCTCTGTAAATTGTCTCTCTAAGCGCGACTTCAGGCTTGCAAGGTCCAAAGTGTGCTGTACCATAGGTGCAACGAGTGTCAGAAAGCTGTATTGAGAGACGCCATGCTCATAGATATGTCTGGATCGGCACGGCAAGCCTCCAAAAATTCGTTCAATGTGACTACTCCGTCTTTGTTGCCATCCATTTTCTAGGTATAACGAAATATGGATACAGTTGGATTAATTTGCAATGGAATTTACCAAATTACTAATGCAACGGCAATGAGTGTAAAAGAAATGGCTAACGCAACGGAAGTAGATTCAATAGAGGTGGCTTGTGCAATGGAAGGGCTAATGCAACGGAAGGGTCGAATTCAGCTGATATTGTAATGTTCGTGATATTTGTGATACTGTGATCTTTCTGATGCATTATGTTATATTTGTGATACTGTGAAACTTCTGTTTCCGTTTGCTGATGCAATGGTACTGGAAACAACAGAATTTAATTGAGCAATAAAAAGAAATAAAACGGAGTTGGCAATGGAAGTAGCTAATGCAACGGCAATGGATGTAAAAGAAATGGCTGGCTCAACGGAAGTGGATTCAATAGAGGTGGCTAATGCAACGGAAATGGCTAACGCAACAGAAGTAAACGCGAAAGTAGTGTCTCATGCAACGGAAGGTGCAACTTCAGTTGATATTGTAATGTTCGTGATATCTGTGATATATTGTGATCTTTTTGATGCTGTTATGTTATATTTGTGATGCAGTGAAACTTCTGTTTCTGTTTGCTAATGCAATAGTAGTGGACACAACAGAAGTGATTGAGCAACGAAAGTAAATAAAACGAAGGGGCTTATGCAATGAAAGTAGCTAATGCAACGGAAGTGGCTAATGCAGGCGCGTAGGCAGAGGGGGGTTTTCAAACCTCTCCAGAAATTTTGATAAAATCAATCAATATTTCATGTTAAATTGAAAAAAGTGACATCGATAAACATTAAAAATATAAGTTACGAATAAACACATGAAAATGTAAGCAGTATATATTTAATTGAAAAGTGAAAATTATCAAAACGTAGGATTACGTCGAAACCGTAGAAAATATGAATCAGAAAAATTGTTGCAACCCAGTGAATAATCAAGTAAAATGAAAATCTATGAAAATGCTGAAAATTTACAAAACTTTGAATCCGAGATCATCAAATTTTAGGAATATATACAGAATCCGTACAAAAGTATTAAAAATCTTTTGATATATACAAACTCTAAAAGAATGATGAGATTAATTATATTCTATGTAAAAACTATTTTCCGAAAAATCGCGACAAATGCTTCTTCGATCTATGAATTTTGGGATTCTAAAGCACCAAATTTTAGATATACTATATATCTATGAAAATTCTGGAAAACGTAACAGATTCTTTTGAATATTTTAAAAGTACGAAAAAAAATAACGATATAGAACATTAAACATCTATATAAATGTGATTTTATCATTAATTCTTAAATTACTGAGAATAGATCGAAATTCGCATTCTAAAGCATTGAGTTTTTTGAATCTCTGTAGCAATCTACAAAAATATAAGTAATCTAGAGAAATACATAGAAATCCTTCAGGGTTTCGTATATTATATGTATAATACTAAAAAAATGTGAAAAATAGGTTTACTAGTTTATTGGCTTCGTAATTTATTCGTTTACTACTTTACTAGCTGACTAGTTCACTAGCTAACTTGTTCAGTAATTTACTAGTTTACTAGCTCACTCGTTTACTAGTTAAACTAGCTTACTAATTTATTGGCTAACTAAATTACCAGTTTGGTAATTTACTTCTTAACTAATTTTTTAGTTTACTAGTTTACTACATAGTTTACAAGCTTACTAGATTACTAGTTGACTAGCTTATTAGTTTACCAGTTTACTATTACAAAGTTCACCAGTTTACTTATTAACTAATTTACTTGTTAACAAGTTTGCTAATTTACTATTTGACTTTTTCACTTGGGCAATATTTTACTATTATACAATTTCCGTAGCTTACTAGTTTACTAGATTACTTGTTTACTAGCTACGTAGTTTACTAGCTTACTAGTTTACTAGGAATATTTCAAAAGATGAAAATTATGTAGATGTAATTTTCTTTGAAATTTTCATAACTTTTTTCTTAGAGCAAATTTATTGATATAATACAAAAATTGTATCCCAATAGTTTTAGAAATTATTCTAGAAATTCATATGGAAAATAATAAAAATACATCTAATTCATTGTATATAATTTATACAACTAAACATACTTTCAATTGTAGAAATACTAAAAAATTTGGACGAAAAGTATTAAAAATCTTTATAAAAGGAACCCTTGTCTGAAAAACCAATTTAAATTCTTATAATCGTCGAAAGTTTCAATACTATACCATCGATTTCGAAAAATCTATTGGGTGATCCATAAAAATATTATAAATATATAATAATAACACAAAATACTAAAAAATTTGATGAATAATATATCATACGAAAATAATATAAGTTTATGATGTATCTATTATCTGTGTGGTCAAAATTTGCTTAAAAATCTATTAGCTTAAAATCTCTTATCTTATTATTATTATTAATAAGCTTGATTCCTTATCTATATAAGATAAGGAATCAAGCTTCTAAATTTTTTAGAAGCTTGATTCCTAAAGTAAAGAATTTCAGAAATCTCTATAGAAAGCCATATAACTTAATATCGGATAATTCTTGAAGTGATATAGATACAAAAATTATTGGTGAAAAAAAGTGAAATCTCAGTTATTTGAAAATTACAAATATCCAATTTCATTGTTCACGAACATAAAAAATGTGCGACTTTAGATTGAAAAAGTTGTATCACTTTCACATTCCGAAATGTGAAATATTTAAAAACCCTTTTTAGTAAACATATTGTCAAAGATTGAAAATTATGAAATCCCGAAAGAAAAATATTTTCTAGAAAAACCCCTCCCGGAAATTTTTTCTGCCTACGCCTCTGGGCTGATGCAACGGAATGGACTTTTTCACCTAATATCGTTATGATACAAAAAATAGTGGAAAAAAATACACTCTGAAGAAAAATCAATAAAATAACAAAAAAAACTTCCTGCAAACTGAAGTTAATTTGATTTGCATGACGGTAGTTCAACATCAAACTTGTGATTTTTCAATGTCGATATCAAATGCGATTTTTGGTATCGCATTGACTTTGCAAGTAAATGACGTTAGTAGCATCAAATTTAGAAAAATTTTTCAACTCACTTGGAAAATTCGAGAAACTCGCATCTCGATGCCCTCATGATCAAGAGCTGGATCGGCGTATTTCCCCATGAGCTCGTACACTGCAGTGACGATATCAGTCATTTCATCTCTCGTGATGCAACCATCTTTATTGATGTCGTACAGCGAAAAAGTCCAACGCAGTTTTTCATCGATTGAACCTCGCGACAGTATACTGAGCGATGTGATAAAATCCTGCGAGCGGTAAATGTAATTTGTGTAAATGTATTGTAATTTTATGAATCGACTGAGATTTGTAAAGGCTTAATAAATTACTCTAAGCAATGAAATCCATGTACTCCTTTTTATACGGTGGTTTATTTAGAAAAAACACGGATAAATGATTGTATTTTCGATGATAGACTAAAGTAGTATAATCAATACACTCATTCCTCGCAGGAGCGAGCTGTTCGGGACCGAGAAAATGAAAAGAACGAACACGCGAGGGGCTCCCACTTTCGAATGGACTGCGCAAAGCGATATGCGCGAGAGTCAGTCGGAGCCAGACAGTCGAACGCGTTGGACTATAAGAAAACCCATAGCTTGATGTTGCGGAACGCGCGGGAGGAGTTCCCAACCCATCGCCGCAGGCCATGGGTGGGAATCAGGGGTTCCCACGAAGCTCGCTCTTGCGAGGAACGAGTGTAGCATATTTACGTGGCGACATCGAAAACTTGCAAAAAAAATATGATAGCGAAAGTAACCGATAAAATTGTTATTCAGCAAAAGTTAAATTTGTTCTTTGGAAGGATCTGCATTTATAATGTGATTAAGGTACATACATTACAGATCTAATATCTACAAATTTTTAAGAATAACTTTTTTGTATTGTTCATTTTTAAAAATAATTTGTAAAAATTTTCATTTAACGTAACATCGTATCAAATGAAAGTTTACCTCAAAGCTTAAGATACCACTACGATCTTGGTCCAACGTTTCGAAGACATAATGCGCATATAGGCTCGTGTTAGCTAGAATCATTATAAATCATTAAATACGTATTTTTCACGTCATTCCAATTTCATAGTAATAATTGTTTCATATTTCATTTGGGTTACGCAAAAAAAGAACTCTACTATAATTTTTTACGTTTTTCCAGAATACATAGGCAATGCTTCAACGGTTAGACGTAAGCTTGATTGTAACGGCTTTTTGATAGTTTTTTCCACTTGCCCTATAAAGAAGAGGATCAAAAAGATTTATCTACCCCACCCCCTTTGAATACACAAAGAACATATATGTATGAAGAGTACAGAACCATCGAAACACTTTGTCATCAAAAGGTCCAATCGATTTCCATCAATTTTCATTCGTTTCGTCAATTCTCGTCAATAGGTTTAACGTTTGTACCGTCAATAGCTTTCAGCAATGGAATGAATGCTTTCTCTGATCAAACAAGTTTCGAAAGGAAATTCGCCCAAGTTGTTCAACAGGGCACGCCAACATTGAAGCTCGAATAAAATATTTAGGATGATACTCCAAAAAGTACTTAACGTTTCAACTACTTGCTATGGAAAGTACTCACTATTTACTTGTTAAAGAAATTTCTTTTCATCGCGAAAAGCTATCTGCAGCAGTTTTTTAATTATAAATTAAGGGCGGGTTGGTAAAAAAAATGACATTTAATTACCTCCTTGTGGGAACAGTTGTGAATAGATGCACTTAAAAGTATCTTCTCGGACGACTCCAGTTGGACATTGCGCTTTAAAGCCACGGTATATTCTTTTCAATTCAGGTTTCGTGAACTGCGTCGCTCTGCAGAGACTTGCAATTGAGTCTGGCCTGTATCTTGGCATTTGTTCCTCCTCGTATTCAGGGTCTGTAATATTCGAATGAATTCTTAGTTCGTATGTATTACTGTAAAAGTTTATTTTTTAGTCAATTAGTAAATGCAGGCTATTATAAATATTTAAAAAAATTAATTGCTAAGAAGAAGTATAACTTTGAAGACAGAAGAAATATGGGTATATTTACATATACCCATATAAATATACAGTGTGAATAATTCAAGGTGTAATCTGGCAAAAAGCATTAGACTTCTTAATTTGAACAGTATTCGAAATATTGAATTTCCATCTTTTGTAGGCAGTTTTTGAAAAAATAAAAATTTTCAATGCCAAAAAACTTGTTTTACGCAATTGGGACTCAGCAGATGCACAGAAAGGAAGGTTTAAACATTGTTATTAAACGTAAAAAAATCAAGATACAAGTCAATTTTGTTTACCTTTAGTTTACATTGAAATTTCAAATAACTCTAACTTTGATTTTTTTTACACAATTTGGAGGCTTACAAAGAAAAAGGAGACTTACAAAGAGAGAAAGGAGATTACAAAGATCAAATATTTCAAATGAAATTTTTATTTTGTAATTTTCGTGCATTTATTTTTCCGTAGGAAATCAAAAATATGAGGTAAAGTAAACGCTTGATTTTTACAAATTTAACTTTTGTAAAAGTTTCAAATAGTTTCTGAAGTTCAAACAATAATTTAGAATTTTTTCTCAGTTTATATAGTTAAACAATGTTTAGAACGGTTTTGGCAGTTAGACTACTCTAGAAAGATCGTAATAATGTTCGAAACTTTTACAAATGTTTGACAGTTTTATGGAAAGTAACAAATGTTAGATATTAATGACAGTTTTCAAAATTTCGAAGCAGTTTTGTCAATTCAAAAACTGTGCCTGCCTTGGCAGTTGTATCATAGTTGACAGTTATAAAATATTTGGAGCAATGCTAGATATTTCGATCATTTTTAAAAGTTTTGACATTTTGACAGCAGTTTTATAATTTTGACTGTTTTAATAGCTTTTAGCAGTTTCGCATGTATTGACACTATTGACAGTTTGAAGCAATTATGATGACATTCAAACAGTTTATAAAGGTTTTAACAGTTCTTACATAAATATCTGACAGTCAATAACAGTTTTAAAAATCCGCCAGGTTTCCAAACATCAGTGAAAATTCTTGTCGGAATTGTAAAAACCTTCAAAGCTGTTAAGACTGGAAAAATTTTTTAAACCAATCAGAAGCTGTCAAAAGCTATCAAAAGTGTAATAACCTTAAAAAGTGTAAAATTTTATAAATTTTTGTAGGTGTCAAAATACAAAAAGTTGATAAATAATAATCATCAAAAGCCTCGAAACATAAAAAACTTTTTAAATTTAATAATCCTTGGAACTGCAAAAACTTACAGAATCTGTAAAATTTTTTAAACTGTCGATGGTCACTCATTACAGCAGATTTTTTACTGAGTACTTGTTATGAGAACCATATTCAAAATGTAAATACTAAAAAAAATATTTAATGTGTAATTTCCCTTTGTAAATTATCTATAAACATAGTGATACATGGTAAAATTGGTCATGTTTTCCAATGTGCAAATCATTGAATAGAAATTTTTGTTCTGAAAAGAAACAAAAAATTTGCAGGATATAATTGTTCATAAACATTTGCAGTAACGTAATAAATACTATATCAAATTTTTTATCTCAGTAACAATAACGTAACGTGTTCCAAATTTCTGAGTACCTTTTCAAACCCTTCATAAAGAAATGAGTTAAATTCAAGTTTTGCCTCTTGCAAAAGTTTCATGCAAGACTCTGGTTGCTGCAATAAGTATGTACTATGTACAAATGTTTACTAATTATAAAATAACTAGATAATGCTTGCTCAAGGAACATGCAAAAAAATGTTCACTTTTGTTTCTACCAACAAGATCGAATATATTATAACTTTTCCTTTTTCCATTTCACATTGCCTTTTTAGAATGTAGAAGAGAATATATTTTTGAAAAAACATTTAAATTACATAAAAGAAAAAGAATATATTGCCAAAATGCATGATAAATAGAATTTATTGAAGCGCATCCCTCATACAAGTAGTATGTATTTGATTGGGGACACCCTCAGTACTCCGTATTTTCAAAATACCTATCTTTTTTTCGATATAATTCAAAAACTTCGAAAATGCATAATACCGTAAATTAAAAAACAAAAATTATTCCTAAAATGAATTATGATAATACTGATTCGTAAAAATGACGGTTTAGAATTTTTTCTACAGTTTCTTGCATTTTCAGAGTTTTGAAATTACATCCGATAACAAGATCAGTGTTTTCTTAATTTAGAGTATTGAAAAGGTCCATTTTAATGTCTATTACCTTAAAATACTGTCTAACGGAACTGACATGTGAACGTCATACGTGGATCGAGGCCGTGGATTTAAACTAAAACGATTGAATTCACAGCCGACCTCAGTGAATTTAAGAATTGTCGATTAAATCCACGGTGGTATTGTCAAAATGCAATAATCTACGAAAAAAAAAAAAAACAGAAATTAACTGTTACATTGGTAAATTTGACAATTTTACGTTAAATTCACGTATGTGTTGCCAAACGTCTGAGTCTACGACTCACCTCAGTTGATTTAGCAATTTTAGTTAAATCCACGGAGTGATTTTTCTGATCAGTTTTGATCCGTAGATTTAAGCAAAAACTCTTTAATCTACGACCTTATTCAGCGAATTTAAGTCAATTGAAGCATTGTCACCTTAACCCGCGTTCTAAATCCACGGATTACGTTTACTATGGGTGCCGTTAGACAAAACCTTAACTTTGTCAATCTAAAATTAGAGAAAAAAGTTGACCGATAAAAGGCTACGATGCGAATTATATAAATTGAAAAATGCATGTTCATATATTATCAGCCGAAATTTTTTGCGAGCAGAAGACCGTTTGGATCATTTGGATTCTTTAGGATTCTTCAAAAAATAGCTGTAAGTAGTTTTATTTGCAGAAAATTTATACTTGAAAAATTTTTGATCAAAATTTCACTGTGCAGAAAAAAAAATATGCACCTTCTGGTTGCACATCTATCTATTGGTAGATTTGTGTTTAGTTATCCTCATTTTGTGCACTGGAAGTTTTGCGTTGTACTTTTGTGTATATGCTTCATTATTTTAACTGTAAGCAAATGCTTCTTAAAGACAGTTTTTTCTGGTATGATGCTCATATACCTACTAGATTTCCTGGACGAATTATGTATTTATACAAGGTTAAGTCAAATATTATGTTCATTAGAGTGTAATGTTAGTGTGATGCATATTTTTCGTTCAACGCAACGTAATCTTCATCAAAAATTTCTTGAAAAATTACTTACAAATCAAATAACGAATCTTAAAATTTTCAGTGAATGAAAAATTCTCACCCAAATGACATCCAGCCATTTTAATACATTACAACTCTCAGAATAAATTTTCTGGTTACGCTCGCAAAAAATTTTGTAACTACTCTAAGACTTCTGGAGCATTATCTTCCCATAACTTAAGAATGGAAGCATTTTTCCAGTGCACTAATTTCAAAATCAGATAACACAACTGCTTTGCGAATTTGTTTGATGCGAGATGAAAAAAGAACTTTATGCAATGGAATCAAAGTATACCTATATTACACATCATGTCAGCTGAAGATTGGAAATCCGACATTAGTCAATGTCTGACATTTGAAGCCGAATACATGTATAGACATATATGTACGTTCATGTTCTACGGGAGTTGGATATGTGGCGTGATTATCGAGTTCATACCTAAAGCGAACTTGACTCCTGTCCAAGCCTGTCTTACGTAGCTGATGACTCTCCGGTAGAGTGGCTTAGGTGGAAGCCGCAGCTTCGGGGCAGCTTCTTCGTCGCTCTCGTCGGGTTCATTGTTATTCGATGTCCCCGGAAGTGATTTAACGCCGTTCAAAGTCCCAAGCCTATTTCGTTTACCAAGAATGTTAACTACCTCAAGCAGCTCGGGGGCGACCTCTTGTAACTCTGGAGGACTTTTTGCAGGAACCGCGCCATAGCCCAGGTAATTTGCGCCCCCACCACCGCGTTTTCGGCTGCCTCGACCTTCTCGACCCCATGCTCTTTCGGTACCTTCGTCGACAAAATGGTAAAAATTTATAGCCCTGGTGAAAAAGTTCCGACCGAAAATAGTCGGACCATAGTCGTAACATTGTCGAACGTAACGACTGTATTTTTAAACTTCGATTTTAGGCCAATCCCATCATATTTTTTGCGAGAAATTGTCAGAAAAGGAGCAAAAGTACCTCCTTTAATTAATTGTGATGCTGAATATTTGTATATTGCTCTCAAAATTATGATTTATTAAGTATCAAAAGTGACAACATCACCATAACCTCAAAAAGACATTGTTTCTTTGTTTCGATTGTTTCGTCCGTTCAAGCGCGCGAAATTTGAAAATGGTATTATTTCAGTTTCTTCAATCTTAAATGAAATAAGCGTTTGCTCTTCAATTATTATCAAAATATATAATAATTGAATATGTTAATTATGATATACTTACAATAATATTATTTTAAAATAAATATTATTTAATTGTAACTTATTTATCACCATATATTTATTCATTATTATTGATATATTATTTTTTATTACATTATGTAAATTATAATATTTACTATATTATATTTATTATATATAATATTTATTATACAATCAATTCTAATATTTTAATTATCATATATCAGAATATCAAAATATTAACTCATATGCGCAATCAATTTTGATTTATGTTATCGTTTGTATTTAAATTATTGTTTTAATAATTGTTACTAATAATTCTAAATAAACTGCGCACGACATACTACACTCCAGCCAAAATCAAGCGCTTATACATAGATTGACACAACTGGACACAGCTTGACAGATCGACAACTTTGTCGATAAATTCGTATTGTTCTGCATTGTTTTGTGTCGTTCTGTTTTATCCAACTCGAGTACCACTGCTAAATTGTTTTTTATTTCTAATAAACAATAAAAATGCGTAATTTTTCTGGAATCAATAAATTAATCAGTTTTACATTTTTTCGATACCACATGACCACAAAACGTCACATCAGTGGCAAGGAAAAAAAAATAAATGTTATAGTCATCGTAACTTCGTCGAACGTAACGACTCTCTTTTACCTTGTATATAAGGGTACCTTGTATCAAACTACTTTATGTTTAACATGGGAATTCAATGTTTTTTCTGGAAAGTTGTGATAACTTTTAATATTGGTAAACAATAACAGTATGAAAATACACCTTTGACCATTTTTCGAAATTTTCCTTCTTTTCTGTTTTTTTGACATTCAAGATATTTACATGTTAACCTTATGAAATTTTTTATGAGAACAGAAAGGTATATCTTAACCTTGTATATTTTTTTCATAGAGTTATTTGTGAAGTGACTGAATTTTTCAATGGAAAGTTTTCAAACAATTTTTTTATTTTTACCTCTTAGGCCTAGAAACACTGTTTGATTTCTACAAAATGTGCCCTGTTTTCTTATTACTATTAATGAAAAAAATATACACGGTCTCACAGTGCCTAACAATTGTTAGAACCAACAATTGGAAAACCAACTGTAGAACCAATTGAAAATTTTCATTAAAAACCAGTGTGACACTTTACATGATTTCACTCATTAGATTGTCATTGACAGAGTCAAGGTTGTTGTTTCTGGTTTTTGTTCTGCTTAATGAAATTTTTTACACTTATTATTTTAAGCAATATTTCATTAAAATTAAAAAACATAACTATGAATCACTGGTGATCACAGTTATTGAAGTTAAGCAGATTAAAATCATCACAAATCGTTCACTATTTTTTCATCTAAATGAGCACTTTATGAGCTCACACAAAAAAATCACATCGAAATTTTTTGTGATAGGATGATGATATGCAGGAAATGAAGAATTTTGGAAGATATTTGAATTTATATGATATGAAATATAAAAATATACCTCACTACCTTTAGCCTTTTTGATCTTTTTGATTGAAAGTTAATTTTTTGCACTGAATGTCGTCAATAGCTGAGAAAAACAATGGGAAAGAAGCGTCTCAATGGTTTTGCAAATTTTAACATTGATCATCGTCTTTAGATTGACACAAAGAAAAATCGATTCAAATTTCTCAACTGCATTTTTTCAATTAGAAGACGAAAAAGTTGACTTTAAAAAAAAACTCGTTTGCTCCAATTGATGAATTCGGCTAGCGTCATAGCTACCACTGAAAGATTCAATGATTCTTACAGAAAAAAAGTTGGTAATGGTGCAACTGAGATATTTAGTTACGAAGCCTGTGCCTTTACTGAAAAATTCAGTTAAGGGCTCTGAAAATATTCATTGTTACATGTATTTTCTAAAATTGGGGCAATAAAAGTTTTATTCACTAAACATCAACTTATTTTTTCAGTAAAAATGACTGAAAATGCGATCGGTATGACCAATATTTTCAATGATGTCTATTCCAACTAGAAGTTAGTTGTATCAGCGAATGAACATGAAGAATTTTTTGCTCAACAAAAAAGACGAAATTCTTAGAAATTTTTCGAAAAGCTTTGGAAACTAAAAAATGATTTTCTTGATTGGTCAAAAAGAAATTTTTTAATGATTTAAATTTCGAACTGTACCTATTTACCTTGTGATTCTTACGATCGTGAAATCTTTATAAAATCCCTCGTTAAATTTTCGAATCCTTTATCAAATTATTGATTCCTGTAGAGACATTCTATAAAATTTTTATGAAGCAGTCTATGCTTTGTAAAATCTTTTTTGTATCTAGTGAAGTTTCGTCAATGTTCTTATGAAAATTGTCTTTAAAGACATTTTTAACACTTCGCTAGACCCTAAAAAGATTGTATATACATGTAGAGATTTTATAAAGTTCACTTATAATTTTGGAAGCGCAGACTATTTTAAAACACTAACATTTTTTTTTAGAAACCGATAGTACATTAATAAGATTTAGTCATTTATTACAAAGATTTCATAAAATTTGGTCTTACGAGAGTTAACATCATCATAACTTGTTTCTATTATATTTTTTTTATGACTACAAAACAAATTAAAATTTAGAAACAATATATAATAAATTTCAAATTGATATAAAAACTTTTCTTCTTGTATTACCTATTTAAATTTGAAGCACAGAATTTGAGAGTATGACATCGAAGAGAGGTTCAAACCCGACCATCCACCCCCCCTCCCCCGCTGATCCACCGCTAGTGATGACAGTTTCAACATTTTATAACAGTTAAGAAAATTTTGAAAATGTTATTTTTGAACTGTTAATTTCGACTTTTCCTCAACAGTTCTGAGAGCATACAAATTAAAGCCATTTTGACAGTAGTCTATGACAGATTTGAGAGTCATTTGGACGGTTTTCAAACAAGTTTTGGAATTTTCGACAGTAGATAAAATTAAAAAAAAATTTTAATTGGAATAAATGATCGGTTTCTAACTGAGTCAACAATTCATCTGCCAATTCTTCGCGACAGATTTAAGAATTTGAACAGTTTATAACAGATCCAACAATATATAGATTGGACAGAATGTGAAAATGTTGACAAATTTTACAGTTTTTTTCAGTGACGTTCTAAATTTTGACTGTTATCTACTAATTTTTAACGTTTTTCGTAAATAATACTTTATTTTGTAATGGTAATCTTTTTGGGTACGACAAGGTTATCTTTGAAAATATTTATTATTGTTTTTTTTTTCTTCGTATCTTTGACACAATGACCACAAAGACAAAATGAAAGCTCATTTTTGCCAAGCTATGAACTGTCAAAAATAGTCGTCAGCATTGTCATTTTGAAGCGAAGAACACAATAACAGTAAAGTGAATTATCGTCAACAACCTCAAAAACTTTCAAGCATGTTCAAATAAACATCTAATTTGGCTTGCGTTATTATAGAATCGCAAATTTTATAATTTTTTTTTTCTCGTATTTGTAAAGTACTTTATCATCGATCGAAGTTACAAATCAACCTGTGTTAATAATTGTTGAACCGTACGCAAAAATAATTACATAATGTTGAAATAAAAATAAAGAATGAGTTTTTCAACTTCGTGATTTCATTTCAACATATTAACAGGTTAAATCGTAATCTAAACGCCGTTTCTGGCTCAGCGCCGAGTCCGCCACGCCGGCTGTTGAAAGGGAGCGAGAAAAAATTGCTCTTTTACTTTCAATTTCAAATACAACATTTTTTTCCGGAAACTCGAAGTTTAAAGTTAACACCGAACGTTTTTTGAATATGGGTTAACTCATGTTGTGAAAAAGGTATTGTTTTCATTTATTTTTATTCACATTTAATTACTTTTCTATAAATTTGAACGTTTGATAACACATGTCCAATTGCAAAGACGCGATATTTTTACAAAAGCGCTAATAATACAAATTTCTTAATGTTTACAGAACAAAACGTTATATAAAATAAAAAGATGTTGAAAAACACTTTGAATAGTTTTTTTTGTATGGTGCAATACTTTACTAATAAATTATTCATTTTGTTATTGGAGATTGTATAGGCAAATTTATGGTACAGTTTGAAACATGCGGGGAGTTTGAGAAGGAGATAGGGTTATTGTCGAGTAAACTGTACACCTTCTCAAGTAGTACAAATGGAGCCGACTCGTGGCTTCCCAATTCAATGCCAATGTGGTGACAGAACCTGTCAGCAGGAATAGTATGAATATCATCTCTGCCTTAGAAAATTAGTCTGTCTTTCCTTGTGATATCTAACAGTGCTTTCTCAAAAAATTTGGTTAATTTTCCATAAAAATGTTTTAAGCTTTGAACCTATACCCTTTATTGAATTTTTGGTATAAATAGCTTTCGAAATTTCCATAATTAATTATTATTTTCACTCGAATTCTCTTATAACTTTTTAAAATTTTTTCATGCAAAGTATTATACGATATTTTTTTTATCTAAATTATGTAAAATACTAAATAAAGACATTGGGCATTTCTAATCTTTTTAGCAAATGTGGCCATCGTGTTTTTCTCCTCTTGGATGTAAATCTATTTTCTTAATATCTTTGACTTTTGAAAAATTAACAATTGTTTACTTCTAGCATTTATTTATCCAGTTTTGTATGAATAAGATTACATTACCACAAAATAATGGATATTTTGTAAATTTGGACTCTGATAAGAAACTGAAATTACTAAACAGATAATATACTTTAAAAATAGTAAATTATTTTATAACTTAGGAAAGACGTTGAATCAATCATTCCGATTGCGTAAAATTGAATAAAATTATACTTAGAAATTTTACTACAAATAAATAGTTAAAAGTATTTCACTTGATGTAAAAAAAAATTTCTTTTCAAGCTTCTCAAACATACATCAAGAATAATTTTAAAAAATTGTGAATTATAATTGAGAACCAAAGGAAAAAGTTAAGGCATTTATCGCTCTTTCTAACCAATTTCACAAAAAAATGAACTACAAAAATTTTATATTCATAAAAATTGTTCGTAAGGACTCACAGTAAGCTCGCTCGTAGGAAGAAAATGAGCTTACTGTGATTCGACTGGATCAGTGAGATAACTCCCCAGAGAGCGATACCCCATGGCAATGCTCCAGTTATTGGACACCAACGTGGGGTCGGTGCCAACTCTCTGGGTCGATTACAAGATCGCCTTAGCTATTCAAAATTCTATCAATTGGTCTGATATCAAGAAATTTGATGAGAAAAATATCCAATATCGAAATCCAAGTCTACTGTTGCAAGATACAAAAAAAAAAAAAAAAAAAAGCCCACGGACTTTACAGGAACTGAGACACATTTCTCCAATTTAATTAGTAAAAAAAAAAACAAAAATATATTATTATCTTTGTGGTTCAGTATTACAATCTCAGTCTACTATTACACCAAAAAAAAAGAAACCAAGAAATCCTACAGGAACCGAGACAAATTGTTCATGATCCCAAGATATAAAAATCAGGGTTTGGAAGTAATGCGTTACAAGTATTGCGTTACTCTCAAACATTACATTTTTTACTGTAACGATAACGTTACGCGTTACATTAATTAACAAGTAACGATAACGGGAACGAGTCACTTTTTTCGGTAATGAGTAACGAAAATCCCGTTATTTTAGTTACTTTTATCTGTCCCATTAAGTTTTTAGCACAATTGAGAACTTTTTAAAAAATGTTCTGAAACTGAGATCTTAGTAATTTTCAACTTTCTAATTTTGAGATATGAAATTCTTTATTAATAATTTTTAATGAGACTATGTGGGATAATCGTAATTTGTGTACAAATCTTGACGATGAATAGGCTTTTATTTTTGATTAAAAACTTTCACGACTCAAAGCGTTGAATTTTAAACATTCGGATGGAAAGATATAAAAATACTTAAAATCTATAGATCGCAAAATCTATAGCAGAATTCGTATGATTTAGAGATCCTGCTAGAAAATTTTATGGAATAATAATGAATACAAAAAAATAAAGTAAAATACGAAAAATAATAGATTTTATTAAGTACTAAGTTACTTGATTTTCAAAATATTTATGTAATTTAAGAAATCAAAAAACTTCAATTTCTTGAGCTTTAAATTCTAAAAAATTTATGTTAGTAGAAGTCTATAAGAAGATAAGAAAATTTTTCACTGTATAACTCTGTAAAAAATACAAAAAATATTGCGGCCCCTTTCAATATATAAAGAAACTGTTTTCTGAAAAATCGATCGAAATATACTCCAGAAATTTCGAACCTCTAATTTTATTTCATGCTGAAAATTTTAAGAGATATTTTTAAAAAAACTGAAAATTCCACAACCTTCTTCAAATAATTAAAAATGCAGAAAGAAAATACGTTCGAAAAATACGTGCAAATATATAAAAAATTAAAAATCTTTCGAATTCCAGAAATTCATACAGCAATATATAAAAATAATGAACAATCCTTGAAATCATGGAAGAACTACAAATACAAGAAAAAAAAAAATATAAGAAATACAAAAAGTAGTTGAATAAGTACAAATCTATCGAGACACTGTTTTGTGGAAAATCCTGTAAAACACGTAATGATTCATTATATTCAGATTCTAGAGTTCGAAATTCTTGAAATGTATAGAATAATTTTTATTACAAAATTCTAAAAAAATGTTAAAATACTAGGAAATTTTGCAATATTCTATCATACTGAAAAATACGAATGGTTTCAAAAATACTGAACAATTCCTCAAATCGTAGAAAAATTCAAAAAGTTAAAAAAAATCAAAGGAAATGAAAATTTTCTTAGAAATTTTTTGCCGAAAAATCCTCTCAAATACCAATAATTCAATAAACTTTTAATTCTAGAGCATGAAATTCTTGAAATCTATAAATCAATGTACAAAAAAATAGAAATTTATAAAAATTCTAGAAAATCCTGCAACATTTTATACATATACTGTAAAGTACAAAAAGATTTAAAAATTCTGAAAATCTGGGTAGGTATTTAGATTCTTTCAAAAATCTATTAAATTTGCAAATGTTTTCTTGTGGCTAACATTGAATCAAATGTCATCTTCAGAAATTTCGTAAACTTGAAAAAAATATAAAAATTTGAACAAGCTGATTAATTTTTTTCTCAGGTGAAATATTTCAGATTAACAGTTTTTATTATATGTGAAATAAACAATTTCTATAGAACAAAATAACAAGTACGTTGAAATTGTATTTTTCAGCCTTAGTTTTTCGATTTTTATTATTTACATTCAATTTCTTCCAAAAAGTAACGTGAAAGTAACGGAACGTTACTTTTTTTAAGTGGCAACGGTAACGAGTTTCTATTTCTTTTTAAATAACGATAACGTAACGGATTACTTTTTTCACCTTTGTAACGGTAACGTAACGCGTTACATTTTTTTAGGTTACTTTCCAAACCCTGATAAAAATTATAAGAAAACAATAACCTCCATTCAATTAAGTAAAAAAAAACACTGTTATCTTTCTTGGTTCAGTACAAAGTCTTTCGTGCAAAAAAAGGTACCTTGGCGTTTTTTGTACAAGGGGAGACCCACAACGGGGCCACATCCCCCAGCGCTGCTCGCAACAGATGAGCTGATGGTGGTGAGACGTGTAGCACTTTTTCTTTCACGTTCACTATGTTTAGCCTCACCTCTTCGCCGTGTAGCAGATGTACTTCCTTCGAATTTTTTCACGCCAGCGCCGCCACCACCACCCCCAGCGGAAAACAACGCGGCAACCTCACCCTCGTTATTTCCTTCCCTCTGATACTCCTGCGACGTGTAGCTTTGCCCAACGCGGGCAACTCTTCCTTCCTGACCTTTCTTCTTTGGCTTTTTTTGCCTTTCCTCTCCGCCTGCATTTACATTAATGATAAATGGTTTACCACATTTGACAAAGATTCTACGTCATGGTAGGCAGAAAAATTAATCTGGGATATTTTTTCGAAAAAATGAATTTTATTAGAGGTGTTATATTTTTTAATTTTTCGAAATAAGGGATTTTAGTGTCATACAGCTTTGAGAGTCCACACGCAGAGAAAAGCTTACTGAAATTGACTAAATATTGAGTCACATACAAACCTAATGAAGTTTTTACTCATATCCACTAAAATGTTTAATCAAATTCTTGAAAATATACTTGAAATGAAAAAATTTTGAAGTCGATTGAAGAAAAAACTTTTTTAGGTTCGTATTTGACTAAAGATTGCAGAGTGCAGATATGCACATTTTTCATGTTCTTTACTGACATAATGGAATTTAATTTTTTTGCATTCGAAGTCACTTAGGTTTGGAATTTTTTTCATTATACTTTTGTTATTTTTCAAAATTTTTTGGATTCATAGAACTTAAAGAATTTCCTTATATTACTCTAGAACAAAAATTTTCTGAAAATTTGCTTACTTTTATAAACTTTTGAGAAAATTATGACACCGATTTTGAACATTTCATAGATGATCAAAAATTTCGTAGTTCACGTTTTTTATAAAATTGTGATGTATTTTAGGGTATTGTTATAGATTTCTATTATCTCTGGGCGTCACTCTATATCTAGAAATTTCTGAAATTTGATGCTATAGTATTGAAACAATTTTGAGTAGTTAAATGGAATTTTCAAAAAACATTATCTTACGAACGGATTCCCAGTACTTTTTTTGTATTTTTCAGTGTTCTGACAATGTAAAAAATTTTCTAGTATATTTATGGATTTCTCCACAAATTTTTAGAATAAAATGATCTAAAATGCAAAGTTTAATGAATTTTGAAGAAAATCATATCTATATTGTTTATATCAGAGTTTAGAAGTAACGCGTTATTTATAACACGCTACTCTAAATCGTTACATTTTTATGGAAACAAGTCACTTTTGTTCGGTGGCGAGCAACGAAAATCTTGTTATTTATATTACATTACTTTTATCAGTCTCATCAAGTTTTTTGAACAATTTGTAACTTCTTAAAAAACGTTCTAAAACAGAGATATGAGAAATTTCGAACTTTTTTATTTTCGAAAAAAATTCTCGAACAGAGTGAAATATTAGTGATTAACTAATGTACAAATATCGGCAAATAATATGCATTCTGAATATTTATTAAAAACTTTCACATTTCAATGAATTGAGTTTTATAAATCTGCATGAAAATACATAAAGATGCTTAAAATCTATAGCCAGATCATTACAATCTATAGATCCTGCTAGAAAACCTTACGTATTTAATGAATACAAAAAAAAAAATTGAAAAATACGAAAGATACTAGATTTAAATCAGTTTACCATCAATCTTCTTAGATTCTTCAAAAATTTGTTTAATTCCAGAAATTCAGAAACTCCAACTTCCCGGGCATTGAATTCTGAAAATGTATGTATGTACATAGAAGTTCATGAAAATAACAAAATTTTTCAATAGTCAAAAGTCTGTAAAACGTTTGAAAAATATTGAGGGCACTCTAAATCTATAGAGAAAATGTTTTATGCAAAATCGATCAAAATACTTCAAAATATATTTCAAACTTTCAATCCCAGGGAATCTCAATCTTAAAATTCAGAGAAATATCTTTCGGAAAACCTACAATATTCTATAACTATTAAGAGATACAAAAAGAAAATACATATAAAGAAAAACACAAGTAAATATATAAAACATTAACAAATCATACAACTTGAATAAGAAGAGCATCGAATTCCAGAATATCATATAGCAAAATTTGATAATACTGAACTATTCTTCAAACCGTATATCAAGTTAAGAAATACAAAAAATACTGAAATGAAGCCATGAAAAATATTATGAACTACGTATTTTTCAACTCGAAATTATCGAAATCTAATATAATAATCTATATAAAAATGCTAAAAATATATAAAATACTAGAAAAGCCTGCATCCTGCAACATTTTATACATCTTAAAAAATACGAATAATTTCAAAAAAACTAAACGATCCTTCAGATTGTAGAAAAACTGAAACTTTACATGCCAGAGAATATAAAATAAATAAAAATCTATATAGATACTGCTTCCTGAAAAATCCTTTCAAATACAGAAAATTTAACCAACTTTAAATTCTAGAGCAAGAAATTCTGGAAATATTTATAGCAATGTGCAGAAAAGTAGTAGAAATTTATAAAAATACTAGAAAATCCTGCAACATTTTATATACGCTGAAAAAAAAGTGTCAAAAACACAAAAAATCTGGGTAGATATGGTTCTCTTTAAAATCAAACGAATTTGCTAATTTTTCCCTGTGGCTAACATTGAATAAATTGTCATATGTAATCAGAAATTTGTTGAACTTGACAAAAATATGAAAATTCAGGCAAGCTGACTGATTTATTCCTCAGGGTCAAAAAGAACAGATTATTAAATGCATAATAATTTCCTCCTCTAGAAAAATAATAATTATTTATCAATGGTTCGTCCTTCAAGATCAAATATAAAGAAAATTGAATACGTCTAGTCTTTTTTTCGTCCTCAACTATGTTATTATATCTAGAATAAACAGTTTCCAGAACAGAATCACAAGTACTTTGATATTTTGTTTTCACTCTTAGTTTTTCTATGTTTCATTTTACATTCAATTTATTCCGAAAAGTAACGTAAAAGTAAGCGAACGATAGTTTTTTTTAGTGGTAACGGTTATGAGTTACTATTTCTTTTCAAGTAAGAGTAACGTAACGAATCACTTTTTCACTTCAGTAACGGTTACGTAACAAGTTACAATTTTTTAAGTAACTTTCCAAACCATGGAATTTGATACTATAGTATTGTACTGGTACATAAAAAACAACAATTTTTAGTAGTTGAATCTTAATATAAAAAAAGTATTCTTTACAACAATTTTTACTCCGTTCGTTTTTTCGTATTTTTCAGTGTTCATAAAATTTAGATAATTTTCTAGTACCTACTTTAAAAAAATTAAGTTCTTTACGTCCATATTTTTACTATAATAATTTAATTTTTGAACTTTGCTTTTCACCTTTTGATTTTCATAATTGAGCGTGCGGATTCCATAACGTGTTCTACGAGTGGGACAGTTAAAGAATGGAGGACATGAGTGAACGCAGCCAGTGAAAATAGTCGAAAATTTCAATCCGTTTTCAAAAACTAAACTCGCGATATCTCCGGAACTATTTATCCGATTTACGACAAATTTTCAGACTTACCGCTCCTTGCTTTAGCGCCGTCTCCTAATACGAAAAAATTATCATTTTCAATGAAATATAAATAATAACTGCAGCACAATCTTTTCTTTGGCATATGATAGCTATTTATGAAAAATTTTTCAAATTTCAAACCAAGAATCTTTGTTTCTAAAAAATAAAAAAGGCTCTTGATCTGAAATTCGAAATTTTTTCATCATTTGCGATCATATGCCAAACAAAAGATTGTGCTCCAGTTATCATTTATATTTTATTGAAAATGATAATTTTTATGTATTAGGAGACGGCGCTGAAGCAAGGAGCGGTGAGCCTGAACATTTGGCGTAAATCGGATAAATAGTTCCGGAGATATCGCGAGTTTAGTTTTTGAAAACGGATTGAAATTTTCGACTATTTTCGCTGGCTGCGTTCACTCATGTCCTCCATTCTCCAACTGTCCCACGCGTAGAACACGTTATGGAATCCGCACGCTCAATTGCTCATTTTAGAGATGGTCGTTCAAACCACGATAACTCGACATGGAATCAATATTCTCGATTGCCTGCTTCGGTAAAGAGAAATAATTCAATCTCTCCACGATTTACATTCTAAAATATGTAAAAATAATTACATTTACTTGATTAACAAAGATCAGAAAAAAATTTTCCCATCACACCCAACTCTGCCCTAGAAAATTATTTCATTGATTATACAGGGAAATTCTTATTCGTATTTCCTAGTGTACACTAGAGAGGAGAGAAGCTTATGCTTTTCTGAGATTTCCTTCCTCCCTACTTAATTATTACTCCCTCTAATAGTTTTCAATCTCCTCTCCTTACTTTTCTTTTCCCTTTTCCTCATTTCCATATCGCCTCCGTAAAAATCGTCGATACGTAGAGAAGTATACTTGAACTATTATTTTGTGAATTCAAGTTCTCAATAAAGAAACGAATATGAGATTATTCTATATTGAGGAAAATCGTGGAAGCGTCGTGAAGTATACTCGACCTATTTATGGAAGCAATTTTTTTTTTCATTTTCTTATACACAGCCGGTTGATTTTTCCGATTAGAAATATTGAAACAGTGAGTATAAGAAATCGAGCAAAAATGTAGAGAAAAAAAATAATATCAGTGTTTTTGGTTTTCTAGTTGGGTTTGGGTTATTGGAAAATTTTTCAAATTTGGAACATAAACAACTCATTTTAGAATTTCGAAAAGTCCAAAATTCTTATTGCCAAAACAATCACAATACAATTCTATTGATTTTTTGTTTTTATTTATTCTGAGGCTTTTAGATGTTTGAAAAAATACATATAACAAAATTTTTCAGAAAATTAAATGAATAAAATGATTTTCCAGCATCTATTCAAAATTCTCTTAAATGTTTCGTGAATCAATTTTTACATTTTTACACTCAACTTAAGTATAAGTTTGCTTTAAAAATCTATAACAAATAATTCGAATCAATACAGTCTTTTTTGTTTTCGAAATTAAATTATTTCAGTTCAATCAATAATAACATTCCAAATTTTGAATTGTCTGCATTGAAAAGGATGAAAAAATATTTTATGGCTGAAAAACGTAATAATTTTTTAATATCGATAAGAATTTCAGTTCTGAAAGAGGATCACTAGACGCAATCGAAATCTCAGATATTCAAATATGAAAACTGAATTCAGAAAAGCTTCAATAAAAAATGTTACTGGGTACATATTCTTCCAATCAATAATATTAAATACGAGATAAATTTATCCCAGACTAAATAAAGGTACTGGAATGCAATTTATTTAATTAAATTCTATAAAAGGGTCCAAAAAGACGAATTGATTGAAAAAATAAGCAGTATGAAAGAATTTATAATCCTCGTCTTGAATCCCGTAGAGGCAGCTGCGACCAACAGATTTAAGTAATAAATGAGAAGATGCCCCAAATGTATTCCATTGATTCGAGCTCTCTCAAGCGTTTTTATTTTCCTCGCAAGCGCTTTTAAAGTCATCGTAAATTTTTCATTGAATATTTCATTTTAAAAGCAATTTAACGGGATCATAAAAGACCTATCTCTATAATGGCGAACTGTGTACCACCGTGATAAATGATTTCTTTCTGATCGTGTAGTTTTTCCCATGAACTTTACTTTTTGCAGTAAAAAATTTCATAGTTTTTTTAGTTTCTGCACTTTCCATGCAGAGTTTTAAACTAACACGATGTTTTTCAACATAACATTTATAAATTTAATGATCGTGTAATGCGTTACGTAAATTACAAAATGAGAATGAAGGTATTAACGGGTTTATTTTGGGTGGTATCAAGTAACGAATTCCACGTTTATAAATCCAGGTTAATTTGTAATATTGATCCATGAGATAATTGACAAATAATGAAATTGGTCATTAATTGGATTTATTTGTCATTTAATAATATTTATCGTATCATGTATATACTTCTAAATTGTAAGTATTTTCATTTAAATGTTACAATGACACTTTTATTTTTTATTTCTGTTGGACAGGAAAATTTTTTCATTTTTTACCAAATCTTCAGAAAAAAAAAAAAAAAAAAAAAAAACTATTGTAACGAGCAGAGTCACGTCTCACTCGTTTAGATTCCCGAACGAGAATCATTAGAACGATGAGGTATAATGAGCGTTCGATTTTCGGGTATCAACGACCCTCAAGATAAGCTTTTTCGAAAACAGAATAATCTTAGCTATTATATTTTGCGAATCCGAAATAATCTTAACGATTATTTCGAAAAAGGATGCTTGCAAAATATTTCTATTGTAAAGCGAAATAATCTTAACGATTATTTCGAAATGTTCTATTACTAGGCGGAGTAATCTTAATAGTTCTTTCGCAAAACCGAGTATTGCGAATAATGACTGAATTTTTGAGCAGAAGCTGGGTGGGAGTTTTTGGGTATATAAGCCCGTGCATTTTTAACCAAAAGCCAAGTCACTTTTGCCTTCGAAGGAAAAGCCTCCTGTCTCTAGCTGGCCCTCAAGCTGCTTGCAGCCCTTGCCTCTAGAGTACCTCTGCTGAAACCGTCCCTTGCAAAAAGACTCTCCCTCCCGGAGCCTAGCCTGACCTGACGACGGCCATTTGCTCCCCCAACCTGATCTATACCACTGACCGAAGTAGTACTTCTGGTCCTATTATAGATCGAGATTGGACAAAAACAAGTAAATATAACTTTTATTAACCTTTTGTTTGACCTTATTTCGGATTCATTTCTTCCTATAAAACCTGTGCTAGATGATAGGAGAAATACCTATCCAGCTTCAGATCCAGGGCGATCTGGCACAGACTATATATGGAACAGAGTGAAAACGATCAAGGTACAAAGGGCCAATATTTAGATTAATAGAATAAATAAGAATGTTAAAATTAAAATATATTAAATACCTACATGAAACTAATTAGATCTTAGACACAGCGATATTTAGAACCAACGATAGGTCATTACTATAATAAAGGGTCTATTAACAGTGTATCAAGTGAGAGAGTTAATCCAAGCAACCAAGGAAAGCGCTCGAAGGAATGGGCTTAAACCTTCGGCTCAGGAAACAGCGTTTAGGAAAAAGGGTCAATTAGGACTTTGGGTTAAATTGAGGATCTTGAAGGGTTTTCCCCTCGATCAACGAATAACCCAAAGTGAACTAGATGCCCGAGTAGCCAGGTATGTTAGTGAGTTGTACGGAGTACCACTGCAAGTGCCCGACCAAATTATCAACATCACCTGCACTAAATGTGGAGAGCAATCAAGTTATACTAGGAACCCTTCCCAGTCAAGAAAAAGGAAAATTTCTGATAAACAAGAGCCACCCAAGAATGCCAGAAATTGGGAGGAAAAGCTAGGCGAAGATTTCGATAAGGCTTTCGACTTTTGCGAGGAAACCTTCAATGCGATGTTAGAAAAGGAGATGCTAGAAGATTTGAAATCTCCCCCTCCGAGATTACCTGCGTTGATATAGACTTGCCAGAGTCACACGCGAGCGTTGCGTTAAATATTGTAAAGAGTTGTATTTGGATTTTGCTGATGTTTTATTATGAATAAAAGCCCAAAGGGCAATTAAAAGTTTTTCTCAATCTTTTTCTCTTAATATCCTCTCAACCTTTTGGACTCCTCAAACTTCAAGGGTCACGCAGGGCGGTAGCCCCGCATTGGTCCTTTTCTCCGTACGAGTGCGAGTCATTACATCGTTGGATGCTCAATAAATGAGTTCGCTCGTTACACTATAGATAAAAGTGTAGTAGACAGGATTCGCTCTGGAGATCATCAATACCGCGTGGGATTGCGTCATATGTCTAAAACCGATGACCGAACATGATTAACGTGTACAATTCCTGATGTAGCTATCCGGTATCAGTGGCGTGCACTATCGAACGTAAGCTTTGATTAGTACATGCCATAATTTCCTAGACTTCTACACACAATAAACACATATTTATTAGCAGTGACGCCGCAGCCGGGGGAGGGGTTAAGGGGGCACCTGCTCCACTATGAATTTCCTAGGAATTTAAAGGGGTGGTAGTATATTCATGTTGCCTTTCTACTTGTAAACATAGAATTCTAGATATATATTCAGGATTTCATAAACAAGCTAGAAAATTTTATAAAATTTGGTTAATACTTAAAAATACAGCAAATCTACCACTTAACGAAATTTATGAAGAGAAAACTATCAAGATAATACATTTATTTGCCTGAAATCTATAGAGTTTTATGTTCTAGAGGATCTTATTTTAAAAATTTATCTAGGAATCTATGAATTATCAGCAAATTATTCGAATTAGGTAAAGATTCAATAAATAAGAAAAATACTGAAATAACTAGAACTCTTTAAACTCAAAAAATCTACTGAAATCTACGAAAGACCTGTGTTTAGAAAAATTGTTTTAAATATTAGGAATGTATAAAACTTCGAAGTCAAAGGTATGTACCAAATTTTTAAAATCAACATCGCTATTCTTGAAAGTATGTAAAGTGTAGAAGAACACTAGAAAATACTGCGAAATTTTATAAATGTTTAAAAGTTTGAGAAAAGAACAAAAATAACAGGAGTGTCTGAAATAGTAAGACTACTTAGAGATATTATTTTTTCAAAAACGTGTACAAAAAATTAATATTTTGTGATATTTTATTCCTAGATCAACAGTCACTGGATCTTTATAGTAATCCATCAAAATTCCAAAAATTGTGATAAAATTTATAAGTACTAGAAAAATAAAAAATTCATAAAACGTTTCAGAAATTTCCAAAAGATTTGAAATCGGATAAGATTCTCAAAATGGAAGATTTTCAGAAATTTATGAAAGTAATAAACATCTTTGACAATTTTTTCGAACATCATAGAATTCTGAAAATCCATACAAGAATTGATAAAAATACTAGTGAATGATTGATAAGAATTATAAATTTGAAAAAAAAAATGTTAAAAGTTTCAGGAATTTTCAAAATACTCTAAAACTAGGAAATTACTAAAAATCTCATAAATTTTAGATTCTAGATCGCCAAATTATACAGATCAGAATTGAAATTTAAAAAATAATAGATACCTTTAGAGAACAGAAAATCTTAATATTTCAAGAATCAAGCAAGGAAGATTTTCAGAAATTTATGAAAATAATAAACATCTTTGAAAATTTTATCCAACATCACAGAATTCTGAAAATCTTCCACAAGAATTGATGAAAATACTAAAAAATGATTGATAAGATTTATAAATTTGAAAAAAAAATGTTAAAAGTTTCAGGAATCTTCAAAATACTCTAAAACTAGGAAATTAATAAAAATCTAATAAATTTTAGATTCTAGGGCGCCAAATTATACAGATCGGTATTGAAATTTAAAAAATGATAGATACCTTTAGAGAACAGAAAATCTTAAGATTTCAAGAATCAAGCAATTACTTGATTCTTGAAATCTATCAAACCTAGAATTCTAAGACTTCAAATTCCAGATATTTATATTACGGTGTCACTTATTTTGACGATGTCGAAATTTTTTCCATTTTCATTCCGGGGCTGTAAATCAATCAAGGTATTAAAAAAAATTGTTTGTAAAGTTTGAAGCAAATCGGGCATGATGAACACGTGCTACAAAACGACTGAAGTTTCATATGATATTTACATGTGATTTTTCGAACATTAAGTTGAAAATTTATAACTTCTTCAAAACTTATGAAAAACGTTTAAAATTTGGCACAGTTTGAGTGTACAGTGTGTCCCATATTTATAGGGCCACCCTATTTTTTAAGGATAATTTTTTTTCTATTGGAACAAAATGCACCAAATTTTTTGAGTGAATAAATGAGTCGAATTAACGATTTTTCTTAAAATATGGAGCTCGCAATTGCATTCGTTCGTTTATTTGGACATTTTTTCGAAAAAATCGGTGTCCCAAATTAATAGGGCCACTAAAAAAAAATTCAATTTTTCCGAAAGAATTCAATTTATTCAACAAAGTACATACATACAAAAAGATTCTATTCACATAATTAGTAATTAATAGAATTTCCGTCATTTTTGAATACCATTTTCATTCGCTTAACCATCGATTTATTAAGATTTTCGAGACTTTTCGCGGTGACGTTGTTCCATGCCGATTTGATCGCTTCCTTCAGCTCTGCAACCGTTGTGTACTGCTTTCCGTTGTCATACACATCGCGTACCATCATGCCCCAAACATTTTCCATTGGGATAAGGTCTGGAGAAACCGCTGGCCACGCGAGTACGGGGATCTTTGACTTTGCCAACCAATCCTTCGTAGACTTGCTCGCATGTATGGCTGCGTTGTCCTGTTGGAAAGTCAATTTTGCAGAGCGGAAACGTCGAAGGTAGGGCTTGAGATGTTCTTCTAGCACTGCCTGGTAATCTTCGCTTTTCATTTTATGAGAAAAAAAGGTTAGGCCACTTTTCCGAAACCGCTGTATGCCCCCCATACCATGACGGAACCGCCTCCAAAGTTTCGGGTTGAAAAATAACGAGGTTCATGTCTCAGATCACGCCAATAATAACGCATTCCGTCTGGACCATCTAAATTAAATTTCTTCTCGTCAGACCAGATAATCTGAAAAGCAAGTAAAAGACCCAAGCTTTAATTACATAGGCTTGAAGGAACTAATTATTTATTATGAGAAAAAATGCACTGTCTATGTACCTTCGACCATTCGTGCGTCCAATGCAGCTTCTCTTCTGCAAAATTGTAGCGTGCCTGCATATGATGAGGTTTCAGTTTAGGCGCTTTTTGCATTTTTTCACATACTAAATTTGGGGAATCCTTCAATACTTGATGCACTGTACTTTTGGACACTTGAGGAGCCACTTCATTTTTTATTCTTCTGCACCCCTTAGTTGTTTGCGAGGCGGCGGCAACTATTTTTCGTTTGTCACGATCTGAGAGCTTTGGCCGTGGTCCACGTTTCTTCTTAACTATTTCATTACTTCTATTCTTTACATACAGGTAAATAGCATTTCTCGATCGGTTTATAAGCTTCGCTATTTCACGTTGTGATTTCCCACATTTTTCATACGCATCAATTGACGCCTTTTCTTCTGCAGACAATGCTTTCCCTCTTCCCATATTTGTTTTAGTTCCTCGAATGTTATTAACGCACAAGCACAATTGAACTGGCCAAAAATGCGTTCGGAAGCCTGTTTATACATGCCAGGTAAAGCGGGAAAAACCCGGGAACTCCCGCTACTGACGGGAATCCCCGCAATAAAAATAGGAGAAATATTTATTTCGAACATATTGTGGGAATGTACACTTTTAAAATAGGGAAAATACGTCGATAATCTCTATAAAGAATGTGGGAAAGTACGTATGTAAAAATTCCTTGGGAAAAATTTAAATTAAAAGAAAAACACAACTGTAAATTACTTTGGGAATTCACGCACAATATTTATTTTGTACATATAGTTAGTACATATATTTTATGACATGTAACAAGTTAAATTTTAATATTATATATTTTGAATTACATTACTTTACGAATTATTTATTATTCTTCAAAAAAATTGAATTTTTTTTTAGTGGCCCTATTAATTTGGGACACCGATTTTTTCGAAAAAATGTCCAAATAAACGAGCGAATGGAATTGCGAGCTCCATATTTTAGGAAAAATCGTTAATTCGACTCATTTATTCACTCAAAAAATTTGGTGCATTTTGTTCCAATAGAAAAAAAATTATCCTTAAAAAATAGGGTGGCCCTATAAATATGGGACACACTGTATAATGTTACGTTTGAGACAAAACTTTTTTGAATTTTTCTATCGCTGTTAATCTATGTTTTACAAGCACCGAAAAAAGGCAAAGTAATATGTACTTTTCGGTGCTTGTAAAATATAGATAACCGCGATAGAAAAATCCAAAAAAACTTGATCTTGAACGTAACATTGTACACTTAAACTATGCTGAGTTTCAAACATTTATCATAAATTGTGCACAAGTTATGAAATATTGAACAAAATATATGAATAACTACATGTAAATCCCATTTAAAACTTCAGTCGTTTTGTGGCACGTGTTTATCATGTCCGATTTGCTTCAAACTTGACAAAAAATGTTTTATTGTTATATTAATTGATTTAAAGCCACGGAATGGAAAAAATTCCGACATCGCCAAAATGCGTGACCTCCTAATCTATACAGAAACCCATAGAAACGCCGGAAAATTATTAAAACTGTATAAATACTGAAAAAATACGAGTAATACAAAAAGTACTCGAAATCTATGAAATACCAACTACATTTGAAAAAGCAAATGTATTTCCTCGGAAATTCTTACATACACTAAAAACCTAAATAATCTTCGAATTATAGATGATCAAATTCAGTTCTAGAACTAGAAGGTGTACACAAATTTGTGTCATGAGAAATACAAAAAATACAACCCATCTATGGACTTAATGTTAAGATAAAATTTTGTCATTTTCTTACCCAGAATCTGCAAAATTTAAAATACTGGAGCATTATGTTCTATAAATGTATATAAAAATCTATGGAAGTATCAAAAAAGCATTCGAATCTTATTTAAAAAAAAATATGAAAAATACTGAGACAACTGCAATTCTTTGAAACACCAGAAATCTAAGGAAAAACAGTGCTATAAAAAGTTGTTAAAATAACAAAATAATTTTAAAATATACCTATAGCATCGATTTTTCGAAATTCACATAGCAGTTTATCAAAATATCAAAATCTAGAAAAATGCTTGATAATACTACGAAATTTCGTCAATTTTAAAAAAATATCAAGAAGAGTGAAAAATATTGGAACCTCTAAAATGCTGAAAGGCATAAAGATTTTATTTTCACAAAAAATTATGAAAATGATAAGAATCTATAAAACTTTATATTCGGAGAACCTACAGTGGAATCTATAAAAATACTAAAACATCAAATAAAATGTATTAATATTGGAAAAATACAAAATAATTTAACCCATGAGAACTTTGTGGAATACTTTGAATTGAAGACAATACCGCTTCTCAAAAAATTTTTTGAAGTCATAAAAATCTTCATTCTTCATTCAAATTCTTCATTCTAGAGTATTCAAGTCCAGAAATCTATACTTAATTTTTTGAAAGAAAACTATAGGTATGTCTAAAGAACCTAGAAAATCTTACTAAATATTAACAATAATAAAAAAAACTTCAATCACTGGAACAATAAATACTCTAAATGTAAGTGAACATGATTACCTTAAAATACTATAAAATTACAAAATACCTATGAAACCTTGAATTCTAAGGCATAGAATTCTATATACCTACAAAAAATCCATATAAATGCAAGAAAATCGTCGTAACTGTAAAAATACTAAAAAAGTACAAAAAATAACATAAAAATTTAAAATCTATGAAACACCAGTATTTTCGAAAATACTGTTTCTTGGACAGTTTTTTGAAATACTAAAACTCAAATAATTTCCGGATTGTAGATGATCAAATTCTCAATACTTGTATAACAATCTATAAGAATATTAGAAGTATAATAAAAAAAAAAAAACTAGAATTTTATCAAAAATTTTATTGATTGTAATCATCACGAGAAATCTTATATAAGAATACCTACTAGCCCTACATGAAAAACCTCGAAAAGGTAAGCTAGGGTATACGAGTAAAATACGTACGTCAAATGTACTAATAATTTTCTTAAGATCTATAAAAACTCCCAAAATCAATGATACCTAATATCCTAGAGCATCGAATTCTCAGAATGAGTATAAAAAATTCCTGCGAATATGAGAAAATCCTTTGAATACGTGATTTACAAACTGAAAAAAAGTAGAAACGTTGTTAAAAATTATATATTTTTATTGAACATGAAAGTGATATATTTTAAAAAGTAACAGCTTGAGCTTGCAAATCCATTTCTAAGATTCTACGATACCAAAAGAAATATTTTTCAATACATTAAAAAAAATATACATATATTAACCCTTTTTACATCTGAGTTTGCCCTCAATGTGAAATCTCGTTGCGACGTCCCTATTTATCAGAAATATGATATTAGCTTAATTGACTTTGACGACACGAGAGCCTAGCACTTAATTAAACTTTCACAAAGGAAAAGTAGCTTTTTAAAAATCAAGAGGCTAGGTTCTTTGACAAGCATTTTCATACACATTGAGGTCGATGGATCGACAATTTTTCGACATAATAGAAAAACGTGAGAGAATAAAGGGCTCGTAGCAAGTGGAAACGTGCCTTAACCAGTTTATCTTTCATAATATTAAAGTTTCATGTCACCTCTAACAAGATTCTATTTTTTTACTCTCTAATGTAAAGTGATCGATCGATATCCAATCTCCACCTAGCTTCAATTTCACGCGCGTTTAACATTCACCACGACCTTATTCAGTCAAATTCCTCGAGTTCGTAATGCTAGATAAGCGACTTTCAATTGATGATATTCATAGAGGGAATCGGTAAATATAATTTACAGCTTGATATTTGTGAAAGAGCAAGTTTTGAAATTGGCTGCGATTTTCTTTGCTTTGCAGCATAAAGTTAAACTCCTGGGACGGCAATTTCAGAGTTTTGAATTGACTTGGCATGTTCGAATGTAAAACTTGAGAGAAAAAATGAAGCAGAATAATAACGAGAGAGGGAGCAGAGGTTTTAGATTTCTTGGTTTCAACCTTGTCAGTGCTTTTCGCGAACAAGGAAAAAAATTGTAATTTCTTTCTTTTGGATTTTTTTTACTAGTTATGTCGAAAGCAAAGAAAGTAATATTTGTTTTATCATTTTCCTCTTCTGGTATATATTCACTTTGATTCATACATAATGAATATTCCAAATTGCTACTGTAAAAGGTTTTATATTGTTTAATTTTTGATTATATTCTCCATTTTTGTTTTGTCATTACAATCATTTATTCTCAAACAAACGAGAGAATGCAGTAGGATGTACATTTTTCTCGCCCTCTTAAATCTCACGTCTTTTTCGTTTTCCCAGATTCCACTGCATTCTCTCGTTTTCCCAAGTATACAGGAAGAATATTTGATTTTGAAGAAAATGTGTTATTACAGCAGATCATGTCGCATTATTCAAATGATCACCTACTTCCGCGGAGATACGATAACAGGAATGGTTCTCAGTCATTTTAGATTAGGGTTGGACTTGTGCTCTTGTAACTTTCTACCCGTACAGAAGATAAACGTCAGCCTTCCGGAAAACCAGATCTGCGATCCCAGATTCTTTCAAATACCCGGGTTTTCAGTAGGATTTACATACTAAATCTATATTCAAACAAAAAACTTGATAGGAGATTGAAAGTGATGTTTATAAGAATAGACCGAACCAGAATTAAAGTCTGAACAATAAGTTTTATTTAAATTTAAACCTCATAGCGGAAGTAGCTACATTAGAAATTTGATCAATGTTCTAATCAAGATTTTTGAAGTGAAACTTCTAATGGCTCATTCGGAGTAAAATCTGTTTGAGAGTGTCACAAAGGCTTGGAAACAAAGCCCTATTGTTGTGTGCGAGGATGTTCTAATTTGGGCATCATTTAAGAACAATGCGGAACGCGGATGGTGAAGAAAACGTTTCTAAATCATCAACTTGATATTGAGAGAACAAAATTAATCTAAAACGCTAATTCTTACATGAATAGTAAATATAAAACCTAAATTTTTAGTTATCTTTATCTTTTTGATTCATTTTATAATAATTAAAATTGAAGAAATAACTTGTTATGTAATTAATAATAATAATAAAATATTATGAAAACAGTATTATCAGACAAATGTAAGTGAAATTCAATATCATATATTTTTTTTAAAAACTTACTTGATATTGTGACATTAAAATATCAAATGCTCATTCTAAGATGAATTTGAGAAAAATGGTCAGCATAAAACCTAAATATGAAATTCTTTCTTTTTGGTCTACTTTATGAAAAAAATTACTTTCTGTAAAATCAAAATGAATCAAAATGAATTTTTTCAGTTATAATTAACTTGATAAGAATATCAAATTAATTATTCTGAAATGAAAAGAACATCGAGCTAATTATTCTGAAATGGAAAAAAATAAAATAAAATTCTCTGCCTTGAATGGATGTGTTGAAAATTTAAAACATAAAATTTTTAGTTTAAACTTTTTACACTTCTTCCATCATTGAAAGTTTAACTAAATGAAAAAGAAAGTTCGTTGAATATTATTAGAAAAATAACTAAAGAAGCCATTATAACCAAAGCATGAATTGCGTTTAAAACTGTAGCTTGAAACTGATTTAATCAAAATCGGAATTTTGAACGAGTGAAATTCAAATCAAAATTCGAAATTCGACGACAAAAATTTACTTTTTCTCCACATCTCAAATCGTATGGTATACATGGAATGTGGAAGAAAAGTGAAACTTTGTCTTTAAATTTGAAATGTAGATTTGATTTTAGTCGTTTGAAATTCCAATTTTAATTTAATCAGTTGAAAGCCACAGTTTTGAACGTAGTTTATGCTTTGGTTTTAATGGTTTTATTAGTTGTTTTTCTCTTAAAATTGAACGAACTTTCTTCTTTGCAATAGCTCGGCGTGAGAAGTTTCACTTCTCTCGCGAGTTTTTAAACTCACGCCAGTTTTTTTTTAAATATTTTTGAGTACGATTGAAATTTCATTGTTAAGAAACTAAATTGTTCAAAACTGTTATCATTTGTTATTTAGTATTTTTCTTCGTAGATTGGTTTAATAACTGCGTAAAGTATGTATCTCAACTATTTAGATCGTTTTTTCTTTTAATGTTTACTCACTAAGAAATCAGGTTGTATTTGTGAATAAAATGACAGTTGATAATGATTGATTCATAACATTTTTTTGCAACAATTTGTTGAGAAGAAACAGCTGTTGGATTCATTTACAGTAGATAAACATTATATTCGATAGACGTATAAAAAGAGCAATGTATACCATAGTAATTAGAGAAAATATTGAACAATCACGATTAGTCGATGAAAAGATTTTTTTTACAAGTTTGTTATCCAATTCCATATATCGCGATTTGTTTCTTACCAATTTTACCATTCACACTGTCAAAAAAAATTGAAATTTCAAAGATCTTTCATTGACTTTCTCTTACGATCGTTTTTGAAATTTCATAAACACGTATATATGTAATAAAGTTCAAAGAAATTTATATTAAATTTATCGTTTGCATATAGCATTTGATAATAATTATATTTTTTATTGAAATGCGTTCAGTTTAAAGAGACAACGTATTTATATATTTGAGAATATATATTGTATAATCAAATATACAATATAATTTTTCTTATACAATTTATATTACCCACAAAATGAATTTTATTTTAATGAAGCAGCTGCTGATCGATTAGGAAAAATTTATTCTAAATAAAATTTATTATGTCAAAATTAACTTGAATTAAAAAAATTTTCAATGCACATTTTTATTGAGAAATCATTTATGGTTCAAATGATTTCAATATCTGATATCTATATATTAAATGAACACTTTGATTTTATAGAAGGTTTAATATTTTCATAGACAGTGTCTATTTTTTTCATAGATGCGTCCATAACTTTGATAGACAATTTGAAAGATGGTGTAAGAAATCTGCTTTAAAGACAGTCTCTTTAATTTATTAGAGAAATTTCTGAGAGTGTAGTTAACCAACGTTGCTGAGAAATCTAGATGAAATGTTTGCCATGTATAATATCTTTCATATTTCCCATTGATTACCAGAAATTCGTGCTTGCAATGCTTTCCAGATGATCGTGATAGCAATACAACAACAGTCATTGCCGCACATATTTCTAAGTCTAATGACAGAAACGAATAACGGTAATATTGTAGAAACTAATCTAAGAAATCTGACAGAAATTTTTTCTCGCGATAATTTTCTTGATATTTTCTAAGTCTTGCAGAAAACTTTTGCCCACTACAATTTTTGGCAACAAGCAGCGAAAAATTTTCAGTGATTTTATGGAAAGTGTAGAAAATGTGACAAGGCAATGAAACAGCCAAGCCGACAAGTCAATTAATTGATACCTAATACATGTCGTTCTGTGTCTTTTTTTAATAAAGAAAATAAATTGTTTTTCTTTTACACCGTTGCATTGATTTATTAACTGATGAACAAAAGAACATCCTTATTTTATGATCAAATAATAAATATTGATAAAATTGACATGCATCAACGTAAAAAATTGTATTCTTCTTCTAAAGCTTGATAAATTGATGATTTCAAATGGAATAAAAAAATTATTGTTTTTATCTAACTTTCGCCATATTTTTTATTTAATTTAGCAAAAAATGAAACAATTTGTATTTTCTTGACTCCATATAAATGAGAAACTTAGATTTGCAATTTAATCATTTTTCTTTTCTAACATTGTATACATGAACTGTACATCAAAAACATAAAGAGTAACAATGATTATTTTTCAAAAAAAGCAAAAGCAACAAATACCCCAAAAACAAAAATATTTAATTATTAGTGAAAATCGTTTGCGTCAAATTTCATTTACGTTGCTATCAACATCAGCACAATCGTTGGCAATATTAAATTTTCGGCATCAATTTCGGTAAAATTCGTTTATAACATTTTGTGAAGTACAATTTAGTTACAATAATTAAGCTGTAACGTTTTGGAGATTCAAATTATATTAATTAATATTCCGTCAGAACAAGGCAAAACGTTCATACCAAAATTTTAATTAGAAATTGATCGACTCTGGACCACGACATTCGTTTCGAATATCTGGAACAAATCTAAGACCTCATGCGGAAATAGATGATAGCCGAAATTGAGCAGTGCGACCACAAACGTAGAACAAATCTAGATTCAATCGCGACTTATTGGGTTTTATAAGCCTTCTGGCAGTTATCAAGCAGTGTTGACGGATGACTGCCTAATTGTTTATTGATTGTCGATCGTAAAAAAATACAGTCAGAAGTCACTGTCAATAAAATATTTTTCAGATGTCTGACCTGACTTTTAGCTATTCTACACAGTCGAGAATATAAGATTTTAGAAATAAAAATACAATTTGGAATTATATTTATTATTTATTCACATTAAGACACAAAAATTAGTTCAGAATATAGAAAAAATGCACCTTTTTATGGTAGTTCTTGATTTGTAACTTCTAAATTTGATAAATGTTACAAAAAAAATAGTGAACAAGTATGAGACATTAGTGTCTCAGCAAGGGATAAATGCGTTGTTTAAGCTCACATGCAATTAAGTAAATAATCCACAGAGAGGTTTATTGCCGAGTAAGGAATGAACGCCCAAAGTGAACGATAAAGATTTCGCTAAGCATCGTTTAGAACAATTAATTTGATCAATAATTCCTGAGAAAAGCATCTTTGCTAGAGTAAGCAATATTCTATGTAATTACATAGGAGAAAAATATATATCTAGCAGTAAAGTATAACCTCAAAAATTGAGATTAATGCCTGATCTTAGATGGGGCGAGCGATTTCCTCCCTCCATTACTCATAGTCTGATAAAAGATGTATGCTGTCATGATTATTTCAAGTCCAGCTGCAAAAAATTTAACATATTTTTTTCCGAAAATTTATTGTTTATCTAATGTATGACTGTACATATAGTTATGAATATTTCTTTTTTAAAATAAAGGTAGGTAATCTGAAGAATACATTTCTGATGTTTCAAAAACATATTGTTGTAAGAGATCAGAAGTTTCATAATTTGACTGTGTTCGTTTGTTCTCACCTTATTTTGCGGATTCACGTCAAAAAAAATCTAACAAATACAAATATCTAGGATTGTATAGTTTGAAGTTGAAAAATTACATTACAGAATATTTTTTAAATAAGTTTGACTAAATCTCTGATATTTTCATTCTGAATTACATACTTTTAAGGTCTGAAACCTAAAATTCCAAAATTCTGTATTCCGCAACACATGATTGAATACCAGAATATACATTTCAAAAAATCGCAAGTCTGTGAATAATAACTTTTGAAAATATTAGATTTTTAATTTCGTAAGACCTGCAATCATAGAATATCAAATCCTAGATTTGTTACACATTGGAAGAAAAATGCAGAATTAAGTATTCTAGAAGAGAATTCTTGAATTCTACATTGCAGAATCCAGAAATATGGCATTCTAAATTCTATAAAGTATTATTTTGAAATTCCTATACCGAGAATACTGAATTTTTTGATATAAAAAATTCACATTTTGAATCTGAAGGTATCCAAGAATTTTACGCTATATAGTCAAATATTTCTAAAGGAATTTCATAATGTACCTGAAATATATTTGTAAATATTCTAATTTTTAAAAATATGAGTAATAAATTTTACAATACAGTATTTTTAAGTGTCTGAGTTCTAGAATGTAAAGTTTTAGAACATTAAGCTAAGAAATATACGGTTATTAAATTTATAATAAAAAATCTTAAACTTGTGAACTGTATAGTAGAAGAGAATCACGAGTTCCAGAACAAAGAATTTTTTGAATTCGCCTTCCCTATTTTAGAATCCTAAACTCAACAGACGAAATTTCTTGAATGCATCTCTCTAAAACCTTCTATTCCATAATGTGTGATCCGTTTTCCGACTCAAATAAAAACCTATGCACAACTAACGAAAGCTTATACAAAAAAAAAAAATGATCGAGTTCAAAAATATTTGGACATCAATTCTTAAATTCAGCTTAACAGGGGTCATTCAGCTCAACTTAATAATTAATGCTAAAACTACATATCAATCGCATTAGTTGAAGAATAGCTTGATCACCCAAATTGAGCATTAACGCCAAAGTTAGGGGTTAATGAATAATTCAGGCGATTATTCGACCACGCAACTCATGAATTAATGACCAAGCCAGGCAACACTTTCTAGATTCAGCATTGTTCAGCTGTCTCGAACTTAAGAAATGATTCCTGAATGTAACCCAAGTTATATATTTATGACCGAACTATTTTTTCTTGATTATTTCAGAATCTCATCAGTAAAACGCTGATTTTTTCCGACCACTCGTAAATTCGTTTATTTTCAATAAAAAACAAACTCCTACAGTGCAAAAAGTTTTTTTCTTCAATTCTATTGAAAGATGTTTATCCAAGTTATTTTTACATGTTTTGTTTTACAAAATTTGTTCTTTGCTGAATAAACAAAACAATTTTTTATTTTCTGTGTTGTGCATGTCGGGTCATTCACCACTCGCATACTATTCTATCTATTGCTAAACTTTATTACGATATAAAATTGTTCATAATATGATCTCTCAATTCTTAATATCTATTTGGCTAGTAGGAAAAAAGTACTTTTTTTACGGAAAAGACAAAAAACATGTCGCCTTTTGTAATGATGCAAAAAGTTTTTTGATTTCAATGTTTCAGATAAAAAGAACGACCGCTATCATGTACGCAATGGAAATTCTCCAAGCGAGTAGTGCCCTGGAGAGCAACAAATTTTTATTGTTCAACATTATAAAAATAAGTTTTTGTGCAAGATTTGAATATCCATAAACTTGTTCAAGAGAAGTAGAAATATTTTATAAAATATATGGCTTTGAAATCTGTGCCAAACATCATGCAATATTTGGGTTTCTGAACTAGGTTTCTCCCTTGAGCAAAATTTTGATCATCCAACCTTCAAATTCATGCCCAAACTATGAAATTACTCCGAAGTGAAGCAATATGTAGACAGCATAACTTGATCACTTATTCCCAAGTTCAGCGCTGATGGCCAAGTCGAAAATGCAATTTCGTGGTTGGCTGATAATTATCAAATTAGAAATCGTTTCCCAAGTTATGCTAGAAGCCTGAGTTCGGCAATTATGCATAATTTGAGCAATATAACAGTTATGAGTCATCAATGTCGAAATAAAGCATCAACCCCGAAAGTGAACATCAACATGGGTTTCAATGTCTCAGTAATGTAATAATGACAAAGAGAAGCTTTGTTTTGATCACGTAACCTCGTATTTGATACCAATTTAAATCAGATAAACACTACCCGAACTACCTACTCCAAGCTTTAATTTCTAAGCTAGACATCACTACCTAATTAAGTTAATGATGCTAAAATCTGTAAAAATGCTAAAAATTTACAAAACTTTGAATCTTAGATCTTAAAATTCTAGAAATCTATATAAAATCCATAGAAATGTATTGCGAATCTTTCAATTCATAAAAACTGTAAAAGAATAATGAAATTAATTGAATTCTATGAAAAAAACTATTTTCTGAAAAATCGCGACTACTGCCTCTACGATCTATAAATTTTCGGATTCTAGAGAATCAAATTCTAAATATACTATAAATCTATTAATATCCTGGAAAACGTAACAAAATCTTTTGAATAATGAAATAAAACATTAAAAATCTATATAAATGTAATTTTGTCATTTATTCTTAAAATTATTTATGATAGATCGAAATTTGCATTTTAAAGCATCGAGTTTTTATAATCTCTGTAGAAATCTACAAAAATATAAGTAATCTATAGAAATACTTAGAAATCCTCCAGGGTTTCGTATATTATATGTATAATACTAAAAAATGTGAAAATGAAGTTTACTAGTTTATGAGCTTAGTAATTTATTCATTTACTACTTTACTAGCTAACTTGTTTGGTAGCTAACTTGTTTACTATTTTACTAGTTAACTAGGTCACTAGTTTATTAGTGAACTAGCTTACTAATTTACTAGCTCACCAGTTAACTAGTTTAGTAATTTACTTGTTAACGAGTTTACTAGTTTACTTTTATAGTTTACAAGGTTACTAGATTACTTGTTTACTAGTTTACCAGTTCACTATTACACTGTTCGCTAGTTTACTATTTGACTTTTTCACATGTTTATTATTTCACTATTTTACAATTTCCGTAGTTTACTAGTTTACTAGGTTACTTGTTTGCTAGTAACGTAGTTTACTAGCTTACTAGTTTACTAGAAACCTTTTAATACATAAAAATTATTTAGATAAAATTTTCTCAGAAACTAATGAAACTCTCTGCCCTGGAGCATATTTATTAATATAATTTAAAAATCATATACCTACAATTTTAGAAATTATTCTATTGGACGTAATCATAAAAATACATACAATTCAATGTATATAATTCATACAAATAAACATACTTTTAATTGTAGAAATACTAAAAAATTAAGTATTAAAGTATTGAAAATCTTTTTAAAAGAAACTGTTGGCTGGAAAATCAATTTAAATTTTCAAAATCGTCGAAAGTTTCAATTCTATAGTATCAATTTCTAAAAATCTATTGAGCGATCCATGAAAATATTTAAAAAAATATAAAAATAACAGAAAACACTACAAAATTTGGTAAGTAGTATACCATACGAAATTAATAGCAATTTATGATGCACCTTTTATCTGTATGGTTAAAATTTGCTAAAAAATCAATTCAAATATATAAATTTTTTAGAAGTTTGATTCCTAGAGCATCGAATTTCAGAAAGCTCTATAGAAACCTTAATATCACATAATCCTTAAAGTGATATAAATACAAAAAGTATTAGTAAAAAAATTGAAATGTCAGTGATTTGAAAATTGCGAACATTACAAATATCGAATTTCATTATTTACCAATATAAAAAATGTGCAACCCTGGATTGAAAAAGTTGTATAACTTTTACCCTCTTGTAACTGTATTGTCAAAGATTGAAAATTATTAAATCCCGAATTTCAGTAGTTTACCAGTTTACTAGGTTACTCGTTTACTAGTTACGTAGTTTACTAACTTACTAGTTTACCAGAAATTTCTCAATACATTAAAACTATGTAGATATACTTCTTTTAGAAATTTATAAAACTTGCTGTCCTGGAGCATATTTATGAAAATTGAGTTTAGGATGCTAAAATCTGTAATTCATCCCCAAGTTGGATATTTATGATCGAGTCAAACAATGCTTGGATCACTCAACTTCAGCATTAATGCCTGATCTAGACATTCATGCCTTAGCTAAACCCAATATCGAGGACAATGTGCACGAACTTTCAAAAGCTCGAATAGTGCATTATCGGAATTTCCTCATTTTCCTCTCGACCCGATTCCAATTACTAAAAATCTCCGAGACACGGTAATGGAAAAAAGCAGTGAAGCGCGATTAAAAATAGCATGGAAAAAAATTCCACTCCTTTTGACTTGAAATTAAAAAGGTAAAACCCGAAATCACGGTTATGAACGCTTCAATTAACAAAAGTCTCGATAAAGTAAACAGAATGTAAATTGCCGCAATTCGTGTAAATTTATTCACCAATTCACCGAGTCCTGATCAATGCAAAAGCTCCGCAATGTTCGATATTCATTAATTCACGTCCATTTTCGCAACGGCTCCAAGAGCGTTACGCATCCCTTCAATCGATCACGCAAAGTTACCCGACATAATTGCATCAACGCTGGTGTCGCAAGGATGCCTAATCATGATAAGACCGCGTGCAAAGAATGTCATCACAAGAAAGCTACGTACGATATCTAAATTCTTGATAAACTGCCTTTTCCCGCTTTTTAATCACATGGTCTTGGGGAAACAACGGATCACTTGGTGATAAAGAGGATTGAATGATTGTGTTTTCATGAGATGGACCAGAAAACAATTTTACCTCGAGCGAATATCGGGTATCCTGCAATTGACAAGGACACAGAAATAACTCGGGTACTTTCGGAGTGTACGTTTTGGCGAGGTTTTACTGTATCATCATTAAGTGCCCGCGGCGCGATCAAATTCGAATGTTGGAAGCTCCAGATGACAACAGATGCGTGTTAGGGCGCGGACTGAACTGCCAGGAGAAAACGTCCGTCTTCAGCCCGGGTGAATTTCCCACCCCAGAGGGGCGAATTTCCACCCCAGAGGGGCGAATTCCCCGCCCCAGGAATCCCCATAGCTCTCTCCCACTCTTCGCTTTCGCCCTACTTCTACATCCAGCCCTCGATCTTTTCCGCTATTTTCCTATCACTTTTCCCCAGCCCGCCCGGTTTTCACACTTTTCCGGAATACCCTCATTTCATTAGGAACTTTTTTTTTATCTCCGTCCCCCTTTCTACTTCGCTACGAAAGCTTTTAATGATAGGGTCTGATTAAAGTCCTTTCTTGGATTTTCCCGTTAACTTTGTTAAAATTGTTCTGAGATGTTTTGGAACTGTTCTTGAAGCTCTCAGGGTTTTCGCGAGATGAATACTGAAGAGTGAAATTTAATTTGCCGGAAAAAATTGTACGGCTTGGAACGGAACTTGGGTGTCTGGATTATTGGGTTGTGTAGTTTAGACTTGAGGGTGAGACTTGTTATTCAGTTTCTAGTGAGGGGGGTTTACTTTTGAATGAAGCTTTGGGGTATTTGAATGAAACCTGTGTTTAGGTTGTGGGTTGGAGCAAGGTTTTGGCCTCTGATTTCAAGGTTGGCCTTGAAAACAGTTAGGAGTTTTATCATAGTGAACTTAAAGCTTCACAGCGAGCTTATAAAAATGTATGTCTGGAATAATTTTAGTTTCTGGCTCAGGAGGGAATGCTGAGTCGAAATCTGAGATAATCCAATACATCTACGAGGTACTTATTCTATTGTTCTCGCCCTATCTTGAAGAGAAATCCCTTTTTATAATCCCGTAATTATAATTGTTACTATATAACAGGGTTTGGAAAGTTACTTAAAAAAGCGTAACGCGTAACGGTACCGTAACTGGAGTTGAAAAAATTTTTTACTTGAATTTACTTGAAAAAAAGTGACTCGTTACCGTTACCACTAACCAAAAGTAACGTTCTGTCAGCCTCACGTTACTTTTTGGAATAAATTGAATTTTAATAACAAGACACCTAAAAACTAAGGATGCAAAAATAATATCAACATACTTTTCAATTTTCTTTCAGTTTCAATAAAACGTTTTGCTCGAATAAAACAACATATTTTTAAGATTTGTTTTTTATTAGAACCATCCCTCCATTATTAATTTTTTCAAGTAAGAAAAATCAATAAGCAATGGTTTATCTGTACTTTTTGACCCTGAGGAAAAAATCAGTCAGCTTGTTCCCATTTTTATATTTTTTTCAATTTCAAAAAATTTCTGGATATGACATTTCATTTATGATAGCCGCGGGGAAAAATTTGCGAAGTTAATACATTTTTCAGTGAATCTTATATACCTTGATTTTTATTATTTTTTGACACTTTTAGTATTTTTCAGTATATAAGTGTGAAATATAGCAAAATTTTCTAGAATTCTTATAAATTTCTATTAATTTTTTTGTACGTTGCTATATGGATGATACAAATTTTATTCCCTACAGTTCAAGGTTCATTTAATTTTTTGTATTCGAGAGGATTTTGCAAAAAATAAAATCAATATAAATTTCAATTTCTTTAACTTCTTTTGGTAGTTTTTCAGTTTTTTGAAGATATAAAGGATCATTCAGTACTTCTGACACTATTTATTTTTTTTTTTCATAAGGCTACAAGATTTTCTACTATATTCACATATTTCTGGCATTTTTATATTGTAATGAATATTTCGAGAATTTCAAGCTCTGAAATCTGAAGTTTACTAAATGCTTCATGTTTCAAAAGATTCTTCATAAAAGAGCGTGTCAAGAGATTTTTATTCCTTTCGGTATTTTTCGTATTTCTTCAGATTTTCTACGATCCGAAGAATCGTTCAGTACTTTTATATATTTTGCTATAAAGATTTTTGGAATTCGATGCTGTAGTTATTCAGGTTGTTTAGATTTTGAATGATTCATTGATTTACTTGTATTTTTCTATACATGTATTTTCTTATAGTATTTTGTATTATTTTCAAAATGTAAAACTTTTTAATTTTTGCAAAGATATCTCTTTGAATTCCCAGAACGAGATTTCTTGGAATTGAAAGTTTGGAATACTTGACGTATCTCGATCGATTTGACAGAAAACAATTTCTTTATAGAGCTGGAGTGCCCTTAATTTTTTTAAAATTTATTACAGACTTTTAAGATTTAAAACATTTTCTAGAATTCTTATAGACTTCTATAAATATATTTTATTTTAAGAATTCGTTGCTCGAAAAATGGAAGTTATATGATTTTTAGAATTACATAAATTTTTGAAGAATTTAATAGCATTTACATCTAAGAAACTAATTAGAATCTTGTAGTTTATAAACCCTTCTACAAGACAAAATTTACATTACACCATTCTGAATATTATTTTAAACTTACAGGCTTCACAAGCTTGTCAATGTGACCCGATCCGTGGAAATCTACCTAAGGGCCATTATCTCAATTTTGAGATTTTCATACGTAGTTATTATGTAGTAGATTATTCTCTATTGATTGCGAATAATATTTCTATCATTATCATGGTTGAATAAACGTAGGAAAGAAAAGAGCGAAGCGTCGTTTCTTTATTTGCCCTGAGGCGAGAAAGTTAGAACGTGTTTTTCTCGAAAAGATGTTTTGGTCCTTTAGGTAGGTTTCTACAGATCAGGTCACATTCATGCGAAACGTATATAAAAGGTAATACAGGAAAAGTTTTTTGCTGTGAAAGGAATTCGTATTGACCTGAATCCAGATACTAAGGTAAGTGTCATCATTGTTATTTTTTTTTTTTCAAAAGAATCATTGGACATGACCACACCCTACAAAGTATAATTATGTTAATTTTAGAATACAAAATGGCTTTACACACATATTTTGATCGGGAAAAAAGGACCATCATTTTTGCATTCTACTGTATTGGATATATTCTGAGGGAAATAACAGTGAAATTCAAGATTCCAAAATGAACGCTGTTCTACGTAATATAACGGAGTAGCAAAATTGTGCCAAACTTTGACAGATCACGAAGTGAGAGTCCTGAAGAAAAAAAAAAAATAAACAATATTTCGGGCCTTTTTCACCGGGCCTTTTGCGAGTGTGATTTTGTAATATAAAGTTTTGAAAAAAGGAAAGTTTAAATGACACCTTAATACAGATGAAATATTCTTCTTCATAATTATAGATATTTTTTATATCAGTTTGCAAAAAGTTTGTTGCCAAACAACTTAATTACAGAGAATCTCCAAGCTGTTAAGCAAAAGAAAAGTTGCAGCAAACTTCCACTAAGTATACCGATAAATATTAACGATGTCCCGAATAGTCTAGATATCTTCTCCTAATTCATCGAAAAATCGTAATTTTTTTAAATTTCACATTCACTACTGTGTAATAATTTAAATATAAATTGAATTTAATTCTGGTTTTCAAAACGCCTCATGCTCTATCTATGCACTAGTACGTGGAATAATTAGCAAGCATTAACCAAGAACCCCAATGCATATTACCAACGCACGTGGAATAATCAGATTCTGAGGGGATATAAGAAGTCATGCGGGTCCTCCGAATTAGTACAATTGAAAACATTTCGTGGGTACTCACCTTTCCATTTTCATTTATTTCCTAGTTACAAACCATCATCAACGACATCGAGATCATCGAGAGAAATTTTTCTTACCAACAAAAACTTAGGTAAATCACAAATAAATGCAGTTCACTGTCGAAGTACTTAAAAAGCATTTGCGTGGGATACAAAAGAGTGATACAAATCCATTGCTTGGGCAAACATTTTTCACTTGAACTTTATTCCACATATAACACGTCATTCCCAAAAGTGTCCAGTTTGTAAAAATAGTAGTCAGTTCCTTCCAAACTACTGTCTGAAACAGAACTGCAGGAAAATTTTTTTCTGAGAGCCTAGGTTACGTTGTTGAGAAATCTGTGTTTCAGGAGTAATCTGAGTGAAGAAGTGGTACACAAGAATTGAAAATATTTCATTTTTCGATAAGTATCGTTTTTGGGAACCAGAATTTTAGGATACCTGAATTAAAAACTTGAATATCATTGATCATTGCAGTCGGAATTATTGTCCATATTTTTCAAAAATGAAGTTATTCGTGATTTTCCTAATAGTCACAGTGCTGATTGGTGAGTGATTTGCATAAAAAAATTATTGTTTACCATGAAAAGATGTTTTACAAATAATTATTTAAACCAGTGGGATTGATGAGTGATTCAACGAGTCCATCAAAGTGTAATGACACCCTTCAGAGAATCATATCTGAAGATGGGAAACTTTCTCAATCGTTTTTTGCGACATTGAAAAATATTTCGCGACCTGTTCGGAGTACACGATCAGCCAGAAGCGAAAAATTTGAAGATTTTTATTTGAAAGCTTCAAAAAGTATTCCTAGGATTGGACGAAGGGGCTTCTACCAGCAACCTGTATGATAATTGTTTGTTTGGACTATAATGAATTTTCTATGTATCACTTCGTATTTAATATCGTGGCAAGATTAGATTATTAAATATAGTTTTTTATTATATTACTTATACATATAATTCAGTTCTATATTTATAATTTGATAAATAATATATCTGTGGCTTCCAGGCATAATAGACAAAGTCACAGATGCCATAACGTTTAAAATTTTATCAGAATATCATGTAAAATGAACCTTATGGCAGAATTGACTTTGTCTGTTATTCCAGGAAGCCACAGACGTGTTGTCCCATAGTTTAATTAATTTATACGTGTATTGATTATGATACTGAATATTAATTTATTATAATGCAACTGCGTGATCAAAAAAATACTCATAAAAACGTTCAAATATTGGCTTTTGATATATTTTTCAACACGTAGTTGCATTAATTGACAATGTTTAATAGCCCAACGCAGAAAATGATGGAGAGTGGTCTACCTATGACAATGGAAATCAATACTTTCGGGCATACAAAAAACGCGTTGACAATCTTCCTCGCGCAGGTAAATACGTTTAACAATTTAGGGCGGTTTTCGTAATTTAGAGACTGACTCTTTTCAGGATTCTACAGAATAGGTTATCAAACATTTGTAAGGCTTAATGATAGGTGAATCACTTATGTTTAATTTTTCAAAATATGAAAGCAGGATCAGCGGAATGAGATTTTTTTTAATGGGTAGTAATTGAGATTCAAGCAACGAGGGGGGGGGGGGGGGGGGGGTTCTTTATCTTTTCATTTTTTTATAAAAATCTGATGAACTTGAATATGTAGTATCAAAAATTGCGAGAAACCTGAGTAAGTTATAAAAGTTTTCTAGAAAATTGGTGATTTTTAAACGATTTAAATAACCTTTTCAAATTTTGAGAATCTCTAGAAAAATCAATAAACATTGGTTATTCTAAAGATTGTCAAGAATTATATGAAATTCGGGAAATTGGTAAAATTTCAGATAATTTTCATGAATTTTGTAGATTGTGTTTTTTATCGTATTCGTTCGGGATAGTATCATAATTTTTTTTTTTTTGTATTATTCTTTGAAAATCTGAAAAACTCTAAAAATATTTAAAAATTACGTGAAATCATGATAAGTTGGCGGAATTTTTATGAAAGGGAAGTTTTGAGTAGTTCAAATAAGAAATGTTGTTCCGAATTCTGAAGATAAAAAAATCAAACACATTGAAAATTTGGAAGATTGTCAAGAATTCTATGAAATTCGGAAAATTGATGAAATTTCAGATAACTTTCATGAATTTTGTAGATTGTGTTTTTTTTCGCATTCGTTGGGGATAGTATATACGTAAAAAAAAATTATGATATCATATTTTTTTTTTCTACGAAAATCTGAAAAACTCGAAAAGTATTTGAAAATTACGTGAAATCTAAATAAGTCGAAGGAATTTTTATTAAATTTGGGAAGTTTTGAGTAGCCCAATTAATATTGTTCTGAATTCTATAAATAAGAAAATCCAATACATTGGCAATTTAGAGGATTGTTAGTAATTCACTGAAATCCAGAAAAATTGTAGAATTTTAGAGAATTTTCATCAATTTTGTGGATTATATTTATTATATCGGATTCGCTTGGGGTGTGTGTGTTTTCTTTTTTTTTTCATTTCATCATGAAAATCTAAAAAACTTGAAAATTACTTCAAAACCACAAGGAATCTTGTTACCTCAGAGGAATTCTTATCAAATTTAAGAAGTTTTGAGTAGTTTGGATATTGTTACAAATCTCGAAAATATAAAAATCGAACGCATTGAAAATTTTGAAGATGGTCAAAAATTCCATGAAATTCAAAGAATACGCAAAATTTTCAAAGAATGCTCATCAATTTTTTAGATTGTAAGATTGTATTCCTTATCAAATCCACTCAAATAATGCAAGATGTTTTCTGCATTTTTTGATAAAATATTAAATCTTGAAAAGTATTGCAAAGTTGCAAAAAACCTTAATTTATTTGACAAGTTTTTATGCAGTTTTGAAAGTTCTGAATCTATTATAAACTATAGTTTGAATATTGCTCGAAATGTCGAAGATTTAAAAAATACAAAAGCAAAATATTTCAAAGATTGTGTATGATCCTATAAAATTCGAAAAAATTCTAGGATTTCCGAAAATCTTCAATAACTTTGGAGATTGTGTTCTTCATCTTTTTTTTTAATTAATTGTAAAATGTGAACAAGTCGAGTTTATAAAACTACGAAAAATTCTGATAAATTGTTCTTAAAATTCAAAAAGTTTTTAATAGTTTGATTTGCATTAAAAATTTTGATAATTCCAAAAAAACATTAAAAAAAAATATTACCTGCTTATGAATAACTGTTGTTAAAAAATCAAAAAATATGCAAGATTTCGAAAAAAATCACAGATCTTGTAGATTGTGTTTATAATAATATTTGTTCGCAATAAACATGATATGTTTTTTTCATTTTTAAATCCAACCCTGGAAAAATAGAAAATTATAGTAAAATTACGAAAAATCATTGTGAACTGGACAAATTTTTCTAAAATTCGAAAGTTTCTAAAAGTTTGTATCATGTTTGCAATTTCGAAGATTGATAAAATTGGAAAACTTGGAAAATTCATAATGATGTCAAATATTTTATATAATTTAGAAAATTTGTGGAATTTCAGAGATTGTTCATCAATTTCGTAAAAAGTGTACATTATATTTTTTGTAAACGTCAAAGGTGTTTTTAAAATTTTTATTTGAATTCAAAAAACTTGAGGAGTATTGAAAAATTACGAAAAACCTTCATGAGTTGAACAAATTTTTTTTAATTTGCTTTCGGCATTGTTAAATTCTTGAAAGTCCGGAAAATTCAGTTGGAATTAGAAAATCTTATGAACCTTGTAGATTATAGAAGATTTATAAAATTCTATATAATGCAGAAATCATACTGTATCCTCAATATTTTTTTATAATCAAAAATTATTCCTCAAAACTGTATGATTTTATTTATTGTCAATTCAATACAAATCTAGAATTTTGGAAAGTGTCAAAGAATTCTGTAAATCGTGAAAATTTTTTGTGATTTCGTAAATTGCTGTATTTTCATGTGGGTATTTTTGGGTATTTCACCTATCCAGAATTTTATTTTTCAGATGAGTAGTGCTACCCTACGTTTTCTGCTATCCCTGTATAAAAAAAATTCAAGATTCCAAAATTTATAATTTTTTGCATTCAAAATCTAAATACTGTATTTATATTTATTTATAACGTAGTTCAGATTTGAATTTAAATTAACTGAACTTGATTCGTTTCACAGACATACCAAGGCTGGAGAAATATTGGCAATCTCTCATCGATCACGTTACAGACGAGTTAATTACTAAAGATGAGTAAGCATAACTCGTGTACATTTCATATTTGATCACTGTCAGTCGATGACTGTTTGAAGAGATTATACCAATGCTAACTGATATTGACGATTTCGTGTTTGGTAGCGAATTTCCTCATAGTTTTCAACACTTTCGAGGTATTGCAATCTTCTATAGTTTGATTAAACTGCATTGAAGAAGATCCAATATTCAATGGAAACTTTTTTGCACAACCAATCGTATTTAATCACCATCCTTAAATTCATGCACAATAAAACTGGCGAAATAGGAGGATTACTTTTTTTTTACAATATTTCGTAACGGAAACTTTTTCTGATAAAAGACGTTGAAATATTCACATCTGCAACTGTGCACTATTGAAAATGAACGAAAATGAATTTTGTTTTTTTTATTTCTGGGATTATTCGTATGATTGAAAAATTTTATCTATGGAGTTTTGTGAGATCGAATTTGCAGTTTGATGATTGTACTTATATATCCTTTGGATAAATGTATAAATAAGATACTCCGACAATTTTTTGGAATGTCTAATTTGTTCCTTCAAAAAATCCAATCCATGAAAAAAAAATGAAAAGTAAAACGAGTTTCGTACATTTTCTTCAAATGAAATAGTTGTCAAAAGTTATAAAAATGTGCTTGATGATGAGAGTTAACTTCAGAAAAACAAAGGGAAGTTTTAATTGGTAGCTTAGCACAACTGTCATAGTTTTTTAACTCTGTGCTTTTCACACATCGCACGAGAGCAGATTTCGCAATAAACTTTACTTATCCGTCGAAAAAATAGGTCATACGTATAAGAGTATGATATTCTTTCAAATACTGAAACATATTTTCTTCACTGAAAATTTCTGATCAGTTTATCAATAAAATCGTTCCATATTGCAGCCATTCAAAATTTTACACAAGAACAAAGGATATTTTTAGTTCACAGAATATTTCAGTGGTGACAGAACTGAATGTCTTCGTTGCACCATTTCCAGCTTTTATTTCAGTTAGAAAAATTGAATTTTCCAGTGGCAATTATGACGCCAACGGAATTTTTCAGTTAGAGCGAACGAGAATTTCCGTAACGTCAACTTTTTCGTCTTTTAATTGAAAAAAATGCAGTTTAAAGCGATTGAATCGATTTTTCTCTGTGCCCAATGGGGGATCTCTTTTTCGTACAATTTTCAGTGACGAAAACCTTTTCCGATAAATGACGTTGAAATATTCACTTTTGCGACGGTGCACTATTAAAAATAAAAGGAAGAAGAATTTCTCTTTGTTTTTTCTTCCTGGGATTATTCATTTTGATTACAAATTTTATAGGTAAAACCTTGTGCAATAGAACTCAGGGTTTGGAAAGTTACTTAAAAAGTAATAAATAGAATGTACATAACAAGAAATCGATAAATAGATGGATGAAAAAACAATATCAACGTATTCGTGGGTTTTTTCTAGAAACTGTGTTTATTTCAGATTAACATAGTTTGAGATGAAAAAAAGATTAGACGTGTTCAATGTTAAATTTTTTTTCAGTTTCAACAAAATGTTTTGCTCGAACAAAACATATTTTGTTAAGGCGTGCCTTTTATAAATAATTTTATATGTGAGAAAAATCATTCAGCATTTGTTTATGTGTACTTTTTGACCCTGAGTAAAAAATCAGTCAGCTTGTTTAAATTTTTATATTTTTTTCAAGTTCGAAAAATTTCTGAATATGGCATTTTATCCAATATTGGCCGCAAGAAAAAAATTTAGAAATTGAATACATTTTCGAGAGAATATTATCCACGAAGATTTTTAGTATTTTTGACACTTTTTTGTATTTTTCAGCATGTATAAAATTTTGCAGGATTTTTGGTAGTATTTTTATTCAAAATTTGTACTATTTTTCTACAGACTGTTCTATAGATATCAATAATTTCATGCTCTAGAATTCAAAATTCATTGAATTTTTTGTGTTTGAAAGGATTTTCAAGAAATAGTATCTATGTGAATTTTTATTTCTTTCGGTTTTTTTATTCCTTTTTCAGTTTTTTTCCGATTTGAAAGATTGTACAGTATTTCTGAAGCAATTTGTATTTTTCGGGATGTACAAAATGTTGCATGATTTTCTAATATTTTTACATATTTTTAGCACTTTTATATTATAAATATTTGTGTACCATTTCCATGATTTCGAGCTCTGAAATTCAAAGTTCATTATTTTTTTCGTGTTTCAAAGGATTTTACAGAAAACAGTATCTCAATAGATCTTTACTTCTCTTGTATTTTTTTTTTTTTTTTTCTTCAGTTTTTTACGATTTGAAGAATCGTTCGGTATTTTTAAATATTGCTATGTCAATTTCTGGAATTCGATGCTCTAGTTATTGAAGTTGTATAGATTTTAAATGTTTCATAGATTTACTTTTATTTTTTTATCCATCTATTTCTTTTTTCTTTTATATTTTCTAGTAATCGTAGGATTTTGTTGAATTTTTGGAATATTTTAAAGTTATCTCTTTTAACTTTCAGAATGAGTTTTCTTAAAATTGAAATTTTGTAATATATTAAGTAGTTCGATCAATTGAACAGAAAACAGTTTCTTCATAGATTTAGTGCTCTCAATATTTGTTAAATTTATTACAGACTTCAAAAATTCGAAAACTTTTCTAGTATTTTTATGAGCTTCTTTATACACATTCATTTAGAATTATTCAATACTCTAGAAATTGGATTTTTTCAATTCCTGGAATCACATAAATTTTTGATGAATCTAATAGCATTAAGCAAAAAACTTAACAAAATCTGAGAGATTAGGTATTTTTGGAATTTTTCTTTTGTGTTGATAAAATTATGTAAAATTTTCTAGCATGATCTATAGATTTCAAAGATCCTACTACATATTTAAAGAGCTACAGATTTCATGAATTCTTATGTATTTTCGCACGGATTTCTAAAATTTAATGCTTTAAATTGCGAAAGTTTTCTAATAAAAAGAGTAAAAAAGCATATTCTTGGTCCATATTTGAACACAAATTATAATGATATTTCACTCTGTTCCAATTAAAATTATGAATATCGAATTTTCCATTTGAAAATAAGGAAGTTCATAATTTCTTACATCTCAGTTTCAGAAAATTTCTCAAAAAGTTTGTTTCTGAATAAAACTGAAAGTTTGATGATATTTTGTTTTAAAACGTCTACATGGTACAAAAATATTAGTCGTTGTTGAATACAGTGAACTCGTAGTAAATTTCACTTACAAGTTATTCATAATTCAAGTTCTCATCAATAAGTTACTCGTGTAATATGTGGACTTCATACATTTATGATTTTTCTATCCTTATTATTATAACTGTAACTTTTTCTTAAAACCTATTAAAGATTTATACAAACCTTTTTTTTTATAGGTAAATGTGCATCACTCTTTGGGCATCGATTATGACTAACTCATGGGAATAAGAGGAAAAATATATCAATCCGATATGATAAAAAGTGATATAAGATTGCAGTTTTTAGAGAGTTTCAAATAAAAAAAAATTAACAAAGTCTCCACCGAAAAGAATGTGTTTCACTGAAAATTGTACCTACATTTTTCAAATTATCCTCAAAAAATCAAGTTTCAGTGGATAGATACAATCTGTATAAATCACAGCAATCTCAGTTTACGGTGTTGTTTCACGGTAGTATTTCAAGCGTAACAATAGAGCATAAAAAACTAAAAAAAATGAAAGTAATTATGACTGAACGTAAATTAGACGGATTGTCCAATAAAAAGAAAGGTAATTTGCACTCACAAACATCCTGCTATCAACAACTTTTTATATCGCTCGCATATTCATCATTCGTTAATTCAAGATGAACTGTGTGACGGCAACGAATTCAAAAATTCAAACTTTGTAATCGAGTAAAGATACAGCTGCATTTTATTCAACCAATTACAAAGTATAATGATACTGTTGAAAAAAGAAACCTTGGTATTGTTGAAGTCTCGAAACGTACAAAACTTTTTTTCGGTATGAATTTAAATATAAATATTGTTTTTGTTCATGCTAGACCATTGTTGTAAACTTTGTTCGGATTCGCTGATGGTATTTTTATACTAATCTCAATCAATATAGATATAGTTTGCGCTAATTCTTCAGGTTACATGTTGTAGAGACTACTATTGTGCTATTCAGTCTTCACTTCGACTCTTGATCAATAAACCAGGCTACGCATACTTCGTTAGCTACTTCGCACATTGTAGTCAGAGAACGTACAGTGACATCCGCATCTGCAATTAACACGAGATAACCAGTTTTCGAACGTGTGAAGTTTTCTGTCTGCTGAAATTGTTAATCGATACTTTCAGCTGGATGTCATTCAAGCCAAATTTTTTTGTACATTGAGCTTTTTTAGAATCATTTTTTTGCGTATATGTCTTCAAGGATTGCATAAATGTGAAAAATTAGGCGTGCAAGTATTTTTGAAACAATGATGATTTGCGCAGTTTTTTTTGCATAAATTTTTTGCTTGAATAAATTTGTAACTCTACATTCGTGCAATGATGAATGTTCAGATATTTTTTTTTTCATGATCATCATAGCTTAAATAATCATGAGGAGAAACATTATCATAAATTTTGCAGTTCAACGAAAGTAAAATTAATATTTTATAACGAAAGATTGTTTTGTTTTTCTTCTTTTTCTTTCACCAAATAATCGGCGAATTATTAAGATCGAATTATTAAGATCGAATTATTAAGCTATTATTAAGATAAGAATTAAAATGATCCGTTGAGACTACTAAAAAAGAAACAGTCAAGTCTTTTTGATGAAAAATACCCTCCGAAAAGGTCAGTATATTATTTCTACATTTTGTAAAAATCAAGTAATATTGATATACGAATCGCACGACTAATGACGTAGAATGCTTTCGAATCAAAAATCGTTCAAGATGTTTCAATTCTGCAATTTTTAATGAAAATATATACTTTCATGAACTATTGAAAGAGTTCTTATTTTCGTATAAACTATGTATAAAGTTCATAGAATGATTATTTAAGTGAAATAATTTAAAAAGTTCTACATGTTCAAAATTATTCTAGCAATATGTCCTGTCATTAGTATGTAGATAATATCATTTATTTTCCACAACGTAAATAAGTAAGTAAATGAAATTTTTTCTTCACATTTAGACAAATGAAACATTTTAGTTGCACTCCTTATTTTTGCATACTTCCGACGAGTTTATTGTTTTAGTGAGAAAAAAAACTGAGAAATGAATTTCCTCATTTTCACGATGGGTGAACCGCAATCTTGCTCCGGAAATGCGACGTCAGCCTTAAACGTGCCAACGAAAAAATTAGTTTCTTGAAAGCTATCATATATAACAAAGAATGGAAAATTTTTGATGGTTGCAATTTTTTGTAGATTGTTTGCAATAACAAAAAAAAAAAAAAAAAAAAAACAGAACGAAACAAAATAGATACCACCTTTTGTTTGAAAACTTTCCTTTTTTTTCTTAGACTAGAAAGTTACTAATAATTTTGGATATTATGAAAGACATAAATATCGTGGTCTTAAATTAGATAAAAAATCTAAATTTTTATAATGAAGAGAATTTTCGTGCATACGTTTTGAGTAACGCTAACTTGTAATTATGGGATTGAGATACTTCCAAATTATCAAAAAATTATCAGGGTATTCTGAGCACCTTTTTTTGGTTTGCATTTTGTAATACCTAAAATGTATTTTTCCATCATGTATATTGTTTATATTGGAAGGTGTAACCCTTGGCTACAAGGTACATATAGACTCGTTCACTGAGAAAAAATTTAGTAATTATTACAATATTGTACAGTAAACGGGAATCACTCTGACATATTGTACTTTTTGCTAGATGATATATCAATTTTCGAAATAACATATTGTAAATATTGTCAAATGATACTGTAGTTATAGATATATTTTGTTGTAAAAACTCCTCTACATATTTCGTTTTCTACTATACTTCTTGTACTTTGTGCAATATCATATTGTAATTACTATTAATCCAGATTATTGAAAATTTCATACAGCTTTTTCAGTGTGCAGATCTGTGTAGGTTCTTTTTGCAATATTTTTGTATACTTTCTAGGTTCCTAGTGCATCATATTGTAAATATGATACAGTTTTCGAAAAAGCTGGATAAAAGTAATGTAGTTCATTTTTTTCGCCATGTATTGTAAAAATTACAGTTTGTATAGTGAAATTTGCATTTTTAGATTTTAAATTTTTCTAAATCATACAGTGAAAACTGGCATACATATTGTTATTTGTACATTAATAGCGGTTTTACTGTGTAATATTGTAATAAGTAAAATAAATATTGCAGATTGTACAATATTATTGTAAAAACTACAATGATATTGTAAAAATTGCAATATTATTGTACTTTTTACAATATATACGGCAGAAAGTACAAGATTTTTTTCTCAGTGTTTATTACTGTTTATTAACTTCATCACAATTCAATGTTTATTGAAAAAATCTATATTTCGATCTCTTTAAAATCCCTGGGCAAATCGGACAACCTCCAAATTAATTTAGCCTTCAGCTTATTGTTCAGTAATTCATTTTTTTTTGGACATGTTATTGTTATACAAAGTTCATTTACAATATAAACAATCAAAGAAAGTTATATTTCCAATTTTTTTACTATAAGACAATAATATTTTGGGATTACAACATTAGGTTTTTTTTTTCGATTTTCATTCCAAACTTTAAGTTTTTGACTATCGAAATTCAGGAAAATGTATATTCTTCGATATCTTAAATGTCCTATTCAATAATTTAATGGCTATTATAGCGTTTGCAAGTGTCAAATTTACCTAGTGTCCGGAATGCCCCAGCTTCCTGTTTGTAATAAAATAGTGTCAAACGTACAAAAAAAATTATTTTCATGGATGAAAGCTGGTATATTATCGTTCAGCACCATTTACCCTGTGATAAAAAGTTATTTTGACAACAATTAATGCAACATAATATATTTAAAACACAAAATTTTCCAGTATCAAAAAGTCGAACGAAAACATTAAAAACTGCACTTGTTGCGATAAAACGTAGAAATAAAAAGTAAGAACTTTAATGTTTTACAAGTAAAATTAGACTCTATAGGAGCAATAGCTGTAATTTTTGTAGATTTTTGCGATTTTTAGCTTTTACAATAATCACTGATGTCCGAAATGTCCCGGTCTCCCCTACGTATCTTTGATGAGAATTTTTATATTGACGAGTGTGATGTTTTCAGACTGAGGCGAAGGCAGGACATACAATCTAACGATATTTGAAGTATAGAATATAAAATATATTATTCATTTTATGTATTACACTTAAACTGTTTCAAAAATCGACGTATTTATTGACTAATGTTTCTTGAGAATATTAAAATGAAAGTAAAATTTTCAGAAACTTGCCGAATACAAAAATCATGTGTATACTTCTTGCAAATTGAATATTAGGGATGAATTACATATTCGCATACAATTTAGCCAAAAGTTATGGCTAATGAAAATGTTGCTTTCATATATCAGTTCCTAAACCATGATTTTCAAAAGATAAGGTTCTCCAAAAATTGATAATAAAATCGACAATTTTTTAGACTTTCTAAAAATCTCTGATATTTTTTTGTTCTGTAGTTACGAGATAATAAATTTTAATGTTAAAAAAAAACTTACAATATTCATTTTTATTCTGTTGCTAGTTAGAATTTCGTAAATGATTGAAATGTCTACGATTCCACATAAAAATAGGCATATTTTCTAAACTTTTTAATGTGAAAATAGATGAAGCACAATTTTGAAAGAATTTCGTAAATGTTTGAAATGTCTACGATTCCACATAAAAATAGGCATATTTTCTAAACTTTTTAATGTGAAAATAGATGAAGCACAATTTCAAAGATGAAAAACAATTTTTAGGATAGTTTGATCTAATAAGACCGATTGCGTACGTGCATAAATGTCCGATGCACAATCGTCCCCGGAAACCAAATAAGTCCAGATTGAATCTAGATTCGTTCCAAGTTTTCAGTCGCATTGTTCAATTATTTTGGTTAGCATCTATTTCCGCATAAGGCTTTAGCTTTTGTTCCAGATATTTGAAACCAATGTCATGGCCCAGAATCCATCAATTTTAATGAAAGTTTTTGTTGTTCTGATCGAAGAATGATACAATTAAAAACTTTGAAATGTTATAGCTCTATCATTGTAATTGAATATTACCATTAAAACTTGTATAAATAAATCCATGTAAATAAACCGTTATAACCAGTTGTTATTAAAGAATCTGTCTCAACATATAAGCCATAATTTATGGTAATAAACGAATCGTGAGATAAAAAATTTGATATCGAATTTGTGATAAATATTCTCATAGACTAAAATGGTTATTATTCAATATGTAGTCACAAATTAGCATTTTTTCTCTATTAATCGTGATAAATGATGTTTTTTTTCACGTCTATCGAATATCATTTTCACCTACTGTATATAGTTCTTATTAACAAATCGTTGTATAAAATTATTATAAATTATTTGTTACAAAAATAGTCTGTCATTTTACATTCAAATTTTGCATTAACTTGTTAACTTGATAAACTACATTTAGTTTAATATTGTGTCGTCGAAAGAAAACACGATCTAAATAATTGAGATACACTTTACATCGTAGTAAAACCAATGTACGAAGAAGAATATAGAAAAAAAAATTTTGGCTCATTTTAAACAATTTAGTTCCTTAATAACGGAATTCCCGTTGTACTTACAAACATAAAAAATATTTTGACGAAAACTTTGATCAAATAATGTATCTACTTCCTCTATGAAGTTCAAATTCTAAATATAACTTATTATTTGAATTTTTATTCTGATGTGGTAAATTCTGGTGAGCATGTAATTTTTTCAAATACATACTCAGATATTTGTTTAAATATGAGTTCGGGATAGAAACACTACTAGTAACCCAAGTACTTTTACGAATCTGAAATCCCAGGTTCGGTTTTCCGATGATATTAAGAACATCAAACATAAATCGCAAAATACATAAATACACAACCAGATGTTGCACTTTTTGTCCTGCATAATTTTATCTAAATGCAAAATTTTAGAAGCAATAACTTACGGCAAAATATAAAACGTCTGTGAACTCATTACTTTTGCACAATTAATTTTTGTTAATTAATGCAGTAGTTAAATACATACTACACCAAAATATGATTATCAATGGACTAAATGCACAAAAAACTTTTGCTCAAATGACATCAAGCCATAATATTTTCTTACCATTCAACGTGGTCGAGCGTTTTCCGAAAATGCTTCCATTGAATGGTGGTTTTCGGTAGCCTGCTTGAATGTTAACAGCACTTACAGCCAGAAGAACGAGAACCACGAACAGTATTCTGATGTTGAACATATTTGCTGTCGCTGAATTTGCTCTATGCAAAAGTTTGGTAAGTATTGGATCGCTCGCTGCAATGAAAAGTTGATTTTCTCAAGATCTTTCAAATATTACTAAACGCATGTTTAGTAATATTTCAAATAAAAAATAAAGGGTGAACCCCGAAATTAAAGTCCTCTAAAAAATCTTGAAAATTAAGGGTCAACCCTGAAGTTTGTTAAGGACTAACCTTGAATGTTGAGGTTAACCTTGAAAACAGTTAAACGTTCAACCTTAATTTGGAAAATCAACCCTTAACTTGGAAAGGGAATTTCCAAAATTCAGGCTTGACCCTTATTTTTATATTGTAAACTTGAAAAGTGTGAAGGAATTCCCTTCAAAGTTTAGAAGGTTTCGAACGTGGTTAGAACACTGACCTCCAAAAAATTGTAAAAAATTCGACTTCACATATCTTCCATGAGTGTTTTCATTTCAAATTAAAATGAGTTAATTCTGATGATAGAGTAGGAAACAAGATAAAAATCATTCGAGCGGCACATTTGGGTTAAACCTTATCAAAGCTCCCCGTGGTATAGGTTGAAAGTTTACCAGACTGGAATAGTCTAATTTGAATATGTAGAATTATGAATCGCAGCATCTCCAAACATGGATTTAAACTTTGTCTGTATACATGGAGAGTTTGAGTACAAGCATGATAAAATTAATAACTTTTGTTTACAAAATCCCTTTCTCAACGATTCAAAGTTCAAGATCTACAGGAATTAGTCCAATGTGTAAATACCTTGTATTGGAATTTCTAGTACTCGAAATGTGAGTTTTTAAAATTGTAATGGTATTAGACATATCGAACACCAGGAATTGAGAATAAGTATGTTTTGAGAGATTTTTTGAAGAGGAGAGTAGTTAGGCAGTTTTTTAAGGAAGGATTAATTGTAAACCATAAAATTTTCATCCCTACTAAATTAAATCTTGGACTATTAAAATTAAAATTCGTAAAAGTATCCAGTTAGCTTGAAAATTGATTAATGTTGAATTTTGTTAATAAAGACTTGATATCTTGGAGCTTTTAAGGCTATACGACAGAATCAAAAAAATTTGATTATGTTCCACGTAATATAAGCGTTTACTTTCGAAACGTAAACGAATATACAAAGTAAATTGCAGAATAAAAGAGCACGAAAATTTATCATCTGAAGACCTTACGGTTAGTAACTTCGTTGTTTTTAAATTAAATAGTAAAATTTCCTAATTACAGTTTGAAAACAGCGATACATTTTGTACTTTGCAGAGGTATAATTGGAGGCGTTCGTGATAGCGAACGCTAAAGAGGACATTACGAAAACAAAATTTCAAAATTATAAATCAAAAATTTTACATAGGGGCGCCCATTTTCGTTGCATTACTCCCCGAAAATCAAATAAGTGAGATTGAATCTAGATTCGTTCCAAGTTTTTGGTCGTATTGCTCAATTTTGATTACCATCTATTTCCACCATAAGAATGTGGATTTTGTTCCAGATATTTGAAACCAATCTCATGGTCTAGAATCCATCAATTATTTTCTACGAATTCAACAGTTAAATTATTAATTTTATATGCTTATATTGTGTGGATATAGTTACTATTAATTTTGGAATTTCCACAACTTTTTTCTCCGAATCCCTCTTCGTAAAACAGTATTTTACTCTTGCAATTATAGTACTAAAAAAGAACAATATTTCAACATAAAACATTAGTTCACTTTTCATAAACAATGCTCGGCATGTATTTGTTTTAAATTGAAACGTGATGAATTTTTTCACCGCTGAATATACTAACGTTATAATAAAAAAAAGTTCGATCGTGTATCTTTTACCAATAAAAAAAGAACGAGTTCCAAGAGACCAGTGTGAGTTTTGGTCTTGGCTAAGTTTACCGCAAAATTACGTTCCGGGACTGTTTTTAAATTACTTTCTACACTTGCGACTTTGAAACTCAGTTACCTCACGACCAATTTAAACTTTCCAAACAGTTTTCGACAAAAACAATGACAAAACTCTCTAAATATACACACCATTTTTTACACCTAACTAAAATTTACATACTAACGTATTTCCGAAAGTATATCATAATTTTATACCTTTTGCTTTTCTCTATACAAAACGAAAAAATGGGAATATCAGTATCCTGATATGCATTCTATTCCGAGTGAAATAGGTATTTATTCATCAATATCGATTGAAAATTGTAGAAGTTACATTACTGTAACTTGGTATGTAAATCAATACTTTGGAAGAGCTCCCAAGACAGAAGCACGTCTAATTTTGCCGGTACGTTTCCAAACTCAACTCAGTCAATATGCGTTGAATAATACTGTGCCAAAAAAAGGCCATAATTGGCCATGATCCAGACATTACTCAACGCAACGGGCCATAAATGCTACCATTTTACCTTGTAATGGGCACAGCGCGATGGATTTTAGTCGACGCTGTGTTCACTATAATTGGGCTCAGGTTGCGGAATAAAAGGGTACACCAACTATTAAATGAATCAAAGGATTGACTAACTGAATAAAAGGATGTACCTACTATTAGGTTCAATAACTGAGTATTAGGGTGGTTCTGAAATTAAAATGAATCTGGTCAAATTCTAAACATGCACTAAAAAAAACAAAAAAATTTGAAATTGACAAATATTCACAGATGATATGGTTTTAATTCCAAGTTAGTCTGTTTAAAATTGCCAGATGAACTTGGAGTTTGAACAGTGAGGATGATTATGCAATTTAAGGGACACTAATTTCCAAATTCCATCAAAAACTTTTAAATGCCTGCTCTAATAAACATCAATAATCTCACTGTGCAACAAATTTTGCAACTTCAAGATACTTGCTCAAAGGAAACTCACTTGAGCAAGACTGCTACGAATATTTTGAAACGCAACTTTATAGAGCAGAAGCAAATGCATGAAATAACGTTACTTGTCACAAACAACCATTTCTCGGTGTCGTATGATCGAGCGTTTCATATGTAGCCCTTGTAAGATACACAAAACACTGTATATCAACCTCTCAACAATTGAACAGTTTATGAATAGCTACCATTTTTTTAACGGATACCAATTTACCGGAGGTTAATAGAGGATTTTCTGGACGGCAGAGCGAAGACCACTGAAAGGGTGCAGTTGACACGGCTTCTTTTTATATCGAAAGACAAATGAGTAGGGCACAAAAAATTTGCCGCCAGTAATCCCCAGAGAAATCTGTCATAAGACTTGTAACGTTATTATCAGTAATTCGTTTACCACGGACGCTCAAATGAGAATCATTTTTAACTCTCAACGAAGTTAATTAAAGTACAGATTGGCAATATTGGTTTTTTCTGACTATTCAGGTTATTAATCGGATGTTGGGTCACGAATGAAATTATTTATTCATAGCCTGACTCATATTTTATCGAAAAAGAGAGGACATACCAAAAAAAACTTAAGTAATTGATAACATATCCTGCCTAAAAAAATCCATTCAAAACCGTAATAAAACCATTGAAAACCAAACAAAGTTCCCATTGCCAATGGTTCTCCATGTTAAGTAAATGGGATTTTCAATGGTCTCTAATCGTCCAATAGTCCCCAGGACGATTGAACATCCCATTTACTTAGCATGGAGAACCATTAGCAATGGGAACTTTGTTTGGTTTTGAGTGGTTTTCAATGGTTTTGAATGGATTATTTTAAGCAGGGTACTTAATTTCTTGAAAAAAATAATTTTTTCCAAAGGGCGTAGCAGCATTTCTATGTGGGGACTTCTAGTTACACGTACAGAATTTGAGCCTATATTTACCCTATCGGGCAGGTCGTAATAGTCGTGCAATAGACAAGAGTCAGCAATAGTCAGAAACAAGTCAGCTAAAGTCAGCTGTATGATGATATTCGCGTACAGGCACGTACAGGTGAGTCAGTCACCGTGGTAAAATTGCATCAAAAAATTTCATTTCGTTAAAAAATAACATCAACGAATTAAACAATGTAAATCAACGTAAGTCACTAGAAGCATAAAAAAATGTAAAAATAATGCTAGTTACACTGTAAAGAAAATCATTTTTGTTCGATTTCAACTCTGCGAAATCCAAATTATTTAAACTTGCAAAAGCCTGCAAGGTTCCGAATCGTCAAAGTGAAAAATGATAATTTTTAGTCATCGCCTTTTGTGATTTAGTACGAAAATGATAATACTTTTTAGTCATTCGGTAAACTATACGTAAATTAATTATTGTTTTTTGCACATACGAGTAGAAAAATCGCAAATAAAAACTTTTGATTTGAGGTACTGCAAAGTTAACGTATAAAATTGGGTGAGCTGAAGTAAATGCAAAATTTGTTGAAAAGTTACAATCTGTAAGATTCTGGAGTTTTGGAGAAATACAATAAATTGAGAATGTTTGTTCAAGAAAACAGTTCTACAGGAAAAAGTTTTTTATTTTTCAATCCGTTGCACGTACTATATCCTTATCGAAACTTTTGAAATTCAACCTTTTTTTTTCAAATTTTCCTATTTAAAAATGCTTATAAAATTACTATAAATGTTGCAAGTAAAAAGTTGAACACGATGATAATTTTTAAAATGTTTGAAATGACAAATTTTGAACAAATGAATTACTTCTTTTGTGAAAGTTGTAAATAATGAATCATTTTTGTGTATCAATACAAAATTATCACAATTGTGAAGAATTACATGTATTTACTAATGTTATGATATGAAACTTAATTTACGGTTGCAGAAATACGTTCATATATCTAAAAAGAACCTTTCATTCACAAAACTGTTACTCACTGTCGGTAACATAGATTTCTCATGAATCGGTTCGTCTGCTAGAACCATGAGTTCTGCTGACTTGACTTCTGACTATTGCCTGACTTTGAGCATTGTGTGAGTATTGCGATCTGCCCGATAGGGTAGGAATAAGTTGCGAGGGAACTGTACAAGATAACTAGATAATTTTTTTTATGATTTTCGCACATGTTTGAACTCAAAATGTGTGAAATTAAAATGCTGTGTCGAATCGTGCGACCTTGGTAAGTCGAATTGGCAGTGACGAAAATGCCTGAGTCAACTTTGTGATACGATATGTACCCTTTAAGTTGTAAATAGATATGACATCAATCGTTCACTATTGCAAAAATTGTTGCAAAAATCAAAATTTTAACTCTGTAACAGGAAGATAAAAATCAAGAAGATTACGTCTCTTGAACTCAACTTTAATTTTCTAATTAAAATTACACATTAACCAAAACGCTTCCCATCAGAGAACGAAAACGTATGTACAATTCTGCAAGCTTACTCCACGTGACATGTCATAATACTTTCTTACGAAGAAGAGAAAAATATTTTCATTGGCTCTGTTCAAAGTTAAAACATATTTCTGCATATCGGACACGTAGATTTTTGGCTTGTGTTGAACCATTTGTACTGAAACAAAAAAAAGACATGCATTTAAAACATCTGAATGCCATTTAACATTTGTGTATAGTATAATCTTTACCAAACAAGTATTGTGGAATTTTTTCCGACAGGTGCGGCACGACAACTTCGGTATTTGATAGGTGTTGACGTGAAATATGCTGAAACATATATAGCACTCTTCAACCCCGGAGAATCTTTTGTCGAGATTTTTCTTCCAGAGCATCAAGCCATCCCAAATGGACCCATTCTGTTTATAAAAAAGAAAAAATCATATTTTATTTGTCATCATATTAAAATAAATACTTATAGTTTAAAGAAAACGTTCAATGACAAATTCATACCTGATGGGTCAAAAATACCGAAAGTTGCATGTGCCAATTGGCCCAGTTTCCGGTCACTTTGATATGCTGACCCGGAGTGACAACAACTGTACCCAAAGGATAGTTTGCTGGCAAAATAATACTCAATTCGAGTTTTGTGTCATCCATTTGGTACAGAGCAACAACTTCACGGGCTGTAGGGTACGCTTTAATCTAAAAAAGAAAAAAATTCAATGTCTAAATAAAAAAAAGTTCGCTGTAGGAAAAGGAAAATGAGAAATGAAGTTAATGACAAAAAAAAATTAAAAATGACTGCAGCTTCTAGAATCAGCTTGCATTTAAATTGCAAAATGTTGCTTATCAGAAACAAAAACAAAAAGACGCCATTGCCTGCTTTAATGTCAAAAATTAGTTTTCCATAATATAGTACAATATATATTCATACCGTCATGTTCTCCACATTAGGTTTCTGGTTCGTCAGTTCTTCTTGACAAAGCATAGGGCTAATGTAAAGCGACGTGATTCGTTCAATGGCGGAACTAACTCTGCTGTCGCAAGTGCTCCACCATTGCCTCACCAAAACTGGCAAAAATCTTAAGCAGTTGACGAATAACCAACACACGATGTGCTCAAGACATTGAGTTGTCCAAATTTCTAAAAATAAAGTAAATTTTTCAATTCTACATTTTCTTTTTCTTGATTCAACACACTCTTCAAAATCATTGTGTAGCAGTCAAAAGTTTTTTTTTTTTATATAACTTTACATAGTAAAAAATATTAACTCTGATTATATAAGTTATAATTACCATCGAAACTCAAAGAAGGATCAGAGCTGAATTGCTTAGCAACCTGAGGATATTTGTTCTTCATGCCTTCATAATGAACGGGGAATGATTCGAAAATCTTTTTCAACAATCTAGGAAAAATGTCCGTCCTGAAAGAAGAAACATGACATTGTCAATCGTTCTTAAATGTATTTCTTAATCAAAGTTATATAGTAATTACTTCATCATTTCGGAGTAGTGATAACGTAAATCGCCTTCGGCACTTCCGCACATTTCCAAAACTATAGAAAATGTCAACAAATCTCCAAGAGTTCGAGTACACACGTCTTCGACAACTTCTGAAGAGTTGCTTGTGATGTTCCATACACTAAAAAAACAGTGTTATATAGAATTGTTTTGTGTTACATAAAATTATCAAGAAATCGAAACCGAAACCCATTCGATAAGAAATAAAACAAAATTTTTATCTTTCTCTGAATTCTCAAAAAAGCTTGAAAACAAAAGCAAAAATCGAGTACCAAAATTAAATATTTTTTTCTCAGCATAAGAAAAATGCTTACTTGTTATCATCAAATGACGCGTTGATAGTTTCTTCGAATTCATAAATATGCAAAGTTTTTGGGTTGAAATTCTCAGCTTCGATTTTCGACCTGTCAGATTTCACCAATTGGGGAATGATGCGCTTCAAGGTGTGAAAAGCGCCAAGCTGGATACTAATTATAGGGGAACGCAGGAATTTCAGGCAAATTCGAATGACTTTGGAAACAGTTGGTGTTACAATCGTGGTTTTTTTGTCGAATACTTCTCCGTCGATCATTTGCATTGATTTTCCAAGCTCGTTTATTACATACATTGCAACTGACGGTGGATTTTTGAGATTGTAAAAATCTGAAAAATTATTTCATCGTGATTGAAAATTATTATCATTCTTCAGATGCCCCTCAAGTATCGAACGTTTAAAAATAAACAGACTCAAAAAAATTGTTTTTCTAACCGTTATTGATAAAGTAATAAATAATTATTGAAATTTTTACAAATATTATCCAACGTTAGTAAATTTTTAACGTTCTTATTTATTTCTTAAACGTATGGAACTTTTCTTCAGTAATTTTGTGTTCGAAAAACCAAATCACTTATGAAAAAGAACCTGCAGATTAATATCCAAAACTTTTCGTTTATGATTTGACCTTCACAATATCGTTCAAGTATCGTGAAACCTGAGAAAACATCGTTTTCCAGTCAACACACTTTGATTACTTTTGAAATTGATGTTATTTCAAGTTGTTTTCTAAATTAGTTTTAGCATTCGAGGTCCTAGGTCACTTATAAACTTCCAGACCAAGTTTCCACAAGTTCTCCTTGGTAATTTTTCTTTACACACACGTCAACTTCTCAAGAAACCCCAGAAAACTTGTTGAAGTTATCGATTTCATTTTCAAGTTTTAAAACCTTTCATCACTTCGAAACTGTTAATATTTTAAAGTCTTGTTTTATGACAATTTGGGCATTCAGTGATACTATAAATGTGAACTTTCGTTTTTTTTCTTCAGAAAGAGAGATGATTTAATATTCGAATGACTCCAGATTTTAAGACAATAAGAATTTCTTGCAACACAGTTTTTCTTCACAACTTTGAAATGGTAATTTCTTACCACAGTAAGCAATCCAGGTTTTCGCGATTCCAGCGTGAACGTCATCGACGAAGACTTTTTTCCACTCATCCAACAAATTAGGCGGAAGTTCAGACGCCAAAACATTTTCTTCGTGTTTTTTCATGAGGGCTCGTACAGCTCGATAAAGCTTTGTGACTGACACAACAAAGCAGATATTCTGAAAAATAAATATATCATAAAATAATACAATTATACAATTACATATCACAAAAAAAAATATTCATAATTTATGCCAACAAAAACCAATCAAAATACATAGATCCATAACAACAATTTTAGTAAAATTTTTTTCAACTTGAATTTTTGCTTCAAAAATTAAAAAAGATTGACATAATAATCAGTTTTTATTTAAACCTTTATATTTCTAAAATGTGAAATTACCTTGAAATTAGAGTCGTGCTTTATCTTTGATTTATTGACAGAAAGTTGCCAAGAAGCAAGAGCAATCATAATAAAATCCCATTGATCAGTAGAGAAACGTGGATTTTCCTGTATGCAATTTCTAAGAGTATGCATCATCGTAAGAGGAAGTGCCAATTCTTCCCATGAAACAATGTCCACGTCGCTAAAATAACAATTATTACCTTTCAATAATTATTTATTCTAATACCTATTTCCTAACAATTATTTTTTTTTCTAATATTTCACAACCCACAAAAAAAGCCTGATTAAATTTAGAAGTCACCTAACTTATGAAATACTATTCCTCACCCACGGCTTCGCCCGCGGTCAACTGTCAGTTTGCCGTTTATTAATTCAGTAATTTTGAATGATTTCATTATTTTGTGATACTTTGTAATTTTCACTACTTTGTGGTTGTCACATTCAGTCACTTTGTAGAATTTTCACGTTTGTGAAATTTTGTGTTTACTTTAACATTTTGTGATATTTTGTGATTTTGTTACATTGTGTGTATCCTATCCCTTCACTTCTTGTTTATGAAACCTCCTAAATAAAAACTCGAAATTATTTTTAACTATAAACCATCCTTGGACCATGATGAAAAAAACTATGTGTGCCATACAAACACACATTCTGCTTTATATATGGATAGATTAAAAAATTTTAATTGTTAAGAAACTATTTAACTCAGATAATGTCGAGTTATAAAATTTTTTAACAAATTACATTAAAAATGTTTATAGAAATTAATTCTTACTTTAGGATTCAATCAGAAAGAGTTTGAAAAATGTATTGTATACAATACATACAATATCATAGTATAATTATATTGATTTAGATAAAACTTTATTTATATGAATATTTGGTATAGTACATATGTGAATCTATTTATGATTATTGAAATTTTAATAGTAATGTTATAAGTAATAAGTCTGAACGTAAGTATTTTAAAAAATAGTGCAATTTCAAATGATCACTATTCGAAACAATTCAATTTCACGCTCAGGGTATAATTACAAGATTTTAAAAATGAAAATAAATGTAGTTATTTCATATAAGATTCAAAATAATGTATTAATTATTAAAAATTTAGTTGCGTTGAATGATTTTATGATTTTGTGAGATTGTATTATTTTGTGATTTTGTGACATTGTGTATATGTGTGTATCTTATCCCTTCACTTCCTGGTTTTCAAACCTCCTAATTAATAACTCTAAATTTTTTTTTGACAATCCCTCTAGCCGTTTTCACGTGATTCTGTGACATACAAACACATTCTGCTTTATGTATAGATATTTAAAACATGAATAGTGAATTGAATATTTTTATTTTGTTTAACTATTCATACGAACCAATCATAACAAAAAACTCCTGATTCAGTAGCTTGTCTTTTTATCAGCTGATTAAAAAGATCGAAGAAAACGTCAGTATGGTTTTCAGACACTTCATTTTGAATTCTGATCAAGCTATTTACATCTTTGTCAGCGAACACCCCTTGATCGAAATTCCAGTTCTCGTGAAATCCTGCTGAATACTAAAAAAAAGAAATAAATATTAAAAGTTAATATATACATTACAACGTTTAATTTATCGAGTCATCTTATTTTCTGGAATAACTTGACAAATAGGGAATCATCGAAAAATACATAAATACACAAAGGTATAAAATTATTTTATTTTTCATGTTTTGAAAACATAACATATTGTTGACAAACATTTGAAAACCTGATCATTTGATAGTATATTTTCATCAATCATTTAAAATAGAAATTATGTATTTTGTTCTTAATATTTATTGATATTTATGTGAAAAGACTTTTAGAAAATAATTTTTGAAAAGTTACTTTCAATTTTCACTTGGTGTAGTGTGACAAATGACTCCACTTTATAAAAAAAAAAAAATAATAACGTTTTCCTATTTACGGAATCATTTTTATTTTGCGTATTGAATTCTTGTTCAAATATATTTTATTTTTCATTTTATCTTCGAGTTTTCGACCCTGTATTTTTTGTCCTCTTCAGAAACTTAATACAACTTTAATTTTACATTAAAATGAAAATAGTTTCATAATCAGATTTTTTAAACTTTTAACAACTTTCGAAAATTCTTTTCTAAGAATAATTATTTATTATCAGGCACTTATTTTTTATCTAAATGTAAAGAGTAAGTATCTTATTGAACAATTATCAGTGTTCAAATTCATCATATCTATTTTTTTATTAATATTGTTCCTATTTAGTTTAATGAATTCCATTTCAGCTATTTGTCGTTTTGATTAATTCTCTCCTAAATTAAAAATTCTATATCCTAAACAACCTCATGATTAATTTGTATACGATGATTTGCCACCACAATGTGTGTCGTATTCATATGACGTATATTTGTTTTCGAGTTCCTTAATTCTTGTTTTAAATTTTCTCTTCGTTTCTCTTATATAAACTGAATTTCAATCTTTGCATTTTATTCAATAATAAAATAAACCCTAATTGTCACATGTTCTTTCCTTCATAATTTTACTGTTAATTTTATTTAAAGTAATAAATATTGTCTTTATTCTATATCTTTTACTATGTTTTTTTTTCTAATTATAAAAAAAGTATGGTACACATTATAAAGGTGCGATTTTGTGTTGTATTTTCAACTTGTAGCATAATATAGTATATCTTACTTTTGATTCAGTTTCTTTCAAAATTGTTGGTCTGACCATTTTTCCTTCAAGCTGTATCAGCAACGTCTTAACCTTCCTGTACAACTTTGTCTGAAAAAATCCAATTATTATATATCAGAACATTTTTTATTTTGAAAGTTATTACACGAAGAAAAATACTTTTATCAATTCATGAACAAAAAATGCCATGTTTGAAATATTCTAAAATTATGTTTTAGGCGTTGAAGTACTTAATATCAATTACAAAATAGACATATTATAATCAAATTTCCCACATCATCGACTTTTCAAAACGACCATTTTTTAACGAGAAAAGTAATTAATCTTACACATCAGAATATTAAAAAAAATGATACCAGTTAACTCACCCAATGCAAACACTCCATATACTTTTTCCCAAGCTGCTGAATGTGAACTACATTTTCCAAAATATTTTCAAACTTCATCGAATCAGTTTCCGAATCATCAACCAATTTTTTCAAAATGTCCATACTCGCATTAGCCCACATGACACATTCATGCATAGAATCAATGAAAGTGTCTGTTTCAAAATCAAATTCGTGATCAGAGCCCCAAATTTTCTTTGTGAAACGTAAAGTCAGAGGGTGCAGTTTTCCAGAAACTACTTCCATTGACAAAACGAGTCCATAAGTTTGAGTAATCCAATGTTTTATCTTCACATTCAACAAAAACTCTAGAACCAGTTCAGTCCAGTCATTGGTTTCTTCACTTGCCATAAAGATTTTGAAAAAATCTTCCACTCTTTGTAAAACTATGTCGTAGAATGTTTGATCACTATAAAAAAACATCATGATCATCTAGTGAAGTCATATTTTTCATGTAGAATCATAATATTATTTGTTGAGTTCTATTTTGATGACACGCATGTAATAATTATTGTTAGAAGAAATTCATCAGAAGAATATTCAGCTATCTCAAATTTTGTTATGTTCAAGTTTTCAATACATTTCAGATTTTGTGAAAATATGCAATGAAACACTTAAAAAATCAATTAAATTGAACCCAGCTAATTATGACATATAATTAAAATTTGTGTAAAAAGTACTGGACATCATTGCAACATTTTTTTTATCATCAGAAAGTCACTTACACTTGGAACAGTTTTTTCCAAATGACAGGAGAAATTTTCCCAACAAGATCCTTGACAAATGAATTCGAAATCTGTGGAAGTATCTTTGAATAACCAATTTTCCAAACTTCGCATACATCGTCTTTTGTAAACTCGTTTTCTATACTCAAACGTAAAAGTGTTTCGAGCATTTCCCAAGTTCCTGATAAAACTTTGCTGTAGTTCAAGGTCATTTGCAAAAGCTCAGATATCAGATTTGCCAGATATGTAGAGCCAAAATCAAGAATTTCATCGTTGGTTGGGTGTGTTGATCCTGAAGAGAGAAAAAGATTATTGTAATGGCCCAATTGTGAACCTTTTCAGAAATTCGAAAATCAATTTTTTTAGTGAATGTAATAATGAAAATTCAAATACGCTAAAAATGAAATTTGAGATTCAAATATGTGTTTTATTTTTAGATTCGAAATGTCTGTTGCTACAGAAAAATATGAGTAAAAAAATATTTTTAACTGACCTTTGGCTCTTCTATTGTAAAATAAATGTAAAATCGAGCATGATAAAAAATTCAAAATGAAAACTGTGGGGTCAGACTGTATTGAATAGTTTTAAAACAAAAATTCCAACACTTGTATGAAAAAATTAGAAAACAATTCAACGTTGGAATTATTTGTTTTGATAGGCTGAATTCGTGGTTGAAAATTATGCATGAAATATTATTTTTTATTTGCAAAGACAGGAGTAAACAAATAGCATGTAAACATCAAAAATACTGAATTTTCCACATTATTAAATTATTCCTTTAATTCAATTATATTTTATATTTTTTGATTGTAAGATTATATATTCTAACATCCTTAGAGAAATAAATGAGTAGAGATTAAATTACACAATCAAAAGAAATATTCATATTATAAAGACAATAAATCAATCATATGATTATTACGAGCAATACATTATTATAAATAACTTCAATAAATAATTCAATTCAACATAACATATCTAATATACTGTTAATTTTTGAAAGTGAATTTTTCAGATGATAATTTACTTTAATCAGAAACGGGAAGGAATTTCCATGCATTCAATATAAGAAAAAATAATCATCTTCAAATTCGAAGAATTTCGTTTGGCGAATTTACAATTCTAACTATTTGAGGTAAGTTTTAAAAATAAGTAATTTAAAATTACGATTCTCGACAAACAAAAATTTTTATTTGAAAAAGTAAACAATAAATAAAAAATTTGAAACAATCAAATTTTCAAGTTTTGGTAGCCGAAATTCTTATTCAATAAATAGATACCCTGGCAATTGGAATGCGACGTGAAACGTTGCTTGAACGTCGCCATGAACGTCGCAAACGAAAATGACTTAAAAAAAGCCTTATCAAACCAAAAAATAATATGGAAGAGTTATATTGTGATATTTCAAGAGATATTTAGCAAAAAAAAAACAGTTGGATTTGCCTTCATTTGTCATTTTGGATAGTTAACAATGATTTTTCCTTAACTTGCTATTTCGTAATTTAGGCGTGTAAAAACAGTTTGAACGAAAAAATATCAATCTTGTCATGAAAAACATTCATTTTCTAACTTTCAAAAGTTAAATAATACCTAATTAAGATTTTTAACAGTTAAGGAATTGTAGGATTTCCTTGTATATATATATATATATACATATAATGTTCCAATTCCTTAACTTTTGCAAGTTAGAAAATAAATGTTTTTAATGACAAAATTGATGTTTTTCCCTTTCAAACTGTTTTTATACGCCTAAATTATAAAATAGCAAGTTAAGGAAAAATCGCTGTTAACTATCCAAAATGACAAATTAAGGCAAATCCTATCGTTTTTTTTTTTTTTTTTCCTAAATATCTCTTGAAATATCATAATATAATTCTTCCATATCATTTTTTTGTTAGAAAAGGCTTTTTTTCAAGTCATTTTCGTATGCGACGTTCATGGCGACTATCAGGCGACGTTAAACTTTACATCCCAATTGCTAGGGTAATCATTTAGTATTTTATTTTTAAACACAGGAAGAGCATATTCTCTATTTGAACATAAAAAATACTGATTTTTTCATACTTTAACAATATTTCTTTAGTTTAATTATTCTTCAATTTATTCATGTGTAATTATGTATTATATTATTTGATTGTACGATTAAATATATATATAATTAATATAATAAATATAATTGCAAAAGATGATTTATATGATTGAATTATATTCATACAATAATAAAAATAAATCAATTAAACCTTAAAATGATTATCATGAGCAACACATTATACAAAATGCCATCGATTACACAATTTATTTGAGCATAAAATATTATAGTTTACACTATGGAAAGTAAATTTTTTAGATGATAATTTATTGCAATAAAAAGCAGGAAAGAATGTACATGCAGTAAACAAAAACAAAAAATTTTCCAATTCAAAGTATTGAATTTTTTTTGATCAACGATTTAAAATGCTCGAGTAGAGTTTTGCAAATAAGAAATTCAAAAATACGATTCTCAACAAATGAACATTTTCATTGAAAAAAATAAACATGCAAAAATAAAAAAGTCGATAAACGATAGCCTGAAAATTTGTAAAATTATATTTCTCGAACTTCAAAAGTTATTTTGCATGGTACTGTATAATTTTGGAAGTGAAAAAATCGCTAAAAAAACTCTTTGTTGAACAAACATTTCGATTTTAACAGTAAAAATTCTTATACGAAAGAAATTTAAATAGTGAGCCTCGAAATCTGAAAGATTAGTTATTACAATTGTTCAAGTGTAATAATTCTTCGTAAATTTTCAAAGTAAAAAATTCAGTGTTAAAAGTTGCATAAAATTTATATTAAAAAAAATATTTCAACAAAAAATTACAGCTTCAAATTGGCGATCCGAAGAAATCAACACTTTGAAGTTAAAAATTCTTGTAACTTAATGTATAACAAAGTACTTATCTCAAATTAAAAAAATGTTTAATCCACGACGAATCGAACTTTAACATGTGTAACTCTCAAATTTCAAATCAAAAAATCTTATAAATTTAAAATTGAAAGAATTCAAGACAAAAGGATGGATTAAAAAAAAAAAAAAATTATTTCTAAAACAACCTATCTGGAATATTTTTTCTCTTTGTGCCCTTCGAATTGAGCATTTAAATCTAAATTTCAATCATGTAAAATTCAAAAATCATGAATATAAGGTACTCAAAATATTGCTAGGAAATTTTGTGAGCGCAATAACACACTTAACTGTTATATCTAGAGTTGAAGAAATCAGCGTTTTATTTTTACTCTGGCGCGAAAAGAAAATCTGTCCCACCAAAATATCTATTTTTCTATCATTTTCAGTTTTCAAACACAATTCAATTAATAATTAACTTTTACATACACATTTTTTTCTTATTTCCAGAGAATAAAATTGAATCTAAATGTAATCTCTTACTATTTTTGAATAATTTCCGATGTAGATTTTTTAGAATTCAAAAAACTTACTGTCATAATCAGATCCCTTGCTCATTTCTTCTTCACGTACAGATTCAAGAGCTTTGCACAGAATATGAGAAACTCCATTCACTGCATTATCATCCACATATAAATCTGCAGAAAGACAAAAGTTTTTCATTAAATCTCATGACATTATTTTCAAGCATAAGCAAGACACTGGACATTTTTATACCTTGTTCTTCGGAAGCTTTGAAAGCAAGGAGTATTATGTCACGGTCCTTACTCAACACACCAGCTTCTTGACCTTAAAAACGTTTTTCAATAATTACAAGTTTTTTTATGATCAAATTATAAAAACTCACTTTTTACCTGTCATTTCATCGTCCGAAACTTTCCTTGCATAAAGTTTTCTATTAGCGACTAAATTTTTGGCTACGTTTTGTAGAGCAACAGTAAAATTTTCATTTTTTGACCATGTTTTTACATGCTTGTCATTCTTGATGTTGCTAGTCAAAGCACATTGCAGTGCAATCAACAAGTCTTCGTGTTTCAACTGAAAAACAATAATTATATAAAAATTAAGGAACAAAATTATAGCAATTTTTTACTTAATGAGGGGCAGTATTAAAATTTGAAGCATAGATTGAAATTATAAAAAACCATGAATGAGAAATTTTTTTTATCAAGAAAAATATGTTTGTTTCTTGGGTTGGATTATTTTCTACAGTGGAGAATTTCAAGTACTTTTATCAAATCAAGTTTTCAAGTTTTTCTGAGAAATAAAATAGAAAAATCAGAAAAAAGGGCTGAGTTTGAAATTCCTAAATTTATATACCTTTCAACCTATTGAATGATAATAACCACAAATTCAAATTAAAAAACTGAAAATGTACTTCATTTTTAGATTTTACAAAACTTTGTAAAAATGCTACAAAATATAAATTAGATGTTACACAGTTTTTTTCTGGAAAAATAATGTAATCCAAAATTATCAGATTTTACAAAAGGAAATTTTCAAATTGAAATTTTCAACTCTGGATCAAAAATTTTCAAGGTCTGAATATGCTAATAGATTTTTAAATCAACTATGAAAAATCTTAAAATTCAGAAAGTATGAAGCTTCGAATTCTGGAATTTTCGGTTTTTACGAATCTACAAAATTTTTAAAATGTAGCTACTCAAAAAAACATAACAAGAAATTTTTCAAAAATAGTTTCCCCAATTAACTTACGGGACATTACAAACTAAAATTTTCAAAATGAAAAAGCTACGACATAAAATCTTTGAAAAACATCGTTTTTAATTTTTTCTATCCTTAAAACTTGTGATATTTTGAAAATGAGACATTATGAATGATAGAGTTCAATTTTCGAATTTGAATTCATAGTTCATCAAAAAGTTAACAATATAAAAATTAAATATTTTTTAAGTAACTTGAATTTTTTTAGTTAAGAAAATTCCTACTTTTCATGTTGAGAAATTTAAAATTTCGAAATTTTCAATTCATAATATTTGACTCGCAGTTTTTCCATTTTTCAATATGATTTAAGTTTCAAACGTTTAAGAAATAAACAAAAACCGAAACAAATTTGTTTTCCATTTCCACTCAAGAAAAAAATAGTAACATTGGATAATATTTATTTAATATCAGTGTTATTTATTACCTTAATTATTAGAGATAATGAACACAATTATTTTTAGTTTTCATTCATTATCAAACGTTTGGAACTAAGAAATATATTTGTAACTTTAGGTAATCCGTCAATTCTACAAATAATAAATTTTGAAATACTACTTAATAATTTCGAATTAAAAACATTTAAATATACAGTAATCCATACAATAAAACAATATGAAAAATAAGTGATGTCTGCATATTTATGAAATCTCATTTTCCAATATTTACATAATGAAAGATTGAAATTATTTGCCTTACATCCAATTCAAAATATAAAACTATTTAATTTTCCACTGTACGTGAATTCGAAATTGATTAGGACAAAAATTCTAGACTTTAATAATCCTAAGAATTCAGTAAATCTCAAAAATTTTCGATTTTCAAAATTTTATCCAAAAGTTTTCAGAGTTCAGAATTTTCAACTCATATAATAATCATTTTATTATTGCTAACAAAATAATTTTTTGTAGCAATGCAATCGTTTGTTTAAAAGTGTAAAATCGAAATTTCTAAACAATACATCAACAACAAAAAATTAACATTAACTGAACCCAAAATTATGACTTCCAATTTAGATCATTTTTGAAAATAAAATACTCAAAATTCCTTTAAATGTGTTCAAAAATACAATTACAGTCCCAGATTTTTATAAAAATGAACAACTCATTTCACAGTAAATAATTTCATCAATGTCTGATATTTCAAAGTATATCCTAACAATTATATACATAAAAACAAGGCTTCATCTTCTATGACAACATATTCCAAAAAAAAATTGCTAACCTTCGACAACGACTCCAAAATAATTTTCTTCTTTTCACCATTAACAAACTCAATAATACTAAAAACAAGTGTCATCACATTCTCAACATCACCCTCATTGTCAATAAGCCATTTTTCCACTTTATCATTGTAAAACGCCAGCAAATCGTCAGTACCATTGTGCGACTTGGCCAAATGTTTGAAAAACAACGGACCACTAAAATTCCTCGCCAATCGAATAACGTTCTCAAAACTATTCTTGCTCGGCAAGGTATTCATTTCGTCCAAAAATGGAGCACAAAATGATGATATAACTCTATCCAATTCATCGACAAATGTTTTGTCCACGCCCATGATCTCGACTGACACCTCTGAGTCCAATTTTCTGGATTCAGCAAAATCCGAGAATGTAACTCTTGCTGTTTTTTTCCTCAGAGTCGAAGTTGGATTTTTGAAAGCAAGCAGCAAACTGCACAAATCCTGCAGTTGAACAGGATTCGATTTAGCATCTTGGTGTAGAGCGTCGAAAAGAATTTGTAGCTTCGACCAGAAAAAATTCGTCAAACTCGAGTAGCTTTCACGATTTTCGCTCCAAAAACGAACAAGTTGAGCAAGTTCAGAATAATACAGAGAGCGTTGTTGACAGGATTCGGAGAGCGAGTGTTTTATTACAGGAATGAGCTGGAAAAAAATTAATTATTAGTGTTATGAATTTAGTTTTCCTCTTTTTTATCCAAGTCTCTAACCTGTTGTTCAATCAGAAGTTGACACATTTCAACATCGTCAACATTCAAGAGCACGATGTATCGAAAGCACTCAAAAAAAGTTGTCACAATAGCGATGGCTTCCGAGCGACTCAAGTTTTGTTTCAATTGCAAACCTTCTCGCCAATTTTCGAACAGCCTCCCAAACAGAATTTTTTTTTCAAGGTTCAATTTTGAAAGCTGGTAAAAAAGTGGCAGAAAATTCGGGTAAATGATTGTTGGGCAACTTTGACCCCCAAGTTTCAGAATACGCCAAATTTTTGGTAAAAGAGCTTTTTCAACGCTGATCATGGTATGCCAATCCTGAAATGTTTAAAAATACGATTGTTACGATTCATCAACCACAATGTTTTCTCGATAAATTATTACATATATAATGAGCAAATTACTTCGATTTTCTGCCAGGCTACCAAAAAAGTCTCCCAAACAGCAGCAGCTAAACAAGGATCAACTTCATCGATACCGTTAACAACAGATGTCATTGTTCGTTTTTTATCATCTGTCAACAATTCAGTAGCGTTTGATATTATAGAAGACAGAGCTTGATAAAACGCTGTTTTTATCGCCACTTCTTGGTGTTTGCTGAATTTCCAAAACTTTCCGTCTTTGATTATTTTGAGATGGATGTCTCGCGTTTTTTTAATCTCTTCACCAGGAACTGTTTTTAAATATGAGCCATAAGCTTGCAAGCTGGAGATGACGACTCTTTTGTACTTTGCTTCCATTTCTCCAGGAGTCAATGATCTATACAAAATACCATTCATTATTACATGGTTCTTACTTCAATGAATTGCAGTTTAAAAATTATTTCCAAGAGCCATTGTTAAAAATTCCTTTTTGGCTACGTATAATTCCTAAAACTTCAAGGTCTTACTTGTTTGCTGATAAAGATTGCGGGGTATGCACCAAAATATTGTTGTAAATATAATCCAAAATTTCTTCCTGACAGTGAATGAGTGCATTTACGAACTTGTTGGCCGGAAATGTTTCCTGAAAAAAAAAAAAAAAAAAAAGATTTCTTATAAACAACAGATCTGTATACTCTGCTAGATTATAATAAAATTGGGTTGTGAAATTTTCTGAATATTCTCGTAACGTCATGTCAGTCGTGTCAGAAATTTATCAATGATATATGTAACTTCGCTCATACGAAATAGGGATAAACAATATGTGAAGATATATCGGAATATCAATATTTTCCCTGTTCATATCGATATATTTATCAGCTGATAAATCGTTATATCGATATTTTCGTTGCAATATTTAATGACATTGTAACCTTTTTGTGCGAAAAATAGTCTGTGGTTATTAGTTTTGAAAATATAATTGCAGGAATATTTATAGACGTTGAGATTATTTCATAATTTTCTTCTCATACAATAAATGTACTCTACAACAAATATTATAAATTTTACTAACAAAAAAAATTTGTGTAATAATTTATCATAAATCTATAAAATACTAGGAATGTGTGGAGTAGGCGTTTTAGGAACAATAAATAAATACACTGACATCTATGAAACTTTAGATTCTATTAGAGCATTACATTCTAAAATCATATGTTTAGAAATATGCGAAAATACCAAAAATTTTTGAACCTGCTAGATAGTCTTACAAAATTAAATAAATACGGGAAAATACTAGAAACTGAAAATACTTATTGCAACTTATTTAATTTTTTCGAAAATTTATACAAACTGTTCAAATTGATATAATGTTGATTCCGAGAACATAAGATTTTAGGACTCTATAAAGAAATCTATAAAAATACTAATAACTTTCAAATCTTCCAGGAAATCTTACGAAAATTAATACATAAAAAATACGTTCAGTACTAAAATTTGATAAAATTCTTAGAAATGTTGATGAAAGTTTTACAAAAATCTGCACAAAATTTGAAAATCAATAAAATTTTGATTCCTGGAGCATTGAATTCTAGAAAACTATACATGAATATAAATCCATGAAAAGACCAGAAAATCCTCATATCATATCAATTCTTAATTAAATACGCTCAATACTATAAATGCATAAAATTAATGATATTCTTCAATAAATTCATCAAAATAATTTTATATTTAAAACTTTTCATTTAAAGAAATCGCATTCTAAAAATCTGAAGAGGTATTGTAAAAAAAACTAGGAAATGGTACATTTTGTGTATACTAAAAATTACAAAACAAAAAAAAATATCTTAAATACTATGCATTCATAAAACTTGACTATCAAAAGCATCAAAATCTAGAAAATCTCCAGAGCAATTTAGAATGCTGAAAAATTCTCTTAATCGTATAAATACTAAACAAATACAACAAGAATTAAAAGAAATTTGTATTTTGAAAGACAGTTTCCTAAATATATATCCAAGTACGAAAAATTCTATAAACTTTGAATTTGACAGCACAAATTTCTACAAATTTTAATCATAGCGATCTAGTAAAATACCAAAAATCTGTAAAAATGGTAGAAAATTTCTGCACATTGAATAAATACTGAAAAAAACATAATTTATTGAAATAATTAAAATATTGCAAACTTTGCATTCAATGGAATTGCATTCTAGATATCTGGAGAAAAAAAATTAAGGAACTGTAAAATTAATATATACTTTAAATTTGTAAAACTTCACCATCAAGAGCATTGAAATCTAAAAAATCTCCACAACAATTTTTAAGAATACCGAAAAATTTTCACATTGTAATGTTAAAAAAATACAAAAAATATTGAAATAAATATAAATCTTGGAAGATAGTTTTTCCTAAAATAGTATAGATTCAAATTCAAAAAGTTGTATAAACTTCGAATTCTAAAGCACAAATTTTTAGAGATTTAAATCATAGCAGCCCAGTAATATAACAAAAATGAATAAAAATAATGAAAAAACTGGAAAGCACGAAAAAATTTTCAATTTTGAAAATCCAGGTATCTCAAAAGTCTATTGCTACAATGAAAATCTTTAAAATTTCGAATACTACGAGATCAAATATATCTGTGTAGAAATCTATAAAATACCAAAAAATCCTATGGATCATATGAATCTTTAAAAAATACCATAAAAAACAAGAATACTTGAAATTTATGATACTCTCTGATAAACTTATCGAAGTAATGGGAATATTCCAAACTTGGCATTTAAGAAAATCACATGCTTAAAATCTGAAGAGGGTATCTCGAAAAAAAAAAAAAAAAAAAAAAGAAAAAAAAATGAAATCGTATAATATTTTGTAAATATTAATACACAAAAAATATGAAATACTATAAACTTTTGAAACTTTACGAACTATCCAGAAATTCTCTACAGCGTTTATAAAAATACTGAAAATTCCTTCAAATCGTATAAATACTGAATAAGTACGATCAATATTAAAAGAACTATAAATCTAGGAAGATAATGTTTCCTAAAATATCCAGTAAAATATGAAAAAACTTAACTAACTTTGAATTCTAAAGCACAACTTTTCAAAAATTTTAATTATCAGTGAATAGAAATACACAAAATTTATTAAAATACTAGAAAATCCCCAAACATTTTATAACAGCTAAAAGGTACAAAAAAATAAAATAATCGAGGTGTTGATAATCTTAAAAATCTATGAAATTACTAAAAATATTTACAATTTTTAATCTTATGGAAACGAATTCTAGATATATATGTGAAATTTATGAAATGCCAGAAAATCCTTAAAATAGTGCGATTAATCAAAAATGAAAAAAACCAAAAACACTATAAATCTGTAAACAAAATGTTTTCTGGATCAATTTTTTCATTAGGAAAACGCCATCTATGCTCATATGCAAATGCAAATTACAAATGGCGTTATGTTTTATCTAGATCTGAAAACATTTATTTTGAAAATGCGTAGATAAAGTGACAAAAATTCCTTACCGAGAATGAATTCTGGGCTGCAGAACTTGCTGGAGGATATGGGTCGAACTGGGCCATAAACCAAGAGCCCGATAGTTGTTTGAGATAGATTGCAATTTTTTTTCCCACTTTTTTTACTAATGCAGCATGTGTCACTTGTACAGCTTCCCTTACCCGATGCTCGGGGTCTAGGGCGAGGCTGCAGTACACTCTTGGCCAAAATGGTAAACAAGCTTCAATGCTCGATAGCTCAATGTCGTTGCACAAATCTGCGAATTCTTGCAAAGCCTGAAACATCGATTTGAGCAAAACAACTCAAAACAATTAGACTAAATTTCTTCGAGTACGAAAAAAGCACAGTAAAATGCATAAGGTGAAAATGAAAATCTTTTATATTTTTCTTTATTTGAGCCCATAAGATTGTATAAGATTCGATCCCGAAATTGAACAAAAAAAGTGTATGAAATTTTCATTATGCATTTGTATTCTTTGAAAATTGTAGAAAGCAATACAAAATCGAACCTTGTACTTAGTTGTTGAATCTTTTTTATTCATTTTTCGGAAAACCATTTGAATGCTGGGATCAACATGGTTCATATCCAAATCTTTCAGGTGATTGGTGCTATCAGCAAAGCTCAGAAAACCAGTCAAATTCAATGATGAACTGTTCAGCAGTTCAGCACTCCGCTGGCTACTTGAAGGCTGAAAAACACGATAAAATGATAACACGAATACATATTTTTATGTTCGCGAAGTTCCAAACGTTTCAGAAATAAGCCAAAACGATGAACAATCGTTTTTGAATTCTACCCAAGATTGAATTGAAAAATAAATAAATGCTAACATTGAATGCTATTTGTAAAATTGCAATAATTATTCATTAGGTCCTTCAAGTATAAAAGACGTAAGAACATTTTATTAAATGCAGTTTATTTCTAAACTTTTGGTTTTTCAGTAACATGCATTTTGTGCAGAAAAAAGTTATTCAAGCAAGATTATGTAATACTTGAATGATATATGTTGATAATATAAAAATACATGTTTTCATGATGAAAATGGAGTCAAAGTAGTACTTTTCGTTTTTTTACATGCTTCAATTGTGTCTTGGAATAAGAAAAAGGACCTATGGTTACAAAAATCGTTTCAGAGTTTTCGACGTTGAAAAATAGTTTCGAAAATTCCCTATCTAATGAGCTACATCACGAGCCTCTGTGATCATTGATGACCGTAGAATAAATTTTTAAAAGATACAAACAAGCTGTTACGAATAGAGAAAGAGAAAGGTTTCTCTTTATTCTCTTAAGGTTCTCGTTTGTAACCATAGGACCCTCTTCTTATTCCAAGGCACAATTATCACTTTGACTCTATGAAATTTCTTAATTAGAAATCGTGTGTTTTGTTCTTTAAACCTACTCAAATATACAATATTAATTATTTGAATATTCCCAAACTACATTACAGGAACTTTACTTTTCAAAGTCTTAAGGTACATTCTCAGATCAAAAAGTGAAGTTCAATGTATATTTATGAGATTTAAAATTGTAATTTCTGGATTTTTTAGAACTTTACAGTAAATTTTTTCAATTTGAAAAAATTGCATTAAAGACATTTTATTACACATAATAGTTATATGTTGAGATTTCTTTTTCAAGAATTTATCGGTCAAACTTTTTTTACTAAAATTCTAATTAAAGTGAGTTTTAATTTTTGAATGCAATTGATTTAGAAAAAATTGCTTATTTATAATATAACCCGAACCCTGAAACTAGCATAGTATCATGATAGTTTTTTTATGTGTATTCAGATAAAAAAGTCATTTAAATTTTACAAAAGAAAAAAAAAGATTTCAAAACTTATATTATTGGCTTACAATTTGAGATGTTGAGAAAATTTTTATCAAAACTAGATTGCTCAAGTTTTTATCAAATTTGATTAATACATATTTATTGACAATTTGTGTTTATTTGAGAGTAGAAATTTTATAAAATAATACAGAATTTTAATTCTACTTATGAGTCTGAGATCAGAGAACATTTAATATTATATTAAAAACTGCAAGTTAATCTTTTTTATTGCGTAAATGTCATAAAATATAGAGTACAAGATTCTATATATTTTAACACAGAAAAAAAATTGCACAATAAAGTTTGAAATACCTGAGGCTTATTTTTATCTATTTTTAGTCAGTTTTCCAAACATCAGCTAAAAGTTAGTAAAAAAGGGCAAAAACGTTCATAAGGAAAAAAATATACCTTCAGAACTGAAATATGCAATATTCCGAATTGCCTTATGTGAATTCTGTTAGTCTTAAAATAATTAAACCTGAAGAAAATTTGTCTCTTCAAAAAACTCTTCAAAAATTGAAGTTTCATACTATAACTATTATTTATGTCTATAATTCCTTCACTGGGGGCTTCTTAATAATTGTGTGAATTTATTGATACCCAGTCATTGATTTATTCATACTTTAATTTTATACATTGAAATAATCATGATATCATGACTCATTATCAATGAATATTATATAAACAAATCAATAGAATGAAGTACCATTTTTAAAAATTTGGAAGACTATTTTCTATAAAGGTTTTCATCAAATTTTCACGATTTATATTTTTTAGTATAGCAAATTTAAACATGTTGACATAAAAATAAAGAAAACAAATTGTTAGATATTGACAGTCCAGAGAAGTGATTATTTTTGATAATGCAATTTCAGTGTTTGATATGAATACTAGAGCTTGAAAAGAATTTACAATTTCAAATTCTACTACTACATGAAAAAATAAATGACTACAATATTCGATGTATTATTTTTTTTATCAAAATATTTATAGAACTGAAAAAATATTGAAACATTTTCTACAGAACATGAAAATTTAAGAATCCTGAGATGCTAAATTTAAAAGTTAAAAGAGTTGCAGTTTAACGTAAAAATTTTTCATAAGTAGAATGCTAAAAATACAATTTTCAAATACACTATAATATGAGGTTCATAACATTATTGCTCCAACAATTTTTCCTTTTGTATGTCTTGATTTTCATGTATTTGTAAATAATCCAAGTTAATAATTTTAATACAGCTGGTTATTTTATTGTCATTAAATATTTTTTATTAAATTATTATAATAAGTACTTTATGTGTAAGTAATTTGTAAAAATACATGCAATTTATCAAAATTATATGAAATCTTATATTAACTCTCAAATCATGAATTTAAATATTTCCTTCACTTTATATAGAATTCCAGGATAAACATGATAAATAATGAGATATTATTTTACGATTTGGCAAACTTTTTTTTTTAATTCTACATTTCATATAATTGAATTAAATTCTTGTTTCAGCTGTTCATAATATACTATGAAACACAATGTTGAATAATAGTATAGGAAAGAAATTTTTTTAGATAATTTTTTACAAGGTCAAAATCACAAATATAAACCGTGATTCACGATTCTGGTTTTATATAGATAATTTTATGAAATAATTTAAAAATTAATAATCATACAGAATACATAGTTTTTCCGGTTAAACATAACAGCTGCCAAAAAAGATTCTAAAATGTAAGAGAAGTATTCGTTTACCTGAGTGTTATTTTTCGTTCGTTGCTTGTTCTTCCCCATCTTTGAATTTTTTTTAAGGTCAATTTCCACGTTTTTTCACTTTGATCGATCTGATCTTTGATTTAGTGTTGACAGTAATAAACTGTAATCAACTGTAATAAACAACTGTAGACAATTACTGTAAACAACAATAAACGACAGGTCAGGTCCACAGCAACAAAATACACAAGGGTTACACAAGCACACAAGTGCATCAATACACAATGCCAATAAATGGCACAATGAGCACTAATGGGCACAAAGCGTCACATAGAAATGTGATAACAAAAAACGCAATCGTAAATCGTGACGTAAATTCAACAAAGCAAAACTGTCAGTGTATAATATATTTTTCTATAGATTAGGTATATTTTTATATATATTACTGTCATTGTAAATTATTGCCATCTGATAATTTGAAAAATTTAAATTGTTCTGAAAAGTCGTCTATACATAGCTGAGGCAGCGACAGAGAATGGCGCCCCTCCTTCTCATTGGTCCAAATGTAGGACTACAATATGGCTGCGCAAATGAGAGAGAACGCGGGAACACGGAAGATTTGAATTGTGAATAATATGAAAAAGATGTTAAGGCACATTGGTTACCTTCTTTGTAACGTATTCGTTAAATTATTTCGATGTATTTCATGACTATATCTAATAAATAAATATTAATCATCATAATATAGAATGATACGATTTATATATTTAATATTCCCATTGTCTGCCATACTGTAGCCCAACAGTCTCTCTGTTGATTGGATTGTTTCGTTCATTGTTTCCTCCGTACAAATACAAGATTTTAGGGGAAACTGGGGGAAACTCTCAAACTGTAATGGCGTGTGTGTAAGCATGTGTGAGAAATGCAAATTGCATGAAAAAAAACGAAAAGAAATACAGATTTAATTCGGAATTGAGTCACCCAAAAGTTATCATAACTTCTGTGCAGGTTTAGTTTCAAACGCTTGCAATTTTTTGGGCTCGTTTATTACTGTCACGAGCGTCATCACTGTTCATCACTGTCGTCGCACTCGTCACTCGGGTCGTATCGCTGTCATCAAAATTATTTATACGTGTTCGATCGCCAATTGCTCTTTTAACAGCTAACAATCGACAGATCATGAAAATTTGGACATCAGAGCATGTTTTTAAGTGCGTATCACAATATTTTCTTGTACTTTTTTCAATAAGCTGAGTAGAATAATAGGTTAACCTTAACAACCTTCAGTATTTTTTTTTTCTTCCCAGGTATACAATTTTCAAAGTATGAAGCCAATTTGATTAGGCCCTTAGTATTTTTGGACTGGTTTGTTGTTTTAATATTTGGGTGTTTGTTTATTTTATTTCGATAATAGGTATTGCTTCACCTGAAGTTTTCTAATGAGGGTATTCCTAATAGATGTCAATCTTTTATATTACAATAACTATTGAAACAAAATGAGAACAAGACAAATTTGCGGAAGTTAGGCCACATCATAAAAATACCAGAGGAACATTCTGGCAATGTTGCAAAAGCAGTATGTGAAAATAATATCTCTAGATATTGATGATCGAAACTGGTATGAAAATTTTATGAGATCACTATTATTTCATTTTTAAAAAATGGTGAAAAAGTAATAATATAAATAAAATTTTGCGCTTTTTAATTTTTTAGATATATTCGAGTTTGTTTTCTCTATTATAAATTACACTGGTCCTTGCCAATGACGACATACACCCAATAACGACGAGATTTATTTCGCAACTACGATACAGTTCTATCTGAAGGTGGGCGAGAAATCAAAATCTGATTAGCTTTCAGCTTCACAGGATATGTTTACATATATTATGCGCACGTGCTGTGCACTTTCAGAGAGAGGAGCGCCTACTCTGATTCCGTTGTTGTTGCAAAAGTTTCAAAATTTTTTTGTCGTTATTGGAAAGAACCAGTGTGTAGGATTTTATGTTAAATGTTTACAAGAGTTACTTCTGTCAAAAATTGAAAAAAAAAAAAAAAAAAAATTAGCTGGTATTTCTAAAAAAAAACTTGACCCAAGTACTTTCGCTTTGGAGGAAAAAAAAAAATACTTTTTCCCCAAAGCGAGATTACTCAGGTAAGGTTTTTTTTCGAAATACCTACTAATTTTTTTAAAGCTATTTTCAATAAAAGTAACTTCTGTAAACATTCACTAATTTTATGATTTTAACGAGGTATAAAGATTATTTAACATTATTCAAACATGATTTACATAGAGTTCTCAATTGAGGTGAAATTGTTAAATTATTTTTTTCTGGATGTTTTCAATTTTTTTTCCGATTCTATCAACGTTTTAAAATCATCTGTGAGGAAAAAAAATAAGAAAATTTTTTCAATAGTAAACTTCTTCTTCTTACAATTTATTTTTTATAATATTTGAGTTGAAGTCAATATCATTTTTATAAGCTTTCATTATTTTAATGATGTTAAGTATGCATTTAGGATTATTGAAAAGTTACACGGGGAAAACAGCGGGCCAGAATCTAGTCTGTTTAGATTAGAATGTATTCCGAAACAGAGTCGCATTTACTCCGCCCATTAGCTCATTTGTCCCGGTATTCGTGTAGTGCCGACTATTAGGTGGACGCTATGTTTTTTACGGAGTGCACAGTGATGACATGTCTCTAGTCTGATTCAGGGCCGGAATCTGGCCCGTTCTCAGCATAGATTACTGACTTCGTTTTTATGCTTCATTGAACGTATTATGAAGACAAGTGGTCTCCGAATTATGTACTTCCATTAAAATTGATAAAGTACTTGATGTATACGGAACAAAGTTAACACAAAAAAAACTTATGATAAATAAATAAATACTAACAATTGAATAATCATGATATATTATGTAATAAATTATATTATAATTTCATATTTATTAGAATGAAACTATTGCTTATAACTACATGATGACTGTAAACGAAAAATAATGAAAATTATTTGTTCATATGCAAAATTTATTATTAATAATAACTTTTATCATCATTTTTTCTGAATTATTGAAATTTTTCAAAGTTACTCATACAATTACTTGATAACTATAATTATTAATCATATTTAAAGTAAACATTTTTCATACATTATTTATATCACTAATACAACTACACTTATTTCAGAAGTATATGATTAATAAAAATAGTATGAAATTTTAAATAAAATTCAATATAAATAAAATTAAAAATAATATACTCAATAGTATAAAATTAAACGTTAACTGACAGACAAAAACTAATACGAGAACTGAGAACTGCAAATACACACAACGCACGTTAAATTTTTGCTAAGCAATTGAACGTCACGCGCACGTGCATCACATTAGCCCTACGTTTGACTGTCTGCAAAACAAAAATCGGGCCAGATTCTGGCCCGTACAAGGGCTTGAGTTAACGCGAGTCTCACAAAGCCGTGTCGCTGTATTAATTTTGGTCCGCTTTGTTCCCCGTGTATGCATTTGGGATGATGACAAACTGTTTTTCATAAAACCCTTAATCGAGGTAATTTTCAAAAATAAGCTTTTTTTTTCAAAAACGTGTTTTATAACTTTTTTCTATGTATTCAACTCCGTGTCAAAATGATCATGATGAATTTGATGATTGAAAAAGAAAAGAAGAGTATAATAGTACATTGTGTAGCAAGGGGCAGAAGTAACCTTTTTACGGCGAGGGCCGATGGGTCCGTCTCGGAATGCACCCATCGGCCCTCGCCGTAAAAAGGTTTCTGCCCTGAGCTGCATATACTATTTTTTGTGAAAATAGCTTGAAAAGCCGTTTTCACGCCTGTGAAGCAAACATGAAGGGGCCCATTATTGAGTCGGTGAAATTATCCACCTAGCTGTCTATTATTTCCAATTGGCTGCCCTTGACTGGCTTTCACGAGACCTATTGTACCCTTATCTTACAGTTTCAGAAGTATTATCTGGCGACGTCCGGCTGTATTTTGGAAGAAATACAAAGCAATAAACAATATACCATGGGAAAAATGAAAAGAGAACGATTTGTATCCATTACATCCTAGTCTAGAGGTGTATAATGTATACATTTAGGCGCACTTGACCCTACGAATTCCTTATAGATCAATTCTTTTGTATTTCGAATCCACGGATTACACTGCTCAATAATGGGCATCTTCAGGTTTGCTGGACAGGTGTGAAAAACGGCTTTCTAAAGCTATTTTCACAAAAAAAATTTTAATGATGCATTTTTACTCCCTTATATTTCATTCTTATTTTCAAAATCATATCTAATGTTATTATTATGAAATATAGTATATTTTGTACCGAGGACCTGAGGCGTGGCTTTTAGGACGAGGACCAATTTATCTGCCGAGGCGCAGCCGAGGCTGATATTTGGTCTGAGGACAAAGCCACGTCCACAGTCCGAGGTGCAAACGATACTTTTTGCAAAACACGCGAAAAAATTGTACTTGGAGGACTTATACGGCGGCGTCGAATACGCCCATTTCCGATTGACAGATGCTTCAGTCCCTGGAGACACGTGCTGGAGCAATGCGTCACTGCGTGTGTTTTTGCTTCAGTGCGTGTATTCAGGGAGTGAAGCGTTTGTCGGGCGGAAATGTTTGTGTTCGACGCAGCCATATAGGTCCTCGAAGTACAACTTTTTTGCGTGTTTTGCAAAAAGATTATTTTAATAAGGAACTGTATGCATTAAAAATGATCAGAAAGTACACTGTTAGAAAAAGGACTCGAAATCACACTGAAAAGTGCGAGAGTTTCCTCTTCGCACTTTCAGTGTGTTATTCCACATCCCTTTCGGTGCGAGATTCGGTGGCGTATGCGAGAGCGTGCCTCTTGCATCTGAGTAAGAGGGATATTACATCTTTATGGTGCGAAAGACGGTGGAAAGTGTTGAGAGACGAACGAGTGTAAAAGTACGATGCGATTCAATATTCTAAACGAAAATAATGAACAAAAAAGTCCTACACAGATGTTCGACGGCTCAGAATACAAATTGAAATCAAGCTTTCGCATGGATCACTAGATTGCTAAGATATTAATTATCACACATATTAATTTCATCAGAATACTTTCGTCTCCATTTCTCTGAAACATTTGATAACATTTTAATGTTTATTCAGAATTCTGAAGGTAGGTCTATTTTATCTATCGGAAAAATCTTCAAGTGTGGAGTTCTGCGATATTATCCTAAATTTTTTTGTCCAATATTTCAAATTTTCTGAAAAATAAAGATAAATGTTCGAAACTTTCAAGACCAAATTTTTCTGAAATTTTCTATTGCTGCTATCTATGTCTTACGAGCACTGAAAAAAAGAAAACAAGTACTTTTTCGATACTCGTGAAGCATAGATAACAGCGATAGAAAATTGCAGAAAAATTCGATCATGCACGTCACATTGTACACTTGAACTATGCCAAGTTTCAAACATTTATCGCAAGTTTTTCACAAAGTATGAATTTTTGAAGAAAACATATGAAAAATTACATTTAAATCCCATTCAAAACTTGTCTTTTTGTGGCACGTGTTAATCATGTTCGATTTGCTTTAAACTTTACAAAAACTTTTTTTTTCTATCTTGATTGATTTACAGCCCTGGAATGGGAAAATTCCGACGTCGCCAAAATAAGTGACACCCGTATATACCAAATATAATTAATATAATAATTTCAAAGAAGAATTGAGTATTTCAATTATAATTAAAAATTATTAAATAATTTTTGATAAAATCATACGATGAATAATATATGTAGAAATATGTCATGTATGTAGAAATGAAAAATGGGTAAAAACATATTCCATTAATTCAAAAAAATTCTACTTTCAGGATTAACTTTCGAAGATAAATTTTGTCTATTCAATTTCCAAATGTATGTGTATATTTTTTCAAGAAAATTACTCTCACTATAGCAAATGGTAATATCCTTTTCATGAATCATAGCAGAAACATGTTATTGAAGAACAAAAAAAAACTTCACTTTACTTTTTATTGTTCAAAAATTTGTGTGTTAAACATTACTCAAAATTTTTTTCAAGTGTAGAAGAAAATGGTAATAAAAATTGAAAAAGTACATACTAAGAAGAAGCTAAAATTTGAATAATAATAATGAAAAAAAAGTTTTCAATTGCTAAGCAACGAAACTGTAGTAGCAATTCATTCTCAAAACAGCAAATTTTGGTAATGATCTAAAAGTTTAGTTATGCAGGCAGGATAAACAAAAAGACGTACCTATATTTAAACTTCAACAAGGTCGAAAGGAAGTTTCTTTTTCTTTAACTCATAGAATTTATATTTGAGGTTCAGGAAAGGTGAAAAATTGTTAACGCCTTTTTTTAAAGGCATCTTACTTGTTGCTACACTAGTGTAGCAACAGCTGTTGAAAAAGGTTTGGTTAGTTTTTAATAAAATTATTGAAGTTTCCAACGTGTACCCTATATGGAATTTTTCTCATTAATTGCTCTGGAAATTTTCCATGCGTGATAGAAATTATTTTAAAAATATTGAAAAATTGTAATAGTTTGTTTTTGTTTCTAATGAAATAATGTAAAATAAATCTTTTACCATGATAAAATAAGTGCCACAGTAATTCCTGACAAAAAAGCTTTGCCTTAAGATCTTATTCAATTGAAGTTTTGAAGAAACAACAAATCATTTATTGATGAGCAAATATTTTTTTGATTAACACATATTTGAGGTTTCAATTTCAGATTTTATAATCCATTTTTTTAATACTTTACATGCAAATATTAGATTTTATTCATTTTGAATCACTTATACGGAAATTTTGTCATGTTAAATCCATTAAAAATTGAAAAACCTATTAGTTTGCATTCTTCGTGGGGGCTCCGGGCCGCGTCCCGTCAGCCATGTTCTTAATCCGGCGCTGGTAAAAATGATGATTCTTGTATTATATGCCGTATAGGCACGCTAATATAAACTATGTAGTTGTAAAAATGGATAAAAATAAATCCTAGCGCACATAAACCCCTTTCTTAAAACGCTCGGAACAAAAGAAGAACGCGAATGACCTTCGCTCTCAACTTTACTGCACATGTGCGCGAAAAACACCCTCACGGTGTTTGATTCACAAAGAAAAGTTTCCGCACCTTCTCCGTGCTGAAACAACACTGTACAGAGCGATTGAATAATGTTTCGAACACCGCGAAGTGGAGATTTCGTGAGCTCGTCAACTTTACACCGAGACGGTGTATAAAATGCTCATTCGCACCGAAATATCGCACCGCGTCAATACAACTTGCCACTTCGGTGGCAAGTTGTCGAGTTTTTTTCTAACAGTGTATGTTTTGCTTTTCAATCTTGATTGTAAATGTTCAAAATAGTGGTTTCGTCTAAATACATTTAATTCATTTTTCCCGTGAATCCTATCAGCATTCCAACATTAAAATCATGGATCTAATTTTTAAAATGGCGATGAAATTTTGAAACAAAAATAAATTCTTCCGACTCTTTTTATTTTTTTATAGTTTTTGAGGTTATATTATTCAATATTATTTTTTATAAAATTTTATTATTAAATTTCAATGAAGCGAAGTACCCATTCAAGGTAATTAAAAAATTTGTTTTTTATTCAATTCCTAATCGTGGCGAATGTTCAAAATAAATGGTTTTCACCCTGTTTTTTTTATCGTTTTCGAGAATGCATATTTCAAATATCATCTAATAAAACTTAATAATTTTGATTTGGTAAAATATGCATTCAGGATTTTCAAAAAGTATGTTTTCCAGGGAAATATTAATAGAGGTGAATGTTTTTTATAAAAATGTTTAACCAATTCTTTCTTCGAATATTGTTAGCATTTCAATATTAACACTATGGGTTTCACTTATAAAAAAAAAGCAAAAAAAATATCAAAATGATAACAATAGTATATTTCGTAACAGGCACGAATGTGCGAATTTAGCGAAACGGGGAAATTACGGTCCGAGGCGAAGCCGAGGACTGTAACCCGTTTTGCCTATAAGCACATCCGTGCCTGTTACGAACGATATTTTATGTACCGAGGGCATAGAAAACGCGTTTAGAGATCTCGAGCTGGCATAGAAACGCGTTTTCTATGCCAGAGGTACATAAAATTCTTTTTATGCTTTTTTTTTATGATGTTTGAGATGGTACTACACTCAGAGATAAATTCGCTCACGCCAAGCAGACACCGAGTTCAGCCAAATCGGCCCTCAACTTTTGAGTTGTCAAATTTTTGGGCCCACTGAGTCCAAGCGGTCCTCCCGAGTTGCTTACAATCCGAGTTGACTCAAGCCGCGGTATGCTTATCGATACTCGCAACTGGTTTTTTTTATACTGTTGAAGGGTGTCCTCAAGTTACAAACTACTTCAAAAACTCGGGAAGGCCGCTTAGGCCAAGCAAGCTTCCGAGTTCTCAAATTAGAAATCAAATTTTCAGCACCGTGTTGTCTCAACTCGGGATTCATTTCTCTGAAGCCGGCAACTTGCATGGCTCAAATCGGTATGTGCTCAAGCCGGAGTTTTGCTTGGCGCGCGCAAATTTTTCTTTGAGTGTACTGAATATTATTCATGATATTTAATTATTTCAATGAGATACAGTACGCATATTGGATTATTAAAAAGTATGTTTTTCATAAAACTTTCAATTGAGGTAAATGTTCAAAATAAGTGATTGCATCTCAATGTGTTTCGTTCATTTTTTCTTCGGATTCTATTAGCAACTAACATCAACAATATGAATTTCCTTTAAAAAGACAATTATTAAAATAAATTATTTTCACCTTTTTTTCATAATTTTCGAGAATGTAAAATTTTTAATATAATTATTTTCATGATGTCTTATTATTTTTATACTGTAAACTAAGTATTGATGATTTTTTAAAATTAAGTTTATAAAACTCATGATTGTAGTACATTTTCCATCTGACAGCATTTTTCCAACTGTATCCAGTTTATTTTTACTTCTACTTTATCATTGTTCCAACATAATAACTATAGCAAAATATACGTGTCATATTTATTATTATAATGGTATAAAAAAGTTTTCTGCATTTCTCATAATAATAACAACAAGCTAATACACCTAAATCGGAAAATTAGAATGTTGCAAGTATATGAAATCAAAATCTATGAACATTTAATTGATGATCCATAGTAATATTCAAATTTATTTATATTAGATCAATATTTTTTTTTTAAATTTTTGTGACATTTTAACATTGATATTTTATATAAAATTGTTAAACAATTCAGGTATTTGTGGAGATAATAGTTATTCAGATTTCGCTTTAAATATCAACCTCATTCGAGAATAAACACATTTAATTAATCAAATGTAATGTACGTATATAATAGATTATCAGATATTTTGTTTCTTAATATAGTTAACCTAAAATACTTTAATGCCTAATAAGCACATTTCGCCTAAAATAAATGCAGCTGGACAAGCTGAAAGTAAGCAGAGATTTCAAAGAAAAATTGTTTGATTTTTCAGTCACCCATGGGAAACTGTGGCTCAAGCTGCATGGAGAAAATATCCGAACCCGATAAATCCAGCGGTTATTGGAACTGACGTGATCGACAGGAAAGTCGTCGACGGGGTTTTGTACACTCACAGATTAGTTTCGACGAAATGGGGGTTTCCAAAATGGGCGAAGGCTGTAAGTACCTTTTCTACTTTTGATGATGTATGGAATCCAATCTTCATCATTTTGTTTTCTATCTCGTCTCTGACAAAGGACAATAATAACAATTTTTTGAGCTCAGAAACGTTGATGTTGCAGTTAATAATGATAATAATTGCAATAAAAGAAACTCTGAATAGTAATGAGTATCATAAACAATCTGAATTATTGGAATTGATGAAAGTTCTTGGAACTAAAAATTATAATAAGTATCCAAATTTTCGATTTCTCAGTAAAATTGTATTGAAAATCCTTTTTACATTGTCGAGGTTTCGAGAAGTCAGCGACAGTGATACAACGATTTGACAATGTTCACTTGTGAAACGCCTTTTAAATTTTTGACATTGTACGTATGTTCAAAAGAACGTTCTGACACTAAACACATGTTCTTTAAGTTGTATTTGTCCATGTAGTTGTACAATAAATTGTCTCATGATTTATATACAAAAAGAAATATGCACTGCAGATCTGGAAAAGGACTCAAAGTAGGAGTCAAAACGTCGGCAATGTAAAAAGGACGTTCAATACAATTTGACTGGGATATCGAAAATTTGGTGTCAAATGTGCAACCTGATTAGGATTGAAAATTTTTCAGTTTGATGTCATCGACATAAACTTCTTAATTTTTCTTCTTCTTAATACTTTTCAAATACAATATTCGTCACAAAAATCTCCATAAGTTATTGTCAAAAGAACGCGTGGAATACTTACTATTGTTGGATAAAGAAAAATGGGCTTACAAAGTGCTGCTAAGATTCCACTTAAATACATGGAAAGAGATTTTACCGCAGATTTCTGAGCAATCAATTAAACCGTTTACAACTTTAAAAAAAGAACAAGGTCATTGATTGTTGGACGGCTCTGAAGAGTATGAATTTTAAAGCTTAGCCCAAAAGTAATCATTATCATCAAAAGCCATCAGTGCATTACTTAAATATGCCAAGCCCCTTGAAAACCTACGCTTAACCCGTTCAATTGTGGCGATGTTGTGCTTGGTGCAAGGATTCCAAATAGCAGACGCTATCTATAGTTGCACGTACAAAAGTAAATATTCTCCGGAAAGATACCGATATAGTGCATCTTTCCCACAATATGGCATTTCGCTATTGTGTCCGTAGCATTTGTTGTACAATATCAAACATGTCAAAGTTCGTGCCTGAAAAATCTTTTTTGCGGGGAGCAGCGGGGAGTAATACTTCATTACTTCAACATGAAGGAAAGTGCCATGGAAAGTCATCGTATTCAAGTAGATGTTTACACTGAATATGCTTTGGCTAAGCAAACTCGCAGAAAGTGGTTTGCGCGGTTCACAAACGGAATTTTGACTTAACAGACGAGGAACGTCCTGGACAGCCTAAAAAATTTAAAGACCATGATTTGGGTGAACCCAACTGGGTGAAATCATCACTGGGAACCTTAACAGATGACAATAGATGCATTTGAATAGGAAAGGCGGCCGCCATATAAAAATCGACACGATAAAGTAGTTTTGCTCTATGATAATGCAAGATACCATGTTTCGAAAATCGTGAAAACTTATTTGGAAACGCTAAAATGGCAAGTTCTGCTTCACCCGCTGTATTCACCTCCATATGATTTCCATTTGTTCCGATCCATGGCGCATGGATTGTCAGAGCTGCAATTCGACAACTACGAAATGACCGGAAATTAGATCGATTTATTGAATGAATCTAAAAACTAAGAATTTTTTTGATGCGGTATTCATTCTTTGCCAGAAAAACGGCAAATAGTAGTGGATAACGGTGGCCATTGTAATGATACTATCATAGTAAACGACGTAACTTTGAAAAAAAAAAAAAAATGCTACGAATCAATTCCAACACCTTGTAAATGCCAATATCTAGAATGCTTTTGATGAAACAGACTATATGATGATTAAAAGACATTGTCAAGGTGAATAATACCTCTAAATCGATTTTAGAGTTGATAGAATAATTAAATGCAATCCGCTTAAGACATCTTGAAAAACGCATCACGTTACCCTTGGAAGTATTCAGAGGCAATTTGTTCTTATCGGACCATGTAGCCAATTCATCTAGATCATGTTGAAATCTGACTGCGTCAGACATAGAATTTATAGTGGCTAATAACTTTGCATCATCCGCAAACAATAGACATTTAAAAAAAAAGAGACAAGCTGTAGGTCATTTATAAATGAAATATCTAATTAATGAAATTTCCTGAATCATCATTTCATCGATATTTAACAAAGGTGAATGATAACGACCAAAAAATCTCGACTTGAAAGAACTCCTTAAACGATGACAAGGAAAAGCTGTTCAGGAACAAGAATAATGCAACGAGTGGGAGCGATGAAATATCGTTCGTTAAAGTGAATACCCTAATTTTTCTTGACAGGAAAAAAAGTCGAGCGTGTAAAATTGCGCGAGAAACGCAATAAACAATGTTTTCGAGGAGCTGACAATAAAATATTCAGGATGGGTTACGAGTCACTAGAGCGCCGTTGCGCGCGAGCGTTAATAATTTCCAGCTCACTCGTAATTTTTTCCAAACTTGATAAAGCAAGTTCTAGCGAGGCGCGGTTACTGCCCCGAGACAACAAACAATTTCGTGACCCCGTTTTCGCGTATTTGGCGCGGGGGTCGAAGGAAAAGCATGAGACGCGTAAAACATAACCGGCTTTTCGTATCGAATCGGGCGGATGCCGTTTATTGCTTTCGTTCCCCTCGGAATCTTACAAAAGCTCCGGCAAAAAGTCATATTCCCGCGAGTAAACAATTTATGCCTCGGAGTGGTAGACTACCGCGCGGACGGGACGTCCGGAAATTCGAAACTCGGAAAGTCAAGCAAGAAAGCGCCCAGGGCTTGCGAGGGAATTACAAAACAACGTCAAGTCGTATCAACTTTCGTAATGAGGGTGCTCAATGTGCGTCGCACCCTGGCGATCTTCCAAAACGGACGCCCTCAGAGCAAACGCGTTATCTGCATAAGGCGGCGCATCGAGATCCTCTTATCTATTTTTTTTTTTTTTTTCTAAAATTCTCTAGCTGTAACTGTATCTATACTGCCGTTTTATTTTTAAGTGGCTACATATGGATTTGCATCAAAATTGAGTTTTTCGTGTGGTTGGGTTTGGTGTTTTATAGTGAATTTTCATGTTTCTGAAGTTCCAGACTTTTACAACGAAATAGAACTAGACTTTTGAACGAAATAGAAAAAATGGTTTCCATTACCTTTCATAATTGGGGTAATTTATAATGCAGCATCACAAAAAAAAGTTACGGTACTTTTGTAAAGAGACACATGTCCCCTTATGGATTTTGAGCCACTGATTAGGGGCAGCGGAAGATGTGGGCATGGGAGCACTAACCACATGGAAAATTCTGCATGGGTAAAATAAATTGAATTTTCTCGATTTCCCAGTCAATAATATTTATTCCTAATTACAATTCGTCGACGTTTCTAGTCGGTTTTGACTCCTTTTGAAGACCTATCAAAATATACGTTATTCAACGATTAACCAACTGGGCAAACTGCAATGATTTAAATGATTTGTCACATGTTATCACTTACGTTATAGTGGGATTCAATAAATAATTAATCATATGGGAACATTACTAAAAGATTGTCCGTCACTTCAAAGCAGGAATGTTCAATCAATGTTGACAATATGTTTCGTCAGAATTTAAAGTTATAAAAGTTACAATCCTTAGAAAAGCCTCTATCACGTGCGGCCATGCTTCCAATACCATCTCTATTTACTCTTTGTACAGATCATGTCCACTTAGGTTTGGAAGTGAAGTGAATCATCCACAATCAATGTATGTATTCAATCAAAGAATCGTAAATACTATCCCAGTTTTCTAGATCTTTCTGTTTATTAGGGATAATACCTTGACGTTTTCTTATATAAGCCATCTTGGTGGACAATCTTTTACGATAATTGTGTTCTTTATTCAATATTTCTATATTATCCCTATCAAAATCATGTGTAAATTCCATTTTATGTTGACTGATTACAGAAGGTTCTCCATTCACTTTCTTAATATCATTGTGGTATTCTTTCCTTTTTTTTTTTTAAATAACGTTGTTTCACCAATGTATGTTTTATTGCAATTATAAAATATCCAAAAATACCCATCATGCAGGAATGCATAAATTAATAAATTGTAGCTTTATCGACTTGTTAAATTTTTCACAACTCACAGAATTTATCAAAATTTTAGATTTATAGTGAAAACTTTTTGTTTTTAAAAGTTTGAAAGATTACACGCAGTTTCTGTATTTTTACAGCATTATCGAAAATTCCTATAATCTACACAATTTAGGTGCGTTTTCCAAAATTCTACAAATTACTGTTATTTTTCAGAATCATTGATCATCTCTGGAATTTCAAAAGTTCTCCGTTTACGAAAAGTTTTCAAATTTCAAAGTTAATACAGTATTCAATTTTTTGCAATTTATTAAAATTTGCCCATCTCATGCAAGATTTTCCTTAATTTTTAAATACTTTTCCAGTATTCCAAATTTTTAATAAAAATAATTTTCGTAGTGCATATTTCAAAGAAATATGTTGAACACAATTCACAAAATAATTAAACTTATTCTAAAATTCTACAAAACTTTTGATTTTTCCAGAGTTATTGACAGTTTTTGAAATTTCCAATGTGTTATGATTCTCCGAAATTTTCAAAATTTTTGACTTCGTACCGACTACCAATTCAAAAACTTTCACAATTTCATGAAGATTTGTGCAACTCGTGAAGATTTCTTGCGTTTTTTTGAAACTCTACACAATTTTTTACATTTTCCTTAAAAACTTTCAAAAACACTATCATGCATATTTTGAAGAAGCAATAAATATGCATGATAATGAACCCATTGTACGAAATTCATTAAAATTTTATAGAATTTTACCGATTTTTCAAATTTTCCAATTTTTAAAAAATTTTTATAACTATAAACGTCATGCAGAGTATTTTAAAATTTTGGAATTTTATAAAAATTGACTAACTTACCAAAATTTGTTTCAGTTTCTGAATGCTTTCTAAGTACTGCAGATTTTTACGAAAAAATGAAAAAAAAAAAAAAAAAATATTTTTATGCATACCTATTCCGCCGAAATACGTATAATGATGAACACAATTTTTAAAAATTATGGACGATTTCCGAAGTTCTACAAAAATGTTCTTAGAGTATTTGGCGGTTTTTGGAATTCTAAATGTGTTATAATTTTTCATGGTTTTTCAAGTTTTTCACATCAAACCAACTACTCAACACTTTCGAAATTTTATAAAATTTGTAGAACTCGTAAAATTCATTTCTGATTTTTGAATATTTTTCAAGTATTTCAAATTTTCGTTAAAAATACAAAAATTATCATCATTCATATTTCAAAGACATATAATAAGAAACACAGTTTATAAATTAATGAAGATTTTCTGAAATTCTACACAAATTTTGATTTTTCTAGATTAATTGCCATTTAACCTAACTTTTTAACTGTCCGAAATTTTTGTTCAAAATTCGAAAAAAAATTATCGTGCATATGTAGAAAAAACATGGTTCTCGAAAAATTAGTTCACATTTTCTGAAATTTCACAAATTCCGTGAGTTATTCGAAATGATGAAGAATTAAAAAAAAAAAATTTTGTGTTTGTAATTTCAAACCTATAAAATTCTACTGACATAAAATTTTCAATGATCACACAAAATTGTCCAACTTAATAGGAATTTTCGTAATGTTTTATTAATTTTTAAGTTATTGCTTGTAAAATATAGATAACCGCGATAGAAAAATCCAGAAAAATTTGGTTTTGAACGGTACATAATATACTTGAACTCTGCCAAGTTTCAAGCATAAATCATAAGTTTTGTAAGAGTTATAAATATTTGAGCAAAATGTATGAAAAATTACACGTAATTTCCATTTAAAACTTCGATCGCTTCGTAGCACGGGTTGATCATATCCGTTTCGCTTCAAGCTTTACAGAAAATTTTTTTCAGTATCTTGATTGATTCAGAGGCCCGGAATGAAAAAAATTCCAACATTGCCAAAATGAGTGACACCCTAATATACAATATATAGTAATACACATTATTTCAATACATTATTTAGTACATATTTTTTGACCTTATATTTTAAAATTTCTAAAACAGTAATCGGCAAGTTGAAAAATTAAAAAATACTATAAAATCCATTTTTTATTTAGTCAGTAAAATTATCACAATAGGTAAAGTATATTATTCTATTTTACTGTCAGAGTCTGAATTCGTAAAATAAAATTGTTCACAAACAAAATTTGTTTATCAGTAACAATGGAGTTCTGTGCAGAAATTTTATTACTTATCATTTTTTTTAAATGTTAACGTTAGTCATCAAATTCAAATGTTCTTTGATCATTTTTGAAATATGACATAATTTTTTATTTTTTCAATAGTCAAAAAAATATCTGGGAAGCAATAAGTTTTGTGTTAAAAATTTTTCTACTTGCTTCTTTAAATATTGAACAAAGCTCATAATTTCAATTTTTCTGAATCTTGAAACAAATAATTTTACTCTACTCTAGAATTCAACTTGTAAATGGCAGAAAATTACAGAAACTCTGGAAATAATTTCTAACCTCTCGTAATTATAAACTGCAAAATGGCAAAAGACAGTTTTTTCTGCAATTTAGTTCCTCTTTAAAAAATCTACTTCACAACTGCCCCTGTTTCGAGGGTAACAGAAACGTGAAATTAATTCGATGAAATGCTGAAAAATGTAAAAATAATGTGAAACATCAGTTGAATTGATGATGAGATTTCGCACGAATCCGAGAATATGTTCTCCCAGACGCACGATTATCACATTAAAAGTTGCCGAAGCGCGAACTAGTATGCAAAAGGCACTCAATACGAGGCGCTCGAGGAATACGAATGGTCAGAAATTGAATTATACGCGCTTCAAAGTTGGGAAACGCCCGTGACGTTGATGAAAAATACTCGGGGTCATAAACGCTGGCTTCGTCTTTTATCTCACGAACAGAAATAATAATTAGCGCTAGCACGAACGTGCAGGCTGTAAGACTTTTTTTGGCTCTGGGAATGACGCCGTCAACACGCTTCGCGCTTGTGCCAACTTTTCACCAGTTAATTATGAAACCTAAACTTTGTATTCGCAAAAATGTTCCGAACTGGAAACCGGCACTTCACGCGTTCGAAATTAACGTTTTCGGGGATGTGGAACGTCGATGTAAGCGCGCGCGAAACCGCGCGGCTCACTCAATTAATTCGTCGCACGAGTTTCCCAGAGAAATCTCGCGTTTCCGTCCCCGAATTCCAGGGCTTGAATCGATCGTTAGGGATATATCACCTGCGATAATTTGGGACGGAAATTAATCTCGGCGTTTAATGGCTAATAATTTGACGTCGTATATTCGAAAACTCGTGGACGTGGTAGAAGTATTCAGTATTCAGGTTTGGGATGAATACTTGTTATTCAACCTGTGCTCTCTACATCTGAAACAAATTAACGCTGTTTGCTGGTTGGACCCAACTGTTTCATTATGTCACATATAGTGCTCTGGGGGACGCTCAAAGGAGCTGATTGAAAGAGTAATTTTGGCTGCGAGAACCAGCGATTTTGAAAAGTAGGGATGGGGATCAAAATAAAAATATCATTATTAGATAATCTGATATTCAGTATCGAATATCACGGATTAATATGAGTTGTGAACGTACTCTAGATTGTCTTTGATGTTTCAAACCTCAAGATAAGGAGGAAGAAGAAAAAGAGAAGAATCGTCTCCAAAGTGAAGTTATTTTTTTGATTTCTGGTTCCAAGATTAGTAATTAATGAGGGTGTTTTAAAATAAACTTGCAACCGTTTCATAACTCGATCACTTGTTTGACATATGTGTTGTGAGGTTAGGATTTTACTAGTTGTCATTTTGTATGAAATATCACATCCCTGATGAAGTGAGAGATCCTTCACGAAACGTCGGATGTTATAATAAAGTGTTTTTAATAAAGTCCACAGTTGTTAAAGTTGAATTCATTCAAACAATTGAATTAATATATATATGGTCGATTGAGTATTTTCATTATTTTTCAGTATTTATTCGATTCAGATTTGCTAGTATTTTCAATAATTTTTGCATAGGTATCTAGAATTTGGTCCCATTGGATTTGAAATTTGAAAGATTTCAAGTAATTTCATAGACTTTCGAGACAATCAACATATCTACCCGAATTATTAGAATTAAAAAATTTTTTTAACATTTCAATATTCCAAAAATTTTATGAGATTTTCTAGTATTTACGTCGATTTTGCATATGTTTATGGATTGCTATGATTTTAAATTCTAGAAATTTGTGTTTAAGAATTTAAAGTTTATTACCTTTTTTGTATATGAATGGATATTTTGGGAAACACTCTCTTCTTAGATTTACAGTTTGTGTAATTTTTTTCGTATTTCCTCAGCATCTAAAAAATTAAAAGAATTTTTCGGTATTCTTTTAAATTGTTGTAAAGATTTTCTAGATTACAATGCTCTATATAGTGCCGTTTTATGAATTTATAGTATTTCAGATATTTTTTTGTATTTTTCTTTTTTTTTTTTTTGTACGTTTTAGTGTTTACAAAATGTACGAATTCTTAGTTTTTTTAATAATAGCTCTTCAGATTTCTACGGTGCCATATCATTAAGTGCAAGGTTTAAAATATTTTAATTACCATATTTCGATAAATTAACCGGAAAACATCTTATACTCTCAGTTTTTTAGTGTTGAGCGTATTTTTTTGAGGATTTATAGGCTTCGAAAGATTCCCTGGTATTTTTATGGATTCTTGTATAGATATCTAAAATTTGATGTTGTAAAAGTCAAAGTTTTATTCACAGAGAAAAAATTAAAGTAAATTTTATCACGAAGAATTTAACCGAAATTGTATTCGTTATAGAAGAAAATCTTTTTCTATAGAAACTGATGACGTATTTTCCGCCCAGAGTGGAAAAACTACAGTTTCTATAGACGAAGATTCTCTTTTTTGGCGAATGCAAGTAGATTACATTCTTCGTGGTAACATTTACTTAAATTTTTTTTCCGCGTTAATTTCCGAGTTTGTGTAGGTTTTCAGATAAAATTTTATCAGCATTCACGAGTTTTTTAATGAAATTCAAGCATTTCAAGTATTTTTGAATTCTATTGTATTTATTGAATTTCGTAAGATTTTCCATAAGATTTAGAGATTTTTAGTATTTTCTGATATTTTTATGGATTTAGAAATCAAAGTTTGATTGATTTCCGAATTACGTGTACATCTTTCGAAAAAATCGATCAGCATTTACGAATATCTAATGAAATTCTATCACTATGAGTATTTTTCGTACTTTTTTGTTTTCACTGAATTTTGTAAGATTTTCTAAAAGATTTAACGATTTTAGTATTTTTATAGATTCCTTTGTAGAATTCTGTAATTCGTCGCTCTATTAATCAAAATTTTATTAATTTTCTGAGTTTTTATATTTTCTCGGAGAAAGTTAAAACAGCTTTTACAAGTATATTCCCAATTTATACTTTTTTTAAATATTTTTTGAATTTCGTAAAATTTTCCAGCAGGTTAAAGGATTTATAGTACTTCTTTAGATTCCTATATATGTGTCCAGAATTTAAAATTTCAGAATTCAGTGTTTTTCTCAATCGTTCATAGAGTAGTTATTACATAAATTCCTAGTATTTTATCAATTTATGAAAAATAAGTGCAAAAATTTTTGTTAATTAAATTTATAATATTCGTTTTGAAGTATATTTATTTTCTAACACTAAGAAGACAATCAGAATATCGTTATGGAAGAATTTTAATTGTATATAATCTCAAATGTTCCCTTTTTCTTTCAAATTTTCAAGTAAAGAATACACAGTGATCTCTGGGAACCAGCTTTATTTTTTCTTTCTAGTTTTGATTTATTAATATCGATAAATCAAAAGTAGAAAGAAGAAATAAAGCTGGTTCCCAGAGATCACTGTGTATTCTTTACTTGAAAATTTGAAAGAATTTTAAGGTTGTCTTGCAGCTAGGGTCGAATAATAAGAATTCAATCAAATTTCACATACAGATAGTTTATGGCACCTTACATCACCTCGTAAAAATTTCAAAGTGATCTTGTCCTAGGTTTTCGAGCAATAAGTGCTCAAAGTTGAGAAAAAATACATGGGCTCTAATGGGAGCGCGTGAATTGTTACCCTCTCTTCTCCAAAAACAGTTACTTGCAGAAATGAGATTGCCACGAAAAACGAGTACATCATAAAGCATAGCCTTACAAAAGTAAGTTTATGAAACGCGGCAACGTCGCACTGTCACTCACGCGATCGTAGTGCGTGAGTGAAAATCGCGAGCAGTTGTTTATCAATAAGACAGCGAAAGCGACGTTGCCAAGCGTACGCGTACGATTTTCAATTTTTTCCACGAATGATATTGTAAAATATTATTGGTTTCCACGTTTCGCATAATTATTTGATGAATTTACAGCAATATATCGTTATTAAATAATTAAAATATTACTTACAACAAGAGTTACAAGCCATATGAATTTTCATTGCATAAAGTTGGCAGCGAATTCAAACTCTAATGCTTTAGCATAGGGCGCAATTGTACCAACATGATAAAGCTAAACTTAGCTGCAGGACAACCTTAACGTCTATTTAATATTCCCACGATTATATTTTTGATACTGATAACCATAGACTGCCCTCTATACAGAATATGCCACTCTGATACTTTGAAAGTTAAAAATTTTTAAAAAGGAAAATGGAACTTATTTCGGAAGATATCGCTTACCTGAATGCTGAATGAGTTAATTGAAAAAAACGTCAAATGAAAATTTTCGTCTACATTTTGTTTACACATAAAGTTGCCATATTGTTCAATATCGCAACTTTAGACCATATAGTACATGAGCTGAGCATCGCCTTTGTTTGGTGCCGGAAAAAGTGATCCATACATAGGAGCGTATAGTAACAGCCGAACGACAAACAATGACGTATGATACCATATATATATATATATATATATATATATATATATATATATATATATTTTGCATCGTTTTAAATGAAAGTTGATATAGAGCTACAGAGTTCGAAGGAGATTCTCGTTATTCGAAAAATGTAGTAGCTGAGTAGATTATGTAACAATGAAAATTGAATTTTTAGTTCTGTCAGTACACTAAGAAGAAAAACTTCCAGTTTTGACTGGAAGTCATTAACCAGTTTAATTTTGGAAAATTTCCGTTTAAAGGCACGTAAATTTTTCAGTTTCAGAAGAAAAAATTCATTGAAAATGAAAATTTGCCTCCTCGATACCGATAAATCCATACGAAACTGAAAAGTTTTTGTTAAAAATTATAATTTCCGTTCGAACTGAAAAATTTCCTTCTCCAACAGAAAAATTTCAGTTATTTTTTACAGTGCACTTAAAAGCTGGTCAAACAGTTCTTACAAATTTTTTTTGTTAATTGAAATAAGCTGTTGTAAGAGTTAAATTAAACTGTATTGAATTCAGGTTGAAATAAATCAAATGAGAGTTGGATCGAAGAATGTAAATTTTAACTGGTTGAAACTATTTGTTGAGCATTACATAATCACAGAAATCAATGGTTGTCACTCATTCCACCGTAAAAATTACTTTTTATATTTGAAACTACGGCGAATTTCTCTTCAAGTAATTTGAGCACACTAATTTTTTTAACTGTATTAACTAACAATTTAAGGACTCATTTCACAACTTGAAAATTTGTTCCAAATCGCAATTTCTTTGTTCATTTTTACACTTCCCGGCATGATCACGATGCTACAATAACAACAGCGTAATTTTTCTACTGTTAGATATTATACAGCGTTTGAATGAATAATAAATCTACGACCGTGTGTCGCGTTCGCGATAGACTTTCAATAAAGCTCCATCGATCTTTGTTCCAGATGATTGGCAGCGCTAATATCTGCTACGCCAGCGAGCAAAGCCAAGTGGATCCGGAAAATAGAAATATGACCCTGAAAACTAGAAACGTGAGTGTTTATTGCTTTTCACTTCATTTTCAACCATTCCCATTTCTCGACACTTGGAAATTCAGGCGCCTTCTGAAACTCATTCATAAAGTTATTGAAAGCTGTTTGATGTTCCTCCATTTAATATTTTATCGCTCGAATACTTTCACTAGCATTCGCACTTGCCTTTTTTTGCGGTAACTTTACGAGTATTTATTTTTGATCAATTAAAACGTTAATTATTTTTTTCCTGTAAAAATCATACACATTCATGATTGGTCCGATGTGTACAGACGACAGTTTGTGTCAATGAATTTCACAGTTGACACCTTGGATGCACGTGCTCGATAAAGTTGATCTATTTTTACATCCGCGTTTCTAAGGTCACTCATACTTTACTTCTGCCAAGTACGTGATTATTTTTGTACTGTGAAAAAAAAATGGTATCACAAAGTAGAATCACGTAGGATAGAAAAATCAAGTTACCGTGGCGGATGTGATGCAGGTAATTCGTCAAAATATTTAATGAATGACGTGGGAGCCGAGACACGTATCTGGTTTACAGTAGGGATGCTTCATTGGTCCATGCCGGGAAGCATAAAATGAAAAAAAAGGGGATGTTGCTGTCTTGAGCGGAATCACGACGTTGCTTGATGTTCCGCATGGCGTACACGTATTCTTTCCGGATCGCGGAATTTATCTGCGACTTCGGCTCTAGCGCTGCTTCAGGTCTCGTTTTTATTTTGCTTCAGTTATTTTCCTGACGTGAAGAAACTCGCCTTTCGATGATTCGAGGGGGAACGCGATGCGCGTCGGCTGTGAAAACAGGCTACTCGCTACGTGTAATTTCTTTACGTTACGCTTTGCATGCGGCGCTTTTCCGAAATGTTGAGGAGATTTTCTTGCGGAGGATTGAAAGAAATTTGATAGAAACTATACGGATACACAGGGGTAACTATGGGGTCGATTGCAAATATTTTTACCTGCTAAATTTAATATAGTTCGAAAAAAGTTGATGATTGTCTTAAATATTTCAAATGCATGCATTTAATAGTTAGGTCAAGTTAGTTGTTTTTACATTTGAAACTTGGATTTTGTTCTGACAACTTTTTTTCTTTCTGAAAATCGCAACAGTACATTGTGTGTCTAAGGGCGAAAACAGCCGATTTTAGAAAATTCGAAAATTCGAAACTCGTTGAATTACAACTATCCGATGTTTGAGTGCTTATTACTTGAAATCTATCAGTCGGATAAAAGCTCGCCAAATATTACAAAATTTCATTTTACCCTTACTTCCTGAAAAACGGACTCGGCCTATCATATTCAACTGTCTATGTCCGCAGGGCTCTCGTTATAGCCTTTTTGTAGATTATTGTTTTGAGCAATTGCAATGATTACTCTTAATTGCAATATTGAGTTACATCTTCTATTTTGGACCAGTTGAATATCATTATTATCGAATATAATTTTTTTCTAATTAAGAGGTGTAGTTTCTCTTGGATGACTGCATTGTCTAACGAATTAATTCAATAATTCGTTAATATAACCCTTGAATTAATCTAACCCTTAAACGAATGTAAGTATTCCTTGAAAAGGGGGTCACACATGGACGTCGGAAACGTCGGAATACAAATAATTTATAAAAATTGACTGGCTGAACCGGTTTTTTTTTCCTAACAAAACCTGGACCAGTAGAAAAACATAAAATAATTTTTTCAATTACTTCCCGAATAAGTATACTTTTTTAAGATTGTAAAAAAATAAAATTTCAATTTTAAAATTCAAATTAACATAAAAATGTCTATAACTTAGATATCAACTAACATAAAATATTAGAAATGAACATAAAGAAATCAATTGACAATTTTAGATGATGATACTATTGTTGAATTTTTCTTTCATTCGCCAATTTTGATCTCTTCTCTAACTTTCACTTTCTCACTTTTATGTGATATAATTTTTATTATTACTGTAACATTTCCATTTAGTTTAAGACACTGTTCGCTTATTTTGCAGTCCTGTGAATATCTACTGTTGGGCTTATGTATGATCAAATTAAAAAAAAAAAAAAAATGAAAATTTTCTCACGCTTAAAGGATCATTCAAAAAACAAAAATTAAAAAAAATTTTGATTAACCTGTTGTTTCATGATTTTACTTATTGTTGTTGAATCATACAATTTTTCATCAATTTTTTTTAATACAAAAAAAGGCCGCATTTTTGAAAAATAGACGAAAACGCAAATTTTTATTACTTAGCGAATTTTCGAAAAACTATAATTCCAAACAAAAACTTAAAAAAAAGGTGCACTTCAAAAGTTTTTATTATAGAATAGGAAAAAAATTGTTTACATAAAATTTCAATTTCAAATGTATAGATCACGTGCAACTGACACGTGTCCGCGACTTCTCTAGCACTGATAAAAATATCAAGAATTTTAATAAATTTGGATGTGTAAGGATTTCAATATAAAATCATAAACGCATGCATGAAACCGAAAATAGTAAACATTTATTAATAAACCTAGACGCTTCTAAAAATATGTGAAAAGTTTATCAAAAATTCTAAACAAGGACATTAAATCTGTATCATACACAAACGTTATTGATTTTAATAAAGTTTCATAAATCAATTTTATATATAAATACATTAATTTCATATATGCAAAAATCGCGATTTCTCAATTCAGAATTTAATTTTACAGTTCTAAGCTTCTAAACGTATAATTATAGAATTTCGGATTACACAGTAAACAGTTCAGGATTTTGCACTCCAAAGTTTAAATTTTAGTAGAACTGAATTCTTTGATATGGAATTTCAAATCCTAAAGAAAACGCGAATTCAGCAGTAATTTAAAATCGACGTTACTGAAAATTTGAGTTTTAAAAAGCTGATATCCACAAAATTGTTATTTTCAAATCATGAAATCAATGTAAGTGAAAAATTTTTAGATATAAAAAACTATATCTTGTGAACTTTGGAATCTGTGAAATATCAATTCAAGATTCTTGAAAATTACATTATTTCACTTCTATATTCTTCAGTTCCATGAGATGCAAGGTTCATAATTTCGAAAACGAAAACTCATATTAATAATTTTTAAATAATTTTTTTAAAAGTTCATTTAACTCTTGAAATCTAAACAATGCAATGAAGAGTTTTCAATTTTTTCGAATTAAATCTGTATGGCTCGAAAAAAACTTTCGAATTAACCAAATTTTGAAATACCTTCATCATTTACTGTCGAAAAAATGCGAATCTATATTTCAACCATATAACTTAGCAACTATACCTCGTATTGAATGAAGAAGACCTACAATGTATTTCAAAGTTAAAAAGTTTAAAATGAAACAATATCAAATCATCATTCTTCAGGATGCAAAATAGAGTATTGAAGAGAAAAAAAATCAAACAAAACAGAAACAAAGAAATAGTAATAATAATGCCAATGCTTCAGTTTATCGAATCACGAATTTGAAATGATCCAATTCAGAAATTATCTGTAAGTTTGTGATTTTCAAATCTTAAAATCTGAATTCAACCACAGTACGATATTGATTTCTTTCCGGTAAAGCAAAGGGTACATTTGGTTAAGCATGCAAAAATCGTCCCAGATCCAGAAAATTCTGCAAACATCGCATATTAAAGACGACAGTATCAAAAACTGATTTTCTCACAATTTTGTGCTCCAGTTTACCTTGTGGAATTAGAAAAGCGTAAAATGTAACCTGCGATTTATATCTTTCTTCTTTGCAACAATAGTAGATCACTCATTGATCTCGAAAAGTTGACGATTTCCAAGTGGAACGAAGGACCATGAACAAAAAATTGTGAATTTCGATTCTCTTGTTTTTTGTGGTTAAGTTAAATACGATTATTATTCGAAATTTGTCAAAGAACAAAATTATACACGTATCGGAACTACATAAAAATCATACAATCAGGAACACACGTTGAAAACATTTTCTGGAGGGGTTTTCCAGAAATAAGTGTTTTTTTTAATAAGTAATTATAAGTAATACTTTTCAGTAATTGTCTGTGAATAATTTTTTTCATTTCAAACAGTAAGAATAAGTATTAAAAATATAGAAAACGAAAATTTTGAAAAAAAAAAAAAAATTAAGTTCTTCAATCAAAACTAATAGTCCATACAAATTTCTGCCATTGTAAGACGTTATTTATGTTCCACTGTGATTTTATGACACCGATTGCAAGGCAAATAATAAATTGTTCGAGGAGTAGCGGCATCGATCATTCTTCAGGAGGTGTTCGAGTAACTGCAAATATATTTAGAGCGCACACGTCTGCGTCGCACGTTTCAAGTAGTGCGAGCACCTAACTCACAGTCACGGGGCGTGGTACCGTGTTGTGATTTATCTCGGCGTTACTCCTTGGACAGATTAACCGCATTCGTGTAGTTTAAAACAAAAAAATGGTACCATAACGTACGATGATTATGGTATTGAAACGCCATGTCCTGTCGGTGCCTGAATTTTAATGATGATTGAAGCCTAAATGTGAATGAATTTTGAGTCGACGAGGCATGAACTTTTTTTCACGTGTTTTGAAGTAGCTTTAATTTTTTACTCTTTCGAATGTGAAAAAATGGAAGAGGAATACAGTGTGATATGGGCATGAAAAGTTGTCATGCAAAAATAACAATAATATATATATTATTTTATATATAATATAAAATAATAATAATAATGTTCCATTCGCATTTTTATTCAAAACAAGAGCGGATGCAGGGAAATAGCGATAGGGGCGATCGCTCTCTACTTTTTCCTTCTGAGTCCGAAAAAATGTATGATTCTAGACAATAAATTTGTAATATTTATGTAAAAACGTTCACTGTATTTGTTTTAATCATGTTTAATAGGTTGATTATTCCAGAAGGAATATAAATTATAGTATGGGGAATTTCATAAATTCAAGTACAAAGAACTCAATAAAATACTAATTGTTTTCTGAGTATATATTAATAACTTCGTATACTTATTGAACATGGAATATTGGCAAATTGGCTTTAGAGAAAAAATGCAATTTTTTTTCTTGCACTGTACGATATTTATTTTGATTTAGCAAACTCACTTTTGTCATATATTATCCCTTTCTTCATTTAATCTGAACAAGACTATTTTTCTTTCCAATTATGATTTCTGAATAAAAGTGAAATCACTTCATTCGATGCAGTGAAATTGCCTATAACTAGTAGTTTTACGACAGCATAGTAAAATGTTGTTATACTTGTAATTTTACCTATTCGCAATAAAAATATTACCTTTAAAATAGGTCCCGATTTCAGTTAAGAGCTGTCCATAAATTACCTAACGCCTCTGGGGGGGAAGGTGGTCCCGCTTGATGTGACAGTTTGTGACACCGGTGGGGGGGGGGGAGGTTCGAGCAGAACGTTACGTAACAAATTTTAGATGTTTTCATGTACCCTTGATTGGCATTCAAAATTGAGATATTTTTTATTTTCATAATGCTATGTAATTAACATTTTTAAAACACATAGTTTACTTGAAAAAATCATCACAATTCGAAACAAGTAATTTTATTCTCGAATCCAAAATATTGAATTTTCAATTCAACGAATAGAACAAATTAAAAAATGGTTAATATAATTCTATATTTGTGATATTTTGAATCATATTAATGATGTTAGTTTTGCAACTTTAGTTTTAAATATAATTATCTTGAAAATTTAAACTTTTTCATCTGAACTTAGAGTACATATATAATCCTGACTTTTGAGAGTTACACGAAAAATTCTGAAGCCATCATCAATAATTTTGTGTTATAAATCACACGAATAAATAATTTTCTGCTTTGAAACATGAAGTTGTAGTAGTTACATTTTAATTTGTATCAAAATAATAAAAAAGAAAAAATCACTTATTACAACTTTATAATTGTGATGAATTTTGCAACCGCGACTCAATGTAGTTACATCACGAATTGAAAAAAAAAAAATAATAATGGAAAATTGTCAGCAAGATTCGAAACTCGAGGTAGTTTGAAACGCAAATTTTAGAAATTTTTTTGATAGTTAAAGAAATCGAACGAAAAATCTAAAAACTAAGAACAAAAGTAAAAATTTATAGATATATTGAATTTGATGCTCATCCTAAATGTGAAGTACTTGAATTCTAAATTATATAAATGGAAACACTTTAAAAAGTTACAAAAACTAAAAAAAAAACATAATAACTTCTTACTTCTGAACACAAAATGCAAAATTACTAACGAAATTAGGAATCCATAGAAATTTTATACCTTTCAACAAAAACTTTTTATTCAATTCTACATTCGGGAAATAAAGCATGAAATTTGAAAATAACCGGCAAAATGTAGAATCCTTTTAAAATTTCTACCTTCAAACTTCAACTTTTTGTACGTACATAGTTCGATTTTGAATCCAGAACAGAAGCAAAAAGTTGAAAACAATTGAGAAAATTCAGAACCTGAAATTTTATAATATTTTGTAATATTGGGTCAATACTTTTTCTAACTTAATTGCTTACTTCCCATATATGCAGTATAAGTATGAAAAATCAAAAACTCAAATAAAAAAATTAAAAATTATTAGATTTTCGTACTTGTGGTACAAAACTTTCAGTAATATTTGATTCTGAGTTTCAAAAAGGAAACAAAAATCTCAATATATGTAGCATAATAAAAAAAAAAACTGAACCAATTTTTCACTTTTTTCTAGAAATTTGAGTAGCTGTAAGACATCCTAGATTGGAATAATAAGACGAACAATGACAAAATTTTCACCGAAATACTAAATTTTGTTAGCTTTTCAACTTTTAGATGGAAACTTTAATATCCTTTAAAATATGAATTTCAAAAATATAATTAAGTAAATAATGATTCATGTCCTAGTAACCACGTATTAGAAAAATTCAAAGTGTATGAAAAAACTGCAAACATTATTACTTACTGGATAATTTTGAAATTTAAACAGTAACGAACTAATTTATGAAACTTGGAAATAGTTTTTTCAGAATGTCAGGTGTTTCAGAATATTGCAAATTCTTTTTTTAGCGCTCTTCTACCCATTTTTGCGTGAGTCGAAACAATTTATTAAATTCCAAAAGCTTTCTAAGAACATCATTTTCAGTACAATAAAAATCTTAGAATATTTTGTTTTTCATTCTATTGTAAAATACAAAAAATTGTTGTAATTTTTTATATTTTTTCTCTTGATGACTGCGTTACGTTACATTTTGAGAGAGGGGGGGGACTTAGTCCGTGTGACAGTTTGTGACACAGGGAGGAGGGAGTGAAAAAATTCTGAAAATTGCGTTACTTAATTTATGGACAGTCCCTTACAAGAAAAGCAGTAATTGAAAGAATAATATTTTACAGTGTATGGCTTAAAGAATTCAATTGAATAATAGTTAACAATATATCATAATTATTATATTCAATTTAATAATTGAACTAAATAAGTCAACCTTCAGTTGAAATAAATTTAATAATAATACACTTCAATATAACAAGAGAGACCTCAGGGATGAAAAATTTCAACTCGAAAAAATTCAGACAATCGAAAACTTGACAAGAGAGTATTCCCATCGTTCTATTCGACGTTCTCGAGAGCTATCGAATTCTCCTATTTCACACGGTTACGAGTTTTTCGAGAATGCGCGCCTTTCATCAAATCCCCCGTACCGTTAGAAATTTCGCGATCCCTTCTCGAGCTCCAATAATACGAGACAATCCGCGATTGTTTTCACGGCCCCCGCGAATCGAGATGTGCCGTTATTAAAAATATCACGCTCGATGGTAATTAATTAGAGAAACGCGGGAACAATCGCGTGTAGGAGTTTGAAAAAGGCAAAAAAAAGGATGGAAATGGGTTAGGTAGGGATGGAGAAAGGGGGGGAGGGGGATTTAAGGGTGGAAGGGCACTCGTGACGTGGCACGAAGGGGGTCGCGACTTAGGCTGCGGGTGTTCTGAAGAGCCTTTGGTTGCAAGTAATTAGCATCGCCGCATAATTGAGAGGACTTTGCGGATCGAGCAGGTGCCATTGTTCGCTAGTCTTCCCCATTTGCCGTTGTATTTGCGGCTCCCTCGTCGTTTTAAGTACTTGCACTCGAAGTGGCTATTTGCGAAAAGCAGCAGTTACACCTGCTTCAACTTTTGATATCATTAAGAGCGAAGTTGTTTGGCATGGAAATTTCTGCCTTATTGCTCGATTCTTCCGAAGCCCTCGCGGAAATATCGCGATTTAAGAAGTGCGCTTGAATAAAAGTGTTGTACCTGATTTTTTTGAATTCCAGGTGATATGGGTTTTAGGGTCGTGGAAAAAGGGAATGAGTTGTCTTGAGATTAAAAGACGTTTATTGGTAGAGGGAGTAGATTGTAGCGATAGGCGATGCGTATTGATATACAATCGGAATATCGATAATTTTTTTCGATTGATTAGACTTTTTATGCTGATATATTCATCAAATGATAATCGTTATATCGATATTTTCGTTGCGTTTGATTTCTTTCAACACTAATTTTATTATTTTTTGTAAAATTTTGAAACTTACGAAATATCATAGTGACATAATATTTTATATGGAGGACAATCTGTGGTTATCAGTTTCAAAAATAAGTATAATTGCAGCAATATTCGATAGACATTGAGATCATTTGATAACGATATTTCCTTAATTTTTTTTGTAAGAAAATAATTAAACTTTGTAACCAATATAATAAATTTATTCCACCAAAATCTTTGTAAAAATTTATCGTAAATCTTCGAAATACTAGGAATCTACATATGTAGTAACTGTTCTATGAATAATCAATAAATATATTTGCAATCTATGAAACTTTGGATTCTGGAGCATAAAATTCTAGAAATATTCATAATGCATGTATAAAAATATTAAAAATCCTTAAAACTACTAGAAAATCTCACGAAATTCAATAAACACACAAAAATACTACAAATAGGGAATAAACTTATTGATATGAATTCGATTTATTTGAAAATTCACAAAAATTTTGTAACTGATAAAATTTTGACGCTTAGAGCAGCGAATTTTAAAAATCTATGTATATTAAAATTCATAAAAATATCTAAAATTTTTTGATCTTCTCGAAAATCGTACGAAATTCATTGAAAAAAAAAAAAAAAACGAAGAACACTAAAAATACTAAAATTAAATCGATTAATTTAATTTCTGATTGAATTTTTTCGAAAATATATACAAAATTTTAGTACTTATAAAAGTTTGATTCCTAGGGCATTGAATTCTAGACATCTGTGTATATATGTGAATCCATAAAAATACAAGAAAATGTTCCAGATCGTATAAAATCTTCAAAGAATACATTAAGTACTATAAGCGTTGAAAGGTTATTATGTTTTCTGATACATTTATTGAAATAAATAAAACATTTTTAACTTTTCATTTAAACAAATCGCATTCTAGATATTTGAAGAGGTGTCTTGAAAATAGCTATGAAATCGTACGTTTTGTGAATACCAGAAAATACACATGAAAAAAACCAAAAAAAAAAAAAAACTTTACCATAAATAAATAAAATATGTACGTGAAATTTGTGTAAATTAACTAACTAGAGCATCAAAATCTGTAAAATATCAACAGCGATTCATGAGAATACCGAAAAATCCTCTAAATCATATAAATACCTACTGAAAAAACACAATAAATATCAAAAGAAATATAAATCTCAAATGATACTGTTCTCTAAAATATCTATTCAAGCACAAAAAATTTAATACATAAGTAGATATACTTCAAATTCTTATGCACTCATTTTTGGAAATCTTTATCATAGCTAATCATAAAAATACCAAAATTTGGTAAAAAAAAATTCTAAAACATTTTTAGGATACTGAAAAGTACAAAGAAGATTGAAAATTTGAAAAAGTTAGGTACATTCGATTCTTTTGAAAATCTATGAAATTACTAGAGATCTTTACAATTTCAAGTCAGTTCTATCGGTTTAAATTCTAGATGCCTGTCAAAAATGTCATTAATTTTGTATAGCTGTTCTGGAAGTTTTCAAACATGTTATTAATATTCAAAATTTGTGTAATAAACTGCAATAAATAAACATGTCGATTGGAATTTATTGACTCTTTAATAAATTCGTTACTTAAATTCAGAAAAAAGTATAGTAAAATCTTCAATCAATTTATTTAATTTTTAACATTACATTGATATACGAGTATACTGAATTTATTAAAGTTTTTATGAAAATCCCAGAAAGTTTATGAAATTTAAGTCAGAATTTTTATTTATTTCTAAAAACGCGTTCATGTAAAAAACATCCAAGATTGTTGAGATATATTGTTGAGATACATACTATTATTTTATGAACAAACTGTTGTTTGAAATATCCATAAAAATGTATGCGATACGAGGGCATATCGACATTCCCTTTTCGATGTATCAATATTGAATATCGGATCATTCCAACAAAGCAAATGAGCCGATATTTTTCGTTACGATTGCCATCCGTAGATTTTAACTTCTGGAATTATAAATTCGAGCACTTGGAATATGGAATTAGGAAATCGTAAAATGAACATTAAAGGATATTCATCAGATTGCAGAGTAGGAATAGATATCCAATTATTTTATAATGGAAATTTAAAAACTATTGTTCACAATTTCTCGAACATAAGAAAGTTGATTGAGAATTCCGTTTTACATGAGACACTTCCACTTCCAAGTAGACCAGAGTTCTTATCCTTGAAATCGGTGTTCTCACAAGATTCATCCCCAACCTGAAAACTAAATCATCCCCTCGTGATATTCGTTCCTCGCACGTATTCGCGTAGCGAAACACATTAAAAAAAATGAAATACTCCTCTCGGTTACGTCACCGTCCCCGGATTTTCCTTAATTTTCCCCGTGCCACAGAAATTTCATCTCACGTTTCACACGGCGACTCTCATGTTTATCAAGAGGGCCCACCCACGAATCTCATTTTTTCGCGCCGATCCCTCGGATTGCTTCGTTAATCATCCCGTACATGGCGACTTTCCACTGAGCTATCACACGCGAGCCGCAGAAAACTCGGCATATCAATTTGTCCGTGAAAATGTAGCGTCGCACTACAGGACCCAAGAGGGCAAGGAAAACGACTATCAAAAAGTAAAAAGAAATTTAAAATAAAAAAAAAATAGTAAAAAAAATACAGAGAAAAGCGGAAACTCGGCCGACCTTTTTTCGGTACGTGATCTACGATGAATTTCATCGCTTGGGCTGTGTGCTCGTGACCCCTCGGGGGTGGAGTTGCCATTTTTCATTAAGCCTGGCGCCTCTCGACTCCATATTTCAATCGATTCAAAAAGTGCTGGCGCTGGTGACCCGATGGCTCTGCCGTTCCGTACATGCATCCTCTCTTTTTATACAACCCCCACACCCCCTTTCCCACCAACCCTCCCCTCTCGCCCCCTCTTTTTTTTGCGCCCGCTAGCGCGCAATTTGTTGTTTTTATGATTTAGGAGATTGCGAGCACAATAATTCAGTGTGTCCAACCCCTTCATAGTCCTCCATCAGCGCGGTCCGCAGGGAGTCCACGAGTCCCACATCGGGGGCAGGATCACACGACAGAAGCGGATACATTATTAATTTTTTTCTCCCTCGGTCTCGCGCGAGGTCTTTCCCGCCAAACAAAGGTATGATGAATGCTCTTTTTATGAGCGAGGTCCATTTTCTGCCTAATTAGAAGTTACGTTTTTCGGGACTGTATTTGCTTTCGAGGGAAGTCCATGAAGATTTTTCCCTCTGCGTTTGTTTGTGATAACGGAACGAGAGCAATCTGGAATGTGGGGTTTGGATATTTTGGTGGGTTTTTTGAGAGTGGATACGTTAGGGTGGGTATTAACCCTCAACTGGTGAACATCGCAATGGTCACCCGAAGATTGTCCAGAACCAAGTACGTCATCGGAACCGTCCACATCCTTCTTCTCAGTGAAAGGTACTAAGCTACGTTCCTTTTCAATCTAGTACCAAAATGTACGTGGGTTGAATTTGAAAATTGAAGGGTTTTCTGTATCTGTTGTTTATAGCGTAGATGCGATTGCGTTATCAGAGGCATGGTTAAAAGATAATATTTCGTCTTCTGAGTTGTTTGATTTAGGCGCATTTAATATTTTTCGTTGTGATAGAAGGGGTTTACAGAAGGGTGGAGGAGTTTTATTGGCAGTTATAATTGTAAACTACATTTCTCGACACATTTTGATAATATTATTAAATCAGCAAATAAATGTTTAGGGTTTTTGATTCGGATATCAGTAGGGATTTCACTGATGTTGAAACGATGGTAGTACTTTATAAAACATTGATCCTGTCAAGGTTGGAATATGCTGCTGTAATATGGTTACCAAAACATGTTAAATACAAACTGGCTATTGAGAATTGTCAAAAAAGATTTTTGAAGTTCTTGGCATGGAGAGTAGATGGTATTTGTCCACCGAGAGGAGTTGAATGTAATGATTTATGCTTTTTTTTTGGGGGGGGGGGGGGGGGGGCGTTGGAGAATCGGCGCATTTATCAGGGTCTGCTGTTTCTTTTCAAGATTATTGGACAATTGATTGATTCTCCATTTTTACTTTCCATTATTCCATTCAATGTGCCACAACAGTCCACGAGACATACTGAAGCCTTTTACATTCAGAAATCTGGTTTGTTAACAGAGTGTTCGCCGATATGTCGGATGTGTTTGAATTTAATTTGATTACTAGGAATAACTCATTTAACTGCAAATTGTTCTGCTAATCACTGAGTTTATTGAAAAATGTGTATCTTATTTTGATATGTTGTAAAGAGTCTTTTATCTTCGTTACGGAATATTACTATGAATTTTATGAATGTAGTCCTGTAATTGGGTCTTGACCTGTTGGACTTATGTAATATATAAATAAATAAAAAACTCGTTGGGTGGGTCAAAAACGACCCAGCTGTTTTTTTTAACGTGTTGTAACTTGAAAACGCGACATAGGAGCATTTAGTGAAGTAAGGGTAAAAAAATGTAGGAAGGGATAAAACAACTGTGTTTTGTCATTAAAGTCAGTCCATTTTTTGTGGCTGGGTCATTTTCGACCCACCCAATCAGTGATACAAAAACCTACACGAGCATAATCCGATCTAAGGTGAAGAAGTTTAATGTTTGCTACGAAATATTATAAAATAATATAAATTTGTTATGAGGTATTCTTTCATGATAAAATTTGTGTTGATGGAGCAGTTTTTCAATATTTCATCTATCCACCCCATTCACCATACATCCAAGCTTTAAGAGTCCTAGAAATATGCAGTTAAAATTTGCAGTATTTGTAATCAATAATTGAATTTTGAGGATGCAATACTTGCATGGTTTTGTTATTTAAAAAAATTCCATGTTCAGAAATTCAAACATTGAGATTACGTTAATAAATGCGTATTTAAAAAATTCGAAATCAAGCAATTTTTATCCTCTCAAAAAAAAAAAAATGTTTGAGAATTCATCCATAGAGAAAATTCGAAAAAAAAAAAAAATCTTTATACGATCAAAAAAGTTTGAGCAAATATTGTTTTCATGATCTTATACCGAAGATTTTAATACAATTGAAATAATTAACGAAAGGATTTTATGAAATTCAAATATTTTGAATTTGTGGACGCAGTAAGAACCAATTCATAGAACTGTTGAAAATTCAAGAATTCTAGATTTTTTTAGTTCATGATTGCAATTGATTTAAAAGAGAAATTTGAACCAAAAAAATTTACTGAATTCTATTGTTATGATCAGAGCAGACAGAGTTATGTTCTTTAATGAAAAATAGTTATTACTATATTTTCGATTTTTTCGCCTATAAATCCATATTTTCAACAATCACACAAATAAACCCATACTTCGAACATTTAAGTGTCTGAGAATCAATAAGAAAAATATTTTTAGCTCAAATACCTTTGAATTTCTATCGTTTACTTGATAATAATGTGAACAAAACATCGTTACGTCGTTAATCAATCAAAATGTCATAAAGTAAAATGAATCCATGTCTGCAAATTCTTCAGAAAATATCATGGCTGTTAACAGGCAATCTTATCGATGATTCTGCAGTAGACGACGATCTTATTCTCAATTTATCAACTGAACTGAATGCTTATACATATGTTCTTGTTGCCTCATGTGACGTCGAACATTAATTTTCGTCGTGTTTACATATATTGAGTGACAAACGACGCAGTTTTGTTTTTGATAATCTGATACAACATGTTATATTGTTCTGCAACGATATTAAGGGGAATCTCATCGTAATTAAAAATAAATATTATCCATATTATTGTCCATATTTATCCATTTTTCCGTCCATGAATCCGTACATATTTTTACAATTTAAAAAACATAACTTTGCTAGCTCTGGTCATGATAAAACCACGTGATAAGGGTTTGAAAAACTGTTCAATAGAAATCTAATTCTATTTGAATCCAGCGTATCTTTGACAGAAATACAGCTCAGGAAGCAACTACAACAAACTCTACTCTTCGATTTACGAGTGAAATAAGACCGAGAATAAAGCAGACATGATAGAAAAAAATGCAACAAAAAATAAGATAGGATCAAAACCTTCGAGGTAAACCGAAGGTGTGAGTGAGAGGACAAAATACCCAAGATACGCCAAGTCCAGCTGCAACGGTACAAAGCCACTCGAATTTGAATCGATATCGATGTCCAATAATCTCGAATTTTATAAATCCCAACATCGCGTTCTTTTACAAATATTCGTCTGAGAATGCCTGCGACCTCGCGTGTTTGTCGTTGAGTCTGCGAGTGCTTTTTTATCTCGCTAAATGAATTCCCCGAGGAATCGCCAGAGAGCCCGATGATTAAAGCAGTAAAGAACATATATACGAAAATTGACATATTTTATGCGAACCGCATCGCAGACAGCTGTCGTGTTATGATATTAGAGGCGCAAGAGCAAGCGAGGCAAATTGCTAAAAGATATCTAGCACCGGGGATGACGCCACGTATTCCCGACATTGCATTACGAGCGCGCTTCACTCGGCTTACCGAAAATACGCTTCGGAATTTTCTCCAGCTCGACTCTTTTTTTTTTTCATTTGAAAAACTCAACGGAATTGTTTGGTTCTTGCTTCGTGCCCACGTAAGATGCGAAAAATGAATGCCGGAGGTTGCGAAGATTGCGCCGAGAAAAGAGGTTTCCGGTATAACAGAAAAACTGCCCCAAGAGTGTTGGCGTCAAAATTGAGAAAATTGAGTACTACTGGTTTATACTCTCGGAATCGCACAATATGATGAAGTTTCTGCTATTCTGCAGAAGAAGGAATATGGTCGTTTCGGAGGATTATTACTCCGTGATTTAGGAACAAGGAATTGTTGTTTTAGACTATGACGCTTCTTGTCTTGAAATCGTAGGATTTGTCATGCATAAATTATGAATGTGGAACAAATTTTTTCATACCTGCCCATTTTTCCGAATACCTTGAAAAATATTAAGGCTGTCTATTATTTATGTTATGCTCGAAAGGGGGGGGAGGGGTCAAATCAAACGTGACGACCCATTTTAACGCTTATGGAGAATAGCGTTACGAGGGGGATCAAAATTCTTGAAATTTGCGTGACGTAATTTATAAACAGGTCTTTGTATATTATATAGCTGATTTCTTTATAAAATATTTCAGATTAAAAATCAATTATGGGATTATTGCTTGGGAAATTGCAAGTCTTTATGTATTGAGGCCTTTGAAAGTCTTGCAGAAAAGGATTGCGAAGATGATTTTTGGAAAAGAGAAGGAATTTCCTTCTACTATACTTTTCAGAGAGTATGGGATTATGGATTTACAGAGAGGTTTTATGTATAATACCCTATCTCAGGAATTCGTTGACTTGCGGTCTAAGTTTTTGTTAATGATGAAGAACTTTGATACTAGAAACTCTGATTTGATATTGCCTTCCATGAGGAAGGATATATACTCCAGGTCTTTTTGTTGTCTTAAATATAGGTTTTTCAATGCTGCGCCGGATAACATCTAACAATGTGACTTCACCGTCGATTAGAGAGTCTTTTGTGTATGTTAGCATGAAAGTTGATATAGAAGTTTGGGTTGTCTGTATAGCATGTAAGTCGATAAGTTAGTTATTTCAATTATTCAGGTCTGCGTTCAGATACATTGACTATCTTTGCAGGAGGAAGTACCTAGTACTATGTACACCTGAAATAAATAAAACAAATAAATAAGAATTACGAATTGCGAAATCCGTAAAATTCAACAATATTACTTCAAAATTTCCTAGTTCTTTCCCTTGCGTTCTCCGAAATCGTTTACCAGGGCACGTCCTGGTAAACCAAGACGTCTGGTAACCCTATCACATGCCTTTTCCGCAGAGCGGTTTGCCACCGCTGTCGCGCTACTCAAGTCCGGACCTGAGCCGCTGAAGTATTGCGGTGAAGATAAGTTGTTCGATAAAACGACGCGTTTGCATGCGCTACCACTCGCGTAACCAACGGTCGAAGCCAAGTTAACGTGACTGATGTAAATACGTTCAAGAAAATACCTTTCAACACTGCTTGTGTTGTTATGATAGTTTGCGGAAGGATCGAAATTGTTGCCCAAGTTTCTGAATTTTAGCAAGTTAGAGATCATTCAGATCTTGCAAAGAAGAAAAAGGAAAGGTGTAAATGAATTAGTTATGATGTAGTTTATTTTAGGTATTACTCCGAAAGCAGCAACAAAGTAATGAAAAATAAGTTGCAATCACGAAACGTATGATTTGATTTATTACTTGCTGGAAATCGCGGATAATAGCATGACGCTCTGAATAGAGATGTTAATATTTTTATTCTAAATTACATGTTTAGCCTGTTGGGGAAAGAGGTCGTTCAGGAAATAAACCAGAGATTAATTGTAATAAATGTCATAAAACACGTTTCAAGGATTTCTGAGAAATGGAGAGAACTTCATGTTCAATGACTTATTTTGAAGCCATCCTATCATAACTTCAAGTTCTAAAAAATATTCGATTAGCGTTACGCAATGACTCTTCACATTTGATTTTACTTCTTTCACGGTTCATAAAGCTCGCGTACACTGACAATTTTAATCTGTACAAATTGAATGTTGCGTCCAGTAGCTCAAAGCGACGACAAGAAAGGTGTGATTTTTTTGATTACTTTTCAAAAGGTTCGCGTCAGCTCCGGAAGTTCGCTACTACACGTCGTAACTGATGACGATGCTACGTGCGCATAATATACCTAGTGAATTGAGTGCGGTACCGACTGCGTTGATAGACACGAGCATAATTAAGTACACGATGAGCAGTGAAGTTAAATTGTGTTCTGTAAGCGATATTGCAACGTCTGTAACGCCGAGTGGTTTCAACCCTTTCATGGGTGATTCTGTAGAGTTCGGCTTTGTTTTACGATGCGCGTCTTTTTTTGATGGCCGATTCGTGGCATTGTTAAGTCGAGGGATTTGAATTTTTTGTAGAATTAAGGAGCATTGTTTGTTTCTTTTTTACGTATTGGTCTGAAAAGCTTTATTGCACTTTTTGTCAGTGATTTTTTAAATTGTTTGTTTAAATATTTTGCATACTCGTAGCTTTGATAGAGCTTATTAAAATGTATACTTACTCCGAAGGCGATAAACATTGTATTCTTGAGAGAAAAAGGAGATGGCTTCATGGATGGTAGCCATTGACGTTATGGATGGTAGCCATCTTGATCTATAGAGGCAGCCATTTTGATTCACAGAGTATCGAGTAGGCTTTGAATCTGCCTGCGAGGCGTTTCAATTTAATTAGCAATATTTTTTATTCTTTTTAGCATTGACATAAAGACCAATTGATGTGTATTATCAATTATCAACAGTAAAATCAATAGTAATCTGTATGGGATTTTGGATGAGGTGGCTAGTAACGCGGGAAATTGAAATTGGAACGTACAACCTAGTTTTTTTCGGTAATTTACACAGATCAGTGGTAGTTAATTATTAATGCGATTGTAGCAAAGTAAATATCAATATCACATTTTTGTTGTTGTTTAATCATCCACGTATTTTAGTATGATTATTTCTGAAATTATAACAATCTATATATATAAATGTGAAAGTCTGTACCTTGTGCGCCTATAACTTCAAAACTACTGCATTTTTGGAAAATTCGCAACACTTGAACAATTATTAATAATTCAGTTTTGTCTACTCACTTTTGGAGAGGCGGGGCTTTTCATAAAAGAGACTCCTCTTTCGTAGCCAACTCTCATAGGAATACTGGGAAAACTTAGGTGTGTATAATGAAGTCTAGGTTAATGGCTTCTTTTATCTCTCTTGAAAAAAAAATTAGAAGATACTGAATTGTAAAGGTGAAAGTTGGACAAAAGAAAATTATATCTAAAACAAATGCGAGACGAAGAAAACTTTGATTGCTAGAATTTTTTGTTTGAAAATTTTCTTCCAAGATAAAAGAAATAATGTATCAATAATCCTATAACACAGATCAATTACCCCCAATTTTCTATTAGGGTAAGCTTAGAAAGAGAAGAGGCTTCAATCAAAAGCCCCGCCTTGCTGAATGGTGAGTGGACGAAACTAAATTATTAATAACTCTTTAAGTTTCGCGAATTTTGAAAAATTCTAATGGAAAAAGTGTCTTTGAATTTCATGAAACATCGATAGTTTTTCTGATGATCCGCCGACTTTAGGACACCCTGTATAGGAAATAACAGAAAATATAAACAATTGTTAATTTACACAAGTCGCAAAATGTCACAATGGTGAATCATCACAAAATTCTATGAATCGCAAAATCATACATTGTCACAAATCATGAAAAGCCATAATAAAGTTATTTTTATAATCCTCATCATGATCACCTCCTGATCCTGATTAACAAATAAATTTTCATCAATTTCATTCTTTACTTTGATCGTAAGAAAGTATCATTAGAAACTATTTTTTTTAAATACTTATAACAGCTTTTTGACCAATACAATCCATTATATTAGCATAGTATATCTTCGCGGTTATCCATTATTATCTAACCAATCCCATATTTCGTCCAAAAAATAAAAATTGTTTCAAAAAAAAAAAAAAAAAAAAAAAAAAATGGAGAAGATTTTTAATTAGAGATAATGGTAAATCTAGTTTGAAACAAATTAGACAACATGCTTTTTATGAGAGAATTCCGGTTATTTTTGGGTCCCCCTCGTACATATATTAAGTATCCACCGGTACGTTATACGTTTCCCGTCCTTATAAGAACTTCCCTACCAGCTACGCGAAAAGCTCACGTGAGCCCACCGGAATCCTGCGGCATTCAAATTTATCGCTTAACGCGGCGGTCGACAAAGCGGCCCTTTTTCCCTCTTTTTGAAATCCTTTGTTATCCGGACCATCGCATTCAAGACGCAGAAGAGTTGCCAACTCGCAATACTCGGATCCGAAGGCCGCGGCGACCGCGATAGCTATGCAACACAGTTGGCTTCATTGATTGCCAATATGGCGTCACTGAAGAAGGGGTCTTCGCCCCAAGTCGCGGTCCACTGTGCCGCTGGCGTTAATTTCTCCGCGAAACACATTGCACCCTTGCGATTCAATTGTTCCAGCATCACGAGCACCATTCTCGTCCAAGCGAGCTCATAATAATGTGAAAGCTGAATGCGCACACGCTCAAACTCATCCGCCTTGCTCCTTATTTCTCCCCGTAACGTCAAACATTTTCAGCTGTCGACATTGTAGTTGGGATCTTGGGCTGGATAGAGCAACTTGGCGCGCGGCTTGATCATTGAGAGTGACGGGGACGCGGCAAATCCGCATTGGGACGTCCCATTGTCAAACGCCGTTGCCGTGCGATGCACAAAAGTCGTGACGAGGAGCTTTTCGAACAAAAGAAATCGGATTCCTCGGGATTATTGCGGAAAAATTCGACAAGAAATCGCGATAATTCGAACAAGTTTGGGATTTCGCGGAATTTTTTTATAAATCGATAATATCTGTATACTTGGAAGTTGTAGTTGGTGAATATCCATGAACATTTCATTACTCTAAACTTTGTAGAAAAGCTCTACTCACAATTCTATTTTGATCTTTTTCCTTCTTTGAAGTGTTTTAAGGTAAGGGTAAGGTGCACATTGCGAATCTAGTTCTCAGTGTTTCCACTATAGTTTTCACAAAATACTTCTAAAGTGTTTGTCAAGAGCGATCGTTCAATGTCCTCGAGAAAATTAAAGAAATCTCCTGATAAAATTGTGGAGCAGAAGGCAATTATTCTCGTAATTGAAAAGGTAGATGAGAATCTTTGTACCTTGAGGAAATGGCTGAGCTGTGGACGCTGCCGGCGTCTCGTTCATTATTCAAGGGTTTCTGATGAAACGCCAAGGAAGGCGCGTTTGATCTTCCGATCTCGATTGTACAGAAATCAGTGCTTTCAGTAGGTCCCTGTAATTCAATGAAACTTGGTGAAATTCGCCTCTCTATTCGATATTGATGAACGTTCTTCAGAGTGCCAATCGTATATTTATGTGTTTATTTTTTTCTCGGTTCGTTACAATGCACTTTTGAATTATGAATAATTTCTTAATACCGACCCTGTTTGAAAATCCCCTAAGCTCCTAGAAACCTTTAATTTTTATCAATTTCATTAAAAAATTACGCCATAAGGAGATGACGAAATGAAGAACGATAAAACTTATCATTCGTTGTTTTTTTTCTGTTCGCAGTTAACATTTTGTAACTACATTGCTGTAGATGAGACGCTCACCTACCAGCCAGATCCACAAGATAGCAACAAAACGCTGCTGACTCAGGATGCAGTTGTCACAGTCAAAGGCGTTCCCCTCACCCATTACATGGAAGATCTTTTGACTTCGAAAATCTCGTTCAATGCCGGACAGGTAAGGAAACAAAAAGGAAATTTGGGAAAAAAAGTTGTGATACATGTGAATCTTATCATACACGTTATGTAACATGTATGTAACAGTATAGACTAGCAATGTTACTAAAAAGCAATGTCAAAGCAACTTGATCTTATAGTAACATTATTGGGTTATGAAATTGCTGATGTACCTGTCAGAGTTATAAGTTATTTAACTGCTATAAAACAGTTTTAATAATATAACGTCACGTTGCTAACTGGGTCAAGAAGTTATTTTTTACTTTTTTCCCGACTTTTGGCCATCTTTTTCGAAAATCGATTTTCGTGCGTTGTGTAGAACGTTGCAGATTTCGAAAGTCATCTTATCTTCGTCTTAATAGCATATATATGTATTTCTGCAAGACTGAAGAATTTTTCCATGAAAGAATGAAAAAAAAAACTTGACAAAAAAAATTTTGGTTTCAGGGAAGGCAAGCGATGGAATGGGTGATAGACAAATTCGAATTGGGAGTGAAGGATCTGGCATCGAGCGCGGCGAAGACAACAGATGAGTTGCTTTCGCAAACGCGGCGGCAACTTGATGACCTCCAGAGCGCAGCTAAAAAGTCATTAGACGAGATTCACACTAACCTCACGACGCCTCCGACGCAGAAATCTATGCCCAAGTTGTAGCGAAGGTTATATTCTAGCTTTAATCTATTCGATTAGACCGAATTTGAAGAAGCCAACAACAGAAACTGAAGACTAGTTTCTAAACGCGATGGTGATTTTTGGAATATTTTGTTTAATAATAAATGCTGAAAATGAATGCCTTGTAAAATTTTTTCTTGAATAATCCATTTACAACGGTTCAGTGAAGTCCGAATTGTAATTTTAGGCATACTAGCGATTATACACGCGTCCTTAAATACGAAACTATTGATGAGTAGAATCATAGACCACCCGAGATTATTATATGAATGGCCATTATTTTTTATTGTCAAACAGAAGCAATAGCCTATGAATCCTGAATTTTTCGCGGGACGAAAAGTATGATGCAAATGTTCGAAAATTCGCAACTATACATATAGTAATCTTATTCAATTTTATTTGTAAATATTGATCAGCTGGTTATGAAATAAATTTGTTATTCTATTCAAAATGTTGTATTGTGTGTTTGAGGAGAATTCCCTGAATACACTGTGTCACAGTGATTTTGCAACAGAGCTGCAATATTTTTTTGTTTGACAACACGATGACAAACAGTAAGTATGCTGTGGGGATTCTGGACCCCCCACTGCTCTTAAACCTGACCTAAGTAGAGCACCCCTAAAAAATGATATAAAAGTCCAGAACTGTTTCTTAGTTAAACTTGTGAGTGAATTTTTGTTGACGTGCAGATAAGGTCAACAAAGCAAAGGTACCGTAACAGGATAAAAAAATTGGCAGAAAATCTTTCGGATGACGAAATTCGTAAAGAAGCAGAATTAAGTTTAACGTCAGAAAACAGTGACCATAGTTTTGATGAACAAAACTCAACTTGAGCTTCCGATGACTCACGCTTAAGCGACGAAAGTTTTTATAATATTTAAGAATGTATTTTGCTCTGTGATAAAAACATGATGAAGAAAAAAAATCTTTCCATCCAAAGTCGAATTTTGTTACTAATATAATTCTCAAAAGCTCTCAATTTCGGTAATATGAATGAACCGAAAAATCTAACAATACTATTTTATTTCTGGGTCAGCTACAGTGGGGTAGTAACCGGTGCGCACGCGCGTTTTTTTAAAAAAATCACGCGTGATTGCAAATACGCAGCTTAATTGACATGGCATATGTCTGACATTTCGCAGACACTCGTGACCCATCATGCAATCATTTGACTATCTGGGATATTGTCAGTCTTTTCATTTTCACTAGAGTGAACATGAACCGTCAGATCCACTGACTCTTCATCCCACAGCCAAATCACTGAAGTGTCCAAGTTTGAAACGATGAAAATCAGATCGTGGCAAACTTGCTCCGATTCGTAGCAATCTTCATTATTTACCGGACATCGAACAAAGTAAACGACCGTGTTGCCCGATTAGTGGACCGGCGCAGGATGCAGAAAGCTGGAACTCTATCCCGCGTTACATTTCGGATCTGGTCGCAAGATTGAGTAACCAAAGAGCGATTCCGGACGAGACAGACGAAATAGTTTACACGCCGTTGTCCCAACTCCGCCGTGCAAAGGCTTTTGCAACAAGAGTAGAGTACTATCGCGAACTTCGGACCGGAATAGTTGCGAGGGCCGGGCGGTGTGCTTCGCCGTACCATTCCTCCATGACCGCCACGTATCCCATTGTCTTGCAAGAATGGAATGGAATGCTATAAAGGATACTCCGACAAAGGAGCCATCCCGAGCTTTCTCGGCCGGGTAACGAGTGCGGCGAAATTTCATTAGTGACGATCAAATGGCGCCCGCTACGGGAGAACGAATTTCGTCGATTGACCAATTTCTCACGTGCCGATTGACTTTGATATGCAAGACAGGATATACTTTTTGTGGCGCTTCTGAATCCTCTGAGCGGTTGTAGAAAAACTCCTACCCTCCCCATCTTTTCTCTCCTTTTAGGTTTGGCAGAGACAAATATTTGGGACTATTACAATCCAGCTTTGATATGTCTTCCTCTGGGAAGAATGTTTTGTGGTTGTGATTTTTAGGTTGGTATCATAGTGTATTCTTTGGTAGGTGATACTGGAGAATGTTAAAACAAGACTTTGAAGGTTAACCCGAGTCGAAATTATAATCAAAATTATAACCAACTTGAACCTATTCGATCGGATTTAAAACCTTCATGACCTGTGAAATCTAAAATAGCACGCAATAATCCACGTGAGTGGTTTTTCAACTATTTCAACCTACAATTTCGAAATCAAGATCGAAAAAACAACCAAATTTAACCTGAGAAAAACGAAGGCAAACTTTCATGACTCTCTGTTTTTAAATTGAATTAACACTTTGAAAAATTCGATTATTGAAAAGACTATATTGAATGATAGTTTTCTTTTCCTCCAAATAAAAAAAAAATATCATATTACATACTTTCGTTTGCTAATTATCACTGAATTTAAGAAATATAATTTTTTATTGCTATTTTAAATAAAAAAACGCGAATATTATAACATTGTACAATGTACAAAAGTTTATTCAATCACGTTTGATTAGCAGGTATTCTGAAGTATACAAATCGTCAACTTTCATCGATTATATTAGGGATAATGTGATCCCTCCATCTTAAGAGGGAGGCCTAGCTGACTTGTGACAGCTTGTGACACAGAGATAGGGAAGGGAGGTATCAAGAAATCCTGAAAATCGGTTTATTTTATTGATGAACAGCCTATTCGGCAAGGAATATTTCAGATATATTTCTTAAACATTTGAAAATATTTAAGAAACATTTCGGAATATATAATGTCAACTGGGAGTTCCTTGAATGTGAAATCTACGCTTTGAAAAGAACGCATCATTTATTTTTATAAAAATTTGAAAACAATAGTGATATATAGATTTCTTGTTGAACAAACTTGCCTCTCTTCGAAATTTTCTTTTCTGACGCTGTGACGAAAGTTGTATGTTGACAAGAGAAGAAAATTCATTCTGATCAAGTTAAATTTATTTCTAATATATTATAGAAATATAATTAAAAATCATCTATATTCAAAGTGAAAGTTAATTTATATTTATAATACAATTTAACGCCTACTGCAATCTGCTGTACTTATATTTTCACGGCTTCTTGATTGTGGTGCATTTCTGACCCAGATCGTCTTTTGTTTTTGCTTTGATTTTCATTTTATGTGTCAATACGCGTTAAATATTGTTTTCGAGTGTTGAAAGTTGATCAAAAGTTTGAAAAATGGGCCGAAACAAATTGCTTTTATTTATTAGATTATTAGGAAAACCAAGCTTTTTCAGTTCAAAATCCTCACGATCGATGCTGAGTTAATTTAATTATTGTCAATTTTTTCAAGTATTCGTTAAAAATGTTTTTTTTAGTACGTTTTTTTGATTAATGTCCCTATGAGGGAAACTGGAAAAACGAATATTTTTGAGAATATTAATGGCATATTTTTATCGTATTTTGCGTTACTAGAGCTTGTATCATTTCGAGAATGTTCAAAATTGCCGTGTATTTTATGCCCAAATTGCACATGCGCAACGTGGCAGATTTTTCGCCGCTGTTGGTTATAAATTGTTTAAATGAGGTTCAAAATAAAACCTATTTTAGGCGTGAAATCCGTAAAATCGATAATAATTGCCATGTTTACGGTGTAAAGTTGATTTAAAATAAGCTTAGTTTGAACCGATGAGAACCGAAATATCCTGGATTTATTTGGTTCAAAGTTTGATCCCAATTTCGACTCGGGCTACATTACACTGGATTTTGAATGTGAGATGAACTTTTAACCTAAAATTTCTCGATCTTTTTTTATTGCGATTTTTAATGTAGTTATTATAACATATTAACTATCGGTTGCCAGAAATTTGTGCTTGCAATATTTTCCGGATGATCGTGATAGCAATTCGAAAGCAAAACAACAGCAATTATTACCGCACATATTTCTAGGTCTTTGACAGAAACAAATAACGGCAATATGGTAGAAAAAAATGTAGGAAGTCTGACAGAAACAGTTACTCAAAACAATTTCATTGATATGATTTACGTTCTGCAGGAAAATTTTGCCCGCGACAATTTTCGGCAACAAGTGGCCAAAAATTTACAGTGATTTTATGGAAATGGTAGAAAATGCGACAAGAAAGCAGCGAAACAGCAAAGTCGACAATTTATTCGTCAATCGATATATGAGTCATTCTGTGTCTTTTTTTGATAACGAAAATAAACTGTATTTATTTTAAATTTATTAATTGTAAGACAAAAATTTTTAATCTATGATTACGAAATTCATACTTATAAAATTAATATGCATCACTGTAAAAAGTTGTATTATTCTCTAGAGCTTGATAAGTTCTTGATGTCAGATTGAATAAAGAAGTTTACTTGCATTTTCTATAATCCGTATTCTAGGGATTAATTTGTGTAGATATACAAACTATCGAATTCATTATTTGTTTACTTCAGGAAAAATCAAGACCAAATTAGCAACAATTCGTGAATGATAAAATTCAATTCTTTACGGTCAACTGTCTAAATTTGAATCTGTTGCGTTCAACCGAATGTTATATTCTACGAATTTCCTCGTTAAAATTTTTACAATGAAACTTCTGTAACAATTAAAAAAATTAAATTTATAAAATGCACCAGACAATATGTTAAATTTTAGAGATACATCTGTTAAGAGTGCAGATTTTTCAGTGAAGATTTGTAACAGTTTGCAATCTGTTGAGATATAACACATTCAGATTTAGAAAGCGTTTAGATTATGAATGAACTATTTTAACCTTTGGTGCACCATGTGAATTGATCCTATTGAACCTTATCGAAAAGTCCATTTACTCAGCACGAGGCAGCATTGGCAATTGAATTATTCCGCAGTTTAATGGTTTGGAATAGACTTCTCTAAACACGGGGAAAAACGTCGATATTTCTAAGAGTATTTATTGAATGACCACTATTTTTGTAGCAACTGTTTTTAAATGTACGAGGGCTTATGATTTATTTTTTGAAATGAATATAACGCTGTAAAAAAATTTTCCAGGTAATTACATAAGTTTGAATGATTATAATTAGCGATTCATAAAAATCGCAAAGAAGTATTGTATGATTGACAATTACCAAAGAAACCATTACATAATGATGTTGCAATCATGGTACTTCCTCAAATTTCTTAAAGTTCATGAGAAGGTTTTTATTAAAAATTCGATATTCGAACAATTTTCTTCAAAGAACAGTTAAGATTTTTCGAGGATAGGAATATGGAATAAAATCAAGCAAGATTTATTCTGCAAAACTAATAAAATAATGTAAGATTTCATGTTCATCAACCGAGAAAATCAACATTGATTTGCGCTTAACGTATCGCTCGTAAAAGGTATGAAAAAAAGAAATTTTTTTTGAAGGTTATAGTTGATTTTAATAACAAAAAGGATAACTGAATGAAGAGAATTAACCTAATATGTACCTGTACTGAGGTCCAGAGGACATAAGAAATAGTTCTAATATAAGTTCTCTAAGTTTGAGAAAATTCTGAATTCCTAATTATTTTACAAACTCATGAATAGCAACGATCAAAGCTTCAGGAGAATTTTTCCCTAAACGAAATTCTAATTATCAATGCAAGGCTTAAAAAAAATACAAAACAGAAATTAAAAATTTTTTTGCAAATGAGTATATTGAAAAGGAAAATTACATTCTAAGAAAATGCTAAAAATTTTAAAAACTGTGAACCCTAGAGCATCAAATTATAAAAACGGTGTAGAAACCCATAAAAATTATTTCGAGGAAAGGGTCATAACTCCGCCAATTGTTGATATTTTTTCATGGAAAAATACTTGTTTTTTCAAGTGGAAAATACACTATTAAAAAACTATAACTTTGATATCATAACATTATTGCTACATATTTTAAAAGATACTGGAAACCATCATCAATTTTTCCGCACAAAACGGTATGTAACCCCTAAAAAAACTGTATTCTGAAAAATCTAAACACATACCTACTTTTTATTATGCAACTTCGAATTCTAGAGTATCAAATTCTAAAAGACGTATATTGGCAATCTATAAGAATACAAGTAATCTATGAAAATACCAGAAAATGCGATGTACTATTCAAATAAAACAAAAAATACGTTAATACTAGAAATCTCTATAACACGAAAAATCTATGGATGTTATCTCCTCAAGATTCTATAAAATTACTGAAAATCGATCGAAATTTGAATTCTGGAAATTATACAGTTATCTACAAGAATACACGGAAATGAAAAAAAAAAATCTAAAATGTTGTTCAAGTTCACTGAAGCTTAAACGATTCGAGAAATACTATAAATCGTTCATTACTCAAATACTATATATATGATTTTCTCAAAAATTTATCAAATTTTATATCCTAGAACATTTTGTCAGAGAAGTAAACTTATGAAACCCTAAAAATACTAAAAATTTCTTTGGATACTATAAATTGTAAAATACTACGAAAAAAAAAAAACACTTAATATCTATATAAAAGTCACTCTTTTATGAATAATTCAATATAAAAATAGAAATCTTAAAATAACGTAAGAAATAAGTTTGGAAAGAAAAATTGTTATAACCTAGTGAATCATAAAGAGATATTCAAATTCACGGAAATGCTGAAGAAATCAAGTAACTTTGAACTCTGGAGCATCGAATTTTACGCAAAAACCTGTAAGAATACCACAAAATCTTTTGAATCATACAAAATCTATAAAAATACTTGAATGAATAGAAATCTGGAAAAGTACTGCATTATGACAATTTTCAACTAATACTTAAGCTCTATTTAACTTCGAATCCTAGAGCATGAAATTCAAAAAGACGTATATAGCACAGTATAGAAGAACTATAAATCTGTAAAAATATCAGTAAAAGCTAGAAATAAATTTTAAATACAAAAAACAAAAAATATAAAAATACAAGAAATCTATAAAACACAAAAAATTTACATTGATGTAATTTTTCCAGAAATCTATCAAACTAATTAAAATCAATCAAAATTTGAATTCATTAGTATCAAATTTTGAAAATTTCTTTAATCTACTAAAAAACCCTAAATCTGCAAATATACTAGCGAATCCCTCAAAGTTTCATGCATACAAAGAAAATGGGCGAAAAACTAGACATTGTATAATGCACAAAAACTATGTTGTTATAGATCGTTTAAGAATTTATTAAACTTTGAATCCTGGCAGAACATAATTCTAGAAACCTTTATACTAGAAAACCATGATAATAGAATTCATTTTGAATTTTGTAAATACAAAAAAAATGTACTGAAAACTTATGTAAAAATTACTATTTTCTGAATAATCAAATAAAATGATCAAACCGTTAATTTTTTCAATCCTGTAGCGTCAAATTCTAAAACTCTATAGGAAAATTCATATGACTACTAGAAACTTAATAAAATTAAAGAAAATATTGCACAGTTTTATCAATAATATGTGATTTGCAAATTCTCAAGATCCATGAAATAATCAAAATGTGAGCAGCTATAGTTTTCTCAAAAATCTATGAAAATATTTTGTTTTTCCAGCACTTTAATTCTTTCAGTATCGAATCGTAGAAAGCTGCATACAAATTTATATTATCATTAGAAAGTTCTCCAGTTTGTATCCATATTAGAAAATTATGAAAAATACGAAAAATATGAGAAAAAAAATCTTAACTTTAATAACTTTAAAGTCGGAATTAATCATTCTATTATGCTAAATATCTGAATGAAAAATCTGAATGTGGATTTCAAAAGCTATATGAAAATTTCTAGATTCGGAGTAATTAAAAAATCTAACTCCCGTAACCCTTGTAATTTTGAACCTCATAAAAACCCTATAAGCAAATGAAATTTCTCATAAGAATTCAATTTCATATAAGGTGCACCTTATAAAAACCTTATAAGAAACTGAAATTTCTTATAAGAATGTATTTGATAGAATTTTATAAGAAAAAAAAACGTAAAATTTTTGTTTGATCAATTATTTACAAGAAATTTTAGTTTCTTATGAGGTTTTTAGACGGTGCACCTTATAAGAAATTAAATTTTAGTAAGAAATTTAATTTTTCTTATGAGATTTTTATAAGGATCAAAATTTCTAGCGAACCAGATCGTCAAACATCAAAAATCAAAAATTTTTGAAAGGGAATTAATATTATTAAAAACCCTCGCAATAATTTTCTCTGCCCACGCGCTGCAGGCAAATTTTCTAGTACGTCAACACAGGATGATACCACTATGCATATAATTATTAAATTTGACGATCACATAGTGATACGACACGGTGATTTTTCGATGATGTCACCGATAGAAATACCTAAATAATTATTGATATTCCGAAATATCATCCAATTTTACTAACTTTTTCTTACCTTTCCTTCGGAAAAAAATTTCTTTTTCCGTTTTCCTTTATTTCATTAACGTTTAGAAATTCAGGCTCATTTTTTAATTAACTGTACATATTCCTTTTTTATCTGCGCAACGCACATGTCTTCATGGTCGTAAGATTGATTCGAAGCTTTTTTGAAAATCGCGTTGAATCAGCCCGTTTTGAAGGTATGACCAGCAAGACTGGGGATGCCAGGGGATCATCAATCATGTCTTACATGCCGGTGGTGTAGTAATCCTGCGACCATCGAATTCGCCCGGCTTCCTGGCCTTTACGAAGTCAGGTCGCTCCCGCAGAATCGGAGATTCGGGTAAATGGGGAAAATTGTCTCTCGACCGCGGTAACAGTAATGACCGTTCAAAATTGCAGTGCCACGAAATTGCGAAGCCCGGTATATTTCGAGACCAATCGATATCCTCGACTTGAGTGCACTTCGCGTTCCTCATTCCTGCCACTTGCGGCGTTGAATGCGCTTTTTTATTCCGTGGGGGAATTGTTTGCAGGTAAACTTAACGCTTTTCTTAGACGAAACGAATTTAATGCACGAGAATTCCACTGTTTGATATAAAAAAATGTTGACTTTATTGCCCAAACTTGTGTTTTCCAATAAGGGAGGTTTTCTTGGTAAAATTAAATATTTTTTTTTCTTTTCAATTAACTTTTTTCAGCGTTTAGACACGCAGTTACCAAGAAAATTGTAACGCGTTACGTTACCGTTACATAAAAATTATTAGTAACTTGATACCGTTACAAGTTCAAAGAAGTAACGTTCCGTTACTTTTTGAAAAAAAATTAAGTGTAAATAACAAGATATAGAAAAACTATAAGGAGGTCAGAAATACAAGAAGTTCAGAAATATAACTATGAAAATATGTAGACATGATTTCCTCAGAAATCTCTAAAAATATTCAAAACCTATAAATTTGGAGTGTTAGGTTAGGTTAAACTGGGAAAATGTGAAAAATAAGTTTACTATTTTATCAGCTTACTAGCCTAATAATTTACTCGTTTACTAGTTAACTAGCTAACTAGTTCAGAAGCTTTAATGTTTATTAGTTTATGTGCTTACTAGTTTACTTGTTTACTCGTTTACTAGCTCAATACTTGAGTAGTTGATTAGTTAATTAGCATACTAGTTAACTAGCTTACCAATTTACAAGTTTTCTAATTTCCTTGTTAACGAGTTTACTAGCTTCCTAGTTTACTTAATTACTAGCTTAAATTTTTAGTAGTTCAGTAGTTTACTAGTTAATTAGCTTACTATTTAACTAGCTCACCAGTTTACAAGTTTACTAATTTATTGTTAACAAGTATACTGAATTACTAGCATACTAGTTTTTTATTTAACTAGCTAACTAGTTTACTAGCTTAATTTATTAGTAGTTTAGTAGTTCACCAGCTTACTAGTTCTCTAGTTTACTCTTTTACTAGCTTACTAATTTACTAGCTCACAAGTTTACTTGCTCACCAGTTTACTAGTTACGGAGAAATCTTTCAATATATTAAAGTTTCATAGATATAATTTTCTTAGAAATTTATAAAACTTTTTGTCCAGTAGCATATTATTAGTAGAATACTATAATTATATATAACTTTGGAAATCTTTCTACAAATTCATACAGTAAACGATAAAAGTACATTCAATTCAGTTCATACAATCTATACAAGTAAACATACCTTCAATTGTGGAAATACTTATAAAACATGGAATAAAAGTATTTGAAATTTTCATAAAACAAATTTTCGTCTGAAAAATCTATTTAACTTCTCAAAATCGTTGTAAGTTTTAATATCATAGCATACATTTCTAAAAACCTTCTAAGCGAACCATGTAAATATTGAAAATATATAAAAATACCAGAAAATACTACAAAATTTGATGAATAATATACCTTACGAAAATAATGTAAATTCATGTTTACCTTTTTATCTGCGTGGTTAAAATTTGCTGAAAAATCGGTATGGTGTTGATTGTGCACAAATTTATTGAACACTATTTTTATTGTGCACTGGACAATTGTGCACATTTTTACGAACTTGTACACAGGTTGATATAAAAATGATTTCACAGTTTAAATTTGAAAATTTAGAAGGTTCGATTTCCGAATTTGTTGAATTTAAGATCATACCTATGAAAATTATGAAAACGTGCACAATCGTCCAGCGGATAATAAATACTGTGCTCAATTTATTTGTGCACAATCGACACCATGCCGAAAAATCAATTCAAATATATAAATTTTTTAGAAGTCCGATTCATAGAGCATCGAATTATCAGAAAGCTCTATATGAACTCATATTACTTACAATTAGATAATACAACAAGTTTTACAAAAAAAATTGAAACCTAATAAATTACTAATTGAAAATCACAACAATCGAATTCCATCATTCACGAGTATGAAAAATGTAAAACTCTGGATCCCAAAAGTTGTATAACTATCATATTCCGAAATGTATAATCTTTTAAAATCACTCTCTTGTATTCATACTGTCAAAGATGAAAAATTATGAAACGCCGAAGGAAAAAAATTAAAAAAAAAACCTCACCCGAAAATTTTATCTGCCTACACCCCTGGATTGTTAGAAAAATGATTTAAAATTTTAATACTTTGTTACTTTATTGATAAACTAATGAAAGATGTAATTTTTTGAAACACGACATACTTGTTTTCAAAGGAAATTCTACAATATAACGAATACTAACCATTTAAACACATTTAAGTCAATGAAAATTGTTACTAAACGATCGTGACGATGTGACATTTGCATTGCATTCAATACATGAATTTTTTCGTCATTGATATGCGGAATAAGCATAAATAAGCACGACATGAGTGTAACCTTAAATATTTTGAGATTCTTTCGATTTATTGGTGAAATATACACGGTATGTTTCTTCTAAAAATATGTTGAAAAATTTTTTAAGTAAAATGTTCCTACTAGAAAACCTTTCATAATTTATAATCACTAAGGAAATTCAAACAATACTAAAACCATTTTAGTTATCTCTGAATCGGTGGATGTTAATTGGGATATTTTTTTCGAAAAATCCATGGAAAAATTTATAATAAACTGACTTTTTATTTTACAAAACCAAATTCCGATAACGCGTGATTAATCTGCAAAATACTAAAAAATTTTGAAATTCCAAGAATCCAATAAAAAAAGTTAATGTTTGACTATGGATAGACCAAAATAGATATTTTGAATTTTAGATTTTCGATAAGTTAATAACTGAATAAGGTACTCATTCCAAGAATCTTAATTTTTTATTAATTATATGACGAGCATTAGATGATTTTTATCAGTTTTGTTGACTGATTAACACGTTTTTACTTTGCTTATTTGCTAGACACTGTTTTAACTTTAATGAAATTAATCAAATTCAACCATGGAATGATGAAAATTTATGTTTTAAAAAGTCAAAACTTTAACTATAAATAATTCAAAATCACTGTTTGAAATTAACCTTTAGTTGAAACAGTTTTCTAAAGTGAAATTGTAAATTTCCAGATAATCAGGTTTACACTATTAGAATAAGTAGAATGCAACTGATTCTAGAAATATACGTTTTTCCACATGTTAAAAAAGTTATTTTCGACTATTTGTTGTTAACCGTATTTCCGCCAAGCAAATAAGTTAAATAGTCGTAACTGACTATTTCAGATTGAGGAAGCAGTTGTAGGAAAGCGTTTTAGAATTCCAAACTTAAAATTTTCGAATTTTCTCTTGGAAACTAAATTGCTAGTAATACTTAACTTTTTATTTCAGCACTGCTTTAGATAAGGATATTACAAAATGTAACATAATTTTCTAAAAAAATTGTACAAATTAATGAGATTCCATCAAACTCTACATTTCGGAACATTGAATTTCACAAATCTCTATTGAAATCCGTAAGAATACTAGAAAATCTTTCATAATGTATAAACACTGAAAGAGTTTGAACAATATGAAAAATATAATAAGACATCTCTGAATGACTAGAATGTAAATTTTGATATTCTAGAATCTATGAAAATACTGATAATTGATCCTACTTTAGAGCATCAAATTTGTAAAATTGTTGAAATAATCCTTACACTATAAATTTATCAATTTACGAAGAATTCTATAAAAATGTTCATAGTATTTGACTATGAATTGATCGAAGTTAATATATCGAATCATCAATATTTCAATTCCAAACCCCAGATATATTAGTTTTTCTATTGTAAATAAAATTGTCAATGAACTTGACTTCTTACTACAGAATCATGACATTATAAAAATCAGTAAAATCTCACTGATTCAAATTTAGAGGTATAAATATCTATGTTACATGATTTTCTCGAAAATGAGTAATAATCAGGGTTTAGAAAATTACTTGAAAAATTGCAACGCGTTATGTTACCATGACTAAAGTGAAAAAGTAATTCGTTACGTTACCGTCACTTGAGTAGAAAATGTAACTCGTTACCGATACTACTAAACAAAAGTATCGTACCGTTAATTTTACAATATTTTTTTGAATAAATTGTATGTAAATAATAAGACTCTGA